>OV121123.1:10262238-11657238 GCA_921293315.2 Nemurella pictetii | reverse complement strand
CGATTTTTACGTTTTGAAATATTCCAATAATTTCATCATGAAATTTCCAGGTAACGAATGTCATTGAAAAGCTGCTTAGTAAACACCGAACATTATAAATTGATCATAAAAGCCTCTAGGCTATGCGCACGCGCAATATTATCGTGTTGTGGGTGAGCGTAAATATTACGCTCATCCACAACACGATTATATGAGTGTTCGCATAGCCTAGTACAGTGAATTTTAACATCCGTCTTAAACAGAAACATATGAGTGTGACTTTGACTGTGAAATAAGAACTGTGTCTGTATTAAGTTTTGGTAAAAAAGCCTAAATTTTGTGCTATGTGCTGGTAAAATTTATCTCATTGCTTGTATCAATGAATGAAGACAACGAATTTGAAATGAATTTATAAAATATTTTTGCATATTTCCATTGTTACACATAACTTGAACTCAATAAAGCACAGAAGTCTTCTAATCAAGATTTTAGTTGAGAATTGTTTTTTACTTACACCAAATTTTTCTGGCCGTCTAGGGGTCAAAACTAAAATACCGAGTAAAATATTTACCATCCAGCAAGGAACAAAACAGATTCAACAACCGATTGGTTGTCACCATGCAGATGACTTTAGCCACTTTGCCATTGTTTAAGCGGCCCTAGGTCTAGCAGGCACGACGTCTATGTCTTGGTTGGCAAAACGGTGCAGCGGCTTGGTTGGGAAACAGTCATCTGGGATTGCTGAGTGTTGATTCGAGTGCGACAGGGGTTGGAAGCGGAGGAGGGGGTAAACGTGACGGTGATTTCGTGCCCCGTAAAGTCTGGGACATAAAATGTGTCTCAAAGACTACACAAAAACTCGGTGCTTTTGGTGTCTGTCCTTATTTCGGAGCTGTCAGAGCCTGTTAGCGTGTCATTTTCAAGGCCAAGATCAGGAAATGATTCACTGCAGCATGGAAATATTTAATTTGTTGGAAGAAGACTTTGAAGTACGTTAAATATGTCTTAAAGGTTGGCACTCCGTGACTAGTAAATGTTTAGCCCAAGGTCGAAGGACCAACCCTTATTAATAGCCTACACTTATAAGTTGTAGAACATCTCGGCGGTAATAAAAATATGTTTCCTTATAAGAAAAAGGTCAAAGGGTCGGCACCGATAATCCCCGTCGAGAAACACATTTATCCCGAAATATTGGTATCTGCACGACGGGCCAGTCGACAAAGAGGGTCCGATGCATTAATTCCCATTGGTCCAGGCAGTAGCGCGGATGCTGCAGCGATGCGATAGCTCTGGACCGTCGTCTCGATCGGAGGCAGGGGCAAAAAAACCCGTCGCGATTTATCAAAATATAGCGCTTCTATAGATCGAGCAATGCGTCAACTCGGTTCCAACACGGACGGTGCGCTGTCCGAGCGGTCCTGAGATGGAAACAGCGTTCGCCTCTCTTGCGGATGAAGAGGATTGGTGTTGTGAGAGGGAAGTGGTTTTACCTGAGTTGAGTTACTTTGCTGGCCTGTGTTTCTAGATTGTATTCATCTAACGGGTCGGGGATGGCATGGATAAAGGGGTTGGGGGATAGATCAATGAAATACTTTTATTATTATTATTATTATTATTATTATTATTATTATAGTCATGTAAAAATAAGTTAATTAAACATTTTTGTAATACCCCACAGATGAGCCTTCAGGGCTTTGTGGACAAATTAACTGCGATGTATTGTATTATTGGTATACTTGGTGGTAAAGAATTATTATTATTATTATTATTATTAAAAAAGAAAAAAAAAGAAAAAAAAAAAATTATTACTAGGTAAACGATTAGTAGAGCCTACACTCGTTGCAGGATGAGCGAGCCGTAATCTCCCCGAGGAAATCCAAACGGAAAACATTTGACAATCATATAATAAACCGAATATAAATCGGTATTGAAACCGTTTAGAGGCAAAAAAAAAATCTGATAAGCAAAATACTTCATGCACGAATCTATATATATTCAATCCAAATTTGGTGCGGATCGGTGAATTAGTTACGAAGCTAGTACCAAAAAACTGAAAAATTTACGGGTTTTTGCTCATAAAAACAAAATGGCTAAACAGATTTTGCTCAAAAACCATACAGCACCTCGCTGAGTCATCACGAACGTTTTTGCCAAATTTCGTAACGATCTGTGACCTTTAAGTAGGCCTGCTCGTTTTAAAAACAAAAATCCAAATTCTTTTTTTCCCCTATGTTGTGAAATTGAAGGATTTCGCTCGCTTCGCTCGCTCATCCATTTATTTTTATTTATTTTTCGGAAAGCACAGTACATCGTGTACGTAGCATCCGCTGGCAGTGGGAATAGGGCAAAGCCCCGAAACATCATGTGCCCCACTTGCCAGAAACCTAACCTATGGCTAGAAGGGAGGAGGGGAAACCCGGAGCCGGCACGTAGCCTACTCCTGTCGAAAAGCACCGAGGGGACCACCGGCTTTACGTCCCTTCCGAAGGACGGTACAACTCGAACAACAGGATTCCTCCGCTAATCCGTGCTGTCGAGAGATTGATAAGCAAGGCGAGTGAAGTTGTTGTACTAACTTCAAACCCTCCGACCTCTCTATCGAACAGAACTGATCGTGTGCATTATGGTCACCCATCAAACACCTGACTCAGCGCGGTGTTGCTTAACTTCGGTGGTCTCACGAGGGCCGGTGTTTCCAACGTTGCCAAACCGTTTGTGTTTCTTAGAGTAAATACCGTTTGGCCGCTGTGATAAGGGCGAAGACGGTCTACTTCAAATACATAGTACGTTTTTACATTTTTAAAATGTCTTTGACTAATCTTTGCATATTACTTTTCAATGAACTTGAGTTTAAACCCTTGATTATAGCAGGTAGCTCAGCGTTGTGGAACTCTATAAAAAGTTTTAGTCCGAATGCTTATGCATTCAATAACCCAGCTTTTTTAATGATAGTAAGTTTTCGACGCTCCGTAATGGCATTCGTTTTGCAGTATACCACCGTCACAGACTTGCACAAAGTGGGAAACTCGTTGAAAATTCTGTCATTTATTTGTCCTGGTTTTTAATTAGTTCCCAGATTGTAAACGTCCACTTCCACGTGTGTTTTGCGAGGTCATTAGTATTTTTTCAACGGTGACCTTTATTCAACAATTGCCCTCCAACAACAGTACAATAGCAAGAGCACATGGAATTGAAAATTTGAATGTAATTGAAAAACCATGCGAATATTATCATTTGTTGGTAAATTATAAATTGCTGGCTTTGTTTTAGGAAACAGAGATCATGTTAGGTCAAGTATTCCGTTCCAGTCGTGTCGTTGTTTTGACAAATTCATGCTAGGACATTTACGTCGGAAAATGCATGGCCATTGTTGGTGATAAAACGCTGCACGGTTAAGAATGTCAGGCAAGGAAAATGAAGGAAAAGCGACCTATGTCTTCTAAGATATAAAGTTTACAGCTTGTCATCATAATAAAGGCGTTTGTTGTAATGAAATCCGCACATTACTTTTGCTGGCGGTCCGCGAAGAGATGAGGTCTACAGTGGTTTACAGCGAACCGGAAAAAATGAATGCTAAAACATGGCACCGAGTGAATTCCCCGTGAAATGACGTCACGGGAAATAAACTAGTGCCTAGTGGATGAAACTTTAAACTGTGTTTTGTCACTTTTGAACTTACATTCACCAACCTTTCACGGAGCAAATATAGAGGAACTCGATTGCTAGCCACACATTTCGCGCAAAATCATCAGGCAAACATAATTAAAAGTCATCAAAATTTCACGCGTTGCTAAATAATTCAGTGTTTCAGCTTGTGACAAACACTACATTGCCCCTCCTATAATCTCATTAAAAGAGCACTCATTCATACGCATCTCTACGCATCTATTCGCTAGCACACGCATATTTAATCCGCGGGCGTCGTTACGCACGGCGTGTGATGTCCGCAGTGTGACGACCTTGACAGAAATAATTATTTATTAACGATGCGTTATAAAAATATATAACGCACGTGGATCGATATTCTGCTCATGAAGCTAGGATATGTATTTTTGCATAGGAATCGTCTCATGAACCCAAGTTGTATGAAATGTATATAAAAAAATTTTAGGTATATAAAGAATAAGATGCCTTGGATATGTTTTATTTACTTTTTAGTAAAGCCCATTTTAAAACAATATGCAAGTCAAAATATATTTTCTTTTCTTCATTAAAACACTTGAATACCTCTGTAAATATTTGTAACTGAACGGTGACTTTGCAAATTTGGATTCATCTCGTAAAACCTACAGTCCATATGCCAGTAGCGACCATATTTAAAAAAAAAAAACGCTTTTTTGCATGTTCCAACTTACAAAACCAAACTTAAACGGCGGGATTACTAAATGTCAAATGTGAGACTTAAACTTAGCCTTTTAATACATCAATAGCCACGAATTAAATACATTCACCGGTCTGATAATCAGTTGGTAAACTGTTGATAAATTAACCAACTCAAATCTAAAATAGTGTAGGTAGTGCAGTTGTGCGAAGCTGGTAACACAATCACAAACCCTACGTTCTCCCAGTAAACGAACTGTGTTGGCAGTAGGCACCCTAACGCCAGGGATGCTGCGTGAAGTATTATTTACCGTTTCAGACGCACCCTGCAGTGCGTGCGAGCTGTGTATAGCCCGTGATGACGCGATACGAGTGCGTACGACGCCGAAATCCGCGCGTGATCTATTGGCGCCGGGTTCGATGCCAGACTTGTTTACACGCGGCAACGCAAGACTATAAAAGGCTCGGCAGGAGATAATACCACGCCACCCCTCGGCCGCTGAGCAGAAGGAAGGTCGCTCACTGGAAAACCTTCATCGATGAAACTCTATGAAAAAATCGTTCTAGCGGGCAAGATTTCCTGACACGGGTGGTGAAATTTACGTGCGGTCGTTTAAGAAAAAAATGCAAACACACACACGAAAAACTGGAAAGAAACACCATGAATTTTCATTTTCCAAGCGGAATTGGGGGCTGGCCGTCACATGCTTCGCTTGCTTAGGCTTTCTGGAAAATATCTACCCTCCAAGTCGCGTTCGCACGTGTCGCAGTCTTGTAAAGGGTTGTTTCTTCTGAATTCGCTTTTTGCTCGCACACACACAGAGAAAGAAAATGTCTGTTTTACATCTGTTTCATCATATTTTTGCTCGTATTTTCTTGCGCGCCACGTGGCAGTTGCTATACAATGCCGGTGTACAATCTTGTCAACTTTAAAACGCGGTTTCAATCGAGTTTTACTCGGGCTGAGATATGTAGCCGAAGACCGTTGTTTTCTGCTTCCCAAAACACCGGAGTTAAGTTGCTGTAGACAGCAGGGTCACGAAGCAGCACGACAGCATAACCCACCGGCTAAAATAATTATCATCATACTGGTTATCGCCACGATTTAAATGCACTGGAGGCTGCTTCTGACTGACTTTTCAAAACATAACCCCGCTTCGTGTAACAGGGCTGTTACCTTGGTCTTAGCTAATTCCAGCAATCGTAGCATCGACAGCAGTGCGTTGCATCAGTAGAATCGACATATTAGTCGCTGGCTATTCGGTTATGATCACGAAAATCATGAACAACGATGAAGAAAGTTATGAGCGACTTTATTTAAGACGTTAAATCTTTAGCGTTTTATTTGACACCTGAAGCTAGCTCACATTGTGTCTGATTATCGATTGTCTCCGATGGTCTCGCAGCATGTGCTTGGGTGCTGCCTCGGAATTAAGTTGAAATCCCACTTGAAACCTGGCCTGGGAAAATGGTAAAGCAGGCCTAAGATCCACGTCATTAGTTTAACAACATGGGTGCTAGAAGATGAGATGAAAACGAGTACTTATGATTTATGAATTTACGAATTTACGGAAGCAAGAGCGGTCGGACCAAATTAAGAGAGAATTACGGGAACTTGATTACGTAGAGCGGCATTCGAATGCACCCAGTTTCCGACCTGAGTGTCTATAGAAATAGCAAAAGTCTATGCACCTATTAGACAGAATGGTCAAAACGGAGCTTGCTCTCTGCGTCCATTCACCATATTTATATACGAGTTTTGTGTGATTCTAGTCGGCTATGCATTAAATGGCTAATTTTGTAGCAGAAATATTTTATTCCTTTATGTAAAAGCAAAACAACAGAAAGGAAAACAGCGAACTGAAATTCGTTTCATCTCTCGTGCGTTAGTTTCCCGCCGTTTGTACCGCGCAATTCGTCGTCATTAGCCAACGAAGCGCGGACCTGAATCAACGAGATTACTGACTTCGAGACAGCGAGTTTGACTCCACGACATCGATGTTTGTGCCACTAGACGCCGATGACGTGGTCTCATGCTGGCAGGGACAGCTGTTGAATTGATTGACATTTTTCAAATAATTATGGTTAGAAGTCAAATCATGGGTCGTGAATGCAAGAAGATCACAGTTTTTCATGAAATTATACTAATTGAAGAGAATGGACATGAAAAATTTGAAAATGTGTGTCAATTATGTTTAGCAGACCCTTGTTTTATGTCCGAAATTGCCCCAATGAATAATGGCAGAGTAACCATGTCTGGCAGCAATAATTGATAGAGTAAGGCACTTATTAACATGTCTTGGACTCTGTAATTCGTTCAGGGGCAATGCGCAGTGACCTTTCATTGAATAACTCTCACGAACTTAAAATCCGCCTTTATCAAGGAAAATTGCGTCAAATTTCCGCTTCACGTTTCTTCCACACAAAGGCATAAACATCGCTACAAATTTCCCACTGAATTTTACCTCTAACTTGCTCACCGTCTGGGCGTGAATATCTAACTTAATATTCACCCCTGAACATGACAAGTTAATAAATAAACAATGCCTATTTAACAAACCCCTAAACGCAATCAATTTTAATAAGTATATACGTATTTTCCACTAATTATCGTCACCCTAACCGCAAACCAACTTTCTCCGTGATTGTAAAATAGCGTGAATAAAGCCATCCAACTTGCATCTGTTCCAGCTCTTCCTTTAGCTTCATCATTGTTGTTGTTGTTGTTGTTGTTTTCGCTGTTGATTTAACCCTTCCAGTTCACCCCACCTCATGGCGTCCTGTCATCCCTTCTATCCATCCACCCTGCAGCCTCCCCCGCACGCGTCTCTTAACTACCTGTTCATCCCTGGAGTTGCCGAGAATGAGCTCCATCATTTAAATTACATTCCCTTTCGCCTCCACCCCCTCGAAATCCAACCTCTTCTGCGTTGCCCCCTCTCTCACCACCCCCCCCCCCTCCCGGGAAACAGAAGGGAAAGGGGGAGCAAGGAGAACGCTCCGAGACGGGAACTGGTGAAGCAGAAATTTGAATTGTTTATTTTGTTTTGTTCACTGAATATGATCCGCTAGATAAATTGAACAGTTACGCCGAAACGAATGCGTTTTATTTCAATGTTCTTTCCTTACTTCTCAAATCTTGTTCATAAACACTTGGAAATTCTTTTTCAACATTCCTCGTGTTTTTCTAGTCTCTAGTCATGGTGTTTCCAGTAACACCATTCGCCGAACATCTTGAATTCTAACTTCACAAAGAACAATACACAAATAATATTGTCTCTGGGCTACAAAAAACACTGTTTAACTTTCCAGCAAATTATCGAGAAACCTATTCAGATTCACTGACATTGGATAACAGCTCGCTATTTCCACAATTCCCAGAATCCATGCAGTTTCGGGCTCTCCGTATCACATTTCAAGACCGCAACGGACCATTAGTGTTATAATAACAGGAGAATCCTGGCGCTAGGACGTTGCTAGTGGTGCTTGGTGCTTGGTGCTCGGTGCCTGGTGCCTGGTGCTTGCTGCTCGGTGCCTGGTGCCTAGTGCTTGGTGCTTGGTGCTCGGTGCCTGGTGCCTGGTGCTTGCTGCTCGGTGCCTGGTGCCTGGTGCCTGGTGCTTGGTGCTTGGTGCTCGGTGCTCGGTGCTCGGTGCTTGCTGCTCGGTGCCTGGTGCCTGGTGCCTGGTGCTTGGTGCTTGGTGCTCGGTGCTCGGTGCTCGGTGCTTGCTGCTTGCTGCTCGGTGCCTGGTGCCTGGTGCTTGGTGCTCGGTGCTCGGTGCTCGGTGCTCGGTGCTTGCTGCTTGCTGCTCGGTGCCTGGTGCCTGGTGCCTGGTGCTTGGTACTTGGTGCTCGGTGCTCGGTGCTCGGTGCTCGGTGCTTGCTGCTTGCTGCTCGGTGCTTGGTGCTCGGTGCTCGGTGCTCGGTGCTTGCTGCTTGCTGCTCGGTGCTTGGTGCCTGGTGCCTGGTGCTTGGTGCTTGGTGCTCGGTGCTCGGTGCTCGGTGCTTGCTGCTTGCTGCTCGGTGCTTGGTGCTCGGTGCTTGCTGCTTGGTGCTCGGTGCTCGGTGCTTGGTGCTTGGTGCTCGGTGCTCGGTGCTTGCTGCTTGGTGCTCGGTGCTCGGTGCTCGGTGCTCGGTGCTCGGTGCCTGGTGCCTGGTGCTTGGTGCTCGGTGCTTGCTGCTCGGTGCTCGGTGCTTGGTGCTCGGTGCTCGGTGCTAGGTGCTCGGTGCTCGGTGCTCGGTGCTTTCTGCTTGGTGCTCGGTGCTTGGTGCTCGGTGCTCGGTGCTTGGTGCTTGGTGCTTGGTGCTCGGTGCTCGGTGCTCGGTGCTTGGTGCTTGGTGCCTGGTGCTCGGTGCTTGGTGCTCGGTGCTCGGTGCTAGGTGCTCGGTGCTCGGTGCTCGGTGCTTTCTGCTTGGTGCTCGGTGCTCGGTGCTTGGTGCTCGGTGCTCGGTGCTCGGTGCTCGGTGCTTGGTGCTCGGTGCTCGGTGCTTGGTGCTCGGTGCTCGGTGCTCGGTGCTTGGTGCTCGGTGCTCGGTGCTAGGTGCTCGGTGCTCGGTGCTAGGTGCTCGGTGCTAGGTGCTCGGTGCTCGGTGCTAGGTGCTCGGTGCTCGGTGCTTTCTGCTTGGTTCGAGGGATGCATCCTCCCTCAATTGAGTCTCACCACCAGGTTTCAGCACCTCGGTGCATTGATTACGTACGAGCAAAATGCTGGCATGTAGGTTTGTTAAACTTTTAACATATAGCGAATTTAGTTTTGTGCTATTTTACAGCAACAGGCAGCAAAACTAAAGGCAAGCCCAATATTACAAAGTGAGCTTGTTAAAATAAGTGGTAGCATTCAACCAATAATCTGTATTTTCTGAAAAGAATCCGCGATCATAGTGTTGCTTCGAACCTAAATACAATTACTCGTTGCAAGTACGGTATGATATTTATTATTAGATAAGAAATATCCATTCCGTAATTTGTATCCGTAACCAGAATTCCGATCAGCACAAGTACAACTCCATCCCGGCGAGTGGAGAGGTCTGAGATCGAATCCCGGTACGGACACAAAATTTGATATGGATATTTAGTTTCTATAATAATTAACGAGTGATCATTTCCGAAATCAAGTCCAACAGCGCAACAATTGCCTTTGGTGGTCCTCAGACCCAATACCAATTCCCGGGATGTTTATTTCTAAGTTTTCGTCCGAGAAGTCAACTCGTCTCCCCGTCAGTTTCACAAAGTTGCACCCCTGCACCAAACCTTGCCTTGACGTTCGTTCACCTGACGGCTTCATCCCTTGGCTGCAGCAGCAACCCCTTCGATCCGGTCTCACCGCTGGTCTTGCCTCGTGCAATGTTAAAAGCACTTTCACCCGCGCTCGGCTGCACGACTAATGTACCTCGTCCCTGGCACCTTGTTCAAGAAAACAGCCCGCTAGTCTCGTACAGATACAAGCCACGGTGGCGTATGGTCGGGAAACTGGATGTCGATAATCTGCACAGTCATTTAGAAGCCTGATTATCCTAATTATCAACCATATTTGAACGTTATATAAAGCTTAATTGCCACATATACTCTGAGGAGATAATTTGGTAAAATGTAGCCACTATTTGATGGCTGTAGCACAGTGTATAATGTGATTTCGAACGGGGTTGTTTGCTGACAGTGGCTTGATCAGATGAGATTAGAATTTTTTCAATGTTTGGCTGCTGGTTTTTCCAGTTAACCTCAGGTTAACAGTTTCGCAGCAAGATCTGAAATAGAGTGCATGCAAATAAAGTGTGTCTCACTGCCATTTGTATACATTGGTATCTTGCGAAATGGTTTATAAAAGAACCACAATAAACTAATCACATGTTGCTACCAAAGAAAATTATTCTTGTGTAAGCTATCCACTTGTCCATCATTAAACCTATTCCACTCAGTGAAAATGACGTCAGATTCCCACTGGACGACTACCAATTTGTAAAAAAATATTAGCTCTGATAACTAATCAAGGAGGATGGACGTGACTTTACCTGGTGGGAATCATGACGTCATTTAGATTGAATGTGATTTTAAATGTTAACCAGAAGCTTGTTTTGGGCAGTGCGCCACTGATGTTGCCGTGAGAAAATATCGAGAGGTAATGGCTGCTTTTCATTACGTCAGAGTGAAACGTCTTTGTCTGTGCGATGCTGCAGTTGGTGGAAGAAAACGGCTTTGTAACAACGGCTCTAGTGTATGGTGTCAGAGATGTGACTTTTCCAAGCTTCTGCAGATTGATTTCGTCGAGGAATTGTAGACGAGGAGAGAAAACGGCGAGCATTTTTAGCTCGGCGTTGGTGAAATATATCGTGGAGCGTGCGGTGCCGGTAATGTTAATGTTTGCTTGCCATGGGGTGTAATTGGGTTAGAAGGGTTGTGTGGGTCTTAGCTCATCAGTCACTTTAAAATGGCGGGGTAGTGACTTGTGATGCCAGCCCGCCGCCGAGTGCACTATCAAAAACATGCCATCTCTTGTTAATTACTTTGTATGCCGCCGGTCTCCTTTTCGTATAACCGGGGGCGTGAATTTACTTCTGTTCAATCATCGCTCTCAAGTGGGATTAAATGAATCACAACATGAGATATATTTTTGCAACAAACATAGTCGCAAACACAAAAATGAGTAGTATTTCATATTCATCCAGTGGTGGTTTTCATATCAGAAATATATTTAAGAAAAACATATCCCAGAAATTAAAAACTAATAAAAAATTATTGGTGCATGCGTTTGATTGAAAACTATCAAAGGACATTCCCTTTAGCTTTGCTTCAGTAGTTCCTAGAAATATGTTCCTTCATCGAGAAGAAGCTTAATTAGCGGGAAGAGAGGTCTCGCATATAAACTTCAAACTCTTAAAGAAGACAAATAAAACAAGAAAATTAAGTTATATTCAGATAATTTGCAAGATAATTGAAAAATTATCAAAAATTTATAAGAAAAAGGTTAAAAAATGTACGCCTGATCCCTAAAGTTTAAGAAAAATCTCTTATTAAGTGACAACGCTTCAAAACACGACTAATTACAATCCCTGTGACCTGTGAACTGACACGGACATGGCATCACAATGAAGAAACCACTAAGAACGAGACGAAACACAGCCATTACGTGTTGAAATCGTTGCACGTTCAACGGCACAGGTGAGAGTTGGTAAGCAGAAGTAATTCAAACGCTCGCTATTCGCAAGACCATCCAGAACGTTTGGGTGGAAAGCGTGGAAAATTGTGAACGGAGCACGGTAGGCCGACGGGATAAACAACAGCAAAACTTTGGCACGCACAGTCAGCGCTACATAGTCGACACGACCCATGGACAAACATAAACGATACCCTGCCCGCCGTTGTGAGAAAATGTAGGGGCAAATCTTTACGCGGGCCGCGTGCTGCCGAGGATCGTTGGTCGGGGGGCAGTAAAGGAAATCAATGGAGATATTGCGGCCGATTCGCTGCTTCGCTATACAGGAGAGTAGGAAATACGGTGCGACGCGTATAAAAAAATTTCCCGGATTTCCCTCTGAACTTGGACGGTCTTGCAAGAATTCCCCGCCCTCGCCCGCACGACGCCCACACCCGCTAAGGAAAGCGTTCTTGTTATATACTGGAACACACAAAGCCGGGATGTAGCAATCATGGAAAACTTAGGAGGAAAATGGAAAGAAACACACAGATGAAAATTCTTGGGATGTATAAGAAGTGCGAAGGAGATGGAGTGACACGTCATACGAAGGGGTTGTTTTGTTCGCTCTATGGGACGCGAATCGCTAAGATTACTGGATATGAGGGCGCTAGTGGCTGTTCCTGTCCGGCGCCTCTGCCAAACACAGGCCAACCCCTAGGAAAAGGGTTGATGAAATTCTTTGCATTCGAGCCGCAGCGACAACCGCGACTACGTTTGCAGAAATCTAAAAAATGTGAGAGAAAATTGAACTTTGCGAATGCTTTTCTTTTTAACCGTGGCTAGAGTATAGAATGCGATTAGAGTTGAATATTGGATGATAAAGTTTCAGAGGAAATCCTTTCCTGGCTGTGGGAGTCGAGCTAGCTCCTCATTATGTTGTGTGTCGAGCTTTTTGCTGTTCTTTAGTTTCATCCAAGGGGATCGTTCGGAAGCAACAAGGGTTCCGCGAATTGATCGTTGAAATGAAGATAACAACACTTTCTATCCTCGTCCAAAATAAATTGAATTGCCGATAGATTCCAGAGGAATTTCTACATCCGAGTTCAAACATTATTATAAGTTAAGACTATAGTGATGGTTATTGTACAGGAATTTTACAAATAAAACGGAAGGAAGAAAGTTTAGTATCATGCGAGCCCCCTACTAATTCCCCACAAAAGTACTTGGAGCTTCTTTCCCAAGGGATCAACGACCAACTTTACTAACCAACTATATTAAATAAATGTCACGATGTTTCAGCTGGTTGTTTATAATTTTATTTTGTGATCAAAACATTTTTATAGAAACACTATAAGCGGATTACCTGGGAAGGGTTTCAATTGATGCACTGCATGCAATGTTCTTCTCACATTCGTTACGTCGACACGAATTCCAACAGAAATTAATCATAATTTTTACTCGGCTACTTTCGGCTGGCATTGTTCTTTCATGACGTGAACGCAACGAGTTAAATTAAATTGTTATAATAACCCTATTTCCGCACACACATTTATGATTATAACGGCTAGAAACTGTTCAAGACATCAAAAGATATTTATTTGAGGTATAAAAAGAAAGAAAAACAACGAAATCTAGGAAAATAATCAGCTTTTGCTAATGAGTCAGCTCAGCACGAAGGCAGCGACTTATCATAAAAAAACTCGTTATATGTATTTGGAAAAGAAACACATTGACAATGAACTTTTCAACAATTTGATCAAAAATGGAAACGATCAAAAATCACAAAACGAATCAACTTACAGCTGTGAACAGCTAAACAACTGTTATGATTTGAAATTGTGATGTGATCACCAACTAAATTTAAACAATCAATGCACAACGCCAGCAGAAATTCAAATTAATTTTCTAGTTACATGTTAACGCTCACACAATCAAACACAATCAAACAAAAAAAAATTAAACGTTCCAAAACTGACCGCGATTCTAGATCGGACATGAACCCGTGTAGCGGACAAAATCTGATTTCGTTTGTAATCAAGTGCAGAAACTGTCAGCTGTCGGCGCTGATTGACAGACAGGGGTGGAAATGGGGGGGGGGGGGGAGGGACAGCGATGCCGTTTTGGCCGTCAGAACCGCAAAAGGGCTTTGTCCTCGACGTTGCGAGGGCTTGAAGCCGTTAATTTACTTCGTATCCGCGGGTGCCGGGGGTTGCCTGAGCAAGGGTTGGTGTGAACAAAAACTTCACATTAAGTTGGTTCGGCGATCGTTTCCACAGCCTTTGCTAGATGTAGTTGATGGTTTCTAGGATTTGCTCTGATTTGAGGAGATTGGTGATCCTGAAAATAACCAGATGTCTCCAAGTTTCGACAGAACTGATGAGTGTGAGTATCTTCAGAAGTACAGATGAGTACAGCTACTCCTGAAGATGACAGAACGTGTTCTGTCATCTTCAGGACCAAGCTTGTCTCAAATCAGAGAAAATCCAAGAAACTACCAACTATTTCACAATTTGTTGTTGATTAAGAAGAAGTAATTCGTGTTATGACACACAAATGCTTTTTAAAAACGTTTTTCCTGGGTTGAATTACTCGAGAATGAGTTTTATAAATAAATAATCCAATCAATAATAAATAAATAATTGGTTTTAATCAACAATATAGTGAATTATGTACAGGGCCTTACAAAATGACACACATTTTCAACCGAAGTCTGTGTTTTAGTGGTTCTTTTTCCTACTTACCTTACACCGAAAACCGTTGCACTTTATTTACAAAAGTTATGCGTATTTTCATAATTAGTCGTTTTCATGAAACTGTAGTGATGATTATTCCTTGCATTAACAATAGATATTAAGTTTCTTACAACAAAAGTCGATACCAAAGTCCTTTGTGCAGACACAAGTATTTTCTAACATCAGAAACAAATTCCCAGTCACACATCCATGCACCTTTTTTATTCCCGTATAATTAACTGCTTAAATATCAAGGTTCATTACCCGGAATACGAAATTAGACCAATTTTAAATCACGTCTATCGTGCCACGAGCGGGAACTGCAGGTGAAACGTTTTTCCACATCAACTCGATAGTTTCACCCTTTGAAACTAGCGCTTTCAAAGGGGTTGTAATTCACTTCCCCCCCTCGCTATAGTGGGAGTGTGGGGGGGGGGGGATGTGTGTGGGTCCTACTGAACGCGATCTGCACTGGTGAGGGATGAGACCAATGTTGGCTACCCACGAAACAGTCGAGCTGCCACAAGGATGGAAATCATCGGTTAATTTATCTAATTTTACGCGGTTTCGAAGTTTGATTAGTTAAGAATAATTAATAAGTTCAGGCAAATACGTTATAATGGATTGTATGTTTTGATTTAAAATCGCTTTGATTAAATTATTATCGAATGAGGTTTTTAACTTCGGGCTTTTATAGCTTTACACAAAAACTCGCCATTAGAGTTAGAAAAATTACAAATTAATATTGGCTATCGGCACAAAATTAAAATGGGCGAATATGCTTGAATTTCAAAATATTTTATGTAGACATTGTAAAAATGAGCGTTTTAAAATGTATCTACTTAAAAAATGTGTGAGGCCAGACAACTTTTGGTACCGTTATAATCATCAACTCAGCATCAACGGCGACTGTGCATAAAACGACCAGTTCACCAACTTAGGCCCTTGCGAGAATGACAGTTACGGACAGTTGCGAAAAGACAGGCCCAATAGCTTTGTGACAGCGGTAACGAAAGTGGCCTCTCCCCCGCGAAGCCGGCCAAAGTTATTTCAAACTAACAAGGGAACCTCCCGGGACGACGGCGACTGTCAATGACATGGCAAATACTTGACGCCAACTGTGAAATTTATAGGTTAAGTAGCATCGCCGTTTTCAAACGGCCGTGTGATATTGTGTGTACGCCAGTTATGACAACTCCCTTACACGTAATAGAATTTCAAAACAATTTTCTTCTCAGAAAGTGTAAGCAGTGTTAGCACCAACATGCTAAGATTATGGAAGGACATGAGTCTTACGAATGTAAACTGTGGCTTTATTTCCATTAAAACTAGCTTCCCACAACCATCCTGCTTTAGACATTGTACACATTGTACAGCCATTGACATTGTACAGCCAATAAGAATAAAAGGTAATTTTTAGTTAGAAAAGGAAATATACTTTCTACTTTGCTTTCAAAAACAAATATCTTTTCCTAATATTAGCACGTTCGTTTTCAGAAAAACTATTTAACTGTTTTTACGATGTACAATAGTTCTTATGAATACTGTCAACGTGTTATAATGCAGATAGTTCTGTATATTCCATGCACGAGGAGCTCGGAAATGAAAAACAGAAACGAAATACAGGATTTTTCGTAAAGGACACACGTGGCAGCCATTTGAAAGAAGCATCGCTGTTGACTACACGCAAATATTGTTCGAGCATTCTTCCAAAATAACGCAAACAGCCGCTTACAAGCCACGCTGAGATTTCGACATTGATAAACCATGGCCTTCCATCTCGAAAATGTCATTGGCTGCGTCCGACAAACTGCCAGGGTGCTACATTGGTGGCAGCGGCGGTGGGATGCGAACCCGCGGAGGTTTCGAGGCATAACTCGGGCACAATGCCAAAGTGTGGATGGACGGACACCGAGGGCTCAGCAAGCCAGAGAGTGGCTGACTACGTACATGGACGCCATGTTCGTCATATGACTGTCTGTCAAGCTGTGCAGCCTTGACAGCTAGAGAGTGGTTGACTCCGCGCGTGGACGCCATGTTGGACACAAGACTGACTGTCAAGCTGTGCAGCCTTGACAGCCAGAGAGTGGCCGACTCCACGCGTGGACGCCATGTTCGTCATGAGACTGACTGTCAAGCTATGCGGCCTTGACAGCCAGAGAGTGGCCGACTCCGCGCGTGGACGCCATGTTGGACACAAGACTGGCTGTCAAGCTGTGCAGTCTTGACAGCCAGAGAGTGGCCGACTCCGCGCGTGGACGCCATGTTGGACACAAGACTGACTGTCAAGCTGTGCAGTCTTGACAGCCAGAGAGTGGCCGACTCCGCGCGTGGACGTCATGTTTGGCATCAGACTGGCCATCAAGCTGTCAAAGGCTCGTTAATCAGAATTTTTCTCAAAACAAGCTCTTTCGTTTATTTTTGTTTATTGTTTCCCATCGTTCTCAATGAAACGAGTGACTGCAGTAGATACTGGCAACGAGCAAGTCTCGGTGAAGATCTCAGCGGCGCGAACACTTGTCGTTAAACAAGAGGCTTAAGGTCCTGAGTTCGCATCCAGTTCGCCGCTCTCAGCCGCACTCTCCTCTCCGCGTCCGGGGCTTCGGCCGGCGCTCAGCGATCGAGACTGCCGTGATGCCGAGCGTCGGCGTCGGCGTCGGCGTCGGCGTCGGCGTCGGCGTCGGCGTCGGCGTCGGTCGATACCAACAAGCGCCGCGACGGCCTGGGCTGGGCCGGGCGTCGGGGTCGGCTACTACACGTTCCAACTATATGACGATGGAGTCGCGCTCGTGGCACGGGCTTCGCGGGGCTCGAAACACGCGCTGATTGGCGCTGATGCGAGATTGGTCCAAGCCGAAACATCGACGAGATTCTTTAAGTGTTTAATAAATCGTGGTTTTATTTCGGTATTTTTTTCTCAAATTTTTCTAAAAATAATGTATTTGCGTCGCTTGCATTGAACATTAATTAACAAAGTTTGAACTGGTATTTCGTGGATATCGATGAATAACGGTGTACAAGGTTCAAAGACATTTTGATAGTTGTCTGATAAATCCTAAGTTAGCCGTCCAAATTGGAGCATATTGACAAGAAACACTGTTAGGGCTGGTTTTACAACGTCCAGCTGTTAAAGTGGCCAGCTCAAAACATGGTGACAACTTAAAGGTTGCTTCTGTTTTCTTCCTTACTTAATTGAATAACTAAATACAAGCAAAAATGTAGCTAATTGTATTATTTTCCTTGTGAAGGTAATACGATCATGGTCGCTTGTAACGTCAGCAGGTCGCAGATCAAAGTGTCACGTCATGATACATCTCGCGTAACTGGATTACATTGCATCGCATCACGTCTAATCCAATCAAAACTATGAACGCTAACCAAGTGGAAATAACCAGTTCGTTAACAAGTTTTCCATAACTAGCAACGGCCTTCCTTTGCAGCGCATATTCTGCGCTTGTTTTCGCGACGAACAATGTGCAAAATCCGCCGGCTTGCAGAATAGCGCATCCATCATAGTATGAATTCTTCGTCTTCGTCGTTTTCATTTCTAAATCGATACGCAGCCTCCTCCGGTGAAGCTCCTAGCGCTGCGATCGTCCATGCAACGTGTCAGCCGAAGCCGAACATTAGCTGAATGCATTTCAGAGCAGTTTCGCCGGATTTCGTTGAGGCAAACACAAGGCGAAGGGTTACACAACGTACGAGAGATGGTCATTAAGAGAGAACATCAAGAATTAACTACGTATTGAGTCCAGGAGCATTGTCCAATGAAGTATTGTTACCTCGATGGTTTCATCGATTAGAGTACAGTTACTGGTGAGTTACTGGTTACTTAACATTCTCACTACTAAACGTCTTAATGGAGATCAACTTATGTATTTTTTCACCTCCAGGATGTTCATTCTACAGCCTGCCCTGGATTATTAATATGTCCACTTTTGTGGATAAGCCCTAAAATTTGATATTTTATGCCTGATTTTTTCCAAAAATACTCATTGATATCAAAGGGTCAATCTGTAAAGTTTCAGGATTTCACTTCTACTAAGCTCCGGCTTGTAGAGAGAGGATTGTAAATCTGTAAAATAAGTTACAATTTGTGGTTATCAACATATTATAGAGATTTTGCGCCAAACGTTGTACAAATGTAATTTACCTTCGAGACGAGTCTATGGTACAGATCATAGAGATCGCAATGCATAATCTAAGCAGCAACATTAACCTTCATTATCTACACGACCCCCCTCCACAACCCACACATTGCGTCC
Source organism: Nemurella pictetii (assembly GCA_921293315.2). Taxonomy (NCBI): domain Eukaryota; kingdom Metazoa; phylum Arthropoda; class Insecta; order Plecoptera; family Nemouridae; genus Nemurella; species Nemurella pictetii. Next base: position 11,638,811 of record OV121123.1, on the reverse strand, counting down.
ATATTGTGATCAAAACTCATGCCGTTCCCAAAGTCTTCAACGACAACTTAAACATGTTCAACTCGAATTCAAACCCACCCCACGAACACACACATACACACAATAACTTCTAATCAACACATGACATCGTAATGAGCTTGATAATCATTTTTACACCCCCACACCCTCTGCCACCCGCGAGACCAACACTTCATTACCTCCTCGGTGCAAACATCACGAACACGCACCCCTAACGCCATCCCCTATTACGATTCGTGCACAGGACTGCCAATCCCTGGACAACCATAAACACAACGACAATGATACCTCTACTAACTTTGTTAGGGGATGTTTTGTCTACGGCTGTCGCTTGTTTGAAGCAAGTTGGACGTGTGCGAAAGTCCGCACGTGAATGTTTGCCTGGCTTCGCGCACGACGAAGAGAATATTTAATCAAAGAAATGCTGTCAGGTGTAACGGTCTGTGTGGGCATTTAGGGCTGTCTAAGTGAAAGGTGGCGGTAAATGCCGAGGTGCGTCTGATCTGATGTGCTTTTGCACACTGGGTAGGACTTAAGTTTGTTATGATATGGAGGTTCAAAGGGTGAACGGAACGCTTGGTCAGTTTGGTGTGCGAATTCATCGTTGAAGGTGTTATGTGGCGAGCTATTCAGGGTGGAAGATCTCATACGCTCGTGAAAGAAAGCTGAAACACGTGAAATATCTATTAACTGCAAAGTGCTGGGAAATAGGTTTGTGAAAGGGACACATCTTAATTGACTTCCATCTCCAGCGAGCGTGCGTTTCTGCCAACTACTTCACGGAAACTTCCAACAAATTTACATCGTTATTTTTTTTTTTCGAGCATTCTCGGGACCAACTTTTCGACATGTTCTGCTCGCGGCTGAAAGCTCTTTAAAGAAGGGAGCCTCCTGCACTGCTAATAATAATGTAATGAGATTAAATTCAGAAGAACGTGGTTCACCGCGTGCGAGTCTCACTCAGGGTGCGAGTAGATTATTAATTAAAACTATTTGAACAACAAGAACGTCCTAATGGCAGCATTAAAACCTACCTGCCATATTTTCTTGTCTTGAGAACCGAAAGTTCTCTCAAATAAATAATAAATAAATAAATCTAGAACAACCAATGAGGACTCTTTAAATCTTAAATATTCCGTACAATAGACATCGGACAAAAAGTAAAATTTATGAAGCAGGTATACTGTTATACTGTTTTTTTTTTAAGAATTCTTCCTCTTTTCATGCCTTATAACAAGCCACACTTGAATCCGATCCAACTGCCGCCTCCGCGCTCTAACAAGCTTGCTCCATCACATCCCACGCACACAGAAGCGCACAGAGGATAACTAAAGATCCTTTCATTCCAAACGATTGTGATTCATTTGCTAGTTTTACTTATCAGCGCACCACTCGCGCAGATAATTGTTCCTTTTGTCGCAAGAAGTTGACAGCGCATCTATTTGATTTCCCACCGGATATTCAATACACAACTCATTTTCTAGTCGTCGGAGCGGGAAGAGAAAATGCAACAACGGCGCGTCGTTGAAGGCACACAATGGGGCTTACCGTTGTCACAACTGCTGCTGCTCCAGCCAGTTATTTGTGCGGCTCTTGCGAGATTTGATATGCATGCGGCAATGTATGGCTGATGAAATAGTTAATTTGTGGTATTGGTGTGCAATTTTGTTACTTTGTGGTTGCTTATGTTGATCAGGTGAGATTAGAGTCAATGTATTTAATGGCATCCATATCATATTTAAAAAGTAACAGAATTGAATTCTGGTTTTTCGAATTTTCTATGCAGCAACGTGCGGCATTTCTAATGATATATGGTTGAATGGTAAATAATCGGGCCAATATTTAATAAAGACCCTTCCAATTTTTGAATGGTTAGAGTAAAGATGGTAAGAGCAAAAGACTTTGCCATTCTTTTTGGTAAATGAATGACTGAAATAGAAAACATGTGAAGTCACAAATTCCGTTTTACTATAAAAAATATAACCATCATAATTGTAAGAAACTATTTTTTTTAAATGGGCTAGAGATATGAATTAAGATACATTATAAAACTGTTTGAAAGAAAATATCTTCGCGTTGGTTATTTTTCTCCTTCGGAAAGTTCCCAACAATATAATCATGCGACCCGGACAGAGCTGCTAAGTTTCCCGCCGAGATGCAGCTCAGAGAAAAGTATTCTTTCGGAAAAAAACATCCCAGCTGTCACAGGATCAACGTTATGACGTGCCGGGAGAAATTTCCCGGCACACATCGGCCCGAGCAAAAGTTCACGGTCATTTTCTTCATCTTTTCTCTCTCGATCGAATAGACAGATCGCTGGCGGACGTCGTAAAGAAAATGCGTGTGGAAAAACTTTTCGAGTTAGAAAAAGAGTGGGGATTTTTTTTCCCAAAATGCTGCATTGATGAACGATGGGTCAATCAATACGACGAGCTTTAAAATGATTCGGCTCGGTCATTTCTCAAGGAAACTTTCGGTCATTATTGGACAGTTGTGTTTAACCGCTTGGAAACGGAAACTTTATGCATGTTGAATAGGACTCTAGGATCTAGCCAAGGGGTCCAACTGTAAGACAAAATTCAATTTGCTATCACTTTATTTTAGGGGATTTCACTCTCTTTGCCGAAGTTTTCTGTATCGTAACAAAATTCGCAGTAAAAATAAAAGGTTGCCCAACCTTTCGATTGTTTCCACAGCCATTCTAATCTCGGAAAACTGAAAATTAAGTAGAATTTTCAGCGCCGCCTTAAGAAATTAAAGTACTCCAGCCAACTAGGTACAAGACAACGTTACTTACGTCATCTTACGTAACATGTGGGTTTTTTTTGCCACTGATGCTCAAGCCCAAGTGTCAACTGACAGTTGAAACATAAAAAAAAACTATATTTGCAGGTGATAATTGCGCTTGTTTAATAAAACTTCCTAGTTCCTACTCTGATCTTTGTAGCCCGATTTCTCAGAGAGTTTCCCATATTATAATTAATAAGATATCCCTATACTATTTGGTATAATATAAGCCGAAAAATAAGCATAACTACTCCTAAGCCTCAAAGCTGTCACTATTCCAACGGTAAATTGGGGCCACCACAAAGTTGATAGAAACTAATCCCAAACCCAACGCCAGCTCCATGTTCATGGCATTAACCTTCAATTCATCTATGGTCCGGATTGCCGCCATCAATCACTGAATTACGCCACATGCAACCTCATTTCACCGACTGTCACACCGAACTTCAGTCACCGAATTGACATCTGACACCGAAGCCAATACACCGACCGCAGCCAGCAACAAAATTAACTTGGAGACCCGCAAGGAATGAAATCAGAATCTCGGCATACCCAGTGGCGAGACCTATTTACTTATCAACTTTCAGATAAACCACCAAAAACCGTGGCTACTGCGCTGCTTGCTACGTTACCATCGCTGGCTTTGACATGTTCTGCAGTAAAAACAGATTTACGGCGCTGCAAGTGTTGCTATACGCTGCTACGATTGTTGGCATTACTATGTGCCTTGCCTAATGCCAGCAAACACCGGTGCCACTTCGCTGCTAGTGTTGCCACGCTGCTACGATTGTTGGCATTACTATGTGCCTCGCCTAATGCCAGCAAACACCGGTGTCACTGCTGTTGCTAGTGTTGCTACGCTGCTACGATTGTTGGCATTACTATGTGCCTTGCCTAATGCCAGCAAACACCGGTGTACTGAGCACTGAGCACTGAGCACTGAGCACTGAGCACTGAGCACTGAGCACTGAGCACTGAGCACTGAGCACTGAGCACTGAGCACTGAGCACTGAGCACTGAGCACTGAGCACTGAGCACTGAGCGAGTACTTATTCCGTAAATCCCGCGTCGGAGCTAACGCCACTGGGCTTCGCAAGTCGAATCGGCACGTAAATCAATTCGTAGACGCGCGTTCGCAATCCGGAGCACCAGTGATTACAAGTTTCCCCCGGCCGCCACCGCGCCGTCCGTGATTCTGCAGCGTCCCACCACCCCCCACCCACCCCGCGCGCGCGCGCACGTTTGATTGCACGCACCCACCGAGTGATAAATTAACTCGTGATCTGCGCCCAGCAATGTCATCTGTTTACCATGTCCTAGCCGCATTTTGCCAGCTAGCGCACCGCGGGCACGCCGTTTGGGTGGGGGGGGGGCGTTTTGGGTCGGAAAGGGATGTAGGGGTGCTGGTTGTGCGGGGGGTGGGCTGTCGTGCGCGTAGTTCCAGACATGGGGGTGAGGGTGGGGGCGGCCGGGACTGGGACAAGTGATAGATGGTGGTCGGATTCGCGCTAGTTTTGTCGCCTGAAGACGAGGATTAGGGCGTGGGAAAAAGTGGTGGCGGGCGTGTGTGTTTTTATTGAGGGCCGAGTTTTTTGGTTGGAATTATTGTTGAAATTTGTTGTAATCTGTTGTTGTTGTTGTCAACGTAGGCTTCTGCGCGGGATCTTTAATCCGCGGGTCAGACTTGTATACGCGATGTTAAGGCAAAAAAAAAAGTTTTTGTTACTTTGAAGTTTCTTGTATCGTCGGTTTGAAGCAAGCGGCTAGCTGTCTTTAATCTTTTTCATAAAACTTTGTTACAACCACCTTTTTTTTGAAAATAATGAGCACTTTTTTTGTGCTGAGCCTTTCTCCAACAAGCCGTTAAAAAACGAACAATATATGCATTCGCAGTCGCCAATCGCCATATATACCTCATACACATCAAACGAATAGCTAAAAAAACACACTCACACACGAACGTATCCACGATAACTCCAGCCAACAACTGAGTCAACGCCGAAAATTCTGCATTGCGAACCGAACAACGATCACCACATTGCATTTGCCAATCGTTTTTTAAGAAACTCTTGCTCGGCGGCGTGGCATGCGAATGAGCTTTTAATGAAAGCAAGCTACTCGCTTGTAAATGACCCCGTTGTCCAGAGATCAGTAATAAATTGCATGCGCCCCGGAATTGACCCCCCATCCCCCATCCCTGGCTGTCACCCCCGGTTCCAGCGAGGGCAAGTAGGGGATAGGGCACTCGACTGGCAAATCTTGGCCATAGCATTATGTAAACGTGGAACCTCCGCGACGGGGCGTCGTTGATATGAACAGGCAGTGATAAAAATAAAGGGTACGAAGCGTGTTTAGTGTAGCTGCGGTGGTTGGCAAATAGAGGGGTTGTTTTTTTCTGTGATAAGGGATGGGAACGACTACGTCAGAACTTAGCGAGACCGTTTAAAAAACGGTTGAGAAAAGATTTAATTCTGATAGAGTTGGGGTTTTTTTGGTTGTTGTCGTTGGGAGAAAATGTGTGTAAGGGAAGCTGAGATATGGTTTATAATTGTTTTACATTTTAAGGTTTGTTGTGCTACTTTGAATTTGTCAAAGATTCTCAAGCGAGGCCTTGATTTTTCACTCATTTTTACTCATATGAATTTAATAATTTGTTATTCTTATACATATTATCTTAATATCAATTATCTGAACCAAGCGCAATCCCATTTCGAAAAGTTTATGAAGAAGACAATATTTTGCAGAGGTTTCCCATTTATTTTTTTGTCAGTTAGAAAGTGGGTCGTTTACTTTGAACCTCAAAACGGTGAATCTGTTGATTCTCATCTAAGAAGCAGTTCGTTTTGCACGTTTTTCAGCTACAAAAAGTAAAAAAAAAAAAAAATGCAACGATGGACGTTTGCTGCGTTACTTGATTTCTCAGCGTGGTTAGAACCACTGGCGCGCAGAACATAATGCCGACTGATGCATTTTAAGGGTTGTTTAGCGAATGCATCCATGATTAAATTGTTGTAATTGCATTGCTGAACGACCTGATTGGCTCCGACCGTTGGATTCCATTCAAATAACACATTTCCATCAGTGGAATAGTTTCCAAAGGCTTTTCGAGTGCACAGGTAAAAATTAAATATCGCCTCAGCCAAGTAAAATGAGGTTGAAATGTGCGGGGAAAGCTTTTGATGTGCTAATTTCGAGTTTTTGTGTGTTTTTATTTTGAATGAAAATGTGAAACATTGGTGATAAAGTATTATTTGTTGTTGTTTGAAAAGCTTTCTTGCGTCAATGTTCAAAAGTTAATGGGAGCATGGTACAAGTAATTGCGTCTGTGAACAAGTTAACTATTCAATTAACTATATACTATTTTGAGAATTTAAACACGAATTTCTTTAAGTTAATTTTCCCTTATTTAATTATTTTCCCTTATTTGGTATTTTAAAAATCAACACAAATTGTACGCTAGCAGCATCAAATAGTGGATATACCATCCTTCCAGCATTTTCGTGGAAAAAGTTCCAATGAAAACTTAAAATAGATTTAGGTAAAATTCAATTAGTAAGCCAGTCTCAATGAATTTTGGTCATTCACACATATCAACTGGCAGCGAACATGAAACGAACCTGACGAACCGAACACCGAATAGCTTTTGCTCATTACACCATCCCACCCCCAAAAACCCACCCCCCCAGACTGCATAAACCATGCAGGAAGCGCGTCGCATACACCCCGGCAAATTGATATAAATTATTAACGCGACGGAATTCCTTGGACGTGCAGACGTTTGACAGCTTGATTGACACGGCATTGTATTTATTCACGAGGCAATTTCCAACAACCAATTACTCCGCCCCAGCCACCACCACTGATCCATGCAAAACACGGGTTCGCTTTTTTTTTTTGACAAAAACCAATGCGTAGCATTCTAGCTTTTCACTAAACACAACCCTAAGAGCCGACGACAAAAAGCGTGCGACTCATTTTTTTTTTTGTATTGCAGAAACCAATTTATTTCCGACGTGTGTAAGGCGAACGGCTGTCAAAGTGAAAATAGTTTATTGAACGCCTTTTTTTTGGTGGCTGGCTGTCGGTTGCGCCCTCGGTCGCCGCTCTGTCGATTGTCAGCTTGTTGACATTTCGGCAGGGCAGAGAATTCCAAATTAGAGCCCACTTGACAATTGTGTCAAGACAAGCCTTTCCCGGCGCCTTGCTCTGGATGAGACAATAAAATACGGCATTGGCAGCTGCTGCTGCTGCTGCTGCTGCTGCTGCTGCTACATACTGCAGTTGCTGCTGCTGCCACTGCTGCTGCTACATACTGCAGCTGCTGCTGCTGCTGCTGCTGCTGCTGCTGCTGCTGCTGCTGCTGCTGCTGCTGCTGCTGCTGCTGCTGCTGCTGCTGCTGCTGCTGCTGCTGCTGCTGCTGCTGCTGCTGCTGCTGCTGCTGCTGCTGCTGCTGCTGCTGCTGCTGCTGCTGCTGCTGCTGCTGCTGCTGCTGCTGCTGCTGCTGCTGCTGCTGCTGCTGCTGCTGCTGCTGCTGCTGCTGCTGCTGCTGCTGCTGCTGCTGCTGCTGCTGCTGCTGCTGCTGCTGCTGCTGCTGCTGCTGCTGCTGCTGCTGCTGCTGCTGCTGCTGCTGCTGCTGCTGCTGCTGCTGCTGCTGCTGCTGCTGCTGCTGCTGCTGCTGCTGCTGCTGCTGCTGCTGCTGCTGCTGCTGCTGCTGCTGCTGCTGCTGCTGCTGCTGCTGCTGCTGCTGCTGCTGCTGCTGCTGCTGCTGCTGCTGCTGCTGCTGCTTGCTGCTGCTGCTGCTGCTGCTGCTGCTTGCTGCTGCTGCTGCTGCTGCTGCTGCTGCTGCTGCTGCTGCTGCTGCTGCTGCTGCTGCTGCTGCTGCTGCTGCTGCTGCTGCTGCTGCTGCTGCTGCTGCTGCTGCTGCTGCTGCTGCTGCTGCTGCTGCTGCTGCTGCTGCTGCTGCTGCTGCTGCTGCTGCGGCTGCTGCTGCTGCTGCAGGCTCCTTTACATGTTTCGTTTGTAATTGCCTTTTTCGGCGACCGCTGTTGAGTGGCAAATGAAAATACACCTACACAACGCATGATAAGTGTGTATAAAAGCCGGTCTTTTCAAGAGAAAGTGGAAGCTTGAGGAATCGGTGAACAGCTCGAGGATGATAGAGAGATTTATCCCTCTCTCTTTTACCCGAGTATTTAAAATTCTCAATTACACGAGATTGAGATGGAATGCGCGCGTTTGAAGTATTCGGTGGAACACAGTTTTAATTTGAAACTTGGAACTCTCTGGTCTGGCTATGGGGTGGATCGGCGAGTGAATAGAAGGAGATTTTGGGGGGATGGCATCCATCTGCGGACTGCTCGAATCCTGCTGTGTGTCGCCACAAGACTGTAAATGTAACAAGCGCTGGTGAGACGAATTTTGGGGTTAAATTTGAAACCGAGGTCCTCTGCATGCATATTTACCCAACCGTGTTTTTTTCCCATGCTAGTATATTGAAGCATTTAAATTTTACTGTTCTCTGATGCAAAAAAAAAATGCTTCGAATTCCAGCAAACCTGCATAAAAATCCGTGTTTAAAAAACAGCAAATAGTGCCAAAATAATTCGATGAAATTGGTTTTAGAGGTAAAACTGAAAATTTATAAATATGTGTGCTATTTATTTATATGCTTCATTTTTGGGTCTCTTAAATGATACGTTGTATCAAATTCTGTACCTACTACAATGTCATTATCATTAATGCTAGGTACTAATTATCATCTTCTAATTATTACACACCATGGAAATGCTTCCATTTTCAATTTCCAAACAATAGTCGTGCATGATTTAAAAGTAGGAGAAGAAAACGATAAGCAGAAGAAGCCTGTCGTCTACTCGCTGAGTACACTTTATTTGGTCTCTATATATACACGCTAGAGAACAACGCTTACTTATTGCATAGAAGAATAATGAGATGCTAAAATATCATCCCGCTTTGTACTCATAATGGATGCAGTTTATAATTGCAATTATAATTCACTGAGTGAATCTAAAGAACAAACACACAGCAAGGCACATGCATTGTTTAATATGGTTTATACTTGCCGTGGTTCTAAGAAATTCAATTTTAAGCCAGTAATGGAAAACTGAATAAAATATTCTAACTCAAATTCTTACCTGTTCTAAGCACTTACATAAACCATAAAGTCTTTATCTAGAAGACCTGAGATAAGCCATTTCTTAGGAGAATTTCCGTCACAATTCTTAGTAATCTTGTCTTAGCTTGAATTAATATTGTTTGTTTTTTAATAACTAATAATTCATTAGTTAATTTATAATTTTTTTTTAAACTAGCTTGTTTTTTTTTTTTTAATAACTGAAGAAGAGAAGAAGGAAGAAATATCGATTTCTAAGGATGATTTCTAAAAAGAATATCGAATTTTTTTATGTGTTTCTCAACCCTTTCACCCTGTATGGACGAAAAAATTGATAATGATTATTTTAATAACTATGCTTTGGGTTATTTATTGAAAGCACTAGAGAGCAGCAGCTCTCTGTTATTTCAGTGATTTCTCAGCCAAATAACTTCTCACTTTCCACAAGTTCAGTTTCGTTTGTGGGTATAAAAGTTGCAGAGTTGCTAACACGTAAAAGTTCCGTGCTGCAGAGCTCCAGCGATGCTATATTATATATTAGATGGGGTTTACAGAATCTTGGGTACCTACCTCAGTCAAGCAGTCGAGCCGTAATCGGTGTATTTTTCAAACGCTGTCACTAACATTGTTAATTGCTACAAGTTTCTTGTTTGGCAAACTGAAACTTGAGCCTCAGTTTGCAGTTTCTTCAGAAATAAGTAATAACTCTTGGTTCGTGGGAAATGGTGTACACTGCGAGCAGTCTAAGAACGAGAAGCAACTAAGTTGGGAAATTTTAAGGGAAAAGCCAGCGAAGACATTGCAGCCAATAGATCAGAAATGTTTGAACTATTTTGAAAATTAAGTAGGATTTTAGTGTTGATTCGAACTTAGATGCAAATACTCGTTGAATTCACGGAAGATATTTATTGCAATGATGGATGTTATGGATATTTCGTTTCTATTTTTACCTATTTTCTCAGTTAAATAGCTAGTATTTCTGAAAACTAAGAAACTGAAAACTAAGTCATTAAGAAGCGACATGAGTCAGAAGAAAGTTATTAAGGAAGTGTATATAAATATATCTTCTTTAATGGAAAATTATCATGTCATTTGCTATTATATTCGAATAATTTTCTTATTCGGTTAATACCCGAATATCATTTAGGAAACTTCTAAGACACTAAATAATATTCAATGCTGTTAAACTTTAATTTTCAATCGTTGATAGTTGGGCAGAAGCTATCACAGTTTATCAACAAATTTGGCTCAGTAAATTATGCAGAAAACAGGCTTAAAAAGTTAGCAATTTTTAATTTGCCGTGTTCTTTGCATGATTCATAAGACGCCTTGTCACTCAAGGTAACATACAGAATACATTTCATCTTCAATCTACATCTTCAATGGTGTCTATTCGGACAGAAGTCAGAACAAAGCAGAAAGCAACTGTATCATAACCTACACCTAGTCGAGTCAAGCGATTCCGCTCAAGACCAAACGCTCGAGCGCTAGAAAACTTTGGACATTTCCCCCCACTTCATAAGTCTGTCAAACCTTATTGCTTGTAAGCAGCAAAAACTCGGACCGCAAGACTCACAGCCGCGCCTCGTACAAGAAGCGCAGCTACAAGACTTAGCCAACAGGCTCGCCACCGCACGAAGCGCCGAGAGGTAAACACTTTCCCATACGGTATCGCACAAGACGGGTAACTCGCCGTGGAAAGCGGCTTGTTTGGAAGTCTCGTAGCGTGCGTGGCCGCACTAAACTCATGGCTTGTCTTACGAGTGAACCATTTTCACTTGCTCTACAAATTTTCGCCGGCTTTGCTACAGGGTGGTATCCACACCGTTAAGGCAAAGGTGTGGGGCTGACGTTGTACCCAAACACAGCGCTGGGAGGCGGGGAGGGTTGCGAATTTTAAGGGAAATGGGCCATGTCTTGCTAGATAATGACATGGCTCAAAAAGTGTGGGACCAAATTGAAAATGGTGTAGCCACGTTGAGTGTTTCCGAAGAAGCCACGAGACTTTCTTGTGATCAGAGCTCGGAGGTTTTATGAGTGTCGCAAAGATAAAACTGTTGCTGTAAATCTTTATTGAGAAGTAAAAAAATTAATGGATTTGTTGATAACTCAACTGTGTTTCAACACCAGACTAATTCAATAGATGCATACTTTAACAGATATATTGAAACAAGTTGAGATTTCCAGCATGAATCATAGCTAAATAAACGCGAGTACAATAGCAATTGACGACAAGACAATTGTCGTTGGTAAATATATACATTTCAATTGAAACCGTGAAATCGTCAACTCTTATAGATGAAAGCACACTCTTTCCATGGGCCGAGTGTGAAGCCTTTTCCACGCGATTTTCCCGGCCCCATTGATTGATAGGAAACGCAGGGAAGGAAACAAACTTCATCACATGGCTTCGCGCATAAAACAAGGCTAGAGAGAGTGAGACGGAGTGCTTTCCGCTAGCACCGGGCTTCTCTAGCGGCAGACGAAGCGCTACGATCCTTGTTTGTGAGATGGTGGAAGACAAGGGTGTGTCACAAATACATGAACCTTCAAGGCAATCAAGGAAAAAGACTAAAATAGAAATAATGTGGGTTGAATTTCAACTATCATATGTTAATTAAAGTAACATCACTTCAAAAAGTGTTCAAATTTTCTATTTCTAAGTGGAAATGAAAATACCCTTGTGTCGGTCCTTAGTAAAATGGGTCATCTAGATACTTTATCTTACCAAAAGTAAGGCTTAATTGTAATTTTATCTGTGACAAGTAAAGGCAAAGTGACGTATAGCCGAGAAAAAGCGATGAGTTCATTTTTTTTCACACACTGTAATTCTTTGAAAATTCATCCAAGAAATCGAAGAAAAACTTCGAGTTTAAGATCATTCAAGCAGAAAACAAGCTTTTATTAGAAAATGGGACATCGAAACTGGCCCTTTTATGGGTCATCAATACCTTCCTCAAAAAGAACAAGGTTGCTTAAGAAAATCGCAAGGTATAAGCAGTAAGATAGTTGGTTCCAGCAATTCAGAAAATAAGGTTTTCATTGTTGGCGAAAGTAAGAGCGTAGTAAATAAGCTGGAATACAACATAAAAAAGCTCTTTACCTTTCGACACAAACCATTTGAAACTTGTTTTTCCTCTGGAAAATTGCAAGCGATGTCACTTGAGAAAGGAAAACTATTTACTGTGTGGTGACTCCGATGATTGCAGACCGATCGCAAGGTGAGTGAAATTGACTGACAGGCAAAGGGCGTGGTTGCATTCTGAAAGCTTGCCTCGGCTAAGGAGAAAAGTGCTTCGCGTATAACAAACTGTGAAACGGTAGCAAATCAATTCACTCCAGCTCTGATTGGTCGGTGCAAAATTAGCGAATCAATTTGTTCGTTTTGTTTGTTTTTGTTGTTTGGAACGTGAAAGCTTTTTGCCGAACGGACTGTTTTTCGGTTACTTTGTGTTTAAACAAGAGAAACGGCGAATCGATGCCAGGGATTGCGAGGGCTGGAATTTCGGAGGCAATATTTGAAAAAATAACAGATTCAATATTCTATTGGGGTCGTTACCCTCGTCAGGTCTGGCCGACAGGGATCAATGAATTAAATGAAATCGAGTGGTGGCTTGTTGAAGTTCAAGCTGATCGATTACATGCAATGGAAATTAAGAAGACATACAATATAGAGGAAGAATTCTGAAATTGTCAGTGACAAATGTTAATTTTGGCGAATGTATTACATACAGAATAAAAATCCCCAAGAACTTCCAACTAGATTTTGAATAGCTTCTCCAATAAAAAATTATGATACTTGTAAAAAATAAAAAACAAACCAGCAATAAAAACATGCAACACTTCAAGCATGGCGCAAAAAACCTGAAAGTGATCCTTTGCACTAGAAATCCTTGACTAGACGTCTAGACAACACCCAGCAAGGCAACCGCTGTTGACATTTGACCGGAAGCAAGGTCTCATCGGCACTTCCGGTACACCGTCCAGGAGATCCCAAGAAGTGGCCGACTCGCAAGGCCGAGGTTATGTTTTGTTTTCTTACTAGCTGACCAAAAATCGTGGGCACATTTCGCACGTAACATCAATTTCATTTCCTGTCTTTTCTTGCCGATTTTTCTTTTTTTGTTCACCTCACTCCGGGAAGTTCTTCTATTGACGAACAAGAGAATTCTAAGTTGATAGATATTTCAGCGAAGGAGGAAAATAAACTGGTCGACTTCGGTTGACCTAAATCTTTTCATTCTTGGCGAGAGGAAAAAAGGAGTTTCCCTCGCCGCTTTACCGACGTGGCGCGATCGCAACGTGGTGGTGGGAAACTAAAAGAAAAACTCAGTCGAATGTATTCCGATTCTTCTTGAACCGCATGCAGCAAATGCACCGAAGCATTCGGCAGAAATGAGCACGTTCGTGCGACTCCCGATTTCACTAACGATTCGGAGAAATAATGATACGTTTCGTTCAAGATATCCACGTTTTCATCAAATGAGCCTGTACCGACGCTTGCATCACTCAAGAATCACTCCAGAACGCCGTAGATTAAGCTTTTGTTAAGTTTTGACGCGATATCCATTCGCAAAAAATTAAAAAGTTCCAAGTAAAAAAAATATTAGCACTCTCATGTTTCGAAGTGGGTAAAAAAAGCAGCTGTCAAGGCATCTTAACGCTTGGACCTGTGACGCAACAGAAACAACCGCAGAAACAGCACACAGTGATCTATATTATAAACCTATAACAGTTCTCTCCATTTACCATTATCACCGTTAATTCCTCAAAGTCAAATAATCAAAAACTCATCAACATCAACCCTAATTGGCTGTATTCAGAACCGAACGTATCCGCCCGCCGATCTCTTTGAATTCGCTTTAGAGCATAGTGCACGCGAACACAGACAATGCACGTGCATTCACCACCAGCAATCAGGTTAATATCAAATCAAATCGAACTGGATTAATGTCCAATGAAACACTCCGTCGAATCTTCCAGTTGGACGTATCAACAATGTTTGAACTCAAATTCAGAAATTACATAACCGAGCAATCGCCGCGAACATCCATCCATCCGGTGGAAACGCCAGGTGGACTGACACATGCACGTTCGTGTCAAATCACAGATGCTAGGCGTGTGTCTGTTTATTAGTTATTACGTTAATATAGCTATTATTATAATACGGAAAGTGCTGCGGGGTATGCGCGGTCCATTTCAGCTCGAGTGGTCGTAGGGGGGTATGCTGGGGATGTGCTCGGAATCGGAAAGCTGGGAGGCTGCCGGGCACGGGGGCTTTGGAACGGAGAAGGTGCTGCTGAGCCTTGCTGTATGCAAAGAATAAAGGCTGGTTCACAATCAACTTAGCAATAGACATAACTTAAAATTAGCAGTAACTTAAAAGTTAGACATGGTCAAACATTATGTTTAAGTCATGTCTAAGTTAAGTCCTTATGTTTGTTGTAGACAGTCTAATGGAGATCCATATGTCAAACTTTTAAGTTACTGCTTATTTTAAGTTATGTCTATTGCTAAGTTGATTGTGAACCAGCCATAATGCTTGACTTCGCTTATAGCATCGCTTAAATATCCGTTATTTCCAGAGGATTTTGGAGGACCCAGAGAGAGTTTCCAGAAACAAACTATGTAAATAGATATTGAATGCTAACTCTCAGATTCAAACTTTTCCAAGTTTGAGTTTGGACTTAGCATTCCATGGACAGTTATTTAGTTTTTCTACAAACTAATATGCTAAGATAAGGAAAAGACAGTTGTCGGCAGTAAAACAACTGCAAAAATCTAGCATTTTTAAATATCGGTGACAGTCTTTTGCAGTATAATGGCCAATTTGTGGTATATTAAAAAGTTGGATGTAGATTTTCTAATGTGATTGTTTAAAAAAAATCCATCAAGATACACTCATTACTCACACTCGGCACGTTTAATAATTGATCTTTCAATAATTCAGCCGCTAATAAGAGACTTTGTTGATTGATTTCAATTATCAAACGAAAATAATCGCACGTACTAACAATCAACTGCACTAAGGCTGCGCTAGGTACTGTCATTAAAAGCGATCAATACCTCAAGATCATGCCTCTTGTTTCGCCCACCACCTTTTCACTGTGCGCGCCCGCGCCGTGTACGCAAACAAAGCTGCTCATTTTGATTGCAGGAAAAGAGTAGAGGACGCGATATAATGAGCTGGGAAATTAGCACACAAGAACGATAATAGCCGTCTAGCTTTCAAGAGCATAAACACGTGGCAATTATAAATCGTTCGCGAGCATGCGATGTTCTACCTGGTTGCGATTTATTGAGAGGCTCGTTCACGCAGCTTGCTTTTGTCGAGCCCCTTTTGTAGAAATGGCTTACAATTGCAATCACGAAATACCAGCTAACTTCCAGATACAAACTCATCGCTAGGTTGAAAACCTCTCCGTTGCAACTGGTGTCTTTCTAAGTGTCAATATCGAGCTTATAACCTTTCGGGGTTTGATTCTTTTTGGGGGGGCTAAGGTTATTGCCAGTTATTTTCTTTGAATATTTGTCTTATCTGGGACTTGTGTACAAACCATTGAAAAAGCAGACAAGCACCAAGAGGTCGTTTATATATTTTTTTCTGTAAGCCGTACAATGTTTTACTTGTATTTAAATGAAGAATGTTAAAGCCGTGGCTTAAACTTTCAGTCTTAAGTCAGTCGATGATGTATTAAGTATATCATGCAGTCGTTTAGGTTACGGACTTATTTTCACGATAGTAAGCAAGCTGATTTCATCAAAAACAACACACAAAATGTATTGAAACATTGGAATGCATTTCAACGAACTAAAAATGAGTCAGCCTTCGCGACCGGACTTCCCTAGTCTTCTAGAACACCTGCTTGGTCACGTGCTAGCAACATGTCAACAAAGACACCACAAATAGACACACATCCAATTGAACACGCACGAGTTTCTCGGCCTTGGCGCGAAAGCCACGTGACTCGGATCCGGCGTTCCGATTGGCTGGGGAACTGAATAATACCATTCTCTGTAACGAACACGCGGTAACAGCAGGCGAGCAACAATGACGTGCCATTGTGTGCATCTGGGTTTCTATTATTTATGGTTCGCTCCTTATGGTCCAGACATGACCGGTGAAGAAGGGTTGTGTGAGGGTGAAGCAACCCTTCTACAAAAAAGGCCATATAAAGACCGACTGGGAAAGGTTAAATTATATTTTTCGAAATTTAAAATGATTTTTTCAAAAGTTAAATGAAGAAAAACATGCATTTTCTTATAATTTTTACTTATTTCTTTCCCTAATCTTGTGTCAATAGCAACTTGCACCTAAAGCCGCTATAGCCCGTGGATAGCACTGCAAACTTAGAATTAATTAATGAAGAGCTTTTCACTAAAAAATATCCGTACATCATTGCTTCCTTTTTCAAGGGTCTTAATTTCCAGGACTTAATAAAGCAGGTGGCACAACTGTGCGAAATTCTGGGACTTTTTAGTAAAAATCTTGGCATTTATTTTCTCCCAGCAATATAGCTTTTTTGAAAACAGATCGTTTCAGAAAAAAAAATGTCTGTGGGGCCACGATTGTCAGGAAAGGCAGAATTTTATCAGCATCCAACCAGCAACAGCATCGCCAATCAAAACTTGACCTCCTTAACAGAGCTCGATCTCGACCAAGTATTCCCCAAAACAATAAATAAGCATAACCCACAAATCTAAAACGCTCGGTCGGCAGCAGCGGCAGCAGCAGCTTCGCGGGCGATACACCTAGAAACACAGATAACCACCGTGTCTACCATTTCTATGATAGACGACCTCGTAAATGAATTGAGCCAGTTTCGATTAAACTGCACCAGCGTTAATTAATCCAAGGTTTAATTACAATGACGTGGAAACTACGCGTGGAGATAAGTGATTGCTTCCCGCTCGCAGCTCGCTCCACGCGATATTTCTCATGAAGCTATCTCTATTTCGGTTTCTGTCTCTTCGCTTCGTCTCCTTCCACATGATTAGAGATAATTATACGCAATATCCTTACGAATTACGCTCAAAGTTTCAGGAAGAGATGGAAATTATTATTAGTGATGGAGACTGGAGGGAAATTGGAATTGATATTGCTGGTGATACAATGAGTGAGAGTTGTGATATGTGAAGAACTTTAGTATGTCTGGAGCGGCGATGGAAACATGTTCCCTTTGTCGACGACTATGATTGACAGGGTGGCGGAACCAATGAGAGATTGGTGTAAGCTGCATTTACTTGTGCTTCTTTGTTCGGAAGCTGCTGATCTAATTGCTTGCTTTATATGAATTCCATTCCGCGCTATTAAACACAAATTAACTTTGTAATTTAGGTTCTCACTTAAATATTCTAGCACAAATCGACTTGGACAGTTTATGTTCGTTTCGAACCAGAAAACAAGGACATGAAGTAATTAGAAAGTAACTATAAAATAAAATCTCCCTCAGAGGAGTGAGTCTGATAGCATCCTTCTATCCTGAAGACCGATGAAGCTGAGGCTTACAAAAATCACAGGAACAATTTTATTCCGCTTCAGGTAATTTGATCCCACCTCAACGAAGAGTTTAAAAAAAGAAAAGTGGCTGTCAGTGTTTTCATATCATTATTTTAAATGTTACAGGAATAGTGAAATTCGTAAAAAAAGGTGTTATAGTGGATGTTCCAAAATAAAAATAAAAAATATGTGTATATGTGTATATGTTTTAAAAAATGTGATCAATTTGAAACAGACGGTGAAGAGCTTAAAAATGCCTTTAAAGTTTTATATAAAGCTTTTATTGAAATATCAGAGATTTCTTAACTAAAAATGGTTAATGGAAAATGTAGGAAACAATAACTTCCCAATATTACTTGCAATTATCGCGCAAACTTCGTACTACGTAGAAGGCAGAGTCGAAATACAAGCAGAAACCCAAAATTAACCACCGACGCCATCGCCGTGTGACGCGTCGGCGTCGGCGTCGGCGTCGGCGTCGGCGTCGGTGGTTAATTGGGCGAGGGACGCCCAGGAATGTGCCACCCTTGACCACCGGTCCGCGGGACTTTCTGACAGCGCCCAACGCAAGCCTCAACATCCGGTGAGAGGTCTTCATCCCCTACGCTGATTAGCAGCTAGCACTTAAACTCATCGATAAACAAAGTTACTTTCTAATTTTCTTAGACTTATGTCTGTTACTGATAGTGCTACTAGTTTTTATTACATATATTGACAAAATGGAACAATATACGTGCTGAGTTTTTCACTAAAAATTCAGTTTTGATGCCTTTCAAAAAGCCATTTTCTTCAAATCAGAAAAAAAGACAGGTATTAGAATCGTCACTAATCGATCTTACATCTCCACTCTTACTAAAATAATTCTCTGAATATGGAAAAACGATATTTTTTCACTTAACCTCAAAATTTCCATCATCTGACTCAAATAATAACGCTTAGTTGCAAAGTAATTTGAAGTTTGACCCGTAAGACATATTCGAGTTCCGTGAATCTAAGAAAAGACTCAGATCATTAAAATTGTGTGATGTGCTTAGCAACACGAAGGTGTTTCCCCAAAATGAGTCGCTAACATCCATCCCCAGCGATCGCCATCGAAGGAACCATCGAGGAGCCACAAGAAACGATCCCATCCAACCCTGACAAGGAACCCGCAATTAACCGAAGAATTTAGTATTCCGTTAGCCTCGAATTCCGAGCCAGACGGCGTGAACAGCATCCTTCGCAGCATCCTTCGCAGCATCCTTCGCAGCATCCTTCGCAGCATCCTTCGCAGCATCCTTCGCAGCATCCTTCGCAGCATCCTTCGCAGCATCCTTCGCAGCATCCTTCGCAGCATCCTTCGCAGCATCCTCGCCCAGAGATCGAGGGTGGAAACGGCGATTAGCCACCGAGGCCGCCGCCCCCGATCCACCCCCGGGGGTCAATAGGTCACTTGATTGAGATGCTGTGCCCATGATCACCGGACTCGGGTCTCGACGGCGAAACGGGGGGTGGGAGTGAAGCGGAGGGATGTTTATATCCGGCCGGCCCGCAGACGTGGAATGGGTACTAATCGGCGGGGGTGGGGGGGGGGGGGGGGGCATAAGGGCAGCGGAATTTGTCGAAGAACAGGAAGCTGGTGATATTTGTGGGAGTTCGTTTGGAGTTATTGATTTTCGGTTAATTTCTAAACGTTATTTCGTCCATACGAGGTGAAGTGGTCTAAAAGCCCAGTTATCAGGGTCGTTATAACGTCTTAACGGTCCGTTATAGAGTTATTACTATGGCCAATGCCAATGAGATGCCATAGATAATTGTACTTTTGGGTCAATTTCTTTTGGAAACCAATTGAAATTACAATTACATTTACCTAATACCAAAAGTAATTCGTGACATTACAAACACTTACAAACAATACTCAATTAACAGAATGATAAATAACTTTCACGACATTGAAAAACTGGCCTTGTTTCAGGTTAAAATGTTTACTTCAGAAAAGAGACCCAACCGGTTGGATATACTGAAATTACTCGCTGTACTGGCGTCGCTATGGCGCAGAACTGTGATGTAGCCGCGAAAAAACTGCTAAGATTTGGTGGGGGGACTTGCTGTATATTTTAATCGTAATTGACAGGTGATTACGCATAACGTTGCAGTGCTCTTCTCAGATGACCTCAAAGAACAATCCTGTGCGCGAAGACATTGCCAACTCAGACCCGAATCTCGACTCGCAGAGGAAGGAGAAGAATATAAGCCAACGAAACAGTGACGCGTGCATCGAGATTAAGCGCGCGCCGAGAAACCTTTTCGTCAACACTTCACATAAATACGTGCGTTTCCGCGAACCCCGGGCCCGGAAATCGGACTAAACATTCCCCCCCCCCCCTCTTCAGCTCCTTTACCCCTTTGCCACCCACAACCCTTAGATTTCCCGTCAAATCAGCAAAGTGTTGAGCCCGCCACACACTTCGTCGATGTGAAAGCAGCGCTAAGAAGCCTCGATCGTGCCATAGGTGTAATGGTGTGCTGAGGTGTACTGTGGTGTACTGAGGTGTACTGTGGTGTACTGTGGTGTACTGTGGTGTACTGTGGTGTACTGGGTTGGTTTAGGCTCCTTTTTCTATTGAATGTTTTATTTTCTGATAAAAATAAAATGGTATTAGTTTACTCAATTTTCATTGAAGGTGCAAAAAGCACACACAGATATTAATGTGACTGGCGGTTGAAGTTACGATTGGTTTCTGCTGTTGCCTACTGTTTGCTTATGCTGGCGTTCTCACGCAAAGTCTATGATCTTTACGCCAAGAGTGTGAGAAACACGGTGTCCAATGCAGCTTGCATCTGTCCATGCTGTTATCAGCTGAATGCATTGATACTTGCTGCTAGTATTGAGTTTATTATTGCATGTTGTAGAATAGAATAATATCTACTGTTGGAATATTGTTCAAAACCCTATGAACATTTTTATAATCGAGTAGGGGTTCAACTTTTTGTCGTCAATTCAATTTAAGAGATTGTCGGTGTTTTTCTCCCTGTTGTTTGGTTCGAAGATGAGAAGATAACATCTCTTACACGATATCGAGTACAATGACCATGATTGTTTCACGCAAGTCCCACGTCTTGCAGTTTCTTTGCGAGTGATCACCCGCACTCTTCTAAACGCGCGGTTGTCTAGGCACGTTAAAGCCACTAAGCACGGAGACAAGAAGAGTCATGCCTTATCTCGGCAAGAGCCCGAGTTACCGGCGTGCCGCATTCAACGCTTTCTCCCGCTTTCGCTGAAAGAAGTGGCCAAAGAGAGGCAAGTCAAGTTGGAGGGTCACCAAAGGTCACGGACTTTCGCGATCAATTCGCTCTTTCTTTTCAAATGCCATTGAATCAATTTACAAGTCTCTTTTCTACAATATATTTTCAATTCAATTGAATTTTCCCCCCATCTCAAGTGAAAGAGAGGGTTACGTAGCGGCGAATGCGGATGGGGATAAGAGAGAGAGACGATTTGTGCGGAGGGGGAATCGTTGATCGCAGCTGGCCAAAAGATCGACGTGAGATACGGGGTGGGTTGAATAAGAATATTATCGCCAATATCGCCGAGGCTCCGGGTAAGGTGGGCGAAAGAACCGAAGATGAGATATCTGCAAGAAAGAGAGGGGCTAGAGTGGGGATGCTGCGCGGGGGCAAATCGAGTTTGGGTGCGCGACCGCGCGCGTGCTCGCCGACTGATTTGGACAATTTATGTGACGCTGCCTAAAATTCGGGTCTCCGCGCCCGCCGGACCGAGTCGCCGTCGTCGATAAGTGAGCTGTCTTTTCTTTGGCTAGTCAATCGGAGGACGAAGAAGTCGCTTTGCATTTTTGCCGAACGTCCGGTCCGCTTCGTTTGGTCAATGTCCCGCTCAAACGACTAACTTTAACTTACTGAAATCTGTGTAGCCATTCATGGACTTGATACATACAGCTATTTACGTTCTGCGTGCGCGACTTTCAAGCGTGCAATTCCTTTTCGCATTGCCGAAAGAAATCGAAGCAAATACTTTGTGTGACGCACAAAACCAGTCAAGCGGGCGGGTAGTCACTTGCTTTCACTTTAAATTTCCCAAGACGATTGCCAGCTAAAGTCGATGTCAGTAATAACTCGGGAAATCTTACGAAATCACCATAATATCATCTCCCGATTGCTTACTTCGAGAAGCTTTGAAAGTTCACTACAAACAAGCGAACGTCGGGAAAGCCGTATATAAAACCGTAACCCTTCTGTGACAGATGACCTCGCATAATGTCACGCAATGCGTCGTCCTTTCAAAGACGCACGTTTACAAATGGCGGTGGCCATCGGAGAATCACGTCAACGACCCGTCAACGAAACGGCCAGCCATTAGCTTCAACTACCCGGAAAATCTCCATTTTCCTCAACACTAACCCCGGTGGCACGTATTTAAGGTGCGATCGCACCCCCTATTTGCCACCCCCGTTCGAAGGGGGGATGCTTTCACCTATCACACGTCACCTCTCGTCATTTTCGTGAGTGAATGAAAATAAATATTGCAGTTTATGGCCGTGTCGTCGACGCAAGGGTGTTTAACCCTCGATGGCAAAGGGTCGCTTTGGGGGTGGGATGCGCGGGCTCGTCGCTGGCTTGAGTGATTCCAGCGAGCTCGTTTCGCCTCTGAATGCGATTACGAAAATTGCATATCCGGTAAATATTGAAGAGGGTGTTTGGAAGAGAATTCAGCGGCAGTTTTTCTTCCCTACACGTTGACACGTCATTAGTTCCTAAGCGAAGATGTAGGTGAAGGTTTCCTTGTTTTATTGAAAACTTAAAAGTCATTTTCAAGCTTCTTTGTTTATAGCTGCTCAAAATTTAATTTCTGGCATGATAATTCACTTAACAAGCCCCATTTATCACATTTGAAATGAGGTTGAAAGCGTATTTTTTTGTGTGCAACTGCATTATCATTCTTTGCAATGGATTGGATTTTTAGCATAGTGCCACTAAAGCAGATTGCATGCTTTGCATCGAAAGAGCTTTGCATCGTAGTCACACTATCAAATCAACAGACACTAAAAAATATTTTTCATCCATAATCCTTCATTCGGTATAAAAACCAGCACAAATTGACTTACCACACCACGTCTCAGCACAAAAAACTAGACTGGAGTTAGTGAGATAAAAACAACCCTCTCGCCTCGTGCACCCGGATAAACTGTATCATCCCCTGATCCCAGCGTTCTTGTTTCGATGCCCGTGGGAGGTGGTACTTCCATCGGAGAGGTTTATAAATCCAACAATCGGAGTGCAGCACGCCAGGGTACACGGTTCCCTCGATCTCGGTCGTACCCGCTGAACAGCTGAACAGGGCGATAATATGCATTATGCATGCCACCAAGGCGGTGTAACCTAAATACACCCGCGGAGTCGCCGGCGCGCTCTGCGTCCATACACGGACATCTGCTGAAGATACAGTGCAATATGGTCAGCGATAGTTCAGTCCGTGTAAAGGATGAGATAGAGATTTTTTTTTTCGGCGTGACATTTCGATCAGCGGGCTGATGAAAATGCAAATGGCAAGTTTTGAGTAGAGTTTGGTTTGAATTTCTTCTGGCACTATGTAGGTCATCGAGAGTATGTAGATTGTGGTGCAAAAAACACCATAGAGATTTCCGAATGAATTTATCCACTAAAAACTAGTTCTAGGTTCCTATTTAAATCCTGGCTGATGCTCGTGCTCATGCGTTCTGAAACTGTGATACAGTTATCTATCTCCTATATAATATCATGTTATTGAGGATAATAACAACTTCCCCAAGAACTCTAGCCAGCATAAGCGGCGACACAGAATTCTTGCTAGCGACGTCGAATGCGCCTCACCAGTTTCCACCCTTAATTATTAACAGAACGGGTGAATTTGTCGCAATTTCCAGAGCAAAACGGGTTCAAATGTATGAACCTACAGCCAGCATTTTAATAAGTAATGCAAATTTATTCTCCATTTCGTACAGAGTATATGTTAAGCACTTCTGTAATCTTAAAGACACGGTACTAACGTATTTAACTAAGTATCACTGACGCCCGTATCGCGAAAGTTAAGATGTGAGTTTTGCGCGCTAAGAAATTTGCTCGTTGGGGGGAGACGAACCGCACCGTGGATTTGCGTTGATGAAAAAAAAAAGTGTTGTATTTTAAACATTTCTTTAGCATTCACATTCTGTCTCGTCATGGATTATGCAAATTGTCTTGACTCAAGATGAAACGCGGGGTGAGGAGGCAGAGCAGAAGCTGCTTGCCGGCAGAAAATTGATGCGTACTCAGCATTAGCCAGTTCGGTCTCCATTTGCGCAGTTGGCAAAAGAAGGAGCGAACTTTTGGCATGTTTTAAACAGCTCAAAACCACGAAACGAGTGCGTAAAACGCATTACAGAATGCGTTTCACCAAGACTCTATACTCCTCACAAAAAAACATAAACACAGAATAAATAATTTTTCAAGGCGACTCCTAGACGCAGCCCGCAGAGCAAACCCCGTATTTTTTCTTCCTCGTCACCCCGAGCCCTACGTGATGCTCCATTTTTCTCGGTGAAGATTATTGCAAGACGGGCCGTGTCTTACCTCCGTTGTCTCACGAGAAGCTGTGTGTGATCATCTCGACAGCCCCTGGACGCAACCCGCAGAGCAGATACGGCACCTCCACTGAAATATACAAACATTTTGTTAATAAAAGCCACACTAAAATAGCATTGGACATAAAATTGAACTCTCTGCTTCAAATGAAAATATATTTGCTTTGCAAACCTCTCTAAATTTATAAAGCGAACTTTATAGTGTAATATTATTTGTAATACCTGTGCTATGCATAAATAGAACCATTCCGAAACCAGCTGTGAATGCATCGACTCGTTTCAAGCCCAGCATAATCTTATACGTTATCTCCGTTTACAGAAATAAAGAAACACAACCCAGCGATGCATAGAATAAAACTAGCCGCTTGGATATCGGGTCATAAAAAGCGCCACACATCCATTACAGGATTTGAAAAACACGCGCTACGCCATTGATATCTAGCGCAAAGAACACAACGCCGTGCATTGTATCCTGTTTCTCATATCGGTTTCCTGTTTTTTGCATTCCTTTTGCACGCTGGTTTATGCAAACGTGGCCGACACAGGTTATGCATCGCTGCACTTTGCCTGGCTGAGGTGATCCTAATCGTTGACCACAGTTTCCAAATGCAATCTGGCGTTTAGTAACTATAGCGCTGGATGCAGTATGAAGCCCATGCATCACTGATTTGCCGGCACATATTTGCATATAAGATCGCAGTGCATTTCATGCTATCTATAACTGACGATGATTGATTCACAGTGAAATTCTGATACAGATGGTTGTGAAAAAGGAGAATGGAAAATTCAGCGCATAAATCGAGTCACGATAGCTGTCATGATAATGGGTATTGCTCTATTATCTGTAATTAATATTACATGAATAATTTTTTTATTGGCTTAGTAACAATTGACAGGCAACAATCATCTAAACAAGGACACTGCTACTTGAAACAAAAAATCATGTAACACTCGAAGGGAAAACGATAAAAAATTAAAATGTGAACATAGATGTAACAAAAACCATTAGTTCAAGTACTGATTGAAGCAACAAAATATTATTAACTTAAGAATCTTGACATTAAGCCGGAGTTATGAAATATTTTGGACAATTATCCAAAAATTGGTCTTGTACCTGTTTGGTCCAACTAATGGCATGAACAATATTTTGTTGTTTACAACATTGTCAATAAATTTTAAGATTGCTTTTATTTTTCTCTAGTGTTGGTTCTTCCAATCATGCTAATCCTATCTTCTCTTCAATGCAGTTAAGTTTTATTATATCAAACTCTACTGGCCGTCCACCGCTCTTATAACCTCATCGTGCTTTACTCAAGGAAAACCGTTGAGTTGTTGAATGTTGAATGATGCAGTCGATGCATTGAGGCACTTATGCATTCCACTCGAATACCTTCAATGACAAGAAAAGGAAAGCGAAGAGTAAGTACGTGGTGGAGGAAAATTACTCAGAATTGGGCAAGAATGACCAGACTTCACCAAACAGCACATAGTGTGAGTTTCATTTTGGGTCCGTTCTTCCACTATTTACCACTGATTGATGATAGCTTACCTCGAAAAGGTGCGTCTCACTTAAATGAAAAAGTACGATGTTCCTCTTTAGGGACGAAAATAACAAAGGCAGTCAAATATCACTCATGCCGTTATGTGTCGTCACAAAAAATTAAGCACGGAACTAAGATAATACATGCGGGAACACCCAATAGCATTAAATTACGTATGAGGCGTTGAAAATCTTGGTTAAAACTGAGCTTAAGTAACTAATTTCTAGATTAATGCAACTTAGATAAGTATTTTGTGGACACTTAACCAAAAAATTAAATTAAGACATTGCACACACACTTCAGAGAGATCTCTATCCAGTATGTTAGCTGAATCCAATGAAAGATCGCATTGATTGACATCCACTATCGCCTCGCCTTCTAATCTACTTCCCTCCCGATTAAGCTGAGAAACCCCTTGGCACCGATAACGCGGATAAAAGATTGTGAGGGACTTCCAGGCGATTTTAGTTTCATCGCTTGTGCTCTATTTCCAAAGACTTGGGGGCCTCGAAAAAGGTTCGTGTTCTTGACGAGATCATTTCCTACGAGCGCAGAGATAGCGGACTAATGGGGGTCACACGGGTCAGCATATGCCCCGGAGGCGTTCGTTATGAGCTTAGCGGTCTTCTGTGTCGTGGAAATGCATTGTGGCTGTACGACTAGTGACACATTTGCTTGCAACGAATGTTTTCATGTAAATTTAAAACACCTTGAGCTTGTTTCTGGTCTGTCTAACAGCTTGCTTTTGTCATTTTCAGGTAAGACAAAATGCCGTGGGCTATTTGGAGTACAACAGTTGGTGAATGGTGAGCTTTATACGAACACTTGAATACACTGAAATGAAATTTGCAATATATAAAACTTGTCAGGAAAAGAAGCTTTTTAACTCACAGCTTATCGGTTTATTTAAGGCAGTAGATTTCGTTAAATATTGTTTTCTTCCTTTTAAAAACTTAATATTTCTGTCTGAAATGCAGTTATGTTTCTCAAATATTATGTCCTGTAACTCGAAATTGGCTCCACATCAAAATTTTCATGTGCATTTCCGCATTTTGTAGTCAGGTGGGTGCAAGTGAACTTGAATTCTGAACTTTGACAAAGTTAGGCCACGTGTTTACCGTTCCAAATCAAAAGTCTTTGGGGTCAAGTGCATGCACAAAGATGCACACAAGTTTTGTAGCAAGCCGTCTGGCAAACTTCACTTGCCAACACTCAACGATCCCACCAGCAAGCAAATGCAGTGCAAAATTAATGCAGAAAACCACTAGAATAATATAACCTAGTGTTTATTTGTAACGATATTTGACCATCATTTCGTGCACTTTGCGGTAATTTTGTGGGATAAATTTTGAATGCAAAGTGCATCCTAACCTAGATCCACCTAAACCACACTAATGCAAGGTATCGTAGTGTTCAATTACATAATTACATAAATTAAATTCACTGGTGTGTGTTCGAGTAAAAAATACCGAGCACAAGCAGAAAAAGTCGAACACAAGACGTCCATCGACCATCTACACCTGTATATGAAATAAAAATATGTACAGGACAAGGAGTCTGAACCATCGACTAAGTGAGAAACTAGCAGCGTACCGACACACAGAGAATATCCTAACCCCATGCCAAGTGCTGCATCAGCATAGGTGAACGGAAGCAGACCTAGCAGCCGCCTGCTCGAAGTCCCCAGGGTATACGTCCTGTTCACTAACACCGCCTGAATCCACGTGCCCTCTGGCTTAATTTAACACTAGACAGTATGTGAGTGTGCTAATGTAATGGTGGATGAAGTCTTGTTCCACGCGCGCGAATATATATGTATTTTGTCAAGGAAAAGCTGGGGCAGCAGAAAAGTGTGAACAAGAATGGGGAACGGTTGGGAAAATGTAGTGCGGTTGCTTTAAGTAGATCGCTCGGTAATGCGATGTGGGAGAAGGAGATTTTATGTGCGCTGCTCTATGGTTAGCTTGCGATTTGTTGGTCTTGTAACCAGTGAAAAAAGTTGAATGCTGCTCGGAGAAGCGAGAGCATGGCTAGTTGTGTTTCTTGTATAATTTCCTGTTAAGTTATTGCACGCTTATTTTCGCGCAGTGTTTTATTCCGCCTCGCTTTATTGGGTTAAATATTATGGCAGGCGTTTCGAAAAACCCTTAAAGTATTACTGCACGAAATTAATTTCGTTCTTTTGGCCTCCGGCCATATCTGTTCAATTTCAATGAAGTGAAATGCCTTTATCTACCTAGCCAATTATCCGCACAAAACATTATCTCAGCTAGGAATACAAAAGCCCGGCTCTAACGAACAACAGAACAACATGTTCCGCCGAAAATCCCCCGTCCAACAAAAACCAAGTTGAGCTCATAAATTACGCAACCGGCTTATGAACTGCGACAATAATCGGTGGATGTCTGCCTGAAGCGGCATCTGTCGGTGACGTTAAGACCAACGAACGGCGAATAAATTTGAATAGCAATTGACTGTCCATAATATTACCTAGACAGTAGCCCGTGAGAAGTAAAAACAGAAGATCCTATAGCCAGTGTCGGCTAGGGGTAAAGCCTTGCTCTAACCAGTGGCGTTGGAAAATGGAAGTCAACAGCCGAAGGCGACTACTAAGAAGATACAAAGCCATCCCACACTAATACATAACTTCCCATAGCGACATAAACTCATTAAAAAACTTCTGTGCATGTAACTTGATAATGGTTGGAAGTGTTACATTCACATATTATCATAAGAGCTAAATTTTTTGTCCACTTCCATTCAATCATCGACTCAGTTCTACATAACCTCTGATTGTGGAAGGTTGTGGTACACTGCGGTACTTGTGGTACACGGTAATGAATACGCAATAACAACGTGAAATTTGAATTTCTGTGTGAAGATAATTCTAGTTTACCGTAGCAGCTCTGTCGTGTGAGATTGCCATTGGTTATTTGGTGATTGAGAAATCTATTTTCTTGTATAAGTATTTTGTTTCAAAACATAAAAGGAACTACAAAATTACAGTGGATTTTTAAAATCCTAGGACATTAGTTATCAAAAACAAAAATTTATCCGGGATATTGAATCAAACGCATTCTTTTACACATTGATAATCAAAATACCATTCCAAAAGCCTTTTTTTTTGATAAATATAAAAGCTATCAACTTCTCTCAATCAAGAACTGCCCCCCCCCCCCCATCACCCCCCACCACCAACCCAATCTAAGCCCTTCCCCGACGCCACTGTGCGAGCCGCACACGAGGCCCAAGGGACTGGCCCCGTGGTTGAATATGCGCCGGGTAAGATGGTGACATGCAGCAAGCGTGCAGGAAAAGGCAGCCGGGATTAGCCGGGCGCTAGAGAAACTCGCTAGAGAAACTCGATAGAGAAACTTGCGGTTTCTTGGCTTTAATCCGGGCGTGGACACGGTTCGGTCACGGTCTCATGTTTGGTAATTAATTAATGCGAATATAAAATAGTGAGCCGGCTATGGAGGGTGGTAATTTAGTTGCGGATGAAGGATGTTGGAGTGTGGGGTTGGGTGGGGGTGGGCAGGGGTCGCGGTCGGG
The DNA here is from genome assembly GCA_921293315.2 of Nemurella pictetii. Taxonomy (NCBI): domain Eukaryota; kingdom Metazoa; phylum Arthropoda; class Insecta; order Plecoptera; family Nemouridae; genus Nemurella; species Nemurella pictetii. The sequence continues at coordinate 11,609,684 of OV121123.1, read as the reverse complement.
TCAGGGGATGTGCCGGAATGGAAACGGAATTATGCGTCGCTGATGAAATATTTTAACGCTTGAATTTCAATCCGTTTATTCTTTTTTTTTCTGTGGGGTATTTATAGAAGTAATTTGTTCGTGGTTTTCACGTTAAGATTGGAAGTAATGGAGGTGTCGATGAAAATCTTATAGGTATCGGAAATGTGTCAATAAAATTGGCTCATGAATCAGTGAGATTCCACCTGATAATTTAAATAAATTCCCACTCAGCATCGGAGGTTCTCAACGAATAAATCCACGGCTGCAAAGAAATTGCTGGGAACTTTTTTGCCAAGATGCCTCTTGTCCACAGAGAAAAAGAAAAAAATTCAAAATATTCGGCACGGTAACGCATTCACAATTAAATTTGGCACAGAATGTAAGACCACAAACCACATCAAGGTTCAACATAAACCCGGACAAAACCCCCAAAACCAACGCAACAGTCAATCCACAAACATATCCCTGTAAATCAAACTTGATCTTGCCCAGCTGTCATCAGTAGGTCAAATAATTCGACCCCCGGGTAGGGACAAGCGCGTGGTCACATTATTCCGAGTGGCTTCGTGGAAGGGGAAGGCTGGTCGGACTGTTCGAGAGAGATGACCACCCATGGAACATGCAGAAGATAGAGAGCATCAACCTACAGAGAGAAAATTTTGAGGCTAATAACATCCTAATGCTAATAACATCGTCAAATAAAAAGTAATAAAAATCCCATTGAGCGAACAAATATCAAATATAATATGTATAGTTGAACCATAGAATAAATCTTTATTCTATGGTTCAACCCTCTTGTTTCATTTAAACTGTATAATGTGCATTTTTCGGCGTTGGCCACTCTCTGGCTGTCAAGGCTGCACAGCTTGACAGTCAGTCTTGTGTCCAACATGGCGTCCAAGCGCGGAGTTGGCCACTCTCTGGCTGTCAAGGCTGCACAGCTTGACAGTCAGTCTTGTATCCAATATGGCATCCACGTGCGGAGTCGGCCCCTCTCTGGCTGTCAAGGCTGCACAGCTTGACAGTCAGTCTTGTGTCCAGCATGGCGTCCACGCGCGGAGTCGGCCACTCTCTGGCTGTCAAGGCTGCACAGCTTGACAGTCAGTCTTGTGTCCAACATGGCGTCCACGCGCGGAGTCGGCCACTCTCTGGCTGTCAAGGCTGCACAGCTTGACAGTCAGTCTTGTGTCCAACATGGCGTCCACGCGCGGAGTCGGCCACTCTCTGACTGTCAAGGCTGCACAGCTTGACAGTCAGTCTTGTGTCCAACATGGCGTCCACGCGCGGAGTCAGCCACTCTCTGGCTGTCAAGGCTGCACAGCTTCACAGTCAGTATAAGTCATGGTGTACATGCACTGAGTTCACCTCTCTCGGTAAATTGACACTTTCCCTATATGTGGGGTCCAGGGAGTTGGGACGGTCACTTCGAGAGAGACAGCGGACCGGAGTCGACCGCACCGTCTCCTAGGAAGACAGCCGGCGGGCCTCGAACCACCGACCGCATCAATCATATCGCTGGTGTATGCGCGTGTTGAGCTGTTGCCAAAGTGGCGGCTGCCAAATGCGGTCGCCATATTACAATAACCGTGCGGCGCCATTGGCCGAAGGGCGGAGGACACTTGTGCAGTGTGGATGGTCTGAATTTATAATGCTAATGTTGAGCGGTACGTGACAATCGGGTGTGGTCATCCGGGGATGTGGAATCGAGGTTGGGCTGTGCGTTTGTGTAATTAAGTGCAAGATATGATCGAATATTGATTTGATTTTGGATTTCAACGAGTTTGGTGTTTGTTTTGATGTGCTGCTAGTCGGTTTCATTGTTTTTCTACTTCAAATGACTTGTGCAAAGGCGGTCATTGCTAAATGACATAATGATATTTTTTTGGGTGGACATTTTTCCTTAACCAGCAGCCTTGTTATAAAATAGTACAAAATCCAAGAAATTCACAGATTACACACAGAATATGATCAATCCATAGAAAAAATATCTACTAACCTTACGGTTAAAAAAACAAAATGTACCTCAAGTTATTTGTAAGTGATGATTCTCAATGAAAAATTACAATATCACAAATCCTTACCTCCACGCTCAAATAACTTCCAAAGCGATCCTGGGAAATCAGAGTGTCAACACAAGTGGAATATAGCTGTGAGCAAATCAGTATCAAGCCAGCAAACTCCCATCTGATTTCACATCTGTCAGGAGCAGCCATTACTGGGAATTACACTGATGATAATGGTCCCCGGCCAATTTGTATACTGTGTCTGTAATATACTCGAGACCCTCCCAGGGTATTAGAGGTGTGCACGGAGACTGGCGTGACGCCCGTGACGTCTGCCCCGGAAGAGCATAGGATACCATCGGTGTTGAAGCTTGGGCCCTCTCAAGAGGTTCTGATATCTTTCAGACCCGATATTCTATTAACTTACACAGTTTTTACTGAATTGTATACATCGAGCCACTGATATGACTTTCTGAAATAGTGATATTAGATCATTCGGAGCGGTTAACCCACAGTGATTCCATTGGAATCCCTGCAACATTAGTTCGCAAATAATTCGAAGACTAAATATATAATAAAAAACAGTAAAATATAAAATTCTCTATTCATCAAACCCTCACAATGCTACACTGGCCGTACTCATAAATCGTTGCGCGTTCGCACAATTCGCTACCCCGTTGATCCTTATTCACCAGCACATTCGGTGAGCCGGCTCACACACATCCTGCTCCTGATTAAGGAGCCTGTCTCGCCACTTGTTTCGCTGCCTGCAAGGCGTTATAAACTTGAAAATTGTCAACTTAGCGGTACAGTAACCTTAGTTGAAAGTGCAGAAGATTTGTACACCTCACCAATTCTCTCTTTCTCTTTTCTCTTTCTTCTCTGTCTTCTTTTACACGCATTTTAAAATGGCACGTGGCGCTATGTCAAAATAACCAAATCAAACGCTAGAACTGTGCCATAACCGCTTTATTTACTTATATCTTCTTACTATTTATTATTTATTATTTATTTAAAACAGATTTGTAAACTATTTAGTTTACTTTGTCTGAGTATTTTCATTTTTTTTTTTTTTACATAATAATATTCCATACATATTTTTCCATACAATTTACTAATTTTAACATAATTTTCTAAATACTTTTGCGTCTTTTAATTTTTTTTTTTCAATCTTCAATTTATTCCATTCTTCAACACCCTTCTCCAAAAATCCAAATCTTCTCTTTCCCATATTCTTGCATCTTATTTTAAATTCATGTCCATTTTTTCCAATAAATTTTGCTTTTTCAAATCTTTCACCTAATTCTTCGAAGGCAGGTACCCCAATAAAAGATTTATAAATTAAAATCAACCGAGCAGTTCTCCTTCTTACTTTAAGATCATCCCAACCTAATTCATCAATCATTTTTTTTATGCTTCTGTATTTATAATATTCTAACTCTATCTCATCTCCATTAATTTCTTCATCCTTCGCATGTCCATCCACAACTTTGTCTTCAGTATTTTCTCTTCCTACCTCCCATTCTATCCCTAAATCTTCTTTATTCTCTCTTTCTACTTCTTCTTCTTCTTCTTCTTCTTCTTCTTCTTCTTCTTCTTCTTCTTCTTCTTCTTCTTCTTCTTCTTCTTCTTCTTCTTCTTCTTCTTCTTCTTCTTCTTCTTCTTCTTCTTCTTCTTCTTCTTCTTCTTCTTCTTCTTCTTCTTCTTCTTCTTCTTCTTCTTCTTCTTCTTCTTCTTCTTCTTCTTCTTCTACTATGCATAACTATTATTAACTACTATTAGCCAACTACTAACTTACGATGCATAACTTAATTTTTACTGTCTTAACTAATGTAGTTATAAAATGACAGATAACTTGGTGGCTGCAAATTGATTAAGTATTTTTTAAAACCACATAGCATAATGTTTCAAGCGGACGAAACAAACAGAATTCTAGGCAGCCTGTTCAAGATATTGATGGGGTGCGAAAAGCCGACAAGCGAAATCGTGGCTGTACGCAACAACCGATCTCTGGGGGTGTGTACGGCAGGAAGGGCGCAAAGGCCACGCACAAAAGAATAGATTATTCAGCAACGCTATGGAGCTGAAATGACCAATGGCAGGAATCGAACCCAGGTCGTGTATAGCAGCAGAGAATAACAAATGAAGCTGCTCGGATGATATTGGCAAGCGATGGCGGGAGGGAAGGAGAAGGAAGATTGTACGATAATTGATGGGTGACAATATCTCTGTCGGTCAAGTGAGCGAGGAAGATAAAGAAAGAGAGCGCTGTGTTTGGTCGCGCGGGAAACCGGAGGATATGGTTTTGTGGGGTTGTTTTTTTTTCTCCTGTTGGCGGGAAAGTAAGTATGGTAGTTAGACGGTGAAAGAAGCTGTCGGGTTTCCTTACAAAATACTACTTGTAAGGTATTGCTCGCCTTTTTTTGTTGGGTTTTCGAGTGGGCTTTTGGTGAGAGGGACATCCTTTTCTGTGTTACTTTATTGCGCGAATGTTCGCATTGCGTATATAGAAACATATTGTCTTCTTTTTCACAGGGAAGAATTGATTTACAGAAAATAGCAATGCAGTTGCTACAGTTGCACAATTGGGCTGAGAAGGACTATTTTTTATTGAGCCCAAAACGCATCTGTGACTTTGGTTTACAGTCACAAAAATTATCAAATCATTAAATTTCAAGCAAACGTAAAATAAACTCAACAAGTCATATTGCTTCTGTCAGAACTAAATTAAAAGTCAACTTCTACACAAGCCAGCCCAAATAAAAATGTCAACAACACCAAGGTCACGAAACTAAAAACCTAAGCACAAGAACACCAAAAACCACCCCTTCACCTGTACCCCACAAAAACCAGTTGACACAACCCTTCTCAACAATTAACAAAACAGCCACCCCCAAATTTTCTCTCGCTTGTCCGAACTTTTGCCAGCGGATCGATGATTTCCACGCAGCGTGAAACACTTCGGCCGCGGTCATTCATAACGATGTGATTTATGATTCGCGTACGTGACTAATGGTCGAAGATAATTAAAAAACACTGCCTCCCCCTCGCCCCCCACCCCTGCCGCCGTCGCCCCCCATTGGTGGTCCCCGGGCGGGAAACGTGGTACGCAGGGCCGCACTAATGGCAGATACGTTCCGATACAAATGTTTGATGAAATTATGGGATTTTAACTTCGATGTTTCGGCGGCGGTCAGCGAGAGATGCGCGTGGATTATTTCGTTGCACGGAACGATTCGCACCGAGTATTTCCACGCTATTTCATGTTGGGAAAGTCCAGTCATGGGAACTGAAGGTTGGTTGTTGTTATGACGTAAGCTGTACCTCTTCTTTGAGAAGGAAATTATATTTAGAAAATGTGCAGAATTTTGACAACAATACACTGGTTTTAGTTTTTAAGTAGAAAATATTTGGCATGTAATGTTACAAACAAATATGCATTATTAGAAACGAAATGTCCATTCCATTATTTGTATCCGTATCGGGATTTGAACCCGGACCTTTTCACCTATCCGAGTATTTGCATTTAATTTTTTGTTTTCATGTTCAAATCATACTTATGTTTAGAGTATTTTTTTATTGAATTGACATCCTTTATCAGAAGATACATTTTAAAATATTAATTGATCATTACAAAAAGATTCGACTTTTTACTACTTTTGTGAGATCTTTTCGAACAATTGTGTCCTTTCCCAGTGGAAAAGCTCATACACTTTGACATATTTACTCAAAACGCAAAAGGTCATTCAAACCACCGTTGGACGCATCAAAAACTTGAGTGTTGAAAAAAAGTTAGCTATGAACCACAATTGTACAGTTTCACTGTTTACGGTATTTTAAAACTTTACATCAAGGGTATAATCGTCATTGAATTAGTCTCATATCAATAAAGACACGCGACATTTCCAAGCACTCATAACAATGAAAAGAATTCGTTCCCATTGAATTTGACACAGTAAACAATGGAGATAACACGATAACAGCTAAAAGCACAATCTCAAAAACTGTTAAAAGACACGTTCCTGCTGCAAAAGTAAACAGCATACGTTACAAAAAAGCGGCATCCCTTTTAATCTGCTGTCAGGCTGCGAGCACGTAGTACTCGCGTACTTCTGATCTAAACGTACTTGCTATTTTAGTGTTACACGTGCCCACAGCACGCCAGATAAAAGTTAGCGCAGACAATAGTAACACTTGGCAAAAATATTTGTTTGATGCAAACCAAAAAAAAAAGATAATGAATGATAAATGATTGCATGAGATAGTGTACGGGTGAGGGCGTAAGTGACGTCAGAGCGTAAAGTTTGGAACAAAACCCTGGCTCTAAGACAATGGCTTTTAGAGAGAAACTGCGCCGTGGCGAGGTTCAAAGCTTCCTCATAAATTACAGTAACGTCACAAAGAAATATGTGTAACTTTATCGCAAGCAGTTTAATTGCAAAAAGTTTTTATATATACCTTGGACGATGTTTGAAAATTATGCTTGTTAAGTTTTTTGATTTTTGTTGTCCCGCGCCGTTGGTGGGGATGGCGAGGGTTGAAATATTGTCAGTGTGCTTCAGTTTTAGTCGAGGTTTGACTCTTCGGCAGCGATTTCCGCTTAGCTGGAGTATTTTTCGTGCACGAATAACGAAATTTAATTATTTTATCAATCTTGATTGACGTAAACGAGAATTGCGAGTCTTGTTACACTGATTGAAGTATAATAACCGTCGTAAATTTCTTAGAAACAAGAAGATAATATGCAGCAAAGAAACGACACGCGATGAATGCATTATGCAGCTTTCATGCAGTTTCATATGCGGAAATATGCATTTAAATTGCAGTTTTACTATAGTGTATATATTATAGCACTTAAATATGCATAGCAAAACCAACCTAACGAGTGAACAAGATGTTTAGGAACCAGACTATGTGTCAGTGGGCCCTATATGAAAAGAAACACGAGTTTAAAATTAATTTAAATTTAAATTTTTGCTGTTCCAAATATGTACATGCTTTCGACCTTATAAGATTCAGTAAATTTCGTATAGGCTATTATTAGCAAATGATCGGTGTCCAATAAATTAAAAATATTAGCATAGATTGACAGGAGAAACTTTTAATATCACTGCTCACATGCAATAGGTCATATGCAGTTTTTCCTCAACAACCATAAAAAAATCAAAATCAGAATCAACATATTGCCCGAAAAGTTCTCGTATCGTACGAAAATTTCATTAAAAACCACCTCCGGAAATCGCATAAAATTATAATCACCCAAAGCTGTTCATTTCTCTAGGCAGCCGAGAGATCGTGCAAAAGCCGTCGCACGTCTCACGTCTGGGCTGCACGTAAATCAACCATCACGCGCCCTCCATGACCATGCGATAGGTGCACCCTCGCAAAGGGGTGGCCAGACCATGGGGTGGACGAAAGAAGGAGCTGGTAAAGCCAATTATTTCTAGTCATAGATAATTGAGATAACTCATCAGATGTCACTGAATGTCAATGAGTGTGATTGGATGTTTCGTATGCTTTTTATCGGTGCCTTTAACACCCTGTGTGAAGGTTTTGAAAACCCTTTTTTTGATATGCTTTACTGATTTCCGATTTACATTTTTTAAAATTAAAATGTAGGTGTATGATAAGGATTTTTCCTGGGATAAAATTTAAAAACAAAGCTTTCAGGTATTTCATGCATTGGGAATCTGATAGGATTTATTTTAAATATGAAATATTGTCATATAACATATAATAATATATATATATATATATATATGTACCTGCCTTCGAAGAATTAGGTGAAAGATTTGAAAAAGCAAAATTTATTGGAAAAAATGGACATGAATTTAAAATAAGATGCAAGAATATGGGAAAGAGAAGATTTGGATTTTTAAAGAAGGGTGTTGAAGAATGGAATAAATTGAAGATTGAAAAAAAAAATTTAAAAGACGCAAAAGTATTTAGAAAATTATGTTAAAATTAGTAAATTGTAAGGAAAAATATGTATGGAATATTATTATGTAAGAAAAAAAAAATGAAAATACTCAGACAAAGTAAACTGAATAGTTTACAAATCTGTTTTAAATAAATAATAAAATAAAATATTGTAAATATATTCTGTAGTCGGAAGAAGAAAGGTGGGAAGACCGAGAGAGAAGTGGAGTGGTTTGATTAACGAAGATTTAGAGTAGAGACAAAGGAATTGGAAGAAGGTAGAGTTAGAGAAATTGTGGGAAAATAAAGAAGCATGGAAAGCGTTAGTGGAAATGGAAGAAGAAGAAGAGAAGAGTGAAGAACAGGAGGAAGAAGTATCGACATGCCTGGCCAGCCGGATGACTTTGAGAATGCCTTCATTTGTGTTTTTTGTGCAAAAATCATTCACCCTAACGGACGATAAAATTGATTATTAATATAATGGAATATCAGCAAAATTTAGGGAGATGGTTGGAAGATAAGGCTATTTTCCTTCAATTTTTATGTCTTTGGGTATTTTTACTCGCAATTCTCAAACTTTCAACATTTATTTCTTGACACACGTTTATTTTCCAATTTTTATAGCAGGTTAATAAACAATAAAATGTTTGAATTATAAATTTTAGTGAATCATTCAAAAATAATAGTTAAAATATAAAAACTTCCTAGAAGTCCCGTCTAAACATGGCCCTATCACGTGGCAAGCCATCTTAGCCATCCCAGCTCAAGTCTGACTTCGCCGGTATTCAGCAAGAATCGGTAGGGGTTGATAGAGGGTTGTTGGTCACAATAATACTTCCTGCCCCGCGCAGGGCGCTGCAGAGGGGTTGGTCTGACCACCGATACCATCGCTGGCGGGGCAGGAAGCGGCCAGCATGGAAAACACGGTGAATTAAGCTCGGTTAACTGGTCGCCCGCACGCCATGCTGCCATTAAAGCAACACAAATCTGAAGGCTTGCACTGCCGTTTGGCATGCATCTCACAATAATCAGGATCGCCGACAGACGTGGATTGTTTTTTGGGTTTCGTGGCAAATTATTGTGTGGTTCACATAGTGGCCGCGGGAAAGTATGAGAATTTTTGGTTCTATGACAAAAAGTACTAGGTATGAGCGGGTAGCTTTGATTCTCATAGGGAAAATAAACGCCCTTTCTATAAGAGAAATTATGCCCAGCGATGGCATGCTTTAGGGCAAAAATCTCAAAAAAAATAGCCCAAATAAACACCTAAAGGATTTGCATAAAGAGTTTGTAGCTCTAGGACTGTGAGTAGTAAACTAATGAAATACTGCGTCCCAGATAAAGATAGGGAAATGTTGCGCTGATTGAATACTGATGGACACATGTGTTCCTGTTTTGGCTTTTTTCTCAGCCTCAGTAAAGATCAAATTTCGTACGGAAGCTATGATGTGGCAGTTTGCATTGTAACAAAAAACGTTCCGTGAAGCACAGTATATGGAATATCATCAATAATACTGTACAGAATACCAAAGATTTAATGATTTTATCAAGCAACGAGTATTTCTACCCAATTATTTAAAAAATAGTGTCCCTACAAAATAAAATAATTTAAAAACTCTGATTTCCTAGATGCAGCCCGCAGAGCAAATCTGGCACCTCCACTATTAACGACTGATGCAGATTTTACTCTCTCAACACAGCATCCCGGAAAATTCAAAAAATTCCTCACAAATGTATCCACATTTATTTGCTTTTGTTCCTTTCACCTGGAATTAAGATTAAGATCTGTTTAAAGTAATTAAAGTCAATCTTCAGTACGGGTATTTGGATAGCGTTCAGATTTAAAGCCGATAGTTGTCTCTGTAACCTTGCCAAGTAAAAACAATTTCGTGTGTGTGGCTATATGAACGGCGCAGCCCCCTAACAGATGAAACATTTTTCACGGTCATAAAATCTTTTTTTTACGGGTGCGTGATAATTTCTATCGCCTGACTTGAGCAAATAACGAGTTGGGAATTTGGCGGAAGGTTTTCTGATATTTTAATGGAATTTATTTTGAGGAAGTGAGGAATTTCAGGTAATTCCCAGCTATTTTTTTGTATATTTTTTCTCAAAAAAACTCAGTGTATTTTTGGGGTGCGTGAGCGTAGAAGTAAAGCAAGAATTTGATTGAGATATTAAGCAGAACGTGAAGTTCTTTTTTTATTGGTGCTATGACGATGGAGTCACTGATATGATCATGTTTATCAAGAAAGATAGAGAGAGTTGCAACTATAAGGAAACTTTTAAATATCTTTAGAGGCAATATTTATAGAAGTTCTATTGTGTGGCTGATTAGCCAAAAAGTATAACAATTATTTATATTTCAAATCTTGTAGGAAATTGTTTAATATTCTTATCATCTTCCGTGATATACAAAAACAAAAATCAATAAATGCACACAATCGAAACAAAGCTTTATTCCTTGTTTCAAGCACACTCTTATTTGAAAAACTTGCGCTAGTTTATTTTAGTTTCGACGACAATAAACAACAGAACAGAGTGCAAACTCAACACCACTAACTTTTCACTTAGTGAAATGGAGATGACGCAATTATTTGTATTTTTCTTTCCAGGCCATTTCATCTGGAAATATGTTCCAACAATTAGTGTTAATAGCCCCCACCTCGTTTATCATCGTTATCGTCAATTTACTTTTAACGCCAAACAAAAATAATTAACGCTGATATAATTAAGGAATGCTTAGAATTTTTTTTGCTCATAGAAAAGAAGCCCGTTACGATGATATTTTATCAACTTAAAAATAGCTCTCTCTCTGTACGCAAAGTTGTTAACTTTCCAAGCGTAATCAAATAATTAAATTAGTTAAAAAGTTTTCTTTAATCAGTTTTTAATTTGTTAATGGTTTCTTAGCCTGGTTGTGTAGAGTATGTGTGAAACTTTGACTCTGCGCTAATTTGAAGTGACTTGGAGAAGAGCAACAGAGTCATAGTCGACTATCGAAAGATCGAAGGAGGATTTCATTAACACTCGGCAGACTGTTAGTAGCATTGCTGATATTTGAAGCTTGTCAGCATTCGGAGTGAAAAGAAACAGGAATGTTAATAAACGTAGGCTAGAGAATAAAATATTGCAAAACGAATTAAAAACTTTCCGTTCTTCATTTTCGTCGAGATGTTTGTAATTTTGTTGCCTCACGCCTGGCAAACTTTTCACGATTTTCCATTTTACTTTCAATCTATTCTGGAACAATTTTCATTTCACTCGATGTCAGAGATGAAATATCAATTGAAAACGAAGCTAAAAAAGCACACTGCGGATGGAAAATGCAGAGGAAAACTTCAATTAGATCGAAAAAGTTTCGTAATTTGATAGACAAGACAGGAATACAATCTCTCGGAAAGTTTCACAGAGGGCGTAGCTTCAAAATTGAAAACGAAATTTTTCTAGAATCTAAAATATACAAAATTACATCATACAGCCCACTGGTTTTACCTACCGTTCAGGCATCTCATCTAGCTTTGAAGATACTTCACATGAACACAAAACGTCTACGTGTTGGTTTTACAATGTCCAATTAAATTGACAAATATCTCATATTACATTCGAAATCGGGCGAAAAATTGATGATCTGACATACGTTAAGAGTTCAATGAAACAAGTGCATTGATCACCTGGAAAGATACTCTTTTATATTGTAACTGTCTGTCAACACTTGAGATTGAGCAACATTGGCAAACAAAAAACCCTCTAAATATTACGTTAGATGTCAAAAGTAACGTTGTTTTGGACCAAAATGGCTGGAATGCTCCAATTTCTTCCCTTGCCACCTAGGCGGTGATCATGATTCTGTCACCAACTCAACGATGATATTGCGGCAGAGTTTCCCATAATGTAGTAGCAAGATATTTCATAACTTCTAAATAAAAACTCATCTCAAAGGTGACAACCTATCGGTTGCTTCTGTTTCCTTCCTTCCTGAAAAAAAACTATTTCCCTGTACAAATTATAATACCTGCCCTATTTCACCCAACACTTTGATGAGTCATGCCCACAAATCAACAAAGAAACGCAAACTAACAAATTCTTCAACCAAAATTAGAAACAAACCCTGTAACATCAAGCAACAACATCAAAAAAACCACCCCTAACTACCAATCACCCTGAACCATTTCACCCTGACGCACAGCAATCGCATCGGGTGTTTGTTCCTAGAGTGTCCTTACCATCACTCCCTGACCCGGTCGCTATTACATTGGTGGCAGCGGTGGGTACCGGCACCTATCAATATGCAGGAGCGGTCAGCTAACACTGGCCGTACCGTCATGGGAGCTAACAGGTGGTGATCACCGTCGAATCCCTGTGTTGGTCGCCGAAGATCTCTAATTTGCAGGGTGGTTGGGTAAGGGTACATTTTTTTGCTATTCTAGTGGTTGATTTTGGGACTAATCGGTGACATCAATGGGATCTCTTGGTGTTGTGCAAGTGGGCCTTTGTCAGAGGATAGGACCGGTTGTGTTTCATCTTTGTGGTTTGGTCAGCGACGGTGAAACTTATAGTGTGGGTTTGATCTAGCTTCTTTTTCAATTATTGAGTATTATTCAATAATTATTAGTAGGAAATATATAAGAGATTTGCTGATCGTCAAGTAAAATTATTGAGTGGGAGCACTTTTTTATACACGGTTTGATAAGTTTATGCCTGGCGTATGTTTGTTCCCAAAGCAAGAAGCTCGCATTAACTATAAAGTCAATATGAGGCAACCAGGGACCCATTTCTCGAGATTAAGTCCATTGACTAAAGTGAAATAAGCGACCTAATTCTCTTTCGTTATCACATAATAATATCCCCACTTGTTCCACTTTGGTCAAACGACCAAAACTCAATAAAAGGGTCCATTTTCAATGGTTTTGGGCACACGAAGAAAGTCACATTGGCACGAGCCATTCCACAATCTAGTCGCTTCACACCAAACGGACGAATGAAGCAGGTGGTTTAGGCCATTTCGTCCTCGTTGCAGTATGTTCCATGCTGAAAACGACGTTATTTGCATGAATTTTTGGTCAGTGTTTTTCAACCACTGTCTGTCGGCCATACTAAATACCATTTTAGTCCGTTAGATTGGATTAACGTCACAAAATTCCACCAATGAATTAGCACGGGGACACGTAATAAAACTTAAACCCCCCTTCCGCACAAATAAATCCGTGCCCGCCCTCTCCGTTCGCGAATTCAATCCCACCGCCGAAACATCCACCAGCTTTTCGCCGCACTCTTCATTAATTGTCTAAACCGTGAGTGAGCCCGGATCGGGCAGCCCCTGCTAACCACTTCAATCGTCTAAATTGTACACCCCTCGAGATAAGCACACTCCGGCCGAGCGAAACGGCGCGGCTCGAAGCACCAGGTATGAGCATGGCTGAGAAACGAGCTGGCTAACGCTACGCCACGGTATATAGCTGGTTGCGCCAATGAAAGGCGATATCATACAATTAGAGTTGACGTATAATGGCGGTACATAGGAAACTCTTGCCGAGGTGCTTTTCCCCTTTGGCTGGCCACAAAAAAGGCAGATAGAGTGAGAGAGATCTAGAGAGAAAGAGCTATGTAGCGAGCGGGAATAGAGTCATTGTTAAAGCCATTGTTACTGGGACAGGCGACGCTTGTGTGAATGTATGTAGTGGTGGTGTGTATAGTGTGCTGGGGCTGGCAGGGACGCTAAAGATCTCGTGTCACCCAAATGTAATTCCATTAGATTGAAAGAATGAGGATGCGCACGCGGCGTGTGTATTTATGTGATTTTATTGCGAGCTGGTGTTTATGACCCCCTGTGCGGGGTTGATTTTATCACTTACAACCGTGCTCGGGGTTGAGAATTGCGTTGTTAGAGGCAGATGAAGTGTGTTAGTTATACCTGTGTTCTTAAAGATCTTGACGAATTACAAACAGTTTTTAAATATAAAACTCTTTCCTCTAAACGTTTGCTTATCCCAACCTGGCCTTGATCGAAGGTATCATCAGGCTGCTAAACGTGATGCTGCGTATCCCAACCTAGCCTTGCTCGAAGGTTTCATCAGGCTGCTAAACGTGATGCTGCGTATCCCAACCTAGCCTTGCTCGAAGGTATCAACATGCTGCTAAACGTGATGTTGCGTATCCCAACCTAGCCTTGCTCAAAGGTATCAACATGCTGCTAAACGTGATGTTGCGTATCCCAACCTAGCCTTGCTCAAAGGTATCATCAGGCTGCTAAACGTGATGCTGCGTATCCCAACCTAGCCTTGCTCGAAGGTATCAAGCCACTAAACGTGATGCTGCGTATCCCAACCTAGCCTTGCTCGAAGGTATCAAGCCACTAAACGTGATGCTGCGTATCCCAACCTAGCCTTGCTCGAAGGTATCAAGCCACTAAACGTGATGCTGCGTATCCCAACCTAGCCTTGCTCGAAGGTAAAATACAGTATTTTGTGCCACGAAACGTTTACCTCAGAGTGACCGGACTGCGCTGCAGTGTCTGTAGCGGAAACGCCGGCGACTTTTCCGACAACCCCCTAATTAGAGTTTCCACCCCAACCCTTAAATTCACCGCCTGCCCCCTCCACCCATTCCGCGCTGGCCACCCTTCTACCCCCTTACACTGGGTCGACCCTCGCGGACGGTCGTCCCCAACCCCCGCTTGCTGGTCACCCCGGGGGGTAGAATATGTCTGTGTCATATGCTTGCTATTGTCCCGTCACAAGGCTAAGGGTCATTTTGGCGTAGCATGGTCAGCATTTTCTTAGGGGTTGTCTGGTTAAGGCTTACGAAGCGTCGGCTGTAGGGACATGCATGTTTCCATTTACACAGTTTCCTGTGTATACTTTGAACTATCAAGAGCACTTACTTTTTATACGCGTTACTTACGAGTGTGAAGTGGTCAGGTAAGGAAAAGGCAATTTATTTGATCCTGCTTTGACAACCTCGTGGGCTTCTCTTGATAGAAAATGCTATACATTTTTGTTATGATACCAGTTGTTACAGCAGCGTTACTAGAAAATATAAAAATTTGTTCCAAATCCCTTGCAATATAGGGATGCTTCTTTGTGTATCTTTGAAACAATAAAAAAATACATGTTATGCATCTGGTAACAATTTTTTTTTTCTGAGTTTTTTCTAGGGGCAGTGTTGTTCTACACAAGTTATTTTTCTTTGAAGCGAACAACTATGTTTGGATTAACACTATTATGGTCAGTACAAAATAATTTATTTGACAAAATTGATTAAATCTAGGATTGAAAAAAACACAAACTCTGAACCTACTTTAGTCTCTCAGCTTTGAGAATGATAAAGATTTTGATGATGTTGTTAGTATTCAAGCTGTCACAAGCTGCTGCAAAAACCTAAGCGTTGTTTGAGCGTTCACCTTTAAACCTTAGTGCCTTAGTGTGACAGTTGGCAATTTAAACATGGGCTATAACCAGTAAGATATGAACGCGTTTGCGAAAGTAGGGAAATTTGTATTCGTGAGACAGGAATGAATTATAAAATAAGTACCCCTACGCCAGAAAGTTTTATGATGTCTGTGCGTGTGGGAAAGCTCGCTGTTATTTTTTTTATACGTCGGTATGTGTTGTTTTTTGTGATGCGTCGGTTATAAAATTTAGTATGGCAAAGTTGACGTCTGGCAGGGAGGACACGAGCCTGAAATGGCTGTCGACTCTTGGGTTAAAGTGGAGGAGCTGATGCTGCTAGCGCGGCTAAGTGCGCGTTGTCGACGAGAGGGGCTAGCAGTGCTAGGATGTCATAGCAAAGCACTTTTTGACATATGCACGCAGGCACGCAGATTTTCTAAATTTTGAATGCCTGTAAAATCGTTGGCATTCGAAATCAAGACTCTGCGGGGTAGTTTTTTTATTTGCGATAAAAAGTTAAGACCCTTTTTTTAAGAGAGCAAGTAGTTGGGAATTTGTTTTAGATGCGATTAGAAATGTGCGAAAAAATTACGTGGCCTGGCTTCTAATACGATGATGCCTTAGCTAAATTTATGGTTAACACTTATTTCTTCGTTATTTCTTCATTATTGAAATGCAAATGCGAACCATAATGATCAATTAAACATAAAATGCAAATAAACGCGAAATTTCAATTCGATAATTCGCGAAATTCCAGCCCAATTTGCAGGAAGTTTACTTAGTAACGCAGAAGTTAAGTACCACTTGAGAATCACAACCCCGAAAAGATGTATTTAAATGAGAACCATCCCCTGAGGTCACAATTTCACGTAGCACCCCCTACAACTCGAGTATCGTGCAGATTAAACATGCTTAGAGTTGCAAAGCATCGCGAGTAGATTTTAACGGTAAAGAGGCGGGCTTTTTTTTGAGTTGGATTCGTTAATTAATTTTCAGCCCCTAATCCAGCCAGCTTGATTAAAAGTATTACTAATCGCTAAGCATTCCCTTAGGGGGGGTTGAAGGGCGGTTCGTTCCCCGTTCATACACATTGCTGAACACACATTTGACATCGAGCCTTGAGCGGTAAATAGCGTTTTCATTTTCGATAGCATTCTCCACCCCTATTACGTTCATCACGATTGGAATAAATGCGAGAGAATGAAATTTGTTTTATGGTCAATCGTCCGTTTTAATCGCGCTTTGTTGGTGTAATAAATTACAGCACGTGCTTTTCACGCACTCGTGGTAAGTTTTGCAGCGAACACAGGTAAGAAAATGCGTCTGTTGTAAAAGTAATCTGCGTTTTATGCACGACACGAGTATTTCACTCATGCAATGTCAGACGTTTGAAAGTAATCCGATTTAAGCCTCAAACTTTTAAACAATATACAAGCTGCCATTGAAAGAAAATCATGTTGTGGAGAAATATGCATAGAAGATTAACCTTAAACGTTAGGAATTACGTTTTGGCATTTTTCTGGGCCAATCAGAAGGATGTTTTACCTCAAAATAATTCTTGTCCTATTCTCAAACATATGTTTTAAATATCAAAAAGTTTCAACTATCGATTGAATGGATTTGAATGGATTGAATGGATTCGAAATGCATTTCTAAAGTAATCAAACTTAAATGATTTATTGCCTCTGAAACTGTATTAAAAACCACATCAATCTGGCATTTTCCGAAAAAATAAACTTCACAAAATCACACCAAACGAATAAGAATTCGAATGAAAATAGTACAAATCCCATGTCCTGCATATGGATCTTACTCACGCCTACGTCCCCAAACTCCCGTATTCCCGCCACCCTTTCGACCAACCCCCTACCTAACGCAATCCCATCGCCACGGCGTGCAACCGTTCGCAAAGAATTAATCTCGTCAATCTTCGGCGGCCCGTGTTCGAGTCGAGTGGCTCGTTGAAGTTTATGACATATCCTTACATGACAGCTGGCTGAGATTGGGGGTGGGTGGGTGGGTGAGGGTGGGGTAGGGCGATAGCACGGCGTGCCCCACGAACCGACGCCGCCATTGCGTGACACGACCCTTGACACGGACGTGAGACATCCATACTAGACACGACTTCCTGTCACGTGACCAATCACCAAGCACCGATGTGTTTTCCACGGGATAATAATGAGCGGGGTCTTGTGGACGTAGTGGGCTTTGTGTGTTTTTCCAATGTTTTGTCATAATCGTGGTTTTTCATCTGGGCAATGCAGAGATGTTACGTGCGCTTTCCATTTGGTTGCTGTCATGACACATTTATTTATTTCCGGTTTTGTAAGCGATTCGAAAATACTGGCCACAAGCGGTGCGGTGATGTAGTGATGATGTGATTCTACGATTTTGACATTCCACCTAGGGGAAGAATATCTCTTTATTCAAATCTAGGTTAAGTTGAAAATATAAATTACAATACCATGACAAATAATCAAATCAAAATCAATTCAATTTAATTGCTTCTGTATGTGTATCTTTGAAGCAATAAAAAAAATGTGTTAAAATTCAAAAATCATGGCGCGTAGCCACATTAGCAGCGCAGTGACACCGGTGTTTGCTGGCATTAGGCAAGGCACATAGTAATGCCAACAATCGTAGCAGCGTGGCAACACTAGCAACAGCAGTGACACCGGTGTTTGCTGGCATTAGGCAAGGCACATAGTAATGCCAACAATCGTAACAGCGTAGCAACACTAGCAACAGCAGTGACACCGGTGTTTGCTGGCATTAGGCAAGGCACATAGTAATGCCAACAATCGTAGCAGCGTAGCGACACTAGCAACAGCAGTGACACCGGTGTTTGCTGGCATTAGGCAAGGCACATAGTAATGCCAACAATCGTAGCAGCGTGGCAACACTAGCAACAGCAGTGACACCGGTGTTTGCTGGCATTAGGCAAGGCACATAGTAATGCCAACAATCGTAACAGCGTAGCAACACTAGCAACAGCAGTGACACCGGTGTTTGCTGGCATTAGGCAAGGCACATAGTAATGCCAACAATCGTAGCAGCGTAGCGACACTAGCAACAGCAGTGACACCGGTGTTTGCTGGCATTAGGCAAGGCACATAGTAATGCCAACAATCGTAGCAGCGTAGCGACACTAGCAACAGCAGTGACACCGGTGTTTGCTGGCATTAGGCAAGGCACATAGTAATGCCAACATTCGTAGCAGCGTAAAGAAAAACTAGCAACAGCAGTGACACCGGTGTTTGCTGGCATAACGAACAAGACACAGACAAATATCAACCATAGTATTTTTGGCACACGCCTCGACCAGACATATTGATTCGTGCGAAAGTTTGGCGATAAAAGCAACATACACACACCCCACAAGCAATCGCCGTCTCCTTCCTCGCCTCGTCGGTCACGAGTAGGGCGAACGATTTCGGCGTTGGACACCCCTGTCGCGGGTAATTGCGCCCGGTTCACGGTACAACGAGTCGCTAAGTGCATCAAATGCACGTCGCGATGCCGTCGCCGGCTGGCCACCTCGAACCCGGGATCCTGGAGACCGAACAACTAGTTTCCTCTCGGATGCACAAAGCAAAGCAAAAATATGTCCGGTGTCGGAAAATGAGAAACAGTGGCGCGCGGTCTGTAGTCTTCACTGGGTAAAGTCGTACTTAGAAAATGACCGCCGTTAGCGTTTGATCAACTGATAAACTAAATCCACATGGCGCTTATTCAAAACATCAACCAGACACACTTGAACCGCGACAAATCGTTTTCCGGGGTTAAGTTTCCCCTGAGGAAAAGCTTCATTCGGGGTAATGCCTTGTCGGGATAGTCAATACCCAGGGTTAAGTTGTTCCATTGCAATGATTTTCCAGGGACATGCTTTTCCAGGGTAATCCTTTGCTTGGTAAATTCTGGCCCAGGGTAAAGTGTTCAAGGGTAATGCTTTTAGCGGGTAATGCTCTTCCAGGAAGTAATGGGGTAATGGTTTTCTGAGGTAATACTACTTTTTTGGAACAAGTTGGACGGCACTGAACGAAATATTGAGTTTCTGTTCGATTCCTTCGACTGTTAAAAAGTACAGAACGTACGAAACGAACGAACGTAAAGCTATATTTAGTTTGGAAGTTAAGACTGTGTCTTGTTTTCCATGCTATCTGCACCGTGCGAAGCGAGGCGAGCGGTCCTGTAATGAGACACAGCACACGATGCTAGTTTCGAGGTGAATCCTGTACGAGCAAGGCGTCGTCCTCGCAGCCCCGTGTTAAGTTGCCCGTCTGGCCGCTCAGCTGATGTCCATCAACGCTAGAGCACTCGACCTGACGTTTCTCCGGGGCTGCGTGAAAAGTGTTAACCAACCTTTGTGAATCTCATTCCCCAGATGAAATTTGTATGGCGTCTGTCTAGTTTTCGGTGAAATATATACACACGAGCCCTGCTAGCAGTGATCCGTGTAGCAACCTCGGAGCCGAAAGTTAATAAAAAAAAACGTACAAGATTTTTCTTTAGGGGGTGGTGTGGCGAAAAAGTTTTTCGCAATTTCTGATCACTTCTCCGCTCGGCTGGTGGATAGTTTTCTCGAAGCGAACGAGAATGAGAGACAGAGAGAGGGACTAGACCAAGCGAAAGATCCGAATGTTTCAAAAGTTATTAGTTGTACTTTGTAGTGGCCGCGCTTGATTTCATCTGCTGCAACATTTACGAAGCTGTTAGCCTAATTAGAAGCGAGGGCTTGCACTTTGTTAAACAGCGTTGTGTTTTTTTGCGTGCCAATTAAATGTGCTGGAAGCGTGCGCGGTGCACTTGTTCCCGAGTTCATGCACCGGAAGCTGGCCATCTTGCCGCCCGAGCAATGAACCACAACGAAACTTGGTTTGATTTTCAAACTTATGCTTGTCGAATTTCTCAAAAGACTCAACTCTGATGTCTAATTAATAGATGCTCTTGCGAAAGGCCATGCAAAGTTACCAAAATTTGCAACTCGTGTTGGTGGCAAAGACGTCGACAAGGCTAAGGGACGAAATTACAATGTCAAGTTAAATGGTAATCTTACAGTTAGGAAGAACACAGAAGCAGCCTATGGGTTTACACCGTGGAGATGAGAACTGGGCGTTGTTATTTCTCCCCTAAGAAAAAAAATGAATGGACCCTTTGGTAAATGATCGAAGAGAGTAGAAAATCTATACAAAGTTGTCCCATACATTTTAACCACGGTAGCACGATTTTCTTAAAATGTTAGTTCCTCTATTGCATAAATTAAGCCACATTTGATTCGAAACGTGGTTTAAATAGCGCTGTACCGACCTTATGAATTGCAGGAAATCAAATTGATTCTATCAGGATCAGTTTCTAACCATTTTTCAACTTCTACTAGAAGATAATTCGCCGATTAAATTGATTTCATTCAACGAGATGTGATGTTACCATCCGGCTACAACAGTTGCGTTGGGAAACGAAACAACTCAGGCTTTGGCGTATATTGTTTCCAAAGTTTCAGAATCGATCATCTGATCCAACAGTGCAGCAAGCTACTGCCTAGTGCCTCGACGCAGCCGATTGTGAACAAGTATAACATAGTTTTCCAAAAGCGTCCTACACATAATGCGCAACCCTGGGCACGAATATAACGCACGCTGGTCGATTACAATAGCAGTTCCCTTGCTGCTGAAAGCATTTAGTCAGCGTACGTCGCAGCTTTGATTGCGTGCAATGTGCGCAAGTGCAATTATCCACGAGTATTTGAGTGTGACATTCTATATTTAATTAGTTTGTGTGTTGAGGTATAGGTAAAGCCGAGGCATGTCACTGTGAAATGCGGCTGGTTCTCGTGTCTGGTCAATATGATCACGCGGTTCAGATTGCCGAGTCTGACGTAATGCAGAAGCACCTAACGTGAACAAGTTTCTGAAATCAGTCTTATGTGTGTTAGCTCTGCTTGCACACACATGGCTCTGTAGTTTCCGTCTCGAAATCTGTAATCAATTCAATTTTGTGAAATAATCAAGTATGCGTTTCGTCGAGCTGGGAAAAGCAAGCTTCCTTTACGACTTCCAATCTTGAACATTTTTAAAATGCTTAGAGGACAAGAGCGCTGTAGAATTCACATTCTGTTTAGTTTATTCTCAAGGCGACTCTGACGCTCAAAAACAGGCGAAGAAACAAACTTTCTACTCCGAAGCAAACTTTTCGAATTATGATCAGGTTTCGAATTGAGTACGAAATCAAATGTGGAACGCATGTGAAATCCAGCCCCTACTAAATACACTTCGAAAGCTCTCTCTTTCTCTCTATCTCTCAAAGCCGGTCCCGTGAAGAGTCAACCTTCCTCCACGCTCGCAATGTTGTAAGATAAAGGGATCGCTATTTCTGTTTTATCGTCTCGGGAAGTTTCCGAACCCGGCGCTGTCCGAGTCGAAAATGCGATTCAAATAAACAAGTAAAGTTAGCCTCCCCCCTCCACGGGCACGCGGCTCATCCAACGGTATAGAAAGTAGAGAGTCGGAAAGCAGAAGAAAGTGGAAGACCTTGTCGAAGAACGGGGGCTTGCTTGCTGGAAATGGTCGAGCCAACTGTAAGTCTCGGACGCCGGGGCACGGGTTTGTGAAACTCGAAGGGTAAATAGAGGGAGGGTTGGTGGTGGGTGGCGCGTGACGCGGGCCGTCGGACGCTGAGGAGGACGCTGTGTCCTGCGTTCGGATAAATCCTTAGCCTATGGGGACAAGCGGTTGAGGAAAGTACGCCGAATTTTAGAAGTTTTAAATGGGAAAATAGCTAATTTAGCCGTCTCGCTACCCTCGTCCACATCAAACTGATCATTTCTGTCAAACTTGAGTCATTCATTTCATTAAACCGTGATAACTTCTCCATACACTGTCAAATAAATCAACTTTCAGCAAGTGGAACAGGGTGCTCTAGCTGCTTTCTTAGATGATTAGTGAAAATACAAGACAGTAGCTAAAAATAAATAGTTCCTATACTAGACGTGCTAACAGCAGTCCGCGCGAAACTTTCCAAAACCCCCGTCACAACGACAACAGCAATCAAACAACCAACATAACAATCCGCAAACCCCAAAACCCCTTACAGTCGTAACACCATACAACAATTCGCAAAAGCAGTGCCCGTCGTAATTCTCGCCGCTAAATGCGCGCAAGAAAAAGCAACGCGCGCTTATGTTAGCAGCACTGCGTCTAGTTTCTAGTTTCTACCACTTGTTATCTGGCGCATTACGTCCAGGCTCGAGCGCTAACCGCCTATAATGAGCTTACATGTTGCAGTACGCGAATGCGTCCAGGTGTTTTACGAGCGACTGCACACAGCATAATGGCACAGCATCCGCGAATCGGATCCGAGCAAGCTGCCAATTAGGCAGATATACACCTGGTTGGTAATTAACTTGTCGAAAAAGCGACGAAATTCCTGGTGATTTCGGTAGCGAGCGTTGCTGTGAGTGAGGGTTGGGGGGGCTGGGGGTTTGTGCGAGGCTGAAGGCGATTCGCAGAATTAGGGGTAGAGATATGCCGATCGTATGACTTGCATCAACAACCTGTGTTGGTAGAGGCCGGAGATTGTTGAAGCCAACAATGACAGCGCTCGAACAACACTAGAAGCACCACACACTATCAGCTTTTGGTGAAATTCGGTTTGGATCCTATTTAGCGCCAAATATTTATCGATTTTAGGCCAGTATTGTGCAATTTTTAATAAAAAAAACTTTGTAAAATGCTCTATCTAATTTTCAATTTTCGGCTTAGGCATAAATCTGAGAATTTAATATCCCACTTAAATTATTGTTTTGAAATTGTTGTAATTCGCTTAAATCAGGTAAAGAAACATTAATCGAAGTGATAGCGTAGACATGTTAAAAATTAAGGTTTCAGATTTAGCATCACATGTTTCTAAGCGGTCTAAGTGGGTTATTTTCCAACATGTTCACAAGTGCACTGCTAGAAATGCACTTGTGTGCACTGATAGTGAAGGGTGTCTTCCGTGTGGGTCCCTGCCTATAAATCTCACCCCTCTCCTAGACACTGCCTGCCAACTTTAGGGCGCTCAACACGAAGTCTCTTCCACGTCTTAAGTAATAGTCTAACTAACAACACATTATCAAACATGCGCTTGGCGAGTTCACGACAAGTTTACTCTAGTTTCACCCATTGCATTAACAAGATGGGACAAAGTTTTCTCTTAAACTTTTATTATTGTCGTATAATAACGTTGTTTTGACCTAATTATCGTGCTAGTATCATGAAAACCTATGAGCATAACTAATTTTGCAATAATTAGTATCTAATTTGTTGTAATATGACTACGGTAGAGTTCTGTTGTACGTCCACCTAGCTAATTTACAGAAAACAGCGACACATTTGTTTCCGAAAACATTAAACAGCGTTCATTAAATGAATTGCCAAGGCTGGCAGCAAACCACATAAAATTAAATACATAACACATTTAACAGCGGAATATTTGAATAATTCAGTTTTAACAAAAACAATCAAAAGTAATTGAAATCAAAAAAGGATAATATTATGGATATGATTTTAATTGCTTTCGCTATAGTATGTCATGGCACCTATGTACGGGCAGAAAAAAATAGAGCATCATATTATGAAGTGTACAGTAATGATGTGCAATTACAGATAATGCAGCTTTGTTAGCGGAGTTACAAGCGGCGTTTACTCTGAATAGCCCGGTGCATACAAAAGCTCTTGTCCGATTATCAGAATTGAGGGGATAATGTGCTACGGTAATTATTTAGTATAGTGTTTAGTGCATATCATTCACCTAATGATCACCATGTGACAGGCTGCCTACATAAATTCTTCGACACTACAAAAAGAAAAAAAATGTGCTGTCAAAAAACCATTTCAAACATTGAAGTAGATTCACTGTGGCAATATGAACGCATGCAGTCGGAAGCGACAGATAATTTTAAACGTTGTAATTTGTGTGAAAGAAGTACACGTTTGAAAGCATTCTCTGTTTGACTCGCCATTCTGTCCCGGCTCGTTTCCGCTTCCCTTGGCATCATTTAATTCCGATCCCAAGTGCCCCAAAAAACCGATATGCACATGGCCAGATGAAGGCGCACGTGATGGCTGGAGCTCCCACGTAGATCGCCCGAGCAGCATTATTTCACGTGGAAAAAGAGTAAAATTTTTTTTATGAAAATGGGACATGTTTGGCAAATATAAGTAAGATCTGAGAGATAGTGCTAGCCCCGATGGGAGGTGTATAGTATTTCACTTTTATTCGAGCACTTTTGGTCAATTTAGATAATATGGTTCTGTATTTTTTTGTTGATATCTAATCTTCTCGAGGTTTAAAGTGTTTTTACATGTTTTTTTCAAGAGCGGCTGTATAAAATGGTTGAATACCAATAATATCCAATAGTTGATAAACATGATAATGCCACCAATAAATAAATCGTGGTCGATGTCTCAATGACCAGTTTGAAATATTTGCCCAACATTGCCAAGTAGATGCACAAAGTTGTGTTTAAAACCTTATTTATATCGGTTGTAAAAGTATTTCAATGAATCGTACTTTATTTCTTGTACAGTTCAGAGCCCCAAGAGGAAATATACAACCGGCAGTCGAGATTCGTTCAATGCAACAAGAAGTACACTATTGCTTCGCAGTAAAAACCATCTACCATGCAAGACATAAACATAGTTCTGGTTGAAGTAATTTCTTTGAATACCTACTTTTTCTCTCGTTTACGCTTCCCTCGGGTACATCGAAGACCGATTGTTCTGGTTTAAGTACTTAGTTTAACTGAACCTGATTAAAAATTGCCGTGAATTTTCTCACAAAAAAGTAAAAACAACCTGTTTTTTTTAGGATCAAGTTTACCATTTCCTTATCTCTAGATAAGAGTGGTGGTTCGTAGCAACAACCGATCGCATGCAGTGAACATAAACTGTTTCTAGGGTAGGGGTAGGATGAAGATCGAATAGCATATTCGGTTACTTATTGGAAGTTGTAAAATGGGAAAATTCACGCACTCTCCACCACGCGGCTTTGTCTAGAATTTAAACACAGCTAATTCTCCGACGTCTAATGCAAGTTTCAAGTGAATCACACGAATCTAAAAGAAAAGCAGAGTCTCGACAGCTACCTCAAGTGCAACGTGCACTCACTGACTCTAAACTGTACATTTTTACTTAATAAAAACACATAATCAAAGGTGTTCGTGTATTTTCTTCAACTTGGACACGCGTCTTACGTCTTTTTATTGCATAAATATGTACAAAATTAGCTGAACAAGTGGATTAAACCTGCGACCCTGAACCTAGTTCTTGACTGACATTCTAGTCTCTGTACTTTAACGGTGATCAAAAAATATATTTACCGCTTTTTAATATTATCGCAGCCAACCCCCAGCAGTTATCCACGACCAAGGTATGGCATGTGCACTGCATAAAATCGGGGATGGCAAAGATGGGGTGGTAGGTATTTCTTCTGGCTGCAAGCCTGCCCTCCGAACACGGGCCAGCTACCAAAGTGGTGGCTGATATATTGGTAGCCCGGCGAGGTAATGGCCCACTTTGCATGCAAATGCGACATCATCTAGGCTGCGAGCCAATGTGCTCGATTGGTATTGGCGGACGACGCCGAAGACGCCGACGCCGACGCCGACGCCGACGCCGAAGACGCCGACGGCGTCGAACGGCAAAACCGATAGGATAAATTCACATAAAATTACTGAGCTATTACTCGGGGATAATATATATATATAAGTTTGTTTTGTAAAGAACTGGAGCAAAGTTCTTTCAACTTTGCGGTTGGCTGCTGTTGTGGTTGTTTGTAGTAAAAGAGATGTATTGATTTACTTGATCTTAGAATTGATGTTGGTTTTGTAATAGAGGTTTTTTAATTGAATTTACTTTTTGTTCAGCGCTGATGGAGTATAGTATTGTTCAATTTATGGCTTCAGTGAGATTTGGGCTTTCAATGTTGAGTGAACTGGTCAATGGTTTCCGGTAATAAAGTGTCCATACATTTTTATTAGAGGGTTATTCGAGGGTGTTGGTTCCATACAAGTGGTAAGAGATAGCAACGGATATCACTTACTACTTTACTTTTATCATCGAGTGTCTGTCTAAGTCTGTAAACATCAAATATAACTTCAAATTCATCAGTTCATTGAAGACTTACATCAAAGTACTACGTCAAAGTAGCACGTAGTGAATATTGTCTGTTGCATAGAGATGAGCTTTACTGGACAGTTCGAATCAGTGTCGCAAAACCGTGCTCGTAAATCGCGCATGTGTACAGAAGTTATTTGTATGTCGTTCCCAATTCAGCATCGAATCAAATATTTCTCAAAAGGCCACTCATAAATTGTAGATCGAGTCGATCAAACTATTCCCGTTGACAAGGTTTACGATGTAGCAAATCAGTTCCCTTTTGAAATCAAAACTTTGTCATCGAGTTCCTTTGACCCAATAACGATATCGCCAAACAACACGACGGAAGTAAAGAAACTTCCCTGTGCGACCCCTTCACCTCCCCCCCCCCCCCCCCCCAACCACCATAAAGCCCTTGCAATCACCGGAAGTTGTTTTTCGGCCCTAAAACGCTATTTTCTCGTTTGATTCAAAACATTTCAAGCTACAAAAGCTTGTACGGATCGCAAACAAGTTGAGATTGTGGGACTAATTATAACATGAAATCGCCATCTTGTTGCAAAACTTCCAACGAAATCAATGGGTGTAACTTAATCATTCTTAAATTGTACTTCCAATAGCAACTAAGCCTAATTAAACAAGCTAAACTGTTTTTGTGATTATCATTGAAAAAAAATTCAATTCGTTTTAATATTTTGGGATGGAGGGTATTTATTATATTTACTACATTGGTGGCATGGGTGGGATTTTCTAAGAACTCGCTTCAATGGTGATTTGGGTAAGATTTTAGAAAATATACTATAATGGCAACGTGAATGGGACTTGTATCAAATACACTTCATAAAAGGAGGGAAAAATATCGTAATGAAACAACCAAAAAACAAACAAAAAACAAAAACGTCAATTGCCAGCGCTTAAATACCAAATATACAACCTCAATTTAACAGAAAAACTATATTATTTTTGTACTTTCACTTCTTCAGTAGTTTTTCTTTTTACTAATGTGCAGATTACGAAAAGACGCGAGCCATGAGAAAGTCAACACCTTCATCACAGCACAAGGGGTCGTTAACCTCACGCCCGCAGTCCACGAACTTCGATCCTCGTAATCAAAAACGTTATCAACACAGCGTCCACCCGCAAACACACAGCCATCCAACGTTCCCACCCACCATACAAATCATTCCACCACGTGGCACCTGTCGCCGACTTTCCCCGACCGCCACCGTGAACCTTGACCCTGGAATCCCCCCCCCCCCCAACCCCCGCTCGAAAGCGACATTGTTTGTTCACCACGACGCCACATCGAGTGCTAATTTCTGTCGCCGCGACTCGCTCAGCCTCGCTCAGCCTCGCTCAGCCTCGCTCAGCCTCGCTCAGAGCGCGCGATGAGAGACGAAGACACGTGCGGGATGCGATCGAGGGATTAGAAGATCGTTCGTGTGGCTCGTCACGGACGCGAGTCGTCGACGACGGGCGATGATCACGTTTGCACGTCATGTTACCTGCACGCAGAGGCGTGACTGGTTTTTAACCGCAGTGCGTTCATGGTTCGACGATTGATTTGCCGAGAAATTGGAAGTTTTCTTCGAATATTTTACTGTTCTTATAAGGGCCGGTTTTACAACTTTTGTCAACTCTGGGTTAAGCATATAACTCCTAGAAACAAATGAATTCCACTGCATCCCATTGGCCGTTGCCATAACAAATAACTTAACTCCCACTTTAACCTGGAGTTGGCAAAATTGTAAAATCGGGCCTAAAGGAAACTTTGCAGAAATTTCATTGTTGAGCTGGCTACAGAGTCGTTAGCGCTGCCTAGGCGGCTTGGCAGGTAATGAAAGTACTGCAACCATCTAGGTACAGCTTAAAACAGCGTTACTTTCGTCATCTAACTTCTATTGAGGGGGCTTTCTTTGTTGTTGATAACGGCACCTGTTTAGCTTAACTTCTAGCTTCGCTGCCAGGTTCGTCACCCTATCCCTATCCCTATACTAATATTATCCCTGTGGTTCGGTGTGTTTTCATCACTTTCAGACATGTCTATGCACGCCTAAATTTACCATCCGATTCTTATGAAATTTTGGAAACGCACTCGATACACCGTAAATGGGTGCAACGAGGGGGTCTCGCTGCGGTTTGACCAAAATGGGCCCTTTTTTGGGGGGGTTCACCTACCAAATTTGGACTTGGAGGATTGAAAATTTACACCCGTGTAGCAGTGACCATTTTCAATTCAAACTAAAATTTTCAAATCAGCCAGCCCAAAATTGGGCCCTTTTGAGGGGGTCATTTAGCAGAAACAAAAACTTGCGATTACACTTGGCAGTTATTTTCCTAACTTTATGAAATTCTGGAAACGCACTCGATAGCACATTCTACAAGTCACTGCTGGGGTCTCGCTTCGGTCTGACCAAAATGGGCCCTTTTTTGGGGGGGTTTACCCGTCAAATTTGGACACATAGAATTGAAAATTTGTACCCGTGTAAAAGTGTTCATTTTTAATTCAAACCTATAACTTTAAACCCGCCAGCCCAAAATTGGGCCCTCTTAGAGGGGGTCTTTTTCCAAAAACAAAAACATGCGACTCTACACTTAGCAATTACGCTCCTATCAATATGAAACTTTGAAATCGAACTCGATCCAACATTCTACACCTCACTTATGGGGTCTCGCTATGGTTTGGCCGAAATGGGCCCTTTTTTTTGGGGGGGGGGGGGGGGGTTCAACCACCAAATTTGAGCATCTATTTTTATTACAAATCCACGCCTTAAAATTAGCCAGCCCGAAATTGGGCCCTTTTTTGGTGGGGGTGGGGGGGTCTTTTCGCAAAAACTCCCGACTTGCGGTGTGGGCATTTTGGAAGATATTGAAAAGTGCATGTCCGTTGGTAGCATGGTAAAATTGCGCTCATATTGACATTATTTCCCGTCAAATGTATGAATTTCTTAAACTTATTTCGTTGCGTTCAACGCTGACAGCTAGATGAGCGCTGTGGTCTGTTTTTGAAGTACTTTGTCCAAAAACACATGGCCCCACCAAGTGCATATAAAACATCGTGGAGAGAGGGGGCTCGCTACAGCCAGCCGCATTTCGGGGAAGTCCCGTGATTACGCAACTGATCATACACATTGAGTTTATTTTCGAGCACCTTTAATTGAAACTAAAAATGAATCTGAAAATTACTGACGATATTGTGATTTGTTTTCGTAAGGCGTCGGTATCGAGAGTTCGCGAACATTGGTCAACTTTGCGCGTTACGACACCAATTTCGCGTTGGTTCGCGAAAAGCAGCAAACACACAGCAAACATAGTAAACATCAACCTTCAATCATCATCCACCTTAACTAAAATCCTTAAATTTGGCTCCGCGTAATTCTTTATAGAAATTGCGAAAACGCGATGAAAACGCGTGGGTCAAGTTGCGTTGTGTTCGTGCCACTGGGGACTTGCGCGCTGCAATATTTAGGCAGCGATTTGAGCAGGGGTTGATAGGGCTTTGATAGGGCTCGAAAGGGCTTGATTGGGGTTCACGCGCCCGAAATTCGTCCAACTTCGAGACAAAATTCGAAGCAATTCATCGCCTCTGGCTTGAAGTTGGGTTGGGTCAGGAAAGGTAGGATTTTGGAGGGTGGTGGGGGTGGGGGGGGGGGTGAGGAATTCTGCAAAACCATTCCTGAACCAATTGATGGTGGACGTCTGTGTACCTGAGTCACGAAAACATATAGCCATCATTAGTATGTACCCATAAGTTCGCATTTGAGCAGTGAATATGTAGATAAACACGAAGTGTTAGGTAAGCGTGGCAGAAGGGTCAAAGACTAATTACCGGAAAACAAATCAACACAAGAAACAAATATCACCTACAGGGGGCGAAGCCCCCTGCAAGGGGGCCCTACGCAGAGGAAGGTTGGGAAGTTGGGTTGGGTCAGGAAAGGTAGGATTAGTTGTGGGGGGGGGGGGGGGTGGGGTGGGGAAACTCTGCAAAACCATGGTTGGGAGGTTAGTTTGGGTCATGAAAGGAAGTCATAGAAGAAACACGTGTAGCGGCACGTGAGAACTCATGCTTCGGCGACACCACACCACTCGCTTTTCTTGGATCAACTACTGATGGAGGACGCATGTGTACCAGAGTCATGAAAATATATAGCCATCATTAGTATTACTTTAAAGTTCGCATTTGAGCAGTGTATATGAAGGTAAACACAAAGTGTTAGGTAAGCGTGGCAGAAGGGTCAAATACCAATTACCGAAAAACAAATCAACACAAGAAACAAATAAAACCTACAGGGGGCGAAGCCCCCTGCAAGGGGGCTCTACGCAGAGGAAGGTTGGGAAGTTGGGTTGGGTCAGGAAAGGTAGGATTAGTGGAGGGGTGAGGGAGGGGGATGGGAAAATCTGCAAAATCATGGTTGGGAGGTTACTTTGGGCCAGGAAAGGAAAACATAGAAGAAACACGTGCAGCGACACGTGAAAACTCATGCTGTGGCGACACCAAGTGATGGTGGACATCGGTGTATCTGTGTCACGAAATGAAACCCCCCTCCTTTAAGCAACACCCAACAATGAACAGGCGGGCAGAGAACATGCAGAAAGGCACTAATTGTTGGGCAAGGGGAGTAGCAAAAAAAACGCACGAAAGGCAGGAAAGGCATCAGGAAACAAACAACACGGTTGGGTTGGGAGGTTGGTTTGGGTCAGGAAAGGAAAACGGGAAAAAAATGTCCTAAGCATTACATGCACTAAAACCCATCTGTCCTAAAGTCAATGTTTTTGCTTTAAAAATAATACGCAGAGGCAGGTTGGGAAGTTGGGTGGGTTGAGGAATTGTAGGATTAGTTGGGGGGGGGGGGGAGGGGGAGTGGCAAAAAACTACGCTCGAAAGGCAGGAAAGACATCAGGAAACATAGAACACGGTTGGGTTGGGAGGTTGGGTGGGGTCAGGAAAGGAAGACTTAGAAGCAGCATGTGCGGCATCACATGAAAACTATCCTTTCCTGGGTCACCAACTGATGGTGGACCTCTGTGTACCTGAGTCACGAAAATATATTGCCATCATTAGTAGTACCCATAAGTTCGCATTTGAGCAGTGTATATGTAGGTAAACATGAAGTGTTTGGCAGGCGTGGCAGAAGGGTCATAGACCAATTTCCAAAAAACAAATTAACTAGAAACAAATAGAAACAAATAAAACCGACAGGGGGCGAAGCCCCCTGCAAAGGGGCTCCGAGCAGATGGTGCTTTGGGGAGCACGCCGGGCGGGTTGGCGGCCGGAGGCCGCAGGGGCAGAGCCCCTAGTATTATAATAGTAAGATATGTTATGCCGTCCATGAAGGTATGAAATGAGTCCTCATACTTGTTGCATTATTGTGGTGCTGTGGTTAGAATAACGCAAAGATTGCTCAAAGTTAACAAACCTTACAACAACAAAATTACAGTGTTTAGAAATTCTAACAACGTCCCATGATTCAAAAATCCCTTTCTGTAAGTCTTCTTAGCATTTTCTTGTGTCAAAACCCCCTCAGCTCTGAATATCAATCACAAAGATGAATATCACTTGAAACAGCGGCACAAATGATAAAATAATCTTGCAAAGAAAAGTGTAATCGGAAGAGACGATGACTTAAGTTTCTTAAAGCACAGTTGCCGAACATATCGATGACAATCTGTTGAAGACAATTGGCCAGCTGTACCATTTTCTCCTCTTAGGGTGGAACTAGGAGAGATGAGTTGAGTTCCAAGTTGTGACACAAATCGTGTTCACAGGAACATCACTGTTCCTGGAAGTCCAACAATGCACTTCATCGTGCAAAGCGTTATTTTTGTTCGCGAGCATCACGGCGAAACGCGTGCAATCACGCCTGCAGTAAAGATGAAAATAGGTGCGGCTTGAAAAGATGTATTCAACACAGCGGTTGCATCATAGATTAGATAGATTATTAGATTATTGGTGCTTAACGACGCACTGTTTTGACAACTGGCCCTTTGACACTGGTCTAATGGCGTCGGTGAATGAAATGGTGATGATGAGGGTGATGATGAACCTAACCTAGTCTAGAAGGGAGGAGGGGAAACCCGGTGCCGGCACGTAGCCTACTCCTGTCGAAAAGCACCAAGGGGACCACCGGCTTTACGTCCCTTCCGAAGGACGGTACAACTCGAACAACAGGATTCCTCCACTAATCCGTGCTGTCGAGAGGTTGATAAGCAAGGCGAGTAAAGTTGTTGTACTAACTTCAAACCCTCCAACCTCTCTCCCGAACAGAACTGACCATGTGCATGATGGCCAAGCGGTTGCATCATCAAAATATCAAGACCATCCTAGCAGATATATATTTTTCGAACAAAAAAAAAGTAGCGTGGGAGACTAATACGCCGGAGCGCTCCAGACTGAAATATTATATATACTGGCTGGAAGCAGAAATAAATAAAAAAAGAGCGCAATTTCTATATTTTTACACACATGAAGCAGAAATGAATTTGCGCGGCCAGAGCGAGTTGGGGATAGGTGTCTGGGTGGACTAACAGAGAGAGAAGACGAGGAGATATGATGTTGCCGGCTAATCTTGCCTATCAATTCATCACGCGTTATAATCCCTCCTGATCCACGCCAGCCTCGCCAGTGGGGGAGCGTTATTTCGCGTGGGAGGCGAATCCAGGCCGTAGCTTTCGCCCAGAGAGACGCCCGATTAGTTTTTATTTTCTTTTTACTGAACTTAGTGTTGCGCATGACTTCAAGAATTAAAAAGGGATGCGTCAATGTTTTACTTGAGCAAATATCTAGGCATATTTTGTTTCTATATGTTCTTGTCTGCTTGTTGTCTTCTTCAAAGTACCAAATTCAACCAAGGCGTTCAAAATGATGTTATACGCTGTAAAAAAAGATTATGGTATTTTTACACCTCAAGGATCCGGCAACCCAGTTGTCAGCTCCGTACAGGTAAAGCTACCTGTCCGCCGTGTACCTGAAGTCGCACGCCCCCTCGCCGGGAGAATAGCGTCCACAACGATAGTTCCAATGTACAATGTGTAAATACTCGCGTCAAATGTTAATTTTAAAAAACAGAATTTAATTTTACAACCCCTATGGTCTGATAAATTTACAAAACAAATTGTAATATTGAAACCCCATCGGAGTATAAGTAATGGCAATGACTGACAGTTAAATTACTCTCTTTATTAGCGATGCAACTTTTTCAAGCGGGTTGCTTTGGGACCAACGCATCAGCTTGAGCCCATTTTGATGATGTGTTTCATGATCATGTTTGATGATGAAATAATGATGTCATTCAATTGGGAATCCTGACGAGAGGCCGCCACTGCACTCTTTCTGGTTCGCTCGATTTGCGAGTCCATCCATATCAGAGAAAACTGCGGATGGAATTTTCCCTGTCTGCGACGAGTTTCGAAGGAGGTAACAGACGGTGCAATTGTGCAGAAAAAAAGCCAGTAATGCGGACGTCCGCTTTAGATTGAAATATATATATTTTATTTTTACCTTTTATTTCCTTTTAGATAGATAGATTTTTCTATCTAGCACTTGCAAGTAATTAAGTATGCAGTTGTTACTCTCAATGTTAAATCTATCCTTGGATTAAGTGATGCTTTTAATGTTTTCATTGCGTCACGACAACACTGGAATCTCCATGGAGGCGGAACTTAAATGAGATTAAGACCAATTTTTGAAAGTTAAGCAGCAATACGCTGGATCTCGTGTGGGATTGGTGATCAACAAACCAAGGAACGAAAATTACCGGCTAAATTAGGAATCTAACGTTGATTTTTCATTTTGTCCACAGGTAAGCGGTTTCCTTCAGTCAATATGCGATGATGCAGCACGCATTCATTCTTGAAGGTGCAGGTAGGTTTCACTTAGTAATATATCATTGCTT
The DNA here is from genome assembly GCA_921293315.2 of Nemurella pictetii. NCBI lineage: Eukaryota > Metazoa > Arthropoda > Insecta > Plecoptera > Nemouridae > Nemurella > Nemurella pictetii. Next base: position 11,575,323 of record OV121123.1, on the reverse strand, counting down.
AGGCAGTGTTCCAGTGTTTGATTTGGGTGACTTCTAATCCTCTGCTTGGTCTGTTCCGAAATACAGTAGACCCTTTCTAGTCAACCCGTTCATTTCTAGCTGAACTCACGCTAGATATTCTATAGCAAAAAAATAAAATAAGTCGTGTGTTTTTTATTGAGTTTATGTCTTTGAATCGCCTGTTGTCCGGTCCATTTAAAATATAAGTTTAAATATTTTATTAACCTTGGAGCAGAGAAAACTACAGGCCGACTAAAGGTCTTCCGTCTAATTTTGATATTTCTAAAAAGCGCCTTTTACTTTTTTGAGTTGGTGAAACGTAGATGGCGGCCATTTTGTTAAGCATTGCTTTATTCTGGATAGAGTCCAGTCAGACGCCCGCAGTTCCCGCAGTTCCCGCTGTTCCCGCAGTTCCCGCAGTTCCCACAGTTCCCGCAGTTCCCACAGTTCCCACAGTTCCCACAGTTCCCGCAGTTCCCGCAGTTCCCGCAGTTCCCACAGTTCCCGCTGTTCCCACAGTTCCCGCAGTTCCCGCTGTTCCCACAGTTCCCGCAGTTCCCACAGTTCCCGCAGTTCCCGCAGTTCCCGCAGTTCCCGCAGTTCCCGCAGTTCCCGCAGTTCCCGCAGTTCCCACAGTTCCCGCAGTTCCCGCAGTTCCCGCAGTTCCCGCAGTTCCCGCAGTTCCCGCTGTTCCCGCAGTTCCCGCAGTTCCCACAGTTCCCGCAGTTCCCGCAGTTCCCGCTGTTCCCGCAGTTCCCGCTGTTCGGACGACAATACCGGCCACGGGGACGCGGCCTTGTTTTATGTACACCCTTTCAGTATGTTTTCAATTACATGTCGTATCGTTGAGCGACGGACGGCAAATCAATCGATACAATCGAGTGTGTGTCCTGCTTAATGTGCCTAGACCGCTGCACGTTAGAGTCTTGTGCTTACAGTATTTGCTTTCTATAAAGAATAAAATTTTAATCATTTTAATAGCAGTCGGATTTTTTTTTGTTTCAAACTAAAACCCCACTGGGCCGGCGTGCTAGCAAAATTGAACCGTTCCCATCCATGCCCCAAATTTTGCATTTTTATAAAATGCATATATTATATATTAATCCAAAAAATGAATATGTCACAACATTTAAGTACTTGGTATGCTTTATTTGAAGTAGAGTAAGATAGAGACGAGTAAGAGAGATAGAGTAAGATTACTTTTATGATACTTCTATACAGTTAAGCTGTAGTTTCATAGCCGAGTTGAAGTGGGATTTGAGTTAATTCTATGTACTACACACGTGCAACAAAATCTAGATGTATTTATGAGCAGAAAGCGCCTGTCCTAAGAGATTTAATACAGCCTGACTAAAACGCTTGCAAAGCTATTCTAGCAGAAATTTTACAAAAATTGCCAACACAAAGCGTGCCAGGCTGGCCGGTCCAGGCTTCTTATCACCTCAGGCGACGGACGTCCACCATCGATGACGTAATCACAACGACGACACGCGATTCACAATTTTTTTTTGTATATGGAAACAAGAAAATGTTGGCTTCCGAGAAATTGTCTCTGTTGGCGTGTTTCGTGGTTTCCGGGTGTTTGGCGGCGGCATTTGTTGGTCGCTGGTAAATATTGATAGCGGACGAATTTTACATCTGTGTCGCGTATTGCATAGGTAAAGTTGAAACGATAAATTGGTTCGAAATCGCACGCTCAGATAGCTTTGAAATATGAGATATAAAATTGACACGACGTTGAAATAATATTATAATATAGCTATAAATTATCTATCCAACAATTTATAAAGCAAATATGTGCCTTTGTTTTCAATAACAACGTCGATATCTGATATTTGAGTACAGATAGTAGATGCACTAACGTTAATGATAAAATTTCGTTTTTCCTTTTCTATTTGCATAGCAAACACGCCAAGTTATAGATTAGCGGATTCCCTAATGTCCAGATCGAATTGAATCCAATCTATTGGCTGCTAGCACAGTGCAAAGTGCAATCACTTTTTTACTTTTGTTGAAAACCATCTTTAAATGTTGAAATACATGCCTTCGTGAGATGTTTAAATATAGCAAGACGTTTCTGAGAGAATTAAAAAAAATTCTGCTGTCAGACACAAATCATTACTATTATACAATGTACAGTCAAATAGCCTAAATTCCAGCAAGAAAGAAAATAGAAGCAACCCAAAGAAAAGTTTATCTAAAATCTAAATACAAACCGCCTAATGGGCCCTTATGAGAAAATAAATTATGCGATAATATATATTTCCAGCCAAACCAAGTGCAGACAATTCCTCCAGTTCCATCAGAACACACGAGACGCTGCCCGGCAAGCAACTAAACCACCCTGCGGTCAACTGGCCCGCGTTATTAGCAGCTTGTCGTCTAATACCAGGTAATCATCTTAAGACCTCGCCACCCCGACCGTTGTTCATCCCCGTCTAAGCCACGCTGAGAGCGTAAGACACGAGGTAATGACCTGTAGGTCGAGCGGTTGGGGGTGGATGAGTGGGTGGGTCTCAGATCCAACCTCACGCCTGATTAATATCGACGCGTCGTGTTCCGAGACGGGTCGATTAATTGACCGACGCAAGATCGAAACAATGGAAATCGCGCACGGGAAAATGGCACAGGAAAATCTTACTATGAGAGTGAATGAGTAGTGAAAGGGCTTTGATGGCCAGAGAGTGGCTGACTCCGCGCGTGGCCGCCATGTTGGACACAAGACTGACTGTCAAGCTTTGCAGCCTTGACAGCCAGAGAGTGGCCGACTCCACGCGTGGACGCCATGTTGGAGACAAGACTGACTGTCAAACTGTGAAGCGTTGACAGCCAAAGAGTGGCTGACTCCGCGCGTGGACGCCATGTTGGACACAAGACTGACTGTCAAACTGTGAAGCGTTGACAGCCAGAGAGTGGCCGACTCCACGCGTGGACGCCATGTTGGACACAAGACTGTCAAACTGTGAAGCGTTGACAGCCAGAGAGTGGCTGACTCCACGCGTGGACGCCATGTTGGACACAAGACTGACTGTCAAGCTGTGCAGCCTTGACAGTCAGAGAGTGGCCGATTCCGCGCGTGGACGCCATGTTGGACACAAGACTGTCAAACTGTGAAGCGTTGACAGCCAGAGAGTGGCTGACTCCACGCGTGGACGCCATGTTGGACACAAGACTGACTGTCAAGCTGTGCAGCCTTGACAGTCAGAGAGTGGCCGATTCCGCGCGTGGACGCCATGTTGGACACAAGACTGTCAAACTGTGAAGCGTTGACAGCCAGAGAGTGGCTGACTCCGCGCGTGGACGCCATGTTGGACACAACACTGACTGTCAAGCTGTGCAGCCTTGACAGCCAGAGAGTGGCCGACTCCGCGCGTGGACGCCATGTTGGACACAAGACTGACTGACAAGCTGTGCAGCCTTGACAGCCAGAGAGTGGCCGACTCCGCGCGTGGACGCCATGTTGGACACAAGACTGACTGTCAAGCTGTGTAGCCTTGACAGCCAGAGAGTGGCCGACTCCGCGCGTGGACGCCATGTTGGACACAAGACTGACTGACAAGCTGTGCAGCCTTGACAGCCAGAGAGTGGCCGACTCCGCGCGTGGACGCCATGTTGGACACAAGACTGACTGTCAAGCTGTGTAGCCTTGACAGCCAGAGAGTGGCCGACTCCGCGCGTGGCCGCCATGTTGGATACAAGACTGGCTGTCAAGCTGTGCAGCCTTGACAGCCAGAGAGTGGCCGACTCCGCGCGTGGCCGCCATGTTGGATACAAGACTGGCTGTCAAGCTGTGCAGCCTTGACAGCCAGAGAGTGGCCGACTCCGCGCGTGGCCGCCATGTTGGACACAAGACTGGCTGTCAAGCTGTGCAGCCTTGACAGCCAGAGAGTGGCCGACTCCGCGCGTGGACGCCATGTTGGACATAAGACTGACTGTCAAGCTGTGCAGCCTTGACAGCCAGAGAGTGGCCGACTCCGCGCGTGGACGCCATGTTGGACATAAGACTGACTGTCAAGCTGTGCAGCCTTGACAGCCAGAGAGTGGCCGACTCCGCGCGTGGCCGCCATGTTGGACACAAGACTGGCTGTCAAGCTGTGCAGCCTTGACAGCCAGAGAGTGGCCGACTCCGCGCGTGGACGCCATGTTGGACACAAGACTGGCTGTCAAGCTGTGCAGCCTTGACAGCCAGAGAGTGGCCGACTCCGCGCGTGGACGCCATGTTGGAGACAAGACTGACTGTCAAGCTGTGCAGCCTTGACAGCCAGAGAGTGGCCGACTCCGCGCGTGGACGCCATGTTGGACACAAGACTGACTGTCAAGCTGTGCAGCCTTGACAGCCAGAGAGTGGCCGACTCCGCGCGTGGCCGCCATGTTGGACACAAGACTGGCTGTCAAGCTGTGCAGCCTTGACAGCCAGAGAGTGGCCGACTCCGCGCGTGGACTCCATGTTGGACACAAGACTGTCTGTCAAGCTGTGCAGCCTTGACAGCCAGAGAGTGGCCGACTCCACGCGTGGACGCCATGTTGGACACAAGACTGGCTGTCAAGCTGTGCAGCCTTGACAGCCAGAGAGTGGCTGACTCCGCGCGTGGACGCCATGTTGGACACAAGACTGTCTGTCAAGCTGTGCAGCCTTGACAGCCAGAGAGTGGCCGACTCCGCGCGTGGACGCCATGTTGGACACAAGACTGACTGACAAGCTGTGCAGCCTTGACAGCCAGAGAGTGGCCGACTCCGCGCGTGGACGCCATGTTGGACACAAGACTGAGTGTCAAGCTGTGTAGCCTTGACAGCCAGAGAGTGGCCGACTCCGCGCGTGGACGCCATGTTGGACACAAGACTGACTGACAAGCTGTGCAGCCTTGACAGGCAGAGAGTGGTTGACCCGGACCAGACCGAGGTCTGCCGAATGACACATGCCATCAAACTAGCGATGAGACTTGGTATAGTTGCCCGCTCTGCGTCATCCACGTCCCTCTGACGGTGGGGGGGGGGGGGGGGGGGGGCGATGGGAAGTGGAAACGTGTGTCCATTGTTATCACGGCAATTGCGTGAGTGGGAAATTAAGGTTTTCGCTTTGTTGCTTTTAGAGTGTGTCATTATTTCGGCGACACGAAAACTTTGGCGCGACAAAGCAAATTTGGTGCCGCGAGAATTACGCCGCTCGCGGGTTTCCTTTGGGGGGAGGTGGTCACAAGCGCGGGTTTCCCCTGATTATGAGGGTGGTTTCCAAGGGTGGTCGATGCGTCTGCGATTTCTGGAATCATTGGGGGTCCAGTTGTTAAGTATTTGATTACTATGAATGGGAGTTTTATTAGTACAAAACAAATTTTTTTAAATCTTTGTATGAATACTACCCAGTTATGTGTACGTTAAAACTTAGTTATCTTTTTACATACTTATTAAATGTCAATTAACAGTTGCGGCAAAGATGAGATGCAAGAAGACATTTGGGTATTTTTTTCGTTCTTTGTCCGATTGCTTATTGAGCCGGATTTGTGAAAAGAATCAACTGCTATGAAATATTTCATCAGCGCTTTAAAAGAAAGCGTTGTTTGTCATCTTGCAAGTTGTTTTTTTTCTTTCTTGCGATCAAAATTCAGATTGCAAAGAAGATTTTTTTCTTATTTTTAATACGAACTTCCGTTTGGAACGAGCGGATGCGATGGTACGTCACTTCTCATCGCGCCCCACCTTGAAACGTGTGACATTTCATTAAAAGAACACCGCGTGAACTTCATTCACCAAACCCCGGAACAATTTTCCGACTTTTCTCTATGCATTTTCCGGATACAGAAAAAAACGAATATTAAAAGTGACAGCGATTGAGAAAAATAATCAATCTTCAGTAAACCAGTGATAATCAAAGATCTTAATCAATTAGTTGACAGCGTGGATGTTGTTGAAGATGCGGCGCTTGGACTCCACTAGGGATTTGTGATCTTCAAACTCAGTGATCACCGGGTCTTGACATGTCACACCGCCACAGCCCGGCTGCGATGCTTTCACAACGGCATTTTCAATCAGCAAGGATCCATTGATAACATTCCATTGTGTGCTTACTATAGTACAAATTTATTTTCTTGAAATTCACCTACGAAAATATATGCATTTTTAATATTATAGGACACGCATAAAAAGATGAACACTTAGGGGCAAAGTTACAATTTTAAGTTAAAAAGGTATCTTCCTGTGAGGAAGATTAGAAAGACAATCGATATGTTGTCACCATAGAGGTGAGTTTTTAATTGGATGTAAGCCACTTATCCGGTGTAATTTTAATTTTCAAGCCAAAAATAACTGTACTTACTACAGAAAACAATTCGATCTAGCTAGCTAGCCAAGACTGCTTGCGGACCACCATAAAAGATACGCACATCGGCTCGAAAATATCCTAAACAAACATCTCAACGTTCCTGTATCCGTAACTAGCGCATGCAACGTAAAACAGACCAATTTCCCTGCTCGATGCTTACAGCGCAACGTGGCGCTCTATTACCCCTCGAAGCACTTCATAGCCAAGTATACACCCAACTGCACCCCCAGACTGTACACCATTGTCTCAGCAAGTCTATAGCAATGATGTCTGCACATTATTAAGCAGTCGCGTAGACAATGCCACAGAGCCACCGGTAGCTAACAATAACTAATCGATTTGCCAGCCAGCACACAATAGCCGGGTGATGAATTACGCCCCAACCTATAGGTATTTCCCGTGTACAAACGCATTCGTGGTTGAATAGTGTCAGAGAAAATTACACATAGGAAATGTATAAATATATATGTGTAGGCAAGTATAACAATTGGGTGGTGGATTAAGCTGTTGCCGTGTGCTGCTTTTTGCGTTGCGCAGTGTTTTATTGAGTTGTGTGATGACAGGGTAAGTGATTGTGTACTTTTACTGGAGAGATTAATTTTTTGAGGCGTGGCACCTCCATCGATAGGTGTGGTGGATTGTTATGTTGTAGCCCCGTTTTGCTAATTTCAAAGTTGTGGCCTTGTAATGTTGCTGAATCAATCTTTTATTATCATATTATTTGCAATACTGCATTCGATTATTCGCGGCTGTTACTGATTTAATTTCTTCGTCTTATCTTCTCGTTTGCCACTTATTTCAACTAAATTTCTAAATACTTTTGTGTTATAAAATTACAACATGATTTTTTGTTTACTTTCTGAAGACCCTAACTTTGCTCGTTTAGTTATCAGAAAAACTATTGAATTGGGTTTTGAATACCACGTCACAAACTCAAACATTTCCCGACGTTTCGCAAAGCTATGTTGCCTAATTTATATGGGGTCTAGACTCAGTTTCAAACAATCGTTCATTTCTAAAATAAGTTTGAACTTGGGACTTGGCATTCAATACCCAGTTAAGTAGTTTTTCTGAAAATAAAAATTTCGTCTTCATAAAATGTACACAGCTTTTACTTCGTCCATATGTAATTCTGAAAATGAAATTTTAAATCGATTTGTGACCCTTAGAATCAATTAAACCCCGTCAGAAGCGTAATCAGAGGTTTGGTGCTCGTCACAAATCGACAGAGTTAAAAATATCGAGAGCAACATCACGGGCTACACGCAATCAAAACGCCGGTGTTTAATCTAGAGTGTGTTTTCCCCATACACCCAAACCCGATTCCCCGCTGTTTTCACTTCGCCTTTTTGTTGTTGTCAAAGTACAATTGTTTATTGGATTCGCGATCACTCATGAAACGGCTGGAGGGCGCGTGATTTCTGAAGAGCCGCTTCGCTGCAGAGTAAATATGACAACTTTTAATTGGATTTTTGAGTGCGCGCTATGCACAACAATAATTATTTGCATTCTCTCCCGCACGTGAGCGCTAAGAAGTCTAGATAGCTGGCTGTTTCAATCTGTATACGCAATGCTAATGATGGAGATACATCAATTCCTGTTCCAAAATCAGGGTCAGTTTATGCTTTAAATAAAGTAAGTGGTCAGAAAAACTATTTAACTGGTATTGAATGCAAAGTCCCCAAACTTTCCTGGTGCCAAAGCAAAGCAATGCTGCCTGCAAAGATTAGGAAAATGGCATGTGTCTTCAGAAACATTTGTAGTCGTAGTTTCATGAGCGAGCTATATCCTTCAATATCGCAAGAAATAGTTTTGAAATTTCGTAATGAGCACAAGTAAGTAGGCCTGCTTAAAGGCCACAGATCCTTGCGAAATTTGGCGAGAATATTCGTGACAGCTCAGCGTGATGCTGATTAGTTTTTGAGAAAAATCTGGGCTGCCATTTAGTTTTAATGAGCAAAAGACTAGTAAATTGTCAGTAGTACCTTGTAAAGCAACTTCCGTCACTAAACCAGCAAGGGATTGAGCTCCGCACTGTGAGACTTTATTGAGCTACTTTGGGCGCCTTCTGCTACTCCAAATTTTTATCAAATTTTCAAATCTAAAGATAAATTTGGTGTAGAAACAGTTTAAGAAACGTTGGAAGATTTTCTGTTCATAATTCTTGGTATTTTAGCACGAAAAGCGCATTGGGTTTGATTTGATTGTGAGCTATAGAGGTGAGTTAAGGAATATTGTGTCAAGTGATGTACTACATAAATACTGTAATAAACTGACTAATCAAGCTAAGAAATAAACACAATATGGCGCAATATGGCAATATAAACAATATAAACAATATGGCGAAAATCTCGCTTCACTTTACTTGACCTTGGCTCAATACGATATGTTATTGAGATCAGTGCAAACACGCGACGATCCAGTCTCCCTAACAAAGCCCGTCAACCCAGCGCCCATACGGCGTCTCCAACTGCGCTTTTAACCCTAGGCACCCCTAGGCTCCCTAGGCACGCGGAGACCGGTGTTTACACCGGCAAATTACACACTTTGCCCGTACTTACCCCGCACGGCAAACGGAATAAGCGACGCGCTAAGGTCGAACCAGGAGCCGTGGTTCCTAGCGTCGCCGCCGTCGGCGTCGGCGTCGGCGTCGGCGTCGGCGTGAGTCTTCTATAAAATATGGAAAGCGGAGCAGTTAACAAAAGTTTTAACTCGTTTTGTGACTGGCTGGTTAGACTGGGTTCGCAGAGCTCGGTTGGGCGGGTGGTGGGTGGTGGGTGGTGGGTGGGGGGTGGTGGGTGGTGGGTGGTGGGTGGGGGGTGGGGGGTAGAAATGTAGTTTGAATTTTTGTTAATTTATTTCTCATTGCGTTGTAAGGAGAGTGGACACCGGGGGGGGGGGGGGTGCGGGGGTGGAGAGAGCCACGGCTAGCAGAGAGTGGCGCAGGTGGTCGTGTACCTACTGTGCATACATATTTTTGTAACACTCTTCACTTGTTTTATTGAAATTTCTAGGAGCTACTTTTGCTATTTTACAGATCACAGTAGAAAATAAATAGCACGAGATAAAAGAAAAGCACAAATTGACTTCTTATCCACACTGGTCACGATAAAATTGATTACTGAAAGATACTGCAAAATATTCACCTGAAATTCAATCGCAGTACAAACATCCAATAATCATTTTATTGTTTTAAGACTCACGTATTTTCCTAACCTTAGCAAATTAGTTTTCAGATAATTATCAAACTGGGAAAAGCGAGTTCAGACCCTCGACAAAACAACCAGCATAACTTCGCGAAACGTCGGGAATAGTTTGAGTTTGGGACACACCATTCAAAACCCAGTTTAAAAGTCTTCCTAACAAATAATACAGCCCTCACTGTACAACATCAAATGTCATCACAGCGAGTTGGCCGCTCTCCAGCTAACACAGCTCTCTACCACATCATGGCGGCGAGCTACCAAGACGGCCACTCTCAGCCACCCACAGCCCTCTAATCGTCGACCGACAGCGATGCCTTTTGTCGCCAGGGATTAAATGATATAACTTGTCCCGGCTTGTTGTTTCGAGGTGGCCGGTTAGGCACGGCCGCGCGGAAAATTCCGAGCAAGGAAAAGTGAGTGGGAAAACGTCAAGTACGCGGTGGAACAATGGCCGAGTTAGGGATGGGGTTTTGGGGACGAGGCGGTCGGGAGAGACCAGCGGAAAAGGATGCGCATGCGCAAATAAATCTTTATTGTTTTGTGATCAAATTAAACCTGTTAATTTCTAGCAAAACTCACCCCCCCCCCCCCCCCCACCACTAACCCTACCTTTCCTGACCCTACCTAACCACCCAACCTAACCTAACCTCCCAACCTAATTTATGTATTTGAATTATCTGTTGTCAAATCGAATTCCATAACATGGCAATATGGCGGCGACCATTTTGACAAGTCGAAAATAGATCAAAAGCGCATGCGCATCCTTTTCCGCTGGTCTCTCCCGACCGCCTCGATTTTGGGGTGGGTTGGGGGGTGGGTGAAATGTACCACCGACCATTTGATGTGTGTTTACTATTTGTTTTCGGGGTGACTCTGTGCGCTTGGTCGTTCGGCGGGTGCGCTATTCAGGAATTGATGTATATGGTCCACTGGCAAAGAAAATGCGTACTTTAGATAGGAAAATACGGCTGGAAATCAAGGTTTTCTTCATGGCTGGGTAAGTCACAACATTCTAAATTTAGTGCCTTAGCGTTGTTAAAAGCTGTAGTGAGAAATGTAGTTTAAGAATCATACAGCTGATTTTTTAAAGCGAATAACATGAATGAAAATCTCATGCTCTATCAATTAAAAACCAGATGTTGTGATATGCATTTCCCTTCTCCGGTTCTCATGCCGTCGACCTGCTAACATCCTCCATCCAGGTACTCCCATCCGGTCCTTATTTCGACGATGATGTTCCTGCCAAGTGCGCCCACCCCGGCGAAAAGCATCGACCCCGGACGCTGTTGAAAAAACATCCGACCACCCGACCGTTTCTTTCATTATACGTCTTTCATTTCCACTTTGAATTTCGGGCCGACGTGAAATAACAGTCCGACGGACAAAGTACACAGACGCGTTCGCTGCCAGTGGCGCACCGGACTGTTAATGACAAGCAGTTTGGTGCCAGCAACCACCGGTACCAGTGTTAGCTGCTATACGATTGTTGGCATTACTATGTGCCTTGCCTGATGCCAGAAAACACCGGTGTCACTGCTGTTGCTAGTGTTGCTAAGCTGCTATGATTGTTGGCATTACTATGTGCCTTGCCTAATGCCAGCAAACACCGGTGTCACTGCTGTTGCTAGTGTTGCTACGCTGCTACGATTGTTGGCATTACTATGTGCCTTGCCTAATGCCAACAAACACCGGTGTCACTGCTGTTGCTAGTGTTGCTACGCTGCTACGATTGTTGGCATTACTATGTGCCTTGCCTAATGCCAACAAACACCGGTGTCACTGCTGTTGCTAGTGTTGCTACGCTGCTACGATTGTTGGCATTACTATGTACCTTGCCTAATGCCAACAAACACCGGTGTCACTGCTGTTGCTAGTGTTGCTACGCTGCTACGATTGTTGGCATTACTGTGTGCCTTGCCTAATGCCAGAAAACACCGGTGTCACTGCTGGTACTAGTGTTGCTAAGCTGCTACGATTGTTGGCATTACTATGTGCCTTGCCTAATGCCAGCAAACACCGGTGTCACTGCTGTTGCTAGTGTTGCTACGCTGCTACGATTGTTGGCATTACTATGTGCCTTGCCTAATGCCAGCAAACACCGGTGTCACTGCTGTTTCTAGTGATGCTACGCTGCTACGATTGTTGGCATTACTGTGTGCCTTGCCTAATGCCAGAAAACACCGGTGTCACTGCTGTTGCTAGTGTTGCTACGCTGCTACGATTGTTGGCATTACTCTGTACCTTGCCTAATGCCAACAAACACCGGTGTCACTGCTGTTGCTAGTGTTGCTACGCTGCTACGATTGTTGGCATTACTGTGTGCCTTGCCTAATGCCAGAAAACACCGGTGTCACTGCTGGTACTAGTGTTGCTAAGCTGCTATACGATTGTTGGCATTACTATGTGCCTTGCCTAATGCCAGCAAACACCGGTGTCACTGCTGTTTCTAGTGATGCTACGCTGCTACGATTGTTGGCATTACTGTGTGCCTTGCCTAATGCCAGAAAACACCGGTGTCACTGCTGGTACTAGTGTTGCTAAGCTGCTATACGATTGTTGGCATTACTATGTGCCTTGCCTCATGCCAACAAACACCGGTGTCACTGCTGTTGCTAGTGTTGCTACGCTGCTACGATTGTTGGCATTACTGTGTGCCTTGCCTAATGCCAGAAAACACCGGTGTCACTGCTGGTACTAGTGTTGCTACGCTGCTACGATTGTTGGAATTACTACGTGCCTTGCCTAATGCCAGCAAACACCGGTGTCACTGCTGTTGCTAGTGTTGCCACGCTGCTACGATTGTTGGCATTACTATGTGCCTTGCCTAATGCCAGCAAACACCGGTGTCACTGCTGTTGCTAGTGTTGCCACGCTGCTACGATTGTTGGCATTACTATGGGCCTTGATTATACTATTTTTGACATCAACTTCAGCAATGCTTTAATGCCAGAAAACTCCGATGTCAACGCCTGTGTTCACTTTTAACAAATTCAACCATTTCGTTATCTGGGTGAAAAGAAACGGCACCCGACGCGACGCCACTGTTGCCCACCGCACCAGCCCTATTGGCCCCTTGTTACGCCACACGCTTTTCAAACGTTTTTCACTCGCCTAACGCTCGTGGAAAAGCGGCGTCGGCGTTGGCGTCGGCGTCGGCGTCGGCGTCGGCGTCGGACATTAAGGGAAAATTCTGATGACCTATCGCTCGACCGTGCCTTTGACAAAATAACCTACTCCGTTGACAAGCCGGGCAAAAAACAAGAGTCCAATTCCATCGGGAAATCGACTCCTTTTGATCAGAACAGAGGCAGGAAAAAAGGTTACAAGGACAGTAATACAGAGTACTTGTTAAAAGCTGTCTAGGTGTGCAATGATCTATATTTTTGAAATGTTAATCAACAGCACCGTCCGAACCCCAGAGAAATTATTTCCATGTGTTGCCGTTGTTTAGTCGGAGTGGTTAACTTTCTTGACAACACAGTGGTTCGGCAGAGGACCATATTATTAGCTAAGGTGCAGCGAATCAACTCCCCTATAGTTTATTAATGTAGAACTGGAACTGGGCATCATCCCCGTAAAGTAACGTACGATCGCCACTGTGTCATAAGGGATGTTTGAGTTGGTTATGATAGAACGTTATCAAATGTTTGGTGACTCGAATCGGGTAGACATAATTGCGCGTCAATTTTCCTTCCGTCTGGATCGCAGACAGGCCCGAGCGTTTTCTGCATCGGAAAATCCGATTTCTCTCATCAACAGTCGTGTGCTGTTCTCGGAAAATTTCACTGCCTTTCGTTGATAACGACGAAGCAATTGTGTCTCGAGTCGTAAACCGATTTTACTCGCGATTGTTAACGTTTTATGGGAAGAACCTGGATTGTTAAACTTTAATCTGCCATCAAGTTGGGATCCTCGGGGGAAATGAGCGACAGATGGGGGCAAAAGTCGACGTTGAATTATTGTTCGGTCAGAGCAGCACATATTTCCAATTAGCTGATCAGACAGAATGAAGGAAATTATAGTTTTGGGGTTAAATTGAACGAAATCGCCGATTTAAGCATTTTTTTACCGGCTATCCCCTCAGGAACTGCACCTGGGACTATCAGATTAAAAGATACTAAAATAAGTTGAGAATGTCAAAAAGGTTATGCGTCGATAGCAAATAAATAAGGTTTTAGATGGTTTGAGCTAGTCAACTATTTTTTTTTCTGTAAAGAAAGGGCTGAAATTGTTTTAATAAGTTAAGGGTTATTATGGTGAAGAGTGAATTGGTTTTCAATAAAACCATATGATGCCATAATAGTTAGTCACCTTGGAGACGTTGGAGAAGTTATTTTAAATTCTTCTTTAAAATTTTCTTTCAAAGGGCACTGCAATGATTGCATGTCATTGTCGGGGTTACAACCAAACTCTGGCGAAGGGAAATTGTAAACGCGGATGTTAAGTTTTAAATTTAAGTTAGATTTCGTACAAAACACGTGGCTTTTTCCATGAGAGGCATACGCTACGAAAATTATGACGCAATTCATCTCAAATCCGCTTACTGTCGCTAAAAACGAACGCTTTGATCAAAAAACGAAATTATTTTGAAAAGTAGTATACACGAGTTGAAATGATCCGCTGTGTTTTTCATGTTTTTCTCAAAGACGCATCGCCAAAAATTGTAATATTTTGCCATTTCTGGACCGTAATTGCGTTAAGCTTCGCCTTTCTTCACTAATAACTAGAATTAATTAAAATGCCATTAGAGGCAACAACCGATTCAACAACTTTATAGTGCGAAAAAACACGAACAAACGTTGCGAGAATCAACGTCCACAAATCGAAAAGCGCGGTCACATCTCGTTTCGCAATTTCGCGATCGAAGAAATCTCGACGCCGAAATCAATCTCGCGTATCGCCAGACGCGTAAGCGAGCTTCGTGTTAGCCCGTAATTTCCCAAAGAGAGAAAAACTCTCCGAAAAGTTCACCGACCAAAAAAAAAGCACCGACTCTCAGATAATTTCACCACGCGACGCGCAAATCTTACGGCTTTCAAATAGATTGCCATGTTTTCATTAGTCCCTCCCACCCCACCCCCCGGCCAAACACAACCACATCTCCAAGTCTTTTTGCGCTAAGTCGCGGAAAAGTTGGTCGACAGCGCGCTCTGGCGCGAATCTCTTTGACCGCGTCGGGCGAGATTTAATCAGACCGGCTTTCGGTTCGATCCGCTATTGAGGCGGGCGGAGCCGAGCAGCAACAAGATTAAACGCGATCGCATTAGCCAGATCTCATGCTGGCCGAATGGACCAATCGGAAACTACTTTACAAATTTGTTTGCTGCCAGTTGTTGCTGTTTGCGTGCGCGCGATGCTTTAAACGGAATTAAGTTTATTTGATTTTAAGAGCAGCTCGAAGCGTTTGGTTTTGGTCTGATTAAAAATTTATATACCCGACGATGTGGTGTGGAGTTTCAATTAGTGTTAATCCGCGGAGCCTATCAGCGACAAGGTTTAAATTCTAATGCACAAAACAAAGCTATAGATAAAAAGCAAGCAATCATAGGTTGGTCTAATTTTCAATTAGAAGTGGAGTAGGCTGCTTGAAGAGGATTTGGCTGAAATTATTAAGAGTTGGAAGCTGGTGGAGTCAGTGAATGGAAGGTGTGAGGTTCCAGGATGGTATCGGGGAACACTCAAATAACAAAATATGCACATCCTGGATAAAAGCACTGTTTAATATACGAATGATATCCGGCGGACCGAGATCGCAACGCTCTTCTCTCCTTGACCGAAGTCAACTGCCCTCTCCATCTCCAAGGGTCGCAGCCCTCGCTCCCTGCACCTACCTGCCGCGGTGGCTAGACAGGCAACTCACTACCCTCCTGGTCATGAAACGTCACAAAGGCGGTGGTGAAAATGATAGAAGAGGGAGATAAGAGTTGGGAGGTAGCAGACGACGAAAGAGAAGAAGGGCAGGATTGGCCAAATGGCTGTATTAAAGAAATAGGCCTTAGGGCAGGTTTTTCAGTGGTCCGTTAACTTCTTAACGGTCCGTTACTGTGTTGTTACCATGGCCACTGCCAATGAGATGTCTAGATAGTGTGTTAAGAGACCGTTAAATAATTTACAGCCTACAGAAAAACCGGGCCTTGGGGCCGGTTTTACAGTGGTCCGTTAAGAAATTAACGGTCTGTTAACCCTTGCAGCGGCCAATCAGAGGCCATAACAGGCCGTTAACGGATCGTTAACTCCTTAACAGACCACTGAAAAACCTGCCCTTAATCAAATTAATACTGACCCACTTGTTGGAACAATAAAGCTAATATTATTATTCTTACAAAATCGTGTTTACCTAGTTTTCAAAATATAATTTAATTTCAGACACTATAAGTTCGCGTGAATTCAATTCAAAAAATCTCAGTCACCAACACTTGAGAGAAAAACCAACAAATTTTGAGCAAAACCCAACACGGAGTCACTTAAAAACCTGCCCATGCTCCATCGCGTATAAGCCACCCTTGCGAATACCCACCCCTAACCAGCGATGTGAGTGTCTTGTCGTAAAATATGTCGCTGGCTCGTGGCCTCCAGCGGACACCAGCGTCGCAAGACACATGTTCTTGTGTTAGTCTTGATACTGAATTATAATAAAAACCGTTGGGCCATAACGGCGACCCTAGGGCGCGAGGGTGGGCCATGCCGGCGACCCTAGGGTGCGAGGGTCGGCCATGACATATACTTGAGTAGTTTTGCTGCTAGACCGGTGGTCTGCACGATGGATGTGTGCTTACGAGGGTGGCATTTTGCTGCGTGCCTTTAGGGTGTTGTGTCATAATACGAAGCTTGCTTTGGCTGTACAGTTTGTAGAATCTGATAGGGGTGGCTTTTTCGGTCAAATTTTTGGTAGGGCTGAGTGCGAGCTCTGCTGGTTTGTGACGGGATTCGAACCAAGCTGAAATTATTCGCTTAAAGCTTAGTAGAAATTAATTATTAAAAACGGAAAATATATTTAAAAATTCAGTAAATCTTGAATCTTGTACCTTTTCACCTCAGCTGAAAGACCCGGTAAAAGGACACAATGTATAACTGGATATTTCGTTTCTTAGAATATCAGCAGTGATATGCCGAGCTAAGTTTTTGGGAATTTACCGATAATATTGTAGGCTGTGGCTCGTGCTTTTTTTTTGTTATTAATTCAATAAGAATTTTTGCTCTCCAAAAAACAGCCCCTTTAATGGAATGGGCATCCCTTTCATTAAAAGTTTCCTAATAGAATTGCTACAAGTTTGCTTTTCATTAATTAAAAGTATAGGTAAAAGGTTTAAAAAAGTAGAAGAATTTTTGAAAAAGAATAAAGTAAACATGGCGCAAGGAAGAATAGCATCGTGTAGGGGTTGATAATATTTTATGAAATTCATTTCATGAAATCTCCCGTGTCTTCAAATTCCAACAGAATTTATCTCTCGAAATGCAATTTAGTAATATGAACTCTCCGCTATCTGCTCGGAGTTTTGGTAAATTCCTTATTTTCCAGTCGAAACAACGGTAAGAAAATACGGGGCATCCGATTTCAAATAAATAATGATTTTTATGGCGGGCTCCGTTTCAGAAAGTTCCTTTTTAATTTGCAGTGAAACAGAATCTGGGCAGTAACGTGAGACATGTCGTCGAGAATGACTTGCATGAAAGTACCCTCCTTCGATATTTCGGCTCCTATTTTAAAGAAGATGAGCTCTCGGAAGGGTGGGGGGGGGGGGGGACATACAACTCCTTGAGGTTGAAGAACCAAACACATTTCCGTAAAAAGTTCTTGACAAGCTAAAAGCTTAAAATAAATTCAATTCATCTCAGGAATACGCAGGTGAAAGCGTTGATAACGCACAAATGGACCAAGAATTTTAACTTGCTGCAGCCCAACATTTTGAGATCAGAAATTGTTTTGTTTTTTTCTGATGGAAGGTTTCATCTGTAAATATTTGTGGGTTATAGCTTAGCTGGAGATTAAAATATCCTCTATTTAGTTCTATCTCTGATAAATCGCATTATTAGGTTAAAATTCACGACACCACTAACCAATTTACCAAGTGTTCTGTTTTTTTTTAATATGTTACGTTGCATGACATAGCGAATTTTTACTGACAGGTCACGCATTTCAACAAGAGAGAGTAACCATCTGGCACCTGATGAACCCATACCGTCGTTGGTATCAACATCAACATCAACATCATCATAAAGATCATTAGGCCACAGATGTCCCACACTTGTCATCGACCAGACCGATTCGAAAAAGCATTTACTTGGAATAAAAACGTCTGGCAACGAAATTTCAAAACGAATTTTGTAAACTCTCTTTGGTTTCCAGGGCTCACTTCACCCTTAGATAAGTCGAGCCCTAAAAGATATTGCGAAAATTTCGTTTTCATAAAATTATCCTTCCTTTTCCCATTCCTTACCGATTGTAATAAATATCCAACTTGTGCGTTGTTAAATACCACATAAAATATTAATGTTAAATTTAACCACGCAATAAATTGTCACGATATTGACGAGAAACCAGTGAGCCCAACCCTTCCTCACACAGCAAAATAGCGTTGGCTTACTCCAAGACCTAAGCGCTGTCAACTGGCGGTGAGACACGTTACAGCTATAGCGTGCTCAGCCAAGAGTAATTATTTGCACAACATTGACTCTCAAGCATGGTAAATAAGCAATTTCTACGATATTAAAAATGTAAATATCCGACCGCTATCGATAGAAAATACACATCAGCAGTGTATCATTTTCATCAAATGTAACGCCTCCTTTTTAATAATTTCACACGCGAATTCACGCGCGTCTACGTTGATAACGAATAATTTATATGATTATGGTTTTGAACATGTAGGGCGAGGCTACGAGTGGTATCATTGGTGGATAATGCCCGTGGATTACTGTGTCACCTGGCGTTATGTTGTGAAAGGTGCACATTATTGTGTAGCTAGTATGAAAAAATACCCTGTTCCAATGTGGGGGTCGGGGAGAGGGCGCGAATGAGTATATTGAAATAAAATGTAGATATTATACTGCTCGCAATGGGGGAGAAAGTGCACCGCTATTTTTATCTTAGAAAGTGCACGATTATTTAAATTCTGTTTTGCTACACGTTATACTGAATACATTACACATGTTTGCTGCCTTTGTATTCCGAAATTTCCATGAAAAACACCGGCATTTCCCAACACGATTGCATTACAGTTATATGAAGATAACACACAGAGAGTACCTACTTATAAGTAGAAACACAACGTAAATAGAAACCTGTGATATGTTTACAGGTGCAAGATTCTTTCAGCGAAGACTTACATTACTAACATCTTACAAGCATTGAAACTTACGTCTCAAGTCAAGAAGCTTCTCAAAACACAGTTGCAGAGAAAACTGTACGCAAGCAGCTAAGCAAACTGCACATCACACGCCATGTATTTCTACAAGCATCATTATTTTGTGTGCACACGTATTTTCATCTAATTCCCATAGAAAACTTTCCCGCTCCGAACTTCATTTTCCGAACTCTCGTTATACTATAGCGGGCCCAAAATTTCAACACTCGCGCGTACCCCCGTGCCCTATCACCTTTTGCCCATCACCCCCCCTCCTGCCCGCACCAAGCCCCAAACCCCAAATCCATTAGCATATGATCTCGTACGTAACCCAACCCACCCACTAATTGCAGAAGCAGCAATATTCTTAATTAATACGTTAATTAAAGCTGTAAACATAATATTATCACTTTCCCTCTGTTGTTGCCGGCCGGGTTTTGGCGGAATGGGGTGGAATTTGGTGGGTGGCGGGTGGCGGTGGGAGTGGGAGACATCCCCAAGTTGAGAAAGACAAGGTGGGCGAGTTACTAGTTCGGATTTACGCACCCAAGTTTTCGGGGAGACAAAATATAATTCTTGGTGCTAACTATGATAACATATTGCCGGGTATAAGGATCTCTTGTGCTACATTATAGCAGGGCAGCAGCAGGAAAGGGAGCGCTATGTTATATATGACTCTAAGCTAGGCTTGGCTACATCTTTGCAGCTTCTTGGAGGGGGGGGGGGGGGGTGAAGAAGAGAACATGCTGGTAATTGTCTGTCGAGCCACGCAATTGCTTGCGAGTCTCAATTACATATGAAGTTAGTTTCATTAAGAGCCAGGTGTAATTTCGCCTGGGATTCGCTTACCTGATATTAATATCTCTTTTCAAGCCATCGAAAATAAATGGTGCTTACTTTCGCTTTAGTTTTTCATACTACTTGATGTTTATTTTAACTTATGAATACCCTTTTTTGTGGTACAGACTGCTTTGCAGACAGCGAAACAAGCGGCAGTCAAGGCTGCTTTGCAGACAGGGAAACAAGCGGCAGTCCAGGCTGCTTTGCAGACAGGGAAACAAGCGGCAGTCCAGGCTGCTTTGCAGACAGCGAAACAAGCGGCAGTTCAGGCTGCTTTACAGACAGGGAAACAAGCGGCAGTCCAGGCTGCTTTGCAGACAGCGAAACAAGCGGCAGTCAAGGCTGCTTTGCAGACAGGGAAACAAGCGGCAGTCCAGGCTGCTTTGCAGACAGGGAAACAAGCGGCAGTCCAGGCTGCTTTGCAGACAGCGAAACAAGCGGCAGTTCAGGCTGCTTTACAGACAGGGAAACAAGCGGCAGTCCAGGCTGCTTTGCTGACAGGGAAACAAGCGGCAGTCCCGGCTGCTTTGCGGACAGGGAAACAAGCGGCAGTCCAGGCTGCTTTGCAGACAGGGAAACAAGCGGCAGTCCAGGCTGCTTTGCAGACAGCGAAACAAGCGGCAGTTCAGGCTGCTTTACAGACAGGGAAACAAGCGGCAGTCCAGGCTGCTTTGCAGACAGGGAAACAAGCGGCAGTCCAGGCTGCTTTGCTGACAGGGAAACAAGCGGCAGTCCAGGCTGCTTTGCAGACAGGGAAACAAGCGGCAGTCCAGGCTGCTTTGCAGACAGGGAAACAAGCGGCAGTCCAGGCTGCTTTGCAGACAGGGAAACAAGCGGCAGTCCAGGCTGCTTTGCAGACAGGGAAACAAGCGGCAGTCCAGGCTGCTTTGCAGACAGGGAAACAAGTGGCAGTCCAGGCTGCTTTACAGACAGGGAAACAAGCGGCAGTCCAGGCTGCTTTGCTGACAGGGAAACAAGCGGCAGTCCCGGCTGCTTTGCGGACAGGGAAACAAGCGGCAGTCCAGGCTGCTTTGCAGACAGGGAAACAAGCGGCAGTCCCGGCTGCTTTGCGGACAGGGAAACAAGCGGCAGTCCAGGCTGCTTTGCAGACAGGGAAACAAGCGGCAGTCCAGGCTGCTTTGCAGACAGCGAAACAAGCGGCAGTTCAGGCTGCTTTACAGACAGGGAAACAAGCGGCAGTCCAGGCTGCTTTGCAGACAGGGAAACAAGCGGCAGTCCAGGCTGCTTTGCTGACAGGGAAACAAGCGGCAGTCCAGGCTGCTTTGCAGACAGGGAAACAAGCGGCAGTCCAGGCTGCTTTGCAGACAGGGAAACAAGCGGCAGTCCAGGCTGCTTTGCAGACAGGGAAACAAGCGGCAGTCCAGGCTGCTTTGCAGACAGGGAAACAAGCGGCAGTCCAGGCTGCTTTGCAGACAGGGAAACAAGTGGCAGTCCAGGCTGCTTTGCAGACAGGGAAACAAGCGGCAGTTCAGGCTGCTTTACAGACAGGGAAACAAGCGGCAGTCCAGGCTGCTTTGCTGACAGGGAAACAAGCGGCAGTCCCGGCTGCTTTGCGGACAGGGAAACAAGCGGCAGTCCAGGCTGCTTTGCAGACAGGGAAACAAGCGGCAGTCCAGGCTGCTTTGCAGACAGCGAAACAAGCGGCAGTTCAGGCTGCTTTACAGACAGGGAAACAAGCGGCAGTCCAGGCTGCTTTGCAGACAGGGAAACAAGCGGCAGTCCAGGCTGCTTTGCAGACAGGGAAACAAGCGGCAGTCCAGGCTGCTTTGCAGACAGGGAAACAAGCGGCAGTCCAGGCTGCTTTGCAGACAGGGAAACAAGCGGCAGTCCAGGCTGCTTTGCAGACAGAGAAACAAGCGGCGGTCCAGGCTGCTTTGCAGACAGAGAAACAAGCGGCGGTCCAGGCTGCTTTGCGGGGTGAGAAACGAGCAGCAATTTAGGCTTCTTAGCTTCGTTCAATACGGCTCAGCACTTCTCGGCCAGGAAATCGAGTCATTATTTTTAATGAACCTAA
The DNA here is from genome assembly GCA_921293315.2 of Nemurella pictetii. Lineage (NCBI taxonomy): Eukaryota > Metazoa > Arthropoda > Insecta > Plecoptera > Nemouridae > Nemurella > Nemurella pictetii. The sequence goes on along the minus strand of OV121123.1, from coordinate 11,553,582 downwards.
GTGGCTCATTAAGAGCGGGGAATTGTTAATGAAGTTTTACCCCATTTACCTGGCAGACATCAAGTATAATTCTCTGAGAAGAAATACCTGTACAGAAGCACTAGCTGTTTCTAGCACAAAAACCGGGGAAAAATTGACGAGCCATGAATGAGATGCATTACAATCTAGAGCAAAGGGATATCAAATGTTCTTACTTGCTCACTATGTAAAGCTACCTGCAAAAACCTAAGATTCCCAGAAAAATCTTCTGGCAAAGATGAAACAAATAATTAGATCTGTTAAATACAATTAAAATAAGTTAATAAATCCAAGCGGTCGTGATGCAAGCTTGAGATTCAGTTGCTTGTTATATCTTGGAAATAATTCAGTTAGCCTTTCTGCAGTTTTAATAAAATTTATTTCATCATCCTTTGCTTTTTCTTAGGTTCCACCAAACGTGCAGCACGCTCACAAGCATCCTGTTGCTTGATGCGAATGCTTGATGCGGATGTGTGGATTTTAAGAAACCCGTACAATTGGACATGCTTTCTTTCTTGGCACACTTTAATTTTTGACAAGAAATATGAAAAATTAAACCATGGTCCGCACGTTTCAGTGTTATCTCACATGTGAACAGCGAAATAAGAGTCACTCTAGACTCCTTAACGTCATCATTCATAAGAGATTAGTCCAATTTTGTGAAAACTCTGTGTTTTTCATCTTTCTCTCTTCCCCTAAGCCCGTTGATCGGACGTGCATTCTATTGAGAACGATGCGCTAACACACGTATAAAACCGATGCTTCTTTATGCAGACTAACACTAATCCCTAAGCTTAATTAAAGCAGTAGTATCCTTTACAAGCGAAACGTAGCCGAACCGCTTCACAGAAGTACGAATTAGACGGCACATGAGTTGTTTTTTCTGTGTTGAAGTACTGGGTTATGGTTGACAATTGGGATGGAAAATAAAACGGAGATTTGACTGCTTCATGTTGTGCTGAGGGTGTATAGTTTGGATACGGACTCTGCACTACAACATCAAATAGGATCTTTGTATGTATATGTTGTATACTGTGTTTGTATACTATGCATACTATTGTATGAAGCATGTGTTCACTTCCATAAAGATGGATTGAATAAGAAATGTTATAGATGAAAGTTGTACAATTCATTATTCTGGTCGTAAATGTAAATAATGAAGGTAAACTTTCATCAGATATCATACTTATTCTATCTTATCACTCTCTAGAAAATATTTTTTGTTTTTATCAACGTTCCACAGTGGTGAGAAAAATACCTATATCTGTGTCCAAAGAAGCATTTACGCTTAGACGAAGCCTCCAAGAATATTGCCATACTCGACTTGCTTTAAAATTAATGGAAATAATTCTGGATTCTGCTTAAAGCAATCGTTTTACCATGAAAGTGGGAAATTTTTCATCTTAATTATCACATTTGGTAAAAATCTATGTTTCGATAATACTCGAGATTATTGTGTGCGCAATTTAATGAGCAAATTAGAGATGCCTCGTATTCTCGAGAAATCATTTCGTGCATGCAAACGAGCTGTTTTATAACATCACATTTACCTGACAAAGATCGTTGAACTGGCAAGCAGCAATATGCAAAACAATTTTGGAAGGGATTTCGATATATTAAGCACTGTTTGAAGTCAAGAGGATTACGAATCGGCGAATTAAAGGTGCAAAAAGACTCAACAATCTAATTTTTATTTCAACAATTAATTGGGACAGAAAAAAAGGATGTTTCGGCAGATCTAGCGGAAACTTAAAATGCAGCTTGAAATAACCTGAGGATATTAGATTTAACGAAATATCCCAATGTCCATAGGTTTTCTTAAATATAAATGACAGGGCCACGAATTCTTGCAATTGATTCATAATAGTTCAGAATATTAACTTGTGGAATCAAATGCGCTTATTATTAAGAGATTAAAGGGAGGGCGAAAAGACAGCTGAGCTGGCAGCAAATCGATAAAGATACTTGAACGTCGAAATAGTGCCATGATTTACAGCAAGCGGGACGTGAAATAGCAATGAAACTTTTACCAGCTCTTTGGCATACGAACCGTGTGTTCTCCGGCCGAGTTCTATGATTGTCGATCGACAATTTATTGGCCTGTGATTGTAATGGGTGTAACCAACGGGCTCGAAACGATTTCGCACCGAGAGTTATTGAGATTAAAACGCGGTAATGAGAAATCGATAGACTATTAACTCGGTGGAACTAGTTTGTTTCATGAATATGACAAATTATTAAGATTCTTGAAGTACGATTCTTCTTCTTAAAGGCCTTGTGAGGGGAAGAATATCGTAATTTGGGTTTTTAATTGAGTTTTAGATCGATTTGCCTTCAAAACAAACATTGGAAACTAGAAATGTCGAAAAGTCACAAGTCCCGAGCTAGCGCGCTATAATGATACGTCATACTCGGCAGACGATGGTGGGGGAATAGCGCGGCGCGGCGCGTGGAGCCGCCAGCCGGCCGGCAAGGAGCACGAGCTGGGCGATCGGGAGCGACGATTCGCTGCCATTCTATGATTTTGTTGTGCAATGTGCGATACTTTATCGTTGAATTTTAGTCTACCTTGTTAGTAGCTTACGCTGCTACTTTAGCCGATCTACGGCAGTTGAAATACTGCAACCTATAATATTATGTCAAGTGTTGGTTATCGCTCATATGATAATAAGTGACTAATACTTGAGATGAATGCCAGATGCCAGTGCAACTTCTGCTGGATCCAGGCTATAAAAATGCTCTTCTTTAGTCGACAGAGCTTTTAGCTAGTGGGATCTCAACGTTTTGTGGCCGCGTTCATAATCACACAGGTGGGGTTGAATCATACCACAATGCCCGACTGAAATACATGTCTAAGCGAATTCATTTTACCTATCAAGGCATGATTCTCCGATCAGTGTTAGCTATGCTGGACCACAATGCCAACATAGGTAGATCAGTGACAGGCGAATCAGTGCGATATTCTAAAGCTACAAAAATGGGTGCTAAGATCAAAATACGAAGAAAAGTCTAATCTTTGGCGAGAAGATATACTGTCGTAGATATCAGATGTAGCTTTTGGCATTTCACCATTGCCATGCACTCCAGAGGACGACCATCCAGACATACCACAAAACATATCGGGTGCTCCCCGACCCTCACTTGAATCTCTGAAAAATACTCGGTTCAAGAGATTTGATTGATTGTAAATCGTTGCTAGATGAAATAAACACATTTCGAGCAGAGCATTTTAGTTCTCCTTGCGATAAATTAGCGTTGACATGTCTGGGTCAGGACTAAACCTCTACCAATTTGACTATTAAAAGTGCACTAAGCGATGCATTATTAGTTCGTGGTGTGGATTTCTGTGGCCGGGCAACTGCTGCAGTGCACGATTGGTGTTTTTGTGGCGAGTGCACTTCGATGCGAACAGACAATGAGTGTCACTGATGTCAGGAGAGTGATATAATAACGAAAGTGCGTGGCAGTATTGACTGCATTACATATCATGCATCTTTTGAGAATGTAGTTATCAACGCCGATGCACTGCACACTGGAAGACATCACATGATGCTGAGTGCACCATCTGATGAATATAAAAAATATCTCAAATCAACGAACAATCGCTTGTGGCGACACGTTGCCTATAAACAATTCGTGTATTGGATGAATTCATGGTTGACTCTAGGAAAGAACAATAGAAAAGTTATTCCGTCGTGTGTTGTAAGAACTGCTAGGGGTGAGTTTTCGGAGCAAGACGACAAGTTGTACACAGGATTTAAACCCTCGGCGTTAGCTAATCCACAATATTTCGACTAAATTTCCAGGTAAGGGTACCAATAGATTGTTTTCATGGTTGGTTTTTGTAGTTATTACTTGTATCACCGTGTTGAATCGCTCATTATTTCTTGGGAAAATTTTAAATTCATGTTTTAACTTATTATTGACCCTCTTGATGATTTGATGTATCAATACAAGTAAACTGAAAGCATCGAAGTCGCCTAAATTCGATGTAGGGGGGTTTAAGAAAGGTAAAGGCTATGCGTATGGCTGGCGCGGCAATCTTTCTACAGCGAATATGACGTCACAGCAGAGTCCGCGCGGCGTCTGAGGCAGACACCGTGCGCGGAGGAACAGATGGGCTAGAGCCATTTTTCTTATCTCGTTGCGGGCTAGCAGATATGTGAACCCCACCTTCCCCTCACACGGCCTTTAAGTGTTGGTAAAGTCAGCTAATAACAACTCTCAACAAAAATAAATGTTAATTTGATTTTTAAATTTTAACAAGTTTTTGTCTGTGGTTTTGTTTGTACGGTTTAACTCTGTTGTAATTAGTTTGTGGTTCTGAAAATTGGCAGAAGCCGACGTTTCGACCGCGACGGCGCGGTCATCTTCAAGACAGAAGGTCATTTCAAGGTTCTTTTCAGGACTACAAACTAATTTCAACAGAACTTTACCGTACCTGTCACCAACAACAACCCACGGATCTGAACCACGCCGCGTTTCTAACACGGTTTTGTCGGTATGAAATTATGGAGGTGCCAAGCTAAATATTTTAGTGCAAGTGCGGAGTAGAATACATTTAGTTAAAAATCGGCAAGGTGTTCAGTCGGGTCAAGTAGGTCAACATATGTCCAGGGTCAAATAGGTTTGGAGGTCAACTGTAGATACGTTCCCCTAAAACTCCGCCAAACAGACACGCAATGACCACTCCAAGAAATAGATCCAACGCCCCGGTGGACCTTAATGGTTACGCAACCCCGAAACTACCAGATCCAGTCGCACAATGCCAGTCCTTGAAAATGTGGAAAATGCCGTTCAAACTCGATTAGCGTTGGCGAGTGCGCTGGAGAAACGCTGTTCAAAACAAAGTTGAACGCCTTCTGTGAAAAATCCGCCGAAACGTTAGCCCCGTGGCTAGGTTAGCGAAAGGGTGGAACTGGAAAGGGGGTCTGGGGAAATGGAGATGCTTTCTGGAGCTGCTAGATTTATTCTCAGAGACTTTTGCGATCCGCCATCGCTGGTGGGTGGGTGGGTGGATGGGGTAGGTTAGGGGTAGAAAAGGGAGGTGGGAGGGGGGGTAATTACGCGAATGGCATTCCCTAATGACGCGGGCACCACCAACACAAGTGGCAAGATGGGGTGCTGTAGGGGTGGGCAGTCGGCCCTTGCTGAAACGCCGCTGGAAGGGGGATAAATTGTTATAATTAAGTCGAAGTGCAAAACAAGACAATGGCGAGAAAGAAATTAAAAAATAAACTCGAGTGAGAAAAATGGGCAGAGTGGAAATAAATTTTATGTGCAGCAGCGCCGGTGGTGGAGTCGCGAACTAGCTAGGCTGCAGATGGAAGGGGGGGGGGGATTTTTGACTTATTGAGTGTCATCTTAGATTCTTTCTTCGGTTTTTTTGTCACTTGGTAGATACGCATCCGCGAAGCCATCCTGCTCGTCAGAAGAATCCGTTGTTAAATTTAATGATTTACTTGAGAAGTGATTTCCAGGAGAAATATAAAAATGTAAATCTCTCAGTTTCGGAAGATTGTTACCTATTTACCGACTGTCATTAACTTAACAAACCAAACAAAAGTTTCGGTTTCCCATCCTGTGAAATAAAACGAGAGCTGTTATCGAAATATCGGAACTGCGATGGCTCTTAATCCAGATCGACATTTTCCCCTGAGAAGTCTGCATTTTCATGGCACACCCCCCTCCCCCCGGCCAGGTAGCAGCAGCAGCGGTCTGCGTAGAGAACCCAAACCCCGCGCCGTGGCGTCGAGTGATTCTAAATTAACACCTTATGAATTATTCAAAACCGATGGTCCGACGAATATATATATATATATATAATAAAAACAAAGAAAATTGTATTAAAAAGTAGAATCTTGCTCGCAGAAAGACGACGCTTTTGATATTCTGGTCACGTGCGCGCTTTAGGCTTCCGGAGAAAGTGAGCGACACGGGCTTTTCCGGTAGACATGTTCCTCGTCGTCCATGTCAAGCCTTGTCGAATATTGGTCGACGATGATTGCAGCAGGCTTCACGTTCATTTTAGCATTTTTTTACTAGCTCTTTGTTTGATGTGAGCGTTTCGGCTCAAGTCAATGGGAACTCACCGTGATGATAGGCAGTGACAGTGAGTTGTGAAATTGGAGAACCGCATGAAAAGATAGTTGAAAAACGAATGTATATTTGATCAGTTGTGGTGGCCTATACCCAATTGTAGCCACGCTAGTTTTTGTACAGCTAATTGCTAGGCCTGTGAAGCTAGCGGTATATAACATCGTAGCCACAAATTTTATCCTACTTATAATATGTGTGTTTTAGCGTATTCAAATACAAATATAAATCAAATACAAATTATGTTCAGCATAACTGAGCCAAATAAACAAGTTTCCTAAAAAGATCTATAAAATACTCAAACATTATTAATCCATTTAGGGCTCAAAACTATTTTTAAAGCTAAGCTGATTACTTTATAAGCTTTCTTAAAAAAAACTTGAAAAAAAAAGCTGAAAGCTTACTACAATTTGGTTCCAAATTCAAATCAGAATATTTTCATGGCCAGGCCACAACCGATCTCACAACCCTACCATGCAAAGAATTCAAAATTAAAACCAAAATTCGAAAATGCTGAAAATCACCCTACTGTGTTTCACTTTTGAAAAACTAAACAACAAAATAATACACTGCGCCCAGCATTTTCCTTCTAATCCCTGCCAAAGCTCCCGCTGAACCCCCAGTGCATATAATCCGGAATCCAGCTTCACTATCTTCAATAAAGTCCGGCGGGTCCAAGCCATACATGGGATGTGCTGTTCATGTTTTCCGCGTGCTCTCTATATATAGCTCAGCGATAATCCCCTGCTGGAGTACAGAATACAATTAACTTCGTTTTGCCATTGCCAATTATTTGGAAATGCCCTCGGTGCCCCGCCGCACAGAAACAGACACACCGAACTGGGCAGCAAGCAAACAAACATAAAAATAAACACAATTACCCACCGAATGCATGCTTAAAACTCTCTCTGGCAACTCATCAACATTAATTAGTGTTTAATTGATTGATTAAGTGTTCATAGTTTAGTTGTGTGTCCTGAAGAACTCCCGTGAGATGCCTTTAAGTCAATACCATCAATACTGCGGACACTAGGATGATTGTTTAGTAGGATTTAAGTTTAAGTTTGGAAGGTTAGCATTCAAATACAATGTACATTGTTTTTACTTAAAACTAACACAGTTAGAAAAAGGAGAACATATATTCGTGTGAATTGACCAAATGAAATTGGAAATTTAATCTTTCGGTAGTGTATGTGGTCGTTATTATTTTCTTATATTATTCGTTAGCATCAAAGGGCCGGTGGTACATTCGCATGATTAAACCTTTCAACGATAGAATGTTAGTCGTGCCCGGATTGACAATTTTCCACGCAAAGCATCAAGAAAATTCAATTTCAAATAATCTTGTAGTTTTTCCACCGAGTTCATCACCCACGTTCACTTCAAGTAGAGAAAATTCCAACATTGACGTACAATTTCTCTGTTTTTCTCTCCGATAATAAACTGTTTTTTTATCCGAATTTCCTGCTCTCTCACTCTTAAATATCAGAGTTCAAGCCCCAGACTAAATTTCTTTGTAATAAAGCAAAGTCTGCACGAACAGAGACTGTGCACAATGTTTCGTTTGATGTGATGCGTTACAGCGGTGTTTCGTTGTTTCCAATTATTTTCTCCATCGCAAACGGAGCGCAATCGTATCGTTAGTGAATCCCAGATCGTTATTTCTTGCAATCACGTGTTGAATTGAAGGATTTTAAAGGAAAGTCGGCTGCTTATAAAATGTACAGACACACGACAACATGCGTTGAACGTGAGTAAGTGCGTTGCGTATATTGATCCAAACTGGAGATACATCTGAATAATGATTCTCTGTTTTATTGAACATGGCTACGTATTAAGTCCAAGGGGTTGTTCTCTCCTAGAAGCAAGCTAGCCGCCAACAATGATAAATGGCAAAAAAAAATGTCTAGGCCAAATCCTCCAGAGTAAACATATTTTGTCAATAACTGTGTAATTTCAAAACAAAGCAAAGTTAACCATTAGAAAAAGCTGTACACGTGTCAGGTACTACCGATGCAGTTAAAACAAATCCTTCGGTGACTTCAATGCACGAACAAGACAGTATTTAGAGTCAAGAATGTCCCTTTTCCGTCAGGCAAACAAAATAAATTATTTGTGTAAACTATTACCGTTGGGGTAGCAAAAAATCTTGGAGATAACCCCATAAAACCTGTATAGTGACGTCATTGATTACAACGGCCAGGCACGCAATTTATCTGGATTATCTGTGACGCCATTGTTTCGAGCAATAACGCAATCTGTAATCTGATAATCGCCAGATGAAATATCACGGCCGAAACGACTCGCAACATTTCGTCCGCCCGCACGCCCATCGGCGTTAAAGGGGTGGTTTTACCCTTAATTTATCTTGTTACACAGTTGTGAATTTAGGAAAGCAATGCAGAAAATATTTCTCAGACGGAATTTGTAAATTCTGCGGTCGTACACAAATCGACCATCAGTGAATCGATCTGAATATTTTGTGCATACTTGACTTTATTATTTGTATATTTCTAAGAAATTCAGTGTATTTATTCCCCAGCACGCCCAACCCTTAAATTATTTCACACTGGTGGACTGCAACCACTGATCTTTCTAGCCATGGATAGCGCTTCGTACAGCGAGACTTTGATGCCGTATTGAGCCACTTTATCATGTCTTCCCACTGATCTCTATAGCCATGGATAGCGCTTCGTACAGCGAGACTTTGATGCCGTATTGAGCCACTTTATCATGTCTTCCCACTGATCTCTATAGCCATGGATAGCGCTTCGTACAGCGAGACTTTGATGCCATATTGAGCCACTTTATCATGTCTTCCCACTGATCTCTATAGCCATGGATAGCGCTTCGTACAGCGAGACTTTGATGCCATATTGAGCCACTTTATCATGTCTTCCCACTGATCTCTATAGCCATGGATAGCGCTTCGTACAGCGAGACTTTGATGCCATATTGAGCCACTTTATCATGTCTTCCCACTGATCTCTATAGCCTGGATAGTGCTTTGTACAGTGAGACTTTGATGCCGTGTTGAGCCACTTTATCATGTCTTCCCACTGATCTCTATAGCCATGGATAGCGCTTCGTACAGCGAGACTTTGATGCCATATTGAGGTACTTTATCATGTCTTCCCACTGATCTCTATAGCCTGGATAGTGCTTTGTACAGTGAGACTTTGATGCCGTATTGAGCCACTTTATCATGTCTTCCCACTGATCTCTATAGCCATGGATAGCGCTTAGTACAGCGAGACTTTGATGCCGTATTGAGCCACTTTATCATGTCTTCCTACCGATCTCTATAGCCATGGATAGCGCTTCGTACAGTGAGACTTTGATGCCGTATTGAGCCACTTTATCATGTCTTCCCACTGATCTCTATAGCCATGGATAGCGCTTCGTACAGCGAGACTTTGATGCCGTATTGAGCCACTTTATCATGTCTTCCTACCGATCTCTATAGCCTGGATAGCGCTTCGTACAGCGAGACTTTGATGCCATGTTGAGCCACTTTATCATGTCTTCCCACTGATCTCTATAGCCATGGATAGCGCTTCGTACAGTGAGACCTTGATGCCGTATTGAGCCACTTTATCATGTCTTCACACTGATCTCTCTAGCTATGGATAGCGCTTCGTACAGTGAGACTTTGATGCCGTATTGAGACACTTTATCATGTCTTCACACTGATCTCTCTAGCTATGGATAGCGCTTCGTACAGTGAGACTTTGATGCCGTATTGAGCCACTTTATCATGTCTTCACACTGATCTCTCTAGCTATGGATAGCGCTTCGTACAGTGAGACTTTGATGCCGTATTGAGACACTTTATCATGTCTTCACACTGATCTCTCTAGCTATGGATAGCGCTTCGTACAGTGAGACTTTGATGCCGTATTGAGACACTTTATCATGTCTTCCCACTGATCTCTATAGCCATGGATAGCGCTTAGCACAGCAAGTCTTTGATGCCATATTGAGCCACTTTATCATGTCTTCCCACTGATCTCTATAGCCATGGATAGCGCTTAGCACAGCAAGTCTTTGATGCCATATTGAGCCACTTTATCATGTAATTCAGCTTGTAAATAAACATGAATAAGAAATAGCAGCTCATAACTGGGGCGAACAAGATGTGAAAAACCTGGCTTCACTTTCAATGACCTTGGCTCAATACGAGGCGCTATCCAGGTCATATTGACATCAGTGACTGCAACCCCTTTAAAACCACAACGCCAAAAGCTGCTAGTCAAGATGCATCAACCCGTCGACGCCGAGTTGTCTACCGACGCCCGCTAAAAGCGCTGCTTATTGAATCTCGCTCGTCCACCATCGCTTTATCCAAAACCAAACGTTTAAGCTATTTTATAAATGTTGACAAAATCAGAACCGTAAAACCGAAAAACGGACAGAACCTAGCGCGCGCGATAGCTAAATTATGATTTTCATTATAGGTATTGTTGTATTTGGCTTTTGGTGCATTGTGCGGGTTCTGGGGGATGGTGGGGATCGGTGGGTAGGTGGTGGGGGAAGGGGGGGGGATAGAGCCATTCATCAATGCAAGCTGAATCAATTCTTTCTCGCTAGATGAAAAGCAGCGCGGGATTACTTCAGCTACCATTTGCCCAGGAAATGACTGTAATAAATTCAACCGAGTCCCGTTATAAATATGAAATAACCCCCGTCCACCATTTCCCCACACCCTCTCCGTCTCTCTTTCTCTCGCTGTCTCGCTCTCCACGCCGACCATTTTGTGTATCGCTCGCGATTCGTTTGTTTTAGTTTTGTTAGGTTGCCAATACTGGTCCCAATAGCCTGGCGCGGAAAGAGCCAGTGTAGCCAACGGCGTGGATCGAAAGTAATGTAAATGAAAATTGATGAATGGTCGCACGCAAAATGGTCGTATTTTTGTCATTTCTATCCGATTACGGGCGTTAGTTTGCAGAGTCAATAATTCGCGCCACGGGCACGGAGACCGGAGCCGCGGCGATTTGAAAAGCGTGCGGAAGTTATTGTGGATTTTTGTAATTTTGATTCGGAAAACAGTGGAAATAAACGATGATATTATCTCTCCCAAGTGGGTTTCGCTCCTACGTATTTAGTGGAGTTGGAGAGTGTGCAAAAATTGTCCCATGTTTTAGCTCGACATTGAGTTTGATTGTTTATTTACCTGGCGACCGAGTGATGCAAATCTGACAGTTGGCAAATCCGAAGACCGATAAACTGACAGCCAGTGCACAGTGGCCTTATCAAACTACCTGCTTCGAAGCAATAAGACATAGTCTTAGAAGGCGAACACTGAGAGGTCTGAGATGCGAAAACACTAGCACGATTTTATGCATCTAGGTCTGAATTTTTAGTTCATGACTTGATTCAAACTAAGATTTGCATTAAAACTTGAAGGCCTGATACAAAATATCATTAATTTTATTGACAGCGGACTTTGCGTATTATCACAGCCATCGTCTAACCTCAAAACCTCTAGGAAAGCTACTTAGTTTTATTCACCTGCTCCTAGCTTTTGCAGTGGTTTATGCATTTAACTTTTAGTTTAAGTAAAGACGATATAATTGAATTTTACCATTCCGCCGTCAGTGTTTCAAGCAGGCTCCTGAGTGTCCATTTTCGGATGTTTATCTTTTCAAGTAATGCAGCGCTGTTTTCAGAGGTCAGCATTATTTGAAATTGTTGCTAGCAAAAATCCTCTTCCATTTCATAAATAAGCCATAAAACAAGTTACTTTAAAAGTCAATACAATTGACCCACTTAAATTGACTTAAGCAGACACAAAAAAAAATCTTCCGCTTTCCTCGCTCCACTGTACAACTAATTCCCGAGCAAACACAGACGTTGTAACTTCAAGCATTGTATTTTTAAAACAAAAACCCACTCCAATAAAAAAAACTCTCGATTCATCGCATAAATCGTGAATGTACAGCTATCTGACATCAATAAAGCAACCCTCACACCCCAGCACGCCATACGAATGGCGGCTCCCCCACATGAATTCCCACGAAGGTGCAACCACGTCTACATATAGGCAACTGTCATGGGACCTAGTACATATGTTTCGTCTGGCATTGTTACACTCCATACACCAAACATTCACGTATACACGATAAGTGAATTAAAAGTGTATATTTTCCACGACTTCCCCTGACCACACCACCCAAGCGCGCGGGGGCTGTATTTTTTACACCCTACAGCGAGGATCCGCCAGCGAAACCACCCCCCCAAAAAACCCCACCCGCCAATAACACGGACGCACCCTGTTTGTTTAAACGCTAACATGCGAATCGACAAACGACGGGCGCTGTTCGACGATTTAGAAACATGGACACACTGTTATACTGACCTATTTGCCGTGATGCGGCGTTATGTCGGGGTCGAGACGTGCATAAAGTTTCGCGCTTAACGTGTCGATTTTTTCGCGCATTTGTGCATGTGTTACGGAGAACATTCACTCTGGTTGTATGTGTAATTTAATTTGAAATTGTATTTTCAGTTTGATTGCCAGTGCTGCGCTGTAGCGTAGAGGTTAGAATGCCATCGGGGTTATGTATGTTTGTTGATTCACTATCATATTGCTAATTAGCCAAGCCATTAACCAAGGACAATTGCTTATTGGTTAAGATGTATGCAACAAGCGAATGATGTACGAATTTAACCGTGGTACCTACAGGGGAAGTACCCATTCTTAGTGGTCTTACAATATTTGGTTAGTGGCATACTCTTTATTTTGTGATGTCGTCATGATGTTTCTTAAGAATCCAAACCATTCCTCTACACATGATTTTAAGGCACATACGTGCCTACTGCAACAAAAAAGCTGTGCCACAAACCTTTGTGACATTTTCAAAATTGTGACAACTGAGTATCTCTCTCTCTCTCTATTCTCTTGCTAGGCTAACAATCTGTTAGTTTTTTAACCGAAGATAATGAAACTGGCTCGTTTTAAGAATAATTTTAAGAATTTCTGTTCGAAGAGGGCGAATTCTATCTCCGACTTATTAAAGATAAATTCGCCAAGAATTTTTGCGATTCCGTGAAGTACGGTAAAAATTAGTTTTGAGTGGTTCTTAAATTGATAAAGCAAACGTCTGAAATTCGCCGCGTGCTACAAGCACCAACAGAACAAAGCTCGAAACATTTTTTTTTTAAGTAATTTTCTCAATGTCTTGAATAATAAAGGCGAGAAAATTCAGCCCGCTCCCCCGTTTCACCGAACACGCGGCGTATTCCACCCCCTTTGCCATGCCATAACGAGATCCGAGTCTTTGAGAGCTCTGCAAACCTACCCCTAACCAGCTTATCAACCCCCGCTAAGCGAAGACGAGCATTAACCTCTAGTGCTAGCATCCACCCAACGCAGCTTTGCGTTTTTCCCACAGAAACAGACACATACATACATACACTTACCGGGGCCCCGAAACGACAAGAACCAGCAGAGCACACAGCAACGCGGACGTTACGCAATGCGTTTCCGCTTTCTTAGTTTCCTCTATTTAATTAGCTAATTAATTAGCGATGTTTCTTGATTTAACACAGATCGTCGATCCTGTAATTAAATTCTGAACGCGCTACGTGGTAGTCGGGAGGGTTCACAATTTATCACGATGAATTAATTGAAATGTCAGACAGAACAGCGGCTAGAAGCCAACCCCTAACCTGGGTAAATAGCCGTAACAGATATGGCCGAGTAATTCCGATGCTGTTTATTGCGCTATAGTTTTATGCTGTGGGGGTTTACATTGCAATCGCACGTGACTTTATACGCTGGGGTGGTCGGATCAGAAATTCGGGGTTGGATTTTGGTGTTGGGAAGGGATGAAGGGGGTAAAACTCGGTAAAGGGCCCAAAAATACAGACCAGTCCAGTTCTCCACATCAAAAATAATCACCATGATCTCATCTAAACGGTTGCTTCTGCTTAGATAAATATTTAACGAGACATCGTAAAACCGGCATTGAATGACAAATATGCATCACCTTTTATTCACTTTGCAGCCATAGTTTAAATGTGGATTTTAAAAAAAAATCTTTACAGAAACCAAATGTTAAGCGAAAAAAAGTATTAAGCAATTCCACTCGTGTACTTCTGCCTTTCAGACAAGAAAAAAATCTTCAGATTGTCTCCGACAGAACGACCGAACTTCACAAAATGCAAAGCAGCTGTCAATGCGAAAGAAAGAGTAAGTTTTTCACAAGTATAAAGCCTGAGAAAAAATCACTCACCAAAAAAAAAACTTTTCTTACTAAACACACATTTTCCAAGGCAACACGACCCCCGCCCCGCCGCCCCCTGCGCCCGTGTCGCTGGAGAACAAACATCATATCGAATCCCAGCCACCAATACTTTTCGCAACTTGTTTTCAAAATGCGCCGAGTGCAGTGATCTTTCGCGAGGCGACGACACCACTCGCAGCTATTACCGTGAAACAGTTTCCGTGTTTTCCCGGCCGGAAAAGCGTCGCGCGTCTCACTGGCCGTGTTGGTACAGTCTAAGAAGCCTCGACCGCCGCTTTTAGCGCTTTATCAGCCAGTTTTTAGGCACTTTTAATGGCAGTCAGTTTTTAATAATGAATAATTAAGAGCCACAACATTATTAACATTACGATGGGCATATTAATCTTGCCATTAGGCCATTATTATCGACTAACGCATTGAATCCGACGGATTGTCAGCCTAACATGTGAATTTTCTGTCAGTTCGTCGTAAAGACATTGCCTATATTAGTGTTCATTCGAGCCAAACCGAAATTTTACGTTCCGTCCAAAGTACATATTTCTTTTCTACAAATAAATACATCACCTGGTCCGACCTTGGGTCATAACTATCAAACCATTCATTAAAATCCGTAGATTCAATGTCCGGACGGATTAGAAATCTGTCTAGACTGTTATGTATTGAGTAGAACTTTAAACACCTACCAATGTCGTGTTGCGGGTCCGTCAACTTGGCCCCCCCACTTTTAAAATCACGGTATTTTTTCTGCGCAACGTTTTGAGCTCGTTTTGAGCTGAATTGTGCTGCCTTCAAAACGTTTTGAGCTCATCCCGTTTCCGAGAATAACGGGTTTTGAAATGGGGGGCCAAGTTGACGCATAGCCCCCCCAACTTTTGAAATAGTGACTTTTTTTCTGCGCATCGTTTAGAGCTCGTTTTGAGCTGAATTGTGCTGCCTTCAAAACGTTTTGAGCTCATCCCGTTTCCGAGAAAAACGCGTTTAAAAATGGGGGGCCAAGTTGACGCATAGCCCCCCCAACTTTTGAAATAGTGACTTTTTTTCTGCGCATCGTTTAGAGCTCGTTTTGAGCTGAATTGTGCTGTTTTCAAAACGTTTTGAGCTCATCCCGTTTCCGAGAAAAACGCGTTTTAAAATGGGGGGCCAAGTTGACGCATAGCCCCCCCAACTTTTGAAAACGTGACTTTTTTTCTGCGCATCGTTTAGAGCTCGTTTTGAGCTGAATTGTGCTGTTTTCAAAACGTTTTGAGCTCATCCCGTTTCCGAAAAAAACGCGTTTTAAAATGAGGGGCCAAGTTGACGCATAGCCCCCCCAACTTTTGAAATAGTGACTTTTTTTCTACGCATCGTTTAGAGCTCGTTTTGAGCTGAATTGTGCTGTTTTCAAAACGTTTTGAGCTCATCCCGTTTCCGAGAAAAACGCGTTTTAAATTGGGGGGCCAAGTTGACGAATAGCCATATTGGAGTATGGCTTTGTTCCAGTAAAATGAACTGTAATAACGCCATCTGAGCATATGGCGTTATTCCAGTGGACTAACGCCATATTGCAATATGGATTTGTTCCAGTAAAATGAACTGTAAGAACGCCATCTGAGCATATGGCGTTAATCCAGTGGACTAACGCCATATTGCAATATGGCGTTGTTCCAGTAAAATACACTGTACTAACGCCATCCAAGCATATGACGTTAATTCAGTGGATTCATCCCATATTGAAGGATAACTTTATTCCGGTATAGATCAGATTAAAAAGATGCGCATTCAACGGGGCTATCCATTAGTATGCGGTATGACTCCCGCCGAATGTCCCTGCGCGCGCACTTTCAAATTCCCCGCAAATCCCTTTAGAGCCCATGTTAATGTACCGTACAACTAAATCCTTTATATCTCTTTCAATTTCAATTTTAAATGAAATTTGAATCGGTACTAAAAAGATGCGTATTGATAAGGGTTATCAACCGATATGCCCAAATCTACCTTGCCGTTATCACAGCATAGTAAAAAAGTTGATAACATATATTTTCCTTTATATTTTCCGCATTTTCCTAACGATTTTCTTAAAACTCTAAAAAAATCTGCCAAATCCTTATACGGATGCACCTTCCAAATTTCAGCTCGATCGGACCATTGCTTATCGAGTTATAACTGATAAGGCGGTTTTTATTTTTTTGCGGCCAAATTTTCCGAACGAATTTCCCGAAAAATTATTTTTAAGCTCACCCACCTATTTTATACTCTCAGTTAAAATTTCATTCAAATCCGTTCATTACTTTAGAAGAAGTTTTCGTAAAATCGAGATAATCGTCAAGACATAGGTTAAATGATGGGGGTAACATAGGCGTGATGAAACTTCGGAGACTTCAAAACGTTTTTTTTTTTTTAATTTTTCCCGATGATGGATTTGAATGAAATTGCAAAATCACACAACTCTAGTGGTCTGTTATCTATGTTAGAAATTTGAAACAAATCTAACCTTATTTTTTCTTTTTATGGCGATTTTAAGTTTTTTGGTACTTTCAAATCGTTATAACTTTTGAAAATTCAATTTCAAAGGAAAAAGCTACACTATATAAGAGAAGCACATTTATTCGGGGCTATCCATAAGTATGCGATTCGACTCCCGCCGAATGCCATTTCGCCCGCACCATCGATTACCCCGCACGCGCACACATCTCCCATAAGAGCCCATGCTAATTTATGCCAAACTAAATCCTTTATATCTCTTTCAATTTCAATTTCTAAGGAAAATTGAATCAGTAATTTAGTAATCAGTAATCACTGGATTAACGCCATATGCTCAGATGGCGTTAGTACAGTGCATTTTACTGGAACAAAGCCATATTGCGATATGGCGTTAGTCCACTGGATTAACGCCATATGCTCAGATGGCGTTATTACAGTTCATTTTACTGGAAAAAGCCATACTCCAATATGGCTTATATCCACTGGGTTAACGCCATATGCTCAGATGGCGTTAGTACAGTGCAGCTACCACTGGAACAAAGCCATATGAAAATGTGGCGTTAATCCACTGGATTAACGCCACACGACTTATGGCTTTATTCCGGTGTAACAGAAAATGGAGCCGTCTCCGATACCCCACTCTCCGATGGCCCACCTACCCTTTTTTCAGCCGATGTACCTGCGTCGGCAAGGCCCGGTTACACAACACCACTTTACTTACTACGACGACCAAACTGCCTGCTACGCGGTGAATTCAAATGCTAAAACTAGCAGGGCAACCAATAAATTGCATTTGTATTATTAAGGATATAGTTGTTACTGAACATAGCATTCACAGGAACTCTTCAGGAAAGTTTCCTGATGGGGTCCGCTGTTCGTAACTGCTCGATATAAAGTATTTTGTCACGTTTAATTCTGTGAGCGTTTGTTGCAGCGCTCAGCATTTACTAGCATCGAATAGCTCAGCTCAATAATTAGAGTTTGTCTATTCTTTGGTATTAAATGTGATTTGGTATGTTTTTGCAATTTTGGGAGGGATCCAATATTTTTTTGTTATTGAAGTAAAAAATTAAAATGCTATCAACTGTCCTGATTTTTAGCTGTTGCCTTTACTGATTTCAAAAAGACATACTTCATATCCTTTAAAATTATGAACTAAGGATAAATGATCAACTATATCCCTTAAAGATTCCCGGTGATACGTAAATCGGCGTGTTCCATTTATTTGCGAGAAACTCTATTATATATACAATATTTGGGATTGTAGTAAAATGCGGCCACAGGCAAAGATAATTTTGCAGTAAGCTGCAAGAAGCTTCGATTGAGTTTTCCTTGCATGTTTGGGGAATTAATTTTGTACATTATATTTTCTTCTCTGAGGTAATTTCAAATTTCAATAACTATTGTTACGTTTTGAGAGTCAAATGGCGTCCAATTTTACCGATCAATTGAGATTACAGCTACGGGTATTTTCACTATAGTGGGGAATGCCTCCTTTGACGGCAAATTAGAGGATTGTCCAAAAAGGATGACCCCAGAACGATTTTGAAAGCAAATAATTAATCGGTATACCGTCAAATAATTCACTTATTCACGAGCGTGCAACTCGTTGAAAATAAATGTCCAAGGAAGCCCCAAATTTCTCAGTTTATACCGGGAGCGATAAAGACAGCGAAACAAGAAATCAAATGTGTGTTATAAGTTTTAACCATTATAGATTATTATAGATATAGATAATATTTAAAATAGATAGATTTTAGATAGCAACTCGCAATCAGAATATTTTGGAAGTTCTTGTAGGAATTGGCTGTGTTCTAGCCAATTATATCTGTAGAAATGTACATTTATGGTATTAGTATGTTATAATGAGTTTTTCTAATTCTCATTCAGGTACGTTGTTCCCTAACATAAGTATTATATTAAATAAATGGATTGGTTGCCCTGCTCGCTTATAGCATCTGAATTCACCGCGTAGGAGGCATTTTGGTCGTCGTATTGAGGAGTGTGGTGTTGTGTAACCGGGCCTTGCCGGCGCAGGTAAAACGGCTGCAAAAGGGTACATGGGCCATCGGAGAGTGGGGTATCGGAGAGTCCACCCAGAAAATGGCCGATGTGGCGTTATTCCATGTGGCGTTATTCAGCTTCCCCAACTTGGCCCTTGTAGTTAACCCCGTTTTTATCAAACAGCGGATGGACTCAAAACGTTTTTAAAACAGCACAATACAGCTCAAAACGAGCTCTAAGCGATGCGCAGAAAAAAAATCACTATTTCAAAAGTTGGGGGGGCTATGCGTCAACTTGGCCCCCCATTTTGAAACGCGTTTTTCTCGGAAACGGGATGAGCTCAAAACGTTTTGAAAACAGCACAATTCAGCTCAAAATGAGCTCTAAACGATGCGCAGAAAAAAGTCACTATTTCAAAAGTTGGGGGGGCTATGCGTCAACTTGGCCCCCCATTTTGAAACGCGTTTTTCTCGGAAACGGGATGAGCTCAAAACGTTTTGAAAACAGCACAATTCAGCTCAAAACGAGCTCTAAACGATGCGCAGAAAAAAAGTCACGTTTTCAAAAGTTGGGGGGGCTATGCGTCAACTTGGCCCCCCAATTTAAAACGCGTTTTTCTCGGAAACGGGATGAGCTCAAAACGTTTTGAAAACAGCACAATTCAGCTCAAAACGAGCTCTAAACGATGCGCAGAAAAAAAGTCACTATTTCAAAAGTTGGGGGGGCTATGCGTCAACTTGGCCCCCCAATTTAAAACGCGTTTTTCTCGGAAACGGGATGAGCTCAAAACGTTTTGAAAACAGCACAATTCAGCTCAAAACGAGCTCTAAACGATGCGCAGAAAAAAAGTCACTATTTCAAAAGTTGGGGGGGCTATGCGTCAACTTGGCCCCCCATTTTGAAACGCGTTTTTCTTGGAAACGGGATGAGCTCAAAACGTTTTGAAGGCAGCACAATTCAGCTCAAAACGAGCTCAAAACGATGCGCAGAAAAAATACCGTGATTTTAAAAGTGGGGGGGCCAAGTTGACGGACCTTCGTGTTGCCATCATCTGAGTGAAGTTCAGAACTGGGCGATTCTTTTGTATCATCATCTGTAACAAGTGAAAAATAGGAACGTATTAACACCCAATAAAATGATTTGTTGATTATGCAAAATCTAGATCGCTTAGTACCTGTTGTAAAGTACGATGCACATCACAAATCACTGAAGAAATGCGTAACAACGCACGTAAGTCGCAAGCAATGATATGACACAGCGAAAATGTGACAGAAGAATTGAATAAACTAAAATGTTTCACTCCATGTTTCATGCCTGACGACAGCGTAATCACTTATCAATAGTCCGCCATATTGGATTGGTGATTGTAGACAGCGCCAGTGCGGCGTTGTTAGCAATCAAAGATAATTAGTGGGGCGATTTTTTTCAAATGGGCCGTTGATATTTTACACATTTTAAAAGTGGTCAGTCGACAAATTAATCAAATTATTTCTATCGTGATCCGGCTTTATTGTACGCTACTACAGTTTAACAATTCGTTTCGTATGCAAGTGTGTTTTAAATTGTTTGAATAACCAAGCTAAGCTCTAATAACCAAGCTGTTATAATTTCAGCAACAAAATATTGACACATTTGCCTTCATTTAAAGAACCAGACTCTATAATCTTCTCGGTTATCAAAGATACCAGAAACAAGCCGCACATCAAGAGCCTAAAAGTCAGTGACCTTATTTATCGTGCGACATACAATAGATTGGCCACAAGGAGCACAATATCTAACCTGAAACCAACCCCGACCGATGGGGTGCACTTGGCGCCATTGCAGCGATTAGTATCATGATCGATGCGCTCTGCCACTCTCCGGCTAACAGAGATCTCTTCCCCGCATCGAAACTGCATCGAACGTCGCCAACCATTGAAATTTAATAGCCAAGCTCCTCTCAGATCCACTAATGTGAGAAACTATCTCAATTCGCAAAGAATCCAGACTCATTACTATTCATTTTATTCCTTCGTCTGGAAGATCCTGTTCGTCGAAGATCCTCCTGGGGGAACGGAGAGAGGTTCTAGACAAAGATTTTTAAATCGTCGTTCTCGCTCACCGTCTTTAGCTCTAAATGTCTTGGATGGGAATAATATCTAGTCACCGCAAATGTATTTTTGAAGAGAACTTCTACGCTTTAACGGCTCTAACTGATATGCCTTTAAAATATTGTCTTTTATACTCGACCTAATTCAACGGTCGGGTTTTAAGATGGGCCAATCAATGCACCACCAATTACGATACCAACTGTACTTGTTGCAAGTTGAAAACTTAAGCATTCCTTGTGTCTTGCGTTTATTTATCAACAACTTGTTCACACAAATGGTTCACACATTTATTTACATTCGATGGGGCACAGAAACGGTTGATGACAAATGAAGTTAAATGTTTCCCAAATATTGGTAATTTGTGATAGTCAAGAAAATTTCTCTGCTCTACTGTCAAGCTTAAGTGAGACTGACTGTACTCATAGCTTTAAGAACCAAAAAAAAGCGTTACTTAAGTGGGTAGTCATTAAATCCCGAGCAGGGCCGACCGCGGGCATACATATTTCACCAACTTTAATCGTCAACGGCAAATCCTCGACCGACGCCCCGCAGTCTGAGAATTGCGGACAAAGTCACCCCTTTAAGGTCAACGCGCCCCCGCAAGGAGAACGCTCGCATCATATCTCAGACGGCGTCGCGGCGACATGGCGGGGAATAGTGTATTTGATCGTGGATTTGCATAAAACAACGAACCGTGGTACAGTGCGGGTAAGAAGCTGCGAACGTCTTCGCGTAGAGCAGAAGCGAAAGAAAATTGGAGAGAGGCTTTTCGCATTGCATATTGTAATGGGGTTCGGAACGGAGCGCGCTCGCGATATTTCCAGAAAGTTCTGCCCGATAAATTGACTTCAATAACTGGAGATGTTCAAACTATTTGAAACGGGGCCCGGCGAAGAAGAAGTGGGAGGAGTGTGTTTTTAGTGGTGTGCTCTTGACTCGCAAAACTGTGTTTGTGGTGCGTACACGCACAAGTTCCAACGCATAAACGTTGAATCTATTCTCTATGGTTAATCGTACCGCTGGAGAAAATGGAGGCGCGTGGGTTTTCCTTCCTCGCGCTCCGATTCCATGTTTACCAAAATTCGAGACTGATTTTCAATTAAAATGATGCACTCAAGCCAGACGTTTAGCGGAATAAAATCCCCGTCAATTTTTCGTTAAATATAATGCTTCGAAAGCCAATTGCCAACCATAAAAGTGGTAACAAATTTCGCCGTACACGCAAATCGGTTTGTCCACTATATAAATTATGATGCTAAGCGCTATCAAAAAGGGATTTACATGTAAAATAGCGATGGTGTACGGGCTGGCTAGGCGCTTTGTGGGATATCTATCTGTTTTCGCGTCGCCGGTTTAAAGCGGTGACGATATTTCACACACGCCGACAATGACAATAAGCTGGCATGGCGTCGATAGCTTGGCGAAGACATCGACTAGACGATGTACCGCACGGGTCTTATTACAATATAAGCTGCTTAAGCAATAACTGGGTCTGCTGCTTGTTTTGATACACTGCAGCCCAGTGATGCTGAAATTAGTTCTTGACAAGAAAATACATTTAAACGCCGTTCGTTGTTTCAGCTAACGTATTCTGAGAATTGATCAGAATTTTCCTGCTTCGCAACAAACTTGATAACAACAATATTCGCAACACACAATATCTGACTTGTGTAAGTTTCCACTATGACAAAAAAAACAATATCTCATTTGGGATGTTCTTTGCCCCCGACTTGAAAAAGCGGATAACTTCTTGAAAATAATGTTAGTTTTCTAGGTCCGTGAACTTGGTGACTCCCATTACAGGAATAAGTATGTATTAGTGCTAATTAGTGTCTGAAACCGCGCAATTAGTGCTGTGACACCCATGAACGCGTAGTCTGTGGGTGTCCCCAACTTCACGCAG
Source organism: Nemurella pictetii (assembly GCA_921293315.2). NCBI lineage: Eukaryota > Metazoa > Arthropoda > Insecta > Plecoptera > Nemouridae > Nemurella > Nemurella pictetii. Next base: position 11,530,762 of record OV121123.1, on the reverse strand, counting down.
AAGACATAACGACCCGGATTTTTCAGAATATTTAGTGCTGAGAAAGTGCTGAGTAAGTGCTAATTAGTGGTGAAATCCGCGAAATGATTACTTGTTTAGTTCTCAAGATATTGGCCACAACGTATGTGGGCAGAAGTGATAACATTTCCGGATGTTGATCGACGTGGAGGTGCCATGCCAACGGCACCTCCACGCATTCAATAATATCTATGTAAATCGTTTGGCAATCATTGGCCTTTCCCCGTGGCAATCAAAGTCAAAGTGTTTCCAGTTGCCAATGCGGCCCGCGCAACGAAACAGATGTAATTCATCAAATAAAAAACCAGCTGCCCGACTAAATATTGGCGCATTTATGATTAGAAAAAGGCAATCCCCAATCAAACACATCTCGCCGGGAAGCTGGCTGGCTGAGGATTAACGGTGTAATCGTAATTGATCCAATTTGGCCGCGCGCGCGAGAGTACGTTTCGAGTACCTACGCAATTCCAATTACGGGATAATATACAGATAACAGAAGTAATCAATCAAATTAGCAGTTTTTTTTTGCAGTCCGCGCAAATTCCTGGTTTTGAATTCAGTGTCGTATTTTGTGAACCAAATGCGAGCGCTGTTCGAATTTGACCGATTTCTGTTTATCGCCATCGTGGCGAAGCTAAGCGGCCTGGACCGTAGCTCAGTGTGAATTGATTATATTTAAAGTCGACAAATGAAAGCTTGTGTGGAATAGAAGCTTAAGCTTTTTAGCTTTGGCGTAGAACTCGGGTTTTATCAAAAACATTAGCTTTTTCTCTATTTCTGCCACGGGGAAAAGAAACTTGTAAATATTTGCTTGCAGAGTACCTAATTTACGTTTTTCGAATCTAATCAATGTGACAATTGTAGTGAAAGCTATGAAATGAAACTGTGTGTAAATCTAATAAACGCTTGAGAGCAGCCATTCACTTTTGTATGGCGAAACAAGCTGCCGTCCAGGCTCCCTATCGCTAATCATTGTAAAAACTATAATTCTCTCGCCTAGTTGGTTAATAATGTGTGTGCGCAAGGGTATATGTGCGTGGGAGGGTGGGGGGGGGGGGGACTCTTCCGGAGGGTTGGCATTATTAAGTAATCATTGCACACCGACACTGTACCAACGATCGTGGGAAATGTTTTGGGCGCAGAGTTGGCCAACTATTGTCGCATGCACTGCACCATTAATTACACGAAAAACAACAATCCACTGCATGTTTCCATGCGCCCGTAAAAATATACAACATCGCGCAAAATAACGGAAACATTGGCATTCGCTAATCATCAACAAAGAAAATCAATTAAAAAGTATTTCTCGTCTTTTTACAGCACACAAATCGCTTTGGAAATACAGTAAATATAAATAAAAATTAATCTTGTCGATAGGTTTTGTATAGTTCTAATCGATGCACAGTACAAATACGAACACATCGAACAAGCTGGGCTATTTTTTGCCAAAACATCGGTCAGTACGCAGCGGCCCGCGTGATTTCGACCTTGGACTGCAGCAGAGAATCCGGCGCCGTCAGCCTCAACACCAACTCCTGCGTCAACGGCACCATCTGACTGATGTACACAGACTCCTTGGCGTTCCACATCTGTCCGCCAACCACCACATTCTTCCCGGAAGCCGACAGGAACTCGTACGTGTACCGGAAGCGACACGCATTCTCCGACGGCCCTCCATACCTGACATACGCGTACATTTTGCCCTCGTCCGTCCTCACCGACCACAGACACCAGAACAACTCGTCAAACACCTTCAAAAGCGTCGCGTGCAGCTGCTTCGCGCCTGTCCACGAGATGGCATGCGCTATCACCGCCGGCTTGCCACGCGACAAAATGGCCGGATGGCAACTCTCGACATGACCTTCAAGCTTCGAAATATGGCCGATCCACGAGCATTTCTCTTTGGTCACGTCGCCGTCGACGTAGAAGTAGCACATGTAGCCGTATTGGCACTTTTCGGCGTGTTCTTCGAGGTCCTTGATGAGGATCTTTTCTTCGCAACCGCCGACTTTGTTGCGGCAGGAGCGGCGTGCGTAGTTGGCGACGAGGTGTTCGATGGCTAGGCAACGGATCTGGGTGAAGGGCGCGAGGCAGAGGGTGCATTCGGGGAGGCGGGTGGTGCATTTGGAGCAGAGTGCGTGGCCGGTTTGGCACAGGTAGATCTTGCCGGCGGAGATCTCGAAGCAGATCGGGCACTCGAGTTCGCGTGGGGGGATGATGAGGTTTTCGTGGTCGCCGGAAGCCATTTTTGGTACGGTTTTGGTGCTAGGGGTTGGAAGAATTGTTTTTTTTATGTTTTAACGGGGTTAATTTTTTCCTGGTTGGTTAGGGGGTACAAATTAGTGTCTTAGGATGCTGGAATTAACGTAACCGCCAATTTATATCCCAGTGTTGTCAGAAAATTTCAATTAATTGACTCACCAGATGTTGAAAGAAGCGTAGAAAAGATGAAACTATAAATTGTCTGTTACGATCTGGTGATTACGGAAGTATTTAACACTCTCGTACACGATAAATAATATGAACCATTAAACTGTCTAAAAAAATAATTTGGTTCTACAACACAAGCTATAATATATTTTGAATAAAACTGTAATTATGACACGAACGGTCCAAATTGTTTATCACTGCCACTAGAACTGATAATCAATCCAGCCACACAATAACGGCCGATTAAATCCAAACCCTATCCAGCGACCATGACTTTAGAAATTCAATACAACCAATATACCGCGCGTCACCTTATTTTGGGCTTAACAACCCACTAAATTATCCAATTTCCATCGAATTCAGGCCACAACAGAACGGAAAAAACCTTGCCGCTCCAGCTATTATCATGCCAGTTAATTGCTGTGCACCTCTAACAATGGGACAAAGTTTAAACCGTAGTAGGTACCTATATAAGCCACCGGCAGACTTCTCACAAACACACGCACGTAACCTCACGCATCGAAATATACACCTACACACAAACGAACATAATCCCAGCATACAGCTCCAAACGCAATAACAATTACTGGCAATTACTGGAAATTGCATTTGTGGCGGTGCCAATAATACGCATTTCCGCTATAGATACACGAACGAAAACATCATTATATTCGCATTTCAGCCACCTAGACTGCCCCTTGTTTATATGTTTATGGGTGGTTGGATTATCAGTTCCTATGACTGCAATAAAGTTCATTGTAAGGGGAGTAAATTTCTGTTGTAACCATTCGAGGAAACATTGTGGTCTTTACAACAATCGTCTCATGCGAAAATTCACGTGAGGAGACCTAAAAGTTGACAAAATGATCGCTGATTCACTAGCAACCAATGTACTACATACAGATTCTTACATAAATGGGACAAGGTTCTTTGTTCAAATCCTTTGCTCGATTATAGGTTTCCAATTGTTTCCATGTTTCAAATTGAACAGCATTGCTATTTATTTTTAAAGGTTCTCTATTCGATCCTAGTATTTTATTTTCATGCAGCAAAGCAGGCAGCACAAACAAGTCTTAAAAATGCACCGAATCCAATTCTCTAAATCTTACAACGTTATTTGCCCTTTAAACCTATATATAGCAACATTCAAGAAATGTGTCGAAAAACTTGATGTTCATCTCCTGCCTAAATCAGCGACAGTGCAGTCTCATTAAGGGCACATTATCGCCAATCTCTCACCCGACACGCTAAACCCCGACGATAAGCAGCTTATATCGCAGCGGCATTTGCCGGCAAATCCGTGACAGATCACCCGGTATCGCCTCCGTAGTCCACAGTCGACAGTCCACAGTCCACGGTCTATAGACACAACGGTATGGGGTACATTTGGGCGAGACACAATCGCACGAGCATTGTTCCATAATTCAGTGGCCGTATGCCTGCGTGCCAAGTCGCAAATAGTTATCACTAATTGACCGCATCGTGGTCGAATAGCTGACACATCGCCCGATCATTTTCCGATTTTAGATAATTAGGTTTTCGGCAGATTATGATTGGGTAAGTGTGCGTGTGTGTGAGTTTAACTTGTGGTTAGGGAGGCTTAATTCTAGTGTGTTAATTTTGAATTATTAACCCTGTGGTTTAGGTGGGTTTGCGTACTTTGTTTGGCCGCATTGCTTATGGCGTTTTCAAAGTTCTTCTAGAGTGCATGTGGTGTAGGTGAAATTTTGAGAATGCTCAATACTCAATACTCAATGGGTTGAGTTGACAGAAGGAATCTTTAGTACTAGGTTAAGAGATAATTAAAACTTTCACCACTTATGTATCATAAATAAAGAACAACACAGGACAATTTTTACAACTTTCAACTGGTGGTTTCCCCAACATCATATTGGTTTCAGATTATCAGCTAATTAAATTGTGATTTTAAGCTAATTTAAAATCTTACTGTGGGACTACAACGTATTTCAAATCGTTGTGCGTTTATTTAAAGCGAAGAGGAAATCTATAATGAAAGCATTTTTAGTAATCTTGCACAAAAAACTTACTCTAAAAGTTGTACGAATTAGTATTAGTCAAATTATCTCAGTTTTTTTTTCGAATAAAATGACAAATAATTCCTATTAGTTCAGATGATGCAAGTACAGAGAGCTGATATTTGACCACAGAGCAGCCACTCGCTGATTCTTAGTTAAGATTACTCGTGCGCCAAAATGTACAAAACAAATTTCCAGAACCAACAAAAACTTAAAAAAAAACTAAAGGATGCTATCCAAAAGCGACAAACACTTAAAAGACATTTTTCCTTCCTAAAACTCATGAAACGCAACACATCGTGTTTTTCTTCGACCATTCTGTTTGATAAGCTTCACGCAGCGTCCACGATATCTGTCGAATCGCCGTCAATGGTAATGCAGACCGGAGGGAGGGGGGCGCCCGGGGCACGCATTAGCATTGATAACCGAGCAATATTACACGTGGTTAGCCCTCCCGGCTAATGGTAAATATATTCAATTAGCATTAATTTGTGATGCCATCGGGCAGGCTACGTCACGCGATTGATTGAGGTCGGCTAGGGGATGGCTGGACATAAATATTACACGCGCAATAAATATGAATAGGCCATGGCTAATAACTTTGTGTTAGTGTTAATCAACTAAATTGGAGGTTTTCGGTTGTAGGTGAATTGTTTTGCGTGGTTTGCGACGGTGGGTTGTATAATATCTTGTAGTTTATCAGGTTTGTGGAATGCTTGTGTGATAGTGGAGATGGGTTATAGTTGTTAAAGGGGTTGTTGCGTTCAAAAAAATATATTTTGTGGAGTCTGTGAATATTTAAGTGAAATTAAGATTGAAATAAAAAGGATGCAAATTGAAATATAATGTCAATTTTGGATAATTTTGTAAGATTTCTGACTTGATTAGTGAGAATATAGAATGGTGGATAATTTCAATTATTTTCGTCACTTATTTTGTTGATTTCGTCGTAATGACGTTCGTGGTACACAATCGAAAACGTTGTTGTGTTCGTTTGAGGCTCAAAAAGTCAAATTTTCTGCGTTCTTACCTTCCAAATGCATTACTAGGTCTCATTAATTATCAACATTATTATCATTTTACTTACAAGAATTATGTTGGGGTGATTTAAAGTATGAAGGAAAACAGCAAGGTTTATTGGGGAGCGTGCGTTCAAAGAGTTAGGTGAACGATGGGAAAAAGCAAAATTTATTGGCAACTAGGAAAACGATTAGTAGAACACTCGTTGCAGGATGAGCGAGCCGTAATCTCCGAGGAGAAATTCAAACGGAAAACATTTGAAAATCATTTTGTTGAAAACAGTGCTTTAAGGCCCGATTTCATGGCTCGCGGTTAGCGGTAGGCGGTAGGCGGTAACCAATCAGAGTGCTTAAGATTTCTACCGCCATTCTTGCCGCTCTCAACCGCGCGACATAAAATAAAGTTAACTTTTATAAAATAACCGCGCGGTTAAAATACGTCACACATTTGTAAGCCAATCAAAAACGTGCATCGTCAGCGCTGCCTACCCACAAAAGTGTTAACTAACCACGGATTCTATTCAAATGATATTTGACAGCTCACAACACCACACATTTTTTTGCGATTGTATTAAATATGAGCGAGAACATAAATTTAAATGAGAACGATGGGGTAGAAAAGGAAGAAGAGGGGAAAATTGAACTGCTGATAGATATGGTGGAGGCAAATCGGGTACTTTGGGATGTTCATCATCCAAAGTATAAGCTATTAACTGACAAGAACCGTCTGTTTACGGAGATTGGCCTAGCACTAGGTTTGACTGGTAAGTTTATAAGAATTTACTTTGGCACACTACGCCTACACAACATACCAAGACCACCAGAATACACAATTATTCTCAGTTGAAAAAACCTAAGCCCTAGCCTTTTCATTACTAGACCTAATCTTGTCAAATCTAGCTTGGCACTGACAGATTTGACAGATTTGAAATTAAAAATGACGCTCAAATTCACCGCCTTCCCAAATTCACCGCCTTCCGACGAACCACAAGCTTGTGAACAGCCAGGACCGAAAACGAGCGGTAGCGGTTGAAAAAACGCTACCGCCAACCGCCCAACCGCGAGCATTTTTCTGATTAGCAGAATACTTCATACACGAATCTGAAATTAGCAATTTGTTTATCTTGTTAGCATGTATATTCAATCCAAATTTGGTGCGGATCGGTTAATTAGTTACGAAGCTAGTACCAAAAAACTGAAAAATTAACGGGTTTTTGCTCATAAAAACAAAATGGCTGACCAGATTTTGCTCAAAAACTATACAGCACCTCGCTGAGTCACCACGAACGTTTTTGCCAAATTTCGTAACGATCTGTGACCTTTCAGTAGGGCTGCTCGTTTTTGTTACAAACAAAAAAAAAAATCCAAATGCTTTTCTTTCCCCTATGTTGTTAAATTGAAGGATTTCGCTCGCTTCGCTCGCTCATCCAAAAATAGACACGCATTTAAATTAAGATGCAAGATTATGGGAAATAGAAGATTTGGATTCTTGGAGAAGGGAGTTGAAGAGTGGAATAAATTGAAGATTGAAGAAAAAATGATCAAAGACTCAAAAGTATTTAGAAAATATGTTGAAGTATGTAATTTTTAATGTGCAAATACTCAGACAACGCAAACTTATGTTCCAAATCTGTTTTAACTTTCAATTAATAATTAGTAAATAGATGGTCCAAGTTAATTGGAAAGGCTTCAAACCCCTGTGAGCCGGAAGGAGGCTGACTTTATAATTAATTTCCATTTAATCGATCGATGGAATTGCAAAGAAAAAATGTCGTCGCCAATTTTTCAACCGCACTGGCCCCTATAATTCACCGAGTCGAATCAATCAAAAAATTTAAAGTGATTTCCTATTTCACATATCAGTGCACTCCATTCAAAAACTCTTCGAACAGAGAACAAAAAAGAAAACTTCAGTCTTCAATATCTATTAATAACCAGGGGCAGTCAGGAGAAGAGAATTTAACGTCACGTTAATATTCAGCAGGGGCCAAAGCGCAAAGGAAAAATGCAAACTGGCCGCGTCGCAGCGGAAACTTCCTCCACAGTCACTTTGGCGAAAGTTTGCGCCTCGCCAATCATCCCTTAGTTAAAGATAACCCGGGGCTAATTCCGCCTCGGGGGAGCAACCTCCGAGTTTGTGGAGAAAATTGACGCAACTCTCGACAGAGTTGAGCGCAGGAAAAGCCGAAAGCAGCGCGAATTTTGGTTAATTTTTAATTTTCCTATCGCAAGGCTTTGCGCCCGCAATTTTCACAACCATCCAATTTTCCGGCAGGGTTGCGATTTGAGTTTCTTTGCGCAGCTGCCAAAAGTGCTCGCACTTATTTGTTTTATTTTCATTCTAGGAACGTAATGCTTATTTGTAAAGGTATAATAGAATATCCAGGATTGGACCATACTCAAAAAATTGACACCGTTTTCATGTCACCAACTAAATCATGACACAAAATTCGCATTCTGCTATTTCTAAAAATCTATATCAAACCCTAGAACGGTCCTTTAACGTTTTATTTAACACTCGCAAAGTTTCTTGCATTTGACAATTGTGACTCAATGATTACGGTTATTAAAAAGTGCATTTAAAAATAAGGGCAAATTTTTGACGGAAAATTTCTTTTGCATCACATTTGTATGAATGATGACCAATTATACTTGCACTGAGCGGACTGGGTTTATCTTAAGAAAGTTAGTACACATTCATTTCACTACTTTAACATATTACTATATTATTAAAATATTACAAAAGGGGTTTTATACTTCTTATAAAAATTTTGAGCTATTTCATATTGTCACACATTCAAACTGGATGGTTGTACAAATTTCACGGTGAATTTCCCGATTCAATTTTCGTCCGAAAACCTCCAGCTACTGAAGCTTATAGATCCCGGGAAATGTAGTGAGGGGAGCTCTTTTAATAATATTCAATTTGAACATGAATGAAGTGTCGTCGTAAAGGGGAATTTTTAATAGACTTTTTGATGCAGCGCTACCTGACCATTATCTATATGACATCTTTACTGTACCAAAGACTCTACTGTCTATCAAGCGGTCCACCATATGGTAGGAAAATGAAATTTCCCACTCATACGATCATGCTTGATAATTCATTTATGATCCGCCTTTTTTCAATCATTACCTGTCAATAAAAATATTATTTAAGAAGCGAACCGTAATAAATAAAACTTGATTGATTGTTTATTGATGTTTAACGACGCACTGTTTTGACAACTGGCCCAATGTCATTGGTTTAATGGCGTCGATGAATGAAATAGTGATGATGAGGGCGATGATGAACCTAACCTAGCCAAGAAGGGAGGACACTGTTTCAGTAATCTTATATTGTTTTGAGTGTACTGCCCAGTAATCTTGGCATATGCTATGTTTACTGGGGAGTAAAGCTGTCTAGCAGTACGAATATTATATGACACCGGCACGTAGCCTACTCCTGTCGAAAAGCACCGAGGGGACCACCGTACAACTCGAACAACAGGATTCCTCCGCTAATCCATGCTGACGAGAGAGTGAAGTTGTCGAACTAACTTCAAGCCATCCAATCTCTCTCCCGAACAGAACTGATCATGAATGCATGATGGTCACCCATCCAACATCTAACACAGCACGATGTTACTTAACTTCAGTGATATCACGAGAGCCGGTGTGTACAACATGGCAAACCAGTAACTCCAGCTTATTTTCTATGTCAGATCAGACGTACACTTTATTTAAAAATGGCGCGTACCGTCATTTGATTAAAACACTGCTCCACATTACCTGCCTCTACCTGCACCCAACTGGCTCCTTCCCAACCGGAACTGTGCTACGATCTCTAAAAACCGCATCAAATATTTAACTATTTTTCATGAAGTGCTAGCTAATGACACCCAGAAAAAAAACTGCTCGACGCCATTACATTTTTGTCAACATTCAATGAATTATGTATTATGTTTACACTTTAAGAATGCTAGTGTTACTTGAAGTTGGTTGAATGGAGAGTGCCCGCTATGTGGAGATAAAATATTTATCCTTAATACCTGTACCACAAAAAGTCATTGACGTCAAGTAGTATTCCTTTGGCTAGATTGCTCATGTGTCAAGATGTAAGTTACATGTTTATTTCACCCGTTCGCTTGGTCAAAACATGTGAATCAGTTATAATTTGCCAGCAAAACTTTTCGCTAGCATATAAATCAAATGCCACCCAAATCAATTTCGAATTGACTTTCCAGCAATGTTGGCTGTGTAAGAATCTACGACGCATTTTGGCAATGGAAAGCCCATAACAAACAAATATCCATTGTTGTCATATTGTTAGCAACATAAACTCGGCTGCCTACTTTGGCAACCACTCGTCTACCACTCAGCCTATACATCCCCTATTTGAGAAATTATCTTTTAGAAAAGTATTAAAACATTTTCTGAAAACTTTCTCTCTAGCCCGCATTGACAATTTCAAAATTTTCTCATCTCTGGCGGATTTTTTTCTTTTTTTGCGCCACCCAGCAATGGTAATCGATTGCTTACATGAGTACATTCATGAGTAATGAGTAACATATAAGAGTGAAAACCATTGTTAAAAGAGTGTTGCTCTGAATTAGCAAACAGCAACACAGTACACAGAAAGTGTAAGCATGGTCCTTTGTACCCAATTCGTCCATTCATTTCGTGCGAGGCTCGAATTTGGGGCCGCATTTCGATCAATGTCATTCGTTTATAGTTTCTGCTCGTCCAGCCTGATGCCTTCGCCACCAAAGTCGGGGGTATAAATTAGCATCGGTGAAGAAAATAGGAGATATCATTTTCTTTTCGCTCCGCTAGATCTGTATGCGTTTTTATGTTTTATTCATCGTAAGGTTATCATGATAAATAAATAGCACAGCTTTTGTAGTGCCATGCACTTATATGGGTAAAATAAACATAAGACGGGCAATTTTTCAGTGTTGATATGTTTACTGTGGTGCGCTGCTAGAGTTGTATAGTTGTCAGGGCTATGCGGCGATGGATAAATCATAAAAATGATTCAAAATACTTGAGAAAGGATGCGGAACAATTGATTTCACTGTATTTTCTTTAAAAATTGACCAAATTATCCATTTTATTAAACTACTTAGCGAAGCAAGCTACTTACAACTGGAAGCTTTGTAAATCTAAGCTTTAAAAGAGACAAAAAGTAGTGAATCAAGTTCAGTTAAATTTACTGCTCGAAGGGTGGTTGAATTCTTACAATGATGACAGTCGGTTAGCTATGCCTAGATGAGAAAAGCAACCAAAACCTTTTTTTCTAAGTTTTATGTGAGTCATTGTGAAAAAAGATAGCGCCAACCTTTAATCAGCAACTCTAATCACCTGCTCCCTGAAGTCAAGTGAACAGCAGATGAGCAGCACGTAAATTTCACCAAAATGTCGCATCGCATTTCCCCAAAAAAAATAATCGCCCGCAAGTTTTCACAGCTTCGTGACCGCAAACGGAAAATCACCAACAGCCCTCGCTGATTTTCCAGCAACGAAATCAACTATTTTCCTATCGGCTCGCCATGAAATTGGTGAACGCCATCAAGCGGCGAGCCGGCATTTCGGGAATGGCCGCTATAGGCTTTTCCAGCGTCCGTCCTCCGCTTTAGGCTTTTCCAGCATCCAAATCGCTGGCTGCGGCCTGCATGCGTGGATCCCAAATCAACATCCGCTTTCCGGCGAGCAATAAATTCACGTCATAAACCCGGCCCAAAGCTCGTAACAGATCAGAGAGAGCCCGCTTCAGAGGGGAGGAGAGGTCACGAGATGTGCACATGGTAAATTATTCAAATTTACAGTCGAAAAACTGTATTTGGTTTGCGCCATCGATGGGCCTTGCTGATTGATTGCCTCTTTTCCGTTAATTTTCTATTTGTGATCGTTTTTTTTGGGGCGATGGTCAAAAAATTGTGTTTGCCGGCTTGGGGTGGAATGGATTTGGGGTGCTGAATATTGCGACGCGTTCTAAGAATAGTCCGGAGCTGCCTTAATCTCATCATGTGTTTTTGCATCTGACCCGGGAGCTGCGGCAATTTGCAATTGGTATTGACTGTCACGATGACGTTAAACAGTTTTCATGCTTTAACCATTCTAACTCGGTGTTCACGATTAAGTTTTTAAGCTAAAGATTAAAGTAATTTAAATAAAATCTCCAAGCTCAATCGGACATGGTGAACCTCATTTGTTTCTTTAATAATGATCTCATTGACTCATTATGATTTTAAAATATTGTAAAATCAGTCCTAAATGTCATGTAAATTTGGTGTCCCCGGTGAAAGCTAATACCAGTTAGCAATTGTTGGTGGGTTAGCTAAGCAGGAAAAATGCGCAACCGAAACGGGATACGAACCCAAGACCTTCCACTTGCCCTGTTGCTCTGTTTAACCCTGGTTCTTAACCCTGGGCCGAAGGGAGGGTTAAATCAAGCTGAACTCCGTTAGAACCCAGTGCCATTCAAATGTTTCCGACAGTTGTTTCAAAAATTGGCTGTGAAAAAAATGTTGAAAACAACTCATAAAAACCGCTGTCCCAAACCCGATCAAGTCTCCTTAATCCACACCACTCCCTCGTGCGTGCACGTGTGCGTGAGTGCATGTATGTGTGTGTGTGTGTGTACGCCAATTTGTACGGTTCAAAACGTCTACCACTAAACTCACCGACTTCACGACCAGAAAGTTACTCTCGAAAAAAATCTTGCCAACTAAATAAATAAATTTTCTAAAAACTGACCCGTGAAAACGCACGTACGCACGTCCAGCACTTCCATCTATTGCCACTCGAGTCAACTTCTCCGCAAACACACGCTAGGTGTAGAGCGCATGTGCAAGACCGCAGCGAGAGTGTAAAGTTTTCCTAAGAGTGCTAGGGTGGATACCATACTACATAGCTATACCACGCGATGCTAAACTTTATTATTATTATCATAATAATAATTAATACAACATGACTCTATATTCGCGTTCTCGCCCTATAGCCAGCGAAAGTAGACGAGTATTTGAACAAGGAAATGTTTAAAACATGGTTGCTCGGGCAAAGTTGGTCCCCTTCTTTCATCTCGTCGTCGGCGGTGGGGGAAAGAAGGAAGAACTTAACACCATTATCACGGTTAACAATGAATAATAGCGAGTCGCTGGCGTTAAGGTGGGTGTACGGCAAGCGGTCGCCGCCGCCGCCGCCGCCGCCGCCGCCGCCGCCGCCGCCGCCGCCGCCGCCGCCGCCGCGATATCGCGAATGCTTTTTGTTAACTCTTGCGCACCACGGAATCTGGGTAAACTTGACATAATTGTCGGCCTTGCGATGTAATTTTAAAGTCAAGATAAATTGAGCGGCGGCGGCGGCGGCGGCGGCGGCGGCGGCGGCGGCGGCGGCGGCGGCGGCGGTTGAACGCTAAGACATTGTGCTAGCGGAGGTGTGAACTTCGCTCGCTCTGTTTATGCGCGGAAACTTTTAGAGATACTAAAAATGTCATCGCGTGCACTAGACAAAAGAGTTCAGCAATGTTTGGATCAATTGAGTTACACGCTTTAGTGTCACTTTTAGGGGCAATCTGTTTCAATGCTCGTTGAAATTTTCATCAAACTCCATGTAAAAAGAATTTCACCCCCGCTTTATCATATGTCTTTTCGGAAAAGAATGAATATTTACAGATTTTCACCAGCACGTCTAAGAAAACGGACTGAATTAAAGTTGCAGACACATGATTGCAAGTTAATTTTTTTCAAACCTTTTCACCTTTCACGAAACTTCTTATTTATGCTCCAATAATCTTCGCTAAGGATTATCTGTTAAATTATCGGTTTATTTATTGCCCTCGGATTTCCTTGTTTATCGCCCCCTCCCCTGGGGAGCCAATATGGTGCAGGATAACTCCAGAGATAACTCATTTCCAGCGGCTCAAAGATTGCGTGCCCGACTCCCTAACGCCCAAACTTCTAATCGAACTTCATCCGATCGCGAGCAGCTTCCGCTTTAATCGCCTCGCCTGGGGATGGTGGCCTTCGAATCAATGGCTCCGGCATTTCCAGGACCTTATTCAAGGTCACAACGCAACACAGTTGTTTTGAGCCTCGATGTGACCTTGGCAAGACTCGGTCCAGACACTGTCATTGCTTACAAACTTCACAAAATATATTACTGTTACAATATGGAAAAATTCTGCTGTAGTGGCAATGTTGAGTTGGCGACAGAAGCGTCAGCGCCGCCCAGGCGTCGAGGGAGAAGACCTCCAGCAATCTAGTTACAACTCAAAATAACGGTACGTCATCTTACCTAATACTAAGGATGCTTTGTCTGCCACTGATGCTCAGTCTCGAGTGTTTTGGAATATAAAATAGTAAATCTTTGATCTTTTAATTTAGTTTGCCACCGGCGCTTTGTGGCCTGCTGGGTCAGTTAAGTTATCCCAACCCAGAAACGAATCTTAATTATAAATGTCTCTGAATATTGCACCAATTATGCACCATTTTGCACCATCAAATTCGAATTTTGCACCCCACCCCAAATCCGAGATAATTGTATTTGTAGTGGGTTGGGCTAACTTAATGACAGCCCAACCCATTCATCACACAGCACTGGCGTTAGGATGCAAGTAAAAGTAAGACATTTAATTTCAAACACTAAATTCATGGCCTGCTTAACTTCAAGAAAACATTGTTTAAGCGTTTGCATAACACTTTTCCGCTAGCGCTAGTGATCCCATTCTGTCGATTACGATATAATAGTGATCATATAAAAATTATTTTAAAATTAAATTCGCGCAGTTTCAATAGCGACGGAATTCAGTCATATCAGATTTCATGATTTAACAATGCAAAAATCGAGCTGATTTCAATGAATAATCCATGCAATTAAAAACTTTTCTGCTGAACAGCTAACAACTTCAACTCGGCGCTGCGATCGGCAGCGAACAAATCCAGACGAACTACTCCAGCAAGACTACCTCACAAATATTATCACAGGCCGTTTGTCCCGAGCCAATATTTAGTTGGACTCAGTTTAATGATCACAAAACAAGGGGGGGGGGGGGCCGGAGTTCAAATAGTCTAAAGCTGGCTGGCTGGATTGCTCGCACTATTCAAAGTTCATGGCAAACATCTGCAGGCGAGTATTATTCCATAGCTATTATGGTATCCGCGGCTTTGCAGAGTGCTGTGCTGCTACTGCTGCGATAGAACAGCCAATTGTGAAAGATATTGGTTTCTATTCTATTTTGTGGGGGGTCGGGTAGACTATAGCTTGTTCGGTTGTGTATCTTGTCGTTTAGCGCGGGTATTATCGTGCTTGAGACATCTCGCTCACCTGGTCAAGCTAACAGAGACCATAAAACATTGCTGACATCTTGTAGATTGTTTTCTTTCAGCTGGATAGAATGCGGTGAAATTAATTAATGTATTACGTTTGCTTCAATACATTTCGCCGAAAAAATCACAACAAAAGAAATGAGACTCATTTCTAAATACTTTTTTCCTTGTGGATTTAGTTTACCTTTCAGAAAAAAGTCTTAAGCCGTGCTAAATTCTAGAATCTAAATTTTGACTATGTGTTTCATAACTGAATCTGTCAATTTATGTGACACATTCTCTAGCAAAGTTACCAACACATATCAAATGACTTGTTTTCAGTCATCTGTCTCATAAAGTAACCTAAAAAAATCTGAACTAGCCGTTGTAAGTGATAGACGACTGTAGTATTTCACAGAAGAAGAAAAAAAAAATCCAGAATGATACACGATCGAGCCCCCTCGAACAAAAGACACAACATCTTTATCTACTCGGGAAATTTATCTGAGACTCTATCATATCCAATCTTGAATGGAGCTGGCGAGGCCACGACATGGGACACAAGCATCTTAGAAAATGTGTAAGACATAATTCTTCACCCGACGCGACATCGATGAGGTATCGATGACCGTTACTTTCAGCCGTAAAGAATGCGGCGAGAAGAAAAGCGCTGTCCAGAATCAATAGTAAAGCGTCGTAACTTTGTCGGCGCGCGGCCATTCTCTATACTTTAGGGGTGAGGATGGAAAACTATGGTCATTATATTTCACATGTTGCGATCTCTCGGGCGAGGCGGGAAACTTTCCGAACGTCTTGACCGTCGATAAATTGCGCGCAAGAACAATATGAAAAGTTTGTCGCAAGGATAGGAGAATTTGGCAAGCGGGATCGCATTTTGGTCCGTCGATTTCGGCTAGGATCTTTTGTCGTTTTGGCCCGGTGAAGGTAATTTCTTAACCTATGTGTCTCTATGATCTTTGATTTAGGATCTATAACCGCTCAGAAGCGATGCTGCATCATTTGATTCTCTTTTACACAACTGGCGTTGTGTCTTTTTCATCCTTTTTGGCTAGGGTATCTTGTTGTTTTGGCCCAGTTCAGGTAATTTCTTAACCTGTGTATCTACATGTTCGTTGATTTAGCATCTATAACGATGCTATGCTACATCATTTGATTATCTTTTACACAACTGAAGTCATGTACTTTTCATGAAGAAAAGTTAATACTTCCTTAACCGGTATCTCAGTAAACCAGACTGCTGTTGTCATTACAATTGATTCAGTACACCAATTTCTGTCAGAGATTTTCGTAGAGCTGTCTTTAATCTAAGAGTCACCTTAAATCGCAAGACGAGCATTACTCGTAAACTGCAATTGCTCGCAAGCGTATTTTCGCTGTACCAGCGGCCATAAACCAAGGATTTGCTTGCCGTGATAAGCGAGCAACCAATCATTGCATCTTTTGCCCATTAAACTAGATTCCGTCGTCGTGAATGCACACGGCTTTCTTGCTAGCGGCCTTCGTGCTCTGCTGTTCAACAACGCAGTTTCCCTCCAGAAGCATCCATTGTCCCTAATTGGATTCCATAAGCATTACATTAACATAATGCATCAAACAGCGATGGTGCCATTAGATTAGCTGTGTGTGTATATATATATATAGTCATGCCGAGAGACTACGGCTTTGAAAATGGCGCAGATAAAAGATAAAGATGGTTATATTTATGCAAAATGTTTTCAAAAAAGGACCGAACAGTGCTC
The DNA here is from genome assembly GCA_921293315.2 of Nemurella pictetii. Classification (NCBI taxonomy): domain Eukaryota; kingdom Metazoa; phylum Arthropoda; class Insecta; order Plecoptera; family Nemouridae; genus Nemurella; species Nemurella pictetii. The sequence goes on along the minus strand of OV121123.1, from coordinate 11,514,212 downwards.
TAGTAGATAGGTCTGTTTAACGTAGCAAAAAGGTAGTTTGGACGTATTTTTTGTCGTGCTTTTGGGGTAAGTGTGTTTAGGAAACAACAAGTGCTTTTCTTCGTGGTTGTGTTGGCTGTTTTTTTTTTGTTGGGTGTCTGCATTGTTGGGGGTAATGACAAAATGGAGGTAGGTGCGCGTGCTGCGCGCTCGCGTGGCGCCTAGAAGTGGCTGAGTGACGTCAATTTGGGCGGGTCGTGCACTCAGCGGGCTTTTCCGGGAGGGAAATCGGTCACGAGCGTGGCATAAAAATATGAACTTGAATCTCAAGTGCGTTTAAAAGTTTTTGAAATGTGCCCAAACACGTAAATATTCGCTATTTTTCTCCTTGTTTTCGACATTAATAATCATGATTTTACAGCAATTTTCCACCACTCTATAATCTGAATTACAGCCAGCTCTCAATAGAGATCTATTTGAATATATATGCACATGAAATAAATAAAATCTGATAAAATATTGGCTAAGAAATCTTTATCAAACATTATTAATAAATTCAGTATCACCCACCCCAAATAATCATCCAATTTACGGCGTATTTTAATTAAAATACCGCACAGAAAAACCCCACCACTGTTCAAAAAAGAAAGAAGCACTTTGACAAAAAAAAACACAAAACACCAGAACCGGCTCACCACAACACATTTCTCTCCCGAAGAAAAACGGCTCGTCCTAAAACCTTATTTTCCTTTCATTTCCTTCCAGCTTTTTCTTCTTCCATCCCCGAAAGTAAAAGCCCATCTTGAATGCTATCAATTACGCCCGTCTTTGTCCTTATATGACGAGTTTATTCTGTTAGCTAATGCCCTCGCGGTAGACACGTGCATAGACGTCCTACGCTTGCTAGAGGTGTCTAGACGCCCAGACCATATTTTCTTAATTTGAACAGATTTCAATTCGGAAAACTAACGGCATAAAATGCTTTATGATTGGAATACCCCAGGCTGGACATTTTACTTCCCAAAGGCTTTCCAAATTGCCGAATTGGCTGAATAGTATTAAGCTAATTTAGACCACATTAAAAATTCAATTCCAAAGATAAAAATTTTGGGTTTCAATGCTTTTCTGATGGGAATACATTTGTTGTACCCTGAATTAGGTAATTTTGAATGTTGGTCTATTTGAATTTTTACACACCACGTATATATTATATCGATGTATATCGAGGATGGACTGTAATTGCACGTGCAATGATTGCGGATTTAGGGTATATTGCAATCCAACACCGACAACATCCAACAAATATTTAATTTAATAGATGAGTGTCACTTTTGTTAAATGTTCAGGAAATTACGAAAACTGCGAGGCAGTTTTATAAAAAAGCAGGTTGCAAAGTTGAACAAAAAATGCTTGCAAAATGGGAACGGAGCAAGGGAGTTGCCTGACTTTTCAAAATTGTAAATTCCTTGCTTAAGAACGACTACTCAGGTAACTCATTTACCCAACACACTTAACACACTCTCGGTTATTATCCACCGTTCTTGAAAGAGATTGACAGTTTGGTTCGAATCCTCAGATTAACATCATCCTAGATATTAAATCCCAACATAGTCCTAGAGGTTCCTGACATTTACATAATCTTATAGGTGCTGTTTGGCGATGCCGGAGAAAACGCACGAAATTAAATCCCGACACCCACTTCCCACACAACCACAGGCCCAAGTGATGAGGATTTGAAATTTCTCCTGGACTTCTTCTCCGAACTGATCCTTCCATTGATCTAGCGTTTTCCGCGCACACGGCATCTATGGCGTCGTCGAACAAAGACGTCGGGCGGCGTCGTTTAGCGGCGCCCACAAAGCGACGCCGACGCCGACGCCGACGCCGAACATTATTATAAACAACGCGCGAGGGACGGACGAGCTGGCCGGTCTACGCTATGTCTCGCTGCCGCTTGTCCAGGGACATGTGTTGTACAACATAGCAAGACGTAAAACACTGCACTCAACACACATAGCTTACAGTCGCACCTAACTTCTCCTAAATTCACGAATCTCTAGCACATATCGAGACGGGTTTGCAGTGAATTGAAGTATGATTTTCAATGCGCTCCTTATAATATGACAGTTGAAGTCCTAGGTTCATCTAGAAATAAGCATATTCAGGCTGCCAAAAGTCTAGTTATTATTCCTTGACGGTATTTATCGGTTTTCAACGAGACTTTCAAGTGGTCAAAAACTTGGAAGCTACTTCAAGATCGCTACCGGTATAAAAACCAGAGAAAATGACACAGATTCACTGAAAAGTCACCGAACATGGCTGAAAAAATTATGATTTTCTATAATGTTTATACAGTATTTGTTAAAGTCGTACAGTGTATACTCGTACATACATAATTACGTAGATGGTGAAACAAAGTAGAACCCTTACTTGAAACATTGCCCTCACTTCACCACCCTTATAAACTACGAAGATTTGAGAGGGTTTTACTTTCTTTGGCTAACGGTGAGACGAACGCGAGAAGAAACTGGCGGTGAGACACAGTATAGCGGCTGCAGACAGAGGCTACATATTAAATTATCTGGTTTATATAAAGAGCATATTAACTATGAAGGGAGCGGGCGAAATATCCGCTTGGATGCATGGTGGATGAAAAGAGAAATTATCTCTTTTTTGTAAAAGGTATATAGTGTGGGAGAAGGGTGAATATTTTTAGAGATGTAATTACGTTTCAGTGAAAGTTGGCTGGAGAGCAAAGAAATGTTAGCGACGAAAGACGCGGCAATACAGCTGTCAATAAGTGCTATCGCATCTTTATGAGGTGCATTTGTCTTTTTGTAAGAGAAGCTTTAGTGGTCTAAGATGGTGTCTATTTCTCTGGTCTATAGTTTGGGATAGTGAAACAGAGAGCGCTTTAGCCTCCTTACTGTCTGCTTTTAGGCAGCATGTATAGGTCCTGTAATGCATGGGGTTTAGATACGGGCTCACCACACGGTAGAATGAATAATATGGTCTAGCAGGCAGCTTTTTTCTTCTTCTTTTGGAGTAATTGTTGTAGTCGTTTGACCTTTTGCAATTCAATTTGTTTTGGGTAGAGTAAGATTTTTTTCGAGATGTTACGTTCTGAAATGGAATATTTTTTAACTTGCTTTATAATTAACGTTGGACAAGTTACAAATCGTTTGATTATAATAAAGCGTCGCATGCATTTAATTTCAATTGAATTGTGTGCAGCTAAGCACAATGATGAATATCGTGTATACGAGATCATTTCAGAGCAAGTCTTTGAAGTTTTACAATATGGGAAACTGAAATAGCATTGTTGAGCTGGTGACAGAATCGTCAGCACCGCCTGGTGGTGAGGTAAGAAATTAAAGCACCACTGCCATAGGTTCAACGTAAAACAATGTTAAATACGAGTCGCTTCTCCCCCTTCTCTCCCGAGAGAGCCCTTTCCTCACCCAGCGAAGGCAGGTATCTTGTGCGGCCGGATAGCTCAGTTGGTCAGAGCAACCGCCCGGCAAGCGGAAGGCCCCGGGTTCGTATCCCGGTTCGGACGCACATTTTTCCTGCTCAGCTTTCCCGTCAATGTTATATACGTATGCTTACGTAACATTGGGGGGCCTTGTTTGCCAATGATGCTCAATCTCCAGCGTCAACTGACAGTTGACATATAAAAGAGTATCTTTGCAGGTGATAACTGCACTTGTTTAACTTCACTTATAATTCTGTTCTTTTTCCCGATTTCACCAAGAGTTTCTCACACTGTAACAGTAAGATGTTTGGTTTTACCTTAATTTTTTTAAACCTTTGGTCGATATCTCATATTTAAATGTCTGTAAATATTTCCCAATCAATTTTTCATTAGAATGGAGGCTATTTGACTGTTCATTTGACTAAAGTGTTTATCTCCTACTGTGAAATTTTGATGGAAATTCACAATTTTTTCAATTATAACGCTATCCGTATTTAAAGAACTTGTTTTCAAGAAGATATTAATGCTTATCAATTCCTTTTGACACATGCCAAGATGAAGCTACGCTTCTTTCTCATCTCATTGTCTTGCAACGCAACTTCATAATAAGCATGTAAACCTTCAATTCAAAATTCCGCCAAAACTTTTCTCCGACAAAACAACAAAGTCCGCTCTCACGCATCCGGACTTTTCCTGCCCAGGATCCTGACACGCTCGTCCTGCGTCCTGACACGCTCGTCCTGCGTCCTGACACGCTCGTCCTGCGTCCTGACACGCTCGTCCTGCGTCCTGACACGCTCGTCCTGCGTCCTGACACGCTCGTCCTGCGTCCTGACACGCTCGTCCTGCGTCCTGACACGCTCGTCCTGCGTCCTGACACGCTCGTCCTGCGTCCTGACACGCTCGTCCTGCGTCCTGACACGCACGTCCTGCGTCCTGACACGCTCGTCCTGCGTCCTGACACGCTCGTCCTGCGTCCTGACACGCACGTCCTGCGTCCTGACACGCTCGTCCTGCGTCCTGACACGCTCGTCCTGCGTCCTGACACGCTCGTCCTGCGTCCTGACACGCTCGTCCTGCGTCCTGACACGCTCGTCCTGCGTCCTGACACGCTCGTCCTGCGTCCTGACACGCTCGTCCTGCGTCCTGACACGCTCGTCCTGCGTCCTGACACGCTCGTCCTGCGTCCTGACACGCACGTCCTGCGTCCTGACACGCTCGTCCTGCGTCCTGACACGCTCGTCCTGCGTCCTGACACGCACGTCCTGCGTCCTGACACGCTCGTCCTGCGTCCTGACACGCTCGTCCTGCGTCCTGACACGCTCGTCCTGCGTCCTGACACGCTCGTCCTGCGTCCTGACACGCTCGTCCTGCGTCCTGACACGCTCGTCCTGCGTCCTGACACGCTCGTCCTGCGTCCTGACACGCACGTCCTGCGTCCTGACACGCTCGTCCTGCGTCCTGACACGCTCGTCCTGCGTCCTGACACGCTCGTCCTGCGTCCTGACACGCACGTCCTGCGTCCTGACATGCAGCGTTAACATAATGAAATGCGTCATGTACGCCACGCGTCTCAACGCCGTAAACAAGTTGCTTCACCTGGGTGTGTGAGTACGTCAAAGTAACCTGCTAATGAAACGCGATGTCAGTTCGGTTCATACTGCGATAATCCTGCCAAGTTAATCCTTGTTCGAAACTAATTTCAGCTCTAATTGATGTCGCATCGGACGTGTGACGTGTTTGTGTTAAGCCAGCCGGAATTTCAGTATGGCACCTTCATAGATAATTGGTTGTTTGAAATTTTATAGGCAAAAAATGGTGCATTAATCATGAATCAAAATTAACTTGGAAGCAAATGATTTAAAAGATAAAAATTTCATTGATTTTCTTAAAGGTTTTGGTGTCCCAATTTGACGTAAGCAATATTATGTCCTTTTAGTTTCTTTTCTGCTGATTTTTTAATAAACTTTACTTGGGGACTCATGAGGAAATCACAAGAAGGTTCTGATTGGTCGTTGGCATTTCCTATGACACCAGCATTAATCCAGGGTAAGGAAATGTGGCAAAATAGATGAAAATTGAAACCCCAAAAATCCCACACCCAAAACGGAAGGTAATACACCCATTCTACTCAGAGACAAATGACGTCAGATACCCACTGGCGACGTACTGGCAGTTGGAAAAAATATTATTAGCCCTGCTAAATAACAAAGGAATACAGGGAAATCACAGCCCGAAAAGATCTAGCTGGCTTTATGCGAGTGGATATCACGACGTCATTTTGATAGAATTTTGATTGAATGGAATCGGTGTAGCATTTCGTCTCCTGTTAAAACTACAATTTCTGATCAACTTGCAAGCATTCTATAAAAAAAAATCTATAAAAAATAGCTGTTCACTGGTGTGCTTCGTCAAACATTACACGGACGAACATTTGTTTTTTTCTAACCCTGTCCACTAATAACTTTTAATGTAATTAGAAATCCACATAGATATTCGTTAGTCTGAAAGAATTTGCATGTTACCAATTAGTTTTTTCCGTTTTTTGCCAATATCGGCACGAGATTAAAATCGCAGTTAGTGTGATTCATGTATTTTATTATTAGACTCGATGTGCGCTCAGGTTTTAGGGATTACTTTGAAAATTTGAAAAAGCAATTTACTTGCATTAATGCGAACCGGTGCAGTGACGTTGTCTGTAAGAGAGATAATTGCAGTAATGGGAGAAATGGATCCATGAATACTTTTGTATGGAAACTACAAATACCCATCAGAATAAAATAATATGACAAAATATATCCATGATGATTAAGATGATTATTGGTGCTTAACGACGCACTGTTTTGACAACTGGCCCTTTGGCACTGGTCTAATGGCGTCGGTGAATGAAATGGTGATGATGAACCTAACTTAGTCTAGAAGGGAGGAGGGGAAACCCGATGCCGGCACGTAGCCTACTCCTGTCGAAAAGCACCAAGGGGACCACCGGCTTTACGTCCCTTCCGAAGGACGGTACAACTCGAACGACAGGATTCCTCCACTAATCCGTGCTGTCGAGAGGTTGATAAGCAAGGCGGGTAAAGTTGTTGCACTAACTTCAAACCCTCCAACCTCTCTCCCGAACAGAACTGATCGTGTGCATGATGGTCACCCATCAAACACCTGACCCAGCGCGATGTTGCTTAACTTCTGTGATCTCACGAGAACCGGTGTTTCCAAAATGCCAAACCGTTCGGTAAAAAATATGTCCATAGATCGTTGTTCAGGGACGAAGAAGAAATGGTCAATTTTCAGATTAACTATGAAACTGGATATTGAAGTCCATGTCTCAAATTCAAACTTTTACCAACGTTTCACAAAGCTATGCTGCCTGCATTATCAAGGGTCTAAACTCGAGTAAAGTCAAACGAGATTTTGGGACTTAAAATTCAATACCCAGTCAGATATTTTTTTGAACACTAATGTGCTAAGATTAGAAAAAGACATGACTCTTAGTAAATTAAGAAAAAGTCACGTTTCAATTTTAGTAGGAACTTAGTGTTCCATTATTCCTCCCCCGCAATGTATCAAAATTGAAAATAAAATCTGCCCCACTTTTGACGTTGATTCTTTCCGTCGTGTCGAGAATCTGCCAGAAACCTTTGCGGAGAAATAATATCCTTTGTGATTCACATTCCAGACAATAGAGCGCTCTCTTGTCGTATATGCACCGATAATATTTCAAAAAATCAAGTTCCGTCATTAAAAATGCCTCATTGGGTTTTTGCAGCTGCGGAATCTTCCTGCTTTGACTCGGAGAGTTGACTTTGATGCCGCGTGCTTGCTTGCTGGCAAGAACATTGTGACAGCACATTGCAGAGGAAGGAATCATGTAAAATGTCACCTCATAAAATAATTACTACAGTTTTACATTACCCACCATATTAAACGATACTGTTGAGCAAGCTTAGTGAAAAACTTACAAAGAAAATCAGTTTCTAAGCAACCGTACTCAAAAGCGCTCCCATATTGATTCAATGTCAAGTTTTCCACTTTGTTCCACTTTGTTCCACTTTGTTCCACTTGTTCCACTTGTTCCACTTGTTCCACTTGTTCCACTTGTTCCACTTGTTCCACTTGTTCCATTGTTCCACTTGTTCCACTTGTTCCACTTGTTCCACTTGTTCCACTTGTGCCACTTGTTCCACTTGTTCCACTTGTTCCACTTGTTCCACTTGTTCCACTTGTTCCACTTGTTCCACTTGTTCCACTTGTTCCACTTGTTCCACTTGTTCCACTTGTTCCACTTGTTCCACTTGTTCCACTTGTTCCACTTGTTCCACTTGTTCCACTTGTTCCACTTGTTCCACTTGTTCCACTTGTTCCACTTGTTCCACTTGTTCCACTTGTTCCACTTGTTCCACTTGTTCCACTTGTTCCACTTGTTCCACTTGTTCCACTTGTTCCACTTGTTCCACTTGTTCCACTTGTTCCACTTGTTCCACTTGTTCCACTTGTTCCACTTGTTCCACTTGTTCCACTTGTTCCACTTGTTCCACTTGTTCCACTTGTTCCACTTGTTCCACTTGTTCCACTTGTTCCACTTGTTCCACTTGTTCCACTTGTTCCACTTGTTCCACTTGTTCCACTTGTTCCACTTGTTCCACTTGTTCCACTTGTTCCACTTGTTCCACTTGTTCCACTTGTTCCACTTGTTCCACTTGTTCCACTTGTTCCACTTGTTCCACTTGTTCCACTTGTTCCACTTGTTCCACTTGTTCCACTTGTTCCACTTGTTCCACTTGTTCCACTTGTTCCACTTGTTCCACTTGTTCCACTTGTTCCACTTGTTCCACTTGTTCCACTTGTTCCACTTGTTCCACTTGTTCCACTTGTTCCACTTGTTCCACTTGTTCCACTTGTTCCACTTGTTCCACTTGTTCCACTTGTTCCACTTGTTCCACTTGTTCCACTTGTTCCACTTGTTCCACTTGTTCCACTTGTTCCACTTGTTCCACTTGTTCCACTTGTTCCACTTGTTCCACTTGTTCCACTTGTTCCACTTGTTCCACTTGTTCCACTTGTTCCACTTGTTCCACTTGTTCCACTTGTTCCACTTGTTCCACTTGTTCCACTTGTTCCACTTGTTCCACTTGTTCCACTTGTTCCACTTGTTCCACTTGTTCCACTGAAAATATTTCAGTTTTTTCGCTGTAGCGTCAAAAGTAATTTATATTTCGACACCAAATTTGTAACAACAATAGCACGTTACCAACATCCCAGGTTACGGGGCCCGTTTTACCAACCTCGGAAAAAACCCGTTATAGGACTCACTCATCTTTCAACGTGCGTGCTAGTTATAAGAAACGTAACATCCACTTCCAATTTTGAAACCTGGAAATTAAGTAAAATAATGATAATCGTTGTGCCTTGTATCTTAGTCTCGATATGGTGACCATATTTAGCGGTGCCATGTATGAAGAAGTGCTGTGTCTGCCGGTGTATCACGTGGTCTAACGGTGTCCCTTAATTCCTCTGCAGCCGGCTCGCGAGAGAGCGGAGGCGTCAGCCGGTACCCCGTGCTGGTGTTCATCCACGGCGAGTCCTACGAGTGGAACTCGGGCAACCCCTACGACGGCAGCGTCCTCGCGAGCTACGGAGGCGTCGTCGTCGTCACCGTGAACTACCGCCTCGGCATGTTGGGTAAGCGGCGTTCTTTGCAATGCATATCACGGACTAACGCTTATGATAATACCGACTGGATAAACTTTTTGGCGCTAAAATACCAAGGGCCGAAAATACAAAGTGGCAAACCTCCAGATAACAACACATATCCATGGAGACAACCTATCAGGTGCGTCTGTCTTCTTCCTGACTGGAAGATAACTATCTATCTGTACAATGTAAGACCGGCCCTTAGTATGTGTGAACAAGCGACCAAACACCTAGAAATCGTCTGCGGCATTCAACATTTTACTTCAAATGAATTTTTCAGAAAATGGTCACCTATTTATTTTCTGACCTAGCGCGATGTTGCTTAACTTCTCTGCGCTCTTGACAGCACTAACACAAGCAAGTCAAGACGTTCGGTTTCCACGCTTTATTCTCGTTTTCACTTTACAAGATTAATTGTGGTACCATGGATGTTATTCGGTCACAAAATATTTTTTCCTATGTGTTCTAGCACGCAAAGAGCAATTAGCTAAAATATTTACGTGGCTCCGTTTTGAAAACAGTCCCCCAAAACCTGCGAAAGTATTTGACAAAATACTCGAGACCCCGCGAAAGTGCTCGCCTTGCATTATGACTTATCAGTGCATAGAAAATCGTGCCTTCTTTGAAGATACCCGACTTTTCATCAATTAAAGTGTCTTATTTCCCGGTTTCGCTCAAATCTTAGCCTCGCTAATTGCATCGGATCGAGTGACGCGGCAGAGAGAAACACGTCGATGCGAAATTTGCGCTTGGCAGAAATATTCAACAGATCAAATTCCAAATTCAATGCAAGAGATGGTAAGAATTTGGGTGGCAAGGCTTTTCTGATGGGAAAACATTTTTGTTTAATCACTTATTTACCCATTAATGGGCCATCGTCTATTGATTGATTATTGGTGCTTAACGACGCACTGTTTTGACAACTGGCCCTTTGGCACTGGTCTAATGGCGTCGGTGAATGAAATGGTGATGATGAGGGTGATGATGAACCTAACCTAGCCTAGAAGGGAAGAGGGGAAACCCGGTGCCGGCACGTAGCCTACTCCTGTCGAAAAGCACCGAGGGGACCACCGGCTTTACGTCCCTTCCGAAGGACGGTACAACTCGAACAACAGGATTCCTCCACTAATCCGTGCTGTCAAGAGGTTGATAAGCAAGGCGAGTAAAGTTGTTGTACTAACTTCAAACCCTCCAACCTCTCTCCCGAACAGAACTGACCATGTGCATGATGGTCACCCATCAAACACCTGGCTCAGCGCGATGTTGCTTAACTTCGGTGATCTCACGAGAACCGGTGTTTCCAACGTTGCCAAACCGTTCGGTCATCGTCTATTCAACGATCCTAGATGTGCTGAGTATGTCAATGTATTTTATAGCGATTGCCTATCTTTGTTAAGCAAGTTGTAGCCGTGTGGAGAAGTTAGGAATTGTGAAGCAGTATTATAAATATACCGAAACATTTATTTTTCACAAATAAATTAAATTGGCTTAGTTAAATTCATATGCACGTTGGTTTGATACCGTAATGATTTCGTATAATTATTATAATGAAACAATTTACGTAGCTAAGAGAGAAATGCTCCCCATAAGTCATGAGAATAGACTAACAAGCGATCATTAAAAGAAAATAAACAACTAATTGCCAATTTACATTGATTATAAAGAGAGTTTGTTTTTTTGCTATAAAATCCGCAGGTTCAGAAATATAATGTAAAATATCACCGATGACACAAGCACTGACCCATGCAAAACGCCAACAACTTCACGGATCGATGCACAAATTAACGAAACAATTCCTGAACACAAAAATCTCGCGGAGATTCGGCGCCGGTGCCAGCGGAAAACTCGGCACTCGTTTTCATTTACACCAGACAGATCTAGAGCACAAGTTCACACTTTAATAATATATTTGAAATTTTAAACAACTAGTTTGCCATCCCATCAACGTAACTTTGCGCCCAACTATAACAGAAACCTATTATTACATATTAATAATAAACAAATCCAGTGCAGCGAAGCTACCCTGGAAAAAACCTCACTTCCAGACAGACTGCCAAATTAGCAGGCAACACAATTAAAATATTCAACATAATAAATACACACACCTAGCAGCGGCGGCAGCAGATTCGCAAAGCCTTTACTAAGTCTCTAGTTTTAACACCATTCATGTTCATAATCCAATGAATAAGCCCCCACTATTAGCCCCAGGGCAATTATGCCCGGCTGAGAACACGGAGCGCCGGTCTTAGAAGCATGTGTACTTAAGTAGTTGCTGTTGAAGACCCTCGATTGCAGTGGCGCCAAGACCTATCACCCGCCAGCCGGGCTCATGTACTACTTAGAAGTCTCATTTGGAGCTTGAAATACTTTATAGGGAAATAATTTCCAGACCAATTAATTACTTTAAGTGGCTCTTATGTTTATTTAAACTGATAAACGATCGGTATCACCAAATAAGTACAAATCTTTGGGCATTACTTACTGAATTTTTTTAATCTGATTAGATGTTTCGATTAAAATTTTGTTCGTTTCCACCTAAACCTAGGGTAAGAAATCATTTCCTGAACGTAGTTATTCGTGTGGTGCTATCACTAAATGATCGCTGGTGTGGTTGCGTTGTAAATGTCGATATTGTGGTACGATTGTTTGAAATGTATGGCGTTATCAAATACTTTACTACCTATACTAATATAGGAAACTCTGCCAAAATCATTGATAAATTGGTGAAAAAATCGTCAGCACCGCCTATAAAACGATGAGTTAAGGAATGAAATCACCACCGCCAAGTTTGCATTAGAACCATCAGACATATCATAGAATAGTGTCAACAATCGTCTAGCAGAGTAGCAAGAAACAGCGAAACCAGTGTTCGGCGATCCAAGCGAAGGTTTCCCTGGCGCTACGCCGCTGAGTCCCGGTAATGAGTAGTTAAACCAGAGATAAGTCATTTGCGGCAAGACTGTGCCTAAGATATGAGCGTTGCGTTGCGTGCACAAAGTTTTGTTTCACTTTGAGCCGACAGAGAATGCGGTCGGGTCGAGTCAGAAAGCTTCGTGTTTGCCTAAACATTTTGCTGGCGGTCGGTACACACTCTTGCCCGTTGCCCGTTGCCCGTTGCCCTTTGGGGGGGTTTTGGTTGCGGGCATTGCAGACATAAGGGGGAAACACCGCAAGGTGGAAGCCACCTGACTTTGTGATGACAAACAATGCTGCCGAAGTGAGCTTTTCTACGCCAAATTTGAGTCGAATCAGAAATTATGTAAAGTTTTGTATTGCGACTCAAAGTTTTCGAAGTTTTTTTTATACACAGTGATGTGGATATTTAGTTCAGATGAATAGATTCGTCGTCAGATATTATGGCCAAGTGTGCTTTTCTAGGCGAAATTCAAGTCGACTTAGGAATTCTTCAAAGTTTTCAATTGAGAAAATGGTCTACAAATTCTCGATTAGTTATAAAATGCTTATTTAAGAGTTAATTTATATCATTTGAACAGTTTCATCTAGTGAAAATTAGTAAAATTTTATTTTTTGAACGAAAAATCACTAAAATTCAGAAATTCAAAAAAGTATCCACATTTTCAGCTTTTTCTTATGTTTTTGGCAAGAGCTCGTCAGCTTTTCTGCATGCTTGGGTCCGGAAAAATGAGCAGCTCCGAAGAAAAGCATGCAGAAAATTCTCGAAGCCCCAAGCCCGGAATACCAATGATCATACCGTCGGAGATTTTCTTTGAAATGCAGCTTTGTGCAGTCTCAGAGTACATTCATTCCTCAAGGAATAAACATGAGCTTAATAGAAACTGCAATGCAGCTGTTCATCTAGCATCGCCCAGAAGAATGTTGTCTGCCTTTACTCGCCGTTACCTATGCATTCGAGAGACCCCCGTATTATCAAAATGCTTTGTAAAGATAAACTTTAGATATTATAAAATGGAGATATTATGTTTGAATCTGTATACGAACTATCTGGGTTATACGTATGATTTTCTATAGAAAGAGATGGTTTATGTTTAAATAATATTCTGTGAGCATCTTTGTGCATGCATCCCTTTCATATTAAAGAATTCGAACGCTGGCTGAATTCTAAAAGTACATAAAAGTGTTCTACGCTCGGTAAAATATTGAGGTGATTCTCTGGCGTTTCCTACAAATAGACAGACAAAACGGAAATCAAGAGGATTAGGAAAACTCTTTCAATGAACTACCTCCTCTAATAAGAATGAAATAACTAAGACTGAGGTAAATATTCTGGTCGGAGCGTTTGCAATTGCTTCGATATCTGCGCGGCATGCACTGCATTCAGTAGTAAACAGTCTGGTAGCTTCAGACCACAACATCGTTCAATCTACGACATTCAAACGCTGTCTTGCAAGCACAAGATAACTTATGTAAATATAACTCTGACTATGACAGAAATAAATAAATAATCTCTTCACAAATATATAAACCAGTTTACAAATTAAGTACCAAGCATTACCAGGCTTTACCAGGCATTGCCCAGCATTACCAAAACAAAAAGGAACAATTACTTATAATCCCAAAACAAAAGCGTACCTACAACAAAACATTTCATACATAAAATGCAGCTCGGTATAAAATAAATAGCGGTTATTAAAACGAATTTCGTTTAAATTACTTTCATGACAATAAAAAGTTTGAATTAGATTTGTAATTGTTGATGTCTAGAGTGGAGGTGCCATGATTTGCTCTGCGGGTTGCGTGTAGGAGTTTCCATCTCTTATTACAACCTCATGGACGCATCCAAGCACATGGACATGTTCTTACACCATTTTCTCCACTTTAATGCATCAATTTCTTAATTACCAACACAACTTTGACAAAAACAACAACGTTCCAATCTGTATACACTTAATATTTTAGTCAGTCAAAACGATACCACACACTAAAACTTAAAATAAGCTACACACGCCGAAAGTTAAGTCAAAATGTAAATGAACGCGGTGACCGAAATTCGTTTCTGCCTCCCCCCTTTCCCACCAGCCCCCTGTTTTCGGTTATTTCCAGTTTCCTTCAATTATGTTGATGTCGTTGGATCAAAGGGCTCGTGTCCACGACCCGTGCTGCACCCCCAAGCTGGGCCCTGGCTCGCGTTCCCGCCGCGTTGGAATAGGGTACACGTGACTAGCATGAAACGCGTTGTGGATGAGCGCTAAGGGTTAAAGGGTAGCATTTCTTTGCAAAGATTGCGTTTTGGTATAAGCATTCAATTACCCGTTTAAATGTTTTTTTTTCTGAAGATTAGGCTGAGATCAGGACAACACGTCAGTAACTATTAAGAAAGTTTATATAAAGGTGAGCCAGGTTGAGCCAGAATTTATTTGGTGGAAGAAATGGAGAAAGTCACAAAAATCTAATGGCTAATTGAGGCAACACGAAATATTAATCTTTTTGTGCAGTTAACTTACCGAAAAGCAAAACTCACTTTTTAAGGACTCGTGTCTTATCGATAACTTAGCTCACGAATTTTCAAACAAGAAATGTTCTTGGGATATGGACAAAACTACAATGTCCAGTTAAGTTACTAACCTCCAGATAAAAACTATCCCCGTGATGAAAACAAACCGGTTGCTTCTGTTTTTTCCCAGCTGAAAGATTTAAGTAGAAAAATATGATTTTGGCCCTTATTCACTGCTAATTGCTACCCAACTTAATTTTAAGTTTGTTCGGTAAGCTTTCATTTACCCATTATTATTTTTTAATTACCATAACTTATTGGCGCTCTGTAGTTTAAAGTAATTAGCGCGTATTGTAGTTAAACATCGTTTCTAGACCTATAAATCATACATGTACGGCATGTGTTTCACTAAACCTAAACGGTATTATGAAATGTCTATACGCTAGTGCGTTATACACTAGTCTCTTTGAGCCTATTCTCTCGTATACAAGCCATGATTCAGAGAGCAGACACACGTGAAATAAAACGTCAGAGCTGCCAACATTGCGCGCCATACATGCATACATGAATACATACATGCATACATAGATATACGTTATACTCCTCGGTTGACGGTAGATCATACGAAACGGAGACGGGGGAAAAATTACATGGGAAGTTGGAGCCAGCTGACGTTTAATTTCTAGCTATTCACTCATTTGTGCGCAGTTGGAAGAAACGATCTCCTGCTTGTGCAGCTTCAATTGAAGATAAGAAACGCTACGAATTTATCTTGCGTCTTTAGACAAAAGTAGGTTAGAGTGACCAGTTGTGGCCAGGCTAAGCAAATATTCAGATTTGAAGTTGCAAGGAAACAAATTTGGAGTAAACTTTCAGCTATATTTTGTGAAGACAGCTGATAAGTAATCAGCTAGTTATTAAAAAAACGTTTAAAGCCCTCGATAAACCCATTTCTGATTACTATTGATATTTTCGGTAAAAATTTGACATCATGACCAGTTCTGGTCAAGATGTAACACATTGTGCAATTGATTTGTATTTGTGTTCGTATTTGTTTTATATAGTAGACACGAACATGTATAATAGACATCATGTGGCCATGGCGTTATTTACTGCTAGCTACACAAGTTAAGCAATTAGCTGTAAAAACTAAAAACATCTCAAGTGGCCACAACTGTTCACTCCACCATGCGACATAGTTTTGTCTGCAAATGTAAGAAGAGGGGGGATTGTGTAATAATTTTGAGACAAGTAATCGTAACTTTTCATGTAACTGGTAAAACGTATGCAAGACAAACAATTTCAGCAATAATTTATTTTTTAGGAAGAGCAGTGGTTTGAATGATAAAATCTGACACAATTTCCTTCCTAGATATTTCACTATCAGTTTTTTAAACTAGTGTTTATTAATCAACAAACTAACAAGTGAACTTCTTACGAAACGCGATGATGCAAAGAACGAGGGTCGATCTTCTTCAAAACCATCGCTCCGACGTTTCTGGACACCAACAAAGTCGCTAGACAATTTTGGCACCAGCTTGATTTCCGCCCGAAAGTTAGATATTATAGCAAATCCCAAAGAAATTAAATTGAAAGTCGCGATTCGCCAGACTGACAAAAGAATTTTTCATTTCCCTCTCATGAAAGGAAAATGTTGTGCTTGCCGTCGAATTTCTAAACCGGAGGAAATATCTTTGTTATAAAGTTATATGCCCCTTAATCTAAAGCTGTCCGCTGACTAGGCTACAATGCACTATAATCGCCATCTTTATTAATATCTCGTCCTTATTTTATCAGAGATACAGCGAAAGGATCACACTCCTTGGATGTCAGAGATTGTTGTTTTTATCATCTGAAGATTGGAATAGCGATGATTGGACAAGAAAAATATCGCGACAATCAAGTTACTAACGTATTGGTTCCACGAATTCTTTGATTGGAAGACATCTGGATGCTTCAAATCTAGGTTCGTTAAGGAATATTGTGTAGCAGAGCTACGCATTTCATGATATAGGGGAAGCAAACTTAAATTATATTTAGAATGCGCTGTAGATATTTATATTAATAGAAACGCCGGCAAGGTGAAAGATCCACGTTCGACTCCCGCTACGTACACAATAATTAGAAATTGGTTTTTATTTTATAATAATTAAGATTATTGCTGGATCCTTACTTCGCATACCTTGTTGAACTTTCACAGTAAGCTTCTGGAATATTCAGCTGATTTCTGAAACAAAATTCACAGAAATGATAACAACCAATCATTTAAAAACTATTTCTATAACTGCTAGAACTCGCATCAAACTAGTGATGAAACAATGGTTAAAATGATAATAGAAAAAAATTAATTTTACTGAATGTGATTGGGTGATTAAATTAAAAACGACGCCCACATAAACCCAAAATGTCACAACTACACACACAACTACACACACAGCGGAAAACTAGAGACGCCTCTTAGCGGAGGAAACCGGGGAAACTCGTGCACGCCAGCATAGTGCGCCACCCGTGCTCGGGGAAACTCGTGCACGCCAGCATAGTGCGCCACCCGTGCTCGGGGAAACTCGTGCACGCCAGCATAGTGCGCCACCCGTGCTCGGGGAAACTCGTGCACGCCAGCATAGTGCGCCACCCGTGCTCGGGGAAACTCGTGCACGCCAGCATAGTGCGCCACCCGTGCTCGGGGAAACTCGTGCACGCCAGCATAGTGCGCCACCCGTGCTCGGGGAAACTTGTGCACGCCAGCATAGTGCGCCACCCGTGCTCGGGGAAACTCGTGCACGCCAGCATAGTGCGCCACCCGTGCTCGGGGAAACTTGTGCACGCCAGCATAGTGCGCCACCCGTGCTCGGGGAAACTCGTGCACGCCAGCATAGTGCGCCACCCGTGCTCGGGGAAACTCGTGCACGCCAGCATAGTGCGCCACCCGTGCTCGGGGAAACTCGTGCACGCCAGCATAGTGCGCCACCCGTGCTCGGGGAAACTCGTGCACGCCAGCATAGTGCGCCACCCGTGCTCGGGGAAACTCGTGCACGCCAGCATAGTGCGCCACCCGTGCTCCGGGGAAACTCGTGCACGCCAGCATAGTGCGCCACCCGTGCTCGGGGAAACTCGTGCACGCCAGCATAGTGCGCCACCCGTGCTCGGGGAAACTCGTGCACGCCAGCATAGTGCGCCACCCGTGCTCGGGGAAACTCGTGCACGCCAGCATAGTGCGCCACCCGTGCTCGGGGAAACTCGTGCACGCCAGCATAGTGCGCCACCCGTGCTCGGGGAAACTCGTGCACGCCAGCGTAGTGCGCCACCCGTGCTCGGGGAAACTCGTGCACGCCAGCGTAGTGCGCCACCCGTGCTCGGGGAAACTCGTGCACGCCAACGTAGTGCGCCACCCGTGCTCCGGGAAAGAAATGGCGCACACACAACTTCACACACAGCACATGGCACCACTAAGGTAGTTATTCCATGGCCACTGCCAATCAGATGCCTTAACAGACCGTTAAACAATAAACAAGCCACTTACAAACTGTACCTACAAGTATTAATGTAAGCAATAAGAAAGATGAACTCCGTAGAATCGGCATTAGCTCATCAGTGTTAACACGCAAGGCTTTCTTCAAACGACAGCGACGATCACTACTCGCATTCTTGCCAGCTAATTAGATCTTCAAACTACACGCGCCAAGAAGCCATTGTTCTCAAAATGTGCGCCGTGCAAGTTTTACCGACTTATTAAGAAAGTTTTGCGCCGGCTTTAGTCGCGCAGAATGATGTCTCTTGCGGAGATGACAGACGAGGTTGTCGACTTTTTTTGCTTGAGATTCTTGCTCCCGTTTCGCTTGTGAGTTTCGGGGCGGTGCGCTACGGTTATGCAGGTGCATTATGCTGGAGCTAAGGGGTCTAGAACGTCAGAAAGTCAACTGAAAATTAGCTTTTTGGCTAAAAGCTTAACTCAACAGATTTATATTCCGTTTAGCAAAAATCACGTCAGATCTCCACTGGTCACCACCAGTTTGTAAAGATAAGAAAGCTCTGCTATACTTTAACAATGATGGTAGGGAAATCACAACCCAAATGGCTTTACCTGGCTTTATCTAGTTGGTATCTTGAGGCCATTTTGCTTGAATGGAATAGTTTTTTTGGTTCCCAATACGAATATTTTTGAAAGTAAGCAATCAAAGACATTTTAACATTGAGACACTTAGGAAATCTCCTGAACTTGATTGAAAACAATCGTTTACTGGTCACTGATAGAGAAATGCTTCGTGATTCTTAGCATATTATTGTCACATTTCTCGTGGGTGCTTTCCTAACGAAATTAGTATCACTTTGTACAAAGAAGATTAAAATCAGTATTGTGACCCATGACTGGCAACGATGTGGACATGTGCTTTTGTACTTATCCATCCAATAGAAAGGTTTAGTTCTCATGGAAACCTTACAATAGTACAACAACTCACTGTGTAACAGGCGGTCGCTTTTAGAGGCTAAATGTGTTAAAATTTTCAAATTAAGCCTGAGAAATGATATAAAAACAGATGATCATTTGATTTTTCATTCAAAAGAGCATGATAAAATTGAAAATTAGTAGAGACTTTTCTATTCCCTTCCAAATGAGGAAACAAGCGGCATATATAACTCCTTAACGGCGACTTGAGGCCACATTCCTCGCCAGGCTGTGGAATGTGGTGCGGAATGTCGTAAGACGGAGAAGGGATAAAATGTTCAAGTTGCCACCAGCCGCGTTTGATTCACCTAGATAACCGTCCAGGAATGTTAATGAAATAACATATAACATTTTACCCCGCTTTCGTTCCGTCACACGTAATAAAGTATTCAGAAATTAGCGATATTCGGTATCTTTATTAAAATTCCGTGAGTAGCGTGTGCGAGTACAGTGTTTACGGTGTCTGTCACCTGCCGCACGCCACGTGTGAGCGAAGCAGCTGAGTGAAATAATGGGATGGTTGCGACTCAATGCCAAAGTAGCTCCACTGATCTCTACATAGCCATGGATAGCGCTTCGTACAGTGAGACTTTGATGCCGTATTGAGCCACTTTATCATGTCTTCCCACTGATCTCTATAGCCATGGATAGCGCTTCGTACAGCGAGACTTTGATGCCGTATTGAGACACTTTATCATGTCTTCCCACTGATCTCTATAGCCATGGATAGCGCTTCGTACAGTGTTTGATGGCATACCGAGCCACTTTATCATGTCTTCCCACTGATCTCTATAGCCATGGATAGCGCTTCGTACAGTGTTTGATGGCTTACTGAGCCACTTTATCATGTCTTCCCACTGATCTCTATAGCCATGGATAGCGCTTCGTACAGTGTTTGATGGCATACCGAGCCACTTTATCATGTCTTCCCACTGATCTCTATAGCCATGGATAGCGCTTCGTACAGTGTTTGATGGCATACCGAGCCACTTTATCATGTCTTCCCACTGATCTCTATAGCCATGGATAGCGCTTCGTACAGTGTTTGATGGCATACCGAGCCACTTTATCATGTCTTCCCACTGACCTCTATAGCCATGGATAGCGCTTCGTACAGTGTTTGATGGCATACTGAGCCACTTTATCATGTCTTCCCACTGATCTCTATAGCCATGGATAGCGCTTCGTACAGTGTTTGATGGCATACCGAGCCACTTTGGGGCAACTTCCCCTACTTGCAATTTTCATCAGTCATATGCTTGGTTATGTATGAAAGGTGAATTTTGTGTAGGAACGATAATTGTAGAAATCTTTTCAGTTTATAATTCGTGGGTTAACAGCATACAAAAGTGCATTGGCTTTTAATGAAGCGCAAATCTGGCTTCACTTTGCCTAATCTTGTCTCAATACGATGCGCTATCCAGGTTTTATTGAGATCGGTGGTTCAGTCAATAAGCAAACATCGGAAAAGGACGAAGTTTTCACGATTTTTTTCAATTGAAATCCTTAATTACAAATAAATCGATGTAAAGATGCCTGGACATCTGTTGTTAAGAAATTCATTGCCGAATTCACCGACTAAACTTGAACAAAACGACACAGCAATCTTACTTTCAGCGCTATTACACAATTTATATAAATTTTATTAAAGTTGCTACTTCCTAGCATGTATAGAACTATAACTTAATGATTGATTGTATGTTATAATGCTCGCTCGATCCGGAAGCATTGTGTATTGAAAATTTATTTATATGTTCACTGGTTCGCAAAAAGGAAAAAAAAATACTGAAGAACGAGATACTTCCGAGAAGAGATCACAGTCGATGGCTGCATCCTTGATAATAATAATAACATTTTTGATGGAAAACATTCATGAACCACAAACTTGTTTCAAATCACAGAAAATGAATTCCTTATTCATGAATCATTGATTCGTTTCTCGTATAAGTACTCTTGTCGTTCAACAATATGCATCTCCAATTCCAATCAAGCAACGTTTCAGTTGCTGGCAAAAGCACTAAAGTTATATTCTTCAAGTGCCCGCGGTGAAGAATATTACAAAAATTAAACAGACCGTTAACGGTTATCGCCATGGCAACTGCCAATCAAATTGATTGATTATTCGCTTGACGGGTGATCGCGTTCTCGACCGGTTATTGAAAACAACCCTTAAGTATCAGAGTCAACTAACTTCGTGCAAAACTCGTCGAATAAAGATACTGACTCTTTTCGTCGGGACTTTTTTTCCATCCCCAGGAACAACGTTCGCAAAGTTTCAAGTACTTTTAAAAAATCCGCTTGGACTTTTCGCATGGGGTGGAGCGGCGAAAGAGAAAATGTAAAACTTTCCAAGCAGAATCTTGTCTGATGCTCCAGTTAATTTGCAACTAACAATGGCTAAAGCCGAATAATTTTATTAAAAGTCTGATGATAATCCGGCGCCGGCGCCGGCGTCGAAAAAAAGAGAGAAATAAATGCGGTGCAGAAAGGGTTCGTTCCCAAAGGATGTCAAATACGTTGACAGCGTCTGGCCCGGCGTCTAGTCGTGGCTTTCTATCACAGTCTGTCTACCACTTTTTGTTTTTAGTAAATGTGATGAACTTTAAAACGACTCACTCACACTTGTAATGTTGGCTCCATAGCATCCCTCGTGTTGCCAACAATCAAATCGCATTAAAATAAATTGCGAAATCATCAAGATATGTGCATAAAAATCAATTACGAGCCCCATTAATAAAATAATAAACAATCAGGACCTTACTGGCGGTGAGACACAGTTTAGAACTTTGCAAAACAGTTCCGGGTCAAATGAGGCAGGGGGTGAAAAAACAACCTTGACCTAGTCCAACTGAAGTGAAATGACCTTCAACTCCACAAAAACCATAAACAAATTGTAATGACCTTTCAACCTGTTGAGGCTCACCGGGAAATAGCGATTTTTTTTTTGCCACATACAAATTAGTTTACTTTCTTCTATCAATCAATCAATCCAATCAATATTTTAATTGGCAAACGTGATAAAAGGTGTCCACCTTCTAAAGCGTACTCTCATCAATAACCCCTAAAATTTTGCCACCTTTCCGCACCCCCGCCGTGACCTCTGTCCAATTTCCGCTTCTTTATTTCCTCCCCCGGCGCAAACAACCCCAGTTTGTGCGACGAACGCTCAGAGCGGGGGTGACGCCGGGCAACGGGGGCGTTATTTATTAACAGCGCCGGAAACTAGAGAACTGGCCAACTTCCGGTTTTCTAAAGCCTCCGACAAGTTTCCGTCCCATTAGGCAGGAGAAAAGTTTAAAACCGAAAATCCCCTAGAAGAAGTGTGGTAATAAATAAAACATCTGCCGTGCAATACGCGCGTGGGACGGAGAGAGAGGCGTGGGGTTTTTTGCGCTGCAACCTCGACCAGGTTGGCACCACTGACTTCTTGGCAGCGCTGAAGTTTTCGTGGCGCAGTCGCTCGCACCCGGAACCGGAAGTTAATGACACGTTATAATTTCGGGCGGAAAACCACCGGCGCTTCGCGATGATCCGCTTCGAAAATCCTATTAAAATATGTCTCCGAATCCGAAAAAATGACAGACGCTTGTGAATTCGCACGAGGAAACCAGCCCTAGCCGCTTTTAAGCCACTGATCTCAATCAGCTGCATAACGCATCGTGGTGAGCCAAGGTCCAGCGAAATGAAACCAGGTTTTCGCCATCAATTATGCACTTTTCATGCTGTGCTACCGAGAATCATGAACTGAAAATATTTCCGTGCCTCTGCCCTGCCATACCTCCATCCCAAGAATAAATATCAGCAGTCGATCAACGAAACAGTTCTCCCTCGCTTACCCTACATCCCAAGACCTAAACAGCAACAGATCAACTTAACTAACCTCTCTCCATATCTCTGTCCTGCTTCCCTATAACCCAAGAAGAAATTTCAGCAACAGATGAACTAACCTAACATCTGTACATCCCAATAAGAAATATCAGCAAGATATCCACTAAACTAACCCCTGTCCATGTCTCTGCCCCACTTTGCTACCCCTCCATCCCAAGAAGCAACATCAGTAACACATTAACTAAAGCATGTCTTTGCCCCTGCGCAGGTTTCCTGAACGCCAACACCGATCCGCAGCTGCGCTCTCCAGCCAACTACGGGCTGATGGACCAGATTGCAGCGCTGCACTGGCTGCAGGAGAACATCGCTGCGTTCGGCGGGGATCCGGGCAACGTGACGCTGGCGGGACACGGAACGGGCGCCGCCTGCGTCAACTTCCTGATGACCTCGACGGCTGTGCCGGATGGTAGGTAGCCGCGTGGCCTTGGGCAACGCTCGCGAGGGAAAAGCGAGGGACGAATTGAAGGATATTCGATGTGTTTTTTAATTGTACGTTTGTTTGACTCTTTAATAGACCAAATGGCTCGACTGATTTTCATAATAATTTCTAAATAAAATCCTATTTTAATTACTAAGACATTGCACTATTTTCAGCATATTATAATGACAACTTTTAAAAAAATCATTTCTTAACAAACCTTTCTATTACGTTTCTCACCCTAGAGACCAAACTTCAATATCTTTACTCAACTTTTCAGACATGTTAAACCTTTTAACATAACGACTATGTTAATATTTCATTGTTCTTTTTTAAGACTTTCTCTTGAAAAAGACGTTTATATGTTGCCATCTAACGTTTCCTTAGTTTTTCGCACTAAATCTATTCCAACAAAACTTATTGACCCTTCAAGAATATAAAATCAGCATCATTCAAATCACGCTCATCCTCAACGCGCTTAAAATGAGCACGGCACAACGCCCACCAGCAATGGCGTGGGTCATCTTCAATTAAATCAGAGTATGTTTTAAAGTTGTCAAATTTGCAAACGCTAAGCGTTGAACAATGTCTCATAATGAAATGGAAAGTACAGCCATAGTACTCGAAATTATCGCTTACAGAAAATATCCGCAAACAGCGCAAAAAACACAACCAGATTATTAAAATCCCTCCAAAAATCTCTCAATCGAAACATGCGAATCGCGCCCTCTGCACACAGCCCCGCGCGAAAGCCAGGCCGTGCGATTTTCCAACCTCCCTTGGCAGCTTTTCCCCGGGCCGTCGACGACACGGGTTCGAATCCTGGACCCCGCGGTGCCACCCCCTAGTGCGCATGACGAGGGTCTTAAGCTGTCTGTCATGTCAAGACAAAGGAGCTTAGCGCCGGTCCCGGCTTATATTATCGGGAAGCCGGCGAACAGACGGCGGTGGCAGCGGCAGGGATGCTGGATAGGGGATGGAGGAGGCAGGTAGCCAAGAATTCCGCCGGTAGACCCGAAGACATGAACTGAATGGATTTATAAATTGTCTCTCATTGCCTGCTGCCTGCACACATCTCGCTATCTTTCGGATTGTTCGCGAGTGAAAAGCGGAAAATGAAAAGATGGCAGTTTTTCTTTCCTTCTCTCATCTTTCCTCCGCGCGGATTGTGCGTGACTTTTGTCGAGTGGGTGCCGCGTGGAATTTAATGGATGCGAACTAATTTTCAGAGTGGGATGACAGCTTGAACTTAAAATCAGGAGGATTTCTTCGCGTTAAATGTAGGGGCGAACGTAGAGTAAAATGCCAGAGGCCGGCAAAGCGCCGGTTGAATGAATCCTTTCATTTCCTTGACAAGAGATGTGTAACAAACAAGATTAAAGTTCACTGCGTGTGATGTTGCCCTGACTCAACTTTCACACCGGTTTATTTTTGAGAAAATGGTAAAGATGATATTTATTTTAACTTAACTTCTTTGGAGAATGATTGAATGAAATGATGATGATGATGATGATGATGAATGATGATTGATTGAATGATGATGAATGATGATCACCAATCGTCCACGACCGATCCAACCCAACCAACCACCTCGCCTTCACAAAGGCTCATATTTGACCGAGTTATCCTAATTGCAATTGTACTAACTTAGTGCAAACTTAGTGCTTGTGCTTAGTGCTTGGGGTGACCATGCTGCGTAACCCCAACCAGCTAATACAGATTCACCCATCGAACCCTCCGTTTCTGCAGAGGACTGCTAAGTGCTAGCTGGGACCGTGTTGCTTGACCCGTACAATCCACCACCCATCTAGCCGCTCGTCTATACAGAGTCCTGCTCAGTTCCAATGGTTCATATGCTAGTAGGGTGACGGTGTTGCTTAACCGCCATCTAACCCGTCTAAGCATCACCTCGTCCCGGAGAGTCCTGATCTGTCCTAATGAAGCAGGGTGACCGTGTTGCTTAACCGCCATCTAACCCGTCTAAGCATCACCTCGTCCCGGAGAGTCCTGATCTGTCCTAATGAAGCAGGGTGACCGTGTTGCTTAACCGCCATCTAACCCGTCTAACTATCACCTCGTCCCTGCAGAGTCCTGATCTGTCCTAATGAAGCAGGGTGACCGTGTTGCTTAACCCCCAACTAACCCGTCTTACCATCACCTCGACTCTGCAGAGTCCTGATCTGTCCTAATGAAGCAGGGTGACCGTGTTGCTTAACCCCCATCTAACCCGTCTAACCACCATCTGGTCTCTGCAGAGTCCTGATCTGTCCTAATGAAGCAGGGTGACCGTGTTGCTTAACCCCCATCTAACCCGTCTAAGCATCACCTCGTCCCTGCAGAGTTTTGATCTGTCCTAATGAAGCAGGGTGACCGTGTTGCTTAACCGCCATCTAACCCGTCTAACCATCACCTCGTCCCTGCAGAGTCCTGATCTGTCCTAATGAAGCAGGGTGACCGTGTTGCTTAACCGCCATCTAACCCGTCTAAGCATCACCTCGTCCCTGCAGAGTCCTGATCTGTCCTAATGAAGCAGGGTGACCGTGTTGCTTAACCGCCATCTAACCCGTCTAACCATCACCTCGTCCCTGCAGAGTCCTGATCTGTCCTAATGAAGCAGGGTGACCGTGTTGCTTAACCCCCATCTAACCCGTCTAACCACCATCTGGTCTCTGCAGAGTCCTGATCTGTCCTAATGAAGCAGGGTGACCGTGTTGCTTAACCGCCATCTAACCCGTCTAACCATCACCTCGTCCCTGCAGAGTCCTGATCTGTCCTAATGAAGCAGGGTGACCGTGTTGCTTAACCGCCATCTAACCCGTCTAAGCATCACCTCGTCCCTGCAGAGTCCTGATCTGTCCTAATGAAGCAGGGTGACCGTGTTGCTTAACCGCCATCTAACCCGTCTAACCATCACCTCGTCCCTGCAGAGTCCTGATCTGTCCTAATGAAGCAGGGTGACCGTGTTGCTTAACCGCCATCTAACCCGTCTAACCATCACCTCGTCCCTGCAGAGTCCTGATCTGTCCTAATGAAGCAGGGTGACCGTGTTGCTTAACCCCCATCTAACCCGTCTAACCATCACCTCGTCCCTGCAGAGTCCTGATCTGTCCTAATGAAGCAGGGTGACCGTGTTGCTTAACCCCCATCTAACCCGTCTAACCATCACCTCGTCCCTGCAGAGTCCTGATCTGTCCTAATGAAGCAGGGTGACCGTGTTGCTTAACCCCCATCTAACCCGTCTAACCATCACCTCGTCCCTGCAGAGTCCTGATCTGTCCTACTGAAGCAGGGTGACCGTGTTGCTTAACCCCCATCTAACCCGTCTAACCATCACCTCGTCCCTGCAGAGTCCTGATCTGTCCTAATGAAGCAGGGTGACCGTGTTGCTTAACCCCCATCTAACCCGTCTAACCATCACCTCGTCCCTGCAGAGTCCTGATCTGTCCTAATGAAGCAGGGTGACCGTGTTGCTTAACCCCCATCTAACCCGTCTAACCATCACCTCGTCCCTGCAGAGTCCTGATCTGTCCTAATGAAGCAGGGTGACCGTGTTGCTTAACCCCCATCTAACCCGTCTAACCATCACCTCGTCCCTGCAGAGTCCTGATCTGTCCTACTGAAGCAGGGTGACCGTGTTGCTTAACCCCCATCTAACCCGTCTAACCACCATCTGGTCTCTGCAGAGTCCTGATCTGTCCTATGCAAGCAGGATGACCGTGTTGCTTAACCAGCTCGCTTCGTCTGCGCAGGCCTGCTCTTCCACCGCGCGATCCTGATGAGCGGCAGCGCGCTGAGCCCGTGGGCACTGGTCGAGAATCCCGCGCACTACGCGCAGGCAGTCGCGCGGCACGCCAACTGCTCGCCGGACCTGGCGACCGCGCACCTGCTCAAGTGTCTGCGCGACCGTCCGCTCGACCTGTTGCTCGCCACGCCCGTGCTCGGGCCGGACTTCAGCAGCCCGTTCGGGCCGAGCATCGACGGCGTGGTCATCGACATCGACGATCCGCCGCAGAGCAGCCAGAAGTGAGTGCTGGAGGAGTGATAGGGTTTTGACGGCTATGGTATTCCTGCAGTTCTCTTCGGGAGAGAGCTTTTCCGGATGGCTCAGCTGGATAGAGCAACCGCCCGGCAAGCGGGAGGTCCTGGGTTCGTTTCCCGGTTCGGTCGCGCATTTTTGCTGTGTCGCTATCTCTTCATTGATCGATACGTTCACAGCAATGATGGGGCGTGTCGAATGGCGGCGATCCTGGCTCACGTCTGCTTGACGCCTTGTCCTTCAATTCCGCGTTTCTTACTGCTAGCTGAGACAACCAAAATGACCGCATTCAAGAACTGGCTAGTTTTTGGCTAACCACAATCACTGCTAAGACTGCTGGGTGCCTGCTAAAACTTGCATAATATACCACTATAGACTCTCTGAGATCGCTCATTCACGTTTTAGCGAACATGGATCGAATAAAACTTGCAACACGCTGATGATTTCTGGTGTTTAACGACGCACCGTTTTGAAAACTGGCCCTATGGCACTGGTCTAACGGCGTTGGTGAATGAAATGGTGATAATGAACCTAACCTAGTCTAGACGGGAGGAGGGGAAACTCGGTGCTGGCACGTAGCCTACTCCTTTCGTAAAGCACCGAGGGGACCACCGGCTTCGCGTCCCTTCCGAATGACGGTACAACTCGAACAGGATTCCTCCACTTATCCATGCTGTCGAGAGGTTGATAAGCAAGGCGAGAGTAGTTTTCGTACTAACTTCAAACCCTCCAACCTCTTTCCCGAACAGAACCGACCGTATGCGTGATGGTTACCCACCCAACATCTACCTCAGCACAATGTTACTTAACTTCGGTAAACCCGTGTTTCCAACAAGCCAAACCGTTCGTATTAACGCAACGCAAACTGCAACCAGAAAGATGGCCGCTACGGACCACCAACATGTCCGCCCCTGTCCCGTGTCCCCCCCGGACCGGCCGGAAGTAGCTCCACGGCGCATGACGAGTCCGCTTCCGGTTGTCGCAGCGAGCGTTTCGGCAGCAGCGAGCCGCTGCGCCCGGTGCCGGCCAGCCACCGGCCGAGCCCGCTCAACGTGCTGCTGCGCAAGAACGTCATCTCGCGTCTGTCGCGCTACGACCTGCTGCTCGGGGTGGTCAAGGCCGAGTCGTACTTCGCTTTCACCGGCGACGACGTGCAGTACGGCATCGAGGCGGACCGCCGGTCGAAGATCCTGCGCACGTTCGTGCGGAACACGTACAGGTGGGTGGTTGCCGTGGTTTGCGCTGCGCTGGCTGGAGGTCTGGAGTCGAAACTGGTGTTTGATGAGGGAAGTCGTCTTTGCATCGTGTTTAGAATCTGGTAGGCTACTAAAAACTACTCGATTAACTCAACTCAGTCAATGAAAACAGTGTCTAGCGCAAGTCTAGCGACAGTGAGACAATATTTTAACTTAACAGCGTAACTGTTAAGTCTTATTGAACTCTTAATAGATTATTTAGATAGTTGGCTTACAGTATCTAAGGCAAATCAGACAATATTTTGCCATTTTCTTAACTCTGTCTTCAAGTGGGTTGAATTTCAAGGAAACACCCTGGAATTAGCATGTTTATGTAAGTTTTCTTTAAGCAATGAGTAGAAAAAATGGCTCCAACACCGGCTTAAGGCATTTATTAAAGTCCCTAAGCTAAAATAGTTGATTCGCTTCACAAAAAAGAGAGTCTTCAACTAAACTTACTGCTGAAAAGTATCCAGTAAGTTATTTTTTTAAATGTTTGTTCGCGCTCTCAGCCCACACGCCTCAAACCGATTTTGATGAAATTTTATGGGTACCTTCGTTTTATCCCAACTAAGACCCTGTACTATTTTCAGAAAATTCCATTAGTAAATTTTTCCAAGATTCAGTTTTTTCAAGTCACTTTTATCAGCGCACACTCAATAAAATTGTGTTCGCGACGCCCTCGTCACAAAAATTCGCCACAGATTGGCATTCCTAGCTCGATGGTTAAACTCATCCCTTGTCCGGAGATGAATCAACGCCTACCCCGACCAGAAGTCAACAAAACGGTCCACCCTGGGCTAAGAGACGACCCGTCCCCAACGCAGGTACCACCTATCCGAGATCCTGGCGACGATCGTCAACGAATACACGGACTGGGAGAGACCGGTCCAGCATCCGATCAACATCCGCGACGAGACCCTGGAGGCGTTGAGCGACGCGCAGGTGGTCGCCCCCATCGTGCACACCGCCGACTTGCACTCGGCCGCGCGGCGGAACTCGTACCTCTACGTGTTCGACTACCAGACCAAGTTCGGAGACTACCCGCAGGTAGGGCTCTTGCTCTTCTCTCTATTATCTCCGTAGCTAATTGATATTTTTCACACAGAGAGAAAATGACGTCAGATACCCACTGGAAGTACTGCCAGTTAGAAAAAAATATGTAATTGGCTCTGTTAGGTAACCGAGGGATATGGGGAGATCACAACCCGAATGGCGCTGCATGGCTTTAGCTAGTGGGTATCATGGCGTCACTTTGATTGGATTTGGATTGAATGGAATAGATGAATTATATAATTTGCTAATTATATAAATTGTCCGTCCCTCAAACTTAAGTGAAATGAATAATGTGTAAAAATCAGAGTCAATCAGAGTCGGGGCGGCTGTGGTAACTGAATGTTGACAAAATATCTCTCCTGAACTCCAAAATTGTAGGTGCTTGCACGGGTTTTACCAAGAGTCCAATACAGGCAAATGTCTTGTATGGAAAACTCATGGGGAAATCGAGCGACGAAGCGCTGGTGGCGAATCTGGCGGAGAAGCTAGAAGTTTCCATCGTTTTACTCGTATTTTTTTATTTCGCATCGTGTTGGTATTAATTTTGACTACTGGCGTCGAGCGGTCAAGGAAATTTTCTTACAAGGAAGTAAAAAAACTTTCCTTAAAAATCACAACTTTGTGTGAAATTTAATTCAATTGAGGAGTAGTAGATGGAAATCAAATTCGAACAGTATAAAAGAATGAATTAACGCTATTTCAAAGCGGACACACATAGCTGCTGCACCCAAATGGGCTAGACACGAGAACTCGTCGTTTCTCGTTCTAACTTTCAGGGTTCGTTTGTCAGTATTGCCGGCTTGAGCTGCAAATGCAACGCATACACTTCAACAAAATACTAAATAGCCATCCATATTTTGTGACAGCCAATCTCGAGCTATGCTTACTTCGGGGCCACTTTTCTTCAAGTATACAATTTAAAATCTACTTTCCTCTGGAAGAGAAGTACAGCTGCACGAAGTGTAAAACACAATTAGCTTTTTTGCGCGTCGCCACAATCACGCATTGAGAAGTGGCGAATGACAATTGTAGCTGGCAAATATATTACACTCCCGGCTAAAAGGCTGGTGAAAGGGGGTGCGAAAAGCCCCGTCACAATGTGCCAATTTCTGCAACCATATACCTACGAGCCCCGAAATTGCGATCGACAGCGTCGAGTGACTTCTGACAACGCTGACAGAATTCCAACTTTGGCAACAACAAAAAACGAACAACAACGCACGAAAATCAGTCGCAAAAGAAAAACAACACACCGAAAACTTTCCGGGACATTTGTGAAATTCACTTTCGATGTTTCTGATCTGGAATATTACATTTCGCAAAAGAATGAAAATAACTGCGACTTGCGATTGGCCAGACTGGCGGCGGAACGGAAACTCCGATACGATTTTTCACGAAAAGTTATGTATTTTCCGAATTCGCTCATTGTATTTTCTTGTTTGTAACGTTTCGACTTTGCGAACGCGCGGTCGTCAGCTGGAGAAATGAAATTTCGGCGTGTATTTGACGTGTTTACTTGGGAGCTGCGAGCGAGTCATACCTGCACACAATTTTCTTCTGCAAGGAAACTTCGGAGCTATAAATAGCATTATGTCAACGCTGACGATTGCCGTATATCTGCAAAATATTACACCGAACTTGGTGTCTACGTCGAGGACCTGACATATATCTTCTTTGGTCTAGTTGAAATCATGAATAAGATAATATGTATATGATAAAATATGTGGGACATTTCTTTGTTTTTCCATGGAAATTTTTCCACGGTTCTATCTGAGAAACATTACACATCTTTACTAAACACAAAGAAATAACATCCCGTGAAAACTTCACATCTGGCTATCTTTTTTATTTAATTCCGTTGTCTGGTATATCTTTTAGTGTAACTCGAGTTATTAAAGAATTACGCAACGTTCTCAGAACTCAAGAGTCTCGAAAACTTCCAATAAAAAAGCTTGAAGAAATACAATGAATTGAGTCAGACATCAATAAACCACCAAGAAACGCAGAGTCCAATCAATCTCACCTCTGCTAAGCAAGCCGGAGAATGGAAGACATAATTGTCTCGACAACCCAAGAACCTGCCCTCCTCTAGATGCAATTGAATCTCCAGCAAGGCCAGCTTTGAACTCGAGCACAAAATAAGAAACAATTCCATCTCTCAACTATTATAAGCACAGAGTGATTTAATTTCCTTCTTAATTATATTAACATTCGTCGGTTAAGCATATTTGCATTATTAAAATGGTAGAGAATCCACGTCCGCGCACAAAGCAGCCGAGAATCAGATGCATTTAGGAGAGAGCATGCTTTTCCCACCATACAGTTGTCTCCAAAAATATACCATTTGAAATGGGAGAGCTTTTGAGATGTTTTGAATCTGCGTTTCATGTTGTACCAGAAAACAAAATAACAGCTTCAAAAACCAAGCTAGTTGGGTTTCATGACCACTAATCACGGAGCACTTGGAAAATAACTTGCTACAAAATAAACTTCACCCATTCGCTGGTTACAGCTTCGCTTACACACACACATAGGTACTCAAAACCAAGATATTCAAAACCCGCCTACCCAAACATGAACCCCCAACATTTCAAAAAAGTGATCTCGCTTTCATGCTTACCCCAAAACAATAATAATAAAAAAGAACTTGAATGTAGCGGTACCCACGGCTAGATCGTGCAAAATGACGTGAGGAACTATGGCAGTCAGTTATTATCCAGCAAGCCCGCTGGGAAATTCGCCGGGAAACTCGGGGAAACTCCATTAAGTATGATATTTCCAACTATGCGTGCGTGTGTATGTGTGGTGCGTGATGCGTGTAGAGGCAAACTTCTGTATGGGAAAAACATCTCGGAATCGCCTGATTGTTTTTTATACGGACTACGATTCGCAACTTTAGTCGACGCGCTGTTTTCTTTTATGGGCAGAAATTAAGGGCCCTGACGCGTCCCCTATTAGGGGATTCTCCTTAACTCCACGATGGCTTTAATACACCTATCACATTCAATCAAAATGACGTCATGATACCCACTCGCTAAAGCCAGGTAGAGCAATTCCGGTTGTGATTTCTCTATCTTCCTTTGTTATTTAGCAGAGCTTATTAATTTCTTTTCCAAACTGGTAGTACGTCCAGTGGGTATCTGACGTCATTTTTCTCTGAGTGGAATAGGTCTATTCACTGCACACTGATGGAGCAATGCTTCACAATACCAAACATACATGAAAATTTCTCGTGGATGTTCTTTTAACGAACTTATGTCACTTCAAAATGTCATTTATGACCATATGACATAATGTCAATGTGACATTTTGAATTGGAGCGGAAAACGATATTCAGGCGTGACTACGTCACTTTTCTTGTTGATTTGTTTTTCCAACCAATAGGAAGGCTGTATTCTTATGGAAACCATGACAACACGGCCATTATGACGTCATGCTTCACTCGGAAATAGTCTGTTGTTTTGAAGAGGCAACTTGTCATACCGACACAAGTCGGTGAACATGCGTCTCAAAAAACAAAGAAAAAAAAAACAATTTATTTTTTTTTTTACCGAGAAAATGAATAAATAGTAAAAATTATTGAAGAGAATTCCCTTCTGTCAGAAAATTGCAGTTTTTTTTTGTCAACGTCAATGTTGTTTACATTAGTAGCAAGAACTACGAAAATAAATGCTTTGCATTTAATTTTCTAGCAGCAAATCAGCAAGTCAACCAACAAACATCAATGAATATTCTGTTCTTCAGCCAAGAAACTCGGTGGAAAACAACATTTTGCCAGACCAAGATAACTAAAACATGTATTTATCTGAGAAAGACCGAAAAAATTGGCAACATTCTAAGCGATGCTTGAATACCAGGTGCGGCCAAGGCTCCTTACAAAAGCGCAAGATTCCAGAGACAGACTTTGCTGCGAAGTCGCGTTTAGTATTTAAGTGGGCCCGAGGAGCCGTGCGATAACACAACCATCGCGGCCGCGGGAAGTGTTCCGCGGCCGCGATGTTGTTTTTCACAGCAAAACGCGCGCAGGAAAATTCATGGCATCAAGTGAGATCTTGGCGTACGCCGAATTGGTTTTACGAACGCGGCGTTGAACTAGCTTTTTCAACACCAAAGAGAACAAAGGGAAAATAATTCAATTTCAATTTGTGGAGCGTCCGACCTGCATTCTGACAAATGGTTGGAAGGAGATTAAATATTTCTATGCAGAAAATTGTCTGAAAATTTGGCGTTGTAGCTCTTTTCTAGCAGAGAAGTAGGTTTAAGTGGGATGGTCACCCGTCCAACCTGTGACTCTGCGCAATGTTGCTTAACTTTGAAAACTCACTAATTGACATCACACTAAATACACTACTTTCTGACAGCAGTGAAATTTGGTCAACTTGATTTCTTATAAGTCGAATACAAAACACAGTGTGGTTTGAAAACAAACAATTTTAATTGCATATAATCACGGCTTTTCGGAATCGACCAACGCCCCGTGTTTCAGTGGCCCGTTAACTTCTAAGCGGTCCGTCAATGTGTTATTACCATGGCAACTGCCAATAAGACGCCTAGATATTGAGTTAACAGACTGTTAAATAATTAACAAGCCACTTGAAAACTGGGCTTCTACATCTTATTCTATCTTATAACTTCTGTAAGGAGTAATAGAACGAGAGCCAGACTTAATCTAGATTTTAATGTAGATAATAAAAGTAAGATGTCCGGTAAGTCGAAGGTTTGTTTTCGGTCATTCGGCTGTCCGTGTAGCCTACATCCCGGTAAGGTGAAAGTTCCTGGGTTGATTCCCGATGCGGACACACTTTTGAAAT
Source organism: Nemurella pictetii (assembly GCA_921293315.2). Lineage (NCBI taxonomy): Eukaryota > Metazoa > Arthropoda > Insecta > Plecoptera > Nemouridae > Nemurella > Nemurella pictetii. The sequence continues at coordinate 11,479,763 of OV121123.1, read as the reverse complement.
GGATATTTTATTTCTGAAATTAAATTTATGCTGTGTATGAGAGAATAATTACAGATTGGTTCGAATCAGCAATAAATGTTTATCTTTTTGACTAGAATCTCCATTTCATCCAACTTGTAACGCATCTTTCGGCGAGAAATCAACTAGAAAAACATGCCGAATATCCCGGCCCACACCAAAACCTCCGACTATCCCCTCCGACCAAGGCCAACGCAAGACCCTTCCGGAACTCCATGTATCCACCATCTAAATGTTAATATTATAACCTAAGCCCAGTGTCCCGGCTTCACCCGCCACCCACAACAAGACAAACTAATAAAAAGAAATTGGCCTCTGCTACCCCCAAGACGCGTGGACCGTCGCCGAAGAGGGAATAAAATCATCGTCCCTCCCCTGCATATACAGATCACGGAACGGGATAACGTTGATCGACTTATTCTCTGCGATTTTAAGGAGGCTAGACTACTGCTTTCTGCCAAGACGGGTATACTCCATGTTATTTGAAACTAAGAAGCCATTCCAAAATTTGTATTCGTACTGCATGTATTTTTACGTGTATTTTTACAAGTATTTTTACAAGTATTTTTACATGTATTTTTACATGTATTTTTACAGGTATTTGCTTTCACGTTCGAATTACCCTACTCTATATTATTAGCAACGAAGTAACATTCCAAAATGTGTGTCCGTGCCGGGATTTGACCTCAGATCATACACCTTTCTAGGATGGATTTATGCTACACTGACAACCAGCTTTGAATTGTGTATGAGGTTTATTGAGTTGTTGGGTTCCGTTGATATAGAAACAGGACTATGAATGAATGGATATTTATTTTCTAGATTACATACATACCGTACATGCAACAAGTTTGCATTTAGGTTCAATTCAACACTAACGGGAAGACTCTGATGATAATGTCGGCTGAGATAGAATGGTTTTCTACAAATTATTGTAGCATAATTTATTTGTTTCCATTGTTGAAACTATGAACTTATCCAAACTAAAACCATAAGAAATCAAGGATTGCTACATTTTATTGACATTGCTACAACATAATATATAACTTACTCTAACTTTTACCGTGTAAAAAAAAATTAAATATGATTTTAAAATATGAGCCATTGAGAATGAAAGTGAGGTAAGAAACATAACGTAAAAATTATTGTGTTCATGATTTACCAAATAATGCAGGAAAAGTGGTGTAAGAGTTTCGTCCATATCGTTACGTGCCATGCGATTGTGGTTTCGTTGTTAGTAAACCTGAACACAATTTGTCTTGGTATTCTGCAAATGTCACTAACACCGCTTGTATTTTCAACAACTCATATTCTAGACAAAGCTTCTTCAGAATTTTGGAGCCTTTTAGAGCATTTTGGAGCATTTTGGAAAATTTTGGAAAATTTTGGAGCATTTTAAAACTCGAAATACTTCATCCAGAAGCTGCGGTCAAAGCTCCTTAAGCGAAAAATTATTTATCTTACGGAGACAATAATCGTGAAAATGACTGTCTTATTAAACATTGTTTACCGACAAACTCGCCTGCCATATGTGCAATTTTCAATAATCTCGCGCAAAATCGCGTCGTCTCGCACGCACGATGAACTGTAATACGTTTTGGCACGAGACAGCGCTGCTGCAAGCAAAGACAATGTATCGTGCCTCGCGATAAGATGAAGATATTGTCGCTTCACATGACGGCCAAACTCAACAAGTTGATGCCGAGCAGAACGCCATCCATACGAGACAAATCCAGCGAATGAGAAAAATGCTGCCAACTTTCTAAAAGAAAAGTTTCTCGCATCACTTAATAGCCACTGCACAGCGATGTACACTTAAGCGTGAGCCGCATTATAGACCCGGGAAAACTTAAACGGATTTAGATTGATTTCCCCCCCCCTCGGTCGCGAGCTAACTTTTCAAATAAACATGTCGCTCTCGCTGGCTTCCTACAAATACGCAGGGAGGCTCGAGTATTTTCAGCACCCTCACCATCACCATTTCATTCACCGACGCCATTGGACCAGTACCAAAGGGCCAGTTTTCAAAACAGTGCGTCGTTAAACACCAACAATCATCATCAGCAACAGCTGACACCCCTTTCTCTTTGCCCCTGAAACACACCCACGGTGGTGTCCATGACTTGAGTGATTTGCTCAGCACTTTGTTGCCATTTCCTTCATCCTGCAATCAAGGGGTCGGGGACAAGAAAACCGAGTCTCGGATGCCACGAACTGTACGACTCCTTATAACTGCAGGTTTAACCTTTGGCGGAGTTGAGTGTTTGGAGTTGAGTTGAATTCCATGGCAACGGTCAGCCACGTGCAGTGAGATTCAATCTCTCCTGTGAGTTAGCTCTCAATTCAGAGTTTTAAAAAATCGTAAAACTAGCCATGAAAAGCATTTTGAAATGAAGGTAGCATCAGGAAAAAACTCAACTAACTCCTTTCAAGGTCAGAGTAAACAACAACTGGTTTATTTTCACACCTTAATTTAGCCAAGTTAAGCAGAATAAAGACAATCACAGAGAAATCAGTCCAACTTTTACCTGAGAGCAAATCTTACCAACAATGTGACTCAGTCAGCGAGAACCATGGTGACCTCGTGAAAAAAACATTACTCCAGAGCATCCAGAGTGGAGTGTTTTTTTAATTGTGTCCCGGACCCCCCCCCCCCCCCCCCCCCCCCCCCCCCCCTCCACACACACACACACGCACTTCTCACGAGATTGCAATTTCCTCCACGCGTTTCCTACCGCTGCTTGCCAAGTGATTAACAGGGTAGCTACCCCCCCCCCGACGCGGCTCCGGTGATGACGTCATTTCCTTGCGAATTTTAACGGCTGAATGTAAGAGACCATGCCGATACTTGCTTCACTCCTGTCAGGAAACTCTCTTCGACGTCAACTGTAGGGATGGACCTATTGTTTACAGGTTCTCTGAGGGCAAGCATTACAATCTTTCAACTCTGGGATGATGTGGTAGTTGAGCTGGATTTCATGGCAACGGTCACCACGATGCAGTGAAATTCAAGTCTTCTTTCACTCAATTCAATGACACTTTCATTTTCCAAGTCTGAAGAATTATGGACAGAAAATGTTAGTGACCATGGGGGTCTAGGGTTGACATGTTTGGTAATATTGGCCCTAACCACCGTATATCTCCTGTGGTTGTGTGTTCTTTTTTGTGTGAAATTATGCTAAAAATTTCTCCTTGTTTGAATTAGCGATTCTGACTCCATTTGAGTATAGAATAAGCCTCCCATCCCAATAATGAGAAGACTTTACGATTAAAACCATGAAAAGAAACCTTGGCTTTATATATCATTTGGGTACTATAGAAGAAAAGGGGTTTTTGATATGTTAAAAGATCATATTTCCTTATTGTCACTAGAACGCAAGGAAAAACCGGACAATCAAATATTTTTTCAAGCAGCAATGAAAAAATTACACAAAAATTCCACAAGACGTCCGACTCGCTTACGAGCACCTACACCTACCCTATTAAAAAATTCGCCGGCAAAAAAAACAACCGCCCATCTCGGGCAAAGCGCGAACGGGACGACCGTTAAACGGTGGCAGCCTGCTTTAGTTACCAACCAGTCCGTGGCGCCCGCCGCGCCGGAATCACATCCGGCGAATTCCAAATGAACCCGTCCACCAACGCCTTGGCGTTTTTATTGCCTTCCCCTTTGGGTTAAGTTTGGTTGGGGGGCGCTGCTTTACTAGGCCAGATAGAGCAGGGTACTACGGACAAGTGGCTAGACGATTGATGCTGCTAAAAGTGACGGTAAATGCTGCAACAGGGTACAACGGACCAGGGCCTAGAAGGTTGTTACTGGTACAGGTAAATCTGAAAACAGCGTGCAGCATCTCTACCTCTTTACAAGTTCCAGGCTATCTTAAAACAGGTCTTGTTGACTCAACGGTCTTGTCGCTAGAAGGTTGTTGCTTTTAAATTGCAGGTTAACCCTCAAATAGCATCTAGTGGCTATGAGCATACGACAGTCGAGTGGCTAAGACGGTGGCGGCTGACTACCTCTTAAAGTAATAGTACAGTGTGAAAATATGTTATCTATAATAAAGGGTTGTTGTTAAAAAGTTGATATAAGTATCTAATAGAAATAGCGATAGATAGAACGCCAAGTATCTGAAATGCAAGATGTCGCAAGTGGAATGTGTATTTATTTTGTGGCCCATGAAATGGACCACGGTTTCTGAATACATAAATAAGTGCAATTATACTTACTACCATCTGAGAGCAAGAACAGTTGGAGCAACTGATGTTCAAATGAAATCTATCTCGCTGTTAAAAATTTCTGACAAGCTTATCATGGGGAGCGAGTCCTACGTGATAGACACACATACCATACTCCATCCCACCCGGGACTAGATTGCGAATCAGGGACGCTTTGGTGAGTGGGTTCGTTGGGGGGGGGGGGGGGGGGGGGGGTGAGGCGGAGCACTAAACAGTAAAAAGCGCAGCTTGGCTCGCGCTCACGCCTAATCACCGAGAGTTAGAATCTTTCTGATGCTCGCAGCAAATGCAAATTACCTCGTAACACTTACCGCGTTCAGCCGACGAGGTCGGGGTGGAGGGGTGGAGGGGTGGAGGGGTGGCTTTCAAAGAGGGTGGCTGCTTTGCGGTGAAAAATTGAACGGTCAAAATTTGATGAGCGTGTGGGGAAAGAAATTGTGTAGTGGATGGTTTCACCGCGTTTAGTGGTATTTTAAAGGATTGATTATTGGTGTTTAACGACGCACTGTTTTGACAACTGGCCCTTTGGCGCTGGTCTAATGGCGTCGGTGAATGAAAGGGTGGTGATGAATCTAGCCTAGAAGCGAGGAGGGGAAACCCGGTGCAGGCACGTAGCCTACTCCTGTCGAAAAGCACCGAGGGGACCACCGGCTTTACGTCCCTTCCGAAGGACGGTACAACTCGAACAACAGGATTCTTCCACTAATCCGTGCGGTCGAGAGGTTGACAAGCAAGGCGAGTGAAGTTTTCGTACTAACTTCAAACCCTCCGACCTCTCTCCCGAACAGAACTGATCGTGTGCATGATGGTCACCCATTAAACACCTGACTCAGTGCGATGTTGCTTAACTTCGGTAATCTCACAAGAACCGGTGTTTCCAACGTTGCCAAACCGTTCAGTGGTCTTGAAAAGGACCTAATAGCTCGGCGTTTCGGCAGATCACGGTCTGCCATCTTGAGGAATACTTTTCAAGGCCACCAAACGCTCCCTATGATAGCAAAACCGGGAAACCATCCACTGCTCTGTTAACCACCGGTTGAACCATAATTGTTTCCATGTCAAGGTAGCTCAGTGGTTAAAATAGCAATTTCAATTTCCCATCTGGTCATTCACTGAAAAATTTCAACTGTTCATTTGGTGGAAACGGATGTGTACGATTGTGCTCTGCTAGAACGTTGTGGCGGTCCTACAAAGGACCTTGTCGATAGTCGTCGATAGGACTGTGATCCTGAAGATGTCCTGCACGCCATCGTGGAAGAAACGTCGACTATCGACAAGGTTCTTTTTAGGACCGCCACAAAGTTCAAGAAGAGCAAGACCGTTTACCTCCGTTTCCAACAACCATGGCTCTGAACCACTCCGCATGTTAATTTAGTGTCTAATTTGTCGAGTACAGGGTGTACCTAATTATTTTCACAAACTCGACATCTATGTGCATTCTAGTGGAGATGCACATTATTTAATTGAGTTTCATCACCCTGTATTTTTTATTTTTCAATGCTATCACTCTGTTTTCTAGCTATAACGGCCTGTTGATTTTCCCTCCCAAACTGCGGGCAGAGTTTTCATGACGAGCGCGTTCATTATGTTCGGACAAATTTTTGACGGTTGGTTGATTTTAATTTGTGATGTGAAGTTCGTTTCACATTTGCCGGAGTTTGTTTTAACTTCGCCTAAAGGTAGCGCAGCTAATTGCAGAGAAATACATTTTAATTAACAGTATCACAATCGGGTGGGCGTGCTGTTGTTTTCAACCATGCCGGTAGCTTGTGTTGGAGATAGCGAGGAAAGCCCGGGATGACATCACCCTGGCATCGATAAGAGATTTTCTTATTCTTCTAACCGAACGGTTTGGCAACGTTGGAAACACCGGTTCTCGTGAGATCACCGAAGTTAAACAACATCGCGCTAGGTCAGGTGTTTGATGGGTGACCATCATGCACATGGTCAGTTCTGTTCGGGAGAGAGGTTGGAGGGTTTGAAGTTAGTACAACAACTTTACTCGCCTTGCTTGTCAACCTCTCGACAGCACGGATTAGTGGAGGAATTCTGTTGTTCGAGTTGTACCGTCCTTCGGAAGGGACGTAAAGCCGGTGGTCCCCTCGGTGCTTTTCGACAGGAGTAGGCTACGTGCCGGCACCGGGTTTCCCCTCCTCCCTTCTAGACTAGGTTAGGTTCATCATCACCCTCATCATCACCATTTCATTCACCGACGCCATTAGACCAGTGCCAAAGGGCCAGTTGTCAAAAACAGTGCGTCGTTAAGCACCAATAATAATCAATCTTATTCTTCTAAGGAAGCGTATCGTAAACTGGGACTCTGCTGTTCGATCCTTGAAAATATGCTATTTCCGATAGAATATCTGCTTGCGAGCATTTATTAAAACACTTTTAAATGTTTGTTGTTGATTATTCAATTCCCAGTGTAGCTAAAGTTCACATAAAAATCGTCCATTAGCAATAAAAAAATTAGGAATGGCTTGTGATGCACCGCGTATGGACTTCATGTATGTTCCTTCATTTATATATTTTTGCTACAGTAGTCACGATTTAATTCTGCTGATTTTAAATTTATGTCTATAGAAATTATTCCATGCTCACGTAGAAGCTAGCAATGGAAATCATTTAATCCTGGATATAAAAAGTATCTTAAAAAGTAGTTTACAAAATTCCTTGATAGAGAGAATATGTGAATACTTTGCGAAAAGTCTGATCATTAAAATTTAGATTTTAAAGCTTACTGCATCACATAAAATGTAACAGTGTTGGCAAATTCCCGCCAAAACACCCATTCCAGGGTCGATAAGTGATTACGACAAACGTATTCCCAAAAGAAAACCATTTCCACCCAAATTTGAATCGTCTCTGGAATCGAAGTTTGAATGTGGTCTAGTCCCGTTTCCGCTTCGATATCTTTGCGTGGAGGTGCCACGATGGCAGTGCCATGCTCCACGTTCAGAAGACGTCGCCATTCATTTGTCAGTCAACGACCCGCAGAGGGCACAACCCTTGACATTTCCGATCCGCGAATTTTCTTCGAATCCGGCACCTTGGCTTATTTTGCATCCCTTTGACAAAGTGCGCCCGGCTCGGTGAGAAAACGCCCACACTTGAAGACAAATGAGGTTGCGACCTCAAGGAAGGGAGGCTGTTAGTCTTATTAGAAGCGAAATATCGGACCGAAAATGTCCACGCAGGGAAACGAGCTCCGGACCACGCAGGGCTCGGCTCTTTGCTGGGGAAGGTTTCCTCACTTTCAATTAAATTCATTTTTAATTAAATAATTAGTTTCTAATGATAAATATCTACCGTTTCCATCGAGATAGCCAGTTTGCTTCGATATCTAAATTAATTACCGAAACCGTTTTTTTTTTAGATTCTGAAAAGCTGTGCACCTTTCTAAACCCTATCCAAGCGTGCATGTGAAATGTGAAAGATAAACATTATTGGCAACGTAATAAAAAAATCTGTAAATGCACAAGTGGTGTGCGATTGCAGCATAGTGTCACTAGATTCACCACCTTCTATGTGCATTCATAGTCCTGCTTCTCCATGGAGCCACGTTATAATCGGGGTTAGTCGAGTTGTTGGCGTGTGATTGCAGCATAGCGTCACTAGATTCACCGGCTTCTATGTTCATTCATAGTCCTGTTTCTATCTCCATGGAGCCACGTTATAATCGGGGTTAGTCGAGTTGTTGGCGTGTGATTGCAGCATAGCGTCACTAGATTCACCACCTTCTATGTGCATTCATAGTCCTGTTTCTATCTCCATGGAGCCACGTTATAATCGGGGTTAGTCGAGTTGTTGGTGTGTGATTGCAGCATAGCGTCACTAGATTCACCGCCTTCTATGTTCATTCATAGTCCTGTTTCTATCTCCATGGAGCCACGTTATAATCGGGGTTAGTCGAGTTGTTGGTGTGTGATTGCAGCATAGCGTCACTAGATTCACCGGCTTCTATGTTCATTCATAGTCCTGTTTCTATCTCCATGGAGCCACGTTATAATCGGGGTTAGTCGAGTTGTTGGCGTGTGATTGCAGCATAGCGTCACTAGATTCACCTCCTTCTATGTTCGTTCATAGTCCTGTTTCTATCTCCATGGAGCCACGTTATAATCGGGGTTAGTCGAGTTGTTGGCGTGTGATTGCAGCATAGCGTCACTAGATTCACCTCCTTCTATGTCTATTCACAGTCCTATAATAATAAACTAACTATAATAAACTTAATATGCACTCGAAAGTTGGCTATTTAGGTAGCTCAGTAGGTAGATCACTATCCTGGCAAGGTACAGGTCCCGGGCTCATATTTCCCCGTGGAAAACAATAAATTTCCGATATTATTTTTCGTTTCTAATAATCTAAACACTCATTATCCTCTCAGAGACAAGGCTACGTGGTTATCAGTGACATAGAATCTAAGCATTAGTCAGTGTCTCATGACCAAGCGTCGAGCTACCCTGATGGTGTCACCGCCACATCCCCTATCTGTCTGTCTGGGACGCTTCGTCTTGGCGTCGTCTGTACGGACCTACTACCCCCTGCCTAGTTTGTCAGGCTTTATCAGCGCGCACGTTTATCTTCACACGTTTTATCTCGGTTTGTCTCCACAAGCCAATCTCACCCAATGACGAATTGAACTCGTCTAGGCAAAGAGCTGGGCTGGTGACGCAATCGAGCCACCCTGAATACGCAACATTACTACCCTTAACCGGCTGCAAGGCGGTGTTAAAAATTCGCACAACATGTCATTATTCGGAATTGGCAACGTCAAAAGTTACGTTTGTTGATCAAAATTCATTGGGAGGCACTTCATTATCTAAATATCATTCAATTCAAATAATCATTCAAATATCATTCATTCAATATCGTGGGATATTTTGCTTAATGTCCCATTTGGGGTTAATTTGACCAAATTTTTTAGCTGTCTCAACTTTTCGATACCTTTAATCACAACGACAAGAGCCATCATGGACATTGACTGTTCGATGATAACCTTTCAACTGGAAGTTTAGAGAGATTTGTGGAATCTGTTCCAAATATCACACAAACCAATGCTTTAAAAGGTTGTATGTGATTCCAGAGTCATCAGAAAGGCAATCATTATTACCTACAAAACTTAAATCAAAACAAACTTATCTTATTTCTGTCTTCTGTAGACTTCTCCGCGGAGTTAGTGCTTGGTTGTGAGAAGAAGCGCCGGGTAAGATTGCTACCCCAGGGCAGTGACAGGTAATTCGGACCTCCATTTAGCACTCGATTGATTTTATGTACAACTTTCTGATTGAAAAACGGGATTGCTTTTGGCCATTTTCTGCTCGGAGGGAGAAGCCAATTTATTCTGATTACACAGAATGTCTTAATTTTGCTATTTTTTATTGATTCCCTCGGTGATAACAGCGTCTGAAAAACAATCTACTACACAAAGCATTTATCAATCACACTTTTTTAACTTTCAACGTAGAAAAGCTAACAATATCAAAAACTTAACGCACACGAAAAAAAATCACCTATTGCTTACACTTTCATTGTTGACCGGTGAAAGCAAAGAAACGCAGCTGCGAATTTTCCAGCGTTTTTCTACACGAGCGCATATCTGATAAGCGGTGCATGCCGGGTAATTATGTGTGCACCTTTCATAAAAAATATTTAACAGGGTAAACGCGAGCTAAGACCCTTGAAAGCAGGCAGCACAGCTCGTGAAACACCGGGAAAAGTACGAGTTTAGAAGGTGAGCATTCAATACCAAGTTATCTAGTTTTTCGGAAAACTATAAAGTGCCAATATTCGGAAAATACATAAGTCAAAGTAGTATGTGCGTACCCTTTCAAAAGAAAGTCACACTTTCAGTAAAATGACAATCTCAGAAGGCGTAAAAACCCAAGATTCGCCTGATTATGAAACCCAAAAGAAAAGAACGCTTTAGAGATGGAGTAACATTAGCGCAAATCAATTCCACTTGAGTTCATTAAATCGCCCATATTACACGTTGTAAAACAAACCATCGCCCCTCCCCCCACCCCCCCCACCCCCAGACCCAATCCCTTTCACCAGCATTCGTAATTACTCTTTTAATTTCCCATTTCCTCGTCTGCTAATTGAGTCCAAACGGGCCGCCGTCCCGCCGTGCACGGGGTGTGGGGGGTGTGGGGGGTGGAGGGTGTCAGATTCAAGTAGATACGCTTCATCCCCTCAGCACTCTCGACCCTCGTTCTCATTTCCTACTCATTTCCGCGCCGAAAACACCTCAAATATGAGCGTCATAGAAGTTTCTAGCTCGCCCACACCCCCGCCCTGCCCAAACCCACCCCCTTTCCACCGAGTCGGGGTCCACGGCGCCGGGGCAAGAAACCCCCGGTCGCGTCACATCACTCTGTCGATTTCATGCACGCTTGGGCCTTCAACATCCGATTAGTTTAGCCGTTATAACCTTGTGAACGTTTTGGGTTTGGGGGTATGGTTGTAGATGCTTCTCGATGGAACGTCACGTTTGATGGAGATATATTTTCAGATATTCGCAGTGCAACCAAACTTGTCGAGCCTACTCGTTGTAAGCATATGATAGATGTTTCGTTTCTTATAAATATATTCTGAAGATATTGGTTCTATGTTCACCAATTTAATCTTTATATGCATTAGATTGCAGCCATCCAAATGCTATAGACCAAACAAACGAAAATCTCATATAAAATTATGAAAATGAGAAAATTTCCAAGAAACGATAAATATGCATCATATTTATGACAAACTTCAAATCTTGCATGTGGATACAAAGTGTATGGTTATCTCTTTATGAGAAAAATATGTGAAAGTTGGTAAAACTGGTAAAACCATGTGTTGGGCCCAGTTTTTCAGTGTTCCGTTAACTTCTTAAAGTTATGTTAATGTGCTTTTACCGTGGCCTCTGCCAACGAGATGTCTAGATATTGTGTAAACAGACCGTTAAATATTTAACGAGACACTGCCTAGGTCGAGTATCGCATGCGATTTCATGCTAAAGAATCAAAATATTCATCGCATATGATGGAAAAGACCCATGCTTAAAGTTTATTACCTGAGAGTATAGACACAGAATGATGACAGTTTTTATATTTGATATTGAAATGCATTGCGACTTTAATATCAATCTATTTCAAGTGCAATCCGCGTTTGAAGATATTTTTCATCAGTCTCGCTCGCAAATTTAATCAGCTAGCATGAGACGACGCATCGTAAGACGCGATAGCGCAGGATATTAATCTGAGAATGCAGTTATGAATTAATTTGTCGGTGCATATGCAAGTAATTACCATGCAAGACTCGGAACCCGGTACTCGGGAGTAATAGGAGCAAAGTTTGGATGGCGGATGGCAGAAGCATCGAGCTTTCACTAAATCAAACAAGCATTGCCGACTAGGGAATTTTCGATGATGTGTTCAGAGAGTTCGCATACAATCTTAAATAGAGGGCGAGAGCTTGTGGGAGACAAACTCATCCAAACCTAATGTAGCCTAGCCTAACCTGACGTACCCTACGCGATCCTTAACTAACCTAACACAACCTATACAAAACTATAGAGCTTCAATTGAGATCGATTTTTTTTCCTAGGGTGCATCTCAAAGTCAGTAGACACCTCATCCAAGACGTTTTCAGATAGCAAATAAACCCAAGACACAACCCTTAAGTTATTAAATAGAACTTGTTTCCATGTGCATTAAAAAGCAGTTTAACACAGCAAACGTTTTAGGGGTAGCTTAATCGGAGATTAAAGGAAACTTAAACGTTGGTTTGCTCACAGCAGCAAATCTATATCTTCTCTTCTTTCCCGATGAGGATATTCAACGGATTAGAGACAGAAAAAAGTTTGAGTTTTGGGACACCTAAAATTGACTCGATGGGGTGAGAAGAAAAAGAGGGTAAACGGGTCAAGTCAGGGTGGAAACCCAATGTATAACCGCCAACGGAAACAGGCTAGAAAGTTGGTAAAGTTAGACGAAAACTTAATTTGTTTAGTTTTTGGTATGAGGGGTTTCAAAACGAAATTCTCGAAGCATTGTCGACCAGGCAGTGTGTACAAAATTTGCTTTAAAATGTTCTCAATTTTCTAATTATTTTAAGCTTCGCACACAGCCGTTTGGCAACTTTTTTCATTAAAATTAGGTGAAAATTTCATGATTTTCATTACCTGGGGAGCAACGTAAAGAATGTGACAACCTAGCCTGTAGTGTTTGCCAAAAATCTGCATAAAACTAACCAGTCTTTTAGCTTACAGAGCTAGTTTCATAAAGTCCGTGACGCAAAACAAAACAATAAACACCGGAGATTAGCTCCCACTTCGTTGGCTTTGCGTAGGCTCTCGGTAGGTAATTTTCACTGAGCCCTGTTCACTCTAATAGGTTGGTAGAATTGTTGGTAGTTTGGCAGACATAGCGTTACCCTTCAAAAACACATTTAAATTTTATACTCATGGTAATTCATTATTACCAAGGAAAATTGAAACTTTGGATAGAAATAATGCAGACTAGGTCCCATCTGTAAGCATTCACTCACCTCCCGTTAGTTTGTCTGGGAACGTTCAAGCTTGGTTATTGGTACCGGCTGATATCAAATTTAGCATGTAAGCATCTTCACATTGCGTGAGTAGCACAAAAGTATATAAATTTTTTAGAGATTGTTCAATTCAATCAATTATAAGAAGGTAACCAGACTTTCTTATCCAAGCCACCCTTAAATCAGACACTTCATTTTCTATTTTTAACGTAAATGTATATAAGAAGGGTGCCAGGTTAAATTAAATTCTTGGAATGGTTGATACCATGACAGATGATACACAGATGACACAGATGATACACAGATGACACAGATGATACACAGATGACAAAGATGATTGAAAATTGATATTGTTAATTTTCAAAAATGCCTTAGGGCCGGTATTACAACTTTTGTCAACTCTGGGTTAAGCATCTAACCCCTAGAAACAAATAAATTCCACTGCATCCCATTGGCCGTTGCCATAACAAATAACTTAACTCCCACTTTAACCTGGAGTTGGCAAAATTGTAAAATCGGGTCTATGAGCAACAGGGGCGGTTAGTGCATGAGGCCGAGGAGGCCGTGCCGCCCCAAAAAAGAGAGGAAAGAGAGGAAAGAAAAAAGTTTTGTATACTAGGTGTCTTTGGATTACCTATTTTCATTTGAAATTTGAAATGTCGTGGCGTTCTCAATTTGCGTTCGTTCAGCGACATCTATGCGTCTCTGCGGGTATTACGCGTCTTTGCTGCATGATTGTCGTGTCACGTCATAAGGGAGGCACCTGACGTCAAGCGGAGGCCGGCGACCCTGAACTATAGGTGCGGGGTGTGGAGAGATCACTAGAGCCTCCAGGGGGGGTGTTGAAACGTGGCTCTCTCGGACGATCTCACGTCTCGCCGGAGTCCACGCTTCCCCTAGGATCTTTGGTTCCCCCACTTTCCCCTCCTTACGATGCGCGAGCAAGGCAGAGCCGAGGGAATCGGCTGGTTCCAGAGGCTCTGGGCCGAAGTTACCCGAGGCCCGAACAAAGTAAACCTACATGTCGCCAATTCCGTGCAACCGGTGCGATTTTATTCCATGCTAATTTGTTACTCTTTATTGATTGAAAGCAGACAAGTTTTAGATGAATTAATTTAAAGTTAATTTCTGTGTCGTGTGTTTGTGTATCTACGCGCCTTCTGTGTAATGTTTGCGTTTTGCAAGTGTTGTAAATGCTACGTGTGCTAGTGCTATCCTCTTGCGACATCATGTATGCGGTTGATGATTTTCTGAATTTGCTAGTTAGCAAACGCGACTTCGTAGAACGTGTCAAAATCAAAACTATTGGTAAGCCAACACCCTATCTCAAAATAATCGACAAAGATGGTATTATAAATCGTTCGTTTTCTGACAAGTGGCATCGAAGATTTGGCTGGCTGGCGGGCAGCAATGAGAATATTTGCATTGTTTTGGTGGTCTTGTGTCATGCTCCCTGCTTGCAACAACAAACACTCGTGAGGAATTCCATAGGCTACGTAGGTGTCACAAAACCTTCCCAGATCAATCAAACGTCACAGGACGAGCATCGAGCATATTCGAGCTGTATCGAGGTGTAAGGACGCCAGAGAGTCGACGAGGCAATAAATGATGGTGCAAGTGTTCAAAACGAACTCCACAATCTTCAAGTTTCTAAGAATCGTCTAATCCTCGAGCGTTTGATTGACATAACTTGCTTTCTGGCAAAGCAGGAGGCTTTCCGCGTGCATGATGAAAGCGAAACCTCGGCCGATAAGGGGCATTTTAGAGGACAGTGTGACCATTTTTGTAAATACGACACCGTGCTACGTGAAGGTGTTTCCAAGATATCGCAAAACGAACAAATCGAGTCGGTTGCTTAAAATCACAAAGTAAATATGGTTCTGTGATTTCTTTTGTGGAAATTTGACGGAACAACCGAAATTGCTTGCAATTCTCAAGTTTCTGTTACCTTTCGGTACGTGAGCAAGGGAAATGTGATCGAACGTTTTTTTATGGTTTTATGCGATTCTAGACGCAAGTTCCGGCCGGAATGCCACTTGTCGGAACTCAAACTGAACTTCAGATAGAAATTCTCGTTAGGGTTGTTATTATTTTTGTGCCTCCTCTCTTTTTCGACCCACGAGCCGCCACTGATGAGCAACAGTCTTTTAAATCCTAAAACAGCAGACTAACGGTAAACATAGTTTTCAAATGGCCAAAAATAATCTCGCTCTGTACATTTTTCCCCTCCCCGCTTCGGCACTCGCGGGGGTTAATCAGCGAAGTCACGTGGCAGTGCAAAGGGATGGCTGGGAGGAGAGAAGGACGGGGGTGGATGGAATGAGACGTTGCACCCTTAAATCACGCTCGGGGCAGGAATTCGCAGATCGCGAACTCGGAGCGCCCGCGGCGGTCGTCCGTGCCAAATAATTGGTGCATTGAGATGCAAATAGTAACACTCGTTAGAGGGGTGGGGGTGGGTGAAGCGGCGAGTGGTTACAGATGTAATTGTTCCGAGTTCTTTACATGGGGTTGGGGTGGGACGGACGGGTTTGTTGGTTCTAATTTGCTATACGGGTTTTAAACGCGAGGGATGCGGTCGGACGGTATGGGGTAATTCTAAACAAATACATTTTTTGCAGTTCAGGTAAATTAAATTTCTTGAAAAAAGAATAGAAATGTTTGTTTGTGTACACACACTGTATTATTTTAAGCAGTGTATCGGTTTTTGGGAATGGGCAAATGATGGTGTACCTTCATATTATATTCAAATTGTATGTAAGCAGTGTTTTACGCAACGGGATACTCAAGCATTGTATAATTGGGTTTAATAATATCTCTCCTTGTTTGCTTTGCTTATCAACCGCTAGTATTGGAAATTTCTGAATTCAGAAATCGGATCGCAATATCGGCAGCGTACTTAATGCCGGCACCTAATTAGTGGGAAATTGTAATCGCATTATTAAATAACCCCCTCTTATCGCCCGACAGCCGGGGCACTCAACGTAACGAGACCATCATCCCGTAATTGCTACAGCTTCGACGAGATGCGAAAAAAAAAAACACGAGTCGTGTCACAAATTTATTAAATCCTATGCGTCGAATTTATCATTCGTGCCGGCAAAATCGTTACGACCGTCTTGATGAAATCAGTTCGGGCCTCACTTGAATATGAAATCGTAGCCGGAGCCGAATTAGAATACGCCTGCAGCGCGATTGCTTGACGTGAAAGGAAGTCGCAGAGTTTTTGCCTCCGCCGCTTGTTACTCGCGTCACGTTTGTATCGGAATACAGGCAGCCGTGACGTGGACGGGCGCCCTCTCTCCGAGCAGCAATTATCATCCGACGCCGAGAGAACGGGCACGAGTGACTTCCGAGCAGCGTCAGTGGCGCACTCTATGTGTCAGCTTGGCGGCTAAAATCTATAGCACGCTGGGTGCGAAGCGGACGGCTGGGAACGTGCGGCGCGTTCGGTGGGACGTGGAAGCGCGTAGCACGCTGGGTGCGAAGCGGACGGCTGGGAACGTGCGACGCGTTCGGTGGGACGTTGAAGCGCGTAGCACGCTGCGTGCGAGGCGGACGGCTGGGAACGTGCAACGCTTTCGGTGGGACGTTGAGGCGCGTAGCACGCTTGGTGCGAGGCGGACGGCTGGGAACGTGCGACGCGTTCGGTGGGACGTTGAAGCGCGTAGCACGCTGGGTGCGAGGCGGACGGCTGGGAACGTGCGGCGCGTTCGGTGGGACGTTGAAGAGCGTAGCACGCTGGGTTCGAGGCGGTCGGCTGGGAACGTGCGACGCGTTCGGTGGGACGTTGAAGCGCGTAGCACGCTGGGTGCGAGGCGGACGGCTGGGAACGTGCGATGCGTTCGGCGGAACGTTGAAGCGCGTAGCACGCTGGGTGCGAGGCGGACGGCTGGGAACGTGCGACGCGTTCGGTGGGACGTTGAAGCGCGTAGCACGCTGGCTGCGAGGCGGACGGCTGGGAACGTGCAACGCGTTCGGTGGGACGTTGAAGCGTGTAGCACGCTGGCTGCGAGGCGGACGGCTGGGAACGTGCAACGCGTTCGGTGGGACGTTGAAGCGTGTAGCACGCTGGGTGCGAGACGGACGGCTGGGAACGTGCGACGCGTTCGGTGGGACGTTGAAGCGCGTAGCACGCTGGGTGCAAGGCGGACGGCTGGGAACGTGCGACGCGTTCGGTGGGACGTTGAAGCGCGTAGCACGCTGGGTGCGACGCGTTCGGTGGGACGTTGAAGCGCGTAGCACGCTGGGTGCGAGGCGGACGGCTGGGAACGTGCGACGCGTTCGGGGGGACGTTGAAGAGTGTAGCACGCTGGGTGAGAGGCGGACGGCTGGGAACGTGCGACGCGTTCGGTGGGACGTTGAAGCGCGTAGCACGCTGGGTGCGAGGCGGACGGCTGGGAACGTGCGACGCGTTCGGTGGGACGTTGAAGAGTGTAGCACGCTGGGTGCGAGGCGGACGGCTGGGAACGTGCGACGCGTGTGGTGGGACGTTGAAGCGCGTAGCGCGCTGGGTGCGAGGCGGACGGCTGGGAACGTGCGACGCGTTCGGTAGGACGTTGAAGCGCGTAGCACGCTGGCTGCGAGGCGGACGGCTGGGAACGTGCGACGCGTACGGTGGGACGTTGAAGCGCGTAGCACGCTGGGTGCGAGGCGGACGGCTGGGAACGTGCGACGCGTGTGGTGGGACGTTGAAGCGCGTAGCGCGCTGGGTGCGAGGCGGACGGCTGGGAACGTGCGATGCGTTCGGTGGGACGTTGAAGTCCGTAGTACGATTGACTGAGCGTTTGGTGGACAGAATTCAGCAATGAACTCATTTTTTTTTTATTCCTATTGAAAAAGATTGATCGCGTTTGCTACGCCACTGAACGCTGAGCTGGGTGAAATCTGCGAATACATTCTGGAACGTCTTACATATATTCCTGGATGAAATCGCAGTATTGGAAACTGATTATTCGCGAGGACTCTCGTCTGCTTACGGCTTCCAGAAACCAGACGCAATTACGGGAGACCGTGTTGCGATAACTGTTCGACTAATTGAAATGCTCCTTTGGTGATTAATAGGTTAAGTGTGTAACGTATCTCCATCGTTAAATTGTAATGCTAGGTACATTCATGAGATATTTACCGCTGGAACGATCGGCGATCATCGCTAGAATATAATAATAGAGATAGTGTTGTTATGTTACACTATAGAAACTATATTACTGTTTAATGAGCAGGGACCACGTGAAATACTAGCTATATTTTGCTCCATAATTGCTTTAATCCTTGAATTGCGATCCATTAGTTAAGTTATGAAGCGAATCTACTTGTTTACCTATATATAAGGTCGATTAATTTGCGACCTGGGCGATTCGTATGTAGACACAATCCACTTTGTACGCTTTTCGTCTCATGAAACTATTTTTTCTTACAAATGAAACCATCCGAACGATAGCATCGGTTAACTGCGGAATTTTACCACGCCAAATAGCGCCTATCTTCTCCATTTCCCATTTCCCGACGAATACGCATTCCAATTCGTTCTCATCTCAATTATCTCGAGCACCCTCTGGAAGCGACCCCCTGCCTCCCCCCACCCTCGATTGTCGCGGGGCGAAATCAGACAAAGACCTCCGGGATTAGCACAGTGTAGCCGAACTGCGATGCCGTGCGTTGTACGAGGATTTCAGAATTCTACACGAAGTGTTCCTGTTTTTGACATCTGCCTTCTAGCACGACGTTCCCGATGAAATATTTAGCACAATACCTTTTAATTGGGCGTCCGTAAGGGATGGGTTACATGGATAAGGGCTTGCTACGGGGGGATGGGTGGGTGGGGGGTGTTTTAGACATATTATAATATAGAGGGCGGACGTCAGATGCCGTTCTGCTGGCAATTAGTTGGGAGTATCGCAGAATTCTCCGTTCTACCTTGAGGACGCAATTTGATAATCATGCCCGAGTTTTGAGAGAAAATGTCCAGATATAATGGAATAACGAGGGCAATCCGTTCTGCCAATTATACAATATTTTATATGAAATAGAAATAACGATACTTTGTATAGCAGCTGGCCTGTACTGTTCGTGTTTGATGAATAAACGTAAGCCATGATTTACGTTTTACTTCCATCTGAATGTGTATTGTGTTGTCTATTGTGTTTACATTTCGCATCGTTCATCGTCATTCCACGGCGTTCGTAGCTTTGTAGGACAAGTCCTAGACCGATTCTGCGAGTATCTGTCAGACACACACACACAAAATTGAGAATAAAGCGTGAAATACGCGACACTACCTTTTAGTCTAGAGTGGGGCGAAGGTGTCAAGTTTTTTTAAAATACCTGCCATGCTAGTCATAGCAGTTTTTACATCAATCTTCAAACGAATATAAAATCTAAAATAATCACTCTACCATCGCTCGTTCATAATCCACTGATGCATAATTCGTTGATGAATCCAAAGACACATCCATAAACCACCAGCGATGCATATTGACTGTGAGGTGAACGTAAATCTCTCAAAACGATGACAGCAGTACTAACCTTTAGCAGTGGTGCCGCTTGTAAAAGCTCTGGAATTCCATGTTATCCAATGTCTCGGGTGTCATATCGGCGAAGGCTCACCAAACACTTTGAGCACATCACTCAATTTCACGTCACTGTCAAAGAAAATTTGGGGAAAAAACACTGGAATTGCTTACTTATAGACAAAAACTTAACAAACACAAGGATGCATCCGAACCGACATCCTTGAGAAATACGGGACTACTGAACAGAATGACGTTTGCTCATTCCCCGCCACTCGGCTTTATCGGTGAAGGTCACGTTTAAATTCAAACGTGAAAAAACAACATTGTACCCCCTCCAAAATGTCGATAACCTGAATTGTATTCTACATTATCGCAGATAATTGACTAGGGTACCATTAATAAATGGATATTGATGCAATCGTTCCATATCGAAATAGTGTTTAACTTATTGGCTTCACATTTTTGAATCGCTTTTAAATTTAAAAAAATGCTTCACTCCCAACAAGCTTGATTTTGACACTGTTTACCTACTCTCTTATAAAATTACGTGTTTTTGTTAGATTTTTAAACTGAGAAATAATGTTTTTCGTGACAAGACTTATCCCTTCAATGTCATGCTGATCCACTACACAATTGCTTCTTATTTTTCCTCGTTGTTTACCATCAAAAGCCGATGCTCCATGTGAATCTTACTACATCTTAAGTGACACGCAATTAAAGTTACCAATTGCTAACGAGCTTTGCTGCAGGGTAGCTCATTCTGTCTTTAAACTAACTAGACAATATGTATAATTTACACAGAACATTTAGAAGGTTCCAGGTAGATTTCCCTGGCTGCTGTATACTGGTATCGATTTCCTGTACATTTACACAATCATTCAAGAAAAATTATTCAAATACTGTAAATCCTAACCCAAATATCCTTCATTTTCACATTGCTTGTCGCTTCGAACAAGCAGTCCGCTGTATTTCTAGTTACAGAATGTCTAGGAAGAAAAATTGGACGGCTAAGCAAGCATTACGCATGCCACATAGTTTTATCGGAA
This sequence comes from Nemurella pictetii, assembly GCA_921293315.2. Taxonomy (NCBI): domain Eukaryota; kingdom Metazoa; phylum Arthropoda; class Insecta; order Plecoptera; family Nemouridae; genus Nemurella; species Nemurella pictetii. The sequence continues at coordinate 11,459,422 of OV121123.1, read as the reverse complement.
ACGACGATAAGGAAAAGGCATGGTCTCAGTTTTACCATTTTAGTAACTCGGGCTTAAGTGGGAGTTGAGTTAAGGTCCATGGCAACCGCATGAAGTGAAATTCAATTTTTTCCATGAACTGTTCTCTATACTGATCTCTATAGTCATTGATTATAGCCGCTTCGTACAGTGAGGCTTTAATAGCATATTGAGCCACTTTGAGCCACTTCTTCTGCTCCCGTTTTTCATCAAATTTTCAAATAAAAATTTAGATTTGATGTAGAAATGATTTAATAGCTGTTGTAGGAATATTTTCAGGTAATATTTTTGGTTTAATTCTTTGTATTTCAGCACGAAAATTGCATTGGCTTTGATAACATTGTGAGCTTTGAGGGGTGGGTTAAGGAATATTGATTAAAGTGATGTACTGCATAATGTAAAAAACTGGCCAATTCAGCTTGTAAATAAAAATACATCAATTTAAAAACAAATTAATAGCCTTTTTTAATAATTTTTAAAATTAATAATACCAAGATGGCGAAAACCTGGCTTTACTTTACTTAACCTTAGCTCAATACTATGCGCTATTCAGGTTCTTGAAATCGGTGAATAGCCCTCAACTCAGAGTTGAAAAAATTCTAAGAAATCTACAACCCATGATTAAAACCTCGTTTGTTTCTGCCCTCTAGCGCCAAGGGTGCATCCACGGCGAGGACCTGCCCTACGTGTTCGGAGCGCCCCTGGTGGGTGGTCTGTCGCACTACACGCGAAACTACACCAAGTCGGAGGTGGCGCTATCTGAAGCCACCATGATCTACTGGAGCAACTTCGCGCGGACGGGGTGAGTTATTGCGGGGTGGTAGGCAGGGGGTGGCTCGGGTAGAGTACACCCTCACCGATGTGGTTTAGGGTAAGCGCAGTTAGTTCTAAAAATTTGGTCGAGCCACATGCGAAATTTGCCATTCTAGGAGCAATAAGAGGTTATAACAATTAAATTCATAAGGAAGCATTGCCACATTTTCACTCAAATTTCAGTTTGAATGTGGACTGTTCGATATTCTAGAGCAAAATTTTGAGCATTTATTTACGTTATCAGTCTGTCAAATTCTTTTATGGACCAATGCATGTCGTATGGTGAAAATCGTCTTGGTTTTCTTATTTACAACGCAGGGTTAGCTACCTATATTTTGTCCTTATTTTTACTTAAAACGAGAGGGTAGTTTATGCTAGCGTTAATTAAATAAAAAAATGTGGTGTTTTTTTTCCTTAGGAATCCGAACGAGCCTTCAGAAGTCGATATGGTGCAAAGAAGCAGGTTCAAAAATATCGAATGGACCGCTTACGAGGCAGTACACAAGAAATACCTCAATCTAGGTAAGGTACCCCCCAAATAACAAAACCCCCGAGCCAGAAACGAAAGTCATACAGCAAGCATCTTTACATTAGCGGTTAATTTTATCTTTTAACGCTTGATTAAATGGACACACACTTTTAATTGGAACGAACTTTCACATAGTAAAACAACCGAAACTTTTCGCAACATCAGCACCTCTATGGGTTCACCAACGGAAACTTTCAAACAAATTTAATATAATCCGTCTATCAAAATGCGACAAGTCTCTATGTAATGAAATAAGTATAGAAGACGCAATCCAAAGATGACTTAACACAATTACCAGCCCTCACACTAGCCCAAGTTTGTCACAAAGGTTCGAATAATAATTGCATTACAACCATGTTTCTAAACTTGGCTGCATCGTTGTCGCAAGCACAGCGATGCTGCGAGTGTTTGTATTTTGAAGTCTCCACCGGATTGGACGATGCCAAAGCCAAAATTTCACTTGTTTTCCTAGCTAACTCGCTGCTCGCTAAAACCCGACCGAAAACGTCTTTGTTGAAAACGTCTTTGTTAACTTGTTGAAAATCGACAAGTTTCGTGGACCGACATCGGCAAGACGATGCGGATGCGGTTTTCTTTGGCCTCTTGGTCGACATGGGCTACTGCAGACTCTACCGAAACTTTGCTCGCGAGGGGCCCATATCTGCCCACCCACGGGGCTGCCGCGTCCCCACTTTGCGTATCGTCACACAGACCGCACGATAATTGCTTCTTACAAGCAGTGGCTGGCAAGTGTAATGAAATCCTGACACGACGCGTCTACTTCCGTTGGATCGGTACTTTGTTGTGTGCATTTTCGCGGCGGGGTGGCACCGGAAAATGGGAATTGTTTACAAAGTGGATGCTTCAGTTTTCACTTCATCAATCTGATCTATTTTCTGTTTACGTGCATGAAAATTATGATGAAGTAATCTTCGTGGGTTGAACCAGATATATAACTTCTAATATGGGAAACTTTCGGTGAAATCGATCGACTTAGCGCTGGTGGTGAACCTGGCGGTAAGGTTAGATGTTTGATTAAACAAGGGCAGCTATCACCTGCAAAGATACTCTTTTATTTGTAAACTGTCGACGCTTGAGATTGAAAATGAGTGGCCAGCAAAGCCCTCTAAATATTAAGTAAGATGACGTAATATTTATAACATTGTTTTCAGTTATACATAGATGGCTAAGGTTCTTTAGTTTCTTCCCTCGCCGCCTGGCAGCGCTGAGGATTCAGTCGTCAGCTTATCAATGCTACTTCAGTAGCGCTTCCTATATTCTAACGGTTAAACTAAAGTTGTAAAGCCTTCCCAGACATACTAACAAGCTCAGACAAATTTCATACGAACTTCAATATCGCGTGAAAACAGCTGGCGCCTTAAGCGTAGCATCGTTAACATGTCTTCACGACACATTTTTACCGCTTCAAACTCCGAACTAGCAACCGTGGATCAAGTTATCAACATTCCATAACTTACCGTTATAGCGTCGAAAACTGGAGCAAAGTAATTTTTTCTAAGCTCCGCTTCATATTGTCCCCTTTGTCTCAGCATTGCTGGTATAAAGTTCGGATAGCTAACCTCCGGCTAAGTGTAAAGTTCGACCCATAGTCTAAGGAAGTAGACACTTAGCAGACCGCGCTCTGGCGAACAGACGGCAAAGCGTGGATCTAGATAATTTGTCTAGTGTGTACTACATTTTAACTAGACAACTCTGCTCATTATGCTGAGTAACCAGACACTTTGCTAGCTACATGTTCGCTTTCCGCAAACTTGTTACGCTCTATCGGAGCTGAATGTATCTTGGAAAACTTTCATTGGGCAGAAGACCGATAATTTTGCTCCCTGGACTATTCAGCTGTGAATTACTCGAGTTTTAACTACTCCCTGTTTTTTCTTAAGTCGGGTGAAGATAGTTACTATGTAGTTTCTTTGGATTTATAGTGATGACGGTATTAGTTACTGAACTGCAGTTGCAAGAAGATGGGAGTATATTAAAAAATTCCCGGATTTGTAACGACAATTTTCTTTGAACTGCTTAATATTTAATTTAAAGCTGGAATAAAATATGAAGCTCTTGCATAAAATATGTGAAGATTTATCTCAAGTTGTGAATCATGCTTTATAGACTCAAAGTTTAGTAAGTATAAATTTGCCTTAAGTTCCTAGAGAATTCCACTATGCTACGCTAGATATTTCCATATCTTGATGAAGGGGGAAATGTATTCAAAAATCATTCGCTCAGCTCTGAGAGCGTTAATGGCAGAAGTTTCTGATATTGACGCCGTATAACGATTCTACTTTCAAAACCTTTTTGCCGATCTTTGATGGAACGCTTTTTGAAAAATGAATAGGCAAATTTTGTAAGAACCTGGCCCCTTTTTGTCAAAATGAGTTAGCGTGTAGTCGGCCTTAGACAAGGAATGTCTATTGATAAGTGAATCGTCATGAAAGTCCCTTTTTTCATTCCCATTGTACAAAAATTGTCGGTTTTATACATTTACTGCCATTTCCTGAACATTTAAAAAATTGACTTACTGTTTTTTTACATTATTACCTCTTCACTGTATCTGTGCTAAGCATATCAACAGTAAAACTATAAATTCATAACGAAAAGTCCCGAAAACAGTGAAACAAGATGCTTGAAGCCGCCGCGTTTGGCCCCGGCAATGTTTCGTGGCGCTCGAAGCTTTAATCTGCTTTAATGAAGCAAAGCGAAGGTGCGCAGCGGGCCATAATGCATCACGCCCCACCGTTCAACACCGCTAGCCCCAGGAACGCGTCCCTGCCAAGAGCTCTCTGCACTAAGCTCGGATAGAATTCGCGACATTGCGCATCGAGCATGCATGTAATTACTTCTGTTTACATAGCAATTACATTAATAACTTCACACGGCGGAGCGCAAGAAAGCTAAAGCAGTTAAGCGGAGGGTTGGGTTGGGGCTTGGCAAGGTTATTTGCAGGGAGCAACGGTTTTGTTAAGAGTAAACTAAATTGCTTCTCGTAGTTTAGTTTGGTCTAGTTCCTTGTTTACTGACTGACAATTTAAACATGCATAGAAAAGTCTATAAAGCAAAGAAAAATATTGTTTAGTTTGATATTATTTTGTGAATAATTTCTATGTCGGCGTTGCACGGAATTGAGTCGGGAAACTCGCAGCGCTGGATTAAGCAATTTTCCTGTCAGAATATAAGGAAAGAAAATCTACGGTTATTTCTTCAAAAGAAAAACTATAAAGAGAAAAGTTTACACATCAAATTTTATGAGTTCAAGACGTATCGATTGAAGATAACTAAATCGCCAGAGGGTTCATTAAAAAAAAATAAGAAAAAACAGCAAAATATAAAGAGAAATGCACATCCAGCGTTCCATTGATATTCTTTGAGACGCGATGCAAGGAATTTCACCGCCTCCGGCCGTGTTTTCCATTACTCTCCGTAATTGCTTTTATAATATTTCCAATCTAAATTATCTTGACATGATTGTTATTAAGTTGGCAGCCGTGTATAATAAAGTTACCAACTATCTGCAAAGTTGCGTTGTCGTATGGCACAATTAGCGGTTTAAGTATTTGCTAAGGTTGGCAGCCGTGTTGGCTCCACGCGTGCATGAACTGATCAAAGGCGATTCGGGGGGGGGGGGGTGGGGTAAGGGGGGGGGGGTGTAGGTAAGATTAGAACCAGGGAACTAATCATGGGCTTGTTGCTATTTTCTCCTTTGTCAATTTTTTCTCTTTTCTTAAAGTCCCTGGAAGGTAACAATATTTTCATTGTTCTTCGCCATTTGTTTGCGTAGCGAAGCATCCCTCGATTGACTTTATCGCGTTGTGGGTGAACGTTAATTCATGATTCAGAAAGAGAATTATTCGCTTTTTTTTATATCTAGTAAGAAATTGGAAACATAATCACTTCAAAAAACGCCAGTCATAAGTAAATTCGGGATCATTGCAGGGTGATAGTTAGTACTTAGAAATTAAGGGTTGGTTTTACAATAAATGATTCCAGTCGGGATGAAAACAGACGCAACCGATTGGTTGTCTCCATGCAGATGAGTTTTTGTCCGGCGATTAGCCGCTTGACTAAACATCCCTAAAACTGTACAGAAATCAATCGATTACATAAAATTGTCACCCTCTTCGCCAATTTCAACCATGATTTGTAGTACGCCATCTAAAAACACCCTCGCAGCTATCTCAATTTCCCCGAATCACGACCTCGCACAATGAACGGTAATCCTAAAACCACGCGTAAAACCATGGCGAGAATTCCCTCTGCATGACTTCGCCAGCATACCGAGCATACCATCAGATATTCACTCCGGCAGCCCTCGCGCCCAGACCATCTTTAAAGATGTGCTAATTGTTTGAACGCCTGTACAGATGCCGCGACCGTTAAAACAGTTATTCGCCATTATCACCAAGTTCTAGTCGCGACCGCACACAATGCGACAAAAGACGGTGTTAACTGCCGACACGGCGACACCGGCGTCGCTCAGCTACTCTCCGGGCAGGAAACATTCAGCCAAATATCTTACCGGGTTGAGATTGTAGGAAATTGTCAGCGAAATCGGGCGACAAAGCGCTGGTGGCGAGCCTGGCGGACTGGCGCGAAGATAAAGTAAGCAAGTGCAGTTACCAACCGGAAAAGTAGCATACCTGGCGGAAAAGTTAGAAGTTACAGTAGACATGTATACTGTTATCACCTGTAAGGGTACACTTTTAATATGTTGACACTTGAGATTAAGCGGTATAGCAACAAACAAATACCTTCTACATTCATGCTACATTTTGCTTTCATTCCTAACCGAGCCGCCCAGGTGGCGCTGACGATTCTGTCGTCGGCTGCACAATGCTATTTCGGAGAGTTTCCCTTATATATAGTAGGATAGGAGTTAGAAGGATATTTGATTTAGTTGTTCTGCTTTTGCTACTACCTGCCGTCATCGGGGACGAATTAAGCAACGCTACGCCCACAGTTGTTATTACCGTGTCTGTAGATTGTTTGCATTGTGTTTCATCGCTTGAGAATCACTGGGTTCATGGTGAAACGAGCTGGGTAGAGTTTAGTACTACTTTTTGAACGAATGGGTTCGTGCATTTACAGTGTGCAGTTAAATATTTATATCTTCCAGCTGGGAAGGAAACGGAAGCATCCGATTGGTTGTCGCCATAGGAGATGAGTTTAATCTGGAGGTTAGCGCCTATTTAAGGATTTTTATTTCACCCCTTCGTCACATTTCATGGTGTAGCCAATCAGATTTGTTGTACTTCAATTGTTTTCGAAGGGTTATCTCATTAACTCCCCAGTAAGAAAAAGTCTTTTAAAATCAACCAAAAATATCGATATCGCAATTTGTTCAACCCTGGATTAACCTCGGGTCAGAGTTAAGTCAGATATCGTCGTCAAACAGCCAACCATACAAATGGTTAACCTGCAAATTGCTTACTTTACGACTATTATCTCACCAACTGGGGAAGAAATTTTGAAAAATCTCCAATGTTCAGTTAGTGACTAACTTCCAGATAAAAACTGGTGACATACCATGGTGATAACCTGCCGGTTTGTTTTCTTCCTAACTGGAAGTTAACTATTTAAACGCGTCCTTAGACCAAGACTAATCACACTGAGTTCAAACAAAGCTACCTGGATCAGTGAAAACACGGACAAACAAGCTGAAATTTATATTTTTAATGCTGGAGATTACCGAAAAAACCACTCATCCCTCAACGCGGCCTAAAGAAACGATGGCAAAGTAAATATATACAGCAATCTATGAACCGAGGCTATGTTCGTCATCGATTGAATTCACCCTGCAAACAAAGATAGTGAAATTAATTTTAACCGCCTTTTGTTCCCACACAAATCCGGCGGCTTAAAGCGTTCGAATTAACCCCGCCGTTCTTAATTGTCCGATTAAACGGGCTACACGCACCGGAGGTGTGCCTAAATTCTAAGACTTTTATCCACGGGGAGGCGCTTTAATTAAAATGGACCTCAAAACCCTCCCGTGCATCTCTGAAATGTAACGGAGCCCTGCACAAGATACCGCGGAGATGGATTCCCGCGCGTCGCTCAACCGAAATCTAAAATCAATTCGGGTTGCAAATCCCCAGCTGATGTACAACGCTCGATCCATAATTATTTCGCCATCATGCGAGGTAAGGATCTCACCTCCCACACGTGTAGCCCCCTCTGCGTCCACGAGTTTTGCAACCCCCCGTCGAACTCACCCCCTCGAGCACACACCCCCCCGCCGCCGGTGGCCTTAAGCCGTAAGTAGCACTTTCGTTAGGCAAATAGATGATGTCTGTTACCATAAGCCACCTTGGCGTGGGTTAAGGAGGCTAGACTGAACCTCGTCTCTAGCTTACTGCCTTTTTTAGATGGGAGGTTTTGTACTACAAAGTTTTCTGTGATGTTCTAAAACATGCTGCTGTCAATTAGTGATGAACATGTTGCTATATCAAATAACTCGTGTAGTAATTAATGTTTAAAGGCCGAAAGCATCCCTTGTTTAGATGAGATTCAGCTCATGGGGTGCTTATGAAAACTTTTCCCATTAGAATGAACAGGGTGGAACATTTTCCAGAACTTCCGAAGGAAAATTACCGAGATATAACCTTACGTCGTTTATCTGTATAAGGAAATAATTAGGTACTTCAAAAAAAAGCCAAAAAATAATTTTACGGTATTCAACAACGTTCCTAGAAACATCACACCTTAAGGCTGGTTCACAATCAACTTAGCAATAGACATAACTTAAAATAAGCAGTAACTTAAAAGTTTGACATATGGATCTCCATTAGACTGTCTACAACAAACATAAGGACTTAGACATGACTGAAACATAATGTTTGACCTTGTCAAACTTTTAAGTTACTGCTAATTTTAAGTTATGTCTATTGCTAAGTTGATTGTGAACCAGCCTTTAACTTTGCCATAAACACTTTCACCATGTTGAACCCAGTCAGAAGTACAAAAAAAAATCACAATTTGTCTGACAAAATGGTTGACGAGTGGCGATTCAGGCCTCCCAGTGCAACAAGGATGTATTATTTTAGCAGCAGTACGTCACAGGGGGTGCGGCGGTAACTCTCAGCTGGATATTGTTAGGCAAACAGGCGGCTGCAGAGAGTGGAGAAGCCATCGTTGTCTGCCGTTGGTTACTCTAAGCCGATTATCTTGGAAACAAAACTAAGTTTGGTTGAGAACGGATCCGGCGCCATCTGTGCATGTGTTTGTATTGGAGGGTGCTGTAGGGCGCACGGGGGTAAGTGTGCGTGACCTCAGGGTGACGGGACATGGTTGGGGATGTACTTAAGTGTGTGTGCATAGTCTAGCTTTAATTTTGTGGGACTTAAGAAGGATATCATTAAATTTAGAAAGTATTTTTTGTTAAAAAAAACCTGTGCAAAACATTTATAAGTCTCACAATAACAGTTGAGCCGGATTTTTCACCGGCTTGACTCAAAGAAGCTCTACTTCTAAAAGCATGGCTCAATACATGTTCACTTCATAGCTATTAGGTGTCACATGATTACTAGGCACCTAGGAACTGACCTTGATCAAGTTTAATCATGTTGTATAAACAGCTGTATAATTTTTCGAAGATTTCATTCGTTTTCTGGCCAGCAATATGCATTGAACAGAACCCGGAAGGTTTGCCATCGGTTCGAATTTACTAATTTTGTGTTGAATTGTATGTCAATGCCAATCAATGCTGTGGCATGCAAGTGTAGTATAGCTATCTGTCGGCTATCTTCAAACTGGTAGTTTGTGGGGCCCTTGGAAAGCAACAACGATCATCCATCCCGATAGAAGCTAACCTGTAAAAACTGTTTCAGACACGAAACCCAAGGTGAAGACCCACTACCGCGCCCACCGGCTCTCCTTCTGGCTGAACCTGGTGCCCGACCTCCACCGCCCCGGCGGCGACGACGTCCCCGACACACACCACGACCTCGGCGACGACGAAGACGTCCGTCAAAAGCCGCCGCCGCCGCCCACGCTGCCCGCCCGCAAAGCCACCGAGGTCGCGCCCACCGCCGAACGGCCAGACGTCAACGTCACCGTAGTCCAGACGGTGGCGCCGTCCGTGTCGGAAATTGAAAACTCGATAGTCGCCGGCGCTTCCGCCTCGCCGCCGCAACCGGAAGACGGATTTGCCGCCTACTCGACGGCCTTGAGCGTGACCATCGCCATTGGCTGCTCGCTGCTCATCCTCAATGTCCTGATCTTCGCCGGCGTCTACTACCAACGTGACAAGACGCGACTACATCAAGAAAACAACGGCACCAACGCTAAGAAACGCAACGAGAACGGACAGATGCCGAACAACATATGCGGCGATTTGCTCGGCGTCGACAACAATGGCGGCAACACGATCATTAAGTCGAACGACACGGCGACCATTTTGTCGCACGGTCACCACCATCATCATCATCATCATCATCAGATGCCACCGCCGGAGTTTGCTGACTTGCCGCACAATCCGCCGCAGGTGCCGCGGCCTCCGCCGCCGCCGAAGACGCCGAAGCCGCCGATTCCGAGTTTGTCGGCGCCGCCGACGCAGGGAGGAGTCCCGCCGGAAACGCAGCCGCTGTTGTCGACGCACAACATTCAGATGCTGACGTCGAATAGCGGCACGTTGACCAAGAAGGGGAGTGTTAATAATAAACAGAGTATCACTATGGAGGAGTTGCGGGTGTGACAGGAGATCAACTACTCCGCGAGGGAGTCGCCGGGGGGGTTTAAGACGACGACGGACGTTTGATATTAGGAGAGTATCCGATTTGTGGGCGGGTTTTTTTTCGCTGGGGTTTTTGGGGTCGATTCGTGTGGTGTGCTCAGCGTCCAATGAGAGATGAAGCGGTTCGGACTCTCGAAGGAGATGGATTGTTGTGGAAGATGAAGCAGACGGGTCTCGGTTTTGAGACGTTTCATAAACCTGACGACAATGAAGACACGGTTTCTTTTGAGGTTGAAATCAAATGAGTATACATAGTGAATCGGGCTCAAAAACACGGGAAATGAATTCGGACAGATCGGTGATATATAATGGTATAAAAAGACAATCGGTGATTTTTTTTTTAAATCCTCGAGGTGTTAAGCAAGGTACCGCGGAACTGAGTCGGAGTGGCCTAAATTGAAAAAATATTTTACCTTTCGGGTCAGAAGGTTTTTAAAACAATATAAAAACAAATAAAACTTTTAAAAGGAAAAGTCCAAGTGAAACAACGTGTGCGGAAAATTGACTAACAACATAAAATTGTGATACGAACGTAGTTTTGTTCTAGCGCTCGCCAGCGCTGCTTTTACAGAGGGAAGATTTGATTTTTCGCCCCCCATCCCCTCCCGTTCCCCCCAAAACCACCCCCCATGTTCCGACGATCAGGAAACTTTCTCTAATGCGTCCCGCCGCCGCCGCCGCCGCCGCCGCCGCCGCCGCCGCCGCCGCCGCCGCCGCCGCGCGTTTTGCGGCGCCGATCACAACGTCGCAGCGTTCAATGCGGCGGGAGACGTGCAACGAGATTTTAAACATGGAAATGTGATTTTAATGGCGGCGAAAGAAAGACGTGGCCATTTTGCAAGCCGCTCTGCTGCAGTGTAACTCTTAGCAAAGTCATTCTTCGACGCGTGCGGCGAGAAACGCTCTCTCAGACACGTGCATTATGTTTGCTGGACGTTTTTAAATAGCCCATGTACAGAACTGAACACTTTTTAAAAATCAAAAGCTATACGATTGATTGGTTGGTCGGTTGATAGATCGGTCGATTCGTGTTCTTATACGATATTATGTATGGTTATTTGTATATCATTCGCCAATCATCTAATCAATCCTGTTGTCAAACATGAAATATATCATCTGACCCCTCTCCCTCCCCCTCTAAGTAGAAAAACTACTTGAAACATTCTGTACTTCTAAGTTTCTTGATATTGAATATTTTATTGGATAGTTTTTAAAAATTAAACTATTCTGAAAATGGTTTCTCGAAGTGGTTCAAATGATGGTTGTGTATTTAACGGTTTCTGCTCTGCGATAAGATTGACTTTTGGTCCTAAAAGGGACCTATTGGTCGACGACCACCATGGCGTGGTAATCTTCAGGACTTCCTGAAGACATCCTGAGGAAACCCTGAGGACCAAAAGTCAACCACACCAGAGTAGAACCCTTTCTTACACCAACATTCTTTAAATTTCATTTTATACGTCATGGTATTAGGTAATACTATCACTGCTCTAACGTTTGACACTAGATCAAAGGAAATTGTGAATGAAGTTGTATTTTGTTCGAGAAACAACTATATTTGTTGTGTTTAAAAAGGAGGGACACTTTATAATTATGAAAAGAAAGTTGCTGATACCGACCAGTTATCTGAAAGGCACGTCTGATGACAAGTATCACGTAAACCGATATCTCTCTTCAGTTTGACGACCAGAATGCGTCGTCAGTCGATTAATGTATCGACCAAGGGTATCGATGATGGGTATATCGATTGTACATTATTAAAGATAGTCAATGTGTGAGTGTGGTATAGTGTTATGTTTTAAATAAAACAATGAACGAGTTTATTGAATAAAATTAATGTAATTTTCATTACTTCATTGAATTACTCCATTCCTCTTTCAAAGTTTAATAAACCCCCCCAAAAAATCTACATAGCAGGATTCATTTGATTTTATCATTCATTTTATACAGAGTATTTTGGAATTGTTTACAAAGTTTGATTCGCTGGCCATTAAATTTATATCTTCAACACGTTACGTGTGCCTCAGTTTCTTGAATTTTCTACAAAATTATTAACTCAGCGTTTTTTTTTCAGTTGAAACGCATGGAGAAAATTTAGTAAAAATTACAGCTTTACAGCACTATGCCATGTGCAGCTGTTGCCTTAAGTACGAGCTATAATACAAAACGCTGCGCCTGCAAAGACCAAAATCTTGCGTCTACCCCCTAAAACTCCCCACTCCCGAAATCTCTACCAAAATCACATGAAAATCCGGCAGTATATACGTATACACGCTAAAGAAGGCATCCGCATTCCCGCCAAGAATTCTCAACCAAAACGTTTTATACAGCGTCGAGCATAAAATAACATGTACTAGGCCCTTTGTTAAATCAAGTCCAGTTTGACACAAATTGGCTCGAGCCAAAACTTGCTCGAGATAAGGAAACGTCCATTTCAATTAATTACCGTTTCGCCCAAAGTCTAGCATTATGCCATCTTGTCTAAGTTGGTGTATTTCCCTTAGGCCCTAGCGTTCGCCCTCCCGTCTAGGCCCTTCTCTTCTATAAGTTATGCGCAAGAAAGCTGGGGCATGGAGCAGCAGGCGAACAATGCGGCATCTGCGAGTGAAGTCTAGTTGGTAGATAGAGACAATTAATTTGAATTATTGCAGCTACTTTGATAGCCCAAAGGGAATTATTTTACATCTAGCAAATAATATATATGAGGGTATGTATGCGTTTGGTGCGCCCGTGTGGTCTACCCGTTGAACAAAGCTTTGATTTGCTGGCGTATGCCAATAAATAAATCGTGTAGTGGCATGAATTGTGCGAGGTGTAGTTTTGGGCATTAGATTTATTGATTTCAGAGTGTTAGGTAAGCTTGGAATGTGGTGTAGCCGGAGTTGACTTGACGATTCTGTGCTTTTTTTCGGTTTTTCCGTGAAAATACGATTTTTTGATAAAAATGACGCCGTATTTAAATTCATTGCACTTACAGTAGAATTAGAAACGAAACAATGCCCTGATTACTTGCAATCGTCAAGATTCTTATTTCTAGAACTAAGAAGAAATGTAAATAAATTTACATGATGTATATGGAAAGCGACGCACACGACGCAAATCTGCTGTTCCGTTATATCAGGTGACAAAATTTCATTTTCTTTCCACTCGATTCTCAAATATTTCACAAGCCCGATGTAATTTAGTGCGGAAGCTGTCTTATAAAATCGGCTAACAGCATAATGCAATGTACTACAACGTGCTACAACGTGCTACAACGTGCTACAACGTGCTACAACGTGCTACAACGTGCTACAACGTGCTACAACGTGCTACAACGTGCTACAACGTGCTACAACGTGCTACAACGTACCACAACGTGCTACAACGTGCTACAACGTGCTACAACGTGCTACAACGTGCTACAACGTGCTACAACGTGCTACAACGTGCTACAACGTGCTACAACGTGCTACAACGTACTACAACGTGCTACAACGTACCACAACGTGCTACAACGTGCTACAACGTGCTACAACGTACTACAACGTGCTACAACGTGCTACAACGTACTACAACGTGCTACAACGTGCTACAACGTGCTACAACGTGCAACAACGTGCTACAACGTGCTACAACGTACTACAACGTACCACAACGTGCTACAACGTGCTACAACGTGCTACAACGTGCTACAACGTACTACAACGTACTACAACGTACTACAACGTACTACAACGTGCTACAACGTGCTACAACGTGCTACAACGTGCTACAACGTGCTACAACGTGCTACAACGTACTACAACGTGCTACAACGTACTACAACGTGCTACAACGTGCTACAACGTACTACAACGTGCTACAACGTGCTACAACGTACTACAACGTGCAACAACGTGCTACAACGTGCTACAACGTACTACAACGTGCTACAACGTGCTACAACGTGCTACAACGTACTACAACGTGCTACAACGTGCTACAACGTGCTACAACGTACTACAACGTGCTACAACGTGCTACAACGTGCAACAACGTGCTACAACGTGCTACAACGTACTACAACGTGCTACAACGTGCTACAACGTGCTACAACGTACTACAACGTGCTACAACGTGCTACAACGTACTACAACGTGCTACAACGTACTACAACGTGCTACAACGTGCTACAACGTGCTACAACGTGCTACAACGTACTACAACGTGCTACAACGTGCTACAACGTGCTACAACGTGCTACAACGTGCTACAACGTGCTACAACGTACTACAACGTACCACAACGTACTACAACGTACCACAACGTGCTACAACGTGCTACAACGTGCTACAACGTACTACAACGTGCTACAACGTACTACAACGTACTACAACGTGCTACAACGTGCTACAACGTGCTACAACGTGCCACAACGTGCTACAACGTGCTACAACGTGCTACAACGTGCTACAACGTGCTACAACGTGCTACAACGTGCTACAACGTGCTACAACGTGCTACAACGTGCTACAACGTGCTACAACGTGCTACAACGTGCTACAACGTACTACAACGTGCTACAACGTACTACAACGTGCTACAACGTGCTACAACGTGCTACAACGTGCCACAACGTGCTACAACGTGCTACAACGTGCTACAACGTGCTACAACGTGCTACAACGTGCTACAACGTGCTACAACGTGCTACAACGTACTACAACGTGCCACAACGTGCTACAACGTGCTACAACGTGCTACAACGTGCTACAACGTACTACAACGTGCCACAACGTGCTACAACGTGCTACAACGTACTACAACGTACTACAACGTACTACAACGTGCTACAACGTACTACAACGTACTACAACGTACTACAACGTGCTACAACGTGCTACAACGTGCTACAACGTGCCACAACGTGCTACAACGTGCTACAACGTGCTACAACGTGCTACAACGTGCTACAACGTGCTACAACGTGCTACAACGTGCTACAACGTGCTACAACGTGCTACAACGTGCTACAACGTGCTACAACGTGCTACAACGTGCTACAACGTGCTACAACGTACCACAACGTGCTACAACGTGCTACAACGTGCTACAACGTGCTACAACGTGCTACAACGTGCTACAACGTGCTACAACGTGCTACAACGTGCTACAACGTGCTACAACGTACTACAACGTGCTACAACGTACCACAACGTGCTACAACGTGCTACAACGTGCTACAACGTACTACAACGTGCTACAACGTGCTACAACGTACTACAACGTGCTACAACGTGCTACAACGTGCTACAACGTACTACAACGTGCTACAACGTGCTACAACGTGCTACAACGTGCAACAACGTGCTACAACGTGCTACAACGTACTACAACGTGCCACAACGTGCTACAACGTGCTACAACGTACTACAACGTACCACAACGTGCTACAACGTGCTACAACGTGCTACAACGTGCTACAACGTACTACAACGTACTACAACGTACTACAACGTACTACAACGTGCTACAACGTGCTACAACGTGCTACAACGTGCTACAACGTGCTACAACGTACTACAACGTACCACAACGTGCTACAACGTGCTACAACGTGCTACAACGTACTACAACGTGCTACAACGTACTACAACGTGCTACAACGTGCTACAACGTGCTACAACGTGCTACAACGTACTACAACGTGCTACAACGTGCTACAACGTGCTACAACGTGCTACAACGTGCTACAACGTACTACAACGTACTACAACGTGCTACAACGTACTACAACGTACCACAACGTACTACAACGTACCACAACGTGCTACAACGTGCTACAACGTGCTACAACGTACTACAACGTGCTACAACGTACTACAACGTGCTACAACGTGCTACAACGTGCCACAACGTGCTACAACGTGCTACAACGTGCTACAACGTGCTACAACGTGCTACAACGTGCTACAACGTGCTACAACGTGCTACAACGTGCTACAACGTGCTACAACGTGCTACAACGTGCTACAACGTGCTACAACGTACTACAACGTGCTACAACGTACTACAACGTGCTACAACGTGCTACAACGTGCTACAACGTGCCACAACGTGCTACAACGTGCTACAACGTGCTACAACGTGCTACAACGTGCTACAACGTGCTACAACGTGCTACAACGTGCTACAACGTACTACAACGTGCCACAACGTGCTACAACGTGCTACAACGTGCTACAACGTGCTACAACGTACTACAACGTGCCACAACGTGCTACAACGTGCTACAACGTACTACAACGTACTACAACGTACTACAACGTGCTACAACGTACTACAACGTACTACAACGTACTACAACGTGCTACAACGTGCTACAACGTGCTACAACGTGCCACAACGTGCTACAACGTGCTACAACGTGCTACAACGTGCTACAACGTGCTACAACGTGCTACAACGTGCTACAACGTGCTACAACGTACTACAACGTGCCACAACGTGCTACAACGTGCTACAACGTGCTACAACGTGCTACAACGTACTACAACGTGCCACAACGTGCTACAACGTGCTACAACGTACTACAACGTACTACAACGTACTACAACGTGCTACAACGTACTACAACGTGCTACAACGTGCTACAACGTGCTACAACGTACTACAACGTGCCACAACGTGCTACAACGTGCTACAACGTACTACAACGTGCTACAACGTGCCACAACGTGCTACAACGTGCTACAACGTACTACAACGTGCTACAACGTGCTACAACGTGCTACAACGTGCTACAACGTACTACAACGTACTACAACGTGCTACAACGTGCTACAACGTACTACAACGTGCTACAACGTACTACAACGTACTACAACGTACCACAACGTGCTACAACGTGCTACAACGTGCTACAACGTGCTACAACGTACTACAACGTGCTACAACGTGCTACAACGTACTACAACGTGCTACAACGTACTACAACGTGCCACAACGTGCTACAACGTGCTACAACGTGCTACAACGTGCCACAACGTGCTACAACGTGCTACAACGTACTACAACGTGCTACAACGTACTACAACGTGCTACAACGTACTACAACGTGCTACAACGTACTACAACGTACCACAACGTGCTACAACGTGCTACAACGTGCTACAACGTGCTACAACGTACTACAACGTACTACAACGTACTACAACGTGCTACAACGTGCTACAACGTGCTACAACGTGCTACAACGTACTACAACGTGCTACAACGTGCTACAACGTGCTACAACGTACTACAACGTGCTACAACGTGCTACAACGTGCTACAACGTGCTACAACGTACTACAACGTACTACAACGTGCTACAACGTGCTACAACGTGCTACAACGTGCCACAACGTGCTACAACGTGCTACAACGTACTACAACGTACTACAACGTGCTACAACGTGCTACAACGTGCTACAACGTGCCACAACGTGCTACAACGTGCTACAACGTGCTACAACGTGCTACAACGTACTACAACGTACCACAACGTGCTACAACGTGCTACAACGTGCTACAACGTGCTACAACGTACCACAACGTGCTACAACGTGCTACAACGTGCTACAACGTGCTACAACGTACTACAACGTGCTACAACGTGCTACAACGTACTACAACGTACCACAACGTGCTACAACGTGCTACAACGTGCTACAACGTGCTACAACGTGCTACAACGTGCTACAACGTGCTACAACGTGCTACAACGTGCTACAACGTGCTACAACGTGCTACAACGTACCACAACGTGCTACAACGTGCTACAACGTGCCACAACGTACTACAACGTGCTACAACGTGCTACAACGTACCACAACGTACTACAACGTGCTACAACGTGCTACAACGTGCTACAACGTGCCACAACGTGCTACAACGTGCTACAACGTGCTACAACGTGCTACAACGTACTACAACGTACCACAACGTGCTACAACGTGCTACAACGTGCTACAACGTGCTACAACGTACCACAACGTGCTACAACGTGCTACAACGTGCTACAACGTGCTACAACGTACTACAACGTGCTACAACGTGCTACAACGTACTACAACGTACCACAACGTGCTACAACGTGCTACAACGTGCTACAACGTGCTACAACGTGCTACAACGTGCTACAACGTGCTACAACGTGCTACAACGTGCTACAACGTGCTACAACGTGCTACAACGTACCACAACGTGCTACAACGTGCTACAACGTGCCACAACGTACTACAACGTGCTACAACGTGCTACAACGTACCACAACGTGCTACAACGTGCTACAACGTGCTACAACGTGCTACAACGTACTACAACGTGCTACAACGTGCCACAACGTGCTACAACGTGCTACAACGTGCTACAACGTGCTACAACGTGCTACAACGTACTACAACGTACCACAACGTGCTACAACGTGCCACAACGTGCTACAACGTGCTACAACGTGCTACAACGTGCTTCAACGTGCTACAACGTGCTACAACGTGCTACAACGTGCTACAACAAGCTATAGCATCTCACTATTTTATCTATACTTTCAGAGGCCTTGACAACCACATATTTCGGCATAAGAAGTAAATGTGTAAAAAAATCCATGCATTTTCTCACTCCCGCTTGCTTAATGAACTTAGATATTTAAAAAAAAACACAGTCAGCACCAGATTTTTCAGAAGGTGTCCACACCTCAGCTAACAGTGAGGTATAATATACAGCGAAACAAGCTGCAGTCAAGTCACCTTAATTGTACTCTTAGGATTTGCACAGACACAAATTTTCGCGGAAACCAATAAATTATTCGGTCGTTGGCCGCCGCCGCCGCCGCCGCCGCCGCCGCCGCCGCCGCCGCCGCGTACGAAAAGCTACATAAACCTGCACAAAGAAGTGACTTCTACGCCGTAGGTTTCCCAGGGCCCGATAAGCCTGTAATGAATCGTCGGCGACCACATGGTTGTAAAATAAGTCAGCCCCGAGCAGCCCCGAACAGCTCGCGCTAAACACCCTTAAAGAAAGTGGCGGGCCGGTAATAAATTGTTAACATAAAACTGACCGGATAATCCAGCTCGCGGTTAGAAATAAAAATATATATCATTATACATATTTAACGCTAAGTAACCATACAGAAAAATGTGTTCATTTTTAATTGGTATTAAAAATAAAGTTTAGCTTTGTTTTTTGGCTGTTTATCCCGTAGCTTTTGATGTTGTTAAAGCTATAGTGTGTCATGTTTGTTTGGGTCGCTATAGCTGGCCCCTAAAAACAAATCGATTTGAAACATTTACGCAAACCACAGTAGTGTATCGTGTTTGTGGTAGACTGGTATAATTGCATTGCGTCCCTATCTATCCACAGGTTAACATAGACAGCCAACAATACGGAATTGTAAACACTCGCTTATGCCTAGGATATACGTGTCATTTATCAGTTCACCAAACCAACAATAAAGATTGTTTATTAACATCATTGTAACTTAAGTATACTATGATCATAGCGTTAGCTTTGATACTCATGAGAAAAATCGAGTGACACCGTTTCGAACTGGCTTCAGGAGGGAGGCTGTTCGATTGAAAATAGAAAAATAAATTCTTTCTAGGCTCCTTACATCCTTCAATTGTGTAAATTACGCACTATCGTGGTAATTGTAATAACGTGGTCAATGCGCTGAGGACCTTCTGCAAGGACCTGCTTCGGTGGGCAAAACACTGGGAATTAAATTATAGGCGTGGAAGAAGTATAATACCGGATGGAAGCTCTATAATTCAGTATTGGTAAGTACCTAGTATGGTCATAATAGGGTGGTTTTGCAATTTGCTAAAAGAATATGTAAGTGCATTGCAGTTGGGACAGTCGGTCGATTTTAAGACAGTGAATATAAACTTGAGAAAGATTAGATAGCTTAATCCACCGTTATGTCCGTGATTCATTTCCAGCCACTTACTGGTAACAGAAAACTAAGTGGCTCAATTTGTCGAAACATCCACAGAGAGTTTGTGGCAGCTGCTAGGTTTGCACGTAAGTATGCGAAATAATGGTCATTTGTGAATTGGCTTATAAAAGCATTGGCCAATGTATATATTACAGCCAAAGATGAAGGGCTTCTATTCACTTACTTTTTCATGTTCCATATTGTGCAGAGTTGGTTAAATTTTGGATTTTGTTTTCTATAATATTCCTTGGGGAACTAATGCTGAATTTTTTCAAATTCTGTTTCTAGTTCTGCAGAATTGGGTAAAATTCGACCTTTGTTTTTAAAGGAGGTTTATAGGAAACAGAAGCCAAAATTCACCTAATTCCACAGAATAAGTAAATGAAAAATATAGTGAATATTGGGTCCCGGTATTAGAAATTAAATTTAAAGCTATGGATCTAGCTTATCAAATACCAATTTGTTATAATTTTACCAAAAATAATGGAATTTCTAGACTGCAAGGTTGTAGTATTCTATGGTTGTAGACAGAAAATTATATTTATTTATTTTTGCATTATTATCACACTAGAACCACTATCGACTAATTACAATAGAAACAATTCAATTTTATGAATACGTCCCTATCCACCCAATTTATGTGATATGACATCATAGTTCGATACAAGTATGCTGTTTAGAACGGCCCATCGAGTTGTCCGTCGAATCTACATCACAAAATACATTCAATGTATCGTTCATTCCGAACCACAAACAGCGTAGGTTGTCGTGGGAAAAACCACCGCAACACTTTTGGCATTTTCATTTTGGCTTTCATTTCTACTGGAAGTAGTAAATTCCAGTCTTTGTTTAGTGACAGATAATGTGCCATTTGGCACTCGCTTTCATTCTTTGTATTAGGTACGTTTGTAGACCAATTGGAGATCTCAAATTCCGAGGATTTGTAGCAGAAGAAGAAGTTAATATTTTTAATAAAAATTGAGTAATTATGTTTAATTTTATCTGGCTAGTATTGTTTAAGTAACAAACACTTAGGAGTTTTACAGTCATAGTTATATTATAATATCATAGTTTCATGAGATATCAATAAAATCACATTTTTATTTGGCACAATTAGCAATATTAGCAATTAAGTGGAAGCTAGATTTACTCAATGTACACAATGGATGGAAACGTGGTTTATTATTATTACAGTATCGATATTATATTATGTAAAACTTTGAATTACGATTTATACATCTTAGGTCGATAGATTCCAGTAGCACACTGAATTTCGTTACATAAATGCCAGTTATATCAAAAATGTATAGAACATACTTTTACTACTTTCTGTTTCAGTATCTGCTAAGTTTAAATTAAGCCTAAATAATTAACGAAAACGTCTGTCGAACACAGTGATAAGATTTGAGCACATCTTTCACGGTAGAATTTCGTTCGTGTGAGACGTATACTTGACCAATAACTTGACCTCTCCACGTAAATTCATATAGAACTAGGTATCAATGTATAATTAGGGAAGAGTGGATTATTTAGAGTCAGCAACTAGAAGTTTGACTGTAACTTAACACCATGACAAAATCATTTTTAAAATACACAGACTGCAATCAATTTTTAACGCTTTTTTGGAAAGCCAATTTAACAATATTAGAACATAATTCAATGGAACCGTTCCCAAATGAACAACAAGCCACATAGAAAACATCGCAGTTTCGGACACAGCACACTTAAAAAGGAAGAACAGATTGACCGATCGACAACGACAAACACAATTAAACGCTCAATAGTCCGACCCTCACGTGTTGACAACCGTCGACCTGCGAGAGTAACCCCGTCTCGTCACCGTCGCCCCCGTCGCCTCGCACTCTCTCCGCACCCGGTCGATGATGTCCGCCACCAACTTCTCCTCCTTCTCTCTCTGCTCTTCGTAGTCCCCTTCCCGGATCCCCACAACGTTATGCTTCTTCCTCGCTCGACCGTCGTCAGCCTTAACCTCAACATCCATCAACCGCTCCTCCTTTTCGACGTCGCCGTGTCGCGTGGCCAAGTGTCCGATGTAGCCCTTGCGCGACTTGAAGAAAACGCTGCAGTGTTCGCACTTGAAAAGCGGCGCCGGCCCGCCGCCCGTCGGATTCGGCACGTGGAACTTGTACTTGTGTCGGTACCAGTGCGTACGCGTGGGCAGCACTTCGCCGCACCACTTGCACACGACGGAGCCGTCTTCGCGGATGAGATACTCGAGCAGTTCGTGGCGGCCGCGGCCGCTGATGTCGGAGAGCATCTCGTCCGGGTCCATCTCTTCGCTCTTGGTCACGAGGAGGCAGTCTTCTTCGGCGTCGTGGGTGAGGAAGTGGATGCCGGCCGAGAGCTGAGTCTGGTCGTTGGAGTCGGGGTCGGCGCAAAGTTCGAACGTGATGGATGGGAGGTCGTCGCGGTGGTCCGGGTCTGGAAAACGGAAGCGGCGTTGTTAGGGTGAGAGGCGTTGGAGCCTGAGCAGGGCTGGACTGGGGAGGTTCAAGCGGCCCGGGACATTGAATCAAGCGGCCCGGCCCAATTTGGGTCCGGGGGGGGGGGGGGGCGCAGCCCCTGGAAAATTTTGATCAAGGTTATTAATTGAAGCAAATCTACGCGTTTTGAGCAATTCATGAGTCAAAAAGTAAGGACCTCAATTTTTCAGCCGAACACGTTTTTGAGGACCGTTTTCTGCCAAACCATCCAAAAGCATCCTGCATGCACACAGTATCATCCCCACCGGTATCACCAGAATCGTTGATTGCTGAACTAACTTTAAAAAGTTCGGTTATCTTTTAGACCTTACTCCTCCTTGAAGAAGGAGCTTTTGTTTTTTTTCCGTTGCTTTTCTGCCCCGCCCTTAGCTTTTCACTTTAAATCTTCACTCATCTTAATATCACACAAGTAAGTTACACAAGAAAACATTATTCACCTCTTGCGACTTTAACATTGTATCAAGATTTATTGATTGGTCAATCAAGCTAATAATCCCGCTCACGACACATCCACCCGACACGCCGTCGGAGATGAGACTGGCAAAACGAGCGAACTTTTAAAATATAAATAAATGTCTCCAACAATGGGCCGTGTGGGCAAGAATGCACAAATTAATTCCAACATTATTGACCCCGTAGTCATACATAGAGTATTTTTTTTCCTGGTCCCGGTTTTCCCAAAACGAAGTATGCTCCAAACATAAAGAAAATCTGACTCACTTAGTAGAAGAGCTCATTCACAGCGCAGCAGGTGCAATTAATCCTGATTTATAGGCAGCTCTCCCTGGCTATTTGCACATAGGTATCACATAATCACATTGAAAACTACACTAGCAGTGCAGACTGCATCCCGGTCGGCTCTCGGGTGAATACTGAATTAACATCGCATAATATTTACGCATGGAGTGGAAGGCATTCGTAAGAGAAGCAAAATTTTATTTTAAAAAAATAAAAAACAAGATAGCTCGTGACTATTTCTATTCTAATTTCCGAATCCGTCAAAATGCCGGCCGGCTGGCTGGCACCAGCGAACGCAAGCATGTCTGCAAATCTCACGTCGAAAATTCCTCGAACTCATGAAGGACCAAAGCCCAAAGCCTCGCAAGGCTGCGTGAGATCGGTCTAACAAGCACATGGCATGGGAGAATTTTCACTATCGCTGTGATACAGATGTAGACGTAGTATGGCTGTTCGGGAATTAGCTTCGACTGCAAAACGAGGGATAATGTTGTTTACAGAAGCCAGCTGCGAGTAAAAAATATCGGCTCGAAAGAAGGGAAAGGGAATTCTGAGTGCACGGGCCACTCCTCGACAGCCCGATGACCCGACAGCCCGAACCGGCCCGAAAGCCCGACGGCCCGACGGCCGGGGATGTCCGGCCCGAGACCGGCCCGACATCTCAGATTCAAGATCCGGCCCGGCCCGAGGCCCGAAAGTTGAAAAAAAATCCGGCCCGGGCCGGGCTTTCGAGCCTTTCGTGCTTTTTTCCCATCTCTATCCTAAACCATCCCGGCCGTGGAGTCGGGCCGGCCGGCCTCCAGCCTCGTCCCAACTGCACATCTTGGTTCTGCCAGATGGCTAATCATATTATTTTATCGCGTTTGACTTTTTCGTTTACATGCGACTGAAAAACCACCGGCCCCACCGGCCCAAAACCAAGCGGCCCACCGGGAAACGTCCCGGTGTCCCGGCGGGCCAGTCCAGCCCTGAGCCTGAGAGATGTTGGTGTCACTTGTGGGTTTGATGTTGTTTTGGAATTATGGATTGTTTGGTTGGTGGTAATACACATATTCCTTTCAATCAAATTGATGTCATGATACCCACTAGGTAAAGCCATTTGGGTTGTGATTTCCCTATCTTCATTGGTTATAATCAGAGCTAATTATTTTTTTTGTTGATTATTGGTGTTTAACGACGCACTGTTTTGACAACTAGCCCTATGGATATTGATATTTATGGATATGTTTATATACTAGTGGCTCAGCCCCCTGGACCCGTTTGTTGGTGGGGGGCTTTGCCCCCCAAAACCCCCCGTCGGGCATTTGGGGGGCTCTGCCCCCCAAATGCCTTCCGGTGCGGCCTCCGGCCGCACCACAAGTTGACCAATGTTCGCGAACTCTCGCGACTTTGTCCCCGATACCGACGCATTACGAAAACAAATCACAATATCGTCTGTAATTTTCAGATTAATTTTTAGTTTCAATTCAATGTGTTAAAAAAAAAGCTCAATGTGTATGATCAGTTGCGTAATCACGGGACTTCCCCGAAATGCGGCTGGCTGTAGCGAGCCCCCTCTCTCCACGATGATTTATATGCACTTGGTGGGGCCATGTGTTTTTTGCAGAAAGTAGTAGAGTCGCATGTTGTTGTTTTTGTGAAAAGATTTCCCCCCCTCCCCTAAAAGGGCCCAATTTTGGGCTGGCGGATGTAAAATTAAAGGTTTGAATAAAAAATGATCACTTTTACACAGGTACAAATTTTCAATTCTATGTGTCCAAATTTGACGGGTGAACCCCCCCAAAAAAGGGCCCATTTTGGTCAGACCGAAGCAAAACCCCAGCAGTGAGTTGCAGAATGTGTGATCGAGTGCGTTGCCAGAATTTCATAAAGTTAGGAAAATAATTGCCAAGTGTAATCGCAAGTTTTTGTTTTTGCAAAATGACCCCCTGGGTCTTGGGCCAAAAGGGCCCAATTTTGGGCTGGCTGATTTGAAAATTTCAATTTGAATTTAAAATGGTCGCTTCTACACGGATATAAATTTTCAATCCGCCAAGTCCAAATTTGGTAGGTGAACCCCCCCAAAAAAGTGCCCATTTTGGTCAAACCGCAGCGGGACCCCCTCGTTGCACCCAATAATGGTGTATCGAGTGCGTTTCCAAAATTTCATAAGAATAGGATGGTAACTTTAGGCGTGCATAGACATGTCTGAAAGTGATGAAAACATACCGAACCACAGGGATAATATTAGTCTGACCATGTCTGACATCATTTGTCTCCGAGTAGAATAGGTCTATTATAGGTCTATAGGTCTAATAGGTCTATTATAGGGTAGAGAAATCTTTTGCCTCGGTCAACATAATTGAATATATTTTAAACTATCCAGTTAGAATTTTCAGTATAAATATCTGTATCGATTATCTGCTGAAGGTTGGATATAATACTAAGTGATGTTAAACCCTGGGTTTGTGGACAAATCTAATTATGCAACACTGAGTCACACTGTTTAATTTATCTATTATTGTCAGCATTTAACTTAAACTTATAAATGCATTCCAAAATATGCCAGAAGGGTTTAAAAATGCAAGCATGTAAATAAATAAATTAAGCAAGCAAGAGATTTCTTTACAAAATAAAAACATTTCACTGAATGTAAGTTTGGGTGTTGCCATGAAAATCAGAAGTTTAGGTACTACCTTACCTAGTACCTACCCAACATAAAATGACTTACAAACCATATTATTTATTTGAGGACAGCTTTGCTTCATACCAACATATCAATCAATCAATAGATGTAGGTAAAATAATTTGTGGAGGTAGACATCATTTAATATGAAAAATTACATAAATCGATTGGATCAATATTACAATTTTATTATAATGATATTGAGTTGTCAACCATTTTATTAGTATTCATCATTTAAAAACATTGTAATCCAAGTTTTTATTTACCTATCATCATGTAAAAATAGTCAACTCTCATCAGACAATATACTATTCCCCTTTCTTGTTGATTCACCAATCAACAAGATAATAATATAATATTTGTTTTTCAACGCAACATAATTGACTTTGTCTCTGCTTGCTTTAAGCTCTTTGCTCTTCGCCATGCAAAAAGAAACACTGCCAAAAATCGTAGAACGTTTCACTTTCGTTTTGAACTTTTGGAGACGTAATATTTTTACATTTTGAAAATTAAATATCTTTGAGATTATATTTTCGTTCTTACTTTTAAATGTTTGTAACGCATTAAAAAATTAGTCTAGCAACTACAATATATTGTAACAGTGTTTTCGGTGGACAGATTTACAATTCAGCAGCTTCACAATTCTCGCCATGCACCATATTATCTCGACAATGTTTTCCGGAAAGAAAAAAAGAAAAAGCTACTATTTCTGCTATCACCTCACCACCCTCTAATATGTTCCAGTCCAATTTCTTTAGAAGAAGTATGGGTTGGGTAAACCATTCACTCATTTGAGCTTATATTTAAAAAAATCTCTAGTCATTACTATCTTGATGGACAAATCAATCTAAATGCACGGTGCATTGCAAATTAAACAACCAATAAAATAATAAATCTCAATGAACATCAAAACAAGAAATGGAGCGCTTTGAAAGCAAATTCCAATACGATTTGGGAAAAACAGATCCAGAAAATCTGGAAATATAAACGATTCTACGAAGCAGATAATCTTGCAACAAGTTTTTTGTCACATATTCAAAAGACCCTCTACGTTCTTCGCAAATAAAACTGTCGATGCTTAATTTGGTAAAAAAAAATGTGAAATTTGAATTATGTAAAAGGTATGTCTGTGTAATGATATAATATAATAATAATATATTCACTACGATTACGATATTAATATTTCCTTATACCCCGTGTTAGTGAATGCAATTAATATAATAATAATTAATAACTAATATAATATATCCTTACATGGTAATATAAACAATATAGTAATAATAATAATATACATAATCATTTTATGAAGTAAGTAATAAATGTTTGCTAGATAATATTTGTTATAGTATTACGAAAAAATTGCACATTATTACTCTTCATTGTCAACAAAAAACTAAATTTGTTAAATATATCTCCTGCCCGACAAATCGAAGAGCTAAACACTAAAGGGTTACGTCGAGCAAATCAAGCTACATGACTGGCCATCTCTACTTGGGTAATCCCCCCGCCCGAACCATTCCCGCGGTTATCGCGCCGGCATGTTTCACAAACACCGTACCTAACCGTTAAGACGTATCAACTGTATCCGATTTTAAAAAGCCCGCGGCGTTTGCAACGCGGCGGCTTCGATTTAGAAATTAAATTACGACAAAGTAGCTGGTTCTTTGGATTCGCTCGGTCGCTTTCCTGCCTTTGCTTGGCGAGTTTGATCACGTCGGCTTCGTAGGGCCAGCGAGCTACTTCCGAGGGAATGCAGATTATTGCGTTGAATCGTGTGACTAGCTAAAAACTAACAGCTCGAAGAGAAAGAAAGACAATAAAAACGAAAAAAGGACCACAGACGACGCAGGTTGCGCGAATCAATTACATTGACGACAAAAACAAAACAGACTTCTAGATCAGAAACGAATTACGAGTTTTTACAAAACTATCGAGTGCGTTTAAATAACCAATACGTAACCGACACCGTTAAATAATATTCTTCACGACGGATGTAACGATAGAAAAAGAAATATTTTCATCTTAACCCTAGCTACGGCCGAACCTGACCGAAAGTTACAAATTTCCACGCCCGAGCAAAAGGCGAAACTTCACCCGTCGAATTGTCGACAATCACCGACGATAGTCAAGAACTCCGCCGTCTCCAGAACGACCCGCCCTTTCGGACGGGCAACGAAAGAAACATCGAACATCGAACATCAAACGACGGGCGCCAAGAAACAAAAAAAACAAAAATCACATACGGTTACCATCACTTTCCATCCCCGTTGCCGTCCCAACGCGATAAACGATGCTGCGTAATGACCCGGCGAAATCCCGCGCTTCGGACGCGCCACCCCAGGTAATGCCCATTTGTGCGATCGCGTCGTCCCAGCAAACCTGGAACCGGTTCGCTACCCACCTCCCCCCGAAATCCCTAAGCCTATTTGCACTTGTTCGCCAATCAGTGTCGTGGAGATTACGATTCTACGGCTAAGTGGCTAAACTACTCGCTTACGTCGTCAGGCACTAACGAGGACCGCCCGAGCCGTCGCCGGCTTCCCAGGCAAACGAAGCTTCCCGGTAAGCCGCGCACTCGCGAAATCCGGATGAAAAATGTACAAAAGAACGCGGCGAGCCGCGTCGAAAAACAAGGCAGTCGCGGCTTTCCGAATATTGTTTATAAGCACCATGGTAACCAGCTTTGAAATTCATCGGTTTAACATCGTGAATTCACCGACGATTAAATGCTACCCGCGCGCGGTTCCCGCGACCGCGCGACTCAACTAGTGTTAATAACGGTATTTAGATTAATATGTAAATGTTAATATAAACGGTAGTATAAAGATAGATATATTCATATTTATAACAATTAGTTTTAAACTTTAAATACCTATATGTTCTCATTTCTACAAGGCCAACAGTGGGATCTAGCCGAAAGGCAGCAAACGCGTCAAGTACTTTTCCAACACCGACTCGAGCCCGAAACGAACCCGCGGCCGCGGATCATTGCGCAGGAACGACGCCGCCATCGCCACACGACCGAGCCGCCGGCCGACGCGGCGCACTCATCGTTCCCCGCCGGCCCGTTGGCGGCGCCGACTCCTCCCAGCCGCCCGGCCGCCCTCATTGCGGCAGGAAGAACCCGAGCGGGAACACGCAGTCCTTCGGCATGAAGCAGTCGTGCACCGTCTTCATGTGGTTCTTCATCTTGTCCGGCCGCGAGAACTCCTTGGCGCACACCGGACAAGGAAACACCTTCCGCTGGTGCCCCTCGTGGTAGAGGAACGCGTGCCGCTGGAAGCTGTACTTGTTCTTGAACGTCTTCTGCACGTCGGCCTTGGCGCACTCGGTGCACTGGTAGACGCCCTCCGAGATGGACGCGTAGCGGAAGAGGTTGAGGCCGCGCACGGACATCTCGGTGAGCTGCTCGGCGGGGTCTTGCGAGGCGGAGGTGGCGCGGCGGCGCGCGCGGCGCTTGACGGGCGGCCGGCCGGTGGGCGGGGCAGACGTGCACTGCGGAGGGTCGAGCGCAGGGTGCGAGGTGGGCGTCGCAGGGCCGGGGTCGGTGGCGGCGTCGTCACCGTCCGTCAGCTCCGTCTTGGGGATCAGCAGCGGCTCTGCGGGCGGAGAACGGGCGGGTTAGCGGCGGGGACGCGCGGTTCCGATCGCTGCGCGATTCGGGTTTTTGGTCACGATCGGTGGGGCGTGTTTTTTGAGTTAGACAAACTTGATGTGGTGTTAGTATCACATGACAGTTATTGATGTGAGTAAGCACTTAATTAAAGGTTGATTACTTATAAATTAGACAGATAACTTGCTAAGTAATCAACCTTTATTTAAGACGCTTAGGTACAGCTATGATTGTCATGTGTAACTAAGCACCTTTTAGCATTTTAAAAGCTCTATTCTTACTTATTTATTATTTCTGTCTAGAATTGTACAAATCATGCTTTTTTACTTGTTATTCAATGTATTTTCTAAGGCCAAGTTTGAATGACAGTTAACTAATGTCTAGTATTATTTTTACAGACTCAAATAATCCATTCAAGAGATGTCTTTTACATTGTTTAGGATTAGGGAATATCAAATCATGCAGCTAAAAACATGTTTAACGTATGAAAAATAAAGCTAAGGTCACAAAAAAGTCCTCTCTAAGGGCACTGCGAACGATCAAAGTCCGTAGCCTGCGTACAATTTAGCATGCCTGATAAATTTGGGGTCACAAACATGCCGGCTTATACATTTCCAGAAAGTCTTGCAGCTGATTTCTAGGGCACATTGGATTTGAGCCCTAGGAATTCAATCACAACTACAGGCCGTTTTGGTATGATTGTAATTTCTACACAATTACAGCCAACAATCTAAGAAAATACAATTTCCACACTCATCATGCACTTGCAAATAGACTAGAAATGATATTTTGTAACCATCGGCAGAAAGAGGAAAGGATATTTTAAGGTGTAACAAAATAAAATTACTACACTTGACAGTATAAGGCATAAAACAGCATCATATATTTTTGATAATTAATAATATAATAAATTGTATAAGTATACCTACATTTTCTATAGAAATTAAATAATCCAAGCTAGAAAAACTGACTACAAGAAATTCACTCTTAGTATCGATTTCATCGGGACCTGCAACTCTCTCCTAGGATATGGTCTACTCGTTGCAGGAAACAAAGTAATTGTCGCCTGCATCGACTTTTGAAATCGTTACCACAACGCCGCGTTGGCAAGTCCATCAAATCTGCCGGCGCGACGTTGTGGTTCGATCGCATTCGCAGTCGAGATCCCCGGGGCGCATTAACAGGATCGAAAAACTAACAGAACGATCAAACAACACCAACTAGGCATCCATCCACTTCCGAATGCAAACTAGCAACAACAATTCCGACAGCAAATGTACAAATTAAAACATTCAGACTGTATGATACAAAAAAATAAAAAATTGACTAACATTCAGCGATTTATTTTGTTCCGTTACCTTTGTGTCATTCGCAGTTGGCAAGTGTGCTTCTGGATTCAGCGGCAAAAGAAACAACAACTGCAGGTTTACACGATAAATGCAACGACGTTCTGCCGATCGCAGAACCAGCATGGCTTTGGCAAGGCGACTAACCTATCACCTACCGAAGAAATAATCTAACCCCAAGACTATACAAGTAAACAGACGAAAACGTCGGCGAAATAAAAGCAACTACACCCCGATTCCAATATTTTTCAGTCTTTCAGAAGGTTACGCTATCCTAATGTATTCGTAAAACGTCTCTATGACTCTCACCTTCATCCGAGATGAGTAATTTGGTTCTATACAAGCTGATAACTCGAGTACGAAAGTTAGGTTAGGTTCGGAAGTAGCATGCGGTCATTAACGTGCAAGTGACACGAGTTAGAAATGAGAAGGGAAATGTGCACAGGAGAAGACCTACTAAGTAATGAAACTCACACGAATTGGTTAGTATTTGGTTAAAACGGAGCAATCATGATAATCAAAATTCAGAAAATATACAGCAAGAAGTGTTATAACTGGCACTGTATCCCATGGAATAGACGTAGTGTGCTAACAATGGTATATGTAGAAAATATTTTGCCAATACTTCAACATTACAATATGATATATAAATTATTTATGATTTTTTCCATCAAGACTTACTAATTCCCAATTAATTGCAATCATCCCAAATGGTTTTAATTCCCCATAGACTACGTCTAAACTAAACTATCTCCGAACATAAATACATTTGTTCAAAACGCAATAACTAAGGTTTCTTCAAACGGGTTCATCCGCAAATCGACGTCACAACGGTCGATAACTTAATTACATAATTAAATTAGTTAACAAAAATAGTAGTAGTAGTAAAATAGTAGTAGTACAATGAATGACCAGAATATTAACCATGAAAATACCTAAGTGAAGAACGAAAGAGGATCGATTGGTATTGTAGCTCTCACAAGTACAAAAATATGCGCCCGTCGTGCGGATCTCGAAAAACTGGTCGCGCGAGATTGCCGCAAAATCACGCGCGAATCACTAGCCGGCCTCGTTCCGAATCGAACAGCCGCGGAAAGGCAAAAAGGGTGATGAACCTGTAATATAGAACTCCCCTATGCAGCTCAAAAAGGTGGGAGAGTGAATAATTCGTCTGCGTGATTCTTCGCATCACATAACCCGTTAACTAACAAGCAATAAATATATGTGTGTATATAGGTCTGTCTCTCCAAGTCATTCTCAACAATTTAACTTACAACAAGATACGTCGATAGGCCGTTTCATTCGGAGAAAAATGGCGGCATATATCACTAACAAAAGCCAGATTGAGATCAAACAGCTTCCTATTACAATCTGGGAAACTCTGCCAACATAGAATTGTTGAGCTTGCGTCAGGATCGTCCGCTCTGCCTACGCGGCTTGGTTAGAATTAGAAATGAAAACACGCCAGTCATCTAGTGACTACTTAAAACAACATTACCCAAGTCATCTTACGTAATATTTAGGGGCTTTGTTTACAACTAATCCTCAATCTCAAGCATCAACTGACAGTCGACACATAAGAGAGTATTTTTGCAGTGATAACCGCACTTACATAATTAAACTTCTAACTTTGCCGCCAGGTTCTTTGACGCCCGATTTCGCACGCAGAGTTTCCCCTATGTTTATAGCAAGACATTTGTTAAGATTTCCATATCTACCTTGGTTAAATTGAAGAGCCAATAATATTTTTTGTGGACATTTCTAACCAAGGAAGATAGAAAAATCAAAACCCAAGTGGCTTAGTGTGTATATGACGTCGTTTTCCTTTTAATGAAATTGGCCCATTAACAGAATTACTCTATACGCCTGTTGCATCTCTAACCGCACGCTTTTCGTTGCCGAATCATCGCATCCATCCAAAGGCAACACAATCCCGCCGCTCGACGAGCATCCCGCGCGCCGATCGCCCGAGTGCGGCGCCATCAAACGGCCTGCTCCGCCTCGCCGCCGCCACCGGCCGCCGCCGCCGCCGCCGCGTCGTACCGGTGCACCGTCTTCATGTGCACGAGCATGTTGTCGCGGCGCGTGAACCGCTTCCCGCAGAGAGCGCACGGCGACGCCAGCTTCTTCGTCGTGTGCGTCGTCATGTAGTGGCGGCAGAAGTTGCTGATGTGCGTGTACGTCTTGGCGCAGAGCAGGCAGCGGAACACGTTGTCCGCCTCGCGCACGCAGAACTTGCGTCCCGACTTGTCGTCGTCGAGCTCCCCGCCGCCGTAGCCGCCGCCGTCCAGGCTCTGGAAGAGGTCGTCGGGCGGATACTCGCCCGGCTCGAGTTTCACGTTGTCCACGTTGTATTTGACGCACTCGCCGGGCTCCAGCTTGACGTCGATCGCGTTCGGGGCGAAACGTTCCAAGTCTTTGGCGAAGCGCGAGAGGTGGGTGGAGTCGAGGGTGTATCGGTCGTTGCTGTCGTGGTTCGTCTGGTTCAGGCTGTAGCTGGACTGGCTGGAGCTCGGCGAGAGCGTTATCAGGTCGTTTTCGTCCTCGGGCAGTGATTCCGAGTCGAACTCGTCGCGGTCCGTCTTGCCTGCGGGACAGAGACGGGGTTTAGCGCGGCCGACGGTGGGGCGGGGCGGCGGAATATGTTCAGCACTGTGCGAGTAAGCGTTTGTAAGAAAAACCTCTGCTTAATGAATTAAAGACATAATCGAGAGGATCCAAATCAGATTTTCGAAAAACACTAGTCGGAATGAATTTTCTACCGATTTATCTTAACATCAAGCAGAAGTCTTCGTTATAGTGGCCAGTAAGAATTTTTAAGAGAAATTTCACAGTAAACGACAAGCGGACTTACCTATAAAATTCTTCGCTACGTATTCCTTCCGAAGAAAATTGAAAATAAAAATAACTTTGTTGCAATTTGAAACGTTTTGTTTATTTTTGACGACACTTTCCGCACACGCAGAGCAAGAAAAAGTGAGATCGCAGCGAGTTCTCGCTAGGTCGAGTTAATTCGTAAAGCAGAGGTTTAACCTGATTTGCAACATGGTGAGAGCAACCGATAATAACCAAATCGTAACGGTTTCCAACTACTGTCAACGCAACGGGAGGATCCGTTAACTAAGCTAAACTACACACTCTTATCACGCTATCATCGATGTCTAGGAAAGCGGGGCAAAGTGCAGGCCAGCATTATCATTCCTGTCTTTGCACAGAGCAGATCCCACCATGTAGGACTTGAATTTAGTTTTATCTCCCCTGTTGAGACATGTAGATTAATCGAGTCACTTCACTTCCAATCTAGTGAACAAAAAAACACAGACACATCCGTGGAGGTAACGACACAAACAAGTACAATTCAGTTGCCAATGGCTCGCTTGAGAGAGCTAATTTATATAGCGACCCTTAAACGAGGCTGCTTTTTAATAGCTCTGCTATTTTGCATCGGCTTGTCCCCCAGGGTCAACAACCCTTAGAATTAATACAGATGTTGGTTTAACTTAAATAAAGAGAAGCACAGAGCTGATACAAAACTGGCAAGCAACATCATGGCCAAGTACAGAATAATCAATGATTACTTTAAATGGGTGGTGCTTACCAACTATTCAGTGTAAAAAATTATAATAGACATAAATATAATCATACTTGTTTGTAAAACCGACTTGGTAAACTTGGCTAATTGCCACATAATTCAAATTGGCGTCTTTGCTAGCCAAGCCAGCTCTCAGACACTCTTTTCAGTTCTTAGTGGGGAACTATAGCCACATCATGACCAATGACCGCTGCTTGTTCATTGACCTAACAACAAACAAAGCTGTCGGAACAAAGGGTGCATTCCCATGTAAAAGGGTGCTTCCCACGGAATAAGGCAGTTCCCACCGCAAAGCGGGCTTCTCTCACGGGGCACGACACTAGGGTGACACTCACCGATCGAGTAAGGTTCTAAGGTTTGTCCGTCCGCCCGTGTGCCGGGTTGCGCGAAGGTGTTGGGATCCGAGGAGGTACCGGGCGTTGGCTCTTGCGACTCGGATTTCATCCGCTTGGCGTTGTGGTTTTCCTGCAAATCGTAGGAGACAGTCAGAGACGATTCGCTTTCGAGCAGTGGACTCTGTTGTCAGTACAGCCTAGGCAGATCGAAATGTTTTGCAAAACCCGCAATGTTTTGTTCGAGTCTTATTTATTGTTGGCATTCAAAAATCAGGCATTGTAATTGACAACTGTCAATACTTGATCATTTCTATCATTTCTTTAGATGGCAAGCATTTGGGTACGTGCACTAAAATTGCATATTTGAAGAAACCAAACTCGTGCTTGATAATAAAAAAAATCTCATCAAAAAAATTTAAAAATTGTTTTGATTTATGTAGTAGGTACCTACATAGACAAAATATCAATCTTTATTTCATTCCCTCATTGAATCAACAAGTCAGCTGTGAAAAAAAAACTCGTACAATCCTTGACAGTCAATAACAGATTTCATTAGCTCTAATCTAACCAACAACAAATCGTTACAGCCATGAAATCCAAAACCTCATTTACTCTGAAACAATGGACTGTTGACAATTATTGGTGAAATATCGTAACATGGGAACTGTTGGCTGCTCTTATCATGTTCTGATTCATATCCCTATCCCTTGTCAACTGAGACCAGCCTTCCAGCCACATTGAAGCATGACAATCCACCACTCCCCTAGCAATAAACTGCAAGCCTGGCTTGCTTCGATGACTCACTTCCACAGTGATCACGTCATTTCTAAAAATAAACTGGATGTATGACCACTAAGGGATGCTGCTAACAGACCCAACTTTGACCTTTGATTAATTTTGCACTCGTTGAACCCCCCTTTATTTGTCAATTGAAACTGAATGTGGTAGCTACTAGCTAGCTGTGAAGCTGTTAAAGTAGCTTTCACAAAGGGACACCTAGGCAATCCATGTATCTAAACACCAGCACTTTTCTATTGAATAAAATTGGTAGATAATTAAGTTACGTTTCAAACCTCTAATTTTTCACAAGTCATTCTCCACTACAAAAATTAATCAGACAACACCAAGAAACCTCAAGTAAACAAAGAAAAAACTATCACCTACCCCGCACAATCCACCTCAGCCCCTTGATAGTTGTCATTGCTTCTATCTCAGATTACTATCTTCATTATGGAAATACCCCATGCTAATGATTAATGAATAATACAAAAGGGATGTTAGATGTTAATGGTTTCCTGTGCCGCACACTCATTACTAGTAGCTACCCTCAGGCCACAATGATGGCCTGTCTGGCTTCAGCGAGCAAATTAAAATAACCCCCGACACGCTCAGGCGAGCACTAGGTTGCGGCCTCTCATGCCAACGCCACTCTTTACATGCAACACGGGGTGGATTCCGGCTAATCTCGTGTGAAAATCTTAACTGCGACATTTCAGTTTCATAAAATAGCATAATAAATTATGTTACCATCAAATCTACCTGTAAAGCCACTGATTTATTCAATCCTACCCCCGAGAGGAAACATGCTTGACAACCCTCGACATGTGGCGGAGTGAATAAATGATTCTCATTACTCGCTGGTTGGTGTTTGAATGAATTACAGAGGCATCCCACGGCCAGATATCTTAGTTATTGAAAAGGTTGAAATGGGTTGAAAACACAGCCACGCAGCTTGCGAGAATGCAAGCGGTCAGGTTATTGATGAAGATGAATAAAGAAAAGCATTGCCAGGAGGTTTGCAATCCAGAACCCATAAGATAAGACTGGAATAATGAACACTACCACAAAAACTATCCCGATGACGCAGTCACCAAAGCCTTGCAAGACATCGACAAAGCTTCAAAGGAAAGCGTAGCGCATTATTTACTTTCCGTCCCGCGTCCCATCCGACTCACCTTGACGCCGCCGCGCTCGTTGACCATCGCGTTGATCTTCTCGATCGCGTTGGCATCCCCCGCGCCGCCGCCTCCGCCCCCGCCGGCCCCCTCCCCCGCCCGCTGCCCGCCCGCCTCCACCATGTTCTGCTCGCAGATCTCCTCCGAGCTGGCGACGCCCTCGCCCAGCCGCTCCTCCCCCTCCTTCCCGTCCGAGCCGACGTTGCTCGATCCCGACAGCTTCCGCGGCCGTCCGCGCTTCCGCTTGGGCGCCGTCAGCGCCGAGCCCAGCAGCGGCATCGCGACGCGCCGCTGCAGGTTCACGGGGTGGATGCGGTGGAGGTGCGGAGGCGGCGGCGTCGCCATCGGCTGCGACGACGACAGCAGCGAGGACGTTATCGACGGCAGGTCGCACCGCTCCTCGTTCACCTCCGTCAGCCCCTTGATGCGCAGGCTCTCGGCGACCTTGAGGAAGGCGGTGAGCCGGTCCTGGTCGACCGACACCTCGCCGCGGTACATGAAGTCGAGGAGGCTGCGCATGTCAGCGAACGGCACGTCTTTGAGTATGACGATCGGGTGCTTGTCGGGGTGGCCAACGAACAGCGACTGGAAGTACGGGCTGCACGCGGAGAGGACCATCTTGTGCGCGCGCAGGAAGCGGCCCTCGACGGCGAGGGTCACGTCGACGAACGACTCGTCGTGGAGGAGCTGGTCGAAGACGGAGAGCAGGTTCGACTGGTGGTTGTTCCAGCGGAGGCAGAAGCGCTGCGACGACATGGCGGCGGCGGCGGCGGCGGCCGTGTCAGGTGGCGGCGCGGGGGTTAGCACGGGACGGCGATCCGGTCATCGACGCACCTGCAAACGGGGGGCGGCGGTGAGTAGGCGCCCGGGTTTTTGACAAGCAGCAGCTAAGTTGGCGTGGCTGGGATTATTCACGTGGAATATAAAATAATTCCCATGGACAGTGCTTGCAATAAGATAGAATAGCCATAAAAGTTAACAGATATTCAAGGTACCTATGGATATCAAAGTCCATCCTCCAATGTGACATGTTACATTAATTTAGGCCACTAAAATGCTCTTAAAAAGCCAGCATTTAATTTCCGACCAGTAATTCGCAATTCAGCACGAAACCGACCGAGCGATTTCTGCTGATATGCAACTCTGTTTGCAGTCGCCCGAAAACAGGCTCAACTTTTACACGAACCTAGCTTTACCTGTTGCATCCGACAAAAATCCAACTTTATTTCGAACACACTGTACTTTCACGTTGCCGCTAAAAATCTGTGCGAATTTCAAATCACGCAACGAAATCACAGACGACAGATGACAGACAAACACCCGAACGCGCGCGTAGCAAAATCTGTAGCCCCCTAAATTCTCCCGTGCGACGCAACAGCCCGGAGAGTTGAGTAAACCCGGAGTGTAGAGCGGAATACAAGTGACGGACTGCCAGCACTAGCCAGCAAGCAGGCGCGGCGCGTTCAGGGGAGCAAGCGGCGACGTCAACTGCGCCATCACCACACACAACTCGCCCCTCATCCGAGCCTCCCCCACCACCCCATCGCATACCAAGTCCGGCCGCTTCGCTCTACGCGCCACCTCCCTGCCTGCCCTGCCGCTCGTCGCACTAATGTAGACAAATTATTGCAACACTCGCGGGGGCTGAAGGGGGTTTCCAGCCGTGGCTATTTTCACGAACAAGTCGCCACTGCTCGCTCGCGAATATTAAAATACTATTTTCGACCGTCTCGAAATGGAATGCTTTCGTTCAACCCTTGCCCGGAGTGGGATTCACGATAATAATCTTGCTAATTACAGAGAATCATACAGGTGGTTTTTCTAGGCCCCGTTCATGGCCACGTCTTGATTATTAAATTTCGTAGACGACGAATCACGATTGACTGCACTCGACACGATGGAAATGATTAGCTGGTTTCACTCACCCCAACGGCGAAATTCTAGCGCGACGGTCCTAAGTGGTCGGATAAAATTCCTGGCGACGAGTACGTACCCTTTCGTCGGCTAAGCCAAGCCCAAACGCCAACGCCATCTTAACCTTATCTCGTATATTTTTCCCCCCACCACCAGCGACGGAGGCAGCCAACCTTTATAGTTTTACGCAACCCTTCCTCTCCCCCTGTGTAGCATGGTTCTCACTTCTCCGGCCGTGCCAGCACTTTGGCCTACATGAATCACAATGAATTGTAATTTTCGAATTCAATCACTCGAACCCGGTATCATCAACGATTGTCAATTGCCACTGAACGCGAACGGTAAAATTGCCACTGCCGTCAAACAATAACACCCCCTGCGAATACGATTCACGTTAAAATATTGATTTTCTCTGCAGGGTAAAAAGTCGTCGAACTCGGCCTAAACACGGCAATCAAATAAAATCACTTTTCAATCGATATTATCGCCGATTAAACGTCACAAACTCGTGCACATTTCGCCGACAACCGAACTGGTGACGCGACAAGCAATTAATTATGTTACCTGAGCATTTTATCGGCACCTAGTTTCGCCGAGGGTTGCAATCCTTGTCGGATCTGAAATTGTTTCACAACGAGCGAGCGGCGGCCATGTCAGCAATGGTGGCCGACTCGGGCTCGGGCTGGCTGCTAGCGCTGCTGCGATGCGAGTCAAGGAAGGCACGGGCACTGGCAGGGGATCGAATCTCGGCGCTGTACGCGCAACAGCCAGACTAGACCGACGCGGCAAAATCAAACGTAGCGAACGCGACACCTAAATCGCTCGCGTGCACCGGGTTAATCAGACAGATTAGCATGCACCGGGATTCGCACGTTACATCCTTAGCTACTGACAGTCGAACTGACCAATTTAGTTGCGCTGTTTTAGTGGATACTATCAATATGATTATAGATTCCGATGTTTTTTTCACCCTTTTCGTACCTCTCTCTCACTACATACATTTTAAAAACAAAAATTCCAGTCTACAAGACTAAATTTGATCCACGAATAATCAAAAATCATCATTTTCTCGTTCGGTAAACGGTCATGTCATCGCGTTACCAGACAAGGGTGAATCCAGAAATTCTCCCCTATCGAGTAATCGAATGAAGATTGAAGCATGAATGTGTGTTAGAACGGAGGGCACACACACACACACATATCCACAAGCAATGCCAGCCACCAGCCACCAGCTAGCAGCGAACTGAGTCCAAGTCACGGCTAGCGAGGATGGCCTTGGACTGCTCGTTGGGGCGGGGGCCTGGCCGGAGCCATCCACGTGTGGCAAGCGCTACGGCTTTGAGGGCACATCCAGCCATGCCGAGGGGGTGTTGACCCTTTCGCTACCGAGCACGCAGTCAGAGAGTCAGCCAGGCCGAGGATAATGTGTCGCAATGCCCGACGCTTAGGGTTGGGCTGCTGGCATTCATTGCTAGCGGAGGCGGGCAGCAAGCAACGGAGAGACGAGGCGATAGACAACTCGCTTGAACTTTGGGCTGGGTTATGGCTGTGTTAAAATTTTGATTCTGGGTGGATTTGGAGTGTGTTTGGGTGTAGTTGCCATGTGATACTATTGTGTATGTACCGTATAGCTAAGGGTGCATGAAAATTTGCTTCATCTTTAGCTGAGAACTTTTGCAGGCAATGAGGAGCCACCCCGAAAGTAAAATTTTGATTTAGGGTTTGCTTGAAGTTTGCGTTGGAAACCTGGACTTTGGTTTCGCCGCACCGAACACTTGTTAGGTTCAACCACCCATATAAATGCGACAAGTGGTGGGGGAATGGGGGGAAGGGGGGCTGAGCGTCATACGGTAGAAGGATTTTTTCCATTGTTGTATCGTGGAAAGCAATTGTGAGGTGGAATTGGACGACATGGGTAGTGGGTTCTCCATGCCGATACGCGTCAAGTGTTTTTTTTTTTATTATTATATCGGGCTTCCTATTTGAACGCGAAATGCAGCTCTGATGTGTCTCTTTAAAAATGAAACACCTGTAAATCTATTTTTAATCGCACCTGTGGGCTATTTACGGCACCGTGCATGCAGTCGCAGGAAAATGCATAATTTTACCTTCGTACGCTTCGTTGTCAATCATAGACACGTCAGCGACAGGCGTTTCTACTTCTATAGCTGTTTGCACCTAGCGAAGATCTTATCAAATTCAGGCAGAGCATGTGCTGCAGAAATACAGAAACAATGCGCGTGAATTTCTGAGTACCGGGGATAGAATTCAGAATATATACTTTGAAACGAACCCTAAAACGTAGATGACTTTTCAGGATCACTGACATGTTACTCTGAAGGCGCTGGACTCAAAGGCATGATGAAGTTCCCATAAAAATGCCGGTACAACTCGCTGTACCTAACATTCAGACAACCACGGAAATGCTGGAAGTCGTTGAACAGCTGTTCGCGAGGCTCCGAGAGAGCGAGAGAGAACGAGAGAGAGAAAGAGCATGATTAATCACAACTTTAATGCAGGATATCAAAGCTGTGCTGAGAACGATTACACCTCAATCGCTTAGCTAGATACTTCAACTTCCACCTGTGATTAGACCTATTAAAAGGCTGTATCAAACCGAACTGGAGATAAAACTTGATGTATTATAAGACGCACAGTTTTATTGCCGAGGGAGAAACAAGCGAGCATAAAGAGCTAGATATTAACATCGGTTTGTGTTTGTTTAGAAGATATGCTCGGTGTGTGAAGGAAGAGACATTGAATGGATATGTCTTATCAATTAGGGTCAATAGATTGTAAGACCCCGGAGCCCGGGAGGTTTCTAATCTTGAAATTTGATCGTCTTCAAAGTGGAAGCGCTCGCGGTGTGTTTTCCACTCGCTCACAATAGGGTTGACTTGTCTCATTCAACGTGCCACGACAAAAGGTGTCTGGCTGTGTCTGCGAATGATGAAAAGGACGGCGCAGGGAAAAACTACCTGCTCCAGTCAAAACATAGTTAAGATTTGACCATATTTCACGCTCGTGTCGGGTGCCTTGTTGAGAGCTAAACGGTCGATTAGTGTCAACGTCGTTAACTTCATCAGCACGACACACAAACAGACGCGCGGGGGTATTTCTAGTCGGGTTGGGTTTGTCAAATCAACAACAGCCCCTTTTGTAAGGTAATTGAGTGGCAACAACAGGTAAATATTATTTAAGTACCTCTTTCTGTGTCCGCCAAGCAGCCGATTTCTATTATAGAAAGTTTCTCGGAAATAACGTTCAAGGGTAGTTCTATAATCTATAGTTGGAACCGCGCGAGCATTCGCTCACTTTCTCCACCCTGGAGCTAGTCAAAGTCAAGTACAGGGGTGGTACCCTCGGTACAGAGACGGGACGGTGATCAGATTTCGATTTGGATTAAACGGAACAGACATATATATTCACTGAAGAAACCAGCCTAGTTTTTGTCCGTCTATATTAAAAATATGACCGCTCAATTCATAAAAATTTTGACGAGAAGATTGAGCACACCTAATTGTCTTAACATCTCATTCGCCAACAACAAGAAAAAGACTACCGTCGTATCCGACAAATCATTTCCTGCTCGAACGCCGGTCCAGCTAGCAGCTACCACCGCGAACGAGATGCAAGTTGAAAGTCTGCCGTCTCGCCTGGCCATCGCTTCTCTCGCCACCAGCAAGCCCAGTTATGTCAATCGGCGGCCGGTACATAACGGACCAGGAGGATGGTCGCTGGTCACCTCACCAGCGCGACTGACCAGAGAACGGAGGGTCGTCCTCGTCAGCTACATGAGCCGAGCGGATGTCCCACGGCACAGAATGATGCAAGCACTAGCATATACACACGGCAACAAGTTATCCTTGGACAAGCCAAGCACGTCACTTATTGTATTGTTCAACCCCCTCGCAGACTAGATGACAGTGTTATTTTGTGCGCTTTGCTCGGACACGGGAGCGAGGCTAGAAATTATGTGTAATTTCACCTGTTTCGTGTTCAAGCAACCCTAGCGAAGTTATTTCAGTATACCTGCACCGTGGAATCGCTATGGTAATTTAATTTGGAGCGATTTTCATTCCCCTAGCGTTTCCGATGAGTTGATGTTTCGTTTATTTAATGCTTGTGTGTGTGTGGGAAATCACAGAATAGAGTACCTACTCTCTACACCCTTTCAGGATATCCGGTTGCCTCCCCTAAGCAGGGGGTTAAAAATAATGTAAGGGGTCACACATCCTTAGGAATGCATAATTAAATAGATTATACGCACTCTGGAGGGTCTATCAGTATGTTTGATCGAATATTGAAACAATAGAATCAGACGACCAGACTATTGAAATAAAGTCGCATGCATTTTGTCTATGGAGACCGAGTCAAAGTCGGGTAGTCGATCTAAAGAAGGGCGAATTCGAAGGCCACACAGACACAGAGGAGGCAGCATCTAATTTTATGGCAAAGCGATTCGCATTTGGCAGTGGCAAAGAAAAAAAAATACGAAGCCTCGCACACCTAAATAAAATCTCCCCCAAGCGCTAGATCCGAGACGAGGCACAGCAGCCCATTCTGCCGCATCTGAACGCCTTCAAGGCTGTCGGAATTTACAAGTCGTCACACTCCCTTCCCGCGAAAACCAGCTAGGAGTCACAGGACTATTTGCTAACACCATACACCACAGCACAGCTAGCTAGCGAGTTGTGATGAAGACATCGCACACAAAAACAGCGCTAATATTTACCCTGCTAGACCTAAACGCGCGATAGCAGTGAACAAATTTCAAACCCGCTACAGCAAATACTTTCATCGAAGTCATGTCCAGCATTTTTTTTTGCTATCCTCTTCGAAACGCTAGTGCGTCATGAGGGCATGACTAAAAAGCCTAAAAGCGAAGAATCCACCCGTTTCACGTGCGTACCTCCCCCCTTTCCCCACATCTAATTACATTTCACATTACACAACAGTATAAGCAGCAGCTATACACAAAACAAGACATGCAATGTACAAGACATGGCAGCGAGGAGCGTTCAGATACACTCCAGTTACCTTAGCCGATTTAATGATGCCGACTTAACCCTATCATCACCGCCGGAGAGGTACACTCGCTCCACTGCTAAGATAAACCGAGCCCCCTCGCATCGCATCGCATCGCATCGCATCGCATCGCATCTATACCCGTGCAAGGGACAGGTGCTAAACGCAATAAGAAAAGTAGGGATGTGCAGCGGTCTTGACGTAAACTTCCAGATGCACTTTAATACACAGCAAAGAACTCTGTTTGTAGGTTATTTAAATTAGTTTGTATTGTGTTTCGGGAGTTTTGATGGCAAACGAACCCTATTATGATGAAGATTGTTTTTCACATAGTATCGCTTCTGTTCAAATTGGAGGATGTGGTCGTTTCATGATTGTGATAATATTATTATGAGCCCCATCCACGCGGGGCTGCTAATCTTTGGTCGGAATGAAACCGCAGGCAATACACAGCTAAAATTAAACTCTCTCTCCGTCG
This sequence comes from Nemurella pictetii, assembly GCA_921293315.2. Taxonomy (NCBI): domain Eukaryota; kingdom Metazoa; phylum Arthropoda; class Insecta; order Plecoptera; family Nemouridae; genus Nemurella; species Nemurella pictetii. The sequence goes on along the minus strand of OV121123.1, from coordinate 11,415,211 downwards.
AGCAAGATATATACAAGAATTTATACTCTCTCGCGATCAAACTCGCCCCTTTCCCTTATACTAGACATATCCATTTCCTATATAAAATGCACCTGCCAGACTACAAGTATTACCTTAAATCATCAACCCAAATGAGGACCACGCTCCAAGATATTTAACTATATTTTGACTAAGATAGATCGCGTTTGACTCGACTGCCTTAATTTCCCAACAACCCGTGGTCGCGTTGCAAATATGCACTTGGCTCGCAGCTCAATGCCATCCACTTCTGTCCCCGTCCTCTTTGCCCATGGCTCTTGCGACGCGCCCCCTGAAGACAATCTTATTAGAAGTTGACGAGACACGAAATCGACTCGCTATACCATTATTACGTGCTATAAACTATCTGCCGTACGAGCGAACAGCGCGCATCAATAGCTCTCACCTCTCAACAGGCAGTCACTCTAAAACATTCGTATAGGTATTGTGTGTGGTGACATCTCATAGCGGCAGTGCTCGCTACAGCTATTATATGCCAGCTCGCAACTAGCGCAACAACTAGGCACACATCATACATAAAGCATTTTAAAGTAACCTTGAAAAGTAAAACGCTACCATACTTCTGTTGTACGTAATCTTTCCCATGAAAAATGTTGTATAAAAGTCATGAAAGCCCCAAGTCGCAAACTACACAGCGTCGAGCACAGAGCCCACAGCAGCCATTGCCGGTATTTGTTTGCTTCTTGGTCTAATGCTCAAATCTGTACGCTCGGTGTCGATGCGCGAAGGAGCACGGCGTCGGGGTGGGTATTGTTCGTCAGGCTTGGACACCGTCAGAAAAGGTGGTTTGTATTTTTTTTGTGTGTAGGAACACTGGACAATTGAATTAGCCACAGTAAAACTTCTCAGACGGTTCCAGTTGAAAAAACAGTGCAGGGAATTTTGTGTGCAAGCTACTACTAGGTATAGCTTTTTTTGTCCACCTACACCTACACACCTACACTTTGATATGAAGCGACGCGCGGTATACAAATTGGCCGCCCCATTTCGGAATCTAAAGTAGGAATTCTTGATTTAGGAAACGTGGGCTGTCGGCTTAGCTGGGGGCGGACTTTTTGTGATTATAAATTGTATCGCCCGATGTGAATTATTGACCTTCAACAGCCAGCCGCGATTGCGATCGCGCTGTCAGATTAGGTGTCAGTTCAGGGTGCGACCCGCGCGAGAAATTCGACACGCCGCAAAACGATATCGTTTGCAAACAATCAACAGCATAGACGCAAACACCCCTTTATACACTTTTTGGAATCGCGACGCGGGGTCGCCACGCTAAGGTACCCCCATCACCCACACGAGAAAATCTATCTTTCAAATTCCACTGATAAAATAATCAAGCGCGGTTTCCCTCACAAAGTGAGACTTCGACTACATTTTGTCCAAAGTTTTACATGGAGTTTTTACATCACCGAGCCCCGGTCTACACTCTCTCTTAGCTGTTATTCTCATTTTCCACGCGCGTCCGCAAGCCTTGCGGTGAAAGAATGTATAAAGAGTATTATAAAGTCACTCTAATAGAGGGTTCATCGCCCTTAAAGTTAACCAACCAGCGAGCAAGCTAAGAAGACTCGATAGCGGGAGAGCAGCGCCTAGCTTTAGTTTGGTGCAATGGCCACCAGGATTTACAGCCATCGCTTCTCGATCGTCATTTCTTGTAAATAGTGGCGCAGACAAGGGAGGGAGGGCATCGTTAAGATGGACCAAACATCGCTAATGACTGAAAGCGTCGACAAATATAGCAATCTTATGAGTGTGGCGCAGTCGACAACCTGAGCGCTTGGAAGTGTTTGTTGTCACAACAACACTGATAAGATAATTATCGAGGAAGTGTGTTTGATTGCGTGCAGGGCACGTATAATTGAACGAGTGTGTTTTAGAAATGGAGGCGAGATGTGCAGTGCACGAAGTCGAGTCCGATGGAGCTATCTTTTACCTTTTTATTAAGTAGAAGATGAGGAATCCATGATCGCAAACAAGCGGAAATCAACGTGTATTTTGTAGCAAGGACGTCAAATTATGGGAACTAGTGGAGCGGAAAAGAATAAATACGAAGCCCGGAAAACCCGAATCATTCATTTCAGGCGTTGACACGGACCGAGCTCTCGGGATTTCCGTGAGCCCGCTACAGAATTTGGGGTTAAAAATCGAACCAAGGGCATTTTGAACTCTAGCGGGTCTTGGGCCCGCATACGATATCTCAGCCACTAGGGGCATGGGAAAATTTCAGGGGAAATATCATTTTGTTCATAAACGCCATTTTTTCCAGCTAACCATGTACACCACCGATACTGATGAACCCTAACCCCCCTAACTCCTAACCAGTTCCCAGCTCCCAACTCTCAACTCGGCGGTGCTCCACCCCGAATGACCTATGTACTCGTACAACACGACGACACGCATGGCACGCACACCGCCAACTGGTCGCGCTACGCACAAATTCCATCCAACAAGTGGTTGAGTGGAGAGTGTGACTTGGTAAAGCATGCTCGCGATGGTAGTGACCTACTTGCGTGGGGTTCAAGTCAGCAGCTCAGCCACGGTCAAACATGCCAGCTACAAGGCGGCATTATCGAGTATTGTTGTGGTAATTTTTTCGTTGGCCATGCTTTGGATATATTGTATGATACACCTTGAAAAGAAGGTGGAGGATATGGGGGTCGGATGGTATAACGCTTGTTATATGCGTTGTATACTGATAACGATATCGGTTGTTTAGTCCGAGTTGTCTAAAACGTTGTCTAATTACAGCCCCATAGGGTAAACCGGATTGTACGCGGGTAGTGCCGTATAGCATTCAGACACAATTACATGGATTATTTCTTGGTTGGTTGGCTGGCTGGCTTGCTGGCTTGGGAATGATTCCATGAGCTTGAATTGACAAATGTATAACGGGGTAGTAGATAGTCAGGCTTCGCGCTATATAGCAAACGGATGAGCAATATTTGGACAAACCAGTCACTGCGACGACTAAAATCGACAGGAAATTGTACTTTTGACCGGTTTATTTTTTTGTAACCCCATGCAACCGACATTTGAATATGTATAGAAATGCAGGCGAACACATTTGGATGTGTGCACTAAAAAAAAACTTCAAATCCACAGCCTAAAAGGTAGGTAAGGTGCTGTAAGGAAGAAGGCTGACGAGATGTATAAGTGATGCATAATTGAAAGCCGTAAAGTTTAAGCGTTATTATGACAGTTTAATTGTAGGGTCCTTCTTTCGTGATTCGTGCATGTTTAAGAAGTGCTCCTGGCGCCGATGACCAGCCTTATGGCAAATTGTTGGATCAATGAAAAAATTGGCAGCTAGTCGCGACGACACTGTCAAATCAATGGACGTGTCAATCGCGCGTTATATCGTATCGCACACTATTGCATTGCGCCCTGTCTAGACCTAACCCACCCACGCAATAGGAAACGTGTATCCTTCATCATCATATCGCCCATGGATCAATTGCTAGCTTTGTTCTTGATCTGTGTACCGCATGCATGCACGATTTGCCTGTCAACAGCTTCATTAAAACAGATCGACTTAGGTCCAGACTCTAACAAGCAAGAAAAGACTAAAATTAAATTATAGAGACGCATTTATTTTGTATTTGTGGTGTATTTACGCTAAAGTGTCAAGCAAAGTTTACTGAAAAGTAAACCACCTATGTCATAAAAACAGAAGCTTTTCAATGAAATTAAATTTCCAATCTTACATACTATTCTTGTACTTAGTTGTACTTATTCTATTTTACGATTTTACTATCTCCTTGTATGCAGTACTTGTATGTACATCAAGTGTAAAATAAAAAAGGTAGTTGGCTTTACATTAAAATTCGGGCCTTTTCATTCCTTCTGGCTGACTTAGGGTCAGGCTTTTATACAAGACAGGCCCGGTATTTATGCTTCGACCCCGTACACTTGAAAATGTAATAACATAAAAAAACATCAAATTAAATTAATATTCATGACAGTGATCAGCGCGGAGTACAGATGAATACGAAAAATACCCGCCAAAAGCTTGGACACCGCTCCCAGAAATCAGCAACCGACCAAAAATAAAAACATACATCCACTGAAAAAAAAAAAAAAAAAAAAACGGAACCCCTCACCTAACTTTTTAAAACTCGCGCTAGCGTGCACGCGACTGTACGACGTGTGACCCACATTGCACACACATAACTAAGCGTTTCAGCTCTCTCGGAAAAGAGTTGTTATTTTTTCCAACTCCCTGCATCATATGAGCAGCAAGCGCATACATGTATATGATATAATTCCTCTCAAGCGTCCTGCTCATGTATAATACACAGCACCGACATCGAATGCAGGCACGTGCACACGCCCCAGCCAGCGTCTCTAACGGGGGAAGCCACGTTCATGTACCCCGACCCCAAAAAACACTGCGGGTTCTTAATTTAAAATGTACGGCCACAGCGCATGGCTTACACACATAAGACACGACGCACAGCGCTATATGCATGCGTGCGCGTGTGCAGTTCTCGGATAGGGAGGTTGCCTCGATATAGCAATGAGGGTGCTCGCCCTGGCCCCCACTCCCCCTTCGGCATTACAACCTCTCGCTTGCGGGATGTGCTATAATAAGCTAGCGTGTACTAAGCAGCCTAGACTGGCCGTTTAGACACTAAGAAGAACCATGGTTTTACCAATTTAATAACTCTAAGTTGAGGTGGGAGTGGAGTTAAAAATTCCATGTCAACGATCAACCACTTGCATATGTGAAATTCAACTTATTCTGTGGGTTAGCTCTCACCTCAGGGTTGCAAAAAATTGTGTAAGCTGGTCCTCAACTATTCGATAGAAAAAAACTGACGCTTGCGGATTTTAATCCGTTCTATTCAGATGTATTGTTATGGTTATCCCACCTCACGCCGCTATAGTACGCAGATATCGCAACAAGATTTCAGAGCCCAGGCGGCCGGCGGACCCAATCAAGGCATCCTAGCGCCGACACATTATGCGGGAGAATGTCGTCACCCAATTCCTACAGCGACACGAGTTCGACGCCGGCCGTTCGCTTCGCGGAGACGGAAATAAGGGTGGTCGCCGTCGCCGTCGCGAGTTCGAAGTGTCCAATATTTAAGCCAACATTTCGCCGCCCGATCTCGACCAGAAATACATTTTGTGATTGTTCCAACTGCTTTTTCGGAGGCGTCGCCGCGATCGAGCGGCGGTACACGGAAACGGACTAAAAGTAACACAGACCGCCACCCTGATGTCGACGTGCGGGTCGTATGGGTCGTTTTCAGTCGTACAGGGTCATACGGGTCGCATATTTGGTCGGGCCTATTATCGTAGATAGTTGTACGTATTATATTTGGTAGTAAGGGTCGTATTTTGGGTGGTACAGGACTTATTGGGTCATATATTGGGTCTTAATGGTCGTATAATTGGTCCACCACTCTGATGTCGTCGCGCGGTTTATACGGGTCGTATTTTGGTCGTACCTATTATCGTAGATAGTCGTACGTATTATATTTGGTAGTAAAGGTCGTATTTTGGGTGGTACATGACTTATTGGGTCGTATTGGGTCATATAATGGTCGTATAATTGGTCCACCACTCTGATGTCGTCGCGCGGTTCATACGGGTCGTATTTTTGTCGTACCTATTATCGTAGATAGTATATTTGGTAGTAAGGGTTCGTATTTTTGGGTCATACATGCCGTAAATTGGGTCGTACAGGTGGTAAGAGTCGTATCATGGATCGTACATGTCTTATTGGGTCGTATATATGGTCGTTCAGGTCGTATAGGTCGTACGGTCGTAGTGGATCAGCGGTGCTTCTGACTGCTACGACTGGATAGATATCAACATCTCGGCTCGTGAAACGTGGGGCAGCGACGGAATAATATGTCTAGCGGGTAGCAACGCTTGGAGAGGTCGTCAAACGGGAAAAAAAGTCTCGGTTCATTTTGTTTGAGAGCGCATGGCGTAACCGGCAGCGATCACTGCTTGCTCGGGCAGATAGCGTGTGGTAATGATAAGCGACGACGTCTTCGTTCCTCTGTACAGGGATTACTTGTTCGTACCGTCAGATTCCTCCTTCTTCAAGGGATCGAGTTCGTGAATAGGATTGTTGGGAACATCGGTTGGCGCGATTCTAAACAGTTTGTGAAGAATGTCAACAACAGTGGAATTGCTGTGAAATAGCGCACATTGTTGCTAGTTAGTAGCACTTGTATAAAAAAAGCACGGGGAAAAAATAACAGCAATCATAAACCCCAACGAGCACGATTGCAAATACGCGCAGTTTTTTTCTGCAACAATCGACGTCAATAATGACTAAGTTTGACATCAACCTTCCCCCCCCCCCCCCCCCTAGCTGTATTATGAGCGTCAACTTCAAGCGTCAAAACAAATTAGCGAGACTTGCGATCGGACGCGAAAAAATTATTGGCACGTGTGCACGCCGGCGAATCAATCGCGAGTTTATAGGGTGGTCGCTCGCGGTCGCCGCTACACGCGAAGACGCGTTCAGCAAAGTACTACCGTCTCCAGTCGTCCGCTCCACCTAAGCGACAATGATTCCACGAAATCGTAATACCTGTTGCATGCTAGCCAAGGTATGCCGTCGTCGCCGTCGACGTCGGCGGTCAGAGAAGCTAGACACATTCGGAAACTATTTCCCTTTGTTCTCCCATCGCTTCCACCATCCTGCGAGCACGCATTATATATTCAGCCCCTATGACATGGTGTGTGAGTGTGTGTGTGAGGTTAAAAAAAACTTACTCTTCTTTCTCCACCCTCTTGCTCGAGCGTACAAGTCGGTGTTATCTGTTAAACTTTAAGAGGGTCAATGGCCCTATTCAAGTAGGGAGGCCTAGTGGCTCCCACGACCCTATAGTGACGTCAGGCTAGCGCTCACAGGGCCGGTACTATTCGGGGTCATTGACGCCGTACCCCGAGAGGATAGAGTTGGAAGTGGACGTTGGTGGTAGTTTTTGTCAGATTTCTTTCGGTATTTATGGTGATTTCGTCGATTTATGTTTGTGAGTGAAGGTGTACGCGTCCTCCATGTTTGTCTGAGCGTGAAATGGGGCACTTTTTCTGTGTAACCCCTTCGAATGGGTCTGAGTAGCATGTTCGAAACTGAGAATTGTGGTTTAATAGCACGATTTGATCTTGTCTCTTACCTCTTTTGATCCCAGAAGCACACGCCGTTTATTGGAAGCTTGTTTTGATCTAAGGCACTGAATTTTTTGACAGAAACTACCCGGAATTGACTCGGTATTGTTCTTAAATTTCTTCATAGATGTGAATTTACCTCGGACTACCCGCCAAATGTGACGTTTCTCGGCAGTTCCGCATCGGCTCGTCGACCTAGCGCTGCGAGCGACGGGTTTTTCATCGGCCGTGACATCTTGCGGGAAAAATTTAAAGTGCTTGACGTTTAAAGGGCCTACTTTTGTTGAAAAATTAATCGAAGATTAGGTTTATTTGAAACGGACGTGGTAGGCATCCACGTCAGACATTTTTATCAAGAGTGACTTGCCTATTTTATTCTTAGCGACTAGCAAGTAGTACATAGAAACTAGAAAGTCTAGCAGTCTAGAAGTTTCTAATCAGCTTTACCATTGAATTTGGAGTTCTTTGGTCTGGAGGTCAGTCTAGTGAAGACCAACGCCTGTGACTGTCTGAAAGTCCACGCAAATAACGCGACACTCTTCAAAATGTCCAAAATACATTCGGGACCAGTGGTCGATATTTTAGGGGACGAAATGACCAGAATTATTTGGGATGAGATTAAAAACAAGCTCATCTTGCCCTTCCTCGACATTGAACTTCACACTTATGACCTCGGAATCGAAAGCCGAGACCAAACCGAAGATCAAATAACAATCGACTGCGCCAATGCTATTCTCAAGTACAACGTGGGAATAAAATGTGCGACAATCACTCCGGACGAAAAGCGCGTCGAAGAATTCAAGCTGAAAAAAATGTGGAAGTCGCCAAACGGCACGATCCGTAACATCTTGGGCGGCACCGTATTCCGCGAAGCGATCATCTGCAAGAACATTCCGAGACTGGTCACCGGATGGGACAAGCCAATCATTATCGGACGTCACGCTCACGCCGACCAGTACAAAGCAACCGATTTCGTCGTCCCCGGAGCCGGAAAACTTGAATTCGTCTACACTCCAACCAACGGTGAGCCGGTTTCGTACATTGTGCATGAGTACCAGGGACCTGGTATCGCGTTGGGAATGTACAACACAGACGAATCCATCGTCGACTTTGCACATTCCTCGTTGAAGTTCGCTCTGGACCGTGGATATCCGCTCTACCTCAGCACCAAGAACACGATCCTGAAGAAGTACGACGGACGCTTCAAGGACATCTTCCAAGAGATCTACGAGAGGGAATACAGATCGCAATACGAGGCCAAGAAAATCTGGTACGAGCACAGACTTATCGACGATATGGTCGCTTACGCGATGAAATCGGAAGGCGGCTTTGTCTGGGCTTGCAAGAACTACGACGGTGACGTCCAGTCCGATTCCGTCGCCCAGGGCTACGGTTCGCTAGGGCTGATGACTTCGGTCCTGCTCTGCCCCGACGGAAAGACCGTCGAATCAGAAGCCGCTCACGGGACGGTCACCCGACATTTCCGTTTCCATCAGGCGGGTAAGGAAACGTCGACGAATCCGATTGCGTCGATTTTCGCCTGGACGCGAGGTCTTTTGCACCGGGCGAAGCTGGACAACAACGCTCCGCTGAAAGATTTCGCAGAGAAGTTGGAGGCAGTGTGCATCGAGACCATCGAGAGCGGTTTCATGACGAAGGATCTCGCAATCTGCATCAAGGGAATGAAAGGAGTCACGCGTGCGGATTATCTCGACACGTTCGAGTTCATGAATAAGTTGGCGGAGAATCTCAAGCTAAAGCTCTCGATCTGACAATCACAGAACAAATTGTAACTACGTCCTTAGTTGTGTGTTTGTTTTTTATATATTCAGTCAGTGTAACATGAAATCTCAACTATTTTCTGTCTATTATTATTGGTGAGGTGAGAGAAATTTGTTGGGAGTATGGATCTAAACATCATAATGGAACCGGTGAATGGGATATGGAAGCATTTTTTTACATATGCATTTCTTAGCCAAAAGTAAGATTACTTGTAGCCTGCAGCATCACAAAACAAACTCACGAGACTATCTGTTTTTTACTGCCAATTGCTTATTTAATTTTTACGTTTTTTGTTTTCTATTTTTAAGTCCATTCTTCTATTTGAGGTTCCAAACTTGCATGTCAATAAGCTTTGACATTACTTTTTTTAGTCAGCATTACATGTCTGACCCAATATTGTCAAAAAACTTGGTTACCAAAATTGTCTGTACTCGTTTACTCAATGATGGGAAATGAAATTTCTTTTAACATGAAAATTATATTTCAAGTTATTATACCCAGCCCATCCCACATGTATTTGCAGCAACAATTACAAGCTAAATATTGAACCATTCCCCAAACACACCAAATCATTGATTTTTTCCAACCAAAATGATGATTTGTTTTCAGGTTGCCATGGCAAAGTCACCCACCCCCTAGATAACAACAAACAAACTCTCATTTGCATTAGCTTGCTTTCATGCTCATGGAATGCTAAAGTTTTTATAATTTCATTTTGTTACTGGAATTAATTTGATAGAGCGTATCAATTCCCATTTTACAATGGTGTTTCAAATAGGAGATCTCTTAGCTGACCTCGGCTGGAGCGATGGCTTCCATGTTCCAGTCGCCAACGATGAAAACAGGCGTTTGGAATCCGAGGTAATATACATTTTTACTATACCTACAGGCTTATTTGTATTCGGTTTCGTATTCAGAAGGCTTAAAATTCTCACAAGTTAATTAATGAAGTTTTTGTGTTAATGAATGGTAAATTGAATGGCTAATACAACCAAATAACAAATTTGGTCGTTCTTGGAAAAGATTACAAGGCCAAGAACATCCTACCTACCAAATAAATACCTATCCAAAAATAATATTACATTTGTACTTTCTATTCTTGTTCAGTTGAGAAAGTTACATTCACAATCACATCAATAAAAAGCTTACTTTATCACTCATCCTGTCGTACGATGAGCATTACAAGTTTACAACGTCCTAACTTTACAAATAAATGTGATGGTTGCCACTCTGACAACTTGCGGCCTATGAAGGCATCTCAGAGCAGACTTCCCATTTTCATCCCGTTCGTTCATCCGGACCTACAGTCACACACCGAAAAATTTCAGGTGGCGGTAAAATTACGAGACCGAGCGAAACTGGCAGCTGAAAATGACTTGATATGCGACCGAGTGGCCGCTATGAAAAGACACGTCGAGAGTCTCAACCAGCAATACAACGAGAACCAGGCGCTCCTAACCGCACACAAGAACCAGATACAGTCCGTGGACGACAACTACCGCATTCGTGCCAGCGAGAAGATGCGGGTCGATCGCGAGATCAAAGACATGAGGAAACGGAACAAGGAGCTCGAAGAAAGAAATAAAGTGTTGGAGGTATGTGTTGAGTCGCACAGCTTTCCTGCTTTCTCAGGGATCTAAGGCAAGGGTAGAGAAAAGTAATTGCAAAAGCTTAGGATTCTAGGTAGTTAGTTAAATGCATAGCAACAAAGTGTCTTAAAATTCTGAGTGTGCACAAGGCTTCAATAAAACAAATTTAATCTCAGAAATGTAAATGTTGCCAAAAATAGTTTCAAAATTTTTGAGATTAGGAATGGAACTGATAATTATTATTAATTTTATTCAGTGGAAAAAAATACCTACGGCTACATGTCGTTGAACCGGTTGAACTAGTTATTTTTGAACAAAGTACAAATTAAAATACTCAAATTTCAATTTCCTCATAGATTCTCATTGATTGTATGGTACTTTGCGTTAATAACCGAAAAAGGATCTACCTATCGATCCTAATTTCGTCACCAAACCCAGATGTTTGACAAATGACCAATGCCTTTTGTTCCGGTCAGAGCGAAGCAATGCGGCATGCGCAGAGCATTGAAGAGCTCAAGAACACGGCCAAGTTCGACAAAGAAGCGCTGCTAGCTTGGGAGGAGGAGATGGCTCGGGGAGAGGAGGTCAACGCAATGCTCATCAAGTATCGAGCAGAAGACGAAAGCAAGGGTGAGCTAATTTACACGATTGATCTTGGAATGTAGATACCGAACGGTTTGGTATGTTGGAAACACCGGTTCTCGTGAGATCACCGAAGTTAAGCAACATCGCGCTGAGTCAGGTGTTTGATGGGTGACCATCATGCACATGGTCAGCTCTGTTCGGGAGAGAGGTTGGAGGGTTTGAAGTTAGTACAACAACTTTACTCGCCTTGCTTATCAACCTCTTGATAGCACGGATTAGCGGAGGAATCCTGTTGTTTGAGTTGTACCGTCCTTCGGAAGGGACGTAAAGCCGGTGGTCCCCTCGGTGCTTTTCGACAGGAGTAGGCTACGTGCCGGCACCGGGTTTCCCCTCCTCCCTTCTAGACTAGGTTAGGTTCATCATCACCCTCATCATCACCATTTCATTCACCGACGCCATTAGACCAGTGCCAAAGGGCCAGTTGTCAAAACAGTGCGTCGTTAAGCACCAATAATCAATCAATCATCAATTGGAATGTAGATACATGAGCTGACATGCAGAAGGAAGTGAGTCAATATTAAACCTATGGCTAGCCTGGTATGATAATTTGTAGGAAATGCTAGTTAATATTGATAATACATAGACTCATATTGTGGTACAATTTTATATGGCATTTTTTCAAATTAATTTAATTCCATTTACATTTTGGGGACAAGGAAAACCAATACACCTATTCCATTCAATCAAAATTCTAACAAAATGACGTCATGATACCCACTCGCTAAAGCCAGGTAGAGGAATTCAAGTTGTGATTTCCCTGTCTTCCCTTTTTATTGAGTATAGAGCTAATTTATATTTTTTTCCAAACCGGTAGTACGTCCAGTGGGTATCTGACGTCATTTTTCTCTGCGTGGAATTTGATCTAAGGAAACTGTTCTCAAGAGAAACCACTCCCGTGACTCTTAGAGGTCACACTGACTCATTTGCAGTGATAGACACAATCAATTAATTTCATGACATTGTTAGGTAACACAAGGAAACACGCAGCAAATAACTCCAATACAAACATTTCACATTCCAGCCAAGACAATGGAGATGAAGAGGCTGCAGCTTCAAACGGAGTACCTGAAGAGTAAGGAGTTGCTGGAGCGTATGCTCAACGATGTCACCAACCGCGAGCTACAACTGGAGAAGACCGCCGAACTGTTTCGGGCAGGCCTACAAGAAAGGCGAGGTCTGATCAACCAATGGGACCTGACAGTCAAAGTCTTGCACCAACGAGACAAGGACATCGAGAATACCGTACAAGTGGGTTCAGGACACGGCGACATTGACTAGCGGCAATCGTACTCGGCTGTAGAATTCAGGAAAATCTCGACGAAATCGCTCCACAAAGCGTTGGTGTAAAACCTGTCAGACTAGCTAGAAGTTTAAGTGAACACATGCAGTTATCGTGTGCAAGGACACGCGGGAATACAGTTGAATACCTCCAAATTTATCTCTAAACTTAAAACTGTTAGCAGCACATTCCATTTCCAACATTTCCAAAGTATCAGTAATTCATAATTTTTTTTTTCATATTATGTTTCTTGCTCAGATGCCATGCTATTTCTTTATTATTTCCAGGTATATTATATGTTTGTTATTGTTACATTGAAAACCATATATAATTGTAATTGATGGGATAGCTGAGCAGGAAAAATGTGCGTCCGAACCGGGATATGAACCCGGGACCTTCCCGGGACCAATTGTAATTGTTTCATAATTTTAAGTACCGTACTTTTCTTGAATAAAACATTTTTAACATTTATTATTAGAAACGAAATAGGTATCCATTCCAAAATTTCGTTTTTTTAATAGTAAATATCTACGGTACAAGCAACGAGTAGGCATTTGCATTTAGATTCAAATCACACAAACATATTAAACATGTTTTTTCCAATTTTTGCCATTAAATCAATTCGGGCTCAACCTTGTAGATTCAATCAGCATTATTTTAACGAGTCTCATCCACATCCCAATTAAAACAAACGCTCATCTAGACCCAGCGATAAATCACCTTCGATCCTGGCATGCACACATTCGCCGGCACATCGCAACTGCTTGACACGAGCTTCCCACGTCGCCTGCTCCAGGAGACAAACACGCTGCGCGAAGCCCTGCGACAGAAGCAGGAGGAGCTGGCCGAGCTGACGGCGTTCTACGACAGCCAGGCCAACGGCAACGCGCAGATCGAACGGCAGATCTTGACGCGCGCACGCCAGCTGCAGCAGAACCGAGAGGAGCAATCGGCTCTGATTGTGTTCGTCGATTCGCTCACGCAGGAGGTAGGCCCATCATTTTCTCTAGTTGTTTGTTAATTTCTTCGGGAGTCGAACCCGGAGCTCTCGTCTTGCCAAGATGGAGCATTACCAGGTAATTATGCTACTCGGACAACCGACTATGGAATGGGTATTAAGCTTATTTGAGTTGTTGGGCTCCATGGAGATAGAAACAGGACTATGACTGAACGTCATAGAAGGTGGTGAATTTAGTGACGCTATGCTGCAATCACACGCCAACAACTCGACTAACCCCGATTATAACGTGGCTCCATGGAGATAGAAACAGGACTATGAATGAACATAGAAGCCGGTGAATCTAGTGACGCTACGCTGCAATCACACGCCAACAACTCGACTAACCCCGATTATAACGTGGCTCCATGGGACTATGAATGAACATAGAATGCAGTGAATCTAGTAACGCTATGCTGCAATCACACGCCAACAACTCGACTAACCCCGATTATAACGTGGCTCCATGGAGATAGAAACAGGACTATGAATGAACATAGAAGGCGCTGAATCTAGTGACGCTATGCTGCAATCACACGCCAACAACTCGGCTAACCCCGATTATAACGTGGCTCCATGGAGATAGAAACAGGACTGAATGAACATAGAAGTCGGTGAATCTAGTGACGCTATGCTGCAATCACACGCCAACAACTCGGCTAACCCCGATTATGACGTTGGGTAAACTTGCATAAGTGTTGATTGGGTGAATCTGGTGACTTTTCTCCCGTTACAGCTGCAAGTGTTGAAACGGCTCAACCTCGAACGGAGCAACCATGTCGAGGGGCTCCGAGCGAGGGTGAAGCAGCTCACCGAGGAAACGGCTACGAGAGTGCAGCGGAAAGAAGACACAGTCAACCTGGTCGCTGAACTCACGGTCAAACTCGAGGAGGTCAAGAACAAGACCATGACGACCAACGAACGATCGAAACGGCTCGGCGAACTTGTTGACGTGAGCGATTGCGCGTTACTTCAGTAGATTGTTTTATATTGCGGCAGCTTACATCTGAAAAATTCTATTCATCTTATTGCTTAGTTAGATTAGTAGATTTGTTTTATTGACAATTGCTTGGACAAGGTATATGTATATTTCATTTGTGTTGGTCGTGTATTCTTTGTAGACAGTAAATGTATCTACCTATATATATAGTAAACTCTGTAGCGCAAGGTACGAAGTGTACTTCGTGGAATGTGGGACCCTTTCCATTGTCAGAAGAAGGCACACCAGAGGTTATTATTAGAAGAAAAATATCCATTTCAAAATATTTGTATCTGTAGTACTGGGATCCCAGTATATTTTGTTTCTAATAATAATTATAATAATCTACCGTACATGCAAAGAGTATTTGCATTTAGGTTTAAATCACACTCACCCCAGAGTTGTTTTTTCATTGTTTTTGCTTAAAAGAAAATGTGGCTGGGATTCCGGTCAGAAAATCTGACAGTCTGCACTCAAGGATGATAGTTTTATAAGTACCTACAGACATGTAGGTTGAAGTAATTTTAATTTCACTTCAAGGTATTCGGTGTTTCCAGTACATTAACAATTGCATCGATCATCTTATCGATCACAATCAGCAATGTTAAATTTTAAGAATCCAGCTATGCCAGGGGTTTTCTAGAGCCAAAGCTACTTTGAACGAATAGGTATTGCCGTTTAGAGATGCGTCATTGGTAATTTTGCACATGACAAAACCTCTTTAGAGACTTTACTCATCCCAAATGACACTTTAGGGGAGTAGTCAAACGGGTGATGTCATGCCGGCATAAAACGAGAGGTCGCTGCTAGCTTGTCCGCGTTAAACGGAGTAAAATCTCGCAGGAAGAAGAGAAGCGGCTGTCGGTCATCGACGGCGACATCAAGAGAATCGGTGCCGCGTTCTTCAAGGCGTCGTCGCATCTCATTGAGGTCCAGCTCAAGGGCAAGGTCCTGCTTTCCGGCATCAACAGTTCCGAGTCGATCAAGAAACAGCTCGCCCTGCAAGCCAAGGAAGTCGAGAACGAACTGAACCAGCAGAGGGAGGTGATCTACGGGCTGGTACGTTTGCGCTAGTCGTCAAATCTACAGTGTACGACTTTTTAAAAACGAATCATGAAGTTTTAAGAGAGGATTTTTGGGCAGTAGAAAAAATTAATAAGTATTTAAAAGCCAAAGAAACATCAGCGTTCTGACGTGGCCTTTGTGTTCCGTTGATGTACCCAACGGTGTGGAAGGCTAGAAACACTGGTTCTCGTGAGATCACCGAAGTTAAGCAACATTGCGGTGAGTTAGGTGTTGGATGGGTGGCCATCATGCACATGTTCTGTTCGGGAGAGAGGTTGGAGGGTTTGAAGTTAGTACGACAACATCACTCGCCTTGTTTATCAAAACCTCTTGACAGCATGGATTAGCGGAGGAATCCTGTTGTTCGAGTTGTACCGTCCTTCGGAAGGGAAGTAAAGCCGGTGGTCCTCTCTGTGTTTTTCAACAGGAGTAGGCTACCTGCCGGCACCGTATTTCCCCTCCTTCCTTCTAGGCTAGGTTAGGTTCATCATCACCCTTTTGCCATTAGACCAGTGCCATAGGGCCAGTTGTCAAAACAGTGCGTCGTTGAACACCAGTATTCAATCAATGTGTTCCGTTCAGGATTTCAGGGCGAACTGCATCCAGTCTCGCATCGACCACCTGCTCGGCACGTCGAGCAAGGGAGAGACAAACGAGGCGCGCGAGATGAAGATCACCGAGCTGGAGGCTGCTCTTGCCGAGAAGATGGTCACTTTCAACCTGCTCAGCTCGCAGCTATCGCGGCTTGAGGTTCGTCGCGCTGGTTGCGTGGAGGAATGTTGAACAATGGCGACATAATATGCCGTTTCGTTTCACTTTGGAGCGTTTTTGTTTTAAACTTTTAAGTGCAATGGAAACTTCAATATAAAAGTTTTCGACGGGCCAAAGGTGAGCCCATTCGAAAGGATATTAAGTTAATGTGCCTTATTTCTTTGGCCTTCAAGAAGATTGTAACTTACAGGATTATAATGACCGTAGCCAGTTCCAGATCCACAAACAACTCAACTAATCCTGCTTAGAACGGTGCTAAGGGCTAGTCTGCCCTCTGCGCGAACGACACGTCGTGACGTTGTCTGAATCGCAGGAGGACATGCGGAGGCTGTCGGTGTCGCTGGCCGACGACCAGGCGACCCTGGCCAACATGCAGAGCGTGCGGCAAGGCCAGCTGTTGATGGTCGAAGGCGGCGAGAAGCAGCTCAAGGAGAGCCAGCTGCGAAACCAGCATCGGCAGGTAGGACAATATCATCGCGGCTTGTCGATTATCTTAGATTGCTTTTAAAAACATACAAATTACAATAGATTTTATGTATCTCACCCAATCAGGAGCCTCAGGGTGCCTTAAAGGAACTTTAGGATTCATTACTAGGTATGTACATCTGAAAGATCTTAAACGCAAAGGACCATTTTCCGTTGTATGCTTAACTTGATACGTTTGGTTCAACTAACGTCACATCAGATGCAAAACAAATCAAGTTGTACTGATTTTTGAAGGGAAAAAATCCCCTTTTAGGTACCCAAGTTAACGAGCGGGATGGACCAACGATATTCCAACGCAACTAAAACTCCCCCGAGCTCATTGCGTCTGTAATGACAGCCGTCGATTTATACCGGCTGCGGTGACACAGCGTACTTAATAGACATATTCCACTTAAAGAAAATGACGTCAGATACCCACTGGACGTACTACCAGTCTGGATAAAAATTTTAATTAGCTCTGCTAAATAACAAAGGAAGATAGGGAAATCACAGCCGCAAATTGCTCTACCTGGCTTTGGCGAGTGGGTATCATTACGTCATATTGACAGAATTTTGACTGAATGTAATGGGGTGTATTTGTATCGGTGACACCAGGTCGAGGAGAACATGCTGCGGCTACGAGTGAGACAGGCGGAGAAGGCGCTGAAAAACACCGGCACCCGCGTCTACTCTCTGGAGAAGCAACGGCTGGAGCTCGAAGCGGTACGTTCTACTGATCAATAGGTTGTGAAATGAGCGAATTGA
The DNA here is from genome assembly GCA_921293315.2 of Nemurella pictetii. NCBI lineage: Eukaryota > Metazoa > Arthropoda > Insecta > Plecoptera > Nemouridae > Nemurella > Nemurella pictetii. The sequence goes on along the minus strand of OV121123.1, from coordinate 11,397,704 downwards.
GTCGAGAAATGAATCAATTCGTACCAGAGACCTAGGTTTCGAGTGTGTTTGTGACCTTGAAATTCTGATTTTGAAAAGATTTCAGGAATGGTTCTGCATTAGATTTGCTTCGTTGTTTGAATGACGAATGAAATTGATCAATTGCCTAGCAACAGTGACTTCAAAAAAGCAAAATTTAACATGGATTTGATCAGTTTACAGCTCTACGTATAATCATATTTAAAAAAACATTGAAGAGTATCTTTGCAAGGTGATAACTGCACTTGATTACTCGAGCTTCTAGCTAGTCCTGCAGATTTGCCACCAGCGTTCGTCGCCCGATTCCTGTACTCTGCAGCCTGGTATTAATATTCGGTTACGTTGAATTCGGTAGGCGATGCGCGAGCGGCAGCTGGAGATCACGGCGCACAAAGACGTGCTCGGCGTGAAGCTACGAGCGCTCAACGACGAGAAGGCCAAGCTCAACGGAGAGATCATCGAGCGGCGCGGCAAGATCGCGATGATGCAGAAGCGGCACGATATGACGCTCGACATGCTGGGCAAGGACGAGATGGGCAACTCCATCACGATCACACAGTTCAAGTTGCAGGTATTTTACGCCCGTTTTTTACGTAATAAGGTGGGAGGCACTAATTGTGATCATTTTGAAACAATTACAGTTAATTTTTTTCTATGTTGGATGAGCGAGTGAAATCCTTCAATTTAACAACATAGGGGAAAGAAAAGCGTTTGGATTTTTTTTTTTTTTTGTAACAAAAACGAGCAGGCCTACTTAATGGTCACGGATCATTACGAAATTTGGCAAAAACGTTCGTGGTGACTCAGCGAGGTGCTGTATAGTTTTTGAGCAAAATCTGTTCAGTCATTTTGTTTTTATGAGCAAAAACCCGGTTCATTTTTCAGTTTTTTGGTACTAGCTTCGTAACTAATTAACCGATCCGCACCAAATTTGGATTGAATATATATGATGACAAGTTAAACGAATTGCCTAAGTTTCAGATTCGTGCACGAAGTATTTTGCTAATCAGAAAAATAAAATGACTTAATAATAAAAAAATATATACTTGATCATTAAAGCACCGTTTTCAACAATATGATTGTCAAATGTTTTCCGTTTGGATTTCCTCGTGGAGATTATGGCTCGCTCATCCTGCAACGAGTGTAGGCTCTACTAATCGTTTACCTAGTTAATAAATGATGAATGAATGAAATAAATGAATACCTAGGTAGATATATTATTTATTCATACATAAATATTTCCCAAAGAAAATGCCAAATTCTCTCGAAGGGAGAGGAGGGTAGTATCATAGAATAGAGGAGGAATAAAGAATAGAGGTTTAGGTACCTCCTTATCCTGTGCCTACTTAGTCTTTGGTAGAATTCAGGTGTCTAAGGCCTATCACACCCCCACTCCCTTCAAAAATAGAAATAAGAAATGTCTGCTTTCAAAATTTGTGAAATCGGTTAGTAGCTGAGGTCTTCTCGGGACATGCGAAGTCAAGTAATCGGAAGGGTTGCATCCCTTGTAATCATGACCGAACAATCGCGAATTGTGATGTTTTGCGATGCAAATTAGCGTGTTAACGGCATATTCTACGTCCCTCATCGACTTCCTTTAGAGGGAATGCAATTTTGCAGATGACAGGAGTCGAGGGGAAGGATCGGGGTAATAGACCTCATCGGAAGGTTACCACCTCCCCCAATATAATATCTAATATTTACAATAGAGCAAAACCGCAACGAGTATTTCCAGGTCTGAATCACACTAACATCAACCCACGGCTCTGAACCTCCTTGATTAAGATTGAAATTGAGATCCAAATAAAAAACCTCACGTTATAATCGGTTATACCGTTTCCTGATCGATTTTAAAAACATACAAAGTACTACAATAGATTTTATCTAACTCACCCAATCAGGATCCTCAGGGTGCCTTAAACGAACTCAAGGATTCATTTCTATCTGAACGATCTTCAATGCAAATGACCATTTTCAGTTGTAAGTTTAACTTGATGCGTTTAAGCAATAGCTTGAAGCAATAGCCTTTTTCCCCAGCAACAAACCCCCTGAAGTTAACGATCCATTAACGGCCCATCTAGCCTCAGATTGGCCACTGCAAGGGTTAACAGACCGTTAATTTCTTAACGGACCACTGGAAAACCGGACCTAGGAACCTCAACAAGCTTGTTAACACAACCGATTAACTTGTCTGACAGGCGATGCAGGAGAAGTACATGCTGCAAGTGGAAGGTGACGAACTCGACGCAAAGGTCCGCCGCATGGAGAAGGAAATCCTGGCGCTGGAAAACACGCTGTCCGTGGTCAACGCGTCCAACCAGGCGTACAAGGCCAGTCTGTCGTCCGTACAAGCGAGCAGTGAGTTCGGCCACGACCATATTCGCTTAACTTTTCCGTTTCTGAAGTTCGTACTAGGGTAGAGTGACAGGTTGTGGCCACATTAGTTGTTTGAACAGCTAATTGCTAAGCTTGGGAAGCTAGCAGTATTTTATAACATAGCCACAAGTTATATACCTATGTGATATATGTACCTATGTGCGTGATATTTTATCTAATACAAATACAAATCCGATGCAACGTATGTTATATCATGGCCAGAACTGGGCGAAATGACCAATTTTCATGAAAAGATGAATGTAATACGGTATTGAGTACCTATTGAGGGCTTAAAACTAAGTTTATAACTAGCTGATTACTAACAAGCTGTCTGCAATAAAAAAATGATATATCCATCCTCTTGAAAATTTACCCCAATTTGGTTTCCTTGCAACTTCAAATCTGTTCATTTGCTTAGCCTGGCCATAACTGGTAACTCTTCCCTAGAACTGCAATTGCAAATCAAGTTTTTTTTCCGTCAAGGCAAAAGGCCCATAAGTCACGAAAACATAGAAACTTAACTTTGATGCATAGAATAAAAGCAGATTGAATTTTTGGCAGGTACTACCATAAGTACTCTACTTTCGTCTTACTTACTCTTTGGCGCTTCCTAGGTTTTTTTCTAGTCAATGACATCACCAGCACAATCTATTGCAAACGGAATTGCAAGGCATTACGATCTATCGATCGGCTGTGAAAGTAGCCGGTGCTAACGCTAATGATGTTTCTTCTTCGCTAATTGGCAGATCCGCTGAACCAGCAGAAACAGGAGCTAAATGGCGACTTCTTGGCAGCAAGAGATTTCTTGAAGAACAAGCGCGCACAGATTGCGGTGGTGCATCGCGAAATGCAGGTGAGAAACATCCACTGAGATCATTTTGATATAGCAGTAATTTTAATTTATCTTTGATCGTTTCTGTTGCATTATCTTTCCTAGCTCAGATCAGAGAATGATGGAGGGAAATAATGCATAGATCCCATATATTAATGAAAAAGCAAGACAGTAGTCACGTAGAAGTGGATTGAGTACCTAATACAGTTCAACAGCAACCAACAAACCTATGCTATGTGCATGTACATAGCACTTGCACATAGCAGGCAGATAATTTCCTATAGATACTAGTACCTAGAAAACATTATCGTAGCAAAATCTAAGTTGTACTGTTTGTGTGAGTCCGCTTTTTTGCGCTAGCATTACTAGCACCGGGTTGTTTACAGCGCACATATAGTACAACTTGTATGTCAACACAAATTATTTCAACTTGAAATTGAGCATAAGTGGCGAAGAAAGCCTCATCACTACCTTAGATGACGTAAGTAACGTTAATTAAAGTTGGCTGCGGTGCTTTAATATCTTCCCTTGACGTCTAGGCGGCGCTGACGATTCAGTCGCCGGCTCAACAATGCCATTTCGGCACCGTTTCCCGTACAGATATTTGACTCCACGCAGTACGGGCAGCTTTAGAGAACCTTAAGCCACCGAGTCAGATGAAACGTAATCCGAATGCTGTCGTAATCTTGTCCAGCGCATTTCGGAAACGGCGGAGGAGCTCGATCGTCGGGAAGATACAATACGTGCGGAGTGGCGCGAGAAGGAGCTCGCCGCGTTGGACGTGGACAAGGAGATACGCGAACAGCAGAACAAGCTGGGCCGCGCAGACAAGCAGCTGCGGCGGCTGCGCAAGGAAGTTCGCGCCAACGGCAATCCGGACGACGCGCTCTACGAGGAGGTGCGATTCATGACATTTGTTTCATTTGGCGGTTTGAGTTGGATTATGAGAAAGTTTATTTAGTTTGGATTTTTTTTTAGTGCATAGGTACATACATGTTTTTTGCATGTAGCTACCGATATATATTTACGATTTGGAGTTTGGACATCATTCCAATCAAATTTGGCATTAAATTACTTTCCTAATGTCTTCTCCTAATCTTAATTGTGTTTAATTGGCCCTGTAGCTTGATAGCAATCAATAAGTTTCATGAGCCCAGATTATTTTTATGTAGTTCATTAGTCCTCATTACACATCAGTTTAGTTTTGACAATTTTCGTTTAACGCAGTAATTTTTCGGACTCAATGCCGATTCAATTCATTTGCTTTGTACTTCCCTGATGAAATTCTATTAAAACCATTAAAACTTTGATTTCACCTATACTTTTTTTGCAAAAGGTAGATAGGTTACCAACTCTACTTTTTCCATTTCCTGAAACCAGGATGCAGAGCTATGCAAAATATCTGTTTTCAGGTAAACGTGGAAAGATTTCAAGTTCAAATCAACAGTCTCTGTCAGTTGTACCTAGGAGGTATAATAAAACGGATTTCAGTTGGTCAATTTGCATACATCACATTCATGATGGTATATTTCCTGATATATTGCTTGATGAAAAAAAGTGATGAAAACATACCAAACCACTGGAATATATCAAAAATTATTTCAATTTAAAATATGTTTATTATTTTTTGCAAATGAAAGAGGGACGTGGACACGCGAGAACTGCTCGAGAAGAACATGAGCGCGCTGCAGCAACTCTCCGAGCTGGTGACCACTTATCCCGTTACTTTCCCGGTGGTAACGCGATACCTTCAGGTAGGATGCCGGCGCAACCAGTACCTACCTATCACTTCCCTTCGACTGTTTTATTAGGATAAAGATAGATAACAGATGGAATTCTCGTCAACTCTAGCTTGCCTTTAATTCACTTGACACTGTCAGAGAAATGCTTCTTGACTGGAAACATTCCAAATTATTTCTATTGGACGTAGATATTTGTTTTTAACAAAATCAACTTTTTCAAATGAAACTGAAAACATTTTTGAGGTGTGTTGACTTCACTTTTCATTATGATTTGCTTATTTAACCAAAGGGACGGCTGTATTCTCATGCAAAACATGGCAACCTTGAAATGAAAAAACATTTCTCTACAAAAGGTCGATGTTTTCTTAAAGCTGCATATTTTTTCATGGCTTTTCATGCAAGACATTTTTATCTATTTAAAATTATTACCTAAATAAAATGTCTCAACTTTCGTGTTTCAACAAGACGTAACCTGTTTCAACAGGAGAAGGACCTGTCGCTGCCGATAATTCACTCCCCGATGGGTTCAGCAAAGTTTCGACTTGCTAAACCTTCGGCTAAAGCCGGTGACACACGGCAATCTTCTACGACGATTCTCAGTCCGGCAAATAGTCGATCATCACAGTCGTCTGTTTCTGTTTCCACCACCATCACCATCGAGCCTTTCAAGGCAGACTCTGGTGAGTTCTACTTCCATTAGTACACGAATACCGACCGATTTTAGAGATGTCTGCATAAGATTGTCAAAATATATCTATTTCTCTTTCAGAAATGCCAGAAATGATCAGCGGAACGTCGGCCTCAGTGAGACAAAGACCGTCAATATCAAGACCTCCTGCCAGGAAACCGTTAAAGATCAAGCGAAGTAGCTCAAGCAGCGTTAACATATTGGAATAAGAATGCAATTACAGTGAAATTATAAGTTATTGAATACAGCCTATCTGAAATGCACCCACGTCATTGAGTATTATAGCTTCCCACGTTTTCTCAGTGCTGTTGCTGAAGATGGTATATTCCAAAATTCCATTTATTTGAACTAATCATGAACCATTAGAGCTTAGTAATTTACCACATCGGAACGAAGCCAAGTTTTCAAAATTGTTTATTTGACTGACCAATCACAAGCTAGGCTTTAGAAATAGAAATGGCGCAATGTAGGCGTGGTTTGAAATGTTTTTTCATTGTGACAGCTCTAATGTAGACTGACCGAATTTTACTTTTTATTTAATATACATCCAAAAAAATGTCTCGTTGTATGTATAGAAGTCTTAAGTACTCTAGAAATTTATTTTCACCTTTCAGCGCTCCTAATTTTTGCAGGTAAGTCAGTGCAAAACTCTAAAACTGAATAATGATTACTGCTTAAAATTGCCAATCGCATTCTTAACCTACATCAATAGGTATCTATTTTCTAAATCTGTCAATTGCCGTTTTAGCACCCTTCGCTGCGCTTCTGAGTCAATAGTTCACGATGCTCCAATATCAAAGCAGTATACAAATAGTGTAGCAGATGCAACCAAACCCGAGGAAACTATGACTGTTGCTAACGGTAAGTACTAATTCCATAGACCAGATAGCTTATATTTAGTCTATGCTAGTGTCCTGTTTACACCCCCAAAGACTTTTGTAAAACTATTGGTTTTCATGTAGTTAAACACAAACTGCTTCAAATAATGGGATTGGAGCGTGGCTACAAACCGTTGCTGAAAGACCGGCATCATCTCCTTGGCTTGCTGGTTTCAAATCAATCGGATCTACCTACAAGGACAATGCAAGATAGTTTCACGAGTGCAACGATACCACTGTCTACTGATGTAGAAATGCAACAAAAGTATGTCACTCATCTTGGCCACGTGAGACTTGGGAGACTTATGGAGGATATGGACATATTTGCAGGTACCTAGTCTTATTATTTTAGGCATATACCTACCTATTATTTAAATTAAAGTTTCCTCATTTGAAAGATTATATTATCTTACTAAACGTAGTGAATGTATTAGTTTGACTAATATCTTACAAAATTATTATCAATATAAAATGCAGGGCTTCAAGTACCTACAGTTCAGTACCTTTTTATCTGAAATTTACTTACCTACCTAACTTACTCTACAGTGAAATTGTATAATTTACTTAACATGTCATTTACAGTGTGGGTAGCCTTTAATCACATAAAAAATCCTCGGGTTCCTCCAGGAGAGAGCTCCCCGTATGTGATTGTAACAGTTTTGGTGGATCAAATAGATTTCACTGAAGTTACCCCAAAGGTTGGTTCTAACATTCTCGTTGCATAGGTAAAGATTTTCACTGTTCTTACTCCTAAGTAATTTATAATGCAACTTTGTGACTTTCAGCATAATGCTGATATCAGATTGTCCGGACATGTTTCGTTTGTCGGGAACTCAACCATCGAGACTACGGTGTGGCTTGAGCAAGTAAGAGCACAGTAATTAGCATTAGCTTAGGTGGGTTAGCTAGTAGATAAAAATGCACGACCGAACCGGGATACGAATTGGGACCTTCAGTTTGCAGGGCAGGTGCTCTCCCACTCAGCTATCCGCCTTCCGGGCTCATAACCCAGTTAGGTCGTGCACTTTTCTTGCTTAGCTAACTCACCAACAATTGCTTACTGATGTAAGCTGGTGTAACTTGGTGTAAGCTTCCACCAAATAGACCAATTTCAGATGTTCAACTTTGGTGAACAAATTTGAACATCTGTTAAGCACTGCCTGAAGTTGCAAGTCATATCCGACAAAAATATATCTATATAGGTAGTACTTAATCTGTGTTAGAGGAACACTGCAAACTAAGCATCCAAACACACAAAATTCATTGTCATTATTTTCAAACAAAACCAGATCAAGAACCCTATGAGTATGAGTATGAGTTATGACTATGACAATGACTGAACATAGAAGGTGCTGAATATAGTGACGCAATCTAGGGCACAAGTTTTCAAATGTATATTTTTTGTTTCTTATAGTAAATATCTAGCTGACATGCAACGATTATTTGCATATAGGTTGGAATCAACACTTTTCAGTATTATTTTAGCGTGTTCGTAACGCATTTGGACCTAGGCTGCCGGCTCGTGTTGCCGGCCAGGGGTGTGTAACAACGAGGCCCGCGGTGCGATGAAACCCCGCAACCCGGCCCGGGATCCAAGCTGACGTTGGGTTTCAGAAAACGGCGGGCGAGTGGCTGAGGATCACGAGGGCGACGTTCCTGTTGGCAGCGCGTAACGCCACCAACACCGGCGCGGCCATCATCAACAAGCTCGCCCCAGAGACGGATCGCGAGAAGGAGATCTTCCTCAAGGGAGAAAGTGAGTCTGTCGACTATAACCAAACTTTAACTAAATGTCTTACAGTTACAATGTGGAGAACGCTGCTGAAATAGCATTGTTGAGCTGACAACAGAATCGAAGAAATTAAAGAACCTCAGCTATCTAGGATTGGCAACCCGAAGGTACCGAGTTCAAATCCTGGCAGGGACAAGACTCAAGTGCTTTTTTGCATTAAAGTTAGTAGCAAAAAGCCAAACTAAAGAACCCCAGCCCCATAAAGATATTTGCTGCTAGCTACTATATACTTTCTCCTGGTTTTTGTCATTTCCTGTATTAGTAAATGTACTGACTAGAGCTAGATTATTATTACACTCACCTCTTCAGTATTCGAATGAAAATTACCTTAATTACCTTACCTTAAGCCGACTCTTACCAAAAAACTAGTTAACGGTAGGATTAATAAAAGGGGGTAGGGTGTTCAAAACATTTGCATGTAGTGAACGATATTTCACTACAGCTACTTCAAAAAGCATCCAAATCCAAACTATCCAGCTGACTGACACATGACAGCAATTTGACATTAACTACAATTGCTGTTTTTGAAATGCTAATGAAATGCTGTTTCTAGATGCTAGTCGCAAGGACTAAGAAGGAATCAGTTGTGAATTGCAGCGTGCTGTCAAACCTTAATCGAGGGGGCCCTTGCAAGAACATGCTTAGGGCGGTTAGCAGGCTCTTGCATATTTCCATGCCATACGCTCGCTCTATCGATAAGGAATATTCCTGGGGGTCAATTCACGTACATTTCCTTAACTCTCGCTAATACCGGGTGTAGCTAAAACCTCGATAGACCCTGGTTTTAAATTTACTCCTGTGACAATTCACGAAACAGAATTAGCACGGTTTTAGAGTCTAAGGCCCGCCCACCGTCGTAAAGTTAATCTACCAATCAGAGGCTCTGTTCCATTTATTTTGCAGCTAAATATTTAAAAAAAACTGCCGCCTTTTGCCGTTTGACTCATAAAGAATCTTTTTCGAGAGGGCGCAGTGTCTTAAAACAAATTTTTTGCTCAGTTTAGGCCTTTGACACAAATGTCAAAAACAGAGAAGAAGCCAAGCATACATTTTATTTTCGACATTAAATATACACGCCAAAGCTAATTCCACCATCCATGGAATAATTACCTCGATAATGACATGGTTTGCAGAAATATCGTAGTATTATTTGTATTTTGCGTGTTTTTTTCCAATGATTAATAAATTTTGACACTTGAGCTGTCAGATTCCTCGAATACCTCGAAAAAATTTTAGTGTAGATATAGTATGACACATCTTTGATGTTGGGTTAGCTAAAGTTTAGTAATAATAATAAGAGTTTACCACTTAAAATTAAAATAATACTGATAAGTTGTGTAAACCAAATAATGAAAGTTAAAAGTGACATATTTCGAATTTACTCATCCAGCCTATGCACTGCCGCCGACAACAAATAAAACGAAGAAAACACTAAAACCATGATGGTAATCATTTATAAAACACCATTAACACTTGAGAAAAATCAAAAGCTAATTGACAGAATAGGAAACAGTGCGAAATTAGGAAGATATCGAAAATATTAGTCACCGACACAGCTCTCAAATCGATGACCTTGAGATTTACCACCGCCTAAACCCCCTACCTAGCAGGTCTAAATTTACACCCAGGTTTTAGTGGGATTTAGGTACGAGAATTGTCCATTCCGTTAACCCTGCCTAATTCTCACTAATTCTGGTTAACTCTGCTTCGTGAATTGACCCCCTGCACTTCGACCCTTAGTAAAAATGTTAGCAGCTAGGTGGTAGCATCCACTTATGTCGAGGTCCGCGCATGCAGCCGGCTATATTTGGCCTTCCTCTCGACAACTCAAGCCAGTATGCTAAAGCTGTCAGTTAACATGTTCTTGCATGAATTACTCATCCTTAATTTATTTATTTATTGGACAAGGCACTTTGGAGGAAACACATATTTACACAAATTCACATTTACATTACGGATGTTGCGATACATTCATGTTTATATACATAGTTAATATAGATATTCATAATAATATTGATGTGCTCTTTATCAATGCACGCAGCTCTCTGCTTTTGTCAGGAAGAGGGTCAACTACTTGCCCTGGCAGCCTGTTCCAGACTTCAGATGCTAGCAATCAGTTGTAAATCAGTGAGAAATCAGTAAGGAAACAGCTGTGAATCACAGCAACTGTAAAATCTTAATCACTAATCCTTAATCCTCATCACCGGCTGTGAATCCTGCTTTAACTGACTCTGTTTGCGTGGCGTAGCGCGCAAGCAGCGTCGTAGCCAGCGTCGGGCCAAGTCGCTGTTGAAGGACTTGCCGAACGTGACCGAGCAGCGAGTGCTGCACGACCTCTACTTGAGCACCGTCGACCTCCACGACCCCACGTTTCACAAGCGACGGCTGCCCTCCAACGCGCTCTGGATGGACTCCGCAAAGGTGTTCTCCGTCGTCAACGTGCATCCCGAGGTGAGAAGCCTCCGTTGCAGTTTGGTCCGGTTACATGGTTAACGTCCTGACTTATTAGAAACAAAATATCTATTCCAAAATTTACATCTGTACCAGGATTCGAATCCGGGTCTTTGCCTGTCCAGGGCACTGCACTTATCCATTATGCTACACGGACAACCAAGAGTGGAATTGTTAGTTTATTTGAGTTGTTGGGCTCCATGGAGATAGAAACAGGACTATGAATGAACATAGAAGGCGGTGAATCTAGTGACGCTATGCTGCAATCACACACCAACAACTCGACTAACCCCGATTATAACGTGGCTCCATGGAGATGGAAACAGGACTATGAATGAACACAGAAGGAGGTGAATCTAGTGACGCTATGCTGCAATCAAACGCCAACAACTCGACTAACCCCGATTATAACGTGGCTCCATGGAGATAGAAACAGGACTATGAATGAAAATAGAAGGAGGTGAATCTAGTGACGCTATGCTGCAATCACACGCCAACAACTCGACTAACCCCGATTATTACGTGGCTCCATGGAGATAGAAACAAGACTATGAATGAACATAGAACGAGGTGAATCTAGTGACGCTACGCTGCAATCACACGCCAACAACTCGACTAACCCCGATTATAACGTGGCTCCATGGAGATAGAAACAGGACTATGAATAAACATAGAAGGAGGTGAATCTAGTGGCGCTATGCTGCAATCACACGCCAACAACTCGACTAACCCCGATTATTACGTGGCTCCATGGAGATAGAAACAAGACTATGAATGAACATAGAAGGAGGTGAATCTAGTGACGCTACGCTGCAATCACACGCCAACAACTCGACTAACCCCGATTATAACGTGGCTCCATGGAGATAGACACAGGACTATGAATGAACATAGAAGGTGGTGAATCTAGTGACGCTATGCTGCAATCACACACCAACAAACTCGACTAACCCCGATTACGACGTTGGGTACGCTTGTATTAGTGTGAATTTAATCCTAAATGCAAATACTTGTTGCATCTACAACAACACAACAACCAAATAAACCTAAAAACCCAAAACCCAACAAGCCAACAACTCAAATAAACATCAATTCCACAGTTGGTTGTCCGTGTAGCATAATGGATAAGTACAGTGTCCCGGACAGACAAAGATCCGGATTCAAATCCCGGCACGGATGTAAATTTCAGAATTGATATTTCGTTTCTAATAACCATTATCTACCGTCCATGCAACGAGTATTTGCACTTAGGATTAAAGTCACACTAACGCCCCGACTTGTTCCCACACCGCAGGACCGCAACATGCACAACGCTGTGTTCGGCGGATTCCTGATGCGGCAAGCGCTGGAGCTCGCGTGGACTTGCGGCTACATGATGAGCAAGTACCGTCCGAAGCTCAAGCACATCAGCGACATCAACTTCCACAAGCCCGTGGGCATCGGCAGCATGCTCAAGATGAGCGCTCAGGTACGACTAGTCATCGAGTTTGTAGCTGGGTAGAGTCTGAGCGCTTACGGCTAGCAGCTTGCTCGTAGCGTGTCCTGTAGGTGACCATTAGGGGTGCTAGTTGTTAAAATATCTGCCGTGCAAGCAACGATATTTACGGTCAGGTTCAATCCCTACACCATTAAGTTAGAAGCTGGGTAGAGTCTGAGCGCTTACGGCAAGCAGCTTGCTCGTAGCGTGTCATGTAGGTGACCATTAGGGGTGCTAGTTGTTAAAATATCTGCCCATCCCCACACCATTGAGTTTGTAGCTGGGTAGAGTCTGAGCGCTTACGGCAAGCAGCTTGCTCGTAGCTTGTCATGTAGGTGACCATTAGTTGTTAAAATATCTGCTGTGCGTGCAACGGTATTTGCGATCTGGTCCGATCCCTTCGATGTTGGTAATTTCGGCCATTAAAATATCGTTAACATTTATGTTTGATAGAAGATGGCAGAGAATGAGATGGAGAAGAAGTAGAGAAATAGATTTAGTGTGATGCGAACGTAAATGCAAATACTCGCTGCATGTGCAGTTGATATTTATTGTTGACATCGAAATATCCATTACAGAATTTGTATCCTCAATTTGTAAATTATCATTTGTATCATATTTTCGTTTCTAATAATAAATATAGTAATAGATATTATTTTCTCAGCACGTTAGTTTTCAGAAATACTATTTAACTGTGTAATGAATGCTACGTCTCAAAACTCAAAATTTTCAAAATTCAGGGAAAAGTTTGAGTTTTGGGACCTAAGCCCCTTTTTCACGGTCACATTTTTCATCACATTCCGTCAAACCCTTGTACAGCAGTCTTGTATACAACTGCATGTGACCGTGTAAACAGTCCATAGCACGGCAGTCCGTCACATAAAAGTCTTGTATGGCAGACTGTGGCACATTTTTTTCGGATAGCCCAGGCTCTATTTCCATCACATCTTGTATGGAATGCAGCCAATCAGAGATCAGAGATTGCGTGACGTCAAACTTTTCAAAAAATCGTGGCGGCAAATGTCAGTGAGTAGTGCGAAATTTGAAATGGCTGCAATTAAAATGAATTAAAAGTTGATAAAAGTTTATTTTTAAATAGAAATCACACCCATACCTGACGTCTGACGAAAGTAGATCAAAAATCACTCTCATTTTTTTTCTGAAATGTCAACTGACATAACTTCCATGGCCTACTGTGATAATAAATGTGATACAATGATTATTGTATCGTGTAAAAGGTCGTCACATTTTTCATCAAGTCCATGACACAAAACCTTGTACAATGTTTATATTACGGACTGCTGTACAAGGGTTTGACGGAAAATGTGACCTTGTAAAAGGGGCTTTAGCACTCATTAATCAGTAAAAATGTTTTTCTGAAAAGAAGAATAGTAGGTAGGTAATAGATATGTTGTGAATGGTGGCTTCTTGGCAAGAATCCACAATGCATGTGCCCATTTATTAATTCCTACCCTTTTATTTAAGGGAAAAATAAATACAATATGATTTAAAAAATCTCTCCGTCGTTTGACGTTGCTCTGCGCAGGTGGTGTACACCAAGTTCAACTTCATGCAGATCGTTGTCTACGCCGAGGTGTACAATCCGCACTCGGGCATCAACACCACCACCAACATCTTCCATTACACGTTCGAGATACCGCAGGAGGCTATCAAAGTGTTGCCCAAGTCTTACCACGGTGAGTTTAGCCACGGGGGCGATTGCTTAACTTTTGTCACGGTGAGATTCGATGAGATCTCATGAGAATGCTCTTGTCGCATCCACGGTTAACATAATTTCGTTTAATATCAATAATTGTATTAAATATCAATTCCACGGTTGGTTGTCCGTGTAGCATAATGGATAAGTGCAGTGCCCCGGACAGGCAAAGACCCGGATTCGAATCCCCGCACCGATGTAAATTTTGGAATGGGTGTTTCGTTACTAATAAGTAATAAACAAAGGAGTGACGCTCGTGGCTTAACCTCTGGCTCGGTTATCGTTTGGAACTCGAATGAAAATGTGAATATCAAAACACGTCTTGTCAGAATCGGTCCTCGGTGTAGAATCATAACAACAGTCGCTGCCACAGCAATCGACTCTCTCGCGGGGTCTTGGATGTTCGTTGGCCTTGGCAACTCTGCGGGGAAGTTGCTCCCACACTCTCATATCATCTCACCATGGTGTCAAACGGTTTGGCAACGTTGGAAATACCGGTTCTCGTGAGATCACAGAAGTTAAGCAACATCGCACTGAGTTAGCTGTTTGATGGGTGATAATCATGCACATGATCAGTTCTGTTTGGGAGAGAGGTTGGAGGGTTTGAAGTTAGAACAATAACTTAATTCGCCTTGCTTATCAACCTCTCGACAGCACGGATTAGCGGATGAATCCTACGTTGTTCAAGTTGTACCGTCCTTCGGAAGGGACATAAAGCCGGTGGTCCCCTCGGTGCTTTTCGACAGGAGTAGGCTACGTGCCGGCACCGGGTTTCCCCTCCTCGCTTCTAGGCTAGGTTAGGTTCATCATCACCCTTTCATTCACCGACGCCGTTAGACCAGTGCCAATGGGCCAGTTGTCAAAACAGTGCGTCGTTAAGCACCAATAATCAATTATTATCTATAAATCTATATATAGGTCTAATAGGCTTTGAGATGTCGCAAAGCAATAAAATAAACTTGCAATGAACCAAGCATTCCATCCAAGAAAAATTACGTCCAAAACCCGCTGAGAAAAGCCACTTGGCTTATGATTTCCCTACCTTCCTTGGTTGAAAAGGTCCACCAAATATATTATTGGCTCTGTAATTTAACAATTGAAGATAGGATATCTCAATCCAACTGGCTTTTCTTTGTGGGTACCTAATTTACGTTGTTTTTACCTGAATGGAATAGGTCTATTTATCTATGTACGTACATGATAAACATCTATTTGTGTTTTGATTTCAGAGACGATGATGTATTTGGACGGCCGTAGACACTTTCAGGAAGTGATGAACCTTACCGCAGAAAATCTACAGTGAACAAGTATTTGCCGTTTTCAATGTTAGTATTGGGGATAGTTTTGCATACCGAGCAATTGTTGCTATTTTCACACAGTTGCTTTCTTCATAAAAAAACCTGCAATTGTTTTTTGAAATCAAACTCGATCTTGTCCCTAATATTTATATGTTAAACCGGCCTACTTAACGTTGGCTGAAATTAGTGCAGCAATTTGCTAACAGATAATTTATCTTATTATAAATTTTTTTTACCAATTTGCTACCCAATTAATTATTAATATTTATTTGTGATAATGCATTTTCTGATATCATTGCTGATATTGATACCTGAATGATATTGATATTTTATTTAGGTGATGGACTGTACATTTTTTGAAGTATTATTAATTTGTAATATTTTTTTACTGCACTGTATCCCTATTTTATAAATTTGCTACAATACGAAAGCGGTGTTGATAAGGTGTAATAGCGAGCGACACGCTTTTGACAAGTCAACATATCGGTATTCTGTAATCGACCCCTAAACGGGGATCCACTGATATGGGATTTTTGTCATGACCCCTTGGCAATAGAATAGCCATTCAAAATTGATGTTAAAAAAACTGGTAAACAACTGAATCTGAGCAAAATATCAGACATTGTTTTGAGACCAGTGACAGATAGTTAAAGCAAAGAGTGTTGGAATTGAATAATAATTTTCAAACTATATTTATTGTTCAGCACTTTTTTAACCTTTTAAATGATCATTTTCTTGGCATTTGTTGTACTGGAATTTCTATAACTCCCGATGTTTCAACGTTACATTTTTATTCAAAGCAAGTGCAAGATTAGCCACAGCCTTCTAGACAAGGCAATTTTTCCCTTGCCGAAATAAAATATTACATTAGTAACTCTGTCGAAATATTTAAAAGATTCTTCAAGCCTACACCAATTTGAGAGAAGTCAACCATGCAGGAAAAATCAGTAATTTAACTTAAGTATACCTATATAAATGTTAATTGACAAATTTATGACAGAAACATTCACAAGTCTCACTGCATTTCTTACGAAATTATATATTTGTAGGTTCGTATTCAAAGGTAACCTCTTTTAACTAGCTATGCGTTTCATATGTTCCTCAACTATTGGCAGCCAGCCCGATTCCAATGCCAAAGGGCCAGATATGTAAATGCTTCACACTATTTTCAACTGTAGAAAACCAATTTCCCGTGTCGTTTTGTTTCAAGCCTTCACGCCGTTCGTAGCGGAGTTGAAAACCGTTAGAAAATGGGGATACTGCAGTAACCTAACATAATTTTTACCTGAAGATTGTATTATTTTTTATAAAAAATTCCAACTGGCCAGTGAACCTCAGTTGAGAAGGTGGAAAATAAGCGGCATGAGCATGACTTACTGAATTAGGCGAGTATTAGAATTAGAATTATCTGTCGAGTCGAAATTTCCACTTTGTAATGAATGGAGTACCACTCTGCATTCCTGACAATAGTTTTTGAATAGGTGCTGATTTTTTCTCATTTTCAAGTTAGCCATTGTATTTTCTATTTACTTTAATAATGTGCTGCACTGTTAACAAATTAACAAAAATTACTCTCGGAATGCTATCTGCGTGTCCCTTCATGGAAGAGTGGTTGTGATTTGTGAAAGAGATTCCAACGAATTATTGGAGTGATTGAGTGATAGAGTTTGTGCCTCAATGGCATGGTTGTGTTTAATTTAAACCAATGATTGTATTTGATTCTATGTTTGCTACTATTCCCTAGCATAATCAAGCACTTCAAAAAATCCCTTTGTTAATTTCGTTTCTAAGTTCAATAAAACATTAAAACAATCTCGTTTCATCATTTTCCCTGAAATTTAAACAGAATCATCTGTCATGATCACAAAAAGTTGTGTTCATAAAATGAGTTCCTAAGAAATTGGTCCCGTCAGCTTGGCAACAATGTGGCTGGCTGCCTGGCCGTATGCGCAGTGCTTTGTGGGAGCGGCGGTGACACGTCTCGGTCTTCGTGTGTTCGGAGGAGGTTGACGTGATGTGTGAAAAAGCCAGTTTTTGGGCTGAAAACAGTGTTAAATATTGATTAATTAAATAAGGTTGTTACCACTTTCAATTTAAATTAGCTAAAAGTTGGCAGGTATTTTCGTGGATAGTTTTGCGTACGAATTTAAATAATTGGGATGGGAAGTGAGGGTACGAAGTGGAAGTGATGGTGTAGTTTTTTCCTGCTTTCATTTCGTTGACGTAACTTAATGACGTTTGATAAGTTGATGCACTTGGATTTATTAATCAATTTCATCGTTTATTCGATTGTTTAATTTGTGGCGTTAGAGATTCGTGCGGTTGTGATGTATGTGTTGGAATAACCTGTCAAATTTGACTTCAAGGTTTTGACATCTCCTCGAATCTTTGCATGACATGCTTATTTTTATCAGGTTTGAGACAGCCAAACATTTTAAAAATATTACACAGCATCGTTTTGGTGCACGCCACGTACTTGGGGGTAACTTTGCAAACACATGCATTCTTAATCATAGATCAGGAAGATTGATTCACAACTGGATATACTGACCCAGATAGATAGTGTTCATGACCTAATTTTTGACAGGAGATGACCAAGGCACAAAGCTTAATTGGCCAACTAATTACTAGACATTTCATATCTTTCTAGGTAAGAATAATTTTTATTCACATCAATCAGTCCTAAAAGTGAAATGGCACGGCCAGGAGGCTACACGAACCAATACCCGCCCAGTTCTGACGGTTTCATACCGAACGGGCAACCGCCGCAATTTAATGGGAGGCCGCCTGTCTATCCGGAGAAAGCCCCGAGGCCGATGATGATGGGACAGCAACTTCCTAACATCACCAATGGAAACCAGCAATTTAGTCATCCAAGTAAGTTAAATTAAGCTTTGAACTTTGCTCGTATGTGTGGAATATTTATAGTTCCCATTTTGCTGTGTTATTACTAAAATGTGCACAGTCATAATATCTCATTCAATTCATTGGGTACAAAGGGAAATTACCCATTTGCACTTGCAATTATTCAGTCACATTTTATCTGTTTTCAAGCTTTTCTCTGGCACAATAATACTCAGTTTCTGTTTTGTTTACACAACTGTTCTTGTAGTTATGTCAAGGCTGTATTATCTAGCTTTCAATTGGCAATTGTGAACATGAACATGATATTCCCAAGGATTCAATGTGATTCAAACAAAACATTTTAGAGATATTTCTAGAAAATATGACTAATTTTCCACCGGTTCGTCCCTAGGCAGTCTCTCTTCCCAGTCGTCACGAGATCCATCGCCGATACCACCGCCAACGCATCTCGGCGCCATGAACCGCCACACCCCGACCGCCACGCCCCCCCAGATGTCCCCAGTGCCCCCGCACCAGCAAAACGTCGCCACCTTCCCGAACCGACCCGTCGCGTCGCAGAACTACGCAGCTAGTCACCGACCCGGAACCTCGCCGGCCCCGTACGGACAATCGATTCCGAACCCCAGCAACCCCGGGACGTATCGACCGATCGCCGGCAACGGCCCCCTCCGGCCGCAGATGCCGTCGCGCCCCGACCAAGCTCCCGGCGTCCCCCCGACGAACGACAGTGCCTCGTCATACAGTGCGACGAACTCCCCGCGACGTTTCGAGCCGAGCCGGCAGCCCAACGCGGGCATGTTCGCGCAGAGCTCGCAGCTCGGACCAGACGCCGCTCCCGCGCAGCCGCCCAACGACCGGGGCGCAATCGGCATCCTCGGCAACGGCCCGCCGAACGCGCTGGGCGTCGCCGGTCGCCCGCCGAACGTTCAGGGCCCGCCGAATGTACAGGCGACGTTGGCGGGCGCGCCGATGCCGCGGACCAACGCGATGGGGACGCTGCCGGCGGCGGGGGAAGCGACGCCGCCGGAGCCTCTCAACCGGATGGCGACGTACGGGCAGCAACCGTCGCCGAGCAGGCAACAGGTCAACGGACACGCGAACGCGACGAACGGCCCGTCGTTCGCCGCCGGCCGACCCGCTCCCGGATTCGGCCAGCAGGCGCCGTTCGGGCAGCAACCGCCCTCCGGATTTGGTCCGCAAGCTCCGCCTTCTTCGGGACCCGTCGGTCCTGCCAGCGCCCCCACTCTGAGGCCAGCGATGCAAAATTCTCAATTAGGATCGTCGCAAACGGACTTGCAGAGGATACCACCGCTAACCACCGGCATGTTTCAAAGCGGTTCTGGATTCCCTCCTAGACCAGCAATGGCAGTTGGTGGACCTGGAATTAATCACAGTGGAATGTCTCACAGGCCTGGGATGCCACCAAGTGGTCCAGGAATGCAGCCATCTCATCCAGGGATGCCTCAAAGTGGTCCCGCAATGTATCCAAGTGGTCCGGGAATGCCTCCAAGTGGTCAGGGAATGTCAAGTGGTCCGGGAGTGCCTCCAAGTGGTCCTGGGTTGCCACCAAGTGGCCTAGGAATGCCCCCAAGTGGTCTAGGAATGTCAAGTGGTCCTGGGATGCCACCAAGTGGCCTAGGAATGCCTCCAAGTGGTTCTGGAATGCCTCCAAGTGGTCTAGGAATGTCAAGTGGTCCTGGGATGCCACCAAGTGGTCCAGGAATGCCTCCAAGTGGTCCTGGAATGCCTCCAAGTGGTCCGGGAATGCAGATGTCCCATCCAGGAATGCCGCCTCCGGTGGGAAGACCCCTCCCGGCCAGTGGGCCGCACATGCCAGCGCAGCATCCCGGCACCAACGGCTACCAACAGAACACAGTTCCTACGAGTCAAATGGCCGCCAACCGGTATCCGCAGCAACCGCAGCAGCCAGGTGAGTGGAGGGTCGGTGTAGCTGTCACGTTGCGGCCTTGGAGAAACTACCGCGTCAACGTACGAGATTGTTACGGACACGCTGGAATGTTGAGTCAAGTCTCCAGACATTTTTGTCGTTGTACTTTTGATACGATGACTTTTGATGATTTTTGTTATTTGTATGAACCGATTTTGTTGAACATGGGTATGGTTGAAGCGGATGCTCCACACCTAGTGATATGTTGTGTTGAAGGGAGGTTTTATTAGTGGCAGTCCAGACATTCTAAGAAGCTTGTTAGGAAATATCTGTGTTTTTTGGGCTGTCCGTTTGCCACCATTAGTCTAGAGCCAAAGTTAGTTGGTGGGGGTTTAAGCTGTTGATGATGAACATTAAAATTATTTTCAAATTTAAGTTTCAAGTGGGTTGAGATAATGGGATGCTGTCTGCATCTGACTGTCATCGAAAATAGAATGCAGACTTGTGCGTCTTATGGATATGTTGGTATGAAATGTGGAATTTCACAATCTGTCGCCATAGTTCACTTAACGAGGGTCTCTGAAACGTAGGCCTAGTTATGTTCGATATTATTAGGTAAGATCTCTCGCTGTAATAGACAACGAGTATCTCTGAAAGTAACCGTAGAAATTCTGGATATTTATTATTAGAAACGAAATGCCCTTCTCGAAATTGTATCTGTACTGGAATTTGGACAACTCAACTCAACTCAAATAAAACTTAATATTGATTCTACTTTTGTATAGCTTAGTTGGATAATGCGTAATCCCAGACAGGTGAAGAGATCTGGTTTCAAATCTCGGTACAGATACACATTTTGGAGTGGATATTTCGTTTCTAACAATAAATAACTACCGTACATGCAACGAGCATTTGCGTTCAGGTTCGAATCGCACCAACCCCGGACATAATTCGGAACGTTAGTGTGAATTTAAACCTAAATGCAAATACTCGTCGCATGTACGGTAGACACTATCCCGGTATCCCGGTGCGGATACAAATTTTGGAATTGGAATTCCGGTACTAACAATCAATTCGGAACGTCGATCGAATGCGCTGTTAACCTCACATCCCGGCCCGGCAGACTCGGACGCGGGCCTCAGCCGGCAGCTGGCCGGCATGTCGGTCGCCCAGCAGGGCTTCAGCAAGCTGTGGGGCGCCGACAGCTACGACCTGCTCCAGTGCCGCAGCATCCTGCCCGCAGAGAAGGTGGAGACCCCGCGGATCAAGTTGCAGCAGGAGTTTCTCGACGCTGTCAACTGCAGTCCTGAGTGAGTTTACGTCGTTAGGTTATGGATGCTCTATTTAATGAAAGAATAACCCTGTTTGCTCAGCGCTCGCATTGCGATTGAAGGAGGCACATCGCTAGCTTTCGTGCTGGTCAGTGAGTTTGCGCCGTTAGGCAAAGCTTAGGTTATGGGTGCTCTATTTAACGAAAGAATAACCCTGTTTGCTCAGCGCTCGTGTTGCGATTGAAGGAGGCACAGCGCTAGCTTTCGTGCTGGTCAGTGAGTTTGCGCCGTTAGGCAAAGCTTAGGTTATGGGTGCTCTATTTAACGAAAGAATAACCCTGTTTGCTCAGCGCTCGTGTTGCGATTGAAGGAGGCACAGCGCTAGCTTTCGTGCTGGTCAGTGAGTTTGCGCCGTTAGGCAAAGCTTAGGTTATGGGTGCTCTATTTAACGAAAGAATAACCCTGTTTGCTCAGCGCTCGTGTTGCGATTGAAGGAGGCACAGCGCTGGTCATTCGAACTCGGCGCCGCATCTCGGCTCGGTCTACATCAATTCTACTTAGCGCTCTTGACGTACATCGATGCTACAAGCTGACTGTTCCGTTAGGACTAAGTCTCTACCCTCCTTCAAACTCAATGGCGCTAGTAGTCAGTAATTTATACCAACATGACATAGAAGAAATTTGTAGTCACCAGTTTTTTAAAATTGCTAACTGTGTTAGTTAATAACTATAATTATAAAGTTACTAGTGCCTAGTAGTAAAATTAGTACCCAGTAAAATCCTAGAATTTATGGGAGTGGTTTCGGCACTGTTCTTGTCTTGCTTTTGATATCTTGAAATGGCGCAATGCAGATTTTGTTCTAGAGTTGGTGATAACACGATTTTTATACTAAGAATATTAATTCTTGCTACGTTAAACTGTGTTTGACTGTCTCACCGTTAAAAGAAAAGGTTTTTCGTCTTTTGACACGTGCCTTTCGTTTCAGCATCTTCCGATGTACGTTGACGAAAATACCGGAGACAAACTCGCTGCTGCAGAAGTCGAGACTGCCGCTCGGAATCCTGATCCACCCGTTCAAAGATCTTAACGTGAGTGCAGCCTCGACGGAAGTTGATTTTTACTGCACGAGTTGTAACGAGTTTGAGTTTAATTTGATTCTTTTGCACAATCATTAGATTAGAGTGCTACAAGTGTAATTGTTTACAGTAATTTACATCAAAACTGTAACAAGAGACATTGCTTTGCGTTACTTAAAAGAAAAACTGATGGATTTTACTTCTGTTTATCAATATTTGGAATTATTGATGATAAGGAATATTATGTTTATATCAGCAATTTTAACATTTTTTTAACACTGAAAATGATAACCAATGTAAATAAGTAACTTTTGAATGTCATGCAACATGATATTGACAGCATATTTCCATGAAGCCTACTCTGCCAAATGGTTTCAGAAAATAGCAAATTAATTCAGCTAATCTTCATCTTGCCATACTCTTTGTCCATTAAAAGAAGACTCATGGATTGAAACTAACGGCCGTTACCTGTTAATCCTCAGTGTTATTTCAAATAACAATAGTAAAGGAAAAAAACTATAGATGAAAATCTATTTTCCCATGGCCCTGACTCAGGGAAACGGTTTTAGCAATAATTTTGGTAATTTACGAGTGTTATCCCAAAGAATTTTAATGATAAAGATATTGCCTACCTACCAGAAAATTTAATCTATCTGGTTTTATAAAATTGATAAAAATCTCAATTCAAATTTAAAAAACTCAACCCTGGTCCGATTTCTAACCTGTTGGTTGTCTACGGCCTGTCGCAGCATCTGGCGGTGATCCAGTGCCAGTCGATCGTGCGGTGCCGAGCCTGCCGCACGTACATCAACCCGTTTGTCTACTTCGTCGACCACAAACGCTGGAAGTGCAACCTGTGCTTCCGCGTCAACGAGCGTGAGTCTTCCGATAAAATATTCAACTGAGTTATTGAACGCCAAGTCCCTAACTCGAACGTTTCCCGACGTTTCGCTCAGCTGTGCTGCCTGCTTCAACGGTCTAAAATCGAGTAAAATCGAAAATTTTTACAAAGATGCCAGATAGTCTTGTGCGGCCGGATAGCTCAGTGGTCAGAGCAACCGCCCGGCAAGCGGAAGGTCCCGGGTTCATATCCAGGTTCGGACGCACATTTTTCCTGCCTAGCTAACCCACCAATTTAAGAGTTGCTTACCTTGTCTGCTCAGCGCTAGTAGTTAATATAAATACCAACATATATGATATTGATACACAATGAGTTTGCAGTCACCAATTCACCTTTATTTTGAACCCTATTTTTATAGTAACTACAGTAATCAAGTAACTGGTAAAAGATGGAAGAAAGGCAAATGGTAATTAAAACATTTAGGCACTGTCCTAGTGTTTGGTTGATATTTGGAGATAGTGCCACATGCATTTTGTCTTAAGAATTGACAAAAAGTAAATGGCAGCCATATTTTGAGTATGACCTTATCACAGATAGACTATAATATTGATATTGATTAAATTTGTAGCAACAATATATCATAGCATGAGTTACCTCTAGTATCAAGTCTGGTTTCACAAACTTAGGTTTAAGCCTAGGTTAGGGCTTGATTAACCTTCCATGCGCGTTCACACGCTGCGTTTGCCTTGTGTTACTAATTCACTCTGTGATCTGCGGTCCATTTCAGTTCCTGAAGAGTTCCAATTCGATCCAGTTAGCAAAACCTACGGCGATCCGTCGAGAAGGCCCGAAATCAAATCGTCGACAATAGAATTCATAGCACCTTCTGAATATATGGTGAGTGTTCTGCTAGTTGCGTGCTTTGCACCCAGTTTGTGGTGTTTAATTTGCTTCAAAAGGCTTTTGGAAGAAAATCGTTTAATATCTGGATATCGGAGCGTTTCGACCGTTAGGCCCTTTGATACCTCATTATTAATTAGTCGTGCTGGGAGTACCTCATTCTCCAGTTACTCACGTGACAAATAAATATATAAGAAAATCGACTAGGATATTAAATTCTTAGCTAACTATTTGATACTTTTTCCAACTTTATGCTAGTGGAAATAATGCTTACCACGAAGCAATTAATGATTAACACACATCATCACTTATAGTATATCTAGAAAGTATCACCAAATTATTTAAAATATTCAGAAACGTAAAAGAGCAACATGAAATGAACTTCCGTAAAGACTGATTTCTCAGTGAAGTCTTGGACGGAATACGTTGAAAATAGTACAGAATCTAAGTCAAAAGATAACGAATGCATCCTGAAAATTACACAAAAATCGCCCCGCTCGTTCGGGCCGCACACCGACTTTTGCCGCCCGCCATCGTAACGGCCGCCCCCATCGGCAGCTGCGGCCGCCGCAGCCCGCCGTCTACCTGTTCCTGCTGGACGTGTCGTGCCTGGCGGTGGAGAGCGGCTACCTCGCGCTGTTCTGCGCGATCCTGCTCGACGAGCTCGACAAGCTGCCCGGCGACGGACGGACGCAGGTCGGCTTCATCACCTACGACTCGGCCGTGCACTTCTACAGCCTCGCCGAGGGCCTCAACCAGCCGCAGCAGATGGTGGTGGTCGACGTCGAAGGTGAGCGCCGATCGGAGGCCGACGGAGAGATATCGCGGCGGAATCGGGTGCCGCTGGTGGCGATGCTGCTATTAGAATTCAGAACGGCACTTATTGCTAGCAATACAGCTATGCTAGCACCTCAGTGACACCAAATATCTTACTAGGCGGTCGATTGTAGGGAGCTCGGTGACGAGCTCCGAAGACCGAAACAGCCGAAACAACCGAAACACCGGTTCTCGTGAGATCACCGAAGTTAAGCAACATAGCGCTGAGTCAGGGGTTTGATGGGTGACCATCATGCACATGATCAGTTCTGTTCGGGAGAGAGGTTGGAGGGTTTGAAGTTAGTACGACAACTTCACTCGCCTTGCTTGTCAACCTCTCGACAGCACGGATTAGTGGAGGAATCCTGTTGTTCGAGTTGTACCGTCCTTCGGAAGGGACGTAAAGCCGGTGGTCCCCTCGGTGCTTTTCGACAGGAGTAGGCTACGTGCCGGCACCAGGTTTCTCCTCCTCGCTTCTAGCCATAGGTTAGGTTCATCATCACACTTTTATTCACCGACGCCATTAGACCAGTGCCAAAGGGCCAGTTGTCAAAACAGTGCGTCGTTAAACACCAATAATCAATCAATCAATCAATCGAAGCGCGTCGCTAACGGCCTGCTGCCGCGCTTGCAGACATCTTCCTGCCGTGTCCGGACAGCCTGGTGGTGAACCTGAACGAGAGCAAGGAGCTGGCGCGCGACCTGCTCAAGGACCTGCCGAGGCGGTTTTCCGAGTCGCACGACAGCCACTCTGCGCTGGGGCCGGCGCTGCAGGCAGCCTACAAGCTCATGGTAGGTCGTCGGGGAAGCCGAGCGGTCACCTTGCCGTTGTCGGTGCTCGACGGAGATTTTACAGCCGGTCTACGTCTCTGTATGTCTTAGGGATGCCGGTGGTTATCCGGTTTACAGGGTAGGGTAGGGTTATGGAATTATCTGGATATAGATTTTGTTATCTGTAGTATGTTCAAAAAAGAGTACACCCCCAGACATGGCTTCTCCTTCTCACGAGCGGCTGGCAGGAGCAAGCAGGAGCGTCTGCTACAATCTCCTTCCACCCCCTCTACACCCAGTAACAGCGACTCGACTGTCTTCATCTTAACCAGAGTCGAGTGAGCCATCTCTTTGGGAACAAATGACGTGATATTGATTGTTTTGTTGCATGTTTATAATTATTTGTCTGTAGTTTGTAGGTAGTAGGGTGCAACCTTCCTTGGCTCTCCCACTTTTTCATGTTTTTTTGTTTGTTTTATGCAAGGGTTCATTTACTATTCGGATATTATCCGGATAGTTTGTACGGTGCTTCGATGGTTACAGTTTTACTTCCCGAAGACATTCATAATGTCTATGTCTCTACAAATCTATGAGATGATAAAGAATCCCCGAGCACACTTCCCACATTGGAGACGCCCCATGACACGACCAGTTATTTCGGTGACCCGCCGTGCTTTCACCGCACTCGATAACTTTACCACCGATGTTACGATAACCCTTCTCTGTGATGACAAAGAATCCCCGCGTACACTGTACCCCAATTGGAGACGTCCCCACGCACGCTGCTCTCAAGAACATGGATAGCATGGATCACCATACGAAGCGCTAACACGTCGGAAGCACCGGTTCTCAAGAGATCACCGAAGTTAAGCAACGTCGCGCTGAGTCAGGTGTTTGATGGGTGACCATCATGCACACGATCAGTTCTGTTCGGGGGAGAGATTGGAGGGTTTGAAGTTAGTACGACAACTTCACTCGCCTTGCTTGTCAACCTCTCGACAGCACGGATTAGCGGAGGAATCCTGTTGTTCGAGTTGTACCGTCCTTCGGAAGGGACGTAAAGTCGGTGGTCCCCTCGGTGCATTTCGACAGGAGTAGGTTTCCCCTCCTCCCTTCTAGGCTAGGTTAGGTTCATCATCACCCTCATCATCACCATTTCATTCACCGGCACCATTAGACCAGCGCCACAGGGCCAGTTGTCAAAACATTACGTCGTTAAACACCAATAATCAATGAATCTGAACGGACTGCGCTCGGGTTCCAGTCGAACACGGGCGGTCGGGTGACGGTCTTCCAGTCGTGCCTGCCGAACTGCGGGCCGGGCGCGCTGGCGTCGCGCGAAGTGCCGTCGGCGCGCGCCGCCAAGGACGTGCAGCACCTGAACCCGGCCACCGACTTCTACAAGCGGCTGGCGCTCGACTGCTCCGGCCAGCAGATCGCCGTCGACTTGTTCGTCGTCAACCAGCAGTACTGCGACCTGGCGACGCTCTGTGAGTTTACGTCCGTCGGTCTCTCGGTTTCTACGAACCGGAAACGGGTTTTTAAAGAAATGTCTAGAACACCTTTGAGATGCTTTATTACTTTCTTAAGATTCCTGTCTTTTCCTAATCTTAGCTTGTTTGAGTTTTGGGACTTAGCATTCACTAACCGGTTAAATATTTTATCTAAAAACCTTTGAGATCCGTTGACTTCCAATTGGTCACTTCCAATAAGATGTCTAGATATTCTCTTAACAAACTGTTAAATAGAGAAAAATGAAGTCAGACCCCCACTTGACGTACTACCAGTTTGGAAAAAAATATTAATTAGCTCTGCTAAATAACAAAGGATGATATGGAAATCACAACCCGAATCACTCTGCCTGATTGAAGTTTGATTGAATGGAATATGTGTATTAAAACGCCCCTGAATAACTGGAAATCAGACTCACTCCCTAGTCCCCACTGTTCTAACTTATTCTATTGTCAACTTCTCTCAAAAACCAGTAAATAACCGAAAATTTATAGTCCTTCAAACCACGTTTCTAACTCCATAAGCCTAAGTATGGTCTAGAATTTGACTAAAATTTGTCTAAGGTCCAGTTTTTCAGTGGCTCTTTCACTTCTCAACAATTCATTTACAATATGTTATAAAATAAAACCTTTTTCGTTGCCAATCTAGATATTGTGTTATCAAAGTCAGACCCTAAAATAATGAACAAGCAACTGAAAAACTAGGCTTTTTGTGTGAACAGGTCTATTGATACTGATTTAAAAAAACTTTTTTTTTTAAATTGTTTGAGTAATACATCTTACAAAATATTTTCTCCTCTAACATCTGGTTGGTGGTCGTTTGCAGCGGGCATCTCTCAATTCTCCGGCGGCTCGATCCACCACTTCCCGCTGTTCAAGGCCAACGACTGGAAGAAGGCGGACGCGTTCGAGCAGACGTTCCGACGGTACCTCACGAGGAAGCTCGGGCTCGAGGCGGTGATGCGGATACGATGCAGCAGGTACGACCACAACCGCCGTCCCAAACAACGCCGGACACTCTCACTGCCAGACGTTGGTTGGAGCAAAAGTTTTAAACTTTCCAGATCGTACGAATGATTTTAATACGGGATTGAGTTGGAACCGGGGTACGGGCCCTGCTTGTCCAACGAATTGTCTAACGACTTAGCAGTGGTTTGCAAAATTCAAAACCGAGCATTGAGAATAAAGGCAGGTTCACAATCAACTTAGCAATAGACATAACTTAAAATTAGCAGTAACTTAAAAGTTAGACATGGTCAAACATTATGTTTAAGTCATGTCTAAGTTAAGTCCTTATGTTTGTTGTAGACAGTCTAATGGAGATCCATATGTCTAACTTTTAACTTACTGCTTATTTTAAGTTATGTCTATTGCTAAGTTGATTGTGAACCAGCCTTCATTCTTCAATTAAATATATATATATATATATATATGTATATGGTGATAAACAGCATGCTCAGTGGATCAGTTTAAAGCCGTGCTTCCATGAGAATTCGCATGCGAATTTATTCGCACGCACGCAAACATGGCGGAAAATATTCCGCCATCTTGGGCAATCGGCCAATGACAGTCGAGTAGTCTGCGATATTTTGCCGCAGCAACGCAGAGCAAAAAAGTTCAACAAAGTTGAATAAAATCGCATGCGATGCTGCGTTGCGGCGGAAGTAGCGTCACTTCATCCACAAGCCGCCAGGATCGCTCCAATACTTATTCCGGTAGAACTTTAAATTTTTCATCGACCACGTGCATTGAGCCGCGCCACTTGTTCAAATACTTATTATTTTCATTGATTGTGAAATGGAGTTTTCGATTGAGCAACTTATTGAAGAAGTACGTGCGCGGATGGTGGATGGTGGGGCGGTCTCTCTGTTTCCTCTGGATAAGAGGACCAACTAATCCCAGCAAATAATCAAAATGCGCTGGAGACATCCTCAAATACCTGTGATGCAGCTCAGGATCCCTTAAACCAGAGGGAGCAAAGTATAATAATTTCCCTGGTTTGGGCGATCCAGGAAAATGTCCCTCACGCAAAACTTGCGATGAGCTCTCTTTCTTTTTCTCCACATCAACCATAACAACCGGAATTTTTGTTCAGAGCTCATATTTGATTTTATTTTCTGACAACCAAAGCCAAAGCAGACAACTGTCAGACATGTGCCGATCAGTGCTACTAGATGGCGTGGCGATGCGATGCGATCTTTATTATTTTCATGAAAGCAACCATTTCTATTTGCGTGCGAATTCGCATATGCGATATCGCACGCAAAGTCTCATGGAAGCACGGCTTAAGAAATCAAATAGACTCAGACGTGAATACATTTATTCACTAAATAAAATAAGGACCAATGAACTTGAGTTTAGACCTATGAGAAAGCACGCAACATAGCTTTGCAAAACGTCGGGAAAAACTTGAGTAAAATAGTTATTCTGAATACTAACGTGATACTGAGTGATAAGTGATAGCCAGGATAGGATTAGGAAATGATGTGATTCTTAAGCAAGTAATAATGCCAAAGGACTTTGAAGCTTTTATATCAAAAGAAATGTGATAGCAAGTCTTAGAAGAGGCCAAAACAATTTCTTGAAGCTAGGAGTAGATCACGGCAATGTAGAAAGTATATTTTTTCTAAAAAGCTATAAGTATCTATAATCATAATTAAAGTAATACAACTAAACATATAACGTGTGCAAGTAGTTTCAAGAAGAAATGTTAGACAATGTACTCCGAATAGATTTAGACGCTAACTATTGATATTTGATCTGTGAAATGTCAAGTATCGCGATGCTAGCAAAGTGCCAACTAACGAATCGGCCCGTTGAACCAGGGGGCTGGCGATCCACACGTTCCACGGCAACTTCTTCGTGCGTTCCACCGACTTGCTGTCGCTGCCCAACGTGAACCCGGACGCCGGGTTCGGCATGCAGGTCTCCGTCGAGGAGAGCCTCGCCGACCTGCAGAACATCTGCTTTCAGGCGGCGCTGCTCTACACCTCGAGCAAAGGTAACGCCAGCAACGATTTAAACCATTTATTGTTAGCGACGATGGCCGCGATTTAGTGTTGATTCCAACCGGAATGCAAATACTCATTGCCTGTACGGTAGATATTGATTACACGGTTACAAATTTTGGAATTGATATTTTGTTACTGTTCAATGTCCACGATTTGTTTTAGCAGCAATTATTCCAATCCAAGATTTGTATTCGTACCGGGATTTAAGCCCGGATCGTTATCTGTCCAGTTTTATGTATTATCCAGTTATGCGATACTGACAACCAAGTCCAACTACAAGTGTACTCAACGTTATAATCGGGGTTAGTCGAGTTGTTGGCGTGTGATTGCAGCATAGCCTCACGAGATTCACCGCATTCTATGTTCATTCATAGTCCTGTTTCTATCTCCATGGAGCCACGTTATAATCGGGGTTAGTCGAGTTGTTGGTGTGTGATAGCAGCATTGCGTCACTAGATTCACCGCATTCTATGTTCATTCATAGTCCTGTTTCAATCTCCATGGAGCCACGTTATAATCGGGGTTAGTCGAGTTGTTGGCGTGTGATTGCAGCATAGCGTCACTAGATTCACCGACTTCTATGTTCATTCATAGTCCTGTTTCTATCTCCATGGAGCCACGTTATAATCGGGGTTAGTCGAGTTGTTGGTGTGTGATAGCAGCATAGTGTCACTAGATTCAGCGGCTTCTATGTTCATTCATAGTCCTGTTTCTATCTCCATGGAGCCACATTATAATCGGGGTTAGTCGAGTTGTTGGCGTGTGATTGCAGCATAGCGTCACTAGATTCACCGACTTCTATGTTCATTCATAGTCCTGTTTCTATCTCCATGGAGCCACGTTATAATCGGGGTTAGTCGAGTTGTTGGTGTGTGATAGCAGCATAGTGTCACTAGATTCAGCGGCTTCTATGTTCATTCATAGTCCTGTTTCTATCTCCATGGAGCCACATTATAATCGGGGTTAGTCGAGTTGTTGGTGTGTGATTGCAGCATAGCGTCACTAGATTCACCGCCTTCTATGTTCATTCATAGTCCTGTTTCTATCTCCATGGAGCCACGTTATAATCGGGGTTAGTCGAGTTGTTGGTGTGTGATTGCTGCATAGCGTCACTAGATTCACCGCCTTCTATGTTCATTCATAGTCATGTTTCTATCTCCATGGAGCCACGTTATAATCGGGGTTAGTCGAGTTGTTGTTGGTGTGTGATTGCAGCATAGCGTCACTAGATATACGCCTTCTATGTTCATTCATAGTCCTATTTCTATCTCCATGGAGCCACGTTATAATCGGGGTTAGTCGAGTTGTTGGCATGTGATTGCAGCATAGCGTCACTAGATTCACCAGCTTCTATGTTCATTCATAGTCCTGTTTCTATCTCCATGGAGCCACGTTATAATCGGGGTTAGTCGAGTTGTTGGCGTGTGACTGCAGCATAGCGTCATTAGATTCACCGGCTTCTATGTTCATTCATAGTCCTGTTTCTATCTCCATGGAGCCACGTTATAATCGGGGTTTGTCGAGTTGTTGGCGTGTGATTGCAGCATAGCGTCACTAGATTCACCACCTTCTATGTTCATTCATAGTCCTGCTTCTATCTCCATGGAGCCACGTTTAATCGGGGTTAGTCGAGTTGTTGGCGTGTGATTGCAGCATAGCGTCACTAGATTCACCGGCTTCTATGTTCATTCATAGTCCTGTTTCTATCTCCATGGAGCCACGTTATAATCGGGGTTAGTCGAGTTGTTGGCGTGTGATTGCAGCATAGCGTCACTAGATTCACCGCATTCCGGGTTAATTCACGGAGCGTTGCGAAACCGACGCAACTCTCTAACCGTACTTCTCTCCCCACCTGCTGCAGGCGAACGCCGAATCCGCGTCCACACGCTCTGCCTGCCGGTCGCGGCGAACCTGAGCGACGTGCTTCTCTCGGCCGACCAGCAGTGCATCGTCGGGCTGCTGGCCAAGATGGCGGTGGACCGTTCGCACCTGAGTTCGGTGGGCGACGCGCGCGAGGCGTTCATCAACGTCGCTGTGGACGCTGCGTCGGCGTACCGCGTGGCGCAGGGCGGCGCGGGGTCGGGTGCGCTGCTCGCGCCGCACGCGCTGCGTCTGCTGCCCATGTACATTCTGGCGCTGCTCAAATACGTGAGTCGGGTTGGCTGCGGCGAAATGCGTCGGTTGATTTTAATCGGATTGCATTCAATAAACCAGTTTAATTATTAGAAAAACCATTTAACTTGGTAGTATGCTAACTTGCTAAGTGCCAAAGCCAAACTCAAACTCCCGAAAGCTTGGGCCTTAGCATTCAAAACTCATTTAAATAGTTTTTCTGACTAAAAATGTGGCCGCGTAAAAGGGGCTTTAGATTAGGAAAATACATGAGTCTTAAAAAAATAATAATGCCCTTAAATAGTTTCTCTGGAAATCTGACCGTGCGTTTGTTTGTCTGCGGTGCAACGGCCCTGACCCTGCGTCTGTTTGTCCGCGGTGCAGGTGGCCTTCCGCACCGGGCAGAGCACACGGCTCGACGACCGCGTGTTCGCCATGTGCCAGATGAAGACGCTGCCGTTGGCCAACCTCATCCAGGCCATCTACCCGGACATGTATCCCGTGCATCGGATCGTCGAACAGGTAGGAATAGTCCATGGAACAGGCGTGGAACAGGTGGGCAACAGGCATGGAACAGGCATGGAACAGGCATGGAACAGGCATGGAACAGGCATGGAACAGGGATGGAACAGGCATGGAACAGGCATGGAACAGGGATGGAACAGGCATGGAACAGGCATGGAACAGGCATGGAACAGGCATGGAACAGGCATAGAACAGGGATGGAACAGGCATGGAACAGGCATGGAACAGGTGGGCAACAAGTAGACCCGTTGCGTTTGCTTTCTACTGCTTGGAATATTTAACCGACATTGGAATGCCGGGTCTTAGCAAATATATTCAGGAATCTCAGTTGCAGCAGTATTGTTGGGCTTGTGACAGCATGGTGAGCATGGTGAGCATGGTGAGCATGGTGAGCATGGTGAGCATGGTGAGCATGGTGAGCATGGTGAGCATGGTGAGCATGGTGAGCATGGTGAGCATGGTGAGCATGGTGAGCATGGTGAGCATGGTGAGCATGGTGAGCATGGTGAGCATGGTGAGCATGGTGAGCATGGTGAGCATGGTGAGCATGGTGAGCATGGTGAGCATGGTGAGCATGGTGAGCATGGTGAGCATGGTGAGCATGGTGAGCATGGTGAGCATGGTGAGCATGGTGAGCATGGTGAGCATGGTGAGCATGGTGAGCATGGTGAGCATGGTGAGCATGGTGAGCATGGTGAGCATGTCAAGCTTGTTTTAGGAATTAGAGCACCACAGCCGTCTAGTAGGTAAACCACTGGGAAACCAATTCTTTGCGGACAATACAGCAATAATCTAGGTTTTATTTCTCGTGTGCATCACTGATCTCGATAACATGGATAGCGCATCACCAAATTGCGCATGTAAATTGAAGCCAGATTTCAAATACTTTTCAAATAACAAAAATAATGAACTGAAAATAAAATATTCATACAATTATTAAATGGCTTCTACACCAAATTTACATTTTGATGTGAACAATTTGATGAAAATTTGATTTTGATGAGAAGGTGGCCCAAAGTGTCTCAATATGGCATCAAAGTCTCGCTGTACGAAGCGCTATCCAGGCTATAGAGATCAGTGGGAAGACATGATAAAGTGTCTCAATACGGCATCAAAGTCTCACTGTACGAAGCGCTATCCTTGGCTATAGAGATCAGTGGGAAGACATGATAAAGTGGCTCAATACGGCATCAAAGTCTCACTGTACGAAGCGCTATCCATGGCAATAGAGATCAGTGGGAAGACATGATAAAGTGGCTCAATACGGCATCAAAGTCTCACTGTACGAAGCGCTATCCATGGCTATAGAGATCAGTGGGAAGACATGATAAAGTGGCTCAATACGGCATCAAAGTCTCGCTGTACGAAGCGCTATCCATGGCTATAGAGATCAGTGGGAAGACAAGATAAAGTGTCTCAATACGGCATCAAAGT
Source organism: Nemurella pictetii (assembly GCA_921293315.2). Classification (NCBI taxonomy): domain Eukaryota; kingdom Metazoa; phylum Arthropoda; class Insecta; order Plecoptera; family Nemouridae; genus Nemurella; species Nemurella pictetii. Next base: position 11,363,413 of record OV121123.1, on the reverse strand, counting down.
CTCGCTGTACGAAGCGCTATCCATGGCTATGAGATCAGTGGGAAGACAAGATAAAGTGTCTCAATACGGCATCAAAGTCTCGCTGTACGAAGCGCTATCCATGGCTATAGAGATCAGTGGGGAGACATGATAAAGTGTCTCAATACGGCATCAAAGTCACGCTGTACGAAGCGCTATCCATGGCTATAGAGATCAGTGGGAAGACATGATAAAGTGGCTCAATACGGCATCAAAGTCTCGCTGTACAAAGCGCTATCCATGGCTACAGAGATCAGTGGGAAGACATGATAAAGTGGCTCAATATGGCATCAAAGTCTCGCTGTACGAAGCACTATCCATGGCTATGGAGATCAGTGGGAAGACATGATAAAGTGTCTCAATACGTCATCAAAATCTCACAGTACGAAGCGCAATCCATGGCTGTAGAGATCAGTTGTGTATACCTAGTAGGTTTAAATATCCATAGAGAAACCAGCCACTTTCCGACACGACAGCACCGATCTGAGTCACGTTCTTTGCGTGTTCCAGCCGACGATGGACGTCGACGGCACCATCGTTCCGCAGCCGCCGCGGCTCCAGCTGACGGCCGAGAAGCTCGAGTCGAGCGGCGCGTTCCTGCTCGACAGCAACGACGAGCTGATCCTGTTTGTCGGCCGCAACGTCAGCCCGGCGTTCTGCCAGGCGGCGTTCGGCGTCGCCTCGTTCCTCGAGATCCGGGAGGACTTGGTGAGTGGCGGGGCGGGCGGTTTCGAGGTTATGGACCACCAGCGGTTGACATTTTAGTACAAGCGTAGTGCGGTTGGATGTTTAAACGTGGTTAGTCGTATGACAAACAGAAGGAAACGCAATTTAAACGCATCATAGCTAGGTGGCGAGATTTACAGGCATTGTAAAAGACATGAAGACGAAAGCCCTTGTGCTGTGCAGGTGCTTGATACACCTTTTGGGCAGTGACATTTTACCTTAAAACTGCTAGTGTTTGATTCTGCATCGTGCTGTGTTGTGTGTGTTATCCTTTTGAGCCATGCGAGTTCTCACATGGAAAATTACAATTTGGCTCTAATAGCTACATTGACATCCAATGTATTGCCGATTTGGCAGCACATAGTAAACATTTTCCGCTCTGGCGCCAATTTGAAACCAGGAGGGTGATTTTGTGAAAATTTCTTTGGAGAAGTCAATTATAGTCTTCGCGATGAGAGCGTTCATTTGTTCCTTTAAAAACATTGACAAAAATGGACATCTTCTATCATTTCATCGTGAATAAAGTTACAAAATCACTCCCCCCCCCCCCCCTCCCCCAAATCATCACAATCGCTTGAGATTGAATTTCCAAAGTGAAATCGAATGATGTAGACAGTGGCATCTGAGAATTGCTCGTAGCATGGTCAGCTTCTCAGCAATGTTAAATCGACACGAGTTCTAATCTTCGTGTGCGAATGATTTCCAGAGAGATCTGCCGGAAATTGATTCGGAAGAGTCGGAAGCGCTACGAAATTTTGTCACGTACCTGCAAGGAGAGAAATCATCGCCAGCCACGCTGCAAATTATAAGGTAAACATTTAAGACATGCTTCTAAGATGTCTTTTTTACCATAAAAAATATAAAACGGAGAAAGTATGGCCCTTTCCGGCTCGGATCTGCACGAATCACTTGCAGCTTGCCGGGCTCTCTGCAGCCTATAACTAGAAATTTGAGCCAAAATGTCTCGCCGGTCCCGTGAATCCAACGCAACCGTCGCTTTGTGTTGCAGAGACGACAGTCAAGACAGAGTGAGGTTCTACGAGCGGCTGGTCGAGGACAGATCGGAAGCGTCTCTTTCGTACTACGAGTTCCTGCAGCACATCAAGACCAACGTCAAGTAGGCGGCCGAGCTCGGAGTAAGGTTTCGACACGAAGCCGTCGACAGATCGACGCCGAGACGGTTCGATGGCGTCGTCGGAACGTTCACGCTTCGAAAGCTAACCAAACTACCCGGAAAAAATTACAGAGATTCTCGTGGATGGATTTCAAGTATATAAAACATGTTGGGTTGCCGGCCAAGGAATAGAGGAAAGATCGAGTCTTTTCAATTCTTTTACTTTGTGCTGTTCTTTTCTTGTTCCTTCAAAGATTGCACTGGAAACTTATTGCCAAGGGTCAATTGACTGAATAATCAAAATGGGTTTGAGCGCGGGTGAAAAGAAACGGACGAACAACTTCATCTGGAACTGTGCCGGTGTAGGGGTAGGAAGTCAACCCACTAAATTTCCGTTTGAAAATGTCAGACCGTGGCCTTAATCGTTGGTTGAGGTTGGGTGATGATCGTTGGCTGATGATGCTCTGGGCAACTGAGCTTTGCGTGCATTCGAACCAAAAGTGATCGCCTGCAAAAGACGGGGTCTGGGTACTGACTTTCCGAGCACAGCGACGTAATTTGGAACGGGAACTTGCGTCGCGAATGGACACACGGCGTAGATGCAATGGATTTTAGTTGTACAACCGCACTTTCATAGTTGTTCGAAGCGCAGATTTCGTTGATATTATTTCCTCCGTAAAGTGTACTGATATTAACTTAGTGTCGTGACGCGACAGGGTGAGGTTGTGTTAAGAATCAAGAAAAAGTATCAGGCGTTTGCTGTCAAGGTTCATTCAATCAGCGAGTTGCTTACGAGGAAACTAATGGACATCTAAAGTAAAGTGGTGATACACACAAACAAGTTTTGCTACGCAACGGTTCGTTTGGTTCGTTTTAAAGATTGCAATGTAGTGCACAATAAAGTAGTTCTGGCAATTTTTTAAACGTAGCACCTAGTCGTCGGAAGCGCTCTGCTTCGAATTGTCTCGGTGCGTTTGTTGGCAAGGGCTGCTCAGCGAGCGGTTGGATCCAATCGCTCGCACCTCGTGAGAAATCGGCTCGTGCCGTAAGCCGATGTGTTAAAATAATTACTGTAAATACGAGAGGAAAGCTTGACAGGTGATTGCTGGACTCTTTACCTTTTACCTCGTGAAAAAAACAAGCAAACAACAACCTAAGTTTATCTAATTTGTTAGTCATGAAAGTGCTGGGGAACCTACCGACTAGTTCAATATTTATATTTAAGGTTTAAGATAATCGATTTTATTGCCTATATATCTCGTGATTTGCCATCAATTTCTGACATGACTATACTATAATTGTTAATTATATAATTAATATATCTTACTGTTTACCAATCTTTGTTTGCCATAGGGCTGGTATGAGATCCATTTCTAAAGCCCGTCTTGCTCATGGGAACTTGGTGTAAGCTTCTGTTCTGTTATCACTGACTATGTCTTACTATATCTTAGTTCTCATCGAGATGGGTTGTAGAATAGGACCAGTGACAGTGTCTGGGTTCTAGGTCTTTGCTGCAATTATCCCCAAGACGTGAAATTCATCAGGATAGATTAGCGGATTACAGGAAATCACAACACCTCTCCACAATGTTTATTCCTCGTGTGAATCGTAGCAGCGAAATCGAGGCGTTTCCTTTGCGTACAAGTGTGCTCAATTTGAAGCCGTGGTGATGCAAAACATTTTCTGTCTCCTTTCTCAACATTATTATAAATCTGATTTGATAGATCAGCTTTCAAAGGTTTCCTGAAAATTTCGTCAAAGTCCGAGTTGTTTTTCGACCTGTAGACTGTATTGAAACAAACACAAGTAAAGAAAAAAAATGTGGAAGTGAAGTATTTGCAGGTTTGAGTTGGAGTGGGCCAATTATGACCAATTGAGAACTATCCATGGTTTATCTTGTAAGTTTAGGTTGTTGGGGGCATAGACCTATTTCACTCAGAGAAAAATTACATCAGATACCCACTGGACGTACTTCTAGTTTGGAAAAAATATTAATTAGCTCTGCTAACTAACAAAGGAAGACAGGGAAATCATCGCCCGCATTGCTGTACCTGGCTTTAGCGAGTGGGTATCATGACGTCAATTTGATTGAATGTTGATTTTGATAAATATCTACCCTTGGGGATAATAGTGGGGAGTCTTTGTAGAAGTACATACTGATTGTTTAAAATTTTTGTTAGTTATCATTTCCCGTCCGGACACTGTCTTTATAAATACTAGCCTATGCTCTGGCTCTGTTATCGAGGGATTCATTTTAGCAACGGGGTTTAGTCGTGTCGTGCATCTCCTAGTAGTGTCTATCGCAGTGGAAACTTCGGATCCGCCGAGAATTTCATCACCTTCTGTAGCCGAGGATTTCGTTTATCACACTCACACACAATGTTTCGTATTTGGTAGTAGGAAGACAATTATCAAATTACCTAATTAATATTATACGTCCTCTGTTATGTAAGGACAGGTTGGCTGTGTGTGAAGTAATAATTATTGTACTGTACATATATATAAAGTAATATATTTGACGGATGGTTATTATTATTAATTTAAAGGTTTTTTTACTCATTGCTTTACCTGTGTATTTACCTCCTTTCAAAATCCTACAGCAAACCTTACTTAAGTGCAAAAATCTCCAAAATTCTTAACTTAAACAAACTGTCAATATTGTGCTCTAATTTAGATGAGCATCATTTTTTTAACTTTTCTGTATTTATGCTCATAGAAACAACAGAGCCTGATGTAAAGCGTGAGAAATGCCCAATAATTTTGGGAAGTGTTATGTTTTTATATTAAACGGGAAAAATTGTGTTCCGTAGCTATGCCGACATCCTATGTGAAACATCAAAGTATTTTATTTGAGTATAGCTGAAAATAGAATCATATATCCACGTTTCAATTCCGAATCATATAAATTATTTAAAAACTGAATTCCCAACCATCCGATTGGTCGAAAACAACACCAAAGTTAAAGATTCAAAAAAAATCGGAATCGATCCGAGTGCAACGGACGGCCTATAGACAGCGCCGGCGTCGCTCCTAGAATCGCCAAGCTCAGTCGTCAGCGCGCCTCGAAATTCAACAGTCGCTAGCAGAGTGTTTCTGTGCCAGCTCCGCCGAACATTCCTGTCGCCACAGCCGGGGATAGCGTCGTCGACACGTGAATTGTAAGTGCCTCTAAAACTTGATCGTCATCTCGATTCTCGACCACAGCAGGCGTCAATTGAGGCGACCGCAAGTGGCGTAATTGAAACCGATTAGACTGACACACTGTGCACATGACCGCCGGGTACATGCTACACGGAAATAACGCACCGTTATCGTGCGTTTTGAAACGCTTGTCCGTGCCCGCTATTTCCACCGTAGTAATCCTCACCATGTGATGGCAATCCACGAATCTCACTCAACGTGATTTGCTAATCATACGGTAATACGAATATAATTTTTTTTCAACGGCCACAGTCGTAAAAATAACCGCACTTTCAAAACGATACTAAAGAACATTTTACATTTCGCGATTGGCGTTACTAATTTTATTTCACACTTCGACTTGTGCCTTCGTATTTAACAACGTCAGTAGCGTCGATACAAATTCAAGCCTTCCTTGTTGGCTATTTAGCACTTCGTTATTCAATTAATGGCCAGTAGCAAACAGCCTACGCGAGGTTAAATGGTATTTCCACCGTAGTAATCCTCACCATGTGATGGCAAATCCACGAATCTCACTCAACGTGATTTGCTAATCATACGGTAATACGAATATAATTTTTTTTCAACGGCCACAGTCGTAAAAATAACCGCACTTTCAAAACGATACTAAAGAACATTTTACATTTCGCGATTGGCGTTACTAATTTTATTTCACACTTCGACTTGTGCCTTCGTATTTAACAACGTCAGTAGCGTCGATACAAATTCAAGCCTTCCTTGTTGGCTATTTAGCACTTCGTTATTCAATTAATGGCCAGTAGCAAACAGCCTACGCGAGGTTAAATGGTACTGCCTATAGAGCCTTCATTAATATACCTGTTGCAATCTACAAGCGATGTATATAATGTTTCTAACCGTATTTGGAATGTAAGCCGCCGTCTACATGCGGTATACGAGCGAGCTCAATGTTTACCTACTGCTGTTGTTGTGTGATGGAAGGGGATTAAGCCCCGAAGGGCCATACACCGTACGAAGACTTTATTTGCATTTTATTGACCCGTGCACATGCATATTAAAATTTATCGCACTAGAATTAATGATTTTAACACCGGTCGCACTAGGGCTCGTGTCGTGTGCATGGTGTTGTGTGTAATTTATACATTTTGGTCAAACGGGAATGAAATTGTTGTCAACATAAACTGGTTGACGATGGTTCGAATACTCCTTGACGATTAGTCATACTCATAGTCATACCTGAGCAAATATTTATGGGCATGTTTAGAACTTACATGGATATGGCAGCGGTATGGTTATTTTACACTAATATTTGTTTTACATTTTTTGTGTAATCACCAAAAATGGTTCAATTTATTTGAGTGTACACCCGATGAAAATTATATTAGTCCATAGCCAAACATTTCAAAACCACGGAAGTAAATTTCGGGAAATTACAATCAATAACAATGTTAAGATTGTAAACAAGGTAAAAGGGTGTAAATCTACAAGAACTTTATCAGTAAATAAAGCCATGTGAGCATCAGACTTGCATAGGTGACACCAAAAAATTTGACACATTTATCTCTTTAGCACTTACTCCCTCGAACAATTGCTGACCGGAAGCGCTAAATTAGCAGTCGACATAAACATTTCTTGAATCACACTCACCCTGTCAACGACCACGCATGCACCGTCACACAAATGCCTTCTAATCCCCTCGTGCCTGATCAAGAGTATCTAATGAAGGGCATACGACAACGCCAATATAGCTTCTAAATTACACACCGCGGACAATTAGCTTTATCTGAAGCCTCGCCTAATCACCTGGCTAAACGATTTCCTTCCGTCCTGCTGTGGTTTACGTGTGTACGCACGCGTGCTTGAGTTATTTGCGTGCTCAGCGATAAGGGATTCCAATTCAGTGGTGGACTGCACCTATTTGCTGGCAATAGTTTCATTTTATAATGATTTTAGAACCAAGTCATAATATCATCATTATTTATTCTCATACTTTGGCACGGTATACAGTTCATATTATACTAAGAGAGAAAACTGAAATGTGAAGTACAAATGTTACCTACTATTTGAGATATGTATTTAATTCGTGGTTATTGAATGATTTAAAGCCACTTTTTAGTTTTGCAATTGGCATTTTGAAATTCTGCCGTTTAAGTTTGGTTTTAGAAGTTGGAACGTGCCAAAAGGCGTCCAATTTCTTGGTTTGGTCTCTCCCTCTACTTCATGGATGTATAAAACTTTAAAGAAGTAAATAGAATTTTTGTTGAAGATGCTCGCCGGTTGCACGGTTTCCGACTAGCATAACGTTTCTAAGTTCAAGTGGCAGTCACATGCTTCATATTTTAGCTTCAATATCATAGTTCATTTTAGGGAAAAGCACAGATATGGCCGATTGTGTAAGCATTTGTCCTTAAAATTACAATTTTACCTTTCTTTAGATGTGGTACCTACCGCTTATTTTATTCTGGAATTGCCTGCGTCTTTCTGAAAATTCACAAGTTTTCACACAGCGTCATCCCAGACATGCCAATTAACTACGATACATTTCAGTCCTGTAATCAGGCTGACCGGAGTTATCAAAGTTATTGGAAAGGAATACAAAACATGCCCCAAAAATGTAACTTAATCTTTTTGGGAACGGCATGATAAATTATCAGAACCACCTCTAGAACTATTTTCTACTTATGAAGCTGCTGCATTGAAGAATGACTGGATAGTGAAAGAACGAGAATTTCCGGAGGATATTAGATCGGGGGGAATTAAGTTTGGCTCTTTTGACACAAAAACATGACCAAACATTTGCTGCGCAGTGTAAATACCACGAGGATGCCTTGGATTAAATTTTTGCCAAGTGCTTATGCCAAGCGGGAAAACCTGGAAAAGTTGAAGCAACCATCATTTCCCAGGTCAACCACAATAGAAGTGTGCGATCAGATTTCGAGTGTTTTTCGTTAATGAGCTTAGAGCTTACCGAGATGGCGCCACTGCTGAGATAGCGCCACTGTTGAGATAACGCCAGTAGAATTGTGGCCGTAGTGTCAATGTTAAACAGATGCTAATTTGTAACTAGCGAATACAATCACTGTCAACACTTCGTGGCTTTATCGAGGCTACCAGTACCAGTACCAGTACCAGTACCAGTACCTATACCGGGCCACAAACAAGTTGGAATTTTGATGTTTATAAAATGACAAGAAATAATTGGGTTCCATTTGCGGATACTCGAAACTTACGATAGAAAATCACTGAAATTTAAACGAGAAATAAATATTATTTAATAAAAATGTATTCTTCGAGATTGTTTATTTCCCTGCGTTGAAAGAAAAGTCACATGGCTGCATTCTTATCCGATTGGTTTCGTCGCGTAAACTTCTTTTGCTTTTTGCCAAAACTTTTCCAATCTTTAAGTACCAATTTTCTTGTATTTCTTCTCGAGTAGAGACAGTAGTTCTGTCAAACTTTTTCCGATGCCCACCGTTTGCGTTCCTCCTAGCGAAATACAAGGTGTTCGAAGCCCGTTAATTTCAATTAATTAAATAATTTAAATAATTACTCGTGGCTTGCATGTTTGATTTTATCTACGCTGTCATTCACCAACGTTATGCATCACGATATTTATTATTGAAACGCCGGATTATTTGGTCGCACGCCAGACATCAGATGAAATCTAGGTCATAAGTTTTTATAAATATTTCATTTCATTACGTAAATGAATGTAAATGATACCACCAATTCGCCCTGGTGTTCTGCTTAATCAGTATCGGATACGGAAAGAGGAATATTAAAAAAAATACATCTATGAATTTATGGACAAAGACAATTCCTTCATATTTCGCATCATTGAAAAAAAGGGTGTGCATTTTTTTGTTGTATTGAATGTTTCGGCACCAAATTTGTGACAACAATATATAATCATGGTAGGTACCTATTATCCAAGGTTACAGAGCTTTGATACACCAACCTCGATTCGCTCTAGTACAGTAATTAGGAATTTGACGAGATGAAAATTTTAGTATAGTTGTACCAATCCCTGCAAGTGCATTATCCACCCTGACATTGATTGTATTTTTACAGCTGCATAAATTCTTTTAACGTCCTATTTAATCATTTTTATCGCGAGATTTTACAACTTCTTTACGTTTCCCGTCGAATGTCCAACGCAATCTGTTCGACTTGACAGCAAAAAGTTGAAAAGCACTTGACTGGCCGCAGTAATCGAACCCAGGACCCGTCCCACCGTTTACCCCGTCGTGTCTGTATACCAGCAAACAAACACAACACTTCGCCTTACAAATTGAATGCTTAGATAAGGTCCTCTTATCAAGATAAAGTCGTTTAGAATTTTTCTAAAATTGATTTTCCTTTGTCGACAACATGATGGGCATGTTTGCGTTCCTCGTGGCTCCAGGGTGCTTGTCTGAATCAAGAGCTCGAAAGACAGTCTTCAGGCTTGATGTCGGTAACTGTCGCCAGCTCGAGTTCCATACAGTGCGATGCCCGATTCGGGTCGTCGCTGTTGACTTGACTTTGCTAGGTCGGTTCGAGTTGTTTCATGTTTTCCCTTTTCACCCTAAATCTGTGAATCTTTCAACCTAATTCGCCAGCAAACACCGGTGTTTCTGCGCTGCTAGTGTTGCTACGCTGCTACGATTGTTGGCATTTCTATGTGCCTTGCCTTATGCCAGCAAACACCGGTGTCACTGCTGTTGCTAGTGTTGCTACGCTGCTACGATTGTTGGCATTGCCATGTGCCTTGCCTAATGCCAGCAAACACCGGTGTCACTGCTGTTGCTAGTGTTGCTACGCTGCTACGATTGTTGGCATTGCCATGTGCCTTGCCTAATGCCAGCAAACACCGGTGTCACTGCTGTTGCAAGAGTTGCCACGCTGCTACGATTGTTGACATTACTATGTGCCTTGCCTAATGCCAGCAAACACCGGTGTCACTGCTGTTGCTAGTGTTGCCACGCTGCTACGATTGTTGGCATTACTATGTGCCTTGCCTAATGCCGGCAAACACCGGTGTTACTGCTGTTGCTAGTGTTGCCACGCTGCTACGATTGTTGGCATTACTATGTGCCTTGCCTAATGCCAGCAAACATTGGTGTCACTGCGCTGCTAGTGTTGCTGTGCGCTGCTACGATTGTTGGCATTACTATGTGCCTTGCCTAATGCCAGCAAACATTGGTGTCACTGCGCTGCTAGTGTTGCTGTGCGCTGCTACGATTGTTGGCATTACTATGTGCCTTGCCTAATGCCAGCAAACACCGGTGCCACTTCTGTTGCTAGTGTTGCCACGCTGCTACGATTGTTGGCATTACTATGTGCCTTGCCTAATTCGCCAGCAAACACCGGTGTCACTGCTGTTGCTAGTGTTGCTACACTGCTACGATTGTTGGCATTACTATGTGCCTTGCCTAATTCGCCAGCAAACACCGGTGTTACTACGCTGCTAGTGTTGCTACGCTGCTACGATTGTTGGCATTACTATGTGCCTTGCCATAATGCCAGCAAACACCGGTGTCACTGCTGTTGCTAGTGTTGCTATACGCTGCCACGATTGAATTGGCATTACTATGTGCCTTGCCTAATGCCAGCAAACACCGGTGTCACTGCTCTTGCTAGTGTTGCTACGCTGCTACGATTGTTGGCATTACTATGTGCCTTGCCTAATGCCAGCAAACACCGGTGTCACTGCTGTTGCTAGTGTTGCTACGCTGCTACGATTGTTGACATTACTATGTGCCTTGCCTAATGCCAGCAAACACCGGTGTCACTGCTGTTGCTAGTGTTGCTACGCTGCTACGATTGTTGACATTACTATGTGCCTTGCCAATGCCAGCAAACACCGGTGTCACTGCTGTTGCTAGTGTTGCCACGCTGCTACGATTGTTGACATTACTATGTGCCTTGCCTTATGCCAGCAAACACCGGTGTCACTGCTATTGCTAGTGTTGCCACGCTGCTACGATTGTTGGCATTGCCATGTGCCTTGCCTAATGCCAGCAAACACCGGTGTCACTGCTGTTGCTAGTGTTGCTACGCTGCTACGATTGTTGACATTACTATGTGCCTTGCCTAATGCCAGCAAACACCGGTGTCACTGCTGTTGCTAGTGTTGCCACGCTGCTACGATTGTTGGCATTTCTATGTGCCTTGCCTAATGCCAGCAAACACCGGTGTCACTGCTGTTGCTAGTGTTGCCACGCTGCTACGATTGTTGGCATTACTATGTGCCTTGCCTAATGCCAGCAAACACCGGTGTCACTGCTTTTGCTAGTGTTGCTACGCTGCTACGATTGTTGGCATTTCTATGTGCCTTGCCTAATGCCAGCAAACACCGGTGTCACTGCTGTTGCTAGTGTTGCCACGCTGCTACGATTGTTGGCATTACTATGTGCCTTGCCTAATGCCAGCAAACACCGGTGTCACAGCGCTGCTAGTGTTGCTACGCTGCTATTGGCATAGTCACGGAGTTTCTCTACTACCAGCCTGTTGTGGCATCACAGCAGCTCGAGAGCACCGACATGCATCGAGATGTTGGTGGTTAAGGTTCAGAGGGTTTGACTAATTTATGTTACCAGCAATGCACTGGTCGACACCATTCCGAAAATCCACTAAATTCATTCTCGAATGTCGAATTTTTTTTATCATCTTCGAACTGTTACACTGCCATCAAATAAATTGCCGATTTGGCAACGCATGGATTCAGCATTTTCCGCAAGTGCAGCGGCCTCCCTTTGGCAAGGTCATCGCGCCCGCACACCCCGTTGAATTCACCAGATATCACGCTCGAATTCTTTGACGGCGGCGGGATGATTTAGTGCTGCCACCCCCCGCCCCCCCCCCCCCCCCCCCCCCCCCCCCCCCCCCCCTCCCCCCCCCCAACCTGCAGCACCTACGTCACAACGCACATGTGAAGACATAAATCATCTGGGTTGTCGGAAAGGTTTATTTGATTAACAAAATTATGACACATCGCTCGCTATGTGTGTATAGAGGTATATAGATGTTGTTTTTTTTTCATCGATCTCATTGCAGGGTATTACATTAGCGTTCCTTGTGGACGGGGTCGTGGTTGGGGGGGACTTTGCTACAATTCCTGGGGGCGCAGGGTGATTGTGATCTTGTTCGGTGACTGCAGAATTCGCGGTGTTGTGGTGTTGGGTAGTGCAGGACTTGAGAGGGGCGAAATATCGGTAGGTGTTTCCGTTTAGTTATAGTTTCAAATAAAATCAAATACATTTTTATTTCATCGTTTGTTACAGTTTATACCATAGAAAGGCAAGTAATATAGCGAAAAAGTAAAACCCGCAGAAAGCTTGTATGTGCTTCTATATGACCTATTCCATTCAAAGAAATTTTTTGTATAACACCAACTAGGAAAAGCCATGTGGGTTTTGATTTCCCTGTCTTAATTGGCTCCGTATAATTTAACCAAGGAAGATCGGGACATCTTAATCCAACTGGCTTTTTTTAGTGGGTATGTATGACATTTTTTGTCCTGAATGGAAAAGGTATTTGATCCCATTTGATTATTTTAAAATGGCTGCATATTTATAGTTATCATCGATACTTTCTCACCATAGTGAAGTTTTGCTAACAGTTACCCCAAATGTATCCCAAACATTACATTTCGTTGAGCAGCGAAACGTATTAAAACTCACCTTTTCAAATCCACCCGTACAGAAAACCACACGCGAACGTCCATGCATTTTGTAAAAATTCGTTGACCCTCTGGGGAGATGGCCCCCGCCCTGCCCGACCCCCTGCCCACCGCTACCGATGAAAACCGGTTGATTGCGCGGGAATTACCCGGGAATTATCGCTCTCGGGTGCGCAGCCCGCGTTCCCGTGAGCTGCCCCGGACGTGGACGTGATAAATAATTCAGCCGGCTACTTTTTGATCGGGCGCTAAATTAATTCGACTCATTGCTTCCCTGTCCGTGCACCCCGAGGTGGGTGGCGCACGCTGTTTCACTTGGCGCTCGGCGTTACGCGGAATACGCACTACGCACAAGTACTGAATTGAATTGAATTGCACGCAGTGGCGGCGCTACGGGGATGCATGGGGGGGCAAGTGCACCCCCAAAAATTGGCCTGCCCCCCCGCTGAAAAGTCCCAAATTCCAGATCTCTTGTGAACAAAGTAGACGTCCGATCGACTCGAGACTTCACATTGCGAGTTAGAATTTCTTTCAACTATCAATTGAATGTTTTTCAGAAATACAGTGATTATTGTAGGGGCAACTAACTGCTTTTACGTGGAACGCTGCACCAGCAAAATTTTCCGTGTGACGAAGCTATAAGCTTTTACGGATTAGACCTTGCGAAAATAATCTTCCAATTGCACTGCCTAATTTACAGCATGAGAAATAAAAACACTCTTCAGGTAATTCGATCTGTGTGGGCCCGGGGGGGGGGGGGTGTTTATTGCCCCCTTCACCTATTCACTTGCCCCTGTTTTGCCCCCCTACTGATTTATTTCTGGCGCCGCCACTGATTGCACGTCGTCTATTTGGTTAATACTGAGAGAAAAATGACGTCAGATACCCACTGGACACCACCAGTTTGAAAAAATATTAATTATCTCTGCTAAATAACAAAGGAAGACAGGGAAATCACAACCCGAATTGCTCTGCCTGGCTTTAGCGAGTGGGTATCATGACGTCATTTTTATTGAATTTTGATTTAATGGAATAGGTATGTGTATTCGATTGCATTCCATCTGGAATGATTTGAAAGGTGCATTGAAAATTTCTCCTAGTCCTACATCGGTAACACCCATGAGATCGATGTGCAGATGGAAAAAACGACTCTAGGTGTAGGCAAGAGAAATACTTAATATGCAACGCAGAATTTTTTATAAGAATCAACTTGCCAAAGGGTTGATTGCTGGAAAGTTTCGTCAAACGATATTGACCCCCTTCTTCGAAATAAGAAAGGAACGTGTCTGAATACTCCACGTAAACAAACTACACAACTAAGAAGGTCACGTTGTTTGATAGAGTCATTAAGTCTTTTTAATTTAACAATTAACCTTGTACGTTCGGTGCTAGTAGTCGATATGATTACCAATATAATGACAAATAAATTTACAATCACTGATTTACCTTTGTTTCTAGCTCTATTAGTATTTTACCGTTAATAAAGTTACACAGTAAAAAGCTACAATTGAATGCGAGTGGTAAATAAAAAGTAATTACGCACTGTTCATGTTTGATTTTATATTTTGAAATAGTTCGTTACGGATTTAGTTTCATTACTGGGTGAAATGCAAATGGTAGCCATTTTTTTAGTAAGCCAGGAAAGACTATAATGGCACAAAAATATATAGTAACAAATATAAAATAATGCGTCTCGACTTTCCGCACTCCGGCGCTGTGAATTCACCAAGCTCCTAGCGCGCTCCGGCGGCATTTCCCTTGCAATAACCGCTAGGAAATCGAATTCACGTGCTAACGCTGTTAACAAGCATCACACCGCCGTTCTGTCATTCAATTCCCAACGAGTCGAACGAGTCGGATGATTTTATGGCATAACCTTATTACGCCAATAAAACAGGGCTAAGTTTAGAAGACGAGACGGTCCCAGATTCGATCAGCTTTGAATACGTCGGTGCTAAGAGCTTTGACCGCCGCTTGTTTCGCTACCCACGAGGTACGTCCTATACGAAAGTCAGGCTGTTTCATGGTTTAAAATTTAAAAAATGTATCTAATTTTTTTTGTAAACATTAATTCGATAAGCGTGCTCAGCGATCGTAATTCTTCAATTTACCAACATAGGGAAAAAAAAGTGTTTGGATTATTTTTTGTTTGTAACAAAAACGAGCAGGCCTACTTAAAGGTCACAGATCGTTACGAAATTTGGCAAAAACGTTCGTGGTGACTCAGCGAGGTGCTGTATGGTTTTTGAGCAAAATCTGGGCAGCCATTTTGTTTTTATGAGCAAAAACCCGTTAATTTTTCAGTTTTTTGGTACTAGCTTCGTAACTAATTAACCGATCCGCACCAAATTTGGATTGAATATATATGATAACAAGGTAAACAAATTGCCTCATGAAGTATTTTGCTTATCAGAAAAATAAAAGGACTTAATAATAAAAAAGCACCGTTTTCAACATTATGATTGTCAAATGTTTTCCGTTTGGGTTTCCTCAGGGAGATTACGGCTCACTCATCCTGCAACGAGTGTAGGCTCTACTAATCGCTTACCTATTTGATTAACAGTATTGATTATAGTGCATGGTGACATAGCAGAGAGATTGGGAAGGCAGTAGAAGGAAGGAATTGGTGGTAATGATAAGGAAAAATAGAGAATTTTATTAACATTCAGGAACAAAAGGACAGAGAATGAATGGCAAATAATGGTGGGCTATGAGTATGACAAAGATGAAGAGAGTGGTGATAAAGAAGGAAATAATTTATGTCAGGCAATCCGGTTAGTTAGTAGTTAGGTAGTTAGTTAGGTTAGTTAGGTACCTGCTTTAGTTAATTAGGTCGCCTAAAATGATAAACAATATAATAATATCAGTATCATCTTGTTAACTTTAGCCTATGACAACGATGGTGCGCTACAGGCGTCTTAACGCGTGGAAATGAACATGTCAGCGAACGGAAATTGCCCATTAACATCGGCCCTGTCCAAAATGGACAAGTCAACCCCTAAATATCCATCAGGGGTCGCGTCCCGATCCTGGGGGATGCTGGAAAATCCGCTTAATAGACAAACAGCCGAGCTTTTACTTCATCTGATCGAGTTGAAAAAAATATGAGTTTTTATATAAGTACCTATACAAGAAATGAAAGAAACACAGGGCCGCGTCTTCTTCCGAAAATGAGATGAAATTAAGCCTACGCCCGCTTCGTTCATCCGATAACGATCCAGCCGTTCGCACAAAGAAGGCGGTGGGCAGGAAAAGTTCATTTCGAATTGTCAAGGTGACAGTGACGCGTGACAGTGACAGCTGTCATTTGCATGACACTCGTCAAATCGGCTCGCCGCTTTGTCTGCGCATTTTGGAGCAGCAAGTTCACGAGTCAACGTCTCACTTCCAGAATTTCCCCCGGGACAGGTGTCCCGATCAGATGCGAATGCGAGAGAGAGAAATCTTTAACAAAGAAAATAGATATAGTCACGTAGAATAGACTTAGTTCACTTAAAGAAAGAATGACGTCAGATACCCACTTGACGTACTATCAGTTTGTAAAAAAATATTAATTAGCTCTGCTAAATAACAAAGGAAGTTATGGAAATCTCAAGCAAAATGGCTTTACCGAGTGGGTATCATGACGTAATATTGATTGAATGGAATCGGTGTATTACGTAACGCTTCTGTTGCATGCTCATTCGAAATATGAGTTTTAAATTTCTGATCAGTATATTTATTCATTTGATGGTATTAAATTATCATACATAACTCAATTAATTCCATGATGCATACTAATATGATGTAGAACTACTGTAATTAAGCATCTAAATCAAATTGTTTTCAGAGAGAACACGTTGATAATTGGAACTCATAATTGCGAACGTGCTCTCCATGGGTGAAACTTGATGCCGACCACCTTTAGTGTGCGAAATTATCGCTGCGACAAAAGGTCACGTCGGAATGCACCCGCTCACAAACACGAGAATTTGCTGCCGTTTCAATAATCCGCTACAGTAAACGCTATTGAAATCATAGTCCGAGAATCCCTGGCAGGAACAAGCAAAGCCGAGTAATTTGTTTTCAAGGATCGGACATCAAACGGAGACAGCGATGTACACTACCCCAAATGAAATTACAATCTTTTGACATGATTAAGGTGGCTGGATCGTCGGTTGTTTCGTTCTTTGCAGTGATTAGAGTAATATGTCGCTTCACAGGAACTTTAATTTGTTACTAGGGCTTCTGGAAAGCTTTTTACAATCGCGTTGTAGATGAGCGTCTTTTGTGGATTAGAAATTTTTTGGTAATTTAGCGATGTAAAAAGTATCTTAAAATGTAAAAATCGATCTTAAAGAAAACTATTCATTCGATTTGCTTCAAAATAACACAATATCTTTTTTATACTATTTATAAATATAATGCACACTTGAAATTTTGTCATAATCGGTGAAAAATTGATCTTATAGTTGCACAAAACAGCAAAAAACCTTCAAAAGCGTTATAAAAACGTCATAATCACACGTAAGTGCCTTTTTTGGCTGATGCAATAGGAGATTCCGTGCGCTCGCTACGCTACTTAATTACTATTATTAGAAACAAAATATACGAGCCAAAATTGGCTCCATGGAGATAGAAACAGGACTATGAATGAACATAGAAGGTGGTGAAGCTAGTGACGCTATGCTGCAATCACACACCAACAACTCGACTAACCCCGATTATAACGTGGCTCCATGGAGATAGAAACAGGACTATGAATGAACATAGAAGGCGGTGAATCTAGTGACGCTATGCTGCAATCACACACCAACAACTCGACTAACCCCGATTATAACGTGGCTCCATGGAGATAGAAACAGGACTATGAATGAACATAGAAGGTGGTGAAGCTAGTGACGCTATGCTGCAATCACACACCAACAACTCGACTAACCCCGATTATAACATGGCTCCATGGAGATAGAAACAGGACTATGAATGAACATAAAATGCGATGAATCTAGTGACGCTATGCTGCAATCACACACCAACAACTCGACTAACCCCGATTATAACGTGGCTCCATGGAGATAGAAACAGGACTATGAATGAACATAGAAGCCGGTGAATCTAGTGACGCTATGCTGCAATCACACACCAACAACTCGACTAACACCGATTATAACGTGGCTCCATGGAGATAGAAACAGGACTAATGAACATAGAAGCCGGTGAATCTAGTGACGCTATGCTGCAATCACACACCGACAACTCGACTAACCCCGATTATAACGTGGCTCCATGAGATAGAAACAGGACTATGAATGACCATAGAAGGTGGTGAAGCTAGTGACGCTATGCTGCAATCGCACGCCAACAACTCGACTAACCCCGATTATAACGTGGCTCCATGGAGATAGAAACAGGACTATGAATGAACATAGAAGCCGGTGAATCTAAAGTGACGCTATGCTGCAATCACACACCAACAACTCGACTAACCCCGATTATAACGTGGCTCCATGGAGATAGAAACAGGACTATGAATGAACATAAAATGCGGTGAATCTAGTGACGCTATGCTGCAAGCACACGCCAACAACTCGACTAACCCCGATTATAACGTGGCTCCATGGAGATAGAAACAGGACTATGAATGAACATAGAAGCCGGTGAATCTAGTGACGCTATGCTGCAATCACACGCCAACAACTCGACTAACCCCGATTATAACGTGGCTCCATGGAGATAGAAACAGGACTATGAATGAACATAGAAGCCGGTGAATCTAGTGACGCTATGCTGCAATCACACGCCAACAACTCGACTAACCCCGATTATAACGTGGCTCCATGGAGATAGAAACAGGACTATGAATGAACATAGAAGCCGGTGAATCTAGTGACGCTATGCTGCAATCACACACCAACAACTCGACTAACCCCGATTATAACGTGGCTCCATGGAGATAGAAACAGGACTAAGAATGAACATAGAAGCCGGTGAATCTAGTGACGCTATGCTGCAATCACACGCCAACAACTCGACTAACCCCGATTATAACGTGGCTCCATGGAGATAGAAACAGGACTATGAATGAACATAGAAGCCGGTGAATCTAGTGACGTTATGCTGCAATCACACGCCAACAACTCGACTAACCCCGATTATAACGTGGCTCCATGGAGATAGAAACAGGACTATGAATGAACATAGAAGCCGGTGAATCTAGTGACGCTATGCTGCAATCACACACCAACAACTCGACTAACCCCGATTATAACGTGGCTCCATGGAGATAGAAACAGGACTATGAATGAACATAGAAGGCGGTGAATCTAGTGACGCTATGCTGCAATCACACACCAACAACTCGACTAACCCCGATTATAACGTGGCTCCATGGAGATAGAAACAGGACTATGAATGAACATAGAAGCCGGTGAATCTAGTGACGCTATGCTGCAATCACACACCAACAACTCGACTAACCCCGATTATAACGTGGCTCCACAGAATACACAGAAGGTTTACCTTATGGGAGATTTGCTTCGCCGCGACATGGTTCATAATTGCTTATCATCAAAAAATTCCGATTAGTTCCGTGCTCGGGTACAGAGAGGGCGCTGTTTTTTTGCTCTGATTTCGACTACCTCGTCCCTTCCGTCAGACCGTCCCCCTCGTGAAGTCCTCCGCGCGTCACACACGCGAAAACAGGGAATGAGGGAGGGTAAACCGAAATGACCTTCAAAGGCTCTAGCAAGCAAGCAGCCATCCTGTCGGCTTCTTGGGTTCCCACACCAATCTCTCTCATTCCTCTCTCTGTCTCGCTCTCTCCCTCTCTAATCCCTTTCTGCGACAATTTGTTAATTTCCAAGTTTGAAGATAGCTAGCTAGCCAGCAATTCTAGATCACGAGTCGCGGCAGCGGCTGTTTCGATAGCGTTTCTTGTGGTTTCTCAACCCATCAAAACATTCTGTCTCGGGAAGGGGACATATAAATCGTTTACATATCGTCGTCTGTTCCGATATTATGATTGATAGAGAGGAATCTAACACATCTTTTAGCACTCACGATATATATTTTGCTTACTTGAACAACGAACTAACAATTAAAACCACTGACAAAAGAGAAGTGTAGCTTGATTGATCGCGCGAATCCGAACGCCCAAATATTTTTTGCCTCACAGATGATTCACACTCTTTTCTTGAATTTGTTGAAAATTAGTCATTTGGCAAGTGTCACCTACCTACCCCGGTTATCGAACCCACGCCCCGAGTTATCTTGACGCGGCAATTAAGATTTCTTCAAATTTTTGTCCGCGTTTTATATCCCTGGCGATCGCAAATCCAGAAGAAGCCGATATGACTTAGCGTAATCGAAGCAATTCGATATCTTTGACAAAATATGTCATCATTTTGGATGTCCAATTTAGGGAAATACAAATCAACTTTTAGAATCCGAAGACGCGCCATAGTGCTTGAAATATGTCACTTAATTTTCATGTGTCTTATTTTTTTCATGTTTACGGGTATGTGCGGCTCCAGTGCTGTCGGCCCTGTGCGGGCTGACGTCCGTGCACTCGTTATTCCCTTTCCCGTCCAATATCTTTGCTTTGCTGATTATTGTATCCCCCGACCCTCATGTCGTGCAAGTCTGGCGATGAGAGGACAGCTGAGATCGCTGAGATTATCACCCACGATTGCCTGAACGATCAAGGTGTGAACGATCGCGCTAGGGCAGGACGACGTAGCTGCAAGTATTCGACGATTCGACTATGTTGCGAGAAAATTCGGCTCCCCATCGGCACGGGCACGGGCAAACAACATGCACAAACATTTCGTTACAAGTGAGGTGAATGTTGATAGCTTGCTGCTTGGAGACGCAATGCAATTGTAGCAGGCAGCTAGAGCCAGCCAGCCAGCCAACGTCGCGACGTCGGCAACGCGGGTAACGCTCAGCGCCGGGACAGTGTGCAGGGCAACGTGTAGCTCGCTATCGGCCTACTCGCTACCGCCTGATGGAAGGCTGCTCAGCGATGTTTAGAATAAACTCGGCACAAGATAAGACCGGCTTACAACATGATCGCGCAACTACTTCGATGTTACCGAAAATGCGCTGCAGAATTACCACCAAGCACAGTAGAAATTTGATTCAAAGTTACCTGCTATGTGCTGATAGAGATGAACCCAATCTGACCCATCAAACCATGAAAATAGGGAAATTATATGTTTTTTTACTTTCGATCATTTATCTTGGTTATGCAAGAGTCGCAGAAGTTTTCGCAGATTATTAATCCGATTATTCTAAGTGGAAGTAGACTTCATACTATCAGTAATGGCCCAGACGGTATCTTATAACGTGCCAGCGGTTTGTGGGGTTCGGTACGTGTATATGTATGTGACAATAATATTGACATTCATTCGGAGGTCACCCTCCCTTCCTCGGCCGCTCTTAGCCAAACGCCAGAGAGGGGTAATGCCTTGAGATTTCGACAACTCTCATTGGCTTGAAAATTATCGGTCTGTAGTACAACGTTTTTATCGACCTAACTCAAAGATTTTTACGAAATTAAAAACAGCGCTCACCCTGGGTCAGAGCCCGAACTAAAAAAATGACTTAGTCTCTGGCTGAAATCAGGCGAAGCAGATTTAACATGGGAGTAAATCTTCTGTGTATTCTGTGGTGGCTCCATGGAGATAGAAACAGGACTATGAATGAACATAGAAGGCGGTGAATCTAGTGACGCTATGCTGCAATCACACACCGACAACTCGACTAACCCCGATTTTCAATATATTTTATTTGTTTTATATAAAAATAAAGCGGCTGGTTGAGTGAATATTGAGAGCCGCCGGCTCCTTCGGGGATGCAAGTTGAGATACATGCATCTGCGACATGCGGAGAGACGAATGAGATGATTGCAAATACAGACAAATTTATGCCGGACATTTGGATAAATTTAGCTAAAGTACCTTCGCAATGTCGTGTTCTCACGCAAAGGCCGTCGGTCGGATGGGAAATGTCGACACTAGCGCAGGGCCGCAGCAACAGGTGAAACTTGGCTAATTTTGCGTTTCTCGTGCTATTTCAGGCTTTTTCAATTAGACGAAATGAAAAATTCCAGCGACAAATTCTTGCATGTAAATAAATTTGCACGGCTGTTCTGGGATTGCTCTCCTGGCCAAGCAGATGCTTGCAGGACACTTCCGCGAATAAATTGATTGAAAAATAATACAGTACTAGCTGCACTAAAGTAATGAAACCTATCCATTCTAGCTACTAGGACACTCTTCGAATCTACGATAATAGTTTTAAAATAACAGAGAGTATTATTACCTTTAAAAAATTATTCGTTTCGAGAGAACTGAACTTCAAACTTAAACTGAGCTTATCCGTGTCAAATTCTTCGATTTTTCTTGTAATTTGGTCCCGTTCCTCCTAGATATACCTAGAGATCCAAGCAACCTGGTGTTCCAGAGGTGCCAGAGGTTCCAGCTACGGTGCTTAAATCTCACCACCAATCCCTACAACAATAATAGCACCAAATCGTTAGTGATATTCGACAATGTCCAGGGAAAAACCACAGAAAGCAACGCACGAAAGCAACCCGATTGTAGGTCAGGGTCATAGTCTTAAATCGCGATGGGGAGACTTCAGGGAATGAGGGTGTAATTGTTGTCTATCGCGTCCCTTTCGGATGGTAATGTATTGAATGGTGTTGTTGTTTTTGTGTTTCCCTAAGTATCCTGATCGGCTGGGTAAGCAGCATCAGTCCCTGTGGCGCAGAGGATAGCGCGTTGGACTTCTAATCCAAAGGTCGTGGGTTCGATCCCCACCAGGGATGTTATTTTTTGTCTTCATCCGGCACGTTCGTCGGCGCGTTGGTCGTTGCTTACCGAAACACTGGTAAACGTGGAAACTGATGGCAATTCAGTAAATGACTGAAATTCATTAGCTTTTACCGATGGGTCTCATATGATTTGCAAGGCTTAATGAGTTGGATTTTACGAGCACAAAACTGTACTTGTAACGTACCACCTCAACTCTGCAGATTTATTTTCGATATTTATTGAAGCTGCATTTTTTCAGCATTGCTTCATTGCATATTTTTAATTTTATATTATTTACAAATTGGGAATGAAGCAATGTGAAATAAATTTATCACGGAATGCAATCTATAATCCAGTTATTTCAGTAGCTTGCTTATAACACAATGTTAACACAATTTATGCATGAAAAAAAAATGCATGAACAGTCCGTTAAGAATTTGACGGTCTATGGCCTCTGATTGGCTGTTGCAAGAGTTAACGAATCGTTAACATCTTAACTGACCACTGTTAACCCGGACACGAGTCTGATAATAACTCTGTTTCCCGATCAATTCGCAAATACGCAAAGTCTATTTAAAAAAAACCTATTTGCGATGTAAGCACACTCAAAAAATCGATGTAAAAGTCATGCCATTGTCCCGCACCTATAATACGTCCACCCACTTCGAGCAGCTGCCCTCCTGTGCTTCACCTCGAGGACCAGCCTCTCCTATCCAACCCTTACCTCTAGTACCAACCCCTACCTCTAGTACCAACCCCTACCTCTAGTACCAACCCCTACCTCTAGTACCAACCCCTAGCTACCTACGTGCTACACTCCAACTACTCCACTCTTCAACCACCCCCGTACCCACACACAGTTCATTTACAGGGAGACTTTTCCGCAGGGGGGCGCTAGTGTTCGAAATAGACTTTGTGCTACCAACTTCACACAACTTAATGTGTATATATTCCCCAAATTGATTCATTGTCAGTGGTGAAATGTTGCCAACTATTTTTTAAATTTATTATCAGTTTCAGGACTAAGTTTTCAGATTTAGTTTCAGTTTCAGTAAGTTTCATTACTGAAATTTTGAATTTTTTTCGTGGAAATTTGGTTTTAGGAGTAGGTGCGTCTAAAAGGGCGGCATTTTTGTGGTATGGTCTGTCCCTGTCGCCGTAGACACGAACCAGACCGAAATACCACAGTAAAAAACATCCCTGGCTGTATAACGCACCGAAAACCGAACACACCACACCAACCACACCCATATCAATTAGCTATCTGTACACATGGCGGGAATTCCGATGGATTGCATGGAGAAGCAAGATAGATATAGTAATTCTATTGCTGTGGTGGTCCCACGCCCTCTGTACGTGTGTATACTGAATCACAGCTGACAGGATGAAAGGCCGATAGGGCGATATCGAGGAATTTAATCTGCGCGTAGATTTTGATTTATTGTCGTTCGATGGCGAGGGGTTGTTGGTTTGACGTGTGACTGACAGGGGCGAGGTTTTGGCTGCACGCGGGGAAATTTCGCGGATTTGCGCAGGAACAATAGTTGGGGTGGTAAAATTTAAAATCATAGGGAAACGCTGAGGGTGCACGCACGTTGAGGGATGGGCTAGCTCTAAGCCGGGTCTAAACCGAGGTTGGTGATACCGACCCTGAACTTTGGCTATAAGTGCTAGGATATTATATTGAAGTCACAAATTTGGTGCTGATATATTAATTCCCTTCTTATGGCGCTACACAATACTGAAAAATGCATGTTTTTTTGCTCATTGAAAGAAAATGACCGACCGGATTAAGCTGAGCGGTCTTACTTATGAAGAATTTGTCAATATCAATTGAAGATAAAGTTGTTTTAGTTGCAAAAATAACAAAAATGCTAAAAAAACGTCATAAAAGCGCCGTTTTCAAGAAAAGTCCAAGACGATATATAAATAAAAAATTCAAACAAACATGAAATTGTGAGGGTGAACATATCGAGAAAGTTTCGTCAAATTGTCTTCATATGCTTGGTTTCTAGCGTGAAAAACGTGATGTTGAGAAACTGAAATACAAATAACATACAATAAACATACAATTCTTAAAAAACATTCTACACACTTTTTTCCCCATGTTGCAAATAATTGAAGGATTTCGTTGTTTTTTATTTGATATTCCTGACGCTTGAAGATATTTAACGATTATAAGGTCGAGAAAAAAGGAGGCATTTTGTAATCGTGAGGGTTCATTTAAATAGTTAAAAATCCGATGAGTACCGTTATACTTATATATGTAGAAAATATCTAGACTTTTTATTTCTGTCGAACCAGACTTGATCCATAAAAAGAAATTGACTTATCAAAACTCTCCATTTCACAAGTAAAATATTTGCATGCAGACCGCGAGGCAAGGCAAACAAGATAATAAACAAAACGTTCAATACCAAACTGCGCTGCGCTATAAAACGGTTGGAGAACAACGCAAAACTGTCCAGCGAAATTCAGTGGCAACATCACAGAACTGGTCGGATTCGTCCCGACCACGAATTCGATATAAAATTTGTGAAAACCGGACGTTGAATTGAACGTGACCGCGCACGCGCTGTGTGCTATACTTAATTTAATTTAAAAATCACCCGGTACGTTCAGCGCTAGTGGTCATTACTATACTTTACTACCAACATAATACGAAATAAATTTGCTGACATCAATTTATCTTGCTTCCTAACTTTATTCGTTAAGAACTGTCATTAGAAAGTTGCTATCAAATTGCTAGAAGCTATGCGAGTGTTGAATAAAACGTTTAGCCACAGTTCGAGTGTTAATGATGTTGATATTTTGAAATAGCTCCATGTGGATTGGGAACTAGCCGCAATTATACGGGTTTTTATTTATTTTTATTCATTTATGTTTATTTATTAGCTTAATTAACCGTATTCAGTACATCTCCTTAATCAATATCCTCTCTAGCTCACCCTTTATAGAAAATATTCCTTTACAATTATTAACCCGTTACTATTTTTCCTAGAAAATTTGATGACAATTGTTAGGATAAGGTGTTCCAAAGTGGCTCAATAGTCTTACAAAAGTGGCTCCAAAGCCTCGCTGTACGAAGCGCTATCCATGTCTATAGAGATCAGTGCTTGAAAGTCTCACTGTACGCAGCGCTATCCATGTCTATAGAGATCAGTGCCTGAAAGTCTCACTGTACGAAGCGCTATCCATGTCTATAGAGATCAGTGCCTGAAAGTCTCACTGTACGAAGCGCTATCCATGTCTATAGAGATCAGTGCTTGAAAGTCTCACTGTACGAAGCGCTATCCATGTCTATAGAGATCAGTGCTTGAAAGTCTCACTGTACGAAGCGCTATCCATGTCTATAGAGATCAGTGCTTGAAAGTCTCACTGTACGAAGCGCCATCCATGTCTATAGAGATCAGTACTTGAAAGTCTCACTGTACGAAGCGCTATCCATGTCTATAGAGATCAGTGCTTGAAAGTCTCACTGTACGAAGCGCTATCCATGTCTATAGAGATCAGTACTTGAAAGTCTCACTGTACGAAGCGCCATCCATGTCTATAGAGATCAGTGCTTGAAAGTCTCACTGTACGAAGCGCTATCCATGTCTATAGAGATCAGTGCCTGAAAGTCTCACTGTACGAAGCGCTATCCATGTCTATAGAGATCAGTGCTTGAAAGTCTCACTATACGAAGCGCCATCCATGTCTATAGAGATCAGTACTTGAAAGTCTCACTGTACGAAGCGCTATCCATGTCTATAGAGATCAGTGCTTGAAAGTCTCACTGTACGAAGCGCTATCCATGTCTATAGAGATCAGTACTTGAAAGTCTCACTGTACGAAGCGCCATCCATGTCTATAGAGATCAGTGCTTGAAAGTCTCACTGTACGAAGCGCCATCCATGTCTATAGAGATCAGTGCTTGAAAGTCTCACTGTACGAAGCGCTATCCATGTCTATAGAGATCAGTGCTTGAAAGTCTCACTGTACGAAGCGCTATCCATGTCTATAGAGATCAGTGCTTGAAAGTCTCACTGTACGAAGCGCCATCCATGTCTATAGAGATCAGTGCTTGAAAGTCTCACTGTACGCAGCGCCATCCGGGCTATATCCCAGCCACATCATGATGGTGATGTTCGATGGATGCTGTCTTGTTATCCTGTCGATACCGCGTTGAAATAGCAGCTGATGCTGCAAGCGAGATTACCGCTGAACACGACGCTGTGCATGTTCATCGGCATGTTGATGATAATAGGCGACTAATTGCTAGGTGGACACCGACGATAAGAGAATTAGTACGACTTAAGGAGGCTAAACCTCGCAGCAGCACGATTTTCTGTGTCGCGCAGATGTTTGTAAGTGTGCGCCACGAACGAATGATTAATGATGATCGTCATGATCATTTTAATTGCGCCTCTTTACACATTCTTTTTAAATCATCTGCTATTTAATCCCTTTTCCACCCTTCTACTGTCAAATTTGTTTGAAATATGTTCGCATATGCAAAATGTGGTCTCTTCAATTTTGCTCCGGATTCAAATCTTCTTCGCTGTTTACCAATTTTCGCCACCACCCTGCATTTTCCCACTAGATTACTTTCTTAACTGTTTCCCAATTCCCATCCTCCCACAGGTCATAACAGATTTACGAGCATTTGAAAATTAGAATTTTGTACCATTTGCGTATAGCATTTTATTCATCTCACAACTGATGACCATTAATTTCAATAACTAAGCTTCCAATTTTCCCAAAACTGATATGGAGGAAAAGAAAAACCACCATTACCATTGCCAGAAGGTACCAATGAAGTTCAAGCGATAGAAAACAGGTGCGAAAGGGAAATAAGTTCAATTATATTATAGCTAATGAATAATTGGGTCTAGTAGAGTCAAGTAGAGCCGTACAGAGCCGTACAGAGCCGTATAGAGCCGTAAATATGTCAACGTCGGGTATATCTGGGGAAAAATATCACCACCCACCGATACCCAGCCAGCCACACTGAATTCCCGACGGTCTAGGCTGCTGATTGCAATTTGCCAGATCCCATACAACGACAAAATGATAATACCCTTGCCAGCGCCAAGTTCACAATGAATTTGAGTGTGAATTCGGGCGTAACCGTTAACAGATTTACGGCTAGTCGTCCACTAAATTCAGGGAGGCGGGAGTGATAACGGACCGTAGCACCTGACGGTCTAATCATGGGGCAACCGCTGTACCAATCGTTACGTTCAGCTTAAGCCGTGATGGTAATTGTCAGCCACTATGCGGTTAACACGAATCTATACACCCCGGGTGAAAGATTGGTGTATTGCTTGCATTTCATCATAATTTTTTCGCTTGATATAATCCTAGATGATCCTAGAAACCAAAAAACGTTCACAGAATCTGATTGGTTGTTACGATGGCATGAGTCTTAACTCTGACATTGAACCAGGGATGAAAGATCTAGCCTAAGCCGTACCGCACAAATGACATCTCTTCAACTCTTTTCAGATTAAAAGTCAAATGTCAAGCTTAAAGATTGTCAGATAGGTTTTTCTCTATAGGAATGTCTCAATGGCTTCAAAATATTGTAAAATCTACCCTAATTAGAAATTTATTATAAGGTGAGAACCTAATTCGGTCTTTTTTACTATATTTCGACAACACGAGGCAAGTCCACGAGTGCAATGTAATAAAGTTGGACAATACCTACGCTGAACGCACAGGACAAAATATAACAATACGAGACTAGACAAATAGTAACATAAGACAATAAATTGTGGAAACATTTATATATTGAAGACATAGAGACATAGAAACATTGCCTAGGCGTAAAGAACAAACAAGAGCAGTAAAGTAGTAAAACAAATAAAAAGATATATGTAAAATGTTAACAGAGCTTGGGGTATTTAACTTTATTGCATGTTTTTTTGGATGAGCCAAGATAAAATTACCGCTAGTTCCCCGGAATGAATGTCGATGTCTGCATTGGAGTTGTATACATAAAGTCATGTGTCTATTCAGGCATCCGTATTTGTGATGTTAATGCAACTCTTAGGTGGTCTAAGAGGGTAGAAGTTCCGGGTCTGTCTGCTAGCGATGGAAAAGTTAATTTTCGACAGTTCACTAGATCGCTAGGTCGCCATTCTCTCATCTCACTGCAAACAACTCGGCGCTCCGACGTTGCTAGCGAGTGTTCCAAGCATTTATTTGCCAGAACCTATTGACCACACCGACCCGCTAAAACAATCGGCCACGTCGGGTGAATTGAAAATGTCGAGCGTGTAACTCCGCGATCAATTCGGCGCTAAGCTGTGGTCTCTGCGCTGCGAATCGAGCAATTACCGCCGGTGAAAAACTCTCGCTTGCAAATTTTCACGTCGCATTACACAGCGGCGTCGTTTTTCTGCTGCGGATTAAAACATTTGTTTCCCCGGACTTTTTTTGGTTGTTTCTGTGACAATGCCACGGGGTGGTGCACGTTTTACTGGTTTTACCCCTTTTAATATCTCATGCTGCAGGGTGTGTTCGTGTGGTGGTATATTAATGTGATGGGCTTCCATGGCTTTTTGCACATCAGAGATATCAATACCACGAAGTTTTTGATTTGAAGGGAAAGGACTGACAAATACCAAAAGAAAAATAAACGATTCTAATTTTTAATCAGTAATGTTTCACCATCACATAAAATATTAGTTATTCCCTTTGTTTAGGTAGAGTAGAGAAGAGTCAAATTCTAAAACTCCACTGTTTTTATAAAAAAAAAAACGCCTGTTTGTTTTTTTAACAAAAATATTATTTCAAAGAGTTCCTGCAGAAAATGTGAGACGACACTGTGATGAAAAGTTCTTGTACTGCTTAAGATAATAGCTGCGACTTTTCCGAAGCGGACCGAGCAGAGAAGAGCCGCGAATGCGAATGTCTTTTCTAATTATTTCCCTTTCATTTACCTGCTACGGGAATATCATTGCTCCCGTAACTTTGCAAGACGCGGGAACTTGTTTCTCGTTTTTTTTGTTATTCGTTATTATTTTGATTTGTAAGGACAGCAAAACAATGAAAAGAAATAAGCAACCAAGACAGAGTAGCAAAATAATAGCTCCCTTTTCTGGATGAAGACACAACGTATTATTATGTCGATAGTATCCACCAGTCAATGTAAAAATAAAACAAACAAATTACCATCACATATACGACAATGTTTTGTCTTATAGGTACATATAAACAGGATTTTTCCCTCTGACTTTATACATGCTACCGACAGAATTACCACTCCTTCATTCTGCCAGCTACGGGATTATATTTGTGCGGTTTTTTTGCGCACTAAGCCACAATTAAAATCCCGTCTCGTGTTTTAATGGGCAGTGAAAGGTTAGGGACGGTGGGAAATGGGATTTGGGGGTGGACTTTTTACAGTTCCCAGTTCCCCGAACGCCCTCGCTTTCGCATTTAGAGACCTGTCGGACCATCAGAGAAAACGAGATTACTGCATTATTATTTATGAAAATGTAATCAGATTGTTAGACCCGTTGAATCCACAAACTGAAAAATAAAATGCAATTAACATGTCTTCGAATTTCGCACTTTGATGCAATGAATCTGAGCACATGTTTTAAAACTCTTAACGCAGTCCTTCATCGATGAAGCCACAACATCTCAACAACTTTGTCTCGATATAATTCATCCAGAACCAAAACGCTCCACTTCCTGCCTACAATCAAGTGCCAAATCATTTTTTTAACAGTTAGAATTTTGCAGAAGTGGCAGAAGTCTACCATTTCGTGCATGAGCATTGAATCAGGCTCCAGGCAACGCAGTAAATGTTAACAATGAACAGTTAACAATGAAGTTCGTTATACCGTACACGCAGCACAAAAACAAACATCCGAAATGTGCACACGACACACAGTATAGTCCGTACCCAAATCACAGTCATCGTCTCAACTCAAAGTTAACTCAAAGTTAGCTCCAAGGCGGCCAGTTCCAAAACAATCCGCACTAGCAGCACCGGGTCCAAGGTCGCCTTTAGGAAGCCATTTTGTAAAGAGAGTTGACGCGTTCTATGTGCCAATGACGTCACCCAGGCTTTCCGCCGGAGACTGGTGAGCGACGACGACGACGATGAAAGCGACGGCGACAGCGACCGCAACTGCGTGATAAGTGCTAAGTAAACTTAGTGGCAACGGAGGGAGAGACGGAGCGGGAGGGAGGGTGAGGCACGAATCGTCGCCGTGGCGGACCTTGAGGATTTGGGAGTTTTAAAGGTAAAAGCAGCCGCCACTGGCTTGCTAATATTGCCAGGATGTCACAATTTTCACGCTTTCTTGATAGTTTTAGGTACGATACATTTTGTGTGTTGTGATTAGGCTGGCTGACCAAAGGACTTGAAATTTGCGGGTTTTTATGCCAGTGCAACTGATCAGAAAAGCCGTCACATACCATTTTTATGTGACCTTCCAGAATTGTCAAATGGTTTAAATGTAATATTTTAGCTTACAAATTTACCAGTTAAAAATCTTGGAAAGTTCAATCAAAATCTAGAGTTGACTGTTCGATTTCCCCCAAAAAATCAATCGATTCGACATGCAAAGCCTCAATAATCAGCAAACTTATATTTCCTAATTTATTTGTGTATTTCTTCCCTGCTTGTCAAGCCACAAAAATGAATCGCAGTTCATTGTAAATTGAGGTAAATGAACCATGTGCACAGATATTGTGCATGATGACTCTTATATATAAGAAATTTAACGTAGCCCCATTGTCAGCAAATAGTAGGTGCACGGTGCTCGGGTCTAAACAATGATCGATGTATCACTTTAGAGGCGCAGTCACGTGACTACAGTGTCTTGCCACGTACAATGGGTTTCAATTTCCGTAAAGCGGATCCATTTAGCCACCGGGTGTGACGTCACGCGCCCCTAATTAATCAAGGCAGCCAATAATCACCTCGAGCGACGCGCGTTTGACTGAGCTGCGCGTTATAATGGCCTCTGTTATACCGACCCGAGTTGCGATGGGACACTGTTCTCGCTAACATCTCGCCATACACGTTTTGGAATTCGAGAAGATGAGTTTAATTGCCAGTAAAGTCCACTTTTGGTCAAAATTAGTTAATTGACCTTAAAGCCGCTCTTAAACAAGGAATGTCCATCTATTTGTGTTTGGTCGGGAAAGTCCCCTTGCTCCGTTCCCATTTTATAAGCACTTTTAGTTCATTCCCGATTTTCCGAACATTTAAGAAAATGGTTATTACAAGTTCACCTCTTCAATTAAAGGCGCTTTGCGTTTTGGTTGGATGCATACAAAAGCGTTGTAGATATTCATTTATTGCTGAAAAATTTGTCAGAATTTCGTCGCATTGAAACTGGCATGGGTTTTCTTCTCGGTTTCATGATGAATGTTTTAAAGATGTATTATGAGATGACAGGAGAAATACACTCTCAATAACTTCTTATGAAATCTCTCGCAGCGTGCATTTAATAATATAAACTTCCACCCTCTTCTGATGTCTAATATCAAGTGTGGACAAACCTAGATCTTGCAATCAAGTCCATTCAATTATTCATAAAGATTTAGTCGGGGTTATGGGAGAAATATTTACGATAAGATTTGGAACATCTAAGCGAAAACGTCAGCAGCAGCAGCAGCAGCAGCAGCAGCAGCAGCAGCAGCAGCAGCAGCAGCAGCAGCGTCTTGCAAGGCAATCAGTGACCTATGCTGACACTTTCGTCGCGACGTCGGCAATGTTTGAGTCGAGCGACGGACTCGAGAGCTGCTCGATTGAGCGACTGATTAAACTAATATCACTCGGTAATCAAGTTAGGGGGCGGGAATGGCGGGAATAGCGGCATAGATTGTTGTTGATTAAGTCTGAGTCAATGTTTGCTCGTGTTATTAATGGCAGCTGCCGGGTTGGGTGGGTTTTTGCGCACGTTGTTCTGAATTGGTGGGTGGTGTTAGACTGTTCTCAAGTGAATTTGCCATGCAAAAGACAATATCAGCTATTGGATAATTTTTTGTTATTCCAGCTTTTCGTCAGATGTTTTAAGGTCGTGGAATGGATAACACATTATATAATTTATTACAACGAAATCTATCTGTCTCTTGAATATCTTCACATTTTCTTCGTTCACCGTATAGTTAAAGTTTAAGAGGTACACAAACCATGAAGAGATTTCTGAGTTACCATGCCCATGATACAACGCGATTTGATGTATGGTTTAATTCATGGCGTAGATCCAACAATTTGATGCAATAACCCTATACTTTAAGGTACCGATTAAGTATTTTCGAGGGAGCAAAATAACACCATCTGGAATAACGCCATATCGGCCATTTTCTGTTCCACCGGAATAAAGCCATATGTCATATGGCATTAATTCAGTGGATTTATCTTATATTGTATGATGGCTTTGTTCCATAAAGCCTACGCCATCCTACGCCAGTACCTACGCCATCTGAGCATAATATGGTGTTAATCCAGTGGATTTATCCCATATTAAAGTATGGCTTTATTCCGGTTTATTATGTATGTACTGTCCGAGCGTCGGTGCAAGTGGCGGACGACAGGCATCAGTCGGCCGGTACTTGCGTCGGCGTTGAGTGGACCAAGTTGTCCGAGCGATGATGAGAATTTCGGCAAAGTCCAATAACAATGTCTCGTATGGGACAAACGGATAGTATACTTCTGCGGCGGCCACCTTCGGACAGTACCTTAGCATTTGTGGCGGCTGAGTAATTTAACATGGGCTCTTATGGGAGTTGCGGGACATCTGAAAGTGCTGGCGTGGGGACATTCGGCGGGAGTCGAACCGCAATATAGGATAAATCGATATGGCGTTATTCCAGATGGTGTTATTCAGGCGACTCGTCGTTGCTAATTTTTGTCCAGAGCTTAAACAGGCTTTTATGAAATTTCTTACTACCATAAAAATATGAATTTCTATGAGTGGTCCCATTGTTATACTGCCCCCTTGATGATAAACAGATATGTAATTAAACTTTCTGCTCTAAATGTATGCTGCCGTTCACAAAGTCGATATCAAAGTGTAACACTGCAACTACTTGTTTTGGGAGGCTGTGGGGCGTTGTATGCATGCGGAAAGGTTAATATAATGTATTTTGCCACACGTCAATGTGTTAGACAAACATGAAAGGCATCCGCGCCTCGACTACGATTAGATTCATCAACACTGGCCCTGGTCATAAATCCACGAGCTAACTGCTAGAATG
Organism: Nemurella pictetii; assembly: GCA_921293315.2. Lineage (NCBI taxonomy): Eukaryota > Metazoa > Arthropoda > Insecta > Plecoptera > Nemouridae > Nemurella > Nemurella pictetii. The sequence continues at coordinate 11,329,725 of OV121123.1, read as the reverse complement.
AAATAAACAGAAATGCTGTTTATGATTTGATTCGGTCGAACTATTTCACATCTGAACACAGTGATAGCTGAGTGTGCTAATATTAACACGAAATTCCCGAACTATGTCTCATAATGATTATAACAATTCTTTATTCGTTTCTATAAACTTACGAGTCAAATGTTAATACAATTTTATGACTTTCCAAGCATGACATGAAATTATCTTCTCATTTACTATCTCCTTTTTGTCCATCACCACTCTCCTCATCTTCATCACACTCCACCGTTATTTTCTATTCTTTGCCATTCACATTCTGTCGCCATCTTCTTGTTCCTCCATTGTTAAAAAGAATTCTCCACAATTCCTTCCTTTCTCCTTCTTCCCAATTTCCCATTCTCTCCCTTCAAAGTCACTTGCAATCAATCCATTTCGCTTGGACAGCCTCTACGTCGTTTTTATAAAAATAATAATAATAGTGAAAAATGGCCACCTCATGATAAACAGCATATAAATACGTAGATATATTATTTCGCTTTATCAACCAGTGGCTTTGACCTGGATTTTACTTTATTTTACTTTATTTTACTTTAGTATATGCCATTTTTTCCCCAAAACCCATCCGTTTTTTTTGATTTTTGTATACCTATTCATTTTAATACGATTCTCACACAATTTGCTCAGAGAAAAACAAGTGTAAATTTTATTGACCTTCGCTAAGATCTGTAATAAGATTAGCAACACAATGTGACCATTAAAAGCACATAGACTTTATTCCGTGGGTCGCAATCCGCGTCAGTCCGTCGTTGCTAACACGCGGATTGGCAATTCGTCGCGTGAACGCAATCCGATGTTTACTACCGACAGATGAGCCCCATGATCTCCTGTTCCTTCCACTCTTCACGCATTCGAGCGTGGAGCACGCACCGTGTGCCCTCTGCTGCGTGCTACGACCAGCGCACATTATTAGCCCATCGATCGTGCGTGAAATATGGACGGCTGCCTCGTGTAGCATCACCAGGCCGTCGTTGCTTGATCATAAATACACGTCCAGCCAAAACACAATCCTAGGCAAAGAACACACAATCACTGAATATGCCTCCTAGAGCAATTCTGAGGTGAATTTTGGATTCGTCAGCAAATTTTACGTCATTTAAGTACCAACATGGTTACCAAGCTTTGAAGCATTACAGGCAGCATAACACAGAATCACAGCACAGCACATTATGAAACAAGCTGTTTTAAGAAGAAAATTATATTCTTTCCAGGAAAAGGTCATACGCAAAAAATGGCCGCCATTGAAATTCCATCAACTCACGAAACTAAATCCACAAGGCGCTTATTCAAAATTTCAAAATCAAACTCTAGAACAGTGGCTTCACATTGTATATCACCTTGCATCTCACCTAGCTTTTTACCAGAAACCTTATCATCACAGTTATCAACTAATGCAGTTAGAATTAAAGATACATCGGTGACTCCAAATATATTTTCCATCTTGTTGGTAATCATATTGACTGCTAGCCTTGAGCGGACAAGGTTATTCTTATATTTAAAAGTCTTAACTGTCCACATTCCACAGGATCTATCAGCCTCGATGACCAAGGAGGTCGGTATATCTCGCCGCATTGCGCTTGTCTCGTTGCCGCTAGTATTCTTAAGAAGAGCAAAGAAGGCTGTGGACAGCTGTTCTCTTACTTACTCTCACACATGGTTGTTGATGTTGATGTCACGCCTAAAAACTCTAAAAATACAAACTCTGTCTATCAGTCCAACTTTCATCCGCGCGCCATTGTCAGCTGTGTTGGCTTGTGAAGGCTGTAGTCTTTTGTGGGCATTTCCATGTGATAAAACCACGTGTTTACTTTCTTGTGCGCTAAGCTTGTGCATTTGTTTGTGCTCATTATAATTGTGTTCTTTAAGCTATAAACATACGTATACGTATAAATGTGTGAATCAATGTGACTTTTTGCGGATCTTCAACTCTGCAAGATCCCATGCAAGTTGAAACCAATAGAATAATTATAATTTATCATGCTGATGCTGATGCTGATGTAATGCTGTTTTCAAAGCAAGCACATAACAATGGAAATACTAATGTCTGGCAAGGTAATTTAAAACTTGTGTCAAGAGATGCCATTTACATTTCAAACTGTATTCATGTCAGTATCATCCTCCTTCTGTTTACCTCTACCCAGAGAACACTGGGAAGAGATTAAATCGCACAAAAGGACCGCACTTTGGAGCAAGTTATACCACGGTTAATTAATAGTGACATACGTACAAAAACATAATTCCAGTACGCTTACAGGATAAAGCACCAGACAGCTTTTCAGTATTCTTTGCTAACTTTATCAGTATTTTTTTGTGATTTTCTTCCTTCGCGATCAAAGCAGAATTCGTGCCATCTTGTTTACGTGGAGAACGGAATTTTGACAGTAAAATAAGACGAAAAAGTTGTTTCCTTCTCTCACAGTGCAAAGAAACCCAAGTCTCCCAAGAAAACTTTACGATTTCTTTTCTTGCGCGTCGTAATAAAAAGCTTTCAAAAGTTAACTTTCGTTCAAGTTTAGCTGTGAATTGTGATGAGCAACTATAATTCCTGGATCGTTGCGGCCTAGACGACGGCACGATATGATTATTATTCAAAGCTTTGGCACTCCACAAAGAGTTTCTCAGACCATCTGAGACTAATAATGGCTTGCAGGGACCGAAGTTTTTGTGTCTACCATCTCGTAACGTCGCGTCATGGCCAATCCGCCGCTGTCTAGTATCCTGAATGCAAACTATGCTCTTATTTATTGTGATTTTTTTATATTGCATGTTTGTTTCATTTCTGTTCCACGCTGTTAAAAAAGCAAGGGGGATAGAGGAAATTACTGCCATTGAAATTCGACTGTGCCACGATCAAAAGTACACATTATTTTATATGTTTGTTAGTTCTTACTCAACGAAAACTTTAAACGTAAACTTTTTTCGCGTTTGCCACTGGCACTGTGGCTTATTTTTTGTTATATTTTCTGTTACAATAATATCCTGGTTGCTTTGATTTACTGCGATAAACAAAATCTTGCCCAGCTGGAAATATAAAAATTACTTTCAGTTTCAGATCATAGAATCTTTTAATGACTTAATCTCTATGCATTAAATTTACAGAGATGTTTTGCACTAACTTAATTTAACCATGCTGTTCCTCAAATTTAAGCGCGCCTGTCGGAACCAACCGAAATTCACCGAAATAAAAAAACACAGTAGTGGAGGTGCCGAGTTTGCTCTGCGGGCTGCGTCTAGGGGCATTAACTTTAAGCGGTCTCCATTTCATCTGTAAAGCACCGAATGATATCAAGACCGACTCATTTAACAACGAAAAAAAAACACACACACACACTCACACACCCAGAGCTAGAGGACAGTAAAAAAAACCATTCATTTTTTTTTAATTTTCTAAAACTTTCTGTGACGTCATGACATTATCGTTCTTTTGCTTGTAATTAGTTTAGCAGTTAGTTAGCGAAGTTTAAAAGCGCCCGTCTCGCTCGTGATATACGGGCGTTAGAGTGTGCAAAGTAAGTTAGCAGCCAGCTAAGTTTAGCTGGCTGCCAGCTAGTTATTTGCCAGTTAAAAGCAGGGCTGTGCCGTTGGACAGTCTGGCGACGCGGCTACTCGATGTAGCATCAACTCACCAACACTCACCTTGGTTTGACTGGTTTCAGCAGTTCTTTTAACTCACAGTCCGGAAATAACTCACTGACGCAAATGTGTTTTCGTTCAAAAAAATGTGTTGGGCAATTAACACACAGCGAATTTTTATCGTGAGTTATGAAATAATCATAAACATCAGTTGAGGTTCATCTAGATTTGATTGGCTAATTCCATGACTGAAATAAGAACAGGGTTCAAACAGTTGTAAGCAACCCCGTTTCAGTCACCATTAGAATATCAGGAACTTTTTTAAAGTTTTGTTCAAGTTTACAAATGTTTATTGAAACATGTCTTGTATGGTTCGCGATAAAGATAATTGTCAGAATAGTTTGTGGCTTGACACTGAAATTAGCGCAGAATTTCCCTGCTCCCCTAGAGAGTTATTTTGACAGTAGTAAAACAGTTGGCGATCCAGGCTCCTTAACCCGCTTGACTCTGTAGTTTGGTTTGAGTTTGTTGGCTGTTCACAGTCAAGTGGAAACCGCCTTGCTAATTTATTTCCTGTCGATGCTCTAGTTTTTCGGTCCGTCCTGTCTCAGTTTCTGCTTTCAATTCAGTCTTGCCTTCAAGCAAAAGCATTTTGTCGGTGCAATTTCGTGAACGTCATACGGCATGCATTACTGATAGCTATAGAGATATTCCATGGAAGCATAAAAATGTCCACACCCGCTCTGTAATACAAATAAATAGAACGAAAAATTTCATCTCAAGCTCGCATCCGTACCTAGTTTATGGGTGCATTTTACGCGAGACATCGTTCTCTAATAATCTTTTACATGCCGAAATTCAATCTCACTTTAGACACGATGGCACATCGTGTCAAGCTGTTATCAAACCGTGGTTTCACCGTGTCACTTGCTGCTCGAATCCAAGCGGTCGAGTGCGCAATGGCACACAGGCTTGTCAAGCTGTCATCACACCGTGGTCTCACCGTGTCACTTGCTGCTCGAATCCAAGCGGTCGGGTGCGCAATGGCACACAGGCTTGTCAAGCTGTCATCACAGCGTGGTTCCACCATGTCACTTGCTGCTCGAATCCAAGTGGTCGGGTGCGCAATGGCACACAGGCTTATCAAGCTGTTATCACACCATGGTTTCACCATGTCACTTGCTGCTCGAATCCAATCGGTCGGGTGCGCAATGGCACATATTTTTAAGCTTTTATCACACCAAAGTTTCTGAGTGTTACTTGGTGCTCGAATCTGGTAGTGAGGTACACGATGGTACACAGGCTTGTCAAGCTGTTATCACACCATGGTTTCACCGTGTCACTTGCTGCTCGAATCCAAGCGGTCGGGTGCGCAATGGCACACAGGCTTGTCAAGCTGTCATCACACCGTGATTTCACCATGTCACTTGCTGCTCGAATCCAAGTGGCGCACATATTTTCAAGCTTTTATCACACCAAAGTTTCTGCGTGTTACTTGGTGCTCGAATCTGGTAGTGAGGTACACGATGGCACACCTTATCAAGCTGTTATCACACCGAAGTTTCAGTGTCACTTGGTGCTCGAATCTGGTAGTGAGGTACACGATGGCACACCTTATCAAGCTGTTATCACACCGAAGTTTCAGTGTCACTAGGTGCTCGAATCTGGTAGTGAGGTACACGATGGCACACCTTATCAAGCTGTTATCACACCGAAGTTTCAGTGTCACTAGGTGCTCGAATCTGGTAGTGAGGTACACGATGGCACACCTTATCAAGCTGTTATCACACCGAAGTTTCAGTGTCACTAGGTGCTCGAATCTGGTAGTGAGGTACACGATGGCACACCTTATCAAGCTGTTATCACACCGAAGTTTCAGTGTCACTAGGTGCTCGAATCTGGTAGTGAGGTACACGATGGCACACCTTATCAAGCTGTTATCACACCGAAGTTTCAGTGTCACTAGGTGCTCGAATCTGGTAGTGAGGTACACGATGGCACACCTTATCAAGCTGTTATCACACCGAAGTTTCAGTGTCACTAGGTGCTCGAATCTGGTAGTGAGGTACACGATGGCACACCTTATCAAGCTGTTATCACACCGAAGTTTCAGTGTCACTAGGTGCTCGAATCTGGTAGTGAGGTACACGATGGCACACCTTATCAAGCTGTTATCACACCGAAGTTTCAGTGTCACTAGGTGCTCGAATGTCAGTTGACAGGTGCACACGGGACTTCAAGTAGAGCTCAGTAGAGTAAACTTGAGTGAAACTGGATGTTAATTTTCCCGCTTTTCCGACTGATCCTGTTGTTCACGTGACATTGCGCTGCCTGGGAAATCGCTGATCGAAGCAGCTCGGCTGCCAGCGCGAGCCAGAGGAAGAGAGAGATAGCTAGACGCAACGGAGGTGGCATGACAGAGACGGGCTACTCACTGCTCTGAACAGATTGATAAACGACGGGGTTTGAATTTCAGGAATTACTTAGTAGAATAATTAATTCGCATGCTAATGGCGAGATTGAGAGGGAATATTGACACTGTTAATGATGCAGGGTTCACATCTGGATTGTGGGACATTTTCATCTGTATATATATCGAAATGAATTTCCTGTCAAAAGTGCTCATCCACTTTGCGTTTGTTTGGAGTTAGGGATATCCTTTTATATTAGAATATTTTCTCATCGTTTTTGTAAAGTGCGAATGCTAGAGAAGAAATATTGAAATTAATTTCAACTTGCTTCAAACATAAGTTGTCACAATTGATTTACAGCTTGTCATTAGTTTTATAGTTGTTTGCACAAAGTTCCTGTTGAATTTCGTTGAAGATAGTAAACTCTGGATTAACGGACTCAACGAAGCGTTAAATAGGAATGAAGGCAGCGGAAACAAATTGGTTCTATTCATGGACAAAAATTCTAAATGACAGATCACTGTTTGAACCTCAAGTCGCCGAAACAGAGGGTCCTCCCTAGAAATCTCTTGATTTCAATTGAACTTTAACTTTGAGAACCTGGAACCTTGGAAAAAGTAAGTTTTTTACTCTGCTGAGTTGGTCCTAGATGTGGACAAGCAGTTATTTTAATGTAGTTTTAACCGATTTTAACCTTATCTTCTATTTTTAATGTCATTTGCTAATTTATTGTAGCTGAGTTTGTGGCTTTGGTGGCAGAATTGGCACCATCAACGGAAAATATATATTATTGAATTCAGCAGTGTCTTACAATGGACAAAAAGATAAAATCGATTTCACAATTACATTTATTAAATTATTAATAGCTTTTTTTATGTTACAAAACACCCAAAAACACCACTTTAAAAAAATCCTAACTATAGTTTTGGAATTGAAATATACTTTACATTTCTATAGTCGTTCGTATAATTATTTTAAAAATATTTACCAGGCACACTTGAAATGTAAGAAGTGACTCAAGGGAAATACGGTGATTTCCACGCTTTTTGGTTATCGTACCTGCTCTAATGCACCATCAGGGAAATGTAAGGAAACGGAACGAAACGACACAAGATATTATCACTTAAATGTAGTATTTTAATTTCCGTTGCACGTAACCATTGCTTCTAAGGTGACTTCTCAGCTCTCACCAGCGTTTAGCACTTGGCTGGTTAACTTTAAAAGTCTGTTAACTGGGTTACTACCAAATTAAAAAGTTAAGCAATACCTTATCTTGAAGCCGCAAAGCTATGTAATCCAATTGAGCCGTTTTGCAATGTCACATTTATTACATGTTGAACTGCAAAAATTCAGAACTCTGAAGATGTCGTAACAAATACCCATGAAGCAATAGTAAAACTGCAAAAAAGTACACTTTGAACTTTTCTAAAGCCAGTCAGTATTAAGTAAAACTAGGCTGCGAATACAGGAAACTCTGCCAAACTAGCCAGGATCGTCAGCGTCGCCTATAAGGCGGCTTCGCTAGGTATAAAAACACCCGAGCCATCTTATTACACTTTTCAACAACGTACCTACTTAAATTTGAGGGTGCTTCGTTTGACACTAATGCTAAAGTGTCAACTGACAGTTGACATTTATAGAAGAGTATATTTTTCGGATGATAACTGCTCTTGTTCACTTTTACTTCACACTAACGTCCGCTAGGTCCGCCACCAGCGCTTTGCCACCAGATTTTTCCGAAAGTTTCCCATATTCTACTGCCTAGTAAGATATTTGTTGAACCTATGCAAATGACCGGGTGCCCCTCTCTAAGCATATTATCGCGTCGGCTTTCTAGTACATCCTAGATTGGCAAACTCCTCCGTTAGCTGCAGGCTTTGATATAGCACCAACCAAATCTCGTACCCAGCGCTGCTATGCAAATATCGCAGCTCGTAATGAAAATATCATAATAAATGAGCGAATAATGTAGGATTCTAGGCTGGACTTCACTTTCTCGTTACCAGATACAAATGAAACGGATGCTTGTGATACAATTTTCATGAATGTCCTCGAGAGAATTTCCTCATCAATTCTTGGCGTATTCATCTGGGCACTCAGCTCAGAGAGCAACGGAGCTGTTTGAATAATTACCTTTGTTGGCGAAGCTGCTGCTGCTGCGATATTAATTACCTGCTGACCTGGAGTTTCTAATTAGTTGTCTGGTTGTGAGATGCATTCATGTTTTGTAGAGATGATGACTTGGTTGATTCTTAATTGATTATTGATTTCTATGCACGTACCATCTATTGGATGTTTGAAAATCATACATCTCAACTAAATTTCTGACCAATTTCTAGAATTGAATCAATGTAAAGTCTTTTTTATTTCAGAATAAAATATTCCGCTCAGCGCAAATAGTTAATATGATCACCAACATGATTCCAAACAAATCCTGGAAATAGACTATCCGAAAAGGTAGTCTTTAAATCAGATATCGAACTTTTTTATTATAAAATAAAGTAAGACGTTTGGTTCAAGATTTAACATAATTACACATACTTACTTACATAAAATTAAGTCATTTAAATGAGCAGAAAACTGGCTTTTTAAAGAAGCTAATGGTGGTGTTAGTGCATACGTTAAAAATAGTTAGTTTTTGTTATTTCCTTTTTCAAGATGTGCCCAAACGCTTCATGTCCGAAAAAATAACTGTGGATAGCGTTAGATTTTTCCTGCATTCATTTTCCAAAGGAGTGTAATTTTCTTTTCACTTCACCTCAAATACTCTGGTGGAATTCATAGACTTCTCTTTAGTGTTCCTCGCACGAGCAGACGTCTCGAGCTATCCATTATTCATTTCGGTTCAGAAGAGTTTTGAACATAAATTATGCATTGAAATGAATAACAAACCATCTATCAAAAAAGTACTAAGTACCTATGTTGTGATATTTTTTAAATTCTCTTTTAAGGGAAAGCCATTGATATACATGTGCCGTGTACGTAAATACCTCCGATACCTCCTACGATTTGAAACTTTAATGAATAATTAGTTATCGCTCTGAAATGTTCCGCGACTATAGCCGAAAATAATCCCTTTCAAAGTTTCCTTGCCAACCGGAAACCAGCCGTGAAATGACAACCCCTTCAACTTGCCCCCTTAAATTGAACCGAGTCATTCCGTCCCCGAAATCTTATTCACTCCTGAATGCTTGCTCACCCTCCTCACCCCCACCCCCACTCCTCGCAATTAGATTGTCACTTGGTCTGAGAAACAGGTTGCTTCGAGGTCCCTGATGACCTACGATGGAATAGTTAGCTATATCTATAGATCTCAGTAAACGAAGTCCCGCATAAAGCAGCCTGGACTGCCGCTTGTTTCCCTGTCCACAAAGCAGCCTGGACTGCCGCTTGTTTCCCTGTCCACAAAGCAGCCTGGACTGCCGCTTGTTTCCCTGTCTGCAAAGCAGCCTGGACCGCCGCTTGTTTCCCTGTCTGCAAAGCAGCCTGGACTGCCGCTTGTTTCCCTGTCTGCAAAGCAGCCTGGACTGCCGCTTGTTTCCCTGTCTGCAAAGCAGCCTGGACCGCCGCTTGTTTCCCTGTCTGCAAAGCAGCCTGGACTGCCGCTTGTTTCCCTGTCTGCAAAGCAGCCTGGACTGCCGCTTGTTTCCCTGTCTGCAAAGCAGCCTGGACCGCCGCTTGTTCCCCTGTCTGCCAAGCAGCCTGGACCGCCGCTTGTTTCCCTGTCTGCAAAGCAGCCTGGACTGCCGCTTGTTTCCCTGTCTGCAAAGCAGCCTGGACTGCCGCTTGTTTCCCTATCTGCAAAGCAGCCTGGACTGCCGCTTGTTTCCCTGTCTGCAAAGCAGCCTGGACTGCCGCTTGTTTCCCTGTCTGCAAAGCAGCCTGGACTGCCGCTTGTTTCCCTGTCTGCAAAGCAGCCTGGACTGCCGCTTGTTTCCCTGTCTGCAAAGCAGCCTGGACTGCCGCTTGTTTCGCTGTCTGCAAAGCAGCCTGGACTGCCGCTTGTTTCCCTGTCTGCAACGCAGCCTGGACTGCCGCTTGTTTCCCTGTCTGCAAAGCAGCCTGGACTGCCGCTTGTTTCCCTATCTGCAAAGCAGCCTGGACCGCCGCTTGTTTCCCTGTCTGCAAAGCAGCCTGGACTGCCGCTTGTTTCCCTATCTGCAAAGCAGCCTGGACTGCCGCTTGTTTCCCTGTCAGCAAAGCAGCCTGGACTGCCGCTTGTTTCCCTGCCTGCAAAGCAGCCTGGACTGCCGCTTGTTTCGCTGTCTGCAAAGCAGCCTGGACTGCCGCTTGTTTCCCTGTCTGCAACGCAGCCTGGACTGCCGCTTGTTTCCCTGTCTGCAAAGCAGCCTGGACTGCCGCTTGTTTCCCTATCTGCAAAGCAGCCTGGACTGCCGCTTGTTTCCCTGTCAGCAAAGCAGCCTGGACTGCCGCTTGTTTCCCTGCCTGCAAAGCAGCCTGGACTGCCGCTTGTTTCCCTGTCTGCAAAGCAGCCTGGACTGCCGCTTGTTTCCCTATCTGCAAAGCAGCCTGGACTGCCGCTTGTTTCCCTGTCTGCAAAGCAGCCTGGACTGCCGCTTGTTTCGATGTCTGCAAAGCAGCCTCGACTGCCGCTTGTTTCCCTGTCTGCAAAGCAGCCTGGACCGCCGCTTGTTTCCCTGTCTGCAAAGCGGCCTGGACTGCCGCTTGTTTCCCTGTCTGCAAAGCAGCCTGGACTGCCGCTTGTTTCCCTGTCTGCAAAGCAGCCTGGACTGCCGCTTGTTTCCCTGTCTGCAAAGCAGCCTGGACCGCCGCTTGTTTCCCTGTCTGCAAAGCAGCCTGGACTGCCGCTTGTTTCCCTGTCTGCAAAGCAGCCTGGACCGCCGCTTGTTTCCCTGTCTGCAAAGCAGCCTGGACCGACGCTTGTTTCCCTGTCTGCAAAGCAGCCTGGACTGCCGCTTGTTTCCCTGTCTGCAAAGCAGCCTGGACCGCCGCTTGTTTCCCTGTCTGCAAAGCAGCCTGGACCGACGCTTGTTTCCCTGTCTGCAAAGCAGCCTGGACCAATTTCATAACAGAATTAGATGCCGTCCAGAATCACCGGTTTTTCATGAGTTTTGGTACTAAAATACATTTGCAAATATCGATTTTCAGCGTTCATAAATATGAAATACATGAATGTAGAAAACTGACTAAAGCTTGTATGTTTTCATAGACAGCTTTAACGCACGTGCTGGGGATTGTGTTTCTGTGAGGACGCAAGCGAATGATACTGAGCCCTGGATCCGGATTCCGAGACTCAGATTTCCCCTGGATTGTCACTGGGACAGGGTCAGGGACATGGACCGGGATGCTGCAGTTGCTTGGTGTGGGCGCTACAGCCGCGATCTCGGGAGCACTTAGACCATGAGATAATTGTAACGGATTACACTTAGCAATTTCCCACGGGAGCGATGCCTCCTCCACCCGCCTTCCGACGGAAGTCAAAAAAAGGGTTTCCTTTGTTCGGTTAGTTGTACCGTCTCTGTCATTTAGTTCTCGTGCAAGAAATCGGGTATTTTTTAATCCAGCGTGAAATGTAAGATGTACCTTGCGCTAGTCTCTGCATAATTGAGATGGAAATTTCATATAAATTGCCGCCGGGCATGCAGTGAACAAATTGCGTCTCTGTTAACTTAATTTTCAAGAAAAAAAAAGCACGAAAGCTTTAGAATTTTTGGCATATATTTGAGGTAAATGCTTTTGAACAAATTTACTAATTACTAGCTTATCAGACAAGTACTTCTGTTTGATGCCCGGTATTTTTTAGTTTTGTTCAACAGTTCTTGCGTTGCGTACAAGCTACAGAAAGAAGATTACAGCATGCTATTCTGATGCCGATTTCACCACGAATAAGTTATATATAGACACCAAATTAGAGTGCTTCATAATTTGATTCACCTTTCCTCTCTGTCCGATTATTTTCTTCCCCAACTCAGCCACACGGCTGGGATTCTTACAGCAACTCAAAACGCGTTTATATTTACCGTAACCATGCACGTAGCGAAAGAAAAAAAACGCAGATCCTATCGTCTATATAGAAAACCGACGCCACATTAGCTAGAAGTCTTCTGCAGTGCATCGCATGTTACGGAACACGAGAACTTCATCCGCTAGAGAACGGATGCTAAAAAAAAGTCACGCCACCCTTACACAAAGGGGGTAATCTATAGCTTTGGCATGAAGCCACTTGCCAATTTACGTTGGCCACGTTTCCAAGTCGCGTGTAGGGAAAGTCGGCTTTTCACGATGTAGAATTCGTCTCGTGGGACGTGGCTTCTTACAGATGTAATGACGCCATGTCAAATTGAATGTAAATAAGTTTTTCTGTTTGAAAATATTGAATGGTTGAATACTTTGTGATTAAACGAAAGAGTCGCTGCTTTTGTTTTTCTATACACGGCCTCTGTGGTGAAATGAGGGAAAGCGTGCTTTTGGGATTGTCAACTGTCATTGTCAACAGCTGTCAACTGACAGTCTTGTGAAACTTTTAAAATAAAATCAGATGAAACTGAAAGCTTTTATGCTCGCGTTTGCTGGCGATGAAATCAGAGTGGACGAAAAACTCACGTGTTGGCAGCCAAATTATGTTTTAATTATGGCTGTCAGAATAAGGTATGCCGAAATTTTAAAGCTAGAAATTCTCGAACACAAAAATCACGACGAATTCTTGATTTGACTATTTATTGTCGAAAATAAATTGGCAATGCATAACGAGATGCTCGAAATTATTGTTATTCACAAAAGACATTGAATTATGTAGTTTATCAACATTCTTTATTTGTATCAAACCACTCTGAAACTTCACAGAAGAGTTCCAAAAATATAGAAATCCCACTAAGCTTGATCACTGTTTCATAAAGACAGATCCAGAATTTCTAGAAACTTGCGGGGTAGTCGAAAAGTTCACCAAAGTTTTCCAACAAACCAAAGTTTTATACAATGCTCTAAAACATTCACTCCACACAGAAATACAAATTCCTCTTCGATCCTGAATATTCTTTCAGAGTTTCGGTTGACAAGAATCTTTACATATCCGTGGCTGTTGAACTCAATTGAGTTATGAAGACATTGGTAACTAAGACTCGAGTCTTATAAAAGTAATAACTCTTGATTATGTTTGATCAGAGTGCAAATAATCATAGATTAGAAACTATGTTTGTATGTTTGCTTATGTGACCAACACAATCAATGTCTAAACAAAGATTTTATGGCCGTGCTATTTTTACTATGTTTTTTCGATTGTTAGAATTCGGCACGACCCATAGTAATACCAGAAATACAGCCATTCTATATTAACTCAGTAACACCACATATCTTACTAGGCTGTAGAATACAGGAAACTCTTGATACATCGGACACGCTGATGGCAAATCTGGGGGACTAGATTATGCAATTATCACCTGAAAATATGCTCTTTTATATGTCATTGTCAACTGTCAGTTAAAACGTGAAATTGAGCATCAGTGGCAAACAAAGCCATATAAATATTTTGTAAGATGACGTTAGTAAAGTTGTTACTAGATGGCCGTGGTTGCTTTCATTTCTAGCCAATCACGAAATGATATTGCGACAGAGTTTTCTATTTTTACTCTACAGCCTAGTTGGAAATTCGGCAACACCGTGCTTATAAAGTATGTATTTTCTTCTCCTGACATTATTGCTTCTCGGGATTTCCACTTTTAAACCATTTTCTGGCCTCACATAAATTTTCCATACCAATTTTCCAGGCTTTTCAGCTATATTAAATGAAAATGAAAACTATTTTCCACTATGCCTTTGCTGAAAACAGAGGAGAGTAGATGCAGAGTAAATCCAGTTTAGCCACGATCCGCATTAATATTTGCTATAGAAAAGTACACATCTAATGCAGGGATAAGTGTTAAATTCTACATATTCAATGACAAACAACTTTTCGAAGCAACCTCTTCGTAAGCATCAAGTGATTTTAGCGTTCACCAACCAGAAAGTTATTCGCAACAGAAATGGTTCAATATACCTTGGCAAAAATAGAAATAGAAGGAATTCAGGAGAAGATCAACTATGTTTGCGAATCACATCGGTGAAAGACATTATTCATAACAAATACGCGTATTGATAAAATACATGTTATGTCTAAGCGATACACAACTAAATTTTCTTTATTTATTACATCTATTTTCATTGTCGAGCACAGCCCAAGGGACTGTCAGATTGAAAATCTTCCCAAGTTCTTATTACTATGTACAGCTCGAAATATTTGGCTGCCAGTGAATGGAACCATATTCACAGAAAAAAAAGATATTACCACTTATATTTATATCTTATACCAATAACATTTTACATTTTTATGGCGTCATTCGTAAATGCCCGTAAAAAGTAAGATGACACAGCAAAATTCCACACGAAAATCACACACCAAACAGCGTTCGCTCGGAAAGACCGTATAACTGGGTATTGAATGCTTTAGTTCCGAACTAAGAACTCAATATAGTACTGACAGTGCCAAGCTTCTACATTTTAGCTGTTTTATTATTTGTAAAAGATTACCCGGATCGCTTTTCGCAAAACGAAGACATACACCTGCACAGAAACACAAGAAGCAAACACGACCTTCGCCAAAAAATCAGCAAGAAAGAAGTCTCACGGCGCGAAGTGTCGCACATGGGGCCGATTCTCTTTTATAACCTCCCGACAAGCCTAAAGGGCGCAACGTTAGGCAGAAAAGAATTAAAAAAAAAACTAAGGACTTTTATTTTGCATGGTTTTTATAGTACCTATAGAGGAATTTTTATTTAAAGACAAATGCAATTGCAAATACTGCAGGCACTGATAAAAGGTGAATTTTATTATGTAATCACTATTATGGTTCTTATCTAAATGTGACAAATTTCAATGCTCGCAAGGAACAATTTTTATTGTAAAATAATTATTTTCCTTGTGCAAAGAGCGTGTAAAAATATAAATATGTATGTACAATGAAAAAGTAATTAATTGAAATTGAAATGCTGCCAGCTTTACCAAGGGTGTAAACTTGAGTGTCAATTAGCAAGAAATCGAAAGGAAAAGAACGAAAAATAACATGAACCTGTTAAAAAAAACCAAAACCCAAAAAACCTATAGGTGTATTAACCTTGCTTTTCGAGAAACTAACCCAGAGAAAACTATGAAAGTTTTTGTGAAAACTAACGTGCTAAGGTAGGAAAAGAAATGAGTCGAAAGTAAAAATGGCGTTCGCTAGTGTTCCTCCAAGGTCAAACGATCGCCCCCTACGACCGGCTCGATCTGCCATTTAAGCAGCTCGACGTCACAGCTGCAAAGGTAGGCGGATAATATCGTTATTACAAACATCTAGATCTAGAACAAGGCAGCCGCTCAAAGCCAGCTTGCCCAGACACCGAACAATACACAGATTACAACTGCAGCCCGTCCATACACCTGCGAAATGAGCGGACACACAGAATCATTATCAAAAGCAGCTCATCTGGCAATTCAGACCCATCCCGCCGGCACCCACAATATCTTTGCGCGTGAGATACCAAGGTGAACTTGCTATCGATTGCCTCTCGAGTTTAGTTAGCCTCCTCCTGGACCACAGCATCCCTCCCTCCACTCTCTCTCTCCGGTAGTGTAGGCCATTCCCCAGCAACCCCTTCACCGCATGGCTGTGTGTATATACACCCTGCCGTCTGCGTCGAGCATTGCGCGGATTATGAGGCTGTGATCCTGTTTCAGGTGAAACTCGAGACGATTTGAATGTGTTTTTGAAGCTTTGCGCTTGATTAAAGATGGTTGTAAGGGTTGGGTTTTTTTTGATGTGGGGGTGTGTGTGGGTTTTGACTTGTTGCTTATGGAATTAAACTTAATCTAAACGATGGGTGTGCACGAGCGAGGGCTGAACCGGGCTTAAGCTGAGGTTGGTGAAACCTGGGAAATTGGTACCATTGTTACAAATTTGTCGCTTAAATAAGTGAGTTATGACAGCAAAAAAAACTGAAAATGCATGGTATTTTGCTCATTGAAACAAAATGGGCAGCTAGATTTTTCTCAAAAGCTATTCAGCATCACGCTGAGCTGTCACAAAAATCTTGCCAAATTTTGCATTGCAAATAATATGCTTTTTCCCCCGATTGTTGCAGGTTTGAAGGATTTCGCTCGCTTGAATAGATCTTTTTCACTCAGTAATAAATTACGCAGATATTCACTGGACGTACTACCAGTTTGTAAGAAAATGTTAATTAGCTCTAACAAAGGAAGACAGGGAAATCACAATCCGAATTTCTCTACCTGGCTTTAGCGAGTTGGTATCATGACGTCATTTTGATTGTATTTTGATCGAAGGGAAAATTTGTACCCTGTAAACATTTAGTCAATTGATAAGAAGAATTTAGATTTCACCTCCCATACTCAAAATCAGTCTACCACGGTTGTTGACGGTTGAGTTTTCAAACTGTCCGAGTATATCGGCCTGTGGCACTCAAAGCAGACAGCAATTTACTTAACCTCTTGTCCTCAATTATCAACTTGGTTCCCAAAAACAGCTGCAATTAATTTGGCAATTGGGTTTATACCTTCGAATTTCGCGCCCGGCTTGAAACCTGATGGTAATTAGTGCGGTGATTCGCTTGCTTAACGCCAGCGACGTGTCATGATGGACATTTATTGTCTTCCTTCACACGTTAGTGTTAGTCAAAACGCTAGCGAGTCGTTCAAACTCACACATCTCTAAAGCCATGGATAGCGCTTCGTACAGCGAGACTTGCCGTATTGAGCCACTTTATCATGTCTTCCCACTGATCTCTAAAGCCATGGATAGCGCTTCGTACAGTGAGACTTTGATGCCGTATTGAGCCACTTTATCATGTCTTCACACTGATCTCTATAGCCATGGGTATTGCTTCGTACAGTGAGACTTTGATGCCGTATTGAGCCACTTTATCATGTCTTCCCACTGATCTCTATAGCCATGGATAGCGCTTCGTACAGTGAGACTTTGATGCCGTATTGAGCCACTTTATCATGTCTTCCCACTGATCTCTATAGCCATGGATAGCGCTTCGTACAGCGAGACTTTGATGCCGTATTGAGCCACTCTATCATGTCTTCACACTGATCTCTAAAGCCATGGATAGCGCTTCGTACAGTGAGACTTTGATGCCGTATTGAGCCACTTTATCATGTCTTCCCACTGATCTCTATAGCCATGGATAGCGCTTCGTACAGTGAGACTTTGATGCCGTATTGAGACACTTTATCATGTCTTCCCACTGATCTCTATAGCCATGGATAGCGCTTCGTACAGCGAGACTTTGATGCCGTATTGAGCCACTTTTATTTCTTCCCACTGATCTCTATAGTCATGGATAGCGCTTCGTACAGTGAGACTTTGATGCCGTATTGAGCCACTTTATCATGTCTTCCCACTGATCTCTATAGCCTGGATAGCGCTTCGTACAGTGAGACTTTGATGCCGTATTGAGCCACTTTATCATGTCTTCCCACTGATCTTTATAGCCTGGATAGCGCTTCGTGCAGTGAGACTTTGATGCCGTATTGAGACACTTTATCATGTCTTCCCACTGATCTCTATAGCCATGGATAGCGCTTCGTACAGCAAGACTTTGATGCCGTATTGAGCCACTTTATCATGTCTTCCCACTGATCTCTATAGCCATGGATAGCGCTTCGTACAGTGAGACTTTGATGCCGTATTGAGCCACTTTTTCATGTCTTCACACTGATCTCTATAGCCATGGATAGCGCTTCGTACAGTGAGACTTTGATGCCGTATTGAGCCACTTTGGGGCACCTTCTCCTAATTAAATTTTTCATCAAAATCATGTGCTTAGTTATATATATATGAAAGGTTAAATTGAAAATAAAATCGAGAAAAAAAATTTAAATCCCTGTGTGCATGTAAAGTATCACGTTTTGTTACTATTTTACTCAAGCAGTTTCAAGATGTCTTCATAATAGTCTTGTTGTGGATGGGCATAAGTTGAGTGATGCTGATTTAAATGCCGATGAGAATTATGGGTCTAAATAAGTAAAGAAACTGGATAGAAATTTGGAAAAACCGATTTCAAAAAAACATAAAAAGTATCAGAAATCAGTGATGTTTTGGTGGAAGCCCACACCAGAAGGCATTTGCTGATGGGATAGCTGAGCAGAAAAAATGTGCGTCCGAACCGGGATATGAACCCTTCTCTCCCGAGAGAGCCCTTTCCTCACCCAGCGAAGGCAGGAATCTTGTGCGGCCGGATAGCTCAGTGGTCAGAGCAACCGCCCAGCAAGCGGAAGGTCCCGGGTTCATATCATCATAAAAAGTCATAAAAAGTATCGCGTACAATAACTGTACCTAACCTGAAAAGTTACATTCTTACACAATGTTCATACTCTAAAGGGTGAAAAATTCTGGCAAGTAAAGGGAAATTGTATTTACTTGTTTGTACACTGACAAAACTGACTAGAAAAAAATCGTAATAACTGATTTTTGATAAAATTTGTGAATGGAATTAACTTTAAATATCAAGGGGTCTAACTGGGAGTATCTCAAAGGTATTTAGAAAATTTTGTCGAAATCGGTTCGGTCGTTTAGCCTAGAGTGCGAAAAGACAAAAAAAAATAATAAGTCACCCAGCAAGAAGTGAAATAGAAGATTCTCTCACTCATCAATAAAACGGATACCGTCTCCTGTTTCTTGCGCCAAGAACTCTCTGTTCACAAAGCACCCGATTGGGAAAACTACTGAAATTGCATCCAAAACGAATAAAACCATTTTATGCGCACCTTATTCGCTTAACGACGCACTGTATACGACGACCGAGTTGATTAATGAATCGCGAACCTGTTATGAAAGCAAGGGCATCGACGAAAAACGCGTAGTCCGAACGGTTTAACGACGCACTCAACTGTCTATAGTCAAAGTCAGCAATTCTGTGATGGAAATGGCTAGCATTTTGAAACATAACAGTCATCAATGCATCGCCACAAAACTATACTAGGACTTCTCGTACCTTGTCTTTAATCTTGTTTTGCATGGGCGTACATATCATTGGTGCTGACTGGTACGATATACTGTGTCAGAAATGTGAAAAACTGAAAGCTATTTGATTCGAATCAAACTGAAATTCACGATAGATAAATATCTAACTTGATCTATCTAACTTGAATGAACATAGAAGGCGTTGAATCTAGTGACGCTATGCTGCAATCACACACCAACAACTGGACTAACCCCGATTATAACGTGGCTCCATGGAGATAGAAACAGGACTATGAATGAACATAGAAGGCGGTGAATCTAGTGACGCTATGCTGCAATCACACACCAACAACTCGACTAACCCCGATTATAACGTGGCTCCATGGAGATAGAAACAGGACTATGAATGAACATAGAAGGAGGTGAATCTAGTGACGCTATGCTGCAATCACACGCCAACAACTCGACTAACCCCGATTATAACGTGGCTCCATGGAGATAGAAACAGGACTATGAATGAACATAGAAGGTGGTGAATCTAGTGACGCTATGCTGCAATCACACGCCAACAACTCGACTAACCCCGATTATAACGTGGCTCCATGGAGATAGAAACAGGACTATGAATGAACATAGAAGGTGGTGAATCTAGTGACGCTATGCTGCAATCACACGCCAACAACTCGACTAACCCCGATTATAACGTGGCTCCATGGAGATAGAAACAGGACTATGAATGAACATAGAAGTAGAAGGTGGTGAATCTAGTGACGCTATGCTGCAATCGCACGCCAACAACTCGACTAACCCCGATTATAACGTGGCTCCATGGAGATAGAAACAGGACTCTGAATGAACATAGAAGGCGATGAATCTAGTGACGCTATGCTGCAATCACACGCCAACAACTCGACTAACCCCATGATGTGGGACACGCTGGTATGAGATTTTGGAATGGTTATTTCGTTTCGACAGTGGCCATGCTGCCTAATACCAAATCCCATAGCGAGGTCGAATCGGCGGCGATAAAATTTTTAGCATCGACTCCTTGTTCAATTGTTATTAACGCTCTGGTTTAATTGCGTGCCATCAAATTGAGTATCAAGGTTTTATGGCGCCGGGGCCGGAGAGTCGGGCTGATGGCTGCGAGGAAATCTAGGAGAGTTGGATTTTCCGACAGTGGCCTTGTCATCGACACAGGCTTCGCTGCAGAGGCAAAGAAAATTTCCTCTGTAGCTTTCTTGGAAGCAATGGAGGTTTCCCGATTATTTGAATTTTATCCTTCGCACGATTATTTGAATATCCTACTTCGAGATATTGACAAAAACCCAATCAATTTTTTGTGAGTTACTTCCAAGCTATAAACATTTGTCGAGATCGGACACAAGTACCAAATAATCTATCCAAATAGTACCAAATAATAGAAGATAAGAAAGATATGTATTGCTGTAACTAAACACAGTGGAATCACATTCAGCAACTCACAGAACGAAATATAAAGGCACGAAATATTCTTACACAGATATTAGTGAGTGCACCTGCTAAAAGGATTAGGCCCGGTTTTACAGCTTCCCGTTCGATATGTATCTTCCAGTCATGAAGGAAACAGAAGCAACCGATTGGTTGTCACCATGAAGACAAGTTCTTATCTGGAGGTTAGCTGCTTAATTGAACATAGTAATTTCGGCCCAAAGAAATCTTATTTGTGAAGGAGTTTGAAGCATAATAAATACAAATTTTGTTTAACCTTCACAAGCCTGCTTCCTCAGATATAGAAAGGAACATTGAAATTTATTTAGCCACCTTTTTGTTATCATTTGCATACCACCATCGCAATGCTAGCCTCCTCCAACTGTGCCGAAACGCACTTCAACGTGCGTGACTCGGGATGCGGCACGCTCGCGCCATAAACTCGCTGGCAGCAGCCAAGAAGGCATCAACGTCTTACACCAGAGAAACAAAGAACAACAAAGGAAAAACCAAACGAATTCCACCCACCGAGGGAGCAAGCTGCAGAAACGTCATATCGATTTTCCATATCATAATATTGTAATACATCGGCACAGCAAGACGCGAAACAGACCGGCTACGGAAAGTCTTGTGTGTCTTTTCCTTTTCCTTCGCACGTTGGCTGCTTTATTTTGCCCAGCGCCTCACAGCACGAGGACGAACACACGGCACTCATCTATAAGAAAAATACGAAAAAGCTCATCTTCTCCTCCAAGCAATCGCTACAACCTGATTCATTGGGAGAAAATTCTGACAGCCACCCCCTACGCCGAACGCATTTGTTTCTGTAGAGACTCTGAATGTAAAATCAGCCAGCGATTCACTGAGGAAAATCCGGCGAAGAAAGCAGTCGGATTCAGCATAGCTGTATGGCACGAGTTTTCCGTTTCGCAGCCTTTTTACGCGGAAAATATCTGCTGTATGGTGGGTGGTGTGGGGGAGGGGGAGCAGGGGTGTGGGGTTGCTCGCGGGAACAAAGAGTTAGGAGCCCCGGGGGGCGTCTGAGACGAGGTATTATCCGAGATGTAACCAGCAATGGCTGGATGCCGTGTGCTTGATGATGGATGCTGGATGCTGGATGCTGGATGCTGGATGCTGGATGCTGGATGCTGGATGCTGGATGCTGGATGCTGGATGCTGGATGCTGGATGCTGGATGCTGGATGATGGATGCTGGATGCTGGATGCTGGATGCTGGATGCTGGATGCTGGATGCTGGATGCTGGATGCTGGATGCTGGATGCTGGATGCTGGATGCTGGATGCTGGATGCTTGATGCTGGATGCTGGATGCCGTGTGCTTGATGATGGATGATGGATGCCGTGTGCTTGATGCTGGATGCTGGATGCTGGATGCTGGATGCTAGCGGATCGTGTTTCTTGGTACCTACACGTCACGCATTATTTGCATAGACAAGTCGAGCGGATCGTGTCGCGAAGTCGCTTGCGGCGCGAATTCAGACAATGTGTGTCACACGGGACTCGAGGGGGGGGGGGGATGTAGTTTGTTTCGCGTAGGGTTGAAAAGTTTCAATGCAGCAGATTTTGTCGAGGGAAGACGATTAGCCGAAGAATTTCATACAACATATTAAAAAATATATATTAACTAGGATTTTGATTGTTAAGCTCTTCTGAAAACGAACATGTCAAGATTAGGTAAATACATCATCATTTAAAATCTCGTTGCATCGACGGACAATTTTAGATAGGATTTTTTTTCATGTATAAATAAATAAATGATAAATAGTAAAATAAATAAAATTAGACCGTTTTATTTTGTTACACTTCACCATCGGGTATCAAATTGGCGGATGCTAGCAAATATCAATTAAACAAGCTGTTGAGAAACGAAACACAACCCTTTGTAACGGCCGTATAGGAAAATGCTGTCTCAAGCAAAACTATCTTACTGGGTTTGTAGATGCTTAGAATGTTCAGGAATGTTGATTGAAAGCTTGAATTCTGAATGTTCAAAAACCCAGTTAAATCTTTTTTACTGAATACTAACGCGCTAAGATTAAAGGAAAAGATATTAGTCTCTAGAAAGTAAAAATGCAGACTCCTTCCTTCAAAAACTTCAATATCGACAAACTTCATCGCTTCAGAATCCTGCCTGTGAGAACGATTTCACCATCGCGAGCCCGTATCCATTAAGTTATCCACAAATCTGGCAGAGTCTTCCCGTCTTGAGTCTCCTCGCAGATGAAAGTAAATTATGTACCCTGCACTCAACCCTGCACTCAACCCTGCACTCAACCATGCACTCGGCGAAGTGCTAGACGAGTTTACTTCAATTATCCCGGCCTTTCGGAGAAGATTGGCACGCTTCGCGCGGTCGGCGCGTCATGAAATTAACAGTGTTTTATGCAAATCAGACGCGTTTGCAACGACACCGCGGATCCGCCGTGCAAAGTTCACTCGCAGATTGATTTTACGTGGCTTCGAAGTGGCTTAGAGTTGTCGCAACGAGATTGAAAGCAGTTCCCACTCGATTTGAACTTCTAGCCCATTGAGGATGTTAATCCAACTTGTTTGCGGTGGGCATGACAATTTGATCGAACCACAGACCGCTTCTTGTTTCTTGATTTTCGCTCTCGATACTTTTAACAATGCTTAGCAAACACTAGGTAAAAAAATGCCTTAGCCCTGTTCAAATGCCTGCAATCGTAGCTCAATGCATTAGCGACACAGTGATGCAGGTGTTTACTGATGTGGCCCATAGATTGTGGCCCGTAGCCATGATCCACACTATAGCAACAGCTGTGACACCGGTGTTTGCTGGAATTAAGCAATGCACAAAGCAATGCCAACAATCGTAGCAGCGTAGCAACACTAGAAACAGCAGTGAAACCGGTGTTTGCTGGCATTAGGCAAGGCACATAGTAATGCCAACAATCGTAGCAGCGCATAGCAACACTAGCAACAGCAGTAGCACCAGAGTTTTCCGACATTAGCTAGAAGCTCAGAGCATGGTCAGAGCAACCATTGACGACCACTTCGCAGCGTCCCCTGCGTTGGAGTAGCGCCACGTAGCTGCCGGCGATGTTTTATCGTAGGTCCGTGGGAATACGGCCAGATTCGCTGATTGCCTAGTGCCTTGTGTCGGCGGTGGAGATTTCCGAGGAGCGGGATTGCGCTGGCCGTGTTAATTGTTTAACAGTGGGCTGGGGGACCGGCGCGGGCGAAATGTTGCCGGAGGGAAGATAGAGTGTGTATTGTGCACGTTGTGAAGTGAGCAGGATTCTCGGGAGAGAGTCGGACAATTAACTCGGAGTGTAGTGGAGTAACGAGAGGCTTTTTTTGGGGGGACGGTAAAAAGAGTTGAGTGCCTTTCTGTTCTCGTAGGTAGTATGGTGTTTGTGTTAGGTGGTTTGTAGGGGTTTAATTATTTCGTTTTTAGTTAGATGTTTTTAGTTTGTCGATGTGTTTACGTGGAAAATTGAGGGATGAAAATGAAAAAAATAACTATTGCGTAGGAGTTTTAGAGTTTTTGGATGAGCGAGCGAAGCGAGCGTAATCCTTCAATTTCACAACATAGGGAAAAAAAAAGCATTTGGATTTTTTTTTGTTTGTAACAAAAACGAGCAGGTCTACTTCAAGGACACAGATCGTTACGAAATTTGGCAAAAACGTTCGTGGTGACTCAGCGAGGTGCTGTATGGTTTTTGAGCAAAATCTGTTCAGCCATTTTGTTTTTATGAGCAAAAACCCGTTAATTTTTCAGTTTTTTGGTACTAGCTTCGTAACTAATTAACCGATCCGCACCAAATTTGGATTGAATATATATGATAACAAGTTAAACGAATTGCCTGAGTTTCAGATTCGAGCATCAAGTATTTTGCTAATTAGAAAAATAGTTTTTTTTGCTTCTAAACGGTTTCAATACAGATTTATATTCGGTTTATTAAATGATTGTCAAATGTTTTCCGTTTGGATTTCCTCAGGGAGATTACGGCTCGCTCATCCTGCAACGAGTGTAGGCTCTACTAATCGTTTACCTAATGAGACATGATTTTTAGCTTTCACAAACACTTGGAATTGAATGCTTGGTCCCAAACATTTGATTTTCAGTTTGGGATCTTAGCAATCGATACCCAGTTGAATCTTTTTTATGAAAACTAACTTGAAATTAGGAACAGGCACGAGCTTTAAGAAAGCAATGAATTATAGATATTTTCTTCTAATGTAGAGTTAGGTATTTTCTTGCAGTGCGCGGTTAATTGAGAACGGAAAGTTATTTTAAATGCTAGAAACTCGAAAATATATGAGATATATGATGTTTCACTCGTGGAAGCTTACACCAGTAAGCAATTGTTGCAGTAAGCAATCGAACCGGGAACCAAACCCGGGACCTTTCGCCTGCCGGACCGTTGCCCTATGTTAAAAAACGAGATGAGCTTTTGATTCATCATTCGTGGCAACATACTAAAGTTTCACGCTACATTTTGAATCTATAATCAAGCATCTTTGTCCTACCCGATAAGCTGGCAACAAGACCCATGGATTGCTACAATAATGACCATTAAAATCACCCTTGATCCTCTGTTCTAATGCACGTCTCATTAGTACAATTGAATGGTTCAGAGACTGGCTTTTGAGTGACACGTTTCCCAGCTTTACTGGCCCAGTTTGTCAACTTAATGTCGATCGGGTCGACATCCAGCGCCAGTCTTTACACCGAAAGCGCTTTAATTTTACATTTTTTCTGCCGTCAACGCGGTGATGGATCGCTCGATCAATCAGAATCCACAGTTTCCGTCGCGTATGCGAGGACATTTTCTGATATCATCACTGTAGTAGGTATTTGTGTGGAATTTTTCCTGCGTGCATCACACTCGAATTAACTGACGCCGTGTACAGCATGGATTTCTAAAGTATAATTATTATCAAAAAGTTAAGCAGAATTAATGGAGGAATCTTTTGCGCATTTTTAATGGAATTTTAATAATCTTTTTAAGATTAGAATAGAATTTGAAAAAATTCACGCGAGTTTTGCATTCTGCTTCGGAATTAAAGCCCAAGTCCACGCGACTGGCACAATTGAAAGACAACACTCTATTTCAAGAACTTGTAATATTTCTAACCCTTAGCCTGGCCATTTCATTCCATTTTAAAATGGATAAGCTAAGTATGAGCGAATGGATGAGAAGACAGAGTAAGGGTAAGGGTAGAGCAAAGATTTGATAGTGTTTATTATTGAAAACGAAATTCCATTTCAAAATAAGAATACATACCGGAATTTAAGATTTTTCGCCGCTGTTTATCTATCTTTGAATGAGCTTAAATTTTGTCCGCTATTACATATTGACAGACTGCTTATTAACACGTATAAAGATTCACTAGATTTTAAGTCAAGTAACCTAGATAGCTGACGGTTATCATTTGATAACAACATAAATAACAACTTCTTCGTCTATCATCTTTCCTGCCCAACTTTGCAAAGTTAAGAATTCTGCCCACTTTCTCCAGATCTAACCTTGAGTCAAAGTCGCGCTCAGACTTGCACTGCCTTGAGAAAGTGGGACACAAAAGTCGTCGATACAGAAACAGAAACTATCGGTTTCGCTACTTATTTATCCCCGAGTCCGAAATCCGTGCAAAGTTTGGGTTATTGAACAAGAAAATCCGGTCACAATATTGAAATAGATTGACAATGAATTATAAGAATTAAGCCCGTGTGTTTGTAGAAACAGTAAATTAACGTACAAATTTGTATTATACACTAAGAACCAGTTTTACAATGTCGAGTTCAAGAGTAAGGAAGAAAACAGAAGTAACCGATATGTCGTCACCATGAAGATGAGTTTTAATAAGGAGATTCACCACTTAATTTGAGATTGTAAAACCGGCCCTACTTTATACAAACTATATAATAGATGTCAAAATAATTAAGCTTTTTCAATGATAATAATATAAATTTAAAAAATAAAAAATGCACCAGCAAAAAATGAGAGGCATCATCGCGTCAAACACAGTAACTCAACGTCAAACGTCAAACGTCAAACTGCATCGAGGCATGTCACACGCAAGCAAATGCTAATATGAAAAATGAAACAATATCCTCTCATCCCAGCTAATCGCTACAATCCAAATATTGACTGATTACAAAAACCCTCCGCTTCTGTTACAGATGTAGCGATGCATCTACCGACACCGACGCCGACGCCGACGCCGCCGCCGACGCCGCCGCGACGCCCCCGGGGCATAGAAGAGATTATGAATAATAACGCCGTGTGAAGCTAGCAGTGCGAAGGAACATCGATCTGTGGTGGCTTAGCCCGGTACTGATGCGTTATCACCGCTAGACCCGACAGGCAAATATTTATCATTTTTTATTATAAACTCTATGCGTTTTGTACCTTGGCTTGGTAGCCGTGTTCTTTTCTGAAATTCTGTTTGTGATTTGTGCGCGTGCTTTCGTGGTAAGAAAGTTATCACTGTGGTTTTTCAGTGGAGGGCTGCCTAATTTGGATACAATTATATGTTAAAGGTTTTACATTAAAATAACTATACGCTTAATTTACAGTTGATTTACAGTTATTGATGGTTAATTTACTCACAAATTCTTTCTAAATATACTTGCTTGAAAGCTTAGTTGGAATTTAACGTCAAGTCGGCTAGTTATCGAGATCGCGTCTTGTGAATGTCGACTATCAAAGCTTGTTTTATGTTTTTGGGAGATAAACTTAATATTTTAATACCACGGCGAAGATTTTCATGATATTTTTATTACCATTTCTCAGTGAATTTACGGTGGTGGATGCGAGTTGTTAGCCGCTGGCTTTGCGAGTGCCGTTGATTGCGAACTTTGTGACAGTCCGCGCGAATCGAACCATGAACGACCAAGAGATCATTCAAGATGTGCTGCAAGGTCACATGACCACGCAGAAATGGCCGAAACCCAGGCTGGTGAAGATTTTCATCGCGTCTACCAAATCAGGTAAGACACTCTCGTCATGTTTACTAATGGCTCACTGTCTTCACAGGGAAAGAACATACCAAAAACAAAATGGACGCCGTTTTGCACGTAACTCCTAAAACGAAACTTCGACGGTGGAATTTTAATGTCAATAACCAACTAAAACGTAAGATTTTCAAATGTCAATAGCCACGAATTAGGTAGATGCATTCACTGATCTGATAATCCGCAGGCAGACTGATGATAAATTAACCAACACAAATCTAAGATAGCAGGTAATATTCCTCATTTCCGTTGTGTGAAGTTAGTAACACAAAGCCTGTTTCGGACACCAGCGCTCGCTGCGGCAAAGTAGGATTTCCCAGAACCGTGCATGCAGTAGAAATCATTTGCTGTCCATGCACATTCTGCCAAACTGAAGTGCCTCATTTGTAAGATAATGTTAAGAACTCTTGTTTCTTTTGATGCTTAAGATGCTTAGCGTGTGGAAACACTTGTTGATACGAGTTAGATTCTCGTGTTCTGTTTTTTTATGTGTTGTCAATGATAAACCGAACTTTAACCGAACTTTATAACACAAGGTATCTTACGTCATGTAGCGTAATGTAGAAGGGGCCTTGCTTGTCACCGACGCTCAATCTCGATTGTCAACTGTCAGTTGACATGTAAAGTAGTATCTTTGCTGGTGATAACTTCACTTGCTTACTTTGACTTCAACCCAGTCCGCCAGGCTTGTCACCAGCGCTTTTTCGGCCGATTTAGTCGCAAGGTTCGTAAATAAAGTTGTTTCGAACCAAACTCCAATTATTTGTTGGATTCAAAGACGATATTTATTATTTGAAACGAAATATCCATTACAAAATTGAATACTCAATCAGTATTTTCCAAATATTGTAATAGATATCAAGTTACTTTTAGTAATCTTATTTTCAGCTTTTATTTCCTATTTTCTAAACCTGGGGTATATCAGCTAGGCTAGGTATTGGCTAGGTATTGGCTAGGTATTGGCTAGGTATTGGCTAGATAATGGCTAGGTATTGGCTAGGTATTGGCTAGGTATTGGCTAGGTATTGGCTAGGTATTGGCTAGGTATTGGCTAGGTATTGGCTAGGTATTGGCTAGGTATTGGCTAGGTATTGGCTAGGTATTGGCTAGGTATTGGCTAGGTATTGGCTAGATAATGGCTAGGTATTGGCTAGGTATTGGCTAGGTATTGGCTAGGTATTGGCTAGGTATTGGCTAGGTATTGGCTAGGTATTGGCTAGGTATTGGCTAGGTATTGGCTAGGTATTGGCTAGGTATTGACTAGGTATTGGCTAGGTATTGGCTAGGTATTGACTAGGTATTGGCTAGGTATTGGCTAGGTATTGGCTAGGTATTGGCTAGGTATTGGCTAGGTATTGGCTAGGTATTGGCTAGGTATTGGCTAGGTATTGACCCCGTACATGATAGATATTATGTTAGGGGACGTACGTAGGTACCTAGTTGATAGCATTCGCCATGCGAATTGCCAAAAGACAAACCCGCTGCTGAAATTCGCGCTAAACGAAGCGAAATGAAAGAAAAGGGGCGCACAGAACGAGCAAATACAACACAAAGGCTCTCGAAACCGTTTTCATATTTTTCTGCGTCGCCCTCGCCGCTCCCGGGCGACGCTCAAGTGGCTACATTCCATTATTCAACTCTTTCATCACTTCAATCAAATTAATGACCCTACACAACGCCCCCCAACAACTCCGCCGCATTTCTTGACGACGACGAGTTTCTTCGTTGCCTCCAAGCCGAGCGCAGCTTGGTCGACGTGGACGGGGCAAAGATTGTGCGAACAATATTTCAGCTGTCTCGCTGTTTGTTTGTATCTTTCTTTCTTAGTTCCGCGGAGATATGAAGAGAAATGATGGCAGTTTTCCGCACGGATAAATGACACGCGCCCCGGGCGTAATCCTTAAGGGCTGTTATGTTCCATTTGAAGAGTGGTTTTTTTACTTTTTCGAGCTACGAAGCGCCTCCGCTTTTAGCAACAGGACCTTCTCTACAAAGGATAACGTCTATCGCCAATACTAAAATCATGAAATTTTTGAATTTGACATTAGTGAATCTTTATTTGTTAGTTTACTGAAAATGCAGACGGTAGAGAAATTAGGGTAAGATTTGTCACGTACTTGTCAAAATGATTAAGAAAACCTGTGTCTAGCGTGATATGCATAACTTGTGACTTCTGTTTATAATGAGTTACTATAAGCGGCAGTCCTGGCTGCTTTGCAGACAGAGAAACAAGCGGCAGTCCAGGCTGCTTTGCAGACAGGGAAACAAGCGGCAGTCCTGGCTGCTTTGCAGACAGGGAAACAAGCGGCAGTCCTGGCTGCTTTGCAGACAGGGAAACAAGCGGCAGTCCAGGCTGCCTTGCAGACAGGGAAACAAGCGGCAGTCCAGGCTGCTTTGCAGACAGGGAAACAAGCGGCAGTCCAGGCTGCTTTGCAGACAGGGAAACAAGCGGCGGTCCAGGCTGTTTCGCGGACAGGGAAACAAGCGGCGGTCCTGGCTGCTTTGCATACAGGGAAACAAGCGGCAGTCCAGGCTGATTTGCAGACAGGCAAACAAGCGGCAGTCCAGGCTGCTTTGCAGACAGGGAAACAAGCGGCAGTCCAGGCTGCTGTGCAGGCAGGGAAACAAGCGGCAGTCCAGGCTGCTTTGCAGACAGGGAAACAAGCGGCGGTCCTGGCTGTTTCGCGGACAGGGAAACAAGCGGCAGTCCAGGCTGCTTTGCAGAAAGGGAAACAAGCGGCAGTCCAGGCTGCTTTGCAGACAGGGAAACAAGCGGCAGTCCAGGCTGCTTTGCAGACAGGGAAACAAGCGGCAGTCCAGGCTGCTTTGCAGACAGGGAAACAAGCGGCAGTCCAGGCTGCTTTGCAGACAGGGAAACAAGTGGCGGTCCAGGCTGCTTTGCAGACAGGGAAACAAGCGGCAGTCCAGGCTGCTTTGCAGACAGGGAAACAAGCGGCGGTCCTGGCTGTTTCGCGGACAGGGAAACAAGCGGCAGTCCAGGCTGCTTTGCAGACAGGGAAACAAGCGGCAGTCCAGGCTGCTTTGCAGACAGGGAAACAAGCGGCATTCCAGGCTGCTTTGCAGAAAGGGAAACAAGCGGCAGTCCAGGCTGCTTTGCAGACAGGGAAACAAGCGGCGGTCCAGGCTGCTTTGCAGACAGGGAAACAAGCGGCAGTCCAGGCTGCTTTGCGGACAGGGAAACAAGCGGCAGTCCAGGCTGTTTCGCGGACAGGGAAACAAGCGGCAGTCCAGGCTGCTTTGCAGACAGCGAAACAAGCGGCAGTCCAGGCTGCTTTGCGGACAGGGAAACAAGCGGCAGTCCAGGCTGCTTTGCAGACAGGGAAACAAGCGGCAGTCCAGGCTGCTTTGCAGACAGGGAAACAAGCGGCGGTCCAGGCTGCTTTGCAGACAGGGAAACAAGCGACAGTCCAGGCTGCTCTGCAGACAGGGAAACAAGCGGCAGTCCAGGCTGCTTTGCAGACAGGGAAACAAGCGGCGGTCCAGGCTGCTTTGCAGACAGGGAAACAAGCGACAGTCCAGGCTGCTCTGCAGACAGGGAAACAAGCGGCAGTCCAGGCTGCTGTGCAGGCAGGGAAACAAGCGGCGGTCCAGGCTGCTTTGCAGACAGGGAAACAAGCGGCAGTCCAGGCTGTTTCGCGGACAGGGAAACAAGCGGCAGTCCAGGCTGCTTTGCAGACAGGGAAACAAGCGGCAGTCCAGGCTGCTTTGTGGACAGGGAAACAAGCGGCAGTCCAGGCTGCTTTGCAGACAGGGAAACAAGCGGCAGTCCAGGCTGCTTTGCAGACAGGGAAACAAGCGGCAGTCCAGGCTGCTTTGCGGACAGGGAAACAAGCGGCAGTCCAGGCTGCTTTGCAGACAGGGAAACAAGCGGCAGTCCAGGCTGCTTTGCAGACAGGGAAACAAGCGGCAGTCCAGGCTGCTTTGCAGACAGGGAAACAAGCGGCAGTCCAGGCTGCTTTGCAGACAGGGAAACAAGCGGCAGTCCAGGCTGCTTTGCAGACAGGGAAACAAGCGGCAGTCCAGGCTGCTTTGCAGACAGGGAAACAAGCGGCAGTCCAGGCTGCTTTGCAGACAGGGAAACAAGCTATAGGTCGAAATCGTCAGAACACAGAGGGTTTTTATTTGCCAGCCACGAATGGTCTAGTTCCTCTCGGGTTTCCAATTCCACCGGTTCTCCCATTTCACCGATGTGATTCGGTCTCGCGTCTAGCCCCGGGGTCTCCACCGAAGGTATACATAAGCTGCACTCACGCTCATTAGATTCTGTCTGCAGCGAGCTGCTGCATCCGAACGCTCGGGATTTATAATGATATCACGAGATCGTTATAATAACGCAATCTGCTGTTTGGTTTGCGGTTTTGATATCGGTTCTATTCACGAGACGTCGCCGTTGTTGGATTTCGTGTTTGTGGTCGTTTGCATCACATGGCGAGCTGCCAGAGGGTGTATCGTTCGAGTAATAGGCTTAGAGAGTTATAACAGGTGAAAAGATTCACAAATAGGAAAGACATTGATAGGGATTTTAGAAGTAATATTACTTTTTGATAGCACTAAAAAAAAACTGTTTTATTGAAATCTAGCTTTCCATAAACACTTTTCCAGCGTTACGCAAAGCTTAGCTGAATGCTAAATGTATGTTAAGCTTACAATACGCACACTTGCCAAGAGTTTTATTGAAAAAAAGGGGTAAAACGGTGTCTTTTTTTAGCGAGTCTCGTGTTTTAGATAATGTAAGTCTCGACCCTGTTCTACCACCGAAGGTTCAATTATTAATTCGTGAAATCTGGGTATCGCCATCTGAGCAGTAAATACCTCGCCATTCAATCAAAATCCTGCAGGTATTTTGACAGCTGACGTGTACACAACTTGCCCAACTAATTCCACAACCACGCTGAAGATCCAACCGTCAATTAGCCCCCAAAATCTGACACATTCTCCGGCGGTCACTGCTTCCTATACTACGAGCGTGCATGCATTGCAATCAAACCAAAAACTAAATCTCAACCTAAATCAAATCTGCCCATTTCGACATGGGAACACTAGCAGCGCAAAATTGCCCAAATTAACGCGAGCGCCAAGCCAAAATAGGTTATGCATAACCCCCCTCCGCTCCACCCGCGTATATTCCGAACG
Source organism: Nemurella pictetii (assembly GCA_921293315.2). Classification (NCBI taxonomy): domain Eukaryota; kingdom Metazoa; phylum Arthropoda; class Insecta; order Plecoptera; family Nemouridae; genus Nemurella; species Nemurella pictetii. Next base: position 11,297,101 of record OV121123.1, on the reverse strand, counting down.
CCTATAGAGCCGTGGCAAAATTCAATTACCTAATCATGGCCGCATAATCGAATTCCCTCTGCTTCCTCTAACGTTGCTATTAGCTGGTATTAGCGACGGTGGCGCCGCACACAATTCGGTGGCATTCGCTGATGAAATAATCGTCACGTGTGGGATTTGGCGCGGGGGGGGGGGGGGGGGGTGGTTTCATCTCGATAGGCTAATCCCGGCTTCGTGGCAGCATCCTTTATGTGCGTGGCGTAATGCGTGTCTTAGATGGCCGGATGGATCAGGCCGGCGCGAACAAGGCTCTGATTGGATAATCGGATAAGTCGTTCGCTGGGGCACGGTGCGTTCATTTTAGCCCCCATCCCCCCACGACCAGAACAGACGGACTTAAAAAATATTCTGCTGTCTCTTCTGTCACTAGGTCTGTTTTCGTTGTATCGAACGCATCAAACATTCGTACGGGTTGCCTTTGTCGATTTCAATTTTAGTAAAGAATTGTCTACCAATAGACCTATTCCACTCAGAGAAAAATAACGTCAGATACCCACTGGACTACCGTTTTGGAAAAAATATTTATTGGCTCTGCTAAATAAGAGAGGAAGACAGGGAAATCACAACCCGAATTGCTCTGCCTGGCTTTAGCAGGGTGGGTATCATGACGTCAATTTGATAGAATTGTGTTCGAATGGAACAGCTGTATACCTACTGATTTTGATCGAAATAAGCATGCAAATAAAGATGTCTAGGGTTACACATAATATGAGTGTTCCATAACTCCCAAAGATATTTTATCTATATAGAGCCGCAAATAACTTAGTAGTAATAAAATTGATACCCTACCAATATTTTTACTCGCCCATTAGGTCTGGAGTCTTAGTATAACAAACGAATTTCTGCTATCAAACTGTCACCGTCACACCCCACATTTTTTGGCAGCATCGTGAATGGAGAAAATTTAGAACTGAGCTAGGAAAATAACTCAACTCAGTTGGGGCGTTACGTTAGTAATCTTGACACGCCAGACAATTGGATATGAAACCATGATTTATCATGAGTAGACACCCGATTCTTTTGCCAAATTAGGCTTGAAAGTTTTGAAAGAGAAAAATACTAAAATTCTTAGCATTAAAAAAACGTCCCGTATATCGTAGTAGGTTCCCACTTGTAGGCATGTCGTAGACTCGTAGCATGTGGCTGAGTTCCCAATTAGACAAATTAGGCATTAGAAATGCCTTAGAAAAATTAAGAAATGCCATAAGCAGTGTCTAAAGATGTCGCAGTGTGATCAGACGCATCTGAACCCAAATGAAACTGACGACCCAGAAGGGAGCTCAAGAAATGGGTGACTTGGCTCCAGCTAAGAGAAAGTTGCCAAAGTTTTGCCCTCGGCTCAGAGTCTGGGGACTCGAAGCTTTGCTGCTCAGCTTTACGCGTACTTAAGACGTTCGCTCAGGTGTTGTCGCCTCGGGAGTCTGGATCGACGAGACCTCAGCAACGTACAACTCGGCTGGAAAGTACAGGCAATGTGTAGCAATGAATCATTGTCAGCTATAGTTCAAAGTATAGAGAAACTACAACGTTTCTGTGTACATTTCAGTCATTTTTGAATTTTAATTCCTTAGACTCGCGCCTTTTCCTAATCTTCGCAACAAAGTTTTCACAAAAACTAACTGGGTTCTTCAATGCCAACTTCCAAACTCAAAATTTTCCCGACGTTTTGAAAATCTTTGCTGGCTGCTTTATCAAGGGTCTCAACTCGATTGCCAAAAACCAAAACAAGAACCCTCCTCAAAGCAAAGAAACCAATATACTGACCATGCTTCCCAAAACACTAATATAGTAATATATATCGAGGAAATCCTTCAATTTTAAAACATGGAAGAAAGGTTTAATTGGTTGCTTGAAATGAAAACGACAAGGCCTTCTTCAAGGTCACATGTTCTTGCGAAATTTGACAAGTACATTCGTTCAGCTCAGCGTATTGTTTTTGAGAAATATCTGGTCAGCCATTTTCTTTTTTCTATCAAAAATTCTTTGAATTTTTCAGTTTTTTTTTTGCAGTAGCATCATATTTATTTCATTACATCTTGGCAACACATTTGTATCAAGAATGTATCACCGCTGGTGGTACCTTATCTTGAGTTACAAGGCCTGTCTCACCAACCTTGGTTTAAGCCAGATTTAGGACTCGCTCATCATTCAACGAGCGTGCACATGCAGCGTTTTTCTAGTACCATCTAAACATCCACCCTATTGTAATGTCTAATACCTAATGCCTAATAATCTAAGAACAAACCCAGATCTTGCAATCACCTTAATTCAAGCATTACCTAGAGAGATTGATTACCCAGCGTATTTCTCGTCGTTTCAAACAGGGTATAAAACATGTGGCAGTCTAGGTAACAGATCTGTAGTTTCCGTCGAAACTCTCCACTGGATACTAATCTCTTGTTTGTTTCCCGTCTCGCTGGAAACTTGTTGCAACTTGATGCCTTGCAGCCTGCTACTGGAGCAAGAGATTAAACTGACGCGTATCGTGACTGGTTTCAGTATGAACTTGTCTAAGATCGAGCTATGATTTTCACGTCGTCTCATGTTGTGCCAAGTTGAGCAGGTGCTTTTAGCTAAGTTCCAGGGAAAAGGAAACCCAAAAGAGTTCAGAATCTTCGGATATTGGCGCGAGATCATGGATTCTAGACGCGAAAAGTTGTATATAAGGAAAAAAACACATTAACAAATCGATTTCGATAGTCTTGGGTATGATGGGTGTTACCATAAAGTCTGGTAAACATCTGAATGGAGATTGAAAAGATTGCTACCAGATGCTGAAAACAAAGAAGAAGCAGAGAGATTAGTGAAACATGGTGGGCTTACGAAAGTTATCACGAAAGAAAAGAAACTTGAGCGTGAAATCGAACGAACTACGCTGTAGTATGTGACCACTGTATTTCTTGGATCGGTGACCATCCTCTTAGAAAGATATAGCAGCATAAATAAATACAAAAAAATATTGCAGCCTTGAGCGTTTTACGTTTATTTATTTCCGTTTCCGTGAGATATTGAAGAAATCAACTTCAAACCCAGAAAACAAGTTTTAATTAACTTTTTTTTATTTTTTTTACTTATTTAATCATAACGGTCGCTTAAAAAAAAAGTTTGTGAATAAATTTACCCAAAACTTTTCTTTTTGCCTCGGCTCAGCTCTGCGCAGCTCGTTTACTCGCAGTAGATCTTCATTTTGCCGACGAAAACTCGCGATTTCCTCCGAAATGTATCGCGAAAAGCCGGGGTGGAAAGCGATGAGTTATTACGGCAGGCCGCTCTTTGTTCGATGATTAATTGCATTTTTGGGTCGAGACGCTCATTTGGCGTTCACTTGCAGCCGAGTGGCTGTGTACCGGATATTATCCAACTTTATATTCGGCGTACAGAACACGGTTTCACCACCCCCCGCCCCCAGAACGTATCAACATAACGTTCAAAGTTTTGGGTGGCCACACATGCCCCTCAGTTAGCTGCAGAAGGCCAACTATAAATTGCCACGAAAAGTACACAAGCTTTGGTGTACCTTCCAGATAACTGAAAATGAAGCGAGCTGGGTACTACTGATGTTTTCGTTGAGCTTAAATTTGATTAAATTTTTGCTTGGGCTAAAACTCGCTTAGACGAAAGCTTTGTTTGAATTCCGGTAGAGCAAACAGCAGGCTTAGAAATTATTATAGATTTTGGTGGATGGTTGACCTCTATCAGCGATCTTGCTGAATTTCTACATCGAATTTCATTCTGTATTTTTGTTGGTAGCACGGCATGAAATTTGTTCTTCAATGCCGTTCTCACGTTGCTTGACAGGCTCTCAAAGCAATTTAGAAGATATATCAGTTTTAATTACTATCATGCTGATGAAGCAAGCCATGGCGTTTACTTAGCGTTCTAACAGGTTGATTAGCAGCTAGTCGCTATTATCTCCTTCGTTCAACAAGTTGAGAAAACTTGGTTGAACCAGCTGAACATTTTCATTCTCTGCTGGGAAGGTATACGGTGTATGGAAATAAAATTATCCATGCAAACGGAAGTCATCGGTCAGATACAGAAATCTTGAATCCCCCCGAGATGGTGTGATGATCATTCATCATCAATCATCATCAAGTGTAATCCTTTCTCTTCTGAAAAGCATGCAAATATGTTTTAGACCAACGTAAGCGCCAGTTTGAAGCGAAATATATTTTTCCATACAACTTCCACTTGTCTTCAACTTGCGAAGGGAACCAAAAATATACCATTTCATTTGGTAATACACCTATTATATTCAATCAAAATGACGTCATGATACCCACTCGCTAAAGCCAGCCAGAGAAATTCGGGTTGTGATTTCCCTGTCTTCCTTTGTTATTTAGCAGAGCTAATTAATATTTTTTCCAAACTGGTAGTACGTCCAGTGGGTATCTGACGTCATTTTTCTTTGAGTGGAATAGGTCTTTCGATAGTGGCCAATTTTCAGTTAATGCTTTATTGCTACGGCAAATGAAATGCCTAGATATTATTTAACAATCTGTTAACACAGATCTTATTTACAGTTGCCATGGTGATAACACTTTAACAAACCGCTAAGACTGAATAAACTGTGCGTTTGACTTTAAAAAATTCTAAAATGAAAGTAATCGCCCTTCAAAACACAAAAGCTTAGGCTCATCTGCTTCTGAAAAATTGATTTCTGATCCGCAAACCCAAGTTTCACTTTCATTTTCACTGCCAGCAAGTAATTCGATAAGAAAAAGTGGTGGATTACGGATCATGAAAAACCTCTCCTTGTGCGTTCGCAACTCTAGCTTCAAGATTTCCACTGTTGCCACAAAGTTTCCGTCAAGGGTGATATTAAATGAAGGATCATCTTGCAGATGAAATATTACACCTTGCGCGGAATTAATTGAAGACTCATCAACTTTTGCCGTTCTTGAGATTGATAATTCGCGCGGAACAAGATGTTGTTGCCACAAAACCACCGAGGGTCCTTAAAGTGAAGGTACTCTCGAAATTCAAATTGATTAAACTTGAAAGATCAAAAATACTTTCAAGTGGCATTTCGTACCACACTTCCCGGCATGCCATGGAACATTTTGTGCGGCATGGTAACGTGCTCAGATCAGGAAGATACTAGACTCATTGGCAAGTTTTAATCTTCATTTCTAGTTCGTTTATATTTGTAAGGAAACACTGATAGGAGAACTGAGAAAGTTTAGGAAGGTAAGAAAATCTGGAAAAATGAAGATAGTATGAAGCATCCACATTTAAATGTGTTCCACATCACAAATACAATCACCAATATATACCACCACCACCATTACCAATACCAATATTTTTTTTAAACATTGCAACACACTACACTAATGCAACTACAACTATAATAACTATAAAACAACTTCATAATGTTTTACAACTGAGACAGTTCAAGTTTTTTGTGAGATGTACTTTCACTTTCACGAGAAATGACAAGACATACCAATCTCTTAGAGGTATCAGTCAGGACTCATCCCATCGACATACGGTTTCAATTTCAACATATCCCAATAAGTCAACACACTAAACCCTACAGCAGAGACACCTGCGCCCCACGCTCCATGAAACACCTCCACCACAACAACAAAACCCAACCTCACGCGAAACAATCCCCATAAATCTAACTCCAACTAACTGAAATCAAACTCTCGCGCCACCCAGGGCCAACATATTGGGGCGTCGAGGAGTTGACCAACTATTCCCGGATTTCCATAGCGCGGCACCCCCGTCCCCGAGTCCACGGCGTTGGCGCTGACAGCGCTCTGACAGCGCCCTTTTCATTAACACCCAGCAAGACAAAAGAGCGGTGCTCTGGTGGGTTCTCTGTGGTCTGCTAACCAGGCGTATACACTTCGTGCTCCCAGACCGCTGAAGGTGATAGATCCTCTTCGAGAGGGTGTGAGAGGCTGGAGGGAGGTTAGCGTGAGCTGGGTTTGGGTGTTTGATTTGATTGCATATTGGTATTGCGGATATGGACAGGGTGGATTTGGTTGTGGGGAAATGGCTGGGGGTGGGTTGAGTTTGTTGAGTTTTGGGATTTGGTGAGGTTTGCTTAGTTCGCGAGTCCGGGATGGAATTGTTTTTGATTAAATTAGATTGAAAATGAATTTGAAAATACAAGATTTATAGGTTGAATATCTACGTAGATCTATCACGCAATAACAAATCCACAAAAAGATATGTTCTGGGAAATCTAAAAATTCTTGTTAATCATTGTAAACGTGTGCGGAATGTAATATCAAACGCAATTCTACGCACAAGTAATCAGCTTCTCTTTAAATTCGGGCATTTCACTTCACTCCGTCTCTTTTCTTCACTTCTTAATAATTATTTCCATTCTGCTTTGACCTTCCGCCTCGCTTTCTCCTGATCCACTTGAATCAAATTTCCATCTCGGATTCTTCGACACGATTTCCCACTTTTTCCACCATGATTTTCCCGGTCGCTCCTCGCTTTTCATCAGTTCTAGCGGAGACGACGTAACTTGGACGGAAATCTTTGACGTTTCATTCCAGTTAACTTGTAATTGATTCATTCTACTCGGTTTAATTGCGTTGCGACGGGAAACACATCTACTCATTTTAAATCAAAGAACAGGATTTTAAAATTAATTTTAATGAGTTTTAATGAAAAAAAAACAGTATTTTCTGCTCCTTTATCAAAATATATTCCAATTTCCACTTGACTTTGAATAATGGCATCGGTCTTGTTGTGTTTTTCTTGATGTCGTTCCACTGCGATGTGTATCATTTCCGAGATTTATCCCCTACATTATGTGCGCCAATGATGAATCCGAACGCTCCATTCATTTACCTTGCCGGTGTACACACTGACAAAGAACTTACTGCTGCTCTGGAGTCTGCGAGACTCAAACAAGATCGTATAACAAGCCGAGTGAGATTGCCTGCTGCACTTAAGAACATAGTCAGTCACTCATCATTAGTCATTCAGCTGCAGCGGGAGGTTTTTAATCAGTGATATTAACTGTTATTTGCTTTTGGTAATTTAACTTGCATATTCAATTTATTTTACCAGTGGCTTTCGTATTTGATACAGAATTTGAGAAAGAGAGCGATAAAACATACTTGGTTTCTCAGAGTGGTTCAGAGCGAAGGAAAGACGCTGTTGTATTCTACGCTTTTACTCAATTTTGACTGACTTTTGGTCCTCAAAAGGAGTTTGGTTGCCGCAACGTTGCCAACGTTGGCGTGGTCATCTTCAGAACTGTGGTGAAGCATTAAAAAGAGAGCATAACCGTTAAATAAACCACCAAAAACATACTTGATTGCAACATTCTCAGAGTAATTAGTTCTTTCTTGTCGCACATGAAATACATTTCACCTTGCTCTAGTTACACAAAGTATGATATATAGTTCAGTGCATATATCTTCGAGTTCCTGTAGGTTTTAGCTGTCTCTGTGGCTCCCCAGAAACCCTTGGCGGTCCGTCGTGACCTATCCATTGCCAGCATAATGCAGGAGCAACGCTCCACGGTGCTCGGAAAGCACGCCAGGGAAACCGACAACGCTGCAAAATTGAACTCGACAATTAATCTTGTGCAAAGACAGCTTTCGGAGACCAAACAAAAATCTCCCTCTTTTCTTGCCGACGACGACAGCGTCAACCAACTTTCTCGTCCCCTAAAAATATAAAACTCTGCAAAAAGAAAGGCTAAATTTTTTCTTCACCTTATTTTAAACTGAAATAACTTGCCATCGGTTTCAATTGAACGTTTTGCAAAGTTCTTAGCTACTCGCTGAACATTCATCATCCGGCCCTGAAACCGCTAACTAACAAGCTAGATGCTTTATTTGCGTTGAATCCACAGGTCTCACTTGCTGGAGCCTAAGTTGCCTGGACCGCCGTCGGTGTCACAGCCGGCAAAGAAGGTGTCCAATCACCCCGATTGTGTTGTTCACAAGAAAACGAAGGGGACACTTGACTTTGCCTCCAAGGCAGTTTACATGGACACTTTTGTGCATTTAAAAGCCGATCCTTTTATTTGGCATGTCTGTACAACCGATTTTAATTGAGGAAACAAGTTGTTTGTTGGAAGAAAAGAAAGCCAGAAACAGTACACAGTTATGATCCTAGCCCTTGATCGTAGCTCTGTTCTACAGCACGAACCTACCTTACAACGTATATGCCACGAACCTACCTTACAACGTATATGCCACATTCGAATTGGCCCATTCAAGGGTCAATAAGTGTTCACCTACTACAAATTTATTCTCATAAAAAAAGAATTGCCATCTAAATTTTGATCATCTTTGGAATCATCTTTGAATGTGTTATTTTATTTGCTTAAAAAAAATTATTTATCAAAAAACACAAATTTGTTGAGCTGGAGACTGTATATTTCGCGTTGCTATTTGACAAAGAGTATCATTGAAGGTGATAACTACACTTGCTTACATTTACCTCTAACTTTACTCCCTGATTTCGCCCAGGGAGTTTCCGAGGATATTTTCTTTCAATTTAACCAGAATAAAGATTTCCAATCAGAAATCCATGTCCACATCCAAATGGGCATGTAATCGCAAAGAGTTTGGCACCGCTTTTGTCGCATACCCCCCGACGGCAATCAAGTCTCACTATACCCTCGGCGCTCGACAAAATACCTTTCCATCCCCCTGTTCGCAGCCTCGCCAGCGCAACCCTTAAAGCAGCATTCGGAGCTAAGCACCCGGCAGGCGCCCGCGCCCGGTGTGTTAGCTTGATGGATTACACATTAGCTCGCGGCGGGGGTGCGGGCGGGGGGGGGGGGGGGGGGTGCGATCGAAGACGCTGGGACGCCGGCGTCGCGACGCCCGTGACGGTCTGCGTGTCGCCGGGCGTCGCTGCTTGACGAGGGAAATTGATGTTTTGTCACTGACGGTCGTGAGCAGGGTTTTGAAAATGCACTTTTTTCTGTCGGGTTTGAGTTGGTGAAATAATGCAGGAGATATCATCAAGTTGATGATCAAGGCGATGCATCCTATTGGGATCTGCACTATATTTTGATCATGTTGATTTCTGTAAAGTCTCCGATGACAATCGATTATTCTCTACTACGCAAACAATAAGAAAAAAACAGATTTGAGAAATGTTTAATTTTAATAATTTTTTTCGTGAATAAATACAAGTTTGACAGCGTTCTGTAGTTTAATTTGACTAAATGAGTACAAATAAATACCAAATCCCTTTTTTCTTGTACAAATTTAATTGACTGAAGTACTTCGTTGTTCATTAAAGGTCTACATTTCTATTTTTCATTAAGTCCCTTTGGAAATTGATAATGAAAAGCAGCGAGAGCTTAGCAATTACGGTTGGAGGGCTGCATTTTCACCGTAATGAGCCGAAAGCGACGACAAATTATTGTTGTGAGGCGAAAAACAGCGGGGAAAATTGAAAATAAGATTGCCAATTTTGTAGCTGCTTCCTCACAAGCACCTTGGCGGCTCGTTTGGCTGAGCAAACGCGGTGTCTTGAGCGTTATTAGCGTAGAAAAGCTCTGCAGGCGAGACAAGCAGGTCTCTTGATAGGGAATTATAATGCATGGGTGATTTTAGGCAACTGGGCTGGGGAGAGGATCTTTGCGAAGCAGGCCATTCAAGTCGATTTTAGAGTTAAGGTTAATATAGCATTCTCATGCTACGCTTACGACTGAATTAATTGATAAGTATTTGATATAGTTTTTGGGGTGTTCTTGAAAGTGTGATACAGAATCGATATTTTGGTAGAAATGAAAAAAAAAATCCTGTACCGCTTTATAACGGTGCAAAGAAAAATGAAGCAGGCTGCTTAATTTTCCGATTGATTAAAAAATCTTACTTTTATTTAAGCGTTTACTTTAAGAAGTTTTACAGTAAAAGGTCTACCAAAAAGTGCATAGAACATATTTTTTTCATTTGTCATGCCCATAAAAGTTTGCTCATTTCAGGATTAACCGATGTCAACATCTTCTACGATCGCAATTAAAGGAAGCGAACATTCGTTACCAATTTCACTTGGAGCAATAATTTGTAAGCCCCTCTGTATCGCCCTGCGGCTACATATGCTCCACCGAGCCATAGCTTGCCTCTCAACTAGGAAGCTATTCGAGAAGCTGTACGCCAAGAGAGGTGTATAATATAAAGTGCCACCATCCTACGGTTAGCTACCCGGCAAGGGTGAAATTTATTTTTAGTACGAAGCCGAAATCCCCGGGATGTTTCGGGGTTGGTTTATATTAAGCTGCAACTGAAAACATTGCCCTATTTCTAACATTATTTCCCACATGTCACACGCGGAAAATGTAGGCTCTTATGTGTTGCCGGCTGGAAACCGGGAAAAGGGCGGTTGAACTAGTGTGTGTGCGTTTTCTTGTGAGTGGTGGTGATTTATTTGAAGTGTTCCTCTTTTGTCGGACGGTTTTTTTTGTGTGTCTGGTGACTTATAGACGTTTTGTGGCTATCTGCAGGAAGTTGGATGTGGTATCCTCCGTGCTAGTAGCGGTGGAGGTGCCGTTTTGAACTATTGACATCTATAAACCTATAAATATTTGCCACTGATATGATCGATCCTCCCACTTATTCATTACTAAGCATCTACGTCGATTTTAATTTCACTCCCAGAACACCAGCAAAGTTAATTACACGAAAACAAAAAACTATGAACTATATTTTAGAAAAAAAAACAGCATCCACGTGAAACTTATTTATAGTTGGCTGTTATTAAAAACACGAAGCGCTCTTGGCGATCAACTATCTGGAAGGTTTTAAATTGCGTTCTTTACTCAACATTAATCCAGCTCACAACATATCTGACACATTGCTTGACAAAACACCGCCCGGACCATCTTCGCTCTAGGAAACCCACCCTTCTTTGGCGCTCAATACGCCTCCTTAGAGATTCTTTATAATAGCGGAGGCGTCATCTTTCCTCCAGCAGCTGTCAGTCATGCAGTCAAGCCTTGTTAGTTCCCGATAAACCTACTCCCTGGCGATATTGAGTTGTTTGCACGCGGCAAGGGCTGACGCCACCGGAAAACAGTGGCGGATACGTCAAACACAAACAACGAACACCCTTGACTCTTTACTGCCTGCAGCACATCTGTTGCGAGGCGGACGGCTGGGAACGTGCGACGCGTTCGGTGGGAAGTTGAAGCGCGTAGCACGCTGGCTGTGAGGCGGACGGCTGGGAACGTGCGACGCGTTCGGTGGGACGTTGAAGCGCGTAGCACGCTGGCTGCGAGGCGGACGGCTGGGAACGTGCGACGCGTTCGGTGGGAAGTTGAAGCGCGTAGCACGCTGGGTGCGAGGCGGACGGCTGGGAACGTGCGACGCGTTCGGTGGGTCGTTGAAGCGCGTAGCACGCTGGCTGCGAGGCGGACGGCTGGGAACGTGCGACGCGTTCGGTGGGACGTTGAACCGCGTAGCACGCTGGGTGCGAGGCGGACGGCTGGGAACGTGCGACGCGTTCGGTGGGAAGTTGAAGCGCGTAGCACGCTGGCTGCGAGGCTGACGGCTGGGAACGTGCGACGCGTTCGGTGGGACGTTGAAGCGCGTAGCACGCCGGCTGCGAGGCGAACGACTTGGAACTTGTTACGATTTTGAAACAATGAGACGCAAAATTGGTGGGGTTTTTTTGGAACTTTAATTTGTTACCAATTTTGTTTAAAACGATGATTGTTATTTATATTAAAAAAATATATTTCGAAACTGTTTTCTTTGGTTTAAATCATGCTCGAAGCTGGCCGACCATGCAATCTGTACTTTTGTTTGTGTTTTAATAATATTCATGTCAAATTTTATAGGTCCTGACATGTTTTGTTGCTTTTTCTCAGAATAGATTCAAAATCAAATGGAGACACCGGGATTTTGTTTAGATATTATGTACAACCCCGAAATCTCGGCTCCTCGACATAACGGCTTGTTAAAATTGACTGTCAGAGCCTGTTAACGTTATGAACGTTTCATATGACGATGCCGGCTCGCTGACACACTCGATGGTATAAATACCACAAGGCGAAACTTCCATTTCGGCTAATGTTCACAACAACAGCTCCTAGAAGCAACCCGCAGAGCAAACCTGGCACCTCCGAACGAGATGTCAAAAATGTTCGCCTCTCTCTTGAAGCTCTCACAACCATATAAATCGAATTATGAGTTTCTTTCAAGGAATTTAAATTTAGTTGAGTTATTATTTCATGTACCTATGTAGCAAATAAATAATCTCACAAAAATATTTCAATATAGTAACAAAACAGGGAACATTTTGATTCAAACTATTATTGGATGAGCGAGCGAAAGATTCGTGCATGAAGTATTCTGCTAATCAGAAAAATAAAATGACTTTTTAAATAAAAATGATACTAAATATACTTGATCATGAAAGCACCGTTTTCAACAATATGATTGTCAAATGTTTTCCGTTTGGATTTCCTCAGGGAGGTTACGGCTCGCCCATCCTGCAACGAGTGTAGGCTCTACTAATCGTTTACCTAGTTATTACTAACGAAATATTCCACCAAAACTGAGTTACTGACATGGGAATTAACCCCGGACCTATATCTAGCTACCACTTTACACCTACAACTTCTATCTACTACTTACACTCAAAAACTAATACTACCCCACCTATACTAATTCCTTACTACCAACCACTTGCTACACACTTACTAGAAACCAAATAACTGATTTAGACGGCCAAATTTTTAACGGCCGATTAGTAACCTCCAGTAAAAACTCATCTCCATGGTGATAACCTATCGGAAGCTTCTGCTTTATTCCCGACTGGAAGATTACTATTTAACTGTACATTGCAAAAACCGGTCCTAAATTATACAAAACTTACTTAACAGTAGGTACATGTCAGCATTGCTTATCGCTGTCATCCTCTTTGTTGTTCGATGTCCGACCCAGCCTCCAAGCACGCCCCCCCCCGCCCCCGCCCCCGGTCACCGGATCCGACACAAAACACCTCAGTTCCGCCACTGGCTCCTCGCGCACGACGCCTCCCTTAGCAAACAGGAAGCCAGCCACGAATGGATTTTCCTTCACGCCTAGTCGAATGGACGAAGCAATTTTCATCCGCCGGGGACGCGGCTGGCTCTGGCTGTGGAACCCACCCTGTGCGACGAGATTGCTTATTGCGGGGGATGACGGACGTCGGGGTAGATTCGCCGCGAATGGGCGCCCGTCGCTGGTTGTCGCCAGCGGGGTGGATGCAGCTTATTGGGAATTTGTTTATCTTTGAGGCGCGCGAAAGGCATTTTAGATGGGGTTGAGGTTTCGGTGTTCACTCACTGTCAGGTGGTTTCACTGTGGGGATGTTTTGACGTTGCACACGAACAATGGACCTATTCTACTGAGAGGAAAATGACGTCAGATACCCACTGGACGTACTACCTGTTTGGAAAAGATATTAAATTGCTCTGCTTAATACCAAAAGAAAAAGGGGGAAAACACAGCCCGAATTGCTCTACCTGGCTTTAGCGAGTGGATATCATGACGTCATTTTTGTAGAATTTTGATTGAATGGAATTTTATTGCCATTGTGGATGTGAGAAAATTTCTAAGTATTACAATATTCGAAACTTTCGGTGAAATTGGGCGACTGGTGGCGAACCTGGCGACAAAGATAGAAGTCAAATGAAACAAGTGCAGTTATCATCCGAAAAGATACTCCTTTAAGATTTGAGATTGAGCAACAGTGGCAAACATAGTCCCATTAAGGTTACGTAAGATGTCGTTAGTTTTTTTTCCAAGTTGTATCTCGAAGGCTATGTTGTTTTAATTTCTTCCCTTGCCGCCTAGGCAGCGCTGACGATTCTGTCACCAGCTCCACAAAGCTATTTTGATGAGAGTGAATATCATGTGAAATGCTGTGATATATTTTTTGTGGAAGAAGTGTATAAAAAATCGGCTTCGAAAACTATTTTCTAGCCGTACATAATAGCAACAAAGAAATAATGCAGTTTCCGAACTTCTTTCAATTTTAAATAAGCGCCTTCGTATTTTCTTGTCCAATGCAATATTCAAATCTTAAACGAACACCCCTAGCAGTAGTTTCTTGTTGCCTGAGATACTGTATATTCAAATGTTTGCGACCAACGAACGATATCGGGATGAACTACATGACAGTAAAATAATGTAGTATTTTGTATTTACACGAAAATCTCTTTTTTTGGATATAAAATAGCAAATAAATTGCACTGGTCTCATAAATACCAACCGTGTATTCTAGTACATATTTACATGGCAACATTTTGTTAAGATATAAGATTAATATGTAAATATTTACCTTTTAGATGCATTAAATTGTCATTTAATGTAATTATAAGTCCCTAAAATCGCTTAGAAATATTAACCACCAGGCCATCAGCCCAGCTACTGTCACCGAAGCCTCAAATTGAACAGTGTCGCTCCTAACTAATGCAAATCCGACGGAACCACAATCATTATTGCCGGAAGCGGGTTAAGCTTTAGTTCACCATCCCCGTCAAATCCTCTCTCGCCCCTTTCCACATCCACGATTACACACGCCACTGAACAACTCCGTTTTAATGCGTGCGAACCAGCGGCGCACCGTAATGCACGATGAATGAGATAAACTTGGATTGGAAACATAGGATGTATTCATTTAAACATCGTGTAAGTCATGCAATTGAAAATAATGGTTTTTGAATCTGGTGTAATTTGTAGCAAGTCAAAAAAGCACGTACTAACATACTTGCATCCAAACTTTGTAGAATTCAGTTCACAATATAATGGAAGCTATAAAGTTAGTAGAACTAAGTGTAGAGTTGTAAGGGTAGTGTAAGTTGTAAGTGCAAGTATCGTGCTTCCGATTCTGTTTGAATGTATCTTCTACAAGTGCAACACTAAAAATAGTTGAAAAAGAAAACTATTGCTAATAAAAGTTGTTTTATGCCACCCTTCTCCAAAGTTAAACATTTAACATCTTGACTTTGTGATAAAAAAAAAGCAACATCAAGCTGTAAGAAGCATCCCCAGTCGATGGGAAAACTTCTTAGACCTACTAAGCCTTAGGACTAAGAGTCTCTGCCCTTATGGCCGGTTTTAAAATGTAAAATGTAAGTCACTTACCTCCAGTGACTCATCTATATGGTCATCTCTATCAGCTGCTTCTGCTTGCATCCTATCTGAAAGATAACTATCCAACTGAACAGTATAAAACCGGTCCCTAGCCAGATAAAATCACCTCTCAGCACGCCACTGTCACCTCCTAATGGCAATCAGGATCGATGTTGTATCGACTACAAGTTGACTCGAATGCGGTTCCAGCAGAACGCTTTGACGAGGCATCTGCAGGGTCATATCGTTCCCAACATTCTGTGCCTCTACCCAACGACTTGAGCACCAGCGCTTTGATCGTAAGAAGATTGGCGCGAGTCCATGTCTCGTTTGACACCGGCTTTGACATTGGAGACTTGCAATTTGGCCACCCCTCGGGGTGGGTAGAGGGGGAGGAAATTGGAGGATTAGGGGATGTTGACGTTTTTATTCGCCGGGTTGGCGGGGTTGCGACGGGTTATAACTGTGTCTGCGGTGGCTGGCGAAACTTTGATAAGAGGCTGCTGGATTAGGGCGCATGGCTTGTGGATGAAACGTGTATTTCATGTCAACCGGTTACAGAAAATTGAGGTTATTTGATCTGGTAAATTCGTAGCAAGGTATATCGGATCTCGTTATACCTTTATTAGGGGGTTAGGTTTCGGAAATTCAGTTTTGGTTTGCAGTCTGGCATAAATAACAGCCCACGAAATTGCTCAATTGAGTTTCTGAATGGCATTATATAAGTCAAAAAGATATATTTTGCCTTCCATATTATACTAAAATGTTAAATGAGAATGATAGGGATTTGAGAAAAGGGATTCGAGAAATGGAATAACTTAAGAGCAAGTGAAGAAATGATGGAGAGTGTGAGAAAATTTAAGGAGGAATGAGAGTGGGATTGGACGGTATCAGGGACACAGACAAAATCACATGCGAATGGATGAATCAGCTTAAAATAATGAATAACTCCAAAACCCGGTAAGGTTATTTTCGATGTGAAACCAGATAAGATTATCTACGAAACTCGCTCAAACGAACTAAAATTACTACGTTCTTATTTCGACGTTTAACTCGGACGGCCTGATTGGCACAGTTGGCTTCAAATTAAGAAACAAAAAATAAAAAGGATCAAAAATACCAAAAGATCCAATTTGGCCTGCGTCTAATCGGATGAGCAACGTCGTTAGATCCACAATCGCCTTCTGTTGTGATAAGAGAAGCCGTCCTCGAGACGAGCAGAAAGGCAATATTCTGGCAGACAACGAGGGCTCTTCTCCAGCCAATCAACGTGACTGAAATGTGAAAATTGCTGCTTTGTGGAAGCTGAGAGCAAAGAGTCTAGATTGCCTTCTGTTTTCAAAAAATGTTTTTTGTGCTCTCACGAAAAAATGAAGAAAATAATGCATGACAATTAGACACTGTTAGAGATTTTAAATGTACACTTCTAGCATTATCAAACAAAGTATCTTTTTACAGTTTTGATAACCTTATGCATCCATAGTTTCATGGTAACATGTCAAAACTTATATAACTGCACAAAAGTGAAATCAAACGAGGAAAATAAAATTTACATGTAAACAAATAATTGGAATGACTAATGATAGGTCGTTGCCAATCCTAGAAACCGCTACTAAAGTCACTCAAGGTTATTACACTCGATTTGATCAATTGTATGGATACGGTGTTGCGGTGAAATCCATTTCGTCTCTTAATCTCTAACCCGGATGTTGAAGTATCGGGCTCTCTTCATAATCGACTTGAGTTGCTTTTAACAAAACATGCGGCGGTGAAGAACCTCGAGCAAAAGAGCGAGCAATAAATATAGTGCTGTTGGCACATTTTATCGGCGAGGTACTAATTTTTAAAATGTTCGTTCACTCGCTATCGACCTTTTAGCCACTAAACGGACAGGAGCTGGGGTTGGGTTGGGTCTGGGTGTCCGGGGTTGAATTTGGTAATATCGTAAGCACCTGCTCTTGAGAGATTGGTCGGTTGTATTTTCAATGTATAGATAGAATCTTTATTATTAGAAACGTGATATACAATCCAAAATTAGTATCCGTAATGCATAGCCCTGGACAGGTGAAAAAATCTGTATTCAAATCCCGGTATGGATAAAAAAAATAATTGGAAGTAAAAATGAAGGCAATGAAATAAACTAGTTCCACAGCGTTTCATAATAATATGTAAGTGAGAATAATTTAACCCCCAAACCCCCAAACCCCCAAACCCCCAAACCCCCAAACCCCCAAACCCCCTTTGTTTTGGAGTGGCTGTCACCGAGAACAGCTTGGACCAAAGGCGATCAACTTGGATATAAATCATAAGCTTTACAGGCCACATCTCGTACACGATACTAGAATGTTGCATTCTGCAAATAAAAAAGTACTAATAACCAGGAACTCGGCTGCTTCAGCTTTTCTGTGCTGTGATTTTTGCGATTGACGAGGTTAATTTTAAAATAGTTGGCCGAAAATGCCACCCCTAGAAAAGTGCTACCCTAAGTGCCACCCTAAGTGCCACCCTAAGTGCCATCCTAAGTGGTTGAATTAACCTGGATTCGGCCCTGGACAGCAATGATGTCATCAGTACAACCAATGCATGCCTATATTTTACTGTGACCCGTCTTCATAGACAGCAGTCTAGGCATCTTAATCTTAAGACGTAGGACGGCTACAAGAAAGCTGCATCGGAGCCCGACAAAGGAATCAGCGAGCGACTAACGAACGCAACCCGATTCTCGACTGCTTCATCTCAAACCAACACATCCAAATTTTTCGAAATGTAAAAAGAGTAAATCCCCTTTTCGTATTCCGTTTGACGGCAGGAAAGTTAAAATAGATAATGGTTGTGACGGCGCCAGGCAAAGGAATAGCAAATCAGCTGAAATATTGTTGATGTCGGCGTTTGTTCGGCGCTGTTGATTGCGTGCTAATTGCTAGAGGTTGAAACATTTCTTGTTTCGCTGTTGCAAACACAAACAATCGAAAGTTTGCCATGGGAGTTGGGAGAGACCAAACACAAAGCCCGTAGCACGCTGGCTGCGAGGCGGACGGCTGGGAACGTGCGACTCGTTCGGTGGGACGTTGAAGCGCGTAGCACGCTGGGTGCGAGGCGGACGGCTGGGAACGTGCGACTCGTTCGGTGGGACGTTGAAGCGCGTAGCACGCTGGGTGCGAGGCGGACGGCTGGGAACGTGCGACGCGTTCGGTGGGACGTTGAAGCGCGTAGCACGCTGGCTGCGAGGCGGACGGCTGGGAACGTGCGACGAGTTCGGTGGGACGTTGAAGCGCGTAGCACGCTGGGTGCGAGGCGGACGGCTGGGAACGTGCGACGCGTTCGGTGGGACATTGAAGCGCGTAGCACGCTGGGTGCGAGGTGGACGGCTGGGAACGTGCGACGCGTTCCATAGAACCTTTAAATTAGCAAAAAATAGATTTAATTTGTAGAAGGGCGTCGCTTTCTTCAAAAAAAGTAAAACAACCAGAAGCTAAGAAGTTGCGTCCGCTTTAACACATTTTGCTTTTAGCTTTTCATGCAAAGCTGGACGGTCTTGATGTAAAGCGTGCTGTCGCGGACTTGACACTGTTGGTGCTGCCGAATTCACCTGGAATACGGTAATTTGCCAGCGGGAAATGAAGCATCAGCAGAAGATGTTTGCTGCTGCGTTAGCTGTGCTGGGCGCGAGTCATCAAATCAATTAGTCGACCGGAAAATGGCACGTCTGGGATTCCAAGCTTGGTTCAATAGCGAGAATAAATAGCACGTTGTAGCATGATTCTGTAGTAAGCATAATATTGACGCTGAGTTGTAAGTGAATGGTTATTAGTTGCAACTCCATAGGGAAGCATGTTGAATGTACGCTGAAATGTATTGCGATGTTATGCGAGAGTTACATGGTATTGTTCTGCTGTCGTAAGGCATTAACGTGAACAGCGTGATCATATGCTACTTGCTGAATCACGTGTCTTTCTTCTCTGCAAAGCTGCAATAATAATAACATAATATTGCTTTTTTCCTCGAGACACAAGAGATCGATGGAGGTGCCAGGTTCGCATGGTGGAGGCGCCGTGCCGCGGAATTCGCTGCTTTGGGGCAAATCCGTGCAATAGGAAAGCAAATGCGATGCTGCGATGCTGCGATGCTGCGATGCTGCGATGCTGTATGGATTTACCTCAGGGGGTGGTAACAAGCATAAGGAATAGGAATAGGGTAAAAAGCATAGGGAGCTTATAAATACACATTTAACTAGATATTGAATTTCGCAAATCGTCTTCAAGTTGTGTGACTGTTTCACATAATTGCTACAAAATAACTTCCATGTAATAAATAAAAAAAACTATGATAATTCCACTCTAATATTTCAGCCTTCAGCACGATGAATTCTATAGTAACATGTTCTAATGGAATTGTCTTTCAGCAAAGATTAAAAAAGATAAAATAAAGCACTAAAATCAATCAGCTGTCCCACATCGATTAAGTGCACGTACCACCGCCTCGGTCATTTTTTTCTCTACGTGCAACGTATATTTTGGCAAATTTGTTTTTTGACACATCCAATTGGCATTTACACAAGTTTCACACAAAGTTCACGTAGAAAATCGAAAACCACTTCGTTCGGTGAGCTACAAGCTACAAGCTACAAGCTACAAGCTACAAGCTACAAGCTACAAGCTACAAGCTACAAGCTACAAGCTACAAGCTACAAGCTACACAGTAACGCCTGAGCTTCATTTTCCCTTGCCTCCTGAATATTATATCAAACGCGGATGATGAAGAGCCAGAGAATCCTAATCATTTCCACAGATTCTCTGAGCCCAGTAATGTAGTCATATCCCACCGTCATAAAATCTCGTCCTACATCCAAGAATTTAAAGTGATAATACCGAATTCTCATTTACACCCCATATCTTTCAAGCACAAACCACGTAATCAATCATGACGCTATGAGTTTAAAGATAGGTTACACGATACCATAACAAAACTCTTATAACATGAAAGCAAATCACGTAATTTCCCATGACTTTCCGATCGGAAGAAAAAAGATCTACGCTTCGAGATACAAATTAAAAATGCAACCTACCCCACTCAAAGCACACATATCGTTCCATGACCCTTCTCAACTCGGTTATCAAAACATCGGGATCGCGAGCGAATCCATTATTCAGACCACGATTTCGCGCCGGAAGCCGCGGCTATTTTCTCTGCACGCTGTTTTTCGCCGCGCCCCTCCCCCCACCCCCTTCTCGAGGAATTCAGACAGCCAGCACGCGAAACGTACGCGCGCACCCCCAAATCCCACCCGCCCGCCGCCAAAGTAAGCGGATCTCGGTTTCGAATTTCAATGCGAATTTTTAGCAGCTTCATCCGTGCCGCTTTTCGCATCCGATCGTGGTTGCTTCTTTGGCTTTTCTTTTCGCTGCTTTGCCAGTGGCGGATCTGTGTAGACTTTCTTTTTGCAAAGGAGAGCGCTAAAATGGGGCTTAGTGTATCTCTATTGAACGAAGGGTGTTTAACTGCCTTTACCAAGGCTTGCTTGAGAGGGTAGTCCACCACCAGACATAAAATTTTTCTTTTGTATCACTGAAGCTTAAATCATTTAGAGCCGAAAATAAAATAGACTGATACCTTCAGGTTTCGAATGAAATTCATCAGAGAGTCGCTTAAACCTCGAAGATGTGATTAAGTCTGGATTTGGCGCCGAAGTGTGTTGAAGATTTATGGCGACGGGTCTTGCTTCAAACCAAGAAAACCCTAAAGATTAAAAGTGTACTATAGTTTTGGTGGTTAAGCTGTAAATATGAAAAAAACGACCCTTATTGGAAGAGAAAGAGGTCGCAATGCACTTAGCACCACTAATAAACACCGTCTTTTTAACAGAAATTAGTTGACCATGTTCATCCGGTGCCCGCCCCCCGTGTGGCTTCCCGCGTAGCGCCACTGATCCGCAAATATCCACACCTCCACTTTCTCGTCCCCTTCACTACGCAGACTAACCGACCGAACAGAGTCGCCGTGCGATATCTCACCCGGTGCCGTTGCGGAAAACAAACGAGCCCCGCTAACAAATTCAGAGCTAGCCAGGCCTTGTTCATTCCGCGCACTTCATTCCTCGAGCGTGGCATGATCATTCCGTTATTCCCTTCTTAGTTCGCAGTGTTTACACACGAGCCAGCGTGAGAGAGAACTTGAATTATTAACCACCAGCTATAGCGTTGCTCGAAACCGAGTCTGTATAATACGTTCTATTGGCCGAGTTCTGTCTTAGGCCGACACGTGCAGACGATGAATATGGGAGGAGATTAGACACGTAGCTGATTTTTTCGCGCACTCTTATCCTCCTGCTGCTAGGAAACAATTAAAGAATGTCTTACGTGATGTGTCTGTGTGTTCATGCTGTAATGTGGGAGACGGCTTGGAACGTGCGAAGCGTTCGCTGCTGCGTTAATATTGCATGAGAATACTCGAATGTAGTGCGTTTATTGGAATAAGGATAGACAGAGTTCAGCTTAAAAATATTATCGTGCAGATAAAATCATTCAGAAACAATAACTCTGATTGACTGAGAGATTGTATCATTTAGAACTCTCAAAATTCTACCATAATTTAGTTCCTTTTTGTTTTTTATGTAAATTTTCTAATTTTTTCATGTCTCAGTGACAAAAATTCTAAATGTGTTTGTGCGGGCGCTGGGACATTCGGCGGGAGTCGAAGTATAGATGAAAAGATATACCCAATGCTAGTGATTGACTTACATCAATGGTAAAAAAAAGCACCAGATTCGTTTAAGATTGAGGCATTTCTGTTATAGATGTCTTGTCATATTATAAAGAAGATCCGTGATCTTCGTCTTGACGAATATCAATCTACCTTTTGGATCTCCGGCGTCATTTTTCCGATTTTTCACTTTGATTAACCGGTGTGCCAAGAAGCCGCGTCTTTGATCTGAAATTTTGTTTATAGAAGCTTCCGCTCTGGCTAAAACTTATAATGAAAATTTATATCGTCAAAGCTTTATATTAAAAAGTTTTTACCGCATCAAAGTTCAAAATATAGTATACACGGTGAAAGGTTAAGCCTCTACCCTCAACCTCTGGCATAACCATATTTTAGTTTATCAGATTTGAAGGAAGGACGGCTGGAAATCTAATGTTATGAGTACCTTTTCGTGAGTGATTACCTATCAAACTGAAAGGGAAGCTAACTAATTTACCTGTACAGCCTTAACTTTCGGCACTTAACATAATTGAAACCGGACTTTTGTCAAAGCCTTTCGCAATTTCTAGTGAGACTGGATCACTATCTGTTTCTTCAATAATTAGTGGACACTGATTATCCTCTGAACTAGCTTCTAACGCTTTGGAAATGCAGGAAGCATCAGATGAGAAATAATTAGACGGCTAATTGTGAACAAATTAACAGTTTGATTATTAGTTTTTGATTTGTGTCGCGCACATTTGATCTCTATAACGATTTTCATGCATGTCTCCTCTTTTGGGTATTGCTAAAAAACAAATTATAATAATTTTCTATTTCGTTGCGTTACACACTGCAAGTTTGAAGAGCTTTAGTTTACAATGTAATAATCAAAGCATGCACTGCCTTGGTTATGTAATCATGACATTACACAACACAATGCATGTCTTAAATGAAAACCACCGGAAACTATATGCTCGACCTACATACGGAAATGCGTTACAGACATTACTTATATTAAGCTCAAAGATGTGAAGGCTTTCCGTTGGCACTCAATTTCGAGCGCTTATTGAAGCCACGACACGTGTTCAACTCCAGCGAAAGAAGTACTCCGACAGACAAGATCATGAGGAGTTTTCAAATAAACACACGAACGTGATAAAACTGAAGCAATCAATAAATTCCCAATTTCTTGCTATCTTCAAAAATATTTTTAATTCAACAGCAGCATCAAGCAGCACGGCATGGCTCTGTATGCATAACAATTAACAAAGAAAATGCTTGACCTACTGTGGCCCTAACAGCGTTGTTTGTGGACATAGTTTACTGTTTAATCCCTCATCTGAATTGTCACCCATCTTGCTGGATTAGAGAAGATTCAATGTCGACAGTTTCCATCCCCCAACCATCGCGTCGTGCCAGCCGTCTCCCCAGCGAGCACGTCTAGAAAATCAATCGTGAAATTATCTGCGAGCTAATGGGATCTGGATGCTTTTGTCATCTGCTGAGACGGCTACGTGAATTGGGTATCACGCCAACTCCAGTGCTGATGGCGCTCCGACGAAAATACACAACGTGCGAGGAAATTGAATGCGTTGTAATAAAAACTATTTGAGTCTAATTTCTGCGAAATGTTTTATATTTTGTTCTCTGAGATAACATATTTTTACGGTGTTAAGAAGTGAGTTGGCATAGTCAAATGAACAGCTCTATGAAAAAAATGTATGTAATTCTACTCGTTGAGATTTATTTCAAATCTGTGGCACTTACGCTACTCAAAAATTCTGGGACTTGAGTTTAGACCCTTGATAAAGCTGGCAGCAAAGCTTTGTGAAACGTCGGAAATAGTTTGTGTTTTGGAGCTAAGCATTGAACAACCTAGTTGAATAGTTTTTTCTGATTTTTCGGAAAACTAACGAGCTAAGATTAGGAAAAGGCACGAGTCGTAAGAGAGTAATTGGATGCGTTTTATTTTCGCAAAATCAGATTGTTCCATGTTTGTGCTATACACGAAGCTAATTTTCTGAATATCATTTACGAATGCTGTTAATTAGCCAGCTGTAAGTATATTCTCAACTCAATTTTCTGAAGAGTTTTTGCTAAGCTTAGGCCAGAATGTAAATGCTAAGAGTTTCATGAAATGCGTTTAAATATGACTAGGAACGGATTGCCGAATAGTGGAGTAGGGAAATGGAAGTTATTCCCAACGCTTTCAACTCTGCATCGCATCAACAAAGCAAGCTCCTGAGATATCGACCTGAACTAAGGTCATCACATGCCTTTATTTCAACTCAAATATATTCCGTATTTTATTTTACCATTCAAATGCAAATCACCTGCCTTTCAAATCTTACTCACTTTTACAAAAATAACCGAAATTAATTCAATGCGGATTTCACTCCGAAGTAATTTCCATAACGATTCAATTTATAAATTCAAACTGAATCACGCACCCTTCTCTGTTTTTTTTTAAATTTAAATAACTTGAGCCAGAAATTCAGCAATTATAATTGTTTTTAATTAAAATCGACCAATCAAAGGTGGATTTCCTTATATTGTGTTTTGTTGAATAGGGTATCGTGTTTTAGAAGTAGTCTGATTAAGCTGTGTACATTTGAAGACAACAGCGGCACGCAAACATTTGCATAATATGGACATTATGGTTCAAACTTGGTTCGTACCAACAATTTGGATAAAAAATAAACCAAAATGACTTAAAAAACTAAAAAGTATGTTATTAAACAAAATCATATGATAATTCGTCCCAAATGAATGCAAATGAATGTTTTTTTTACATACAAGCTATCAGAAAAAAAACTTAATAAATCATCATCATCAATATCAATTAGAAACAACCATAGCACCAATTGGCTTAGAAAACCAAAATGAATTTCGCACAACATTTGCCTTTAAAGCAAAAATATAATAATTAAACACAAAACGAAATAGTTCTTGAAGAGAATAGCCGTAACTTACACCTACACACTCAAACTCTAAACTGAAACGTGAAAAGCAATAATTTTACAGACGTTGGGTTAAAACCCACGTTGGTCTTGCTCACCCGATCGTGCATACCAAACACTTTTTACACCTTATTTGCTATAACATCTCATTCATCCGAGCCGTGCCAAATTTACGGAGTGAAAATCAAATGACCATTAAGGGCAGGTTTTACAATTTCCAGTTGTAGCTAACATCCTGATAAAACTCATCACCACCGAAACAACCTATCTCTCTCCTGTCTTCTTCCAAACTCGAAGACAAATATTTAACTAGACGTTGTAAAACCAGCCCTTTTATGAACCAACACTTGAAACAAATCTTACGCGAATAAATGTATGGTATTTATCAGGTACAAGTCTCATCTCATTTCCTAGTGCCAGCACCCAATTAGAGATGAAATTACAATGTCCAATAGTCATCCTCCGGTTGAAGACAACAACAGAAGCTACCGATGGGTTGTCACAATGATACTTAGTTTTTATCTGCAAGCAAGCTACTTGTCTGGACACTAAAATTCCATCCCTACACAAACTATAAACAAACTGAGACCCGTACTGCTACGCGACTTTCCCTCTAGTCCACAGGCTGTAGTTTCTACCCGTGGCTTCCCCGCATTACAGCGTGTCACCCGGCGTAGCGCAGGGCCGGGGGTGAGGTTGTGGGGGGGAGGGGTAGGTTTCTGCCGGGACGCGGTGTTGACCTCGGGTCGATGCTAGCCTGTTGCACGACGCTCGGTGGAGGTGCCGGGTCGAGCCACCCCCTTTGCCCGCCCCGCACCTCTCTCTCTCTCTACACCCCTGCCTGTTTATGGAAATACGTGACGCTACAAGTTTCAAATCGTTTCTTTGTAAATTACACTTTTTTGTACATGAATATTTGCGTAGTTTGCTTATCTTTGCAGCAGTTAAAAATTGCATTTAAAAGGATCGTGACTGTGGGTGCTAAGCTTTCCTATTGCACTGATGGAAATTCATTATGGTTCATATTTTTCTGTCCAAATTCCAAATATCTTTTTAGGCCGTTTTTTATTAGATTGTATTAGTTCGGGGTTAGTTTTTGGTATGAGGGCCGATTTTACTATGTCCAGGTGACATACCACAAGATATGGTGACAACCAAACGGTTTCTGAGGTTTTTTTCCTCACTGTAAATTGTAAAACCGACTCTTAATGGTTATACACTATTTTTACAATGTTGTTTCTTAAGACCTGCACAAAGCTTTTTATGCAGCTTCAGTGTGGATGCCAAGCAAGGCAGTTACACTGCTTTGTAGCTTAACGGAATTAATCAACCCAATTGAATTTTACTGCTTGTAAAAGTTTACATCTAAGCTTTTTATAACGAAACGAATACTGTCTCGGATGGATTTCCAATCGACGGCAAAGGAAAAACAGCACGTTAACTTTTTATCTCGATAGCTTCCACCGATTGAATGTCTCTGAAATAACTGGCAATTAAATGTGAACCTCGGAATGAAGATTCGATTCGTTTTCTTCATATCGTCTGAAAACCTATTTCGTATTGGCTGATCACAGAATTGCTTGCTAAGGCGTTTGAAGTGGCTACGAAATTGTAAAACCAATAATGAAAGAAGCTAGAGAACGATCAGATTGTTCCTAATCTGTTGTAAAAAGGGCTGGTAATTTGACAGAATCAAGTACAAATTGTCAGGTTGGGTTTGAACGACGATTTTCGCTCCCAGTAGGGTTTGGCTGGGAAACAAGAGTTTGAGACGAGAGTTTTCTGGATTTTTTGCCCAAATTGGATTCATCGATTGATTTTCTCCATCAACATATTGTTCAGTACATTGTTTAGTGAAGTCATTCATCAAACATTTTCACGTGATTAAAAAGCGCACAATCTAGTAAATTCAACCAGGACAATGCCTCGTTACCGAACACAGGAACGAGGTTGAAAACCCAACAAAATTACAACTTTTTACAACTCTGTTACCGAAATACAAACATAAAAAGCAGCGCCATTCGGTCGCTATTTTTTTTTATCGCAAAAACAGTATCGCCGTGTGTGAGACAGAACCAGCACATTTTCCCGCATAAAGAGGTGGCCCGGTGCTTACCATGGTCCATACTTGCTAGATGTCCGCGATAGCCAGAGAGTGGAAGACTCCACGCGTGGACGCCATGTTGGACACAAGACTGACTGTCAAGCTGTGCAGCCTTCACAGCCAATATAGAATATCAGAATATATATCAGAAATATCAGAAAGTCTTCGAAATTCTTTTTCATTAATGATTAACTCCTAAAATTTTTGGGCAAACACACACTTGAATAGAGTATTTAACTATATATCTTTCACCATTTGAAGGTTCAAAATTAGAGACGAACAAGCTGAATTAGCATTGGTTTCTAATTCAGCCATATTTATCAAGCACGGAGGAAGGTTGCACAGATCATTGAGAGCCAGCACCTAAGTTTTGTGGCGAAAATTCGTTTAACTTTAAGAAAAGCTGAGCTGTATCACTTCTTAGGTTAATAGTCTTCTGTCAATTTAAGTTATAGCGTATTTCTTAGGTACTTGCAGTTTGCAGTGAGCAGTTGCTCACTCTCAGGCTATGAAAACCCTCCACAGCCACATATCTCGCTCTACCTTCCAGCTCCGCACAGCATCTCACCCGCTCTACGTTCTGCCCGAAATGTGTGTCTGTCCATCGCGCGCGTCGCAGTGTTTTTTGTTGTTTTGCTTTGACACAGTCAGCACGTTCTGAGCGCGGCGCGCTAGGACGGACGGATTAGGCGGGATCGGACGCCCGCCATTTATCACCCAGCGGTCACGTGACATCGGTGATAGCTGGCGAGGCTGGTGCACAACGGACTAGCTGATACGCGCCGATCATGAAACACAGAACTTCGATTTTTGGTATTGGAAACGAAATGTCTAGTGAATTCTTGCAGTAAGTTTGGAATAAACGCGAATAACTTGGATAGCTTTCAACTGGAGAGGACTTAGATCACAGAATAAAATCATAATGAGAGAGGTTGAGGATGCAACGTTGGGATAAGCTTATGTTAGGTAGCGTAGCATTCAGTTTCACAGGTAAATAGTTTTTATGAAAACTTGGGAACTGTAATTTTGTTACATTTGAACAAATGTATTTTTGAAACTGTAACCAAACACTTGATCACATATCACTTTCCTGCATATTTTCTCTCGAGGGTAAACTTAAGTCTCGGCAATCTATATGTTTTGATGTGTAAATAATTCAACTCTCTGAAACTCACATCGGCCATCTGAAATCTAATGGCTTCTTCAACTAATGGTGTATGTTTACCATTACCGCATCTCTTGGTTCAATTCCGTTTCAATTTCCCACAAATACCATAGTATACAGATTATTAGTAAGGACATATCAATTCCTAAATTTGTATCCGTACCAAGATTTGGACCCTTCGCCTGTCCTGGTCACCGCACTTTCCATTGTGCTATTTGCATGCAACGAGTATCACACTCATGCCATGGTATACGGTTGTTTCTGGTGAAATATATTCACAAGCTGGCTTTTTATTTTTAGAACCATCTCGTTAAACTGCTAAAAGATTTAGCAGACACTTACGTTCATTGGGGCCCGGCTCCGTGCTGCAGGCTGTATTTAGGAGCTGGCATCCCTGACCGATGACAAGTTATGGAATTTTTATTTAAACTTGCCTCAAATCCGTCAGATATCCAGCAGCTGTCAGTTGACATAAAATAAAAATACTTTCGTGGAGGAGCCGAGTCTGCTCTGCGGGCTGCGTCCAGGGGCTACGAGGCAAGCCATGGGCCAAACTATGAAACAAAACCAAAACTTTTGATTCTGACCAAACTTTCTATTATTTCTTGTATCTGTTTGAAAAACTGCTAGTGTATCCTTGAATTTTGATAAAGCGTCATTAAGTTTAGCGCAAAAAAAATCCTGTAAGTTAGGTACTTAGCAGCAGGAACTTAATAAACTTGAAAATTAGAGCAACATAGCGCCAAAAACTACAAAGAAATGTGGTTTGTTCTGCATTTGGTCAAATTAAAGATTCACTTCACTCGTTTCGCTCGCTTAGCTCATCCATAAACATTAGTTTCCTAAACTGTTTCTGTGCTGCGTCATTTTGTGTCATTTCTGTGTCATTTGACATTTCGATCGTAGATACACGTTACTCTGTCTTTGTCTACTCCATCGCTGTCCATCTGATTGAGCCGTCAACATTTTCCGAGAACCATGTGTGCTTTTACCGAACGGAGATAAATTTGTTTTCCAAAACCCAGAGCTTTACATAGGGCCGGGACACAAAAAAAAACAGAATATATAACAATGTATAAATAACGGTGATTTTATGTATTTATGAAAACTAGAAAGTCAGTTTTCATGTTTGAAATCTGAAATGTGAAATTGGAAAGGCGAAATTGGTAATCCCTTTTGCTAGTGTTCAACGAGATATTTTCGATTGAGTGCCGATCGTTTAGTTTTTAGAGCTGTTATTAACGTCGCCAGAGATTTCCATTTTCATTGCGTGGCTACGGGGAGTAATTTCAGCATAAGAACAGAATCGAAATTAAAAAGCTTTTATTTGATAGAACAAAAGGATTTTCCAATCGAAATTCTATGTCCAGTGAGTGCTTTCATGTATAGTAAAGGAAGGAAGATATTGATTGGTTCTTGCTTCGACAAGAGTGAGGCACTTTTTAACTGAAACATAATTACAATGAGTCCCAAAAGATTCGTCACATGTAGAGTTATATTTAGAAGATGGAAACATTATTGAAAATATTATTTTCTCAGCCATTTTATCGGAGCGGCATCATTGGTGTTATTATAAGCTGTTGCATTAAATATTCTTGGAGAACATTACACAGTTTATACGATAAAAAGCGAAAAAACTAAACTCTCTGAAAAAGTTCAAGTGGAATTTATTCGTAAAATACGGAGTTAAAAGTGCTAAACTTTCTTCGAATGTTCCACAAGCACTTTCTTGTTTTCGCAAGAGCCCAGCCCGACAAGCCAAATCTTCTTTATTGAAAACACACAAGTATAATCCCCCAACCCCTGCAAAAAGGTTGCTTAAAACTCGTCCAACGTCAACGAAAACAAACCCGCCCTCTCTCTCCAGCATTCCAAAAACTGTCAGCTCTTGTTTCGCATCACGTCTACATCACTTTGCACCACGCTGCACGCACAACTTGAAATATTTTCCTTTCACCTGGATTGATTTTCTGCCCGGAGAGCCAGTGTTATCATGATGTTGTGGTCCTTTCAGTCGGGGTAATCTTCCACCGAGCCCGTTCCAGGGGAGAGTGACACAGAAAGTGTGGTACAGACACGGATCAATGCTGTTGTCATGTTCAAGCCCCGGAGCCCGATTTAACGCAGTCAATTTTCTGATTCTTCGACGTTAACACACGGCGCTTTTGAAATGCAATCTAATTTCATTAAAAAAATATATAAAACATCTAAGTGGTCATTATACTCACAGAAAAACTATACATTTTTTAATTCCCCAGTTCTGAATTCTTGTAACTTTTAACCATTATCAAGAGCCTAAACAAGAAGGAAATGCGGAATTGCGGAAGAACGGTTTTTTCCCTGGTTTGAGTGACTTTTGGTCATGAAATGGACCTTGGTCGACAGTTTGATACGTTTCAATTCTTATGAATATAAGAAGCAGAGTTTGTGAGATTTCTTTACCAGAGAAGTTAATTAGCTATAAAAAGTATGTGAGGAAAGCTTCGTGTTAGTGTCCGGTTAGTGGCTAGTCCCCAGATAAAAACTCATCACCACGGTGAAAACCTCTCGGCTGCTTCTGTTTCATCTTTACTGGAATTTAAATCATTTACTGGACATTGCTTCCTGGGTATAGTTAAATAAAAAACAGGAATTAATTATTTACCAATTACCATGGTACCGTTACTGAACAGAAACCATATTTAATCAATTTTAAATGCAGTAACGAACACATCGAACCAAATAGTACTTAAAGAGATGTTAAAATTATATGTTCACTGTTATTGCTAAGTGTAGACTTGGCCAAGTATAACGCTTAATCGTAGAACTTGAACTTTACACCTAGATAAAAAGTTCTTGTTAAAGTTGTTAGGCCCCAGCCTAACTAGGCAGAAGGTTAGTTAGAATAGGCTTTAGGTTAGATACATATATTTAGGTTTACCGTTAGAATTAGGGTTGCTCTGCCGCGCTCTCGGACGAGGGCGGCAGAGGCAGTACGAGGGTAGCGGCGAGCTAGAGAAGTTGTTGTTTGCTAGTGAGTGGGATTGTAGTAGTTGAGATTTGTGATTGATTAAAGTTATGTTTTAAAGTGTGACCGGTGTACTTTATTGACTAGTCGTAACCTGTCAATAAAGTACACCGGTCACACTTTAAAACATAACAATTAACTGTGTTCTTCAATGTCATTAGCGTTAGCCGTTATTCACCAGGACTAACTCTAGATGTTGCGAAGCTATTATATCGCCCTGGTGCTAGGAAATAGCTTCCGCCAAGTAGATTCAGCGCTAGACATATTACACGATTAGAAACTACATGTGCTTATGAACAAAGTCACACAGAAATAAAACTTACAGCTAAATTTCAATCCTCAGCGTCATGGTGAAATTAAAAAGTGAGGCTGCTTATCAAAATGATTTTCTGTGGAATAGTATGCCTTACTAACACTTGAAAGCAGGGCTCGTTATTTATTTTCGTGAAATCGTAGATTTTATACCACTTAAGCTTTGCATTTAATAATCTTGTATAGTTCGTGGAATGATTTCTCCTTGCAAACGGATCTTACAAGAACTTAAAATATTTTCATTAATGACAAACCATGTATTGCATTGCTAAGCAGAGCAAAGCATTGCTAAGCGTATGTTTTTATCCGAGAAAATGTCACTGTTCTGTCATTAGTAATAATTGTGATTCAACGACCAACGGCTTTGGTAAAGAACCATTGTTCCCGCGTAGGCAGACGCAATCAGTGGAATTTCGACGCCCGATACATGAATGGAAAAATAACGATTATGTGTGTTATATTGTCTCGTGTGTTTTGACGGGATGCAATCGCGACAAAAAAGCCATTACATTTCGTGGCAAGTACAATGTTTAATATTGATAGAGGGGCAAATGGATTCAGAGCGATAAAAACAGGTTGAACGAGCTTTTGCATTCGGAGCGTCGATGGCATTGTGCTAGTGTTGCAGTATCAAATCATGAATACCATTGCACAGTAATGCGCTGTGGTATAACATCAGTAATGCGCTACGAGGGATGGAAACAAAAAGCTTCCAAATGCAGCTATAAAGGAGATTGGCATTTGGGGTAATTGACGAATCATCATGGTCTAGTTATTTTTAACTCTAAAATTAACTAATTTTGCTTCACTGATATTGTTCGCCCTAATTATGCACTTTTCATGCTGTAATACCGAGAATGATGAACTTAAAATGTTCACACGGTAAAAGCGTTTCTACGCCAAACTTGCAGATGGATTTTATGAAAATTGAAAGTAGGAGAAGATGGCCCAAAGTGGCTCAATATGGCATCAAAGTCTCGCTGTACGAAGCGCTATCCATGGCTTTAGAGATCAGTGTGAAGACATGATAAAGTGGCTCAATACGGCATCAAAGTCTCACTGTACGAAGCGCTATCCATGGCTATAGAGATCAGTGTGAAGACATGATAAAGTGGCTCAATACGGCATCAAAGTCTCACTGTACGAAGCGCTATCCATGGCTATAGAGACCAATGATTTTTGCCAACAAGAAATCCACTGTAATAACTGAGAGTCGTCATTGGTGTTGATGTTGCACCCAAATCTGCCAAAGAAGGACGCTATTTAACTGGGAATGTCCAAGGATTGCTAAGTCCCAAACTCAAACTTTCCCTCAAAAAAACCCAAAAAACCGAACCAATAAATAAACCCTACTTTTCAAAAAACTTAACCCGAAATAACTCTTTGATTCTGTCCCTGTGTCTTCCTGACCAACTATTTCCAGCTTGCTCATCTAATTCCTCCCTTTCTTCTATATCAACGTCTTCTTCTATATTTTCTATTCTATCTTTATCTTTTAAGAATGTAATCCAAGTCCTTTACAGTGGAAAACTATAATCCTACAAATCAAGTACTCGAAAGAAAAACATTGCCCTTGCGAATAAAATAAACGGCATGGCATTTTCTTCTCCACCCTGTGTTCAAGTTGGAGTCCTACTGAATTATGCAATCCATAAAAATACAGTGGCGTTAAAATGCATCTGGAAACAGTGAGTTATAAAAATATTTGTACAATCGTACCCCACGTCGGAAAAAAACCCACAAACCTTTGCCACCAAAACCACGGTAGCAAACCCGATTTCTCAGCAACGCCAGCGCCGTGTAACCTTGCAATGGTGCACCGTTTTACACCCCCGACGACTAAACCCTGTGCGAGTAATATCGCTGATCTAAGCCGCGTTCTATTTGCCTCCGCATCACGGGGGTGCACTTAGCAGGGTGCAGTGGTGGCGGCGGTGGGGGAGGGCGGGTAAGGGGGTAAGAATCCATTTGCTCCACCTAGCAATGTCAGCATCGCAGCTAGAGTAAGTCTCACTTTCACGTGCTGGCAGAGAAATACATTTTCTTGTTGCTTGCATGATATTTTTAAAACCTTTTTAACATCCATAGAAGTTGCTGTTGACTTCAAGTCAATTTCAACAATGGAAGCATTTCATTCATTGGCAGCAAGAAGAAGATGATAACAATTATTTTGAAAATAATAATGAACAAGAACAATCGCTGCATTGATCGCAACTCAAAGCTAATGAGTAGGATGAAGAAATCTATCAAATATAATTAATTCAAAATATGAATTGTGTGTGAATTAAGTCGAATCTGAAATTGCATTAAACTATATTGCTCTTAAGTATTACTTGTTAACTGGCAGAGTTACCTGCATCTGGCACAATAAGCATTTCTTTTAAATTGTGTAACCATAATTTTTTAGAATTATGGCCTAATACAGTATGCCAAAAAGGTAAGACCCTATGCCAAAAGCCAACCCCTTTGCCAATCCTTAATAGTAAAGGACAAACCCTTACTAGTTTAAAAAATGATATTAAAAAAAACTTTATAGGCCTATGCTCATAAGGCATATCTCGTGCGGCACTACCCCTATGCCCGTCATGCCTAAAACCGTGATGGCTTATAAAATGAAACTAAAATAAAATTTCTTCAAATATCTTAAATTACAGAAACCTCCAAAACCCAAAAGCAGCAACAACTAGCGGTGAGACATACCGAACTCTCACACACACCCTTCTAGTAGAGCCTGCCGGGGCGTAATTGATTTCATGACGTGCCAGCATCAATCTAGTGACGTCACACCAGCGTCCCTACCTGGATGCTGAGCATTATTCAACCCCCTGCCACCACCCCTACCCCTATATACCCCATCTACTCGTGCGTGGTTGGCGCCACGCTGCTGATGCTGTAACAATGACGCAGGGAATTGCAGTAATTAAGGGTTTCCCACACAATTGCAATGTCACGTTGGGACTGGGAGATCATTAAGGGATGGATCATGTTTTTGTTTCATGAGAGATGAAGAAATCATCGCATTGCATTGTAGTGGCTTGTTTGATTTAGTAATGCCTGCTTATAGAAGGACTTTCGTCTTGAAATAGTGTGTAAATATATTTTCTTTGTAATAACAGTTTTAATGAAGCATAAATAAATAAAAAATAAGAAAACTAATTGCTTTAGATTCAAGATAGAAGATGTCTTCAGTTAAAAATGAAGTGAGATTTAATTTTTTTATGTGTCGTTAATTTTTTTATTACTTCATTTAACTACCTTATTTATTTTCCTAATATTAGCACGCTATAGTTTTCAAAAAAAGAGGCTAATGATTGAAGAACATGATGACTGACATTATTACGCTCTACAAATACTCTTTCTCTTCCCTGTAAATGACAAAATGTCGAGCAATGCTTATGCCAAGCGGATATGCACGCTGTGTTCCATTAGCACAGACTCCCACCTCCTTGCCGGCTGCCAAGAGACCATTTGGGTCAAGCTGCCTTCGCGGCCTAAGATCGTTTCCGTGTCCGCAGACCTTTTCCCACGAGACTCGGGTTCCTTTTTTCTTGCAAGTGCCACATGCACTGAAATAAAGACGACTGTTTTAATAGGCCAGTTATTGTTTGTTTGATAGTCGTCATCAAACTCTGAGCATGGCGAAACGGTCTGCCCTGACCGTTAAAAGGGGAAGTTTCCGCGCTAGCTGCGTTCTGGGTTACGATGAAACGGAAGTAGCGTGGCCAGTTTCGAGTGATTTATTTTACGATGCAGTGATTCACTTTTCTGATTGTCTGGCAATGATGGGACATAAAGTTTTTAAAATAAGCTTTACTGCATGTTTATCACTGCGCCCATTATTACTGAGTTACATCGTATTTAACACTGAATCTGTTGATGGTTAAATGAGGACTTGAGTTAACTTTTGGGTTAATTAAACTCACGGTTTTATAGCTAGGTGTAAGGGATGATAGTTTTTTTTGTGGAACGCCTATACATTTTACTATTTCGAGTTCCGTTATGATGACGTTGGTAAACGCATTTCGGATTAAAACGCACTTTTCTTATCCTTCGATTAATTTAAATATAGAAGAGTAGCTTTGCAGGTGACACTTTGTTCACCATAACTTCACCCCGGTCCGCCAGGTTCTCCACCAGCGCTCGATTTCGCCGAAAGATTCGTATATTCTACCCGGCCTATCAAGATACTAGGGTCAACATTAAGGTCAAAGGTTAACAAACATTTCAGAGCTAAAGCGATGGCTAGGAGACCAGGTCAATGCAACAGTTGGTCTCCACAGCTGTTTGCCTGCTTCCGTCAAATGCCACTGCAACCGCGCTCTGTGCTCTTGTTGCAGATTTCGGCGAGGAACGAAGCCAGCTGCTGGAGGTTGTCGGCCCCGAGCTCCAGAGCATCTTCGACCAGAAGGGCCTCGAGGTGAGTGTTGGCTAGAGATTGTTGGGACGGTGGACTCGGAAACGGAAACGCAGACCATTATTTTGCCATGTTAAAACTTTTTTAACATTTTTAAGAACGGTTTATTTTTAAGTGGTGCGCTGCTGAGAGGTAAGAAGGACGAAATTTTAAGTATTCTTTCCAGAGATTCAAATATTTTCTTCTAACAGTCAGAGGAGAGTATCACCATGGGAGATTTGCGACCAGAGCTAAAGTTATGATATGATTCCGAAACTCTTTTATAAAAATCAGGTTGGTCTTTATTCTGAAAGTAACAGGCCTTCGTCCTAAGCTTTTACATACTTCCGAGACCAATTTCATAAGTTGTAACGTAGTGGTAAAGCGAATCACAAGTTTCGAATTGAATTGGTTAAGAAATAAAACCTATATCCCACCTTTAGCGGTGACATTGCGGCCGGCTCCCATTACTCAACTGATTCGAGTATCCGCCGAAATGAATTTGTCCTCCGATTTCCAGCGAGGAAACATAGCTGATAGAATTATCTCCCCTTTTGATTACCGAGAAATAAGAGGCATCTCTCCTCAACATCTCATGGTCTTGATTCAATTTATTACTCCCCCATTCTTCGGCTATTCCTCTCGAAGCACTTAATCGCAGACTTTCCTTAGCCGCAAATCTTATAATATCATTTGGAGAAACCGTTGTTTGCGAGCGTTGCTATGGTTACCGAGCCTAAACAATTGAGTGTTGTTATCCGCAACAAAGCAACTTGATTGTTTCGACGCTGTCGTCGCCATCTTTAAAATCAGATTTTGTATTATGTCAAAATAGACTTATTCCACTCAGAGAAAAATGACGTCAGATACCCACTGGACGTACTACCAGTTTGGAAAAAAATAATTAATTGGCTCTGCTAAATAACAAATGACGGTAGGGAAATTACAACCCGAATTTCTCTGCCTGGCTTTAGCGAGTGGTCATCATGACGTCATTTTGATAGAATTTTGCTCGAATGGAATATGTGTATTGACAGTTTACTCAGAATTTTGACATCTGATTGCAAGATATTATCAAGTAACTATATTTTGTAATTCATTTATTCATTTGTGAAAGCTACGGCTTGATTTTATTCAATATTTTAACTAAAAAAATGTCAATGTCTTATCAATGTTGATAGAAAATGAATCCATTTCCTGTTTTTCATTCTAAGATATTACCACGGGGCTCTCAACTCGTACTTTGATCGTAAAGATGACTCCAATATACTACACACATACACGCACACACACATGCATTCTTACACATACAATGCCAAAGTTTACAATTCAGAGAAACTCTATTTCCCGACTTTCTAGAATATAAATGTGTTTCTCGACTTTTTCCGGAAACATTATTTCACTGTCGCTCCTGGGACGTTGGCCCTGTTTCCCTGCGCGCAAGGTCGATCTGAAGATGTTGTTTTTCACGAAGGAAACTTGATCTCGCGTTCCCATCCTGATGCCTCCCCATAACATTCCCTCCGCCAAAGTTACTCGGTCTCTTTATCGGTTTCCATTTCGGCCCCTTTCCATGCCTCGCCATTTCTCTGCGTCATCCGAAAATATTGCACATAATATAAACAGAGATAACAGCCTCCTTTGCGAGCTCAGGATAGAAGTGTAGCCTGTGTTTTTGTACGCCACAAAGGAACTCTTGTTGAAGTAGATAGTGACATAGTGGCCTGTGACAGTCCCGATAATAATAAAAGGTAATAACACTGAAAATATGCTGATTCCAATGGAATTCATTGCGAATAAGACACATGTCATTTGAGGAAAAAACTAGCATTAGAATCATGAGAAGTATTGAAAATAATTGTCATGGTTAGTAAACTACACGAATAATACGGAAAAAAGGAATTATGTATAGGTATCAAAATCAAAATAATGATTTTTTAGGATCTGGAAGCTTCGTGGCTGGTTTTAAAATGTCCGATTTAGTATTTATCTTCCGGTTAGGGAGAAAACAGAAGCAACCAATCGGCTGTTTCCATGGAGACGAGGTTTATCTGGGGGTTAGCCACGTGACTGCACGTAGAAACCGGCTCTCAGTCAGTATACTTACCGAAATATTTGAGAAGAAAATTCGAATTTCTTGAAATACACTCGAGTGGAGACCAGTTTGTTTTGTAAATATAGTACACACCGGTTAAAACGAAGCTTAAATTCGGTTTGAAGATATTCTTGGGTGAAGCTTACACGTTAAACAAAAACATCACGCAGTTGTTTTGTGGCAAGGGTTGGACCTTGGGACGACTGGGATGAACTGTGAGATAAAAACACCCACCCCTCGATGTAATCCAGCCTAGAAACGCCAGGGTGTCGCGCGTTTCGTTGATTTCGGGCAGCAAAAGGCAGCTGGGGTTTTGGTACACCGAGCACGGTTGAGTTATTTACATGGTGGATGTACTCTACCTGACTCCAGTGCCAAGTGGGACCCCGTCTGCGAAGTCCTTGCCTTGCTGAGTACGAAGGGAGTGGGCAAGGTATAATAATACTTCGGTTTATACTCACGAGACCGTCAGGAGGAAGATGCTATGCGGCGCAAAGAAAACAAACAACGGG
The DNA here is from genome assembly GCA_921293315.2 of Nemurella pictetii. Taxonomy (NCBI): domain Eukaryota; kingdom Metazoa; phylum Arthropoda; class Insecta; order Plecoptera; family Nemouridae; genus Nemurella; species Nemurella pictetii. The sequence continues at coordinate 11,258,771 of OV121123.1, read as the reverse complement.
AACTTTTTATTTCTGTGTGTCCATGTGAATACGAAATTGAAGATTGTGGTCCGGAATTTCCGAGGAGAGTGGTCGACCTCGTGCAAGTAAATGTTACCTTCGTACGGTAACGAGATCTCGTATTCTGTTTAACGAGGGGGCTTCGCGTAGGTACGCTTTATTTAATCGACAAGGATTTCTTATTATATTTTAGTAATTTAGCGCCGAAGTATAGTTTGATAAGGTAAACAACGATTTCTAAGTGAACTTTTCATTCGATTTGCTTCGAAGTAACAAAGAACCTTTTTTATACTAACTATAATGCATTATTATTTTTTTTATCAAAATCGGTCAAGCCAAAATTGATTGAGTTGCAAAAAAAAACTCGTAACACTGAGAAAGCGTAATTTTCAAGAAAAGTGCTTAACACACAACAATGGAATTTATATCCAAACATAAAATCGTGTGTGTTAATGTATTTGGAATGTTTCTTCCAAATATATTACGTATGTTGGTATGTGGAGCATAGAGAAAGTTTCGTGAAAAAAAATTATTTGCAATTAATATTTGGTGGATGTTGCTAAAAATACCACTAAAATGAACTCTTTTTAAGGGTGTCTTATGATTAAAAAATAAATAAACATTCGGCAATTTCTTTTTTCCGTCCAAAACTTTATCCCAGACATCTTAACAAGACGTCAGCTCGTATCGAAGATTCCCAGCCAAAGTCTGCATCTCCTTGCGAAAAACTACTCCACTCATGCAATGCAGAACCCAACTTTATCGACTAATTTATGACACCAGTCATTAAAAGTTACTGATCCTCAAGAAAGCATGCCGAGCAAAAACACACTACCACACCCTTAGCAGCTGAGACGTCAACTTTTGACAACATTTCCTTAGAATCTTTCAGGCGCACAGCTGAAAAGAGAAATTAATTACCCGATAAGAACCCACCGCAGGCATACACACATTAATTACAAATTAATTACTCCAGCGTACTTCACTTATAAATAGCTTCCGAGTTAATTACAGTGTTTATGTTAAATGGCAACATCGGCGACGTAATCTCTGTCGAAGATCATTATAATTATCTCTAATTACGCAAATCCACGGAGATAAAGACACCATTTCCGCAGCGAAACTCTCAGCTTCAGTTCGTGCAATATTCATTTAGCTGTGTGAATATAAACTTGATGAACAATTATTAGTCGAAATATGGGCAGCTATTGGGTGGGTTGGAGTGTGCGAGTATGAAGGTGCATAAGGGGGTTCTAGAGGGTGGTTATTATGGGGTTGGCGGTGTAAAGGTATTATGATAACGCCCTTAATATGATGTGGATTCTAGTTGGGAGTGTCTGTGGATAATGTGAGGCGAAATGTTTTGCTATGTAGTTGCATGATGATGTGCTTTTGGGAGGGCTGGCTGGTGATATTTACATCAATTCATTTACAAATATGAACGGTGGTGGATGGAATTGGGGGATTTGTAATGAAGGTGAACTAAATAATTTGCACGATAGTTGAAATACAGTAACTAGGCTATGCGAACACTCATATAATCGTGTTGTGGATGAGCGTAATACTTACGTTCACCCACAACATGATTATATTGCGTGTGCGCATAGCCTAGAGGCTTTTATGATCAATTTAAAATGTTCGGTGTTAATTTAGCAGCTTTCTCAATGACATTGAATATTTCAAAACTTAAAAATCGATTTAAAGAAAAACTACTCAGTTGATTTGCTTGAAATTAACACAGTATCTTTTTTTTACGATTTATAATGCACACAGTAAATTTTGTCAAAATCGGTTGAAGATAGAGTTGATTTAGTTGCAAAAAACTGTAAAATCGCTAAAAAATCGTCATAAAAGCGCCATTTCCAAGAAAACTGCTAAACATACAACAATGAAATTTTTACACAAACATTAAATCGAGGGGGCCAACATATCTGGAAAGTTTCGTCAAATTACATGGAGATCCTTGGCCTCTAGAGTGGAAAACGTGTTTTGGAAAAACTGAAAAATTTCGTAAAAACTTAATAACATAAAATTTACTCGTCCGAATTGCTTCAAAAACGTGGCAGATCTAAGTTCAGAGAAAACGAAGGTTCACAGAAATTTTCATCAAAATCCGTTTTGGCGTTTGGCCTGTAGAGCGCGAACAAACACACAAAAAAAAAAAAAAAAAAACAAACAAACAAAAAAAAAACATTCAGGATTTTTTTAGCAGTAAAGTGTAATTGAAGATTTCGCTTCACTCGCTACGCTCGTTACGCTCATCAACAATGTTAGTATGTTGGATTATTGGATTTAATAGTAACACGAATTCTCGCTCATTGTCTCAAATTTGTATTTATTGTACTATTGTATTGTATATTGTTGTACATGTATACATTTTTGTACATTTATTGTGCAGTATAAACTTTGTAGATGGCTTGGAAATACTGACATACAAATTTGTGCTTTCCTACAAGACGTAGTATGATGCTTAGCGCAAAAGAAGACGGTTTTAATATCGATAACATATTTTAAAAAGCCGTTAAGAAGTCTTGAAAATGGTATTGAACGTAAGCTGCAAAGTGTGACGCCGGGCTCTGGGACTGATAACGGAGTCAAACATTTCCCAGGGCTAATACCGAGTGTGCATCGTGGAATGCTTTTATTGAAATTGTTCCGTCGCAACGCAAACACCGTGCGGGGAAGACACTTTGGCGATGGAAAAATATGTCCCTTCTCGTTGAATTTACAAGTTCGTAAAACTTTAAACGAAAATTTACTGCTTTATTCATGAGTTTTTCTCCGCCGACTCGATAGGAAATGGAACGCTCGCCGTTTCGAATAAATTCTTTTCGTTGCGTAATTATCTAATTTTCCTCTCTATATACCACGATAATAAGGCAGCGCGAGATCGCGAATTATTTCGGCCAATCCAAAGATTTATTCCGCTCCACTCCTGTGAAATCGCATTAAATTGATTGCGATGCAAATTCGCACTGTCAGAAGCCATCCGACGAAGACAACGCGCCTCGGATGGCTTTTAGAAAACACATTTCGCGACCTGATTCTTATCAAACATAAATCTTTTAAAAGTTCACGACAGAACTTATTTCTACTTGGCCACACAGAGATTCAGTGTAAAGAATCTATTTCTGATTGGTGCATGGAAAGCTACGTCCAAAAGCTGAGATATTATAAAGTGAAATCATCCGAAAAGATAGCCACGTCCGAAAAAACTCGCGTCTGCCCGGCTTAGCCCCCAGCTGGCCTATGGATGATAGCCCCGACTTAGCGAAAAGTGCCCCACAATAGCTTCTTTCACGCGCGCCATGCGTGCAGTCAAGAATGCCATCCCATCATAACGAAGATCCGCTGCGAATCCCCTCACGAGAAAGTTTTCCGACTGGAACGGGAAGATGAGAAGCTGGCAAGGATTATCCTAATGCGTTCCCCCCCTGAGTTGAGTAACTGTGCCAGTTTGTTTCCTCCGTTTCCCGGCTCAATTCGCTTCATTATATTGTTTTATAATGGCGAGTGACTGCGAGCGACGCTAGTTAAAACGCGGGCCTCTCGGAGATTTTAAACGCAATTATTTTCCTGAATATCGAATGGCTGCGTTTCGCATTCGCGTTCGTCGTTATTTCGTGATGGCGGAGAAGCGAAAAAAGCTGCGCCACTTTACTGACAAAGCTCTGTACTTAGAGGGCTGACCGCTAGGAGCACTAACAAACCCAATTAAAATATAAATGCCAGGCCCTTAGAGGTTGTCCGATAAAACATCTTCTCTTTCTGAGATTAATCGGATACGCAAATAGCTCGCTTCGTATCGAACCATCGTATCCGTCGTTTCAGATATTTAGTTGTGTTTAAAGATGGCTTCAATGCTACTTGGTACTAGAAAAAAAAACAGGGTTACTACTATCGAAATTGAACATTTAACCATATTTAACTCAAATAAAAGAAGACCAGCTTACAAAATATAACTTGGCCAAGTGGGTTAGCACTTTAGGATGGACCGTCGGTGCCAATGCACTTTTAGTGTAGTTGAAAGCGTTCACTTCCTTCTCGCACTTTGTCCAAATTTCTTACCAACGCAACGATTCCAGGCTTCCGTCCCGAGATACATTCTTTGAAAGAGGCGAACAGCGATCGCGACCAATCGCGAACACAAATAAGTCAGTAGGGGTGACGGTGTGTTGTACACTGACTCTAAATAATGAGACGGAATGTTTTATATCCCTTCCTGTCTGAGCCATTTGGCTAACGACGCGCATTCCCAACCCCTCCATGAAATTCCAGCAACCCTTATTTCCTTGCGCCGGGTGGACAGACTGCTGATGCATAAAAGCTCGTTCAATTTTGGACGACAGAGTGGAAGTTATTGATATACTTCGTCCTGATCGCTTCCCGGTGGATCAGTTGTTGGGACGAAGAGGAAATCTGTGTGCTGAGGTGCTTGGAATGCCGCCTATTTCATGTTTTGCTATTGCTGAAACCACGTAGAAATATTCTTAAGCTTCCACATGTTGAAATCATAAAAGGGTGCCGAGTTAGTTAACTTTTCAGCTTCCAACTTAAGGTATGACCCGGTGTTTATAGAAATTAGCACAAAAAAATAATAAACAATTAACGCATTGAATCAATAATCAATCAATCAATAATCAACGCAGTACTGAGCGAACTTAAAAGACACTAGATTTTCGTAGGTTTTGTTTTACACTTTCGAAAATGTCTCGTGTTGTCTGGTTCACTTGAAATAATTTACTTACTTTCAGTTAAAATATAGGTCAGACCAGGGATTATTGTCATTCTGCCAATTTTCTCTCAACTTTTCGCAAACTCAACTACCAATTCTAGTTCAAAAAATGACCTGCTGATAGTTTACCCATACCCAGTTCATTAGAAAAATTTAACAAAGAACACGTTTACTCAATCTTTACTATGCAACACATTTTGAGACAATAGAATCCATCGAGGACGTTTCTTACGATCGAAGCTTTTATTTCATTCAGACATTTTTCTGTTTCGAATTGTATCATTATGACTAAGTTATCTTTACAGAGAAATATCGTATTATCTTTGCAAGAAGCCAACCCCAATATCTTACTATTGCAAAATGGGACACACTCAGAGAAATCGGGCGACGAAGAACCTGGCGGAAAAGTTAGAAGTTAAGTTAAACAAGTGCAGTTATCACCTGCATAGATACTCTTTTAAATGTCAACTGTCAGTTGGCTGTCAGCATGAGAGGCAAAAAAAGCCCACTAAGATGACATGAATAACGTTGTTTTAAATTGTACCTAGATGGCCATGTGGTGCTTTCATTTCTTCCCACGAGCTGACGATTCTGTCGGCAGAGTTTCCCATATTGTTATCGTAAGATGGTATTTGGCCAAACATCCAGCATTCTAGGCACCTTACCACCAAACCCAACCCCACATTTCAAAACCGCTAAAATGACATTTCAGATTGCGACGACTCGATCAGAGAAAAAACCCACACACACACCAACCAGCCAAGAACTTAGAGAGAACGACGGAATTTATTTCGCGAACACGATGTGAGATAAATTTGAGAAAGAATGTTAGCGTCTCTGGCAGGGAGCTAGCACACTCCCACTTTGTTCCCCGATGGCGACGGGAAGGAAGTAGGTATATCTTAGAGTTTATCGGCGGTGGAGCCATTAGAGGCTGAGTGGCCACTCTGGCGATGCCCCGGACGAAATTTGGCACAGAAAATTGGCTGCGTTTGAAGCGGGTGGGGATGGGCTCGGGGAATCTTAGATCCTGGTCGAAGGGAAGTAATTTTTACCATTTCAGGTCTAGTAGACCTAATCCACTCAGAGAAAAATGACGTCAGATACCCACTGGACGTACTGCTTGTTTGAAAAATTTATAAAAACCTCTGCTAAATAACAAAGGAAGATAGGGAAAGATCTAGCTGGCTTTAGCAAGTGGGCATCATAACGTCATTTCAACATAATTTACTGATCAATTACATACAAAACCACAAATATATACATATATCTTATATTATATATTATATAAATAAAATACATATATCTTTGGTGGAGGCAAAAATTGCAATAGGAAATATATATATATATATATATATATATATATATATATATATATATATATATATGTATTTTATTATACTATCACAATGTGTCCAACAGCAACCGACACAGCATCGGATTCCATTGTAAACCTGTCGACCAATTCCCTGTCCCGCCAGACCGATCCAGAGAGTGACAGCCAAGTCGCAGACCCTCGGGTCCAGATAATCCGACGTCAATTGCGGGCAGCCAGCTGATCTCGGCGGCAAATCATGCAAACATTCCCTTGCTGTCGCCCTCTTGAAGGTATCGGCCAAAATCGCCGCGGGAACGGCGACGGCGACTTACAAAACAATGTTATTCTCGAGCTTACGGAAAACAGGATTCTATCGTCCAGTGTTAATTGCATTGAAACAACATCGTGCTCTTTCCTCGATAGGTGGAGCTCGTGGACATGCACTTTGGCTCCGAGTTCGACCCCAGCCTCGACGCAGCGCTCTTCGACGACCATCTGCACGAGATACGCGAGTGCCATCGCGTGTCCAGAGGCTGCTTCTTCCTCGTGAGTACCCGCGTTCTCATTGTAGTTGTAGTTGTAGTTGTAGTTGTAGTTGTACGGTTAGAGTAGCTGGTTTATTTTGTCGCGTTGTCGGCCAGGAGGCCGGTAGAGCATTGTCCGTCAGTCGTCAGTTCGAATACACGGTTGAGAATATCATGGTCAGTGTTATAGGTGGACAGCTAAGTGTTGCTCTGCTGGCTGTTAGCTCCCTGCTCCTGGCTGCACTAGCTCCCTGCTCCTGGCTGCACTAGCTCCCTGCTCCTGGCTGCACTAGCTCCCTGCTCCTGGCTGCACTAGCTCCCTGCTCCTGGCTGCACTAGCTCCCTGCTCCTGGCTGCACTAGCTCCCTGCTCCTGGCTGCACTAGCTCCCTGCTCCTGGCTGCACTAGCTCCCTGCTCCTGGCTGCACTAGCTCCCTGCTCCTGGCTGCACTAGCTCCCTGCTCCTGGCTGCACTAGCTCCCTGCTCCTGGCTTCTAGCTCCCTGCTCCTGGCTGCACTAGCTCCCTGCTCCTGGCTGCACTAGCTCCCTGCTCCTGGCTGCACTAGCTCCCTGCTCCTGGCTGCACTAGCTCCCTGCTCCTGGCTGCACTAGCTCCCTGCTCCTGGCTGCACTAGCTCCCTGCTCCTGGCTGCACTAGCTCCCTGCTCCTGGCTGCACTAGTTCCCTGCTCCTGGCTGCACTAGCTCCCTGCTCCTGGCTTCTAGCTCCCTGCTCCTGGGACCAAAGTCTGATTGTGAAAAGCGTACTCAGGAGTGGTTGCTAAATAGCTTCTGTGGTAAATAGCTTCTGATTTAAGTTAATAGAATTATAGAATGATGTAATCGGTCAAAATGAGTACCTTCGATAAACCTGCGTTTCGAGGGTCATGACCGGTGGCTGCAGCAGATGATGGTGGTTGGATTTCATCGTAATACCACATCGTTAGCTGTAGAATGCAGGAAACTCTGTGGAAATTTCACAGTTGACCTGGCCACAGACTTGTCATCGCTACCTAGGCTGCGAAGTAAAGAAACAACAATACCGAAATGTCATCTTCCGTAATATTTAGGGGATTCTGTTTTAGCTATGTGGATCACATTGCTGTAGAAAAAATCTTACTAGGATGTAGAATGCAGGAAGCTCTGCCGAAATAGCATTGTTGGGTAGTGAAAGAATCTTCAGCGCCACCTAGGCGGCGAGGTAAGGAATTAAAGCACCACCATCTATGTACAACGTTTTACTTTCGTCATCTTACGTTATATTTAGGGGGCTCTGTTAACCACTAATGGTTGTTCAGTGGCGTGCTAGCTTCTTCGCGGTTCGTGTCTGTCTTATTACCATGGCCACCGCCAATGAGATGCATAGAAATTGTGTTAACAGACCGTTAAGTAATTAGCAAGTAACTGAGGTTCCAATGCCCTCGGCGCTTCATCACGGGAGAAGCCACTACGAGACAGGCAGAATGTCGAGGCTTTTTGATGCGATTCCTTGCTGTCGGTCCCTCAAGGAGGTACTACGTCCTCCCAAAATGCTATATTATTTAAATGCATTTAAAATTTAAAACACATCCTTGAAGTCTCGCCCAATGCTTTTTAGGGCCGTCGTAAAAGTAGGTTGTGCCCAAACTTGGTGTCAGTGTGAAATTTATTTAGTGAAATTAAACTTTTCCAAATGGACGGAGAAAATAAAATGGGAAAAATGAGAAACGACAAAATCCTTTAATTAAATCGCGTCCACTCATTCCCAGGGTAGAAACAAGCTTTTATATTAATTCAGGGTAAAAGTTGGCTCCTTTTGTAACTTTATCTGATGTCAAGGGCTTAGTAGGGGCTTGAGGCGCCAAACCAAAATACAGGTCTTATTTCGTAATGGATGTCACAACATTTACTTATTTTCAAGCCAATTTCTCGCCTGAAAACTGCCCGCAGAGCAAACCTGGCACCTCCACTTCCTGCTTCGAGCGAAGCAAAGCTTGCTTGTTTGTTTGTTTGTACGAGCTCTACCGGCCAAACCGATTTTGTACAATGTTCTGAATATCGATTGATAAACATCACTGACACAACACTACATTTTCCAAACACAACTTTACTGAATTAAAAACAAAATACAAATGAAAAACTTCGGCAATAATTTCAATTTGAACGGGGTTCTTTAAAGAGTTTCTAGCTTGTTTTCATCTGATGACAAGTTAATGCAATACACTTTCCGAGTCATTTTCGACTAACGTTTCCTTACACCTTCTATAAATAATGTATGTACACAACTCCTCATAAGCCCCGTGGCCATGAATCAAATTGACAAAACAACTTCGCTGTAGCATCAAGTGAATTACTGCCAATCTGGACCCGATGAGAACTCCCCGACTCCCACAAAGGCCCCCATCCGCAAAGTGTCCCACGACCCACCGACAAACCGACAACGTGCCGCAACCCGTCGAACTTTCTCCCCTACCACGCGCGGCAAAGAGAAACCAACATGCGACACGCCGGCGACATAACCTCCCCTGGGGATTCCAAGCAACTAGCCAGGCGCCAACGGCGTTGCATTTTTCAACGATAGGCGTCCGTAGCCAGGCCTTAGCTGACGCCAACGCCAGATGCGTCCAAATATTTAACAAGGCCGTAGAATGTAAGAAACTCTGGTACTGTTGAACTGGGGACAGTATCGGCAGCGCTGCCTAGGTGGCTTGTTTCAGGAAGTAGAGCACCTCAGCCATCTAGGTATACATCTTAAGACAATGTTGATTACGTCATCGTACGCAATATTTTTGGGAGCTCTGTTCGTTACTTCTCGACCTCAAGTGTCAACTGAAAGTTAACATTTTTGACAATTGAGTATCTTTGCACTGTGATGACTGCTATTGTTACGTTAGCTACTTACTAATATCAAATATCTTACTATTACAATATGGGAACTCTGCCAAAATAGCATTTTAGAATCGTCAGCCTGGTTGGAATTGATTCCCGGGTGTTCTTTTCACTCTGGGAGATGGTGTTTGTCGAGCCGTTGGTAAATTTTATTTTCTTCTGGGTGTCGGGTTGGTGTCTTTGTGATTTTGTATTCGAACTTTTTTATGTGTAGACACGATGGTTCTCGTTTGTAGGTTCGTTATGGAATAGGAATTTCCAATTTGATTCCGAGAATTTTTCTCATATACAGCGGAGCTCGAGTCGAATATCAGCTTGAGTGAAAATACACTCGAAATGGAGGAATGACAAACTTCCTCGAACTGATATTCATGTATAGTTACTAAAGCAGAACGTGGCTGGGAGAGTTTGATTAACTTCCTTATTGTTATCTGGAATCGATTAATGTTAAGAAGAAGAAGACTCCACGCTTTCGGGACAAGTCGAGTGAGTGTTCATCGTCACTTCCATATCTCGATGTTGTCTCAACTTCTGAACATCGTTGTCTTTCCTTGCCATGCTCATGACTCACAGAGATAGTGACGAAGACAGATAAACAAGTGACATGCAAATCCGGCAAATCATGTTTCTCTCTCCTGCTAAACTGAATAAATACAAATATATATTTATTTATCTATATCCATTCATTTGATTGCAGTTTCTATACCATATACAATTCAATTTTCTGTCATATTAATATATACTACAACATTTAATTTCTATCAAAAACCTTGATCAATGAAGTTTCATGACAAAAAAAACGATAAACACGTCCTTGTCTGTTTACATAACCATTTTTTTAAGTTGATGTTGAGTTCTTGCCCATCTAACTTTTTAAAACATCTGACCAGCCTATCGCGTGTTCAGCTTTACCTGTCTCTATTCTTTGTTACCTCTCACCACGTGGCGTTCACAAAGATATCATTGACAGCCAGAGAGTGGCCGACTCCGCGCGTGGACGCCATGTTGGACACAAGACTGACTGTCAAGCTGTGCAGCCTTGACAGCCAGAGAGTGGTCGACTCCGCGCGTGGACGCCATGTTGGACACAAGACTGTCTGTCAAGCTGTGCAGCCTTGACAGCCAGAGAGTGGCCAACTCCGCGCGTGGACGCCATGTTGGACACAAGACTGTCTGTCAAGCTGTGCAGCCTTGACAGCCAGAGAGTGGCCGACTCCGCACGTGGACGCCATGTTGGACACAAGACTGACTGTCAAGCTGTGCAGCCTTGACAGCCAGAGAGTGGCCGACTCCGCGCGTGGACGCCATGTTGGACACAAGACTGACTGTCAAGCAGTGCAGCCTTGACAGCAAGAGAGTGGCCGACTCCACGCGTGGACGCCATGTTGGACACAAGACTGACTGTCAAGCAGTGCAGCCTTGACAGCCAGAGAGTGGCCGACTCCGCGCGTGGACGCCATGTTGGACACAAGACTGACTGTCAAGCTGTGCAGCCTTGACAGCCAGAGAGTGGCCGACTCCGCGCGTGGACGCCATGTTGGACACAAGACTGACTGTCAAGCTGTGCAGCCTTGACAGCCAGAGAGTGGCCGACTCCGCGCGTGGACGCCATGTTGGACACAAGACTGACTGTCAAGCTGTGCAGCCTTGACAGCCAGAGAGTGGCTGAATCCGCGCGTGGACGCCATGTTGGACACAAGACTGTCTGTCAAGCTGTGCAGCCTTGACAGCCAGAGAGTGGCCAACTCCGCACGTGGACGCCATGTTGGACACAAGACTGTCTGTCAAGCTGTGCAGCCTTGACAGCCAGAGAGTGGCCGACTCCGCGCGTGGACGCATGCTGGACACAAGACTGACTGTCAAGCAGTGCAGCCTTGACAGCCAGAGAGTGGCCGACTCCGCGCGTGGACGCCATGTTGGACACAAGACTGACTGTCAAGCTGTGCAGCCTTGACAGCCAGAGAGTGGCCGACTCCGCGCGTGGACGCCATGTTGGACACAAGACTGTCTGTCAAGCTGTGCAGCCTTGACAGCCAGAGAGTGGCCGACTCCGCGCGTGGACGCCATGTTGGACACAAGACTGGCTGTCAAGCTGTGCAGCCTTGACAGCAAGAGAGTGGCCGACTCCGCGCGTGGACGCCATGTTGGACACAAGATTAGGTGTAAATTACTGGTGAATCAATTCAAGAAAAGAATACCACACTTTCACCTGCCGCTTAACGTCATTTCATCCATATATTTTTTTAACAATCAATACCCTTGTGTACATTGGTTTATAAAGTACATAAAACTTATTCACCAATTTTTCTTTGTTGATAAGAAATGCATAACGATCTATATTCTACTGAATACAATAACAGCAATCTGGTGTTTTACTGATGAAAACCAACACTAATGATTTAAGTCGTAGCAAAATTAGTGAACTTTATTTTGATATATCACTGCCTTTTGATTTTCCACGACAGACACAGTACGCGACACACATATCACCGCATGATACCGATGTTTAGTGGCCTCGAGCTACCACCCTCACCGCCACCGTGGCCACTCTCTGCCCTCGCGCTCTCTCTTTCCTCCCCCGTCCGTCGCTTGTTCTAATATTTACCCCCGCGATGCGTACGGCTGTCGAGCCCGGTCCGGCCAATCAGCGGACAGGCGGACAGAGTGGCGAGCGAGTATTTGTACTGTGTTCGCCGGGATTGCCAGCAGGCCATCGTGCAGCGTGTGCTCTTTCTGTTTCCGTCCCGCGAGTTTATTGCGTCAGTGTTGATCAATTTATTGCTTCGTGGCACCGGATGGACGGCGAAAGGACCGAGTTCTAATTTTTTCCTATGCCTTGACTGTGTTGAAAAAATAAAACGATGCCACCTAATCCTTCAATTCAATAATGTAAACTGAGATTTAGAATGATAAGCTTTACACTTACACTTTACCAAACTTTCGCTAAGCCTTTGTTACCCCTTTTTCTACAAGCCTTGAGCATGATGCAATGCTCTGTGAAATGTCTGAAAGTCTAGGTGAAAAGTTCAGCTTTCAAAAATCCCATTTTGTTGGTGATGACACCTTTTTAAGAACTCATTATTTTAGATCTAATCGTTAAAAAAAGCATTAAAAAAACACGACTAACGCCTGTTTTGACAAAGGTGTCAAGAAAAGCTGCGTCGGTTCCTTATTACAACAACAGCCAATTAAAAGTCAGTAATTTGAGATAAAAGCTGATAGTTGAAGCTAATTTCAGCTGTTGAATTTCAAACTCCAACATTAGAAATAATAACCTAGCGGCTGTAGACATCAATGTGTCCACAAGTGCAGATCATCGATTAGTTTACTCGCTTGCGAAAGAAATCCAGAAGCTGAGAAATAAATCCAGCCCCTATAAGTGATACAATTGTGTGGATTTCTTCATCTTGCGACGAGCTGTCAGTGCATTGGCCGAGGTAGCACTTGTTGCTTTGTTGATTTGTCTGACCGAGTCGTAGCAGGGTGTCTCGCGCTGCAAGATGATGGATAACTTGACTTGATTCAGCGCCAGGGGTCCGGACAGTCATCGATATCGATTGCAGTCAACAGCTCACTTGACACACGAAACTCTGTGTGGCGGTTTTCATATCGATCGACTTGTTTCGCCGGACATTTGTCAACATGAAAAATGCGTTTTGAAGCACAAAGACCAGTCAGCGAACAGCAAAGCGAATATCAAGCGGAAAAAATAGTATTTCTCCGTTAATTTACGCGTTTTGATGAAGTATTGACGAAAGAAAGTTTATAAGTTAATGGCAAATAGCTTTGTATCTCTGAGGCCCGGTATTGAAATGTAAAGTTATCAAAGCAACCGAAAGGTCGTCACCACGGAGGTTGATTTGAAATGATTTATTCTATCAGTTTATCTAAATACAGATTACATTTGAATCAGGAAATTATCATTAACCTTACAAAAAATATACAGGTTACTTGTTCCCGGGCAGTGGCAATACTTATGCCAACCTTATCAAAGTAGATCGGATGATATTGTTATGATGCTCTCTGTGGATCACAGAACACCCAAAAGAAACTTGTAACAAATGCAGTAACACAAATTTTCTTTAACCAAGTTTAGACCCAACCGAATTCTTGCCAGCAACGTTATCAATCCCGACGTACGCCTCTCTCAGCGCTGTCGTTATAAACACGTCTCGCCAGGAATGTGCGGAATTTCAATAAGAAATGTGAGAGAGTCGACGTGAAGATGAAGCCGACGCATCCACCTGTTCGTCGCGTCGCTCGGGGAAAGCCACAGGAACGGGAAACCCCCGCGCGATCGCGACCGAATATCGTCCAACTTTCACAACTTGCTCGATCGTGCACGAGAGCTGAAAGCTTTTCCGTGTCCGCGTTTCATCGGGAGTAATTGCTTGAATTTCGGAAGCGTGTGTCTGTGTGTTTTTCGCTGCGCTCTGCATATGTCAGTGCCCATGGGGGCACGGGGTCAGGAACGGACATTTTGCCTGACCCCTTTGGAAGTTGGCCGCTTATTTATTAGTTGGATACGTGTGTCGACAACTTTTCACCTAGCAAGGATCTTTTTCGTGTTTTTAGCGTTTATAAGAATGCGGCAAAGAAAGCATATTTTATACTTAAGCCTAACAAGATATAGAGGCTTTGTTGTTGCCAATTTCTTCCTCAAACTCTTAAATGGATATTTAAAAAAATCATTTTGTCCTTCTATGTATTCTATTTTACTTAACCGTTTGGTCATTACCAATGTTTAAGACTAGGATTTACCATTTGGCGTGTGTGATATCAAGGTATACTTGTAAAATATCTCGTTATTGTTTACTCAATATTAAATGTTGTTACAAACCTCAACATGGCGACAACCTAGCAGTTTATTTTGTTTTCTTTTAACTGCAAGATGCACTGAATTCAACTGCACATTAAGGCATTAAACTTCTAAAATTGAACTCGGGATTCAGGTAAAATAAATTATTTCTTGAAATCAAAGAACTGTGTCTGCACAACTGAGCGCTACACGTCCGGAATCTCTCGTAATTACTGGGCGCTGCGTCAGCGACGTCGTTGGGGGAAAAACCAGATTGGAAACTCTGCGAGCGAAGAAATTGGCGTTGCCATCGATTTTCTTCTCATCAGTTTTCTTACCGCCGAAAAGCTGTCGAACAACAGCGCAGAGCTCTCTGCTGTCACAGGCTTCGGGACATAGATGTATTGTGTACCCACGGGATGGACAAAGCAGCTTTTGGATGCTCTCCCGTGTGGAATTCCTTGCTTGACTTTACATGCCAAATGCTTGGCTACGAATCATCACGGACGCTCATCTTGGAATAGAAGTTATGATGCTCCATGTCAGATCAACTCATTTTCTGGGATAACCGTACAGCCACCTCACCGATTTTAATTAAACTTTCGATGATTGTTACCTGGTCAATTTGTATATATATATTTTTTGGCGCCTCTGGGACGAACCAATCGCCCGCCACGACGCCCGGGTGAACAAACTTTGGGTGCGTGCGAACTTCAAATTCACAAAACTGAAATGTGAAATGCAAATGTTGCCCACTAATTAAGATTTGAGTTGATTAATTTATCATCAGTTTACCTACAGATAATGAGATCAGTGAATGTATTAAATTATTATTAAGAGCCTACGTTTTAGTTTAATTACTGTCATTTTGGATTTCCACCGTTGAAGATTTGTTTTCGAAGTTGGTATGTTGAAAAAGGCGTCCATTTTTTTCCCAGTAAAGACTGTGACATCTAGACACGGGCACTCACGATGTCTTTGGGCGCACACGCTGCACCCTTTGTCTTCCTCGCTGCTTTTGTCTCGTCAACTTTTCCACCCACTCCACCCAGCAGTGCCTGACGTTCGTTCAGAGATTTCCTCCCGACTTTTCTTGACCTTTCGCCAAGACGGGCTCTGAGTAAATTTCGAAATATTCCCTCCCATCACGTGTTTTACTTGCGAAGAAGCCCTTGTGTACCACTGGTCTAGCAAGCGTTTTCCAAGAATTTCAATGAGTTGTTTTGCTGCAGCTGTCCCGAATTCCTTGGGGAATTTCTGGATTCGTTCTTGCTTGTAGAGAACATTTCAGAATGTTTTGCTCCTTGTTTTGGCAAAGATTGCAACCACTGACCGTACAGCAATCGCAGCAGAACAGGGATTTGGTTGGTTAGGTTAGTTTTACTTGCTGAGAAGCAGTAGATAGCACAAGACCTCCGGTGTAGCATCGAATCTCTCACATGGTGACTAAGCTGAATGGGAAACAGCTCTCAGCCTCCAAGATTTAGTACAGACATGAACGAAAGATAAACTTAAAGTTCGAAGTGTCCCCAGAAATATATATTTATCCTACCGCAAAGAAAACTACACTGAATTTCTTTTGACATATGACCACACATTTGTCACTATCCTACAATGCAACGAAATATGAATATGCGCAAGCAAGGAAATCTAGACAACTGCTGGTATAACTAGGCAGTTTCCTTGTGAAACAAAAAATGATGTCATGTGCAAGGTTATTTGTAATTCGAGGGCAAGTCCTGCCACGTATACCAGTGACGCAAGAGACGAGATCACAAATCAAGGCAACTTAGTTACATTTATTTTGACACTAATGTTCAAACTCAAGTGTCAACTGATAGATGACGTAAAAAAGAGTATCTTTTTTTTGTGATACGAACCCGGGACCTTCCGCTTGCCGGGTTCATATCCCGGTTCGGACGCACATTTTTCCTGCTCAGCTATCCCATCATCAAATGCCTTCTGGTGTGGGCTTCCACCAAAAATCACTGATTTCTCAGAGATAAGATAGATAATACAGACAAGGGCCAGCGTTGCGCTGTCGGTGCCTTGACCCCTTGTTTCCCGTGTGCAGTGCCTGGTGGGCAACAAGTACGGGCCGAGCCCACTTCCCTCCACGCTGAGCGCTGCCAGCCATGCCGCGCTGACGACGGCTGCGCACGACCTTGAGATGGACGCCGCCATCTTGGACGCGTGGTACGCGCATGACGAGGCGACCAACAACTTCGTTCTGCAGCCGCAAAGGTAAGCCTGCGCATCGGGTGGCATTTCCTGAAGTTTATCGAAATATTGTTGATTTTTGAGTTGGTTTGGCTGGCTGTATTTTTCTTTTATTTAGCTTTTATTGTTTGAATTGCTTCGAATTGCTTGAGGGCTTCGCGAAAGCTCACTCGAATAGCGTTTTTTTTTAAATATGGGTAGATTTGTTTGAATTTTATGCCTACTTAGATTGTTAGAGGTTTTTCAAGCCTTTGCTGATAAAATTTATGTTTTTTTGAGATCAATGGAGATATTATTAAATTTTTTGGCTTTTTGCTTAATTGGTAAGAAATATGTTGAGATTTGTTTAGGTATTTTGAGATTTTGTTGATATTTTGTTGAAATTTGATGATACAATTGTTCAGACCAGGAGGCAATTCCCCAAATGCAAAAATCAAAAAGTTTCATGAGCGTAGCTAGCTAAGCAAGCGCAGCAAATGATCACGAACTAAAAAATCCAACACGCTTAGGATACCTTTGACAAGCCAACGCCCATCGTTTCATCCGTTCTGTCCGCGCGTGCGCAGCGACCCGACGAGCAGCGAATGGCAGGCCACGTGGGACACGCTGAGCGCAGCCTTGCAACGCGCAGCCGCGCAGCCAGACCTGCGCACGGCCGACAAGCAGCGACCGGTGGCGCTGTCGGCAGTCGAGCAGCAATTCAACTTCGCGCTCGGTGAGTGCCCGCTGCACCCTGGCGGCACTTTTTACAGTTATCAAGTTTTCTAATCAACGCGATGAAAGCCCGCTTATCGGTTTGAGGTAATGAATTATTTTTACTGGTGTACAGTGTTTTTAATCGTTGAAGTTTGTCTCAAACACGCTCCATGATTTGGGTAGGCTCCTTGGGAAAGGTTGCTCTGTGGTGGCGTATCATCATCAGATGGCCCGTTTCTTAACAACTTATCACCCAGCGCATACATCATTTTTATTCACTTAATAATATATCGTGTGCTATTTTTGACAACAGGTATTAAGACACAAGATTAAATACTAGATAAGTGACAAGAAGTTCAATCCATAAACGCAATTTGGCAGTTTTATTATGGTGGGCACTTGTGGAGACATGAAATACAGTTATGAGTTTGATAATTGATGGTTTTCAGTACCTACCCATCTTGCTGCAACAAACTACCCATAAATGGACGGCTGTTGAGTACGCGAAACGTTTCAGGGGTATTAAAGAACGATTTTTCATTAGTCTCATTGCTACACCAAGCTGTCCCTGCTGCCAACAGTGTTAAGCGCCACACAATTATGGCTACTTAGTGCTATATTTTCACTGTCTCACAATAACAATAAGTAATTGGTGTACATACATGATGAAGTGCAATTAGTATTGCAACTCAAGTTAATTAAAATATCAGATTAAAAAAAGGTAATAATTGAAGTAAAGTCAACGCCTTGTCTGCAATAACAAAGAGTGTTTAACGCCCTCCCTGCTATTGTGGCTACAGTTTGTTCCTGCCTACTATATGATACAAGAGTGTAAACACTCAAATGCCGGCTACTGTGTTTTAAGTCCCATCCCTGGCACTCTACAAGAGAGTTAAACGCCTTCCGTGCTATTATGCCTACTTTGTGTACCTGCTCTCTATGATTCAAGAATGTAAGACGCCCTCTCTGCCATGATCCTAGAGTGTTAAACGCCCTCCTGCCCCCAGGTCTGGCGCCCGGCACTGCACACCACATGCTCGCGGTGGTCCGCGACTGGCAGGGCCTGTCCCTGGACGCGGACCTGGCCCTGGACGCGAACCTGGCCGGCGACGGCGACCACGTGGACCTGGCGCCGGGCGGCGGCGTCGACGTGGCGCGACGGCGACAGCTGGAGGCGTTCAGGGAGCGGCTGCAGGCTGCGCTACCTGCCGAGAACCGCGCGCACTGCACGTGAGTGCGCGGCAGCCGGCGATGTGGCGTGCGCGGCCGCCGGTGGGCTGCGCGGCCGGTGGTGTGGCGTGCGCGGCCGGCGCGGTGGCTGCGCGCCGAGATAGCTGTAGCTGTGTGCTGGCCAAGGGGGGTTCTGCTCAAGCGTTCACCTTCAAAGCACGATTTTTGTGAATGTTTCAGAAAAACGAATATTTAATGGGAAAATTAACGAAAAACAATGGGAAAATAATGAGGAATATGTATCTGTTTTTTTTATGATGACGATTAATTTTTTTAATTGTTTTAAATTGTAAGCTTTGTGCGCTTAAGATAGAAAATGTCCTAAAAGATAACTGGCTAGAAAGTTTGAAGTCCATTCCTCATCTCGGTTTTCAGAAAATCTATCTTGAAGGGTTGTTGACTGCGAATTGCTACAAAACTTTCAACTTTTCCTGAATTTTCGCAAAGCTCTTTTGCTTACTCAAATAAAGTTTTATTACAAAAAAAAAATGATAAAAAATAATAATCATAACCATAAAATAAAGCATAGCTAAGATTAACCAAATCAATGGTTCCCTGCACTGTGAGCAAGAGTCCTATCGTACACTGAGTACGTCGTGCCATGTGTTCCAGAGTTTCCTGGAAGCCGGGAGGAGTTGACCCCGACACCGACGACCACGACACCTACCTGTCGGAGTTCCGGGAACTCGTCACCGATAAACTGGAGGCTCTCATCAACCGAAGTCTGCTCGACGAACCGGACATCACGTCTCGAAACAAGACAGTGCAGGTGAGCAGCCCGTAGCAGCTGGCATCGTGGGTCGTTGTAGCTTGACAAGGTGGGCCATTGTGCACCAGACCGCTTAGATTCGAGCAGCAAGTGACACGGTGAAACCACGGTGTGATGATAGCTTGACAAGCCTGTGTGTCATTGTGCACCAGACCGCTTGGATTCGAGCATCAAGTGACACGGTGAAACCACGGTGTGATGATAGCTTGACAAGCCTGTGTGTCATTGTGCACCAGACCGCTTGGATTCGAGCATCAAGTGACACGGTGAAACCACGTTGTGATGACAGCTTGAAACGATGTGCCATTGCGCACCCGACCGCTTGGATTCGAGCAGCATGTGACACGGTGAAACCACGGTGTGATGACAGCTTGACAAGGTGTGCCATTGCGCACCCGACCGCTTGGATTCGAGCACCATGTGACACGGTGAAACCACGGTGTGGTGACAGCTTGACAAGGTGTGCCATTGTGCACCAGACCGCTTGGATTCGAGCATCAAGTGACACGGTGAAACCACGGTGTGATGACAGCTTGAAACGATGTGCCATTGCGCACCCGACCGCTTGGATTCGAGCACCAAGTGACACGGTGAAACCACGGTGTGATGACAGCTTGGCAAGGTGTGACATTTCTCAACAGATCACTTGTTAAAGTAGTTCTAGCGAATCTCACTGTACCCCATAAATCCAGAAATCCGCTGAAATGTAGTAAAAGTTACGCTGCTTCTATTTGTACAAAAATAATTAGGGTCGACCGAAGGAATCCGGAGTTGCAATTGATTCAACAAACAGCAAATCCCTATCTTTTAACATGGACGCCATTAAGATGTAGTTGCTTACAGTCACTGTAACTAATAATGCGCCCAATCTGATGGTAGGAACGAAATAAATACCTTTTCTTATGAACATTGATCTTTTTAGAATACTCTCAGTGAAAAAAATAAGTGGCAAACCGAACTAGCTTGGGTGATAATTGACCCCACAGATGACTCAGCAGCACGCGAATGACATCTTGCCTAGATTTGATGGCTGGCTCGGGCAACACTGACAGCTGACAGATGAAAGATCAATGTGGACATGCATTTCTATTTGAAATAAACATCGTTCGTCCGAATTGTTTTTATAATCTAGCTTAATTTTTGACTTCGTTTGTCATCTTTTTTATATGGATATAACTGCTTTCGAACGAACTGAGTGAAATCAATTCCAACTAGATGTCAAAAACCAGAGAAATGTTGCCACGATTCCACAAAATTTTAGATGGGCAACACAATAATAATTCCTACCCGTATTTACTTCATAAAATGGGACAACAATACTTTCTAAATGAGAAAAAATTCTTCTGACTATCGTAAGTGGCGAATTCAACTTAAGGCCAAACTTTCATCTCTGAAATTACACATAAATATTTCCAGTTTGTTTAACATGTTGGTGGAACCAGGGGTTGCAGCTGGGCCAGGATTGGTTATCCCAAGTCACGTGACCAAACTCGAGAACTCTACTTTAACCTTTAAATGCCTCTCTTAGCAATGCAGTCCAATCAAAAATAGGGCTTTGAAAAGCGTCAACGAACGTGCTTTCTGTTATGAAATTTTAAGCAATCTACGCATCTTGACAGCCCCCATTTCCCCTGCATTTCCCCCAGGAGGTGTACCAAGAAACGCTGAGCCACCTGACCCTGTGCCGCGACACCATCGCCCATCCGCACACCCTCGACTACTCACGCTCGGACACGCTCGACCGCGTGCGCACACTACTAACGCACGCGCGCGAGGCCGCGCCGGGCGTGCGCCACGGCCCCGTGATCGTGCACGGCGCGCACGGCTGCGGCAAGAGCTCGCTGATCGCCGCCGTCTACGCCAGCGCGCCCGGCTGGGTCGACTGCGGCCTCTACCGCATCGTGCGCTTCGCCGGCACCACGCCGCGCTCCGCCTACAACCTCGAGCTGCTGCGCGTCATCTGCCAGCAGCTCTGCATGCTGATGCACCTGCCCGACGGCTATCTGCCGAAGGACGCGTCGTTCGACCCGTTGTACGTCAACAACTGGTTCCAGACGTTGATCCGGAAGTTCGAGGAGACTAACAAGTGTCTGTTGATTCTGATCGATGACCTGCATCGATTGAACCCGCTGGACTCGGATATCGTGGCGGGGCTGTCGTGGTTGCCGATCAGCTTGCCGAGGAACGTGCACATTGTGGGCACGACCGCCGTCTCGCCGGAAGGGTTGAAGCTGACGCCGGTGCAGAGGGAGAGGTTCCGTGCGCCCGAGTGCTACGTCGAGCTGCCGCCGCCCATCTCGGGTGAGTTGGACCTTCGGTGGCGAGCGCTGGACGATCTTAGGTTGGACACAGGCTGTGCAATGTGTCGATTGTCCGTGATGGCGCCAGTTGAACGCTGGCAGGGAATGGATGTCTCTTAGGTTTCGAGGGTTGTGCGCGCCATGGTTATGGTTGCGCCAGCTAAACACTGCCCGTGCACGAGGCTCTTTAGAAATCTCTACATAATGACTCCTTGTAGAGCATTTTAAGCTAGATTTAAAATAATTCTCACTGTCATCAGAATAACACTCCAAACAACAATGTGATGCACTTTAAATTTCATGCCCATCAGAGTGATGTATGCAAAACCATTGAAACAAATCATATTTAAATTTTTAATTGGCTGTGTAACAAAACGGAGAGATGCAACGACATGAAATGCAACGAGTATTTGCATTTAAGACAGAATCACACCTATATTTTTTCTAAAATATCTTATGTCACAATTGTAACAAAGCGCTAGCGTGACCCCCTGCACTGTCTCAACGCCCCCGCCTCCCTGCGGCGTCTCAACGCCTCCCCCCTGCGTGGCGGCCGGTTCCAGGCGAGGTGCTCGCCGCGCAACTGGACGCGTCGCTGGACCGGCTCGAGGACCGGTTCGGCCGGCCGGCCGTCGCGCGGCTCGCATCGCTGCTCTCGTGCACCGAGTTCGGGTTGACCGAGACCGAGCTGCTCGAGCTGCTCATGCCGACCGGGAACGCGGCCGCGGCGCTGTGTCTCGCCCTCGGACAGTTCAACTTCTCGACGCTGTGCAGCGTGCGGAGAGAGATGGGTGGGTGCTGGATGGTGTGGGGTTGGCTTGAGATTTTAATTAATCTACTGAAATATCTCATTAAAGACTGATTGGTGATTTACATTTCATGCACAGATCTTAAATCTCATCATCATTAGCGAAAATACGTTGGTTTCAAGAGGTGTATGCCCTCGGTTATTAACAATACAATTTATAACTAAATATCCCACGTATGGCACCAATTGTAGTGCACTGAAAAATGTTTTGCCAAAATATCCGAACTTATTCCGGACAGAACGGGATATGAAACTTCAGTTTAAAAACCGCCAGTCGATGCCACTAGGTGCCATTTGGTGCTGGGTGGATGGGTCGCCTTGAATCTGTATAATGAGTTGATTTCTAATTGATCTTTCTGAAAGCTAATTTTTGGTTTTCATTTCATGCAAAAATGTTAAATCTTGTCACATAGAGCCAAAATACATTGGTATTTGCGATTTTTTGCATTAAAAACAAATTTACTGAAAATCCCACACATGGCTCCAAATGTAGTGCACCGAAAAAAGATTTTACAAAAAGTCCAACCTCAGTCCTAATACTACGAAATAGATATTTTTCAAGTCTTACTCTACCCAATTTGGTGCCTTATGGCAGTGGCAGGAAAACCAGGTAATCAGCAAAGTTTATTATGAGTCCCACACTCGGCGCCAATGTAATACATCCATTTTATTTCCCATTCTTTGCTATGGATGAGAAACTCATCAAAGCCAGTGTTGTTTAAGATTCTGTGACACGGCTTGCTGGATGCAAACTATTGTGTTTGATGGTTTGTTCGAAACAAAATAAGAATATATTTTCTGTTTTTCTCTTTGTAATCAACAGGCGAAACAGGTAGGGAAAATTTCACGAAACTTTTAGGAATAATTTTTTTTCCCGCAAGTTTGCACAAGTAATCTCTAAACTGAACCTTGACGAACTCCTCGCCAAAGTTCCAGCGAGTGAACTCCTAGCAGACGCTAACGCCGCCCATCTCTGCCCGTCCAGGCGCGCTGGTCCGCGAGCGACTGATGAGTGGCAAGATGCTGCTCAAGTGGCACCACGAGAGCGCCAACGAGGCCGCGCGGCGGCGCTACCTGGCGACGCAGGACGCGTTGCGGGCGGCGCACGCAGAGATCGCCAACTTGTTCTTCAGCGAGTTCTCGCGGACGACGAGCGAGACGGAGCCCGAGACGGTGGCCGAGGGCGAACCGGGTGGGTGCTTTGTGGGGTTGATGCCTCTTGCCTTTCACATGCCCCGTTGCCACTGGGACTGGGGTTATCTATTACACCTCTTTTTTTGAAATTTCAGTGTTGAGTGTAATAACCAGTTTAGTCTACTTTTGGTCGAAATGAGTTAGATGTGTAGTCGTACTCAAACATATTAAGTCCATTTACACGTGAAAAGTCAGTTCTCCATTCCCATTTGACAAGCAAATTTAGTTCAAAATTTAACCTGCAGTTTTTTTCATTTCCTGGACATGTCACAAAATGGACTTAACTGGTTATTACACCGAACTCTTAAATTATATATTATACCTATTATATCTGATATTATATTTTGTTATTTTTAATAGTGTCTAATAGAGACGTTAGTGGATGTTTTGGTGTTGTGAACGGGATGCTCTGTGTGGAGGAGAGTTTTGGCACTATTCACTGGCCTTTTTGGTGATTTTCTGTTCACAATCTCCAAGAGACCGATGATATTTGAGGAACGAGGCTCTTTTTAGGGACAAGGCTTTCATCCAGACAGAGCATGACCGCTAACTACACCAAGAAAACGACATTTCTGCTCTCGGAAACTGGCTGTGAATTAAAAAAGTCAGATAAACATTCCAAATGTCCACAGAAAATGGTAGAGAAAAAAGAAAACATCGTAATTTTGCAAAGGTTGCTTCAATAAACGTTGTCATAATGTTTTTAGGATCAAAAAACACTTCAAGACCAAAATCGTAAAACTCGCAGCTTTTACTACCATATCTAAGCTTAGTAACCAATATCACATGAAGATGCCAACAATCATCCCACGTTTTGACCCTGAACGTGTGCCCATTGCCGCAGCGCCGGAAGCCAGCTCGCCCACCGAGAACAAAGAGACGCCGTTCCAGACGACACTTCCGGCGGAAGACGTGACCTACAGCCTGCGCCACGTGGAGGAGTCGTGGATACACCTGCTGAAGGCCGGTAGGTCCACGGAGAGACACGAGGAGTCACCTATCTCTGCTCGGCAAGCCTGCATTACGTTCATCTGACAGCTAAGCTTTCTCAGCTTTGCTCATCGTTCTGTTGCCATACATCGTTATCCTATCCGTCAACTAGCGCTGCTTCACTGCATCTAGACAGCGCGTTCAAAAACTTGGAACTAATATTCATATATATTTTTTTTGTTTTGTGGACTGTAGTCAAGTTTCCAATGTTTTTCTTGTGTTTGTAATCGTGTCGATTCCTTACCTACACTTGTTTCAAACAAACCCTGATTTGGACTTGTATACGTATTGAGGGGACAGTTTTCAGTGAAAAGAAGTGTACCTATTACTTACTGAGTGCAGTAACCAATGTAACAGTGAGTGCAGTAAACGATTGAGTCCATTTTCTTGGTTGTTCAGGAAATGAAAGAAGAATGCAAATAAATTACAAGGTAGCAGGCTGAATTGTTGAACCAGAATTGCCATGAAAGCGGAGCAAGACACTTTCCTAAAATTTAACTACAATATAATATTTTTCTCATTTTGACCAAAAATGGGCTTGCCTTGTTTATTATTACAAACGAGATATCAATTCCAAAATGTGTAACACGGAATTTGAACCCGGATCTTCACCTCCACCTTAACGGGCTCAAATCCCGGCACGGCTACAAATTTTGGAATTGATACATCGTTACTAATACTAAATATCAACCATATATGCAACGCGTATTGGCATTCAGGATCGAATCACACCCGGGCTGCACTGGTCATTAAATGCACCTCCTCATCATAAAGGGGTGGTTTGTCACAAGTCTGCCCGTCCCCAACGCAGGCGACACGAACCGGCTGAAGCAGCTGACGGTCTGCAACTTCGACTTCCTGCTGGCCGCCGTGCAGACGGTCTCGGTGAGCTACCTGCGATGCGTGCTCGAACACGTGCGTTGCTACCTGCTGTCACGCGACCTCGAGCTCGTCTACTACACGATACGCAAGTCCAGCGACGTGCTGACTCGTGACCCGCTGCAGCTCGGCGCGCAGGTCATCTGCTGGTTGCGCACGCATGCAGGTACGCACGCGCACGCTATGTCCTTCTCTTGTACAACTGTCTCAACCGGGTGTACAACTGTGTTCAACAGTACTCGACCTTTCCGGTCCGCTGCTTGTCCTTCCATTTCGTTTTCTCTCTTTTTCTCATAATTAGTCACCCTTTCTTCCGTTTCCTATCATTTCTTGACCTTCTCTTCTCCAACTGTAGTAAGTCCTTGACTTTTCCATTTTCTTTGCGTTTCCAATTGTTCTCATTTCCGTTTTCTCTAGTTTTCTTTTCTATTCTTGTCCTTCTCTTGCCCTCTTTCCTCTGGTCAATTTTTCCTGTCAATCTATTCTCTTTTTTCGTAAACAAAACGTTTCATGTCCTTCTCTGTTCTTTCTCTGGCTCTTCTCTTGTCATTACTTCTTCCGTTTCCTAACTTCTTAAAATTGTTTTTCCCCTTTCTGGTCCTTTTCGTCGTTTCCTGGGGTGTGAACCAAACCGAATCTTTGACTAGCCGTAGAAAAGAACATCGAAACATATTTCAAGACAGTAGACACTCACTTCTAGCAATAAGCACCAACATATCACTTTCTTCTGTTGTCTTCCGTTAAGTCTACAATTGGTGCCAATAGTGGGATAAATGCTTAATTTCCACTATTTAAAAAAATTATTCAAAAACACAAAATGTACAAAAATATTCAAATTTATTAACGAAAAAAGGTAACAGTTTTAAGTGGTGTAGGGTCTCAGCTTAAGTGCAGTGACCGAACATATTATTTATATCAAACTTGAATCTCTTAAATGAGATACAACAACTCCAGTCCATCTTAACTTGTCTATTGGCTTAATCTCTGGTGTAAATAGGATTCAATGACGCGAAATCCATGGCACACCCCAGGTGGCGCCTCTAATAAATAAAAAATACCGAACAAGATCCTTTTCTCAAGAAGTAATAAGAAGTGCTTCAAGCGGCGCTACACGTGCTGCCTGCTGACAGTCTGGCCTGCTGTTTGCAGAGAGCGCCACCGACCTGGTGGGTCACATGATCACCTCGGCGATGGCGTGGTGCGACGGCTACAACGCCCCCCTCCTCGTGCCGCTCAACGGCTGGCTGACGCCCCCGCTGCCTCTGCAGATCAAGAGTGAGTACAGCTCCTTGCACGTTTCAGCAATCGCACGCATGCCTGTCTGGCCACACGTTACGTCGAGCTTTCTCGGTTAACACCTGTGTGCGTCTACTAGCGTCACAGCACACAGTATCCAGAAAAATTTTACAAAGCCAACAGTCATTTCATCAACTATACAAACTCAAAACAATAATAGACCTATTCCACTCAAGGAAAAATGACGTCAGATACCCACTGGACGTTCTGCCGGTTGGTGAAACAATACAATTAGTTTTGCTAAGTAACCAAGGATGATGAGGCAATCTCAACCCAAATTGCTGTACCCATGGCTTTGGCGAGTGGGTTTTGATTGAAGGGAATAGGTATAGTGTAACATTGATGAAGCCACTACAACGCAACTACACCAATGATCCAGCTCCCAAATAGAATTTTCAATAATTCTCAATTTATAGAACAGTAATTTCAACAATTTTGCAGCCTCATATAAACTAATTTCGAGAATACTCCATCACAACCAGCAACTGCAACAATTCTCCAACATTCAATAAGTAATTTCAACAACTCTCAAACTTCCGCAACAATGTTTCAAGTCCCACCTAGAAAATACAACAATGCTGCAGCAAAAACCGTGAAATTGCAACAATGCTAAAATTACGAAGAATTAATTGCAATAACAAGACTTCAACTCTAGCCAAGTTTAAATTGCATCAATGCTAAAACTTCATTGTAAATAACTGCAACCATGTAATTTCGACAATGCTCCAACATCCACAAACTAACTGCAACTGTGTTTTATTTTAAGCGAAACATCAATTCCAAAAGTTGTACCCGTACCGGGATTTGAACCCGAATCTTAACCTGGCCGGGGCGTTGCACGTTCAATTAAGCTCTACGGACAACCTACTGTGAAATCAATATCAAGCTAAATTTTGGAATTTATATTTCGTATCTTATAAAAAAATATCCACCATACATGCGCCGAGTATTTGCATTCAGGTTCGAATCTCACCAACTTCAACTATACTTCACCTCCCACTAATAACCTACAAAACGACGCTCCACCGCACTTTGCAGGCGTCCACTGCGCCGGCGGCGTCAAGCTGATCGAGCCGACGTCTTCCGGGCAACACGTGGTCGTCGTACCGGCCGTCGGTGACCCCCAACTCTGGCACGTGATGTCCAACTCGCTGATCCACACGTTCAAAGGGCACAGCGGGCCCGTGCTCTGTCTGGCCATCACGCGGCAGGCGCAGTACCTGTTGACAGGCAGCGAGGACATCTCGATCATCGTCTGGGACATCAAGACGCTCAATCTCAAGCTACGCATTTAGTGAGTGCAGGGCAACGTGCGTGCGCTGCTGTTGTTTGCAAACAGCGTGCGTTCTCTGTCTGACACTGTGTAAACTCCTTCGCAAAATCTCTTTAAGGTTTTTGCGTATCGTCAACAACGTAAAATTTGAGTCAACATCATTATTTCCAGTTTGCAGTTAGAAATATGAAAAGCGTTTGCATTCATGTGAAAAACAAGCCTACTCGCTACCTTCTTACGCGTCAAATTCCTCGACATTTTGTCTATTTCAGTTTTATTCCCAAGTGTTTTAAGGAAAAATTAAAAGAAAAAAACTGCGGCATAATAATATGTAAGTGTTCAGTTAGAGAATATACCCATTCCCTGCTTCGACAGAAAAGAAATGTTAGAACTGAGCTTGACGAACCTGACCTTAAATTTTACCTACCTTTACTACCTTGACTACCTTGACCTTCGAAACTAGCCTTGCAAACGATTTAAGGATGACATGAATAGGTATATCAGTGAAAAGCTTAGAATTCAAGATCAGCTTTCTCACAACGTGCCAAGATTGATTGATTGTGCTTAACGACGCACTGTTTTGACAATTGGCTCTTTGGCACTGGTCTAATGGCGCGGTGAATGAAATGGTGATGATGAGGGTGATGATGAACCTAACCTAGCCTATAAGGGAGAAGGGGAAACCTGGGGCCGGCACGTAGCCTACTCCTGGCGTAAAGCACCGAGGGGACCACCGGCTTTACGTCCCTTCCGAAGGACGGTAAAACTTGAACGACAGGATTCCTCCGCTAATCCGTGCTGTCGAGAGGTTGATAAGCAAGGCGAGTGAAGTTGTCGTACTAACTTCAATCCCCCCAACCTCTCTCCCGAACAGAACTGATCATGTGCATGATGGTCACCCATCAAACACCTGACTCAGCGCGATGTTGCTTAATTTGGGTGATCTCACGAGAACCGTTGTTTCCAACATGCTGAACCGTCCGGTGCCAAGATTAGAAAATGTGATAGGTGATTGTTAACCGTTGTGTCTCTCCGCCCCCCAACCCCACGCAGCGAGCACATAGCGCCCGTGCTCTGCCTCACACCGGCGCTAGGAAACTCGGTGATCGTCAGCGGTGGCGAGGACTCGCGCATCATCGTCACCTCGCTGCTCTCCGGCGACGTCGTCATGAAGATCGACCACCACCGCGGTCCAGTCACCTCCGTAAAGGTCAACGCCGCCGGGGACGTGCTGGTCTCGGGTGAGTCG
This sequence comes from Nemurella pictetii, assembly GCA_921293315.2. Lineage (NCBI taxonomy): Eukaryota > Metazoa > Arthropoda > Insecta > Plecoptera > Nemouridae > Nemurella > Nemurella pictetii. The sequence goes on along the minus strand of OV121123.1, from coordinate 11,229,624 downwards.
GGCCTAGGTGTTTGTGTTTGAGCTCTTCGTGATGCTGTCGGTAGAACTGGTAGAAGGATGGACGGCTGGGAACGTGCGACGCGTTCGGTGGGACGTTGAAGCGCGTAGCACGCTGGGTGCAAGGCGGACGGCTGGGAACGTGCGACGCGTTCGGTGGGACGTTGAAGCGCGTAGCACGCTGAGTGCGAGGCGGACGGCTGGGAACGTGCGACGCGTTCGGTGGGACGTTGAAGCGCGTAGCACGCTGGCTGCGAGGTGGACGGCTGGGAACGTGCGACGCGTTCGGTGGGACGTTGAAGCGCGTAGCACGCTGGCTGCGAGGCGGACGGCTGGGAACGTGCGACGCGTTCGGTGGGACGTTGAAGCGCGTAGCATTCTGGCTGCGAGGCGGACGGCTGGGAACGTGCGAGGCGGACGGCTGGGAACGTGCGACGCGTTCGGTAGGACGTTGAAGCGCGTAGCACGCTGAGTGCGAGGCGGACGGCTGGGAACGTGCGACGCGTTCGGTGGGACGTTGAAGCGCGTAGCATTCTGGCTGCGAGGCGGACGGCTGGGAACGTGCGACGCGTTCGGTGGGACGTTGAAGCGCGTAGCACGCTGGCTGCGAGGCGGACGGCTGGGAACGTTCGACGAGTTCGGTTGGACGTTGAAGCGCGTAGCACGCTGGGTGCGAGGCGGACGGCTGGGAACGTGCGACGCGTTCGGTGGGTCATCAGAATGACGTGTTTCCGGTGCTGTACCGTGCTGCAGGCTCTTCGGACTCCACCGTCTGCTTGTGGTCGCTGGACAACTTCAACCTGCTCAACACGATCGCGCTGCCCTCGCCGGTGACCATGCTCGACGTGTCCGTCGACTCGGTCTTCCTGCTCGCTGCTTGCGAAGACAACAGACTCTACTTGCGCGTGCTGGCGACCGGCACCGAGATCCACTGTCTCAAGGGCCACAAGGCGCTGGTGGGTGGGACCTCGGCGGCGGAGCCCCAACGTCCTCCTTGGCGCCACCCTGCATTTACACCATGTGTGCATTTGAAGCGAAAACACTTGACTCATTCAACCTTATGGGGAAGGGGAATTATAAGCTCTTTTCAATGATAAATAACTTTGAAACGCAATACCGGGAAATATTATGGTGTTTTACCACCAACTTTTCATAGATGCACAATTTATAATTTTTTTTGAGATGTGATTTCACTTAATATATCTTTTATGGTTGCCATAGAAATTACCAACATCTTCATTGACACAATTTCACTTGATTCTTCACACAAATTATCACACCTGATATTGTCTAACACCTGTACACAGGCATGTAGACTGAGGCTCCACCATAACGCACCACCATAACGCTCCGTCATAACGCATCCTGACTCACCCTGACGCACCATAACTCACCATAACGCCCCATGACGCACCATAACTCACCATAACGCACCTAAACCTCACCATAACGCACCATGACGCACCATAACTCACTTAAACCTCACCATAACTCACCATACCGCACCATAACTCACCATAACGCACCATGACACACCATTACTCACCATAACGCACCATGACGCACCATGACACACCATAACTCACCATAACTCACCATAACGCACCATGACACACCATGACTCACCATAACTCTTCATAACGCACCATGACACACCATAACACACCATAACGCACCATGACGCACCATGAAAAATCATAACTCACCATAACGCAGCATGACGCACCATGACACACCAAAACTCACAATAACTCACCATAACGCTCCGCCATAACGCAACCTGACTCACCATAACGCAGCATGACGCACCATGACGCAGGTGCGGTCCATCTGCCTGGCGCAAGACAACTGCCGCGCGGTGGTGGGGGGCGCCGACGGCAAGATCTACATCTTCGACATGCACAGCGGCCGGCTGACGAGGACGTTGACCTCGCACGCCACGGAGGTCACCGGGGTCAAGGTCAGAGCGAAGTCTTCTTGATTTCATCCTCCTAGTCAACCCTGACTCTCTCTGAACACTTTGTACCGTGAGTTTTGAGTTCATTTTGAAGTTCAACCAAACTTCGAACGACATAAATGACAAGCCAATATCTTACACCAGTGTTGCTGCTGCTCTAGTTTTCCTACGATCCCATTCTACATTTTAAGTCTCTCAATAAATATTGATAAAACTCCAAATTTCGTGAGTCAAATGGATATTTTACGTTCTATTAGAACCGAAATATACATAACAAAATTTGTATCCGTGTCCTCTCGTATGTCGAATCTCGTATCCTGAACTATAAAATGGATCTTTCGTTTCTAATGTTAATTATCCAAGCGTTCTTACAACGATGTGTATTTAGGTTTGGATCGAAGCAAATATGTTTTATCTTCTTCTGACCATAGTAACTAAGATTCAGCCACTCTTTAACGGGAATTTTACTTCTACTTTCCAAAGTTTAATGTTTCATAAAACCAAACTTCTTCTTAAGTTTCATTGAGAGAATTTTACTACTCCCTACGGCCACAGGTGACCGAGCAGGACGACTTCCTGCTCACCGGCGGCGGAAACCGCATCACCTTCTGGAGCTTCCGGCGCGACGAGCTACCTGCCGCCTGCTCGCCGCCCTCCCGGAAGGCGGCGCCCCAGGTGGCCCACAGCGCACCCATCAACTGTCTGGACATGGCTCGTGACGGACAAATGGCGGTCACAGGTGGGTCACAGGGTCTCAGGGTCTCAGGGTCTCAGGGTCTCAGGGTCTCAGGGTCTCAGGGTCACAGGGTCACAGGGTCACAGGGTCACAGGGTCACAGGGTCACAGGGTCACAGGGTCACAGGGTCACAGGTCACCGGCAGCACACCCATCAACTGTCTGGACATGACGCGGGACAGGCATGATGGAGGTCACAGGTGGTTCTTTGCAAATAAATCAACTTTATCATCAATTGTTGTTAACAAATTTTTATGTGTTCGTTGCACATCTTAAAAAAAAGATACTGTGTGATTTTGAAGGAAGTCCATTGAATAGTTTTTCTTAAAATCGATTTTTCGTTTTAAAATATTCGAATAATTTCACGACGACTTTATCGTGATATTTCCAGGTAACGAATGACATTGAGAAAACAGCTAAGTTATCACGGAACTTTTTAAATTGTTCATATAAGCCTCTAGGCTATGCGCACACACAATATAATCGCGTTGAGGGTGAGCGTAAATATTACGCTCATCCACAACACGATTATACGAGTGCTCGCATAGCCCAGTGTTTAGTTACGAAATATCAACACGCGGACCTCCTTTTCAGGGCCACAACTCGTTCACCAACGATCACAAACGTACAGAGCTCGGTAAGGCAACCATTGCAACCCGTGCTGTCTAACGGTGTTCGCGTGTGTCTGCGCAGGCTCCGTGGACGGCCTGGTGAACCTCTGGCAGGTGAACACGCACGAGCTGCACTCGACGCTGGAAGGCCACACGGCGCCGGTCACGTGCGTCGCCTTCGCGCCCAACGGTCTGTTCGCCGTGTCGGGTTCCGAGGACGCCACCGTGCGCGTCTGGGGGCTCACACTCGGCCTCGTCGTCTCCGTGTTCAAGGTAATATATCACTGATGTAGGGGACAGCGATGCAGGAAACATGCGCGACCAAACTGGGACACGGACCCAGTTACGCATTTTTTAATTTTTCCATTTTTTGAACCGAATTTTCATGGCAATACTGTTTTTTTTGCCAAAAAAACGCAATTTGTTCTTAAGAGCTCGGACCATTTGAGTTTGATGGTAAGAAATAGCTCTGACAGCTGACACTGTTTTCTCATCAAAGCCAAGCCAAATACGCTAACATGAAAATTAATTACAAATTTTTTCGAACTTGTTCCAAAAATATCTATTGCTCACGATTGATGGGCTGCATTGCTGACTTGGCTTGGCTGCCACGTCAGGATGGCTGCCACTACATAATGGCTGCCACAAAAAGATGACCGCCACTACAAAATGGCTGCCAGTACAAGATGGCCGCCACTGCAAAATGGCTGCCACAACAAGATGGCCGCCACTAAAAAATGGCTGCCACTACAAAATGTCTCCCACAACAAAGTGTCCCCCACAACAAAGTGTTTAATGCTCGCTCACGGCCACCAGGGGCACAGCGCGACCGTGTGCGCCGTCGCCGTGATGAGCGACTCGCGGCGCGTTGTGAGCAGTGACCGTCAGGGCGCACTGGCCGTCTGGGTGGCCGACAACGCGACTCTGCTGCACTCTAGCAGCGGCCCCGGCAAGTGTCTGGCCGTCACCAACAACATGCGTCACGTGGTGTGTGGAAACGGCGATAACAGGTGCGTACACTTCCTGGACACCGTGGCCTTGATTTCTGATGATTGGCACATCTTATCTTGTTTATTTACATCCACCGTAGGTTCCTCTGCGACGGCCTGCAATCTTAGCAAATCCCACCGCTGCCACCACTGTAACAGTGTAATCTATGTTTCTCTTGTGTCTGGATTAGCTTCGTACCTCTGCTGGCGCTGTCACAGATCGAAAACCGCGTCTTGGTTCGAACCTTAGTGTCAGAAGTTGTATACGTGTATACGGAACATAAGAATGTGTCAAGTCACGACACCATCAGAGTCAAAACAGTTTGATAAAAATCGGGGCATCTGTGACTTGGGAACTTAAACAAAAGCGAGCATTGTATAGAAACGATGTAAAGGTGTTTCTAAAATTTCATAATTTTTATGTTTTGACAGACTGCATCAAATTGTACTTGCTTGCACATGCTTAACACTTCCACTTGTTACTTTGTTCGTCGGCCGCCGCTGCGCAGCCTGCGCATCTGGTCGGTGTCGCGCGAGGACGAACGCTTCACGGTGGCGCACGGCGAGGAGGTCACGTGCTTCGTGCTCACCGTCGACTCGCTGCACGTCATCACCGGCTCCAAGGACACGAGCCTCAAAGTGTGGCAGGTGCAGGGCGGCAAGTTGGCACAGGTGAGACTTCCGGTTACAAGATGGCGCGGGTAAGACTTCCGGTTACAAGATGGTACAATTTTGAGGCACGCCGTTGGGCATGGGGCATGAACTCGAGCTCCAGCCTTGAGCCGATTTGTAACAAAGTTACATGTAGATATTTCTCTACCCTACAATATTCTATAATATACTCTATACTCTCTATACTCTCTCTATACTATACTCTCTATTTCTTGAGCCACGGGACGGATCGGTTTGGCATGTTGGATACACCGCTTCTAGCGGTGTAACCGAGGTTAAGTAACATCGCGCTGTGGTGGATGGTTGACCACCATCTGGGTTCATAAACCGGTACGGATACAAATTTTGGAATGGATATTTTGTTCATAAAATATCTACCGTAAACCCAACGAGATGTTTTGAATTTAATTTCGAATCACAGCTATTTAAAGCCTTGTACAGAGATTGAACATTTTGTTCCCATAGAGTTAATAAAATGGTAAAATCGACCCTTCTACGGATCATCTCAACAACCCTGCATTTCATAAGCATATTAAAATTGCGCCCTGTCGGCCTTCGTCTCTCTCAGCAAGTCCGTTGTGCGCAGGTGCTGATCGGTCACTCGGACCACGTGACATGCGTTGCCGTCGCCATCAGCAACAAGTCGATGGTCGTGTCCGGCTCGCGGGACTCGAACCTGATCGTGTGGGACATCAACACCGGCCAGGACATCCACACGCTCAAAGGCCACCTGGGATACGTGACCTGTGTGAAGGTCACCGGCGACGGCAGCCTCGCGGTTTCGGGTACGTCGCCGACGACCTCGGGTTGCTTTCGGAAAAACTAGTTCTATAGTGTTTGCTTAACGACGCACTGTTTTGACAGCTGGGCCTTTGGCACTGGTCTAATGGCGTCGGTGAATGAAAGAGTGATGATGAACCTAACCTAGCCTAGAAGAGAGGAGGGGAAACCCGGTGCCGGCACGTAGCCTACTCCTGTCGAAAAGCACCAAGGGGACCACCGGCTTTACATCCCTTCCGAAGGACGGTACAACTCGAACAACAGGATTCCTCCGCTAATCCGTGCTGTTGAGAGGTTGACAAGCAAGGCGAGTGAAGTTGTCGTACTAACTTCAAACCCTCCGACCTCTCTCCCGAACAGAACTGACCATGTGCTTGATGGTCGCCCATCAAACACCTGACTCAGCGCGATGTTGCTTAACTTCGGTGATCTCACGAGAACCGGTGTTTCCAACGTTGCCAAACCGTTCGGTAGAAAAACTAGTTAACTTGGTGACAAAACAAGGTTTTTTGTTGGGATTTGGCAACCGAGTTTAGACCCTTGATAAAGTAGGCAGCACAGCTTCGCGACATGTCGGGAAATGTTTGAGTTTGGGATCTTAGCATTCAATACCCGTTAAATAGTTTTTCTGAAAACTATCAAGCTAAGATTAGGAAAAGACACGTGTCTTGTGACAGTAATACCTCGGGTAGTTGGTCCGGGTGGCAACAAAAAGCAATTGCCAGGCTGTCTTTTTCTCACCACTAGCATACTGGTAACTAGGGGCGAACCTGGCAGATTGGATTCCAGATTGCATGGCATCACGTGCAAAGGCACTCTTTTATATGTCAACTGTCAGCTGACACTTGAGATTGAGCATTTGTGGCAAACAAAACTCCAACAATATTACATAGGATGACGTAAAACGTTGGTTCAAGTTACACCTAGATGTCTGTGCTGCTTTACTTTCCAACTGAGCCGCCTAGGCGTCGCTGACGATTCTGTTCCCAGCTCATCAACGCTATTTCGACAGAGACTTACCGCCGCATTGCAATAAACAGCTGTAAGAGTAATGTGTGGCCGTGGTCTGGCTGGCCTCCTCAGGTTCCGAGGACAAGAGCGTGCTTGTGTGGGACACGAAGACCGGTCGCGCCATCTCGAGCCTGGCGCTGCACGTGCCCGTGCTGGGGCTGGAGATGTCGACCGACTCGTCGCGCATCGCTGCACACCTGCTGGACGTCACCTCGCTGCCCATCGTGTGTCTGCACAACACGCCGGCGGCGTACGTCAAGATGCCGGCCTACGTGGCGCCCGCCAACGAGCTCGAGGGTGAGGCGTCGTTCCGATATCGTTGTTAGGTTTGAAGGGGGTGCGGGCGCTGCCGAAATCCGGGGTGAAAATCAGGTCTGGAAAATGGTTGTGGACGTGTTTCAGCCTCGATATGTTGCTTGTTTCGTTGTCTCTGGTCAGCGCGGTCCACGGCTTGCAAGTTAGACTTGCCACCAGCTTTGCTAAGCTTTGTTTAGCGCAACAAATTGCAAATGCTAGCAAATTTGAAAAGAAAATAATTTAATCAAGTATTCTGAACGCGCTAATTAGATGATCGATCATAAAATAATTAATTTTCTACACAAAGTTGTTATCTGCCACGGTATAAACAATCCCTCAGCCACTAAACACGCAAACTAAGAAAAATAGTGGTAGATTTCGGTTGTATTCGAGATATGATTTTATTTTCTGTCATTTTAGAAATCGTACGGTATAACCAAATCATTTACCAACAGTTTTGGTACCTACAGCTAAAAAACAAGATCAGCGTTGGATCCGGGGAGGCTTTGGCTTTCCACACGAAAATCCTTGCTTCAAACATTTTCATCACCTTCTTCCAAAAAAAATCAAAAAATATTCAAAAATTTAAGTTTAATTTTTTTATTTCAACGCTGAGTTGCAGTAACTTCCTAAGCCCGGCCATAACTAGGTGAGGCAGACTTGTCCAGAGCTGTGGCTGTCAAAAAATATGTGTCAAACGATCAATTTAATCCTTTCACCCAATACACCTATTCCATTCAATCAAAATTCTATCAAAATGACGTCATGATACCCACTCGCTAAGGCCAGGCAGAGCAATTCCGGTTGTGATTGCCGTTATTTAGCAGAGCTCATTAATATTTTTTTGCAAATTGGTATTACGTCCAGTGTGAATTTGACGTCATTTCCTCCGAGTAGAATAGTTGTAATGTGCCACGACTAGGACTAATTATTAGAAACGAAACATCAATTCCAAAATTTACATCCGTACCGGGATTCGAATCTGGGTCTTTGCCTGTCCGGGGCACTGCCCTTATCCATTATGCTATACGGACAACCAACTGTGGAATTGATATTGAGTTTCTTTGAGTTGTTGGGCTCCATGGAGATAGATTCGGGACTATGAATGACCAGAATGACCATAGACCGTACATACAACGATTATTGCATTAAGGATTAAATCCACACTAATTTGGACTATGTTTCGCTAAACACTTGCACCTGGCCTTGTGCAGACCTGCGACCATCCGGGCCGAAGCGTCCGATGCGGCGCCTCCTCAAGAAGGAAGTCTCCCTGGACACGTACACGTGGCAGAAGAAGTACGGCCACCTGACCTCGTCGATCATGATGGCTGCCGTCGACGAGCGACTCAAGCGTCGGTTCTCGGTGTCTGCGAGCATGGAGGAGATCTCGAAGATCCCGGCGAAGGGCAACATGGGCTCGCAGGGCATCGGGCCGGAGCAGGCGGCGTTGGCGCAGTCGCAGCACTTCGATCAGCTGGAAGCGTTGTGGAACAAGCGGTCGCCGCCGCGGCGTCGGCACAACCAGGTGGGCCTTCCGGGGACCGGGCGGGTCCCGTTAGAGAAGTCACTTTTCTAGATGAGAGCCACCATTTTTTCTATTGAAAACATTGACAAAATGGAGATCATAGAGAAGACGAGTGACTTCTTTAACGAAATTTGTACAAAGTCGCCCCCCAGCACAACATGGAAGTAACATCTCAACGCTCGGTTTCTACAGTTTACCATTTCAGGGCGTTAAAAAAAAAACGAAAAATAACACAATTTTTCTTTTTGTTAGAAGCGAAATATATTTTTCTTGTATCCGTACCTGGCTTCAAAGCCAGATCTCTCTCCTCGATGTAGCACTATCCCGTTATGCTGTATGACAACCAACCGTGGAATGAATATTTGTGGTTGAATGTTTGGCAATGATAAGCGTCCGGTTTCGTGTGCCATGCAGTTCGGACAGGGAAATAGTATTCCTGAAATTTGGCACTCGAGTTTAGACCGTTGATAAAGCAGGCAGCACAGCTTGGCGAAACGTCGGGAAACGTTTGGCTTCCAGGGAGTTGGCATTCAATAACCCATAGTTTTTCTGTAAAGTATTTCTGTTGTGTTTTGCAGACGCTGTCCAAGCAGAACTCGAGGTCGAGCCGACGCGACTCGTCCGACACGGCCGACGAGAAGACACCCGGCGACGAGGTCGTAGGTGCGTGTCACAAGCGTGTCAAAGAGCTCCGACCGCCCAGACTCACGCAGTCGTGTATCACGCAGTAGCGTTGTTGCCACGCGCTTTGAATTACCATCGGCTTCACAATGGCTTGTAGCACACCGTAGCATCTCTGTTTACCAGAGAAAAACCCCTGTCACTCAAAATCGCACCACTCGGTCACTCAGTTTGCATTTAAAACAGCTACACTACTGGCACTTGCATGCATTAGTATTACTGTTACACCCGCTAGAATCGGTGTCACTCAATATTTCACTATTCAGTCACTCTGTAATGCATCAAACAGCCGAATCACTCTTTCTTGTAGCACATAGCAGTTGCATCAATGTCATACTGTAGCACCTAACTGTTTTCTCTTGTATCACAGAGCAGTTGCATCACTGTCATACTGTAGCACCTAACTGTTTTCTCTTGTATCACAGAGCAGTTGCATCACTGTCATACTGTAGCACCTAACTGTTTTCTCTTGTATCACAGAGCAGTTGCATCACTGTCATACTGTAGCACCTAACTGTTTTCTCTTGTATCACAGAGCAGTTGCATCACTGTCATACTGTAGCACCTAACTGTTTTCTCTTGTATCACAGAGAAATTACTGTCATTTAATCTTATTCCACTTCGTTAATTAGTATTGAATCAAACAATTAGTCCCCGTAGTCACGACTTAGATTTGCATCTAGTAGCACGATGAATGTGATAACAGTTCTGATAGTGCATTTCTCAGTTGTTGCACTGTCACCTAGTGGCAGTAAATGGTCCAGTCCAATCACTCAATTGCATAATCCTGTAGCATAGTCAAGTAGCACTCCATGTTTTAGCCCCCCACCCAGCCCCCATTAATTTTGGTTGTTTAGAGAGAGCTGACGTTAGGCGAGACTGCACTGTGTCCGGTTATTGAAAATGGGGACCATTCAATGAAGTCAATTATACTCCAATATTATTCCTGTTTAAATTGGGGTTTAACTTCTTAATTACCTTGCTTGTCAACTTTTCGACAGCAAGGATATCTGGTCTGTTGACACGATGAATCTCGTGATTCTTTCGTCGTTTTGTTGACCCTAGATTCAGTTTACCGTTACCTGCGTGTGAGTCGCATGCGATGAATTGTGCCTTAATCTTAAGAAGGGAAGGAATTCGTGTCCACAATCCTATCCTCTAGTCAATTGTACTTGTATGTATTGCTTGAGAGGTTGAACAGTAAAATCATTATCGTTACTTTGTGCTTGATTTGATTTTTGGTTGTGGTTTTTAATCGCAGTTCTAAAGCTGTCGAGTGCTCGTCAAGAGTCTTTGACTCGAATGCTGGCAAATTGGCATGAAAAGTAGTTTTCTGTTGTGTTTATTTCCGTTAACTTTAATTTTATTTTTGTGTAGATTTTCAGTAGCTATGTCATCGTCAGTATTTTTGGTGAGTTTACTTTCAGATTTTATTAATTATTGCTCGTTTTATTATTGCTCTGAATGCTCGTCAAGAAATATTCTTTATTTTTCAGCCAAACTTTTTTCAAAGCATGGTAATCGAGCAGACTTTTTACGGTTTACTAAACCAAATTGTCTGGGTGAGTAATTTGTAAACTCATGACGTTTCTAAACTCATGAAGCTTGCCCCAATCAAGTCATAATTGGCAGCTTGACAGTAAAAACAAATGTTTTTTTGTTATTTGTCTGGCTGGAAAAATATCGATGTCAGCATAAATAAGGAATGCTATTTTCCCAGTTGTTCCCTAACTAATTACAACAATTCCAACGAAACTAATAACATCACAAATGTACATCCTACTTGAAAGTAAAACCAGGAAAGTGTTCTAGAAACCAATATGCATTGTATGGAGCTGACATGTGTTACAACTATTTGGACCAAAATTATTTTGGGCCAAAAAGCAAGAGGCACAGACCCAGAAATGCCCTTATCAATGACCACAGTGTGTCACAACATATTACAACATGTCACAACGTGCCACAACATGTCACAACGTGCCACAACGTGCCCAACAAGTTGTCCTGTTGCTTGCAGATCTCCCCGGCGACCGGATGTGTGTGTGAGACCGGGAGGCGCCTAGCGCCCGCCGCGAACTCTGACCTTCCTCATTGTGATAGCAAAGTAGACTACTTGTGACGACACATCATTAATCTATAACCGAAACAAGTTAAAATCTAACTCTAATTTATTACGTGGGAGTTCGCCCGCCGTTCGGGTCGCACAAGTCGCTTGGAATCGGGTCGGGGATGCTTTTCACGATTTTTATATCGTACGTCATATACTCATTACAAATCTCGCATAGTTTTGTTTTTTTAAGATTGTCCGCCCGGACTCAGTTAAATCTTGTGAAGTGATTACCTAATAGATGGATATCTCATTCGGGGAAGAAAGTTTTATTTTGTTAGTGGTGGATTCGCATTACCTAGGTTTGCTAGGAATACTAATGGAAAATGGGCCTCTTATCACTAAATTTTTCCTTTCCCAATTCTTTGGATTTGGTAAAATACCGCAGAGTTGTAAAATTAGTTCGTGAAAAAGTCAACTATTAGACTTTCAAAAAGTATCAATCGGTTTTGGTATTTTGGATTTTTGCCTCTTTTTGAAAGATACTTAAGTTTCTTTTAGTTTCTATAATATCCTATTTATTATATCCTCTGTATTCTCTTTCCCAAACAAAGATCACAATATATTCAAAGTGTTCATTATATAAGTTATTTAAAATATAATCACAACTATCTTAAATCGACCCTTGCAAAGCAGACAACATAGTTATGCGAAACGTCGGAGAAGTTTCGAGCATGAAGTGTCGCATTTGAAAATTATTTTCAAACCCACGTGCTACTTGCTAAGGCAGCATCCTACCTCGTGCACCCGGCGGGCTTGTCGATCTGAACGGCGTGGGAACTCTTTGTACGTCATCAAGAGCACGCAACGCGCTATTCTAAGCGCCCTACTAGTGCTGTGCTGTGCACACCTTTCTAGAAGCAGCTCTGTCAATCTCGGTGCAATAATAAATGGTTATCAACACCACACGTCTATACTTACTCTGTGTACTTCTTCAAGCTCTGTCAACAGAATGATGCGTTTTTAGAAGAAAAAAACAAACGTTTGTATTGATTATTGGAAACGAAATATCAATTCCAAAATTTTTTAATCTAATAATCACTAATAATATTTAGATATTTATTATTTAGATATTTAGATATTTTTTATTTTTTGTTTCTAATAATCACTGGCTACCGTACATGCAACGAGTATTTGCATTTAAAATTAAATTCACACGAACGTTTGCACTGTATGTTATTGTTTTTTGTACCTACACTAACATTATGCAAATTTCTTATACCATTCCACGAACACTCACTAGAACACGGATAGTACTTTAGTGAGTTCATATTTATAGATACTGCTAGTTTTTAGGTGTCATACCAATTTAATCTTTAAATTGAACATCACTTTGTAATTTCGCTCATCAGACGTGCTAGAAATGTTGAGTTAACTCCAAGGAATTGAAGAGCTGAGCGTATTAACCAGTTAAGTTCATTTGTTAAATGCTTAGGAAATAACAAAAACTGCGAGAAACTATATACACACTACCAGAAGAAAATGCTTAGCCAATAATGTTTGTGAAACTGGAACGGAGCCAGGAATTTTCCTGGCTTTTCCCACATCGATGGACATTCGCTGTTTGAGGACGACTACACAGCTAACTCATTCTGACGAAAAGTGGACCCAACTGGTCAAAACACTCGCCATCTTCAATTACCTGGCTTTAATCGAGATGAACAATGTCAGTGCAAAAGACGTCCTCTTGCATCTTCCACCAACTGGAACTGCACGAAGATGACGAGGTAAGTTGTAACTCCAGCGATGAACTGCAAGTAGAGAAGATTCATTAAAATCTTAAAAAACATACTTATGATTTTCCAGAAAAAAATATTAAACTTGGTATTGAATGCTAAGTGCTACTTATGATAATTTCCACCCAAAGCCAGGCCAACATGTCGATTACCGAGTGGAGGACGGTCTCGTCTAGCGGGAACAGCCCACATCCGGTGAACCGAAGAGATCGGTGCAGAAGCTGCGCGGAAAACAGAAGCAGCTGGAAGCAGGACACAGAATATCTTCTGCAGTTATTCGTGGGGATGAATGGCAACTTGCTTGGTAACTCTCCAGTCTGTTTCATTCAGTGGGAAGTGGTGGTGGTTGTGGTTGTGGTAGTGGTTGACGGTGGTTGTGGTGCACCTTGAGGATTCGATGAATGCCATCCTCGATCCCATCCTATTCTCTTCCTACATTTTGAAATACCGTGCTGCAGTCTCATATTTTTATCATCCAACCAAAATCTAAATCGCATCTGCAGAAGTTTTTTCCATACTTCTCAAATGAAAAGAGTCAGAGTGTACCTCTTCCTGTTCGCTGGCACTTCGTGGATGGAGCAGGAGCTTGTGGACCAGGACAGGCGCCAGGTTCGCCTGAAAACACATCATCACTCTTATGACTTACTAGGCGAATTAGGCGTTTGCTTGGTGTTGTTTAAATAACAGCCAAGTGGTTTGTGATTCAACCAACTATGTCTTTCCTACTTCTCAAAATATTGAGTATTTTGATAAAACCTTCGCGATTTAATCATTTCCCTTGTATAATTTGAAGAATCATTGTTAGCCAATAGCCATTCCACAGGATTGACCATGTTAGAACTTTTTTGGAAGTTGAATAATGCTACTACACTTAAACTTATACCTACGTTTTGCAAAGCTATGCTGCCTGCTTTCTCAAGCGTCTAGCCTCGACTACCAATATTTCCAAAATTCTAACGCAATACAGCCTAAGCCTCTTCAGAAAAAATCCAGAACCCCAAAAAAATATACAATTATTTGACCCTGATTTCCAAAAAACTAAAATTTGCTCAAACTATTCGACCCTGTCTCTTAATAAGTATTCCTGACCAACTATCAGCTCTGGCCGGGGGGGTTGGCGGCCGGAGGCCGCAGGGGCAGAGCCCCTAGTTATTATTAAAATGGTTTTCGGAAGAGCAATAATTGCAGATTTTGAATTGTGAATTGTGGGAGTGGATGAACAGGGATTCATAGGAAATAGTCAACACTATGATGTTCTAATTTCAATCTTGGATCTTTGACCATGAACTCACGGTCCGCGCTGCGCACGCGCACGCCTCCCCCAAAGCCGCCACGGTGGCCGCGGCCAGCGCCACCATCGTGCCGGCGAACAGCTGTCCGCGCGGGTCCACGTTCGCGCGCACCATCGGCTCCAACAGGTAGTTGCTCTCGGTGACCGCGTGGCCGAACGCAGCCGCCACGCACAGCGCTAGTGTCGCCGAGTAGCCGTCGTTCAACTGCGCAGCCGCGTCGCAGAGCGCGTCGTGGTGCGCGCGCACCTTCCGGAGGGAGGCGTAGGGACGCTCTGCTAGGTTGCGACAGAACACAGGGTTAAATGCCCGGGAAGATGCTAGCAAACTACAAGTTATGTGCCTGTAAATATAATGGCAGATATTTCACATTTTCTGACGCACCGTTACACAACAGAGAATCAATAGCAAAAAAACCCAAAGCATCAGCGTCGTAACCTTGCAATGGATGGCGCTGGTGTAGAAAAGTTAGTGAGTAAAGACACTCGTGATTGTTCTTGCTCATTTGATAGTATAGAGATTGCAAAGGATGTTTGGGTTTGAAAATATACATGTCCATAGTTTGGCGTTGTGTGAGAGAAAGAAAAGAGGGTATTTCATACATCCAAAACATTTTCGCTGCTGCTCTCTATGTGTGAAAGTGAAACCAACCATCAACAGTTTGTTTTCTGCCATCGACCGTCAGCTGCTTGTTGACGAGTTCGAAACGCACGCGCAGCAGCGTCACGCAGACGAGAAACTGCATAAGCACGGTGCAGCCGGTTTGGGCGCAAAGTACGCCGCCCAGAAGAGCCAGTCTCTGAAGTAGCCCGTCACCGCCGCTCTGGCAGCCAGCAGCACGGGTGCTACGAGGAGCCCCGCCGCCAGCGCAAGGCGCGAAGCCGCCCAACGGCTCGTCCAGCGGTGATCGACGGCGTCCTCAATGGAGGCGTCGACGGCGTTGAGGAGGTCGACGAACTGGCCGAGGCTGGAGGTGCGATTGGTGCTCGTCAGCGCCCAGATCGCCAGCGTGAAGTCGAGGAGGAACTGGCACGTGTTGGTCGCTTGTCTGAAAGTAACGGCCATTTTCTCAGAGACATCTCTCAGTGATTGCTTTCTGTCTCGAACATATCTCGCATGAGAATGAGATGGATAAGATCACCAGAGTTAATTGTGCTGTACTTTGTGCTTAGGTGTAAGGATTTGGCTATTGTTTTGCATTGTCTTAATAATTACACGGAATGCTGAACAGTCTTGAACAATCAGCTGATTCCCCTATGCGGCATGAGGTTGTGAAGTGGCAAATTTAGTTTGAAACGCATATAAATTTGTATAGACAACACCGAGGATGAAGAAAATTCAAGGCCAGGCTGCGAAAACTCCTCAGTGCACCCTGATTTTATAAGATTGTCGGGTTCTGGTGCATCGTAGGTAAATAAAAGCTTGCCAAGACCAGAAAAGCTACTCCCAAACAGGTATTAACCCGCCACCTGCAGAAATGGCCCCTGGGACATCCACTAAGTACCAAAGATATACCCTCACCACAAACCCCCGCTTAACAGCCCCTCAGGCATCGGAGAAGCGACAGGTTGAACTTGCCTCACGCCACTCGTTTTGCCGTTGATCGATCCGGTGCCAAACACCAACACGATGCCGATGACGAGCAGGCCCGCCAACAGCACGCCGTGGCAGCGTAGCCAGGGTGCGTTCTCGAGGCGACGCGCGCCTAGCGGACCGCTCAGTCGGTACGGAGCGGTGCCGAGCGCTCGCGAGACGAGCAGGAGCGGAACCAGGGACGAGCACAAGTCACACCGGCCGGACATGCGGCGGCGGGTTGTCGGTTAGTTCAATAGCACTCCGCCAGGTGAACTTGGTACTTTAATCCACTGATATCAATAATCTGGATGGCGCATGGTATTCGGCCAAGGTCAAGTGTACTGAAGCCAGATTTTCGCCATCTTGGTCGCCTCAATTATGCGGATATTTGTTTATTTTTATTTATGTATAAGCTTAATTAGCCAGTTTTTACAGAATTCAGTACATCACCTGAGTCAATATTCTTTCACCCACAATTAAGTCAAAGCCAATGTACTTTTTATGCAGACATACCAAGAATTATTAACTGAAAATATTCCTAAAAATTATTAAATTGTTTCTTCGCCTACTGTTCCTTTTGATTTGAAAATTTTATGACACTTGCAAGTCCAAAGTGGCTAAATATGGCATCAAAGTCTCACTTTATACGACGCGCTATCAATGGCTATAGAGATCAGGGCTTTAATCCCACAACCGACTCACTTTTGGTTTTAGCTGTCTCGTGTGAAAGCTTGCGTTTTGCAATCACGGCGTAAAACTGGTGACGATTTGTATTAAGCGAGCTTGATACAAATCGACTGATTGTTTTCACTCCGTCGCGTGGGCTTATTCGTTATTATTTCAGTTAAATTACTTGAAATCCATAACAACCCACGATTCAAGTACGTAATCCTTCACAGTTTGAGTTTCCAGAAACAATTTAATGACCTAATATTTGCATGCCAAAAGTCTACGTGTTCAGAAAATTTCCAAGCGATTGATGGAAATTTCTTGACAGTTGATTGTCTTCTTTGTCAACATTCCTCTTGTTCGCGTTGTCGATGAAATAGCTATCGATTCGCATCCATGCTGTGTCTCACCGCCAGTTGCCAGCGTTTGGGAAATGGGGGGTGACAACCCTTCGCATCTATGCTGTGTCTCACCGCCAGTTGCCAGCGTTTGGGAAATGGGGGGTGACAACCCTTCGCATCTATGCTGTGTCTCACCGCCAGTTGCCAGCGTTTGGGAAATGGGGGGTGACAACCCTTCGCATCTATGCTGTGTCTCACCGCCAGTTGCCAGCGTTTGGGAAATGGGGGGTGACAACCCTTCGCATCTATGCTGTGTCTCACCGCCAGTTGCCAGCGTTTGGGAAATGGGGGGTGACAACCCTTCGCATCCATGCTGTGTCTCACCGCCAGTTGCCAGCGTTTGGGAAATGGGGGGTGACAACCCTTCGCATCCATGCTGTGTCTCACCGCCAGTTGCCAGCGTTTGGGAAATGGGGGATGATAACCCTTGCGAAATGGTGAACGGATGCACTAAAATTAACCAAAATCAAGAAATTCATAATTTGAACGATATTCTTTAACGACTTTTACTGAAAATATGAGCACTTATGAGCCATCAGGACTCAAAAGCGACACTAGAATGTGGCTGCATACCCCATTTTGGCAATTTTATATACATAATGTTGGGTCAATTTACAAATTATAAGACCTCGCTCTCTCTCTTACACGTAGCCGGATGGCCAATCCTGCCGCTAATGTTTGTGCATCTTCTTCTTCGTCGTCGTCGTCGTCGTCGTCGTCGTCTTCTCCGTTCTTTTCTTCCTCTTCTCTTATTTCAATTTCTCTTATTGCTCAAGTTATATAAATTTGAATGTTTAATGAAACGAATGTCTCGTCTATCAAGTAGAGTTTGACAGATAATCATAATGAGATTTCTGCAAGCCACTCGTATCAACGTCAAAATAGTACAGCAAAATAAATATTGGCAACACAATAATAATAAAATACGATATTAGAGCAGTTAGCTATGATCCAATACCAAATTGGCAAGCACTCAACTCCTAAGTATGCTATTTTCAATCCATGTCGCTCGGTTATCAGCCCGTATCAACAAGTACCTTATCACATTTGTCTAACCCTCTCAATTCGCAAAGTGACACTGAACCTTGACCCTGCATTTTTTATCTCCTCCTGCAGTTGGTTTTGGCCACCTGTAGCACATTTCACTGCCTCACTCGCAATCTGCTGTTCACTCCAAAGACCGCTGCTCTGACACTCCTAACAGTAAGTCAACTACTTCTATCATTCTAAAATTTATATAACCAAGTTCACTTCACTTGAATCAAATCACTTGATACCACTTAACACCAATATCCGTGCTTTGGGAACATAGTTATAGACGCTACGTTGTTGTTTCATGTTAGTGATGATTTTTTTTAAATAGTTGTTGATGTTGTTCAAAAATATTGATATTGTTGTTGTTGTGATATTGTTGGTATTGCCAAGAGACCTATTCCACTCAGATATAAATTACATCAAATACCCACTGGAAGTACTACCAGTCTGTAAAAAAAATTATTAGCTCTGCTAAATATCAAAGGAAGACAGGGAAATCAAATTGCTCTGCCTGGCTTTAGCGAGTGGGTTTCATGACTTTATAGAAGTAAAATACTTTATAGACGTAGAATTTTGAAAATTTTGGTTTATTGACTCTACAATTTCAGGTTGGAATGAAAAAAGCTGCCACCGATATGCTTATCACCGTGGGGAAGAGTTAATCTGGAAACTGCCTATATAGTGATTTAGGTGTTCAGCAATTTTTTATCTATACATATTTAGATATGAAGATAAATATGTCCCTGAAAGTAGTCCAGCAGTGCCACTAAAGACAACACCCGTCTGCTTTAGATCACAGCGACTCGTGCGTAACGGTGCAACTTCAAGAGAACCCGCACACCGAGCCCGCAACGCCCCGCCCTCTACCACGACCCCCACGAGCCAGGCCGCCGAGATGTCCGACGGATTTCGCAAGCAGGAGTCCGGGTTCGCGACCCGGGCGATCCACACCGGCTGCTCGCCTGACAAGTGGGCTTCGGGGGCGTTAATTCCACCCCTCGTGCTCTCCAGCAACTTCAAGCAGGACGCGCCGGGGGTGAACAAGGTAAGAGGGTGGGTCGTTCATAAGTTGCCTCTAAAAATTAAATTTATTCACCAAACATATAGCATTACTATGGAGCCTAATTCTTGCCAGCAAAAACTGCGCTGCTAGAATTTCTACGCTGCTACGATTGTTGGCATTACTATGTGCCTTGCCTAATGCCAGCAAACACCGGTGTCACTGCTATTGCTAGTGTTGCCACGCTGCTACGATTGTTGGCATTACTATGTGCCTTGCCTAATGCCAGCAAACACCGGTGTCACTGCTGTCGCTAGTGTTGCTATGCTGCTACGATTGTTGGCATTACTTTGTGCCTTGCCTAATGCCAGCAAACACCGGTGTCACTGCTGTTGCTAGTGTTGCTACGCTGCTACGATTGTTGGCATTATACTATGTGCCTTGCCTAATGACGGCAAACACCGGTGTCACTGCTCTTGCTAGTGTTGCCACGCTGCTACGATTGTTGGAATTACTTTGTGCCTTGCCTAATGCCAGCAAACACCGGTGTCACTGCTGTTGCTAGTGTTGCCACGCTGCTACGATTGTTGGCATTACTATGTGCCTTGCCAAATGCCAGCAAACACCGGTGTCACTGCTATTGCTAGTGTTGCCACGCTGCTACGATTGTTGGCATTACTATGTGCCTTGCCTAATGCCAGCAAACACCGGTGTCACTGCTGTTGCTACGCTGCTACGATTGTTGGCATTACTATGTGCCTTGCCAAATGCCAGCCAACACCGGTGTCACTGCTGTTGCTAGTGTTGCTACGCTGCTACGATTGTTGGCATTGCTATGTGCCTTGCCTAATACCAGCAAACACCGGTGTCACTGCTGTTGCTAGTGTTGCTACGCTGCTACGATTGTTGGCATTACTATGTGCCTTGCCTAATGCCAGCAAACACCGGTGTCACTGCTGTTGCTAGTGTTGCTACGCTGCTACGATTGTTGGCATTAAACTATGTGCCTTGCCTAATGACGGCAAACACCGGTGTCACTGCTGTTGCTAGTGTTGCCACGCTGCTACGATTGTTGGCATTACTATGTGCCTTGCCTAATGCCAGCAAACACCGGTGTCACTGCTGTTGCTAGTGTTGCCACGCTGCTACGATTGTTGGCATTACTATGTGCCTTGCCTAATGCCAGCAAACACCGGTGTCACTGCTGTTGCTACGCTGCTACGATTGTTGGCATTACTATGTGCCTTGCCAAATGCCAGCCAACACCGGTGTCACTGCTGTTGCTAGTGTTGCTAAGCTGCTACGATTGTTGGCATTGCTATGTGCCTTGCCTAATACCAGCAAACACCGGTGTCACTGCTGTTGCTAGTGTTGCTACGCTGCTACGATTGTTGGCATTACTATGTGCCTTGCCTAATGCCAGCAAACACCGGTGTCACTGCTGTTGCTAGTGTTGCTACGCTGCTACGATTGTTGGCATTATACTATGTGCCTTGCCTAATGACGGCAAACACCGGTGTCACTGCTGTTGCTAGTGTTGCCACGCTGCTACGATTGTTGGCATTACTATGTGCCTTGCCTAATGCCAGCAAACACCGGTGTCACTGCTGTTGCTAGTGTTGCCACGCTGCTACGATTGTTGGCATTACTATGTGCCTTGCCTAATGCCAGCAAACACCGGTGTCACTGCTGTTGCTAGTGTTGCTACGGTGCTACGATTGTTGGCATTACTATGTGCCTTGCCTAATGCCAGCAAACACCGGTGTCACTGCTGTTGCTAGTGTTGCCACGCTGCTACGATTGTTGGCATTATACTATGTGCCTTGCCTAATGACGGCAAACACCGGTGTCACTGCTGTTGCTAGTGTTGCCACGCTGCTACGATTGTTGGCATTACTATGTGCCTTGCCTAATGCCAGCAAACACCGGTGTCACTGCTGTTGCTAGTGTTGCCACGCTGCTACGATTGTTGGCATTACTTTGTGCCTTGCCTAATGCCAGCAAACACCGGTGTCACTGCTGTTGCTAGTGTTGCCACGCTGCTACGGTTGTTGGCATTACTATGTGCCTTGCCTAATGCCAGCAAACACCGGTGTCACTGCTGTTGCTAGTGTTGCCACGCTGCTACGATTGTTGGCATTACTATGTGCCTTGCCAAATGCCAGCAAACACCGGTGTCACTGCTATTGCTAGTGTTGCCACGCTGCTACGATTGTTGGAATTACTTTGTGCCTTGCCTAATGCCAGCAAACACCGGTGTCACTGCTGTTGCTAGTGTTACCACGCTGCTACGATTGTTGGCATTACTATGTGCCTTGCCAAATGCCAGCAAACACCGGTGTCACTGCTATTGCTAGTGTTGCCACGCTGCTACGATTGTTGGCATTACTATGTGCCTTGCCTAATGCCAGCAAACACCGGTGTCACTGCTGTTGCTACGCTGCTACGATTGTTGGCATTACTATGTGCCTTGCCAAATGCCAGCCAACACCGGTGTCACTGCTGTTGCTAGTGTTGCTACGCTGCTACGATTGTTGGCATTGCTATGTGCCTTGCCTAATACCAGCAAACACCGGTGTCACTGCTGTTGCTAGTGTTGCTACGCTGCTACGATTGTTGGCATTACTATGTGCCTTGCCTAATGCCAGCAAACACCGGTGTCACTGCTGTTGCTAGTGTTGCTACGCTGCTACGATTGTTGGCATTACTATGTGCCTTGCCTAATGCCAGCAAACACCGGTGTCACTGCTGTTGCTAGTGTTGCTACGCTGCTACGATTGTTGGCATTATACTATGTGCCTTGCCTAATGACGGCAAACACCGGTGTCACTGCTGTTGCTAGTGTTGCCACGCTGCTACGATTGTTGGCATTACTATGTGCCTTGCCTAATGCCAGCAAACACCGGTGTCACTGCTGTTGCTAGTGTTGCCACGCTGCTACGATTGTTGGCATTACTATGTGCCTTGCCTAATGCCAGCAAACACCGGTGTCACTGCTGTTGCTAGTGTTGCTACGGTGCTACGATTGTTGGCATTACTATGTGCCTTGCCTAATGCCAGCAAACACCGGTGTCACTGCTGTTGCTAGTGTTGCCACGCTGCTACGATTGTTGGCATTATACTATGTGCCTTGCCTAATGACGGCAAACACCGGTGTCACTGCTGTTGCTAGTGTTGCCACGCTGCTACGATTGTTGGCATTACTATGTGCCTTGCCTAATGCCAGCAAACACCGGTGTCACTGCTGTTGCTAGTGTTGCCACGCTGCTACGATTGTTGGCATTACTTTGTGCCTTGCCTAATGCCAGCAAACACCGGTGTCACTGCTGTTGCTAGTGTTGCCACGCTGCTACGGTTGTTGGCATTACTATGTGCCTTGCCTAATGCCAGCAAACACCGGTGTCACTGCTGTTGCTAGTGTTGCCACGCTGCTACGATTGTTGGCATTACTATGTGCCTTGCCAAATGCCAGCAAACACCGGTGTCACTGCTATTGCTAGTGTTGCCACGCTGCTACGATTGTTGGAATTACTTTGTGCCTTGCCTAATGCCAGCAAACACCGGTGTCACTGCTGTTGCTAGTGTTACCACGCTGCTACGATTGTTGGCATTACTATGTGCCTTGCCAAATGCCAGCAAACACCGGTGTCACTGCTATTGCTAGTGTTGCCACGCTGCTACGATTGTTGGCATTACTATGTGCCTTGCCTAATGCCAGCAAACACCGGTGTCACTGCTGTTGCTACGCTGCTACGATTGTTGGCATTACTATGTGCCTTGCCAAATGCCAGCCAACACCGGTGTCACTGCTGTTGCTAGTGTTGCTACGCTGCTACGATTGTTGGCATTGCTATGTGCCTTGCCTAATACCAGCAAACACCGGTGTCACTGCTGTTGCTAGTGTTGCTACGCTGCTACGATTGTTGGCATTACTATGTGCCTTGCCTAATGCCAGCAAACACCGGTGTCACTGCTGTTGCTAGTGTTGCTACGCTGCTACGATTGTTGGCATTATACTATGTGCCTTGCCTAATGACGGCAAACACCGGTGTCACTGCTGTTGCTAGTGTTGCCACGCTGCTACGATTGTTGGCATTACTATGTGCCTTGCCTAATGCCAGCAAACACCGGTGTCACTGCTGTTGCTAGTGTTGCCACGCTGCTACGATTGTTGGCATTACTATGTGCCTTGCCTAATGCCAGCAAACACCGGTGTCACTGCTGTTGCTAGTGTTGCTACGGTGCTACGATTGTTGGCATTACTATGTGCCTTGCCTAATGCCAGCAAACACCGGTGTCACTGCTGTTGCTAGTGTTGCTACGCTGCTACGATTGTTGGCATTACTATGTGCCTTGCCTAATGCCAGCAAACACCGGTGTCACTGCTGTTGCTAGTGTTGCCACGCTGCTACGATTGTTGGCATTACTATGTGCCTTGCCTAATGCCAGCAAACACCGGTGTCACTGCTGTTGCTACGCTGCTACGATTGTTGGCATTACTATGTGCCTTGCCAAATGCCAGCCAACACCGGTGTCACTGCTGTTGCTAGTGTTGCTACGCTGCTTCGATTGTTGGCATTGCTATGTGCCTTGCCTAATACCAGCAAACACCGGTGTCACTGCTGTTGCTAGTGTTGCTACGCTGCTACGATTGTTGGCATTACTATGTGCCTTGCCTAATGCCAGCAAACACCGGTGTCACTGCTGTTGCTAGTGTTGCTACGCTGCTACGATTGTTGGCATTATACTATGTGCCTTGCCTAATGACGGCAAACACCGGTGTCACTGCTGTTGCTAGTGTTGCCACGCTGCTACGATTGTTGGCATTACTATGTGCCTTGCCTAATGCCAGCAAACACCGGTGTCACTGCTGTTGCTAGTGTTGCCACGCTGCTACGATTGTTGGCATTACTTTGTGCCTTGCCTAATGCCAGCAAACACCGGTGTCACTGCTGTTGCTAGTGTTGCCACGCTGCTACGGTTGTTGGCATTACTATGTGCCTTGCCTAATGCCAGCAAACACCGGTGTCACTGCTGTTGCTAGTGTTGCCACGCTGCTACGATTGTTGGCATTACTATGTGCCTTGCCAAATGCCAGCAAACACCGGTGTCACTGCTATTGCTAGTGTTGCCACGCTGCTACGATTGTTGGCATTACTATGTGCCTTGCCAAATGCCAGCAAACACCGGTGTCACTGCTGTTGCTACGCTGCTACGATTGTTGGCATTACTATGTGCCTTGCCAAATGCCAGCCAACACCGGTGTCACTGCTGTTGCTAGTGTTGTTACGCTGCTACGATTGTTGGCATTGCTATGTGCCTTGCCTAATACCAGCAAACACCGGTGTCACTGCTGTTGCTAGTGTTGCTACGCTGCTACGATTGTTGGCATTACTATGTGCCTTGCCTAATGCCAGCAAACACCGGTGTCACTGCTGTTGCTAGTGTTGCTACGCTGCTACGATTGTTGGCATTATACTATGTGCCTTGCCTAATGACGGCAAACACCGGTGTCACTGCTGTTGCTAGTGTTGCCACGCTGCTACGATTGTTGGCATTACTATGTGCCTTGCCTAATGCCAGCAAACACCGATGTCACTGCTGTTGCTAGTGTTGCCACGCTGCTACGATTGTTGGCATTACTATGTGCCTTGCCTAATGCCAGCAAACACCGGTGTCACTGCTGTTGCTAGTGTTGCTACGGTGCTACGATTGTTGGCATTACTATGTGCCTTGCCTAATGCCAGCAAACACCGGTGTCACTGCTGTTGCTAGTGTTGCTACGCTGCTACGATTGTTGGCATTACTATGTGCCTTGCCTAATGCCAGCAAACACCGGTGTCACTGCTGTTGCTAGTGTTTCTAGTGATGCATTACAATGCATGCTCTGCCCACACAGGGCTACTTCTACAGTCGCGTGGCGAACCCGACGCGCGCCGTCCTCGAAGAGTGCCTCGCCGAGCTCGACGGGGGGCGTTTCGCGCTCACCGTCAGCACGGGCATGGCGGCCACCACGCTGATCGCCCACCTGCTCAAGGCCGGGGACCACATCCTCGCCGGCGACGACCTTTACGGGGGCAACTACCGCCATATTCAGCGGGTGAGCTGGCTGTGAACCAGACGCAGAGAGTGCGTCCCCAGAATCTCATTACTCTCATTTAACCCTTTCTTATCACTGTCAGGATAGGTTTTACTAGACATCGACATCATTCCGGGATAGAAAATGTCGTCAAATCGCCCCAAAGCAAAGCTAAGGGGGGATGAACGAGCCAATTCACTAAAGCTATAGGATTTATCTAAAAAAAAGGGTCCCCATTATTCATCATCTAAGTACGTGCCACATAACGCAATGCACCGCCTGAAAACACATAAGCAATAAAATAAATATTTCCCAATTTTTGCGTAGATCTGCGGCGACATGGGCATCACCCACACGTTCGTCGACCCTTCCGACCTCGAACGAGTCCGCGCGGAGATTCGCGAAAACACCCGACTGGTGTGGCTGGAGACGCCGACCAATCCGACGCTGAGCGTCGTCGACATCGGCGCCATCTCGCGGCTGGCGCACGCGGCTAACGAGGAAATCGTGGTGGTCGTAGACAACACCTTCCTGACGTCGTACTTCCAGGTACAGCGTGGGCGGCACCTTGCGCTAAGTGGCCCCACCTTGCGCTAAGTGGCCGGCACCTTGCGCTAAGTGGCCGGCACCTTGCGCTAAGTGGCCGGCACCTCGCGCTAAGTGGCCGGCACCTTGCGCTAAGTGGCCGGCACCTTGCGCTAAGTGGCCGGCACCTTGCGCTAAGTGGCCGGCACCTTGCGCTAAGTGGGCGGCACCTTGCGCTAAGTGGCCGGCACCTTGCGCTAAGTGGCCGGCACCGCTAAGTGGCCGGCACCTTGCGCTAAGTGGCCGGCACCTTGCGCTAAGTGGCCGGCACCTTGCGCTAAGTGGCCGGCACCTTGCGCTAAGTGGGCGGCACCTTGCGCTAAGTGGCCGGCACCTTGCGCTAAGTGGCCGGCACCGCTAAGTGGCCGGCACCTTGCGCTAAGTGGCCGGCACCGCTAAGTGGCCGGCACCTTGCGCTAAGTGGCCGGCACCTTGCGCTAAGTGGCCGGCACCGCTAAGTGGCCGGCACCTTGCGCTAAGTGGCCGGCACCTTGCGCTAAGTGGCCGGCACCTTGCGCTAAGTGGCCGGCACCTTGCGCTAAGTGGCCGGCACCTTGCGCTAAGTGGCCGGCACCTTGCGCTAAGTGGCCGGCACCTTGCGCTAAGTGGCCGGCACCTTGCGCTAAGTGGCCGGCACCTTGCGCTAAGTGGCCGGCACCTTGCGCTAAGTGGCCGGCACCTTGCGCTAAGTGGCCGGCACCTTGCGCTAAGTGGCCGGCACCTTGCGCTAAGTGGCTGGCACCTTGCGCTAAGTGGCCGGCACCTTGCGCTGAGTGGCCGGCACCTTGCGCTAAGTGGCCGGCACCTTGCGCTAAGTGGCCGGCACCTTGCGCTAAGTGGCCGGCACCTTGAGCTAAGTGGCCGGCACCTTGCGCTAAGTGGCCGGCACCTTGCGCTAAGTGGCCGGCACCTTGCGCTAAGTGGCCGGCACCTTGCGCTAAGTGGCCGGCACCTTGCGCTAAGTGGCTGGCACCTTGCGCTAAGTGGCCGGCACCTTGCGCTGAGTGGCCGGCACCTTGCGCTAAGTGGCCGGCACCTTGCGCTAAGTGGCCGGCACCTTGCGCTAAGTGGCCGGCACCTTGCGCTAAGTGGCCGGCACCTTGCGCTAAGTGGCCGGCACCTTGCGCTAAGTGGCCGGCACCTTGCGCTAAGTGGCCGGCACCTTGCGCTAAGTGGCCGGCACCTTGCGCTAAGTGGCCGGCACCTTGCGCTAAGTGGCCGGCACCTTGCGCTAAGTGGCCGGCACCTTGCGCTAAGTGGCCGGCACCTTGCGCTAAGTGGCCGGCACCTTGCGCTAAGTGGCCGGCACCTTGCGCTAAGTGGCCGGCACCTTGCGCTAAGTGGCCGGCACCTTGCGCTAAGTGGCCGGCACCTTGCGCTAAGTGGCCGGCACCTTGCGCTAAGTGGCCGGCACCTTGCGCTAAGTGGGCGGCACCTTGCGCTAAGTGGCCGGCACCTTGCGCTAAGTGGCCGGCACCTTGCGCTAAGTGGCCGGCACCGCTAAGTGGCCGGCACCTTGCGCTAAGTGGCCGGCACCTTGCGCTAAGTGGCCGGCACCTTGCGCTAAGTGGCCGGCACCGCTAAGTGGCCGGCACCTTGCGCTAAGTGGCCGGCACCTTGCGCTAAGTGGCCGGCACCTTGCGCTAAGTGGCCGGCACCTTGCGCTAAGTGGCCGGCACCGCTAAGTGGCCGGCACCTTGCGCTAAGTGGCCGGCACCTTGCGCTAAGTGACCGGCACCTTGCGCTAAGTGACCGGCACCTTGCGCTAAGTGGCCGGCACCTTGCGCTAAGTGGCCGGCACCTTGCGCTAAGTGGCCGGCACCTTGCGCTAAGTGGCCGGCACCTTGCGCTAAGTGGCCGGCACCTTGCGCTAAGTGGCCGGCACCTTGCGCTAAGTGGGCGGCACCTTGCGCTAAGTGGCCGGCACCTTGCGCTAAGTGGCCGGCACCTTGCGCTAAGTGGCCGGCACCTTGCGCTAAGTGGCCGGCACCTTGCGCTAAGTGGCCGGCACCGCTAAGTGGCCGGCACCGCTAAGTGGCCGGCACCTTGCGCTAAGTGGCCGGCACCTTGCGCTAAGTGGCCGGCACCTTGCGCTAAGTGGCCGGCACCTTGCGCTAAGTGGGCGGCACCTTGCGCTAAGTGGCCGGCACCTTGCGCTAAGTGGCCGGCACCTTGCGCTAAGTGGCCGGCACCGCTAAGAGGCCGGCACCTTGCGCTAAGTGGCCGGCACCTTGCGCTAAGTGGCCGGCACCTTGCGCTAAGTGGCCGGCACCGCTAAGTGGCCGGCACCTTGCGCTAAGTGGCCGGCACCTTGCGCTAAGTGGCCGGCACCTTGCGCTAAGTGGCCGGCACCGCTAAGTGGCCGGCACCTTGCGCTAAGTGGCCGGCACCTTGCGCTAAGTGGCCGGCACCTTGCGCTAAGTGGCCGGCACCTTGCGCTAAGTGGCCGGCACCTTGCGCTAAGTGGCCGGCACCTTGCGCTAAGTGGCCGGCACCTTGCGCTAAGTGGCCGGCACCTTGCGCTAAGTGGCCGGCACCGCTAAGTGGCCGGCACCTTGCGCTAAGTGGCCGGCACCGCTAAGTGGCCGGCACCGCTAAGTGGCCGGCACCTTGCGCTAAGTGGCCGGCACCTTGCGCTAAGTGGCCGGCACCTTGCGCTAAGTGGCCGGCACCGCTAAGTGGCCGGCACCTTGCGCTAAGTGGCCGGCACCTTGCGCTAAGTGGCCGGCACCTTGCGCTAAGTGGCCGGCACCTTGCGCTAAGTGGCCGGCACCTTGCGCTAAGTGGCCGGCACCTTGCGCTAAGTGGCCGGCACCTTGCGCTAAGTGGCCGGCACCTTGCGCTAAGTGGGCGGCACCTTGCGCTAAGTGGCCGGCACCTTGCGCTAAGTGGCCGGCACCTTGCGCTAAGTGGCCGGCACCTTGCGCTAAGTGGCCGGCACCTTGCGCTAAGTGGC
Source organism: Nemurella pictetii (assembly GCA_921293315.2). Taxonomy (NCBI): domain Eukaryota; kingdom Metazoa; phylum Arthropoda; class Insecta; order Plecoptera; family Nemouridae; genus Nemurella; species Nemurella pictetii. The sequence goes on along the minus strand of OV121123.1, from coordinate 11,200,934 downwards.
CGGCACCTTGCGCTAAGTGGCCGGCACCTTGCGCTAAGTGGCCGGCACCTTGCGCTAAGTGCTTCACCAAATGGAGTGGGTGATGCTCCTAGTTAGTGAGGCTGGGATGGCTTTTCTTGGTTCAAAGTATTTGTTTGCGAGTCTGCGAGGTACCAAAAGTTAGGGCCGGTTTTACAATGTGCCCAGACAGTTGAGTTCGAAAGAAGACAGAAGCAACCCTAACTAGTCATTGTAAAGCTAGTCCTTTCAAAAATTTCAGAAAACATAAAAAATAATTCAACTAATACTTCTTAGGACGACTTTCACCATTATTTTTCAACCCCGAGATGACATAAACCACGAAAACAATTGAATTTCACTGCACGAAGTTGGTCCTTGCCATTGAATTTAGATCAAATGACACCTCAATTCAGAGCTAGTAAAATTGTGAAAATAATATCGGTTTTCACGACTCTTCAAGATTTTTCAACACACGTTTCTCACTTTAGATACTAAACTATTACAGTGACCTATCTGAGTAAACTTTATAGATTTGTTAACCTATTATACAACGTAATGTAAAAATTAAATTCATTTGTTTATTTCACTTTTATGCTGCTTTTTCCAATTTCTTAAGATTATATATTTTAAACTCACAATTTCTCGAATATTGTTCAAACTCCACCATCTACAACTCGTTCATAGAAAGCGTCCTTGAAGCCCCAATCAGACCAGAATCAATGCTAAAACCAACTACAACTCAAGAAATGTGTCTCGTTGAAATGCAAGACAGTCCTGCCTCCTCCTGCAGCGTCCCCTGGCTCTGGGCGCCGACATCTCGATGTACTCGATGACCAAGTACTTGAACGGCCACGGAGACGTCGTCATGGGCGCCGTCGTGGTGAAGAGCAAGCCGCTGTACGAGCGTCTCCTCTTTCTACACAAGAGTGCGTACCATCCTACATGTGTTCACAGGACCTTGCGTTGGGGCAGCACTGGTCATAGCTACTAGCAAGCTAGCTAGTAGCATGACGTTATCTTAGTGTTGTGAACACGAAAGTGTGCTATGATCGTGTTAGGTTATTGGCACCCTTACCAATCACAGCCACGCGTAGTCTTGAATCTTGATGTCTCTTAAACTATTTTAGAACTGAAGTTTTGATCAATTTTAAGCGAATAGTTTTTACTGAAGAGATAATTGTATCATACAACCAAAACGATACGAAGCTTGATAGTTGATTAGTTGAGAGTTGAGTTGATTTCGATTTTGGATTTGGATTTCTTAACTTCATTTGAAAATAAAAGTAGAGACTTACACAATACCGCAGAACAAGGGCCAGTTTTACAATTCACAGTGATGTTAATAGTTTGCTCCTGTTAGGAAGAATACAAAAGGAACCGAGAGGTTGCCAACATGTAGATGAGTTAGTTGTCTGTAAGTTTTACTGTACATTGTAAAACCGACCCTTAGAAGACAAAGACGTTAGTGGATTGTCTGGATGCTAGTCTGACTTAGGCAAGTCAAATGCCCTGACAGTCAGATACGGCGAACCGTAATTATTTAATTTTGTATTCAGATTTTCATGTTATCGTGTCTGGTACCTTACCATTCCAACTATTCCAATTTGGAATACTTCCAACATCCATTCACCCACTAGGCAGCACTGACAATTCTGTCACCAGCTAAACAATACAATTTTGGCAGAGTTTCACGTAGGATTTAGAATCGTAACATGTCTGATGAACCCTTCAAAACGGGCCATCATGGAGTCCTGCTCGCTCCTTGCAGTCTTGGGCCCGGTACCTTCGCCCTTCGACTGCTACCTGGCGCTGCGCGGAATCAAGACTCTGCCGTTGCGCATGGAGCAGCACATGCGCAGCGCCCTGCGCGTGGCTCGCTACCTCGAGCAGCATCCGCGCATCGAGAAGGTGCTGCATCCTGGTGAGTGGGCGTCGAAATTCTCCGTCCTCATGTGTCCGCCATGATACGGACAAGGAAAATCGATAGTGTTCCATAAAACATACTGACGACATTCGGTTATTGAATTCTAAGTCTTACATCGGAACTTTTACGGCATTTCGCAAAGCTTTCACAACAGCTCTATTGAGAGGATTATATCGTAAGATATCTAATCTCTCGGCGATTACCAACTCGAAATGAAAACCAGAATCCAAATTTTAAAAAATGGTTTAAGTATAAATTTCAAATATTTGGACCTATCTGGTTCTTTAACTGCACTTCAGTCCCCGATTATCAAGTTTCATCTATAGTGTCATCATTCATCTAGTTAGTCATAACTATCAACTGTCATAACTATGACAGTTGACATAATATATAATAGAGCATATTTGCAGGTGACAACTGCACTTGCTTACTTTAAGTCCGCTAGATTCACCACCAGCGCCCTATCTCTAGATTTCGCCAATACTTCAATACAATTCTATATTCTCCAGCCTACTAAGATATGTTTTATATTAAAATCGAAAAATCCCGGTACAGACACAATTTTGGAACGAATATTTCCTTCCTGCCAGTAAATATATTCCGTGAAGTCAAAGAGTATCTGCATTCAGGTTCGAATCAACGCCAGCCTAGCAAGACACTTGTTAAAACCTGAAGCCCGCCTAGAAAGCCACTGCCCCGACTAATGCACGATGGCGTCCGTGCGGACAGCCCTCCCGTCCCACCCCCAGCACGCGCTGGCCAAGCGGCAGTGCTACGGCCACTCGGGCATGCTGGCGTTCTACCTGAAGGGCGACCTAGAGGACACCAAGGCGCTCATCAAGGCGCTCAAGATCTTCACGCTGGCCGGAAGCCTCGGCGGCTTCGACTCGCTAGTCGCGATCCCGTGAGTTGTCTTGGAGGAAAGCCACGAGCTTGAACGTGACGCTAGTACAAAAATAGGTCGAGAAAACTCATGTTTGGGGCGAGATATCAAGCAATTTCTTCTGCGCCCGTTTTCTTCATCTTTTCTTCTTTCCCAGTTGCATTCCTATTTTCTTTTTCCTATCCGGTGACTGGAGCATTTTGTTGCCGGTGTCATTTAATATTTGTGCAGCTACACAACTTTAATCTCCAATAATCGTAGCATATGTCAAGATTACAGGGCAGTTTCACTCTCAAAACACCATTAGAATAGTTAAACCAAATAATGTTTTGAGATTACTGTCGCAGTATACAAATAATATGTTTTTTTCGTAGTTATGGCAGTAAAAATATTACATTTATTTCTGTAGAAAATGCTTCATATTCCGACTCAAATATGTGACTTTGCGTGACTTTTGTGACAAATATGTGACTGCTTGTTATAACCGACAAAAATAGTAGACTTTTCTCCAGAACAGACTTTGCTTGGGAATCTCCACACTTTCTTGATGTTGAAATTAAAACTCGCTGAATTCCTTTAGTTTTATAACCTCAGTGGTGGAGCAAAAGTTTAATGAAAAAATAATTTCAAAAAATGCTATCTCAAAGAAATTCTATTCAAGGAAATTGGAGTGTGGTTCGATTTCAATCCCTGCTGTGAGATACCTCCACTCCAAGCGGTATCACAGTTTATTCTTCCCCCAACGTCACAACGCGCTGCGATTGGCTGAGCGCGCGGTGTTGCCATGCTGTGCAGGTCGCTGATGACCCACGAGGCGGTCCCGTTGGAGGAGCGCCTGCGACTTGGCATCACCGAAAACCTGGTGCGCGTGTCGATCGGCCTTGAAGACGCAGACGACTTGATCGCTGACCTTGAGCAGGCGCTGAGGGCGACGGCGCCGCGGGTGTCCAAGCTCTGAACTACGGCTCGGGGACGCAGGAATACCGTGGAACTGAAAGCCTAATTTTTTTTTTCGGGGTGTTTGGATGGTTGAATTTTGGATAGATTAAGGTTTTTGGTTCTTGAAATAATAATTAGTGACCGAAGTATGTACTCTCAAGGGACCAGAAATTTATATTTTTGGAGGCTGTTTGTAATTGAACCCTTTTTGCAAAGTAATTAGAGTGGCATTTTTGTGATTTATTATCTTTACTGTCATTTACTGGCAGAATTTTATGGATTGTTGTTTACTGTTTTCCAAAATACCATTAAAATGTTTTATTCAATTTTCAAAGCTTCGATTCACAATAGAAAAACATCGCGCATTGCTCAATTTTAAATGAGTTTTAATAATATGTTCTCAAAATTTGTATTTCTTCTAAGAATTTCCAGAAAATTTTGATAAAAATGAGCGTTTCAGGTTCTTAAAAGACTGTTACAGACTTCAATTGCTTGCATCGATTTAACAACAGCTCTTGTAACAATAGGTGGTAATTGTAAAAACACTCAATCTTACACTCAATATTCTGCCATTCGGGATAAGATGGCAGAATGCACGTTTAGTAATTGCTTTTACATGTTCATCGTTGCATGAAAGGCATAACAGACCGTTAAGGATAAGCCACAACACCAAATAAGGTGGATGTTAGTACGCCACATTAAATATTTGCAATGCATCACTTGCTGACCCAAATGACACTGTGCTGTGCAGATCTGGGCATGTTACGTATAAGCACAGAGAAAGCATGCAATAGTTTCCACTCCTGGCTTGCATTGATGAAGGGGAAATTGGCAGTGAGAAAAATTATCAGTATAGACTTGACCATCAGTCGCGTTATCGGTATCATTTGATATAGGTGCAGTTAAAAAGTGCGGTCGCGCTTTATAGTTAGACACACATAATTTTTAGCGAGTCCAAGATATCTCCGCCTTTGTTTCACTCAGTCAGGAGCAGAGGACACTCATTAATTCTCGTCTATCATTTATTTCAATACCATCAATAAGTAAATTTATTTAGTCAAGGTGGAGTGAAAACATCAATTAATCTCATAGCGTTGGAAGAAATTTGCAAAATAATGTAATCGCTAAAAAAGTTATATGCCCTTATTTTCGTTGTTTTTCTGCGAAATCGTATAGCATTGTACTAGCCTCAGTAACAATTATCACAGATTACGAACTACGAGTGTTTTAATATTTGCTGGGATGTTTAAGTTATGCCTACGCTTATAGATGAGAAGACACTAATTCTTTGCAAATATCGGTGTCCGAAGCAACTCTTTCTTATCTACGTCTCAGTCTCTATTAGACCTCTAGGAGACGAAGCTAGGATGCTTATCTCTAGCCATTATCTGACTTATTTCGCTCATTAGCACGTGACCGTGTGAAGTCACTTATCAGTGATCGATTATTACAGCCGGTAATCTTAGCATTGTCTCCGATACCGTTCCCTCTGTTTGCACAGAAATAGCTTTAGTTGATTGCATCTGGTCGAATTGTCAAGCATCATGAATTCTTCGGTCCCGAAAAACAGAGTGAGTGGAATTGATGATCAGAAGTCGATTGAATTTTTTAGTTGGCAGCCATTTGAACTTGGAAATGATGAGTGCTCTTTGTTTCTCTTTTGTACGGAAGATTTATATATTTTTCTTAAAATATAGTTCACATTTGGAAGTGGCATTTGGAATAAAAACTAGTCAACCATTTTTGCGTGGATCTCTTCGATTGTGAATAAACGATTCTCGAACCTAACTAGAGACTAAAACATATTTTGGAAATTTTAAATCTTCTTCGATGGAGGATAAAATAAAACATTGGAAATGAATCGTTGTTCATTTTGGAGTTATTCTTCCTCAGTAAATTGATTTGGGGAATGAGATGACCCTTCTCAACATACATGGACAAGCAGGCAAGCCGCCTGCTCTAGAATACATTTTGAACACACGTTCCATTGCAATATTGTCTTCTTCAGGTCGAGCTGCACGTCCATCTCGATGGAGCTCTGCGTCCTGCAACCATCTGGGAGCTCTCAAAGTAAGACAAATTTCAGACAATCTATACAAACGCCGCGAACGCCAGATGTTGCTGTGAATTGCAGTTATTTCCTACTCACATCTAAAGATGTGAGTAGGAAATATTTGGAAATTAAGACATGAAACAGATGCTGAATATGTACGCATCTTGAAGTTAATGATTAAGATTAAGTTGAAGGTCAGTTTTAAGATTCAAAATCCAAAGCTGGTTATGACACCTTGTGTGGAATATGATAGGTAGTCGATGCCTTATACCGACCTAAGTTAGTTAAAATTAGCCCGTGATTGACTTCGATCATTTACAAATTCACCAACAGAGTGTGGTGGCGACTATTTGCGTACAATTCAACGCAACTACTTGCCAATCCGACTAAAATTCCAGAACACGCTCCCATCTGTCCCATGGCTGATGTATCGGGTTTAGTGTCATCATTTCAAGTGATGGAAGGTTTAGTGATGTACCTTGAAAAAATTCGGAGGCATGGAAAACCAGAGCCAAAGCTTTTACCACTGTAGAGCTAATGTAGAAAAGTTCTCACAGTATTTAAGGGCTAGTTTAACCAATGTTGTTCAACTCTCAATTTTAACAACTTGGTGTAACTTTCTGTAACGATTGTTTCGGTGTTTGTGTTTGTTATTCCCTAAGCTTGCTCTGCCTTGTCCGGCTAGCGTTAGCTCTGAATCGTTGTCCAACAAGCTTCTTCGACAACACCATGTAAAACCGCACTAACGCGACTTTTTGTTCGATGTGCAGAAAGAAAGGGCTGCCGCTGCCGGGAGACGGCAGCCTCGAAGCCCTGAAGACAGCGCTGGTGGTGACCGAGCCACAAGACCTGCACCACTTCCTCAAGGGTTTCGCCTACATCATACCAGCAGTCGTGTGAGTTGCTAACTGTATCTTACAGATTAACGCCGCAAGGTTGCTGGGAGCTTATCGATGGAAAGAAATAAGCCGTAAATTCAGTCGCGGCATTCTAGTTCGTATATCTATGTTGGCCTGAATTTCTTGTAGAGGGACAGGGGACGCTGGACGATATCGGCAGGAGATAATTATCTTCTACGAGATAAGGAGTATTTATTTACTTTGTGTCAGCTTATCGAAGATCTCTAAAATGCTATCAAACACAATTTGACTCTTGGTATTCTATTTAAATCTTGCAGAAATACTTGACCTGAGCTAATTTCTTATACTCGCTACTGCGTGTATTTGTATGCGAGTGATTTTTTGTATGAAATTCGATAAAATACCAGTTGGAATAAATGGAACACAGAATATTCGATTTCTATTTTTTTTTCGCAAGCTCTTATCCTTGATAACGCAGGCTGAACTTTGGAAAGCTTCGAATTCAATTAGCCTTTTGTGGATGTAACGATACAACATTAATGTCGCTTAGTTTTGTTAATAGGAAACATTACAATATTTGACTCAAGGCATGGACGGTTCAGTGTAAGATATGCTTGAATTTCTATTTCTCATTCGGTGTTAGCAACGTGCTCAGAGAATGGATTGAGCTCTTCCCTACACAGTGTATCTAAGAGTGGCCGCGTATCGCTTGTGTCAACCCCTTGGGATAGATTATGAGTCATGAATAGAAGGGATGCGATGAAACAAAGTGGGAAGGTGACGTTCGTAGCGAGGGTTCTGACCATGCTGGCCGGTACCAGGGGCGACCTGGCCGCCATCGAGCGGGTCGCCTACGAGTTCTGCGAGGACAAGACGGCGCAGGGGGTAGCTTACGTCGAGGCGCGGTACAACCCCCACATCCTGCTTTCTGCAGACGACTTCCGCGGCAAGATTCACGGTGAGTCACCAACAGGAGTTCAGTACCCATGAGCAGAACAGAATGTTGGACCGGCGGGATACCTGCGTTTGTATTGCAATTGATGTAGTTTAGCGCATCTAGCATCTGTATCCCTGTGGCATAGACGAGCGTGTGTCACCCTCTCGTGTTTCATTCTAAAACGTGGTAACTCTAACCGTCTATCTCAAAGTATTCCTAAAGGTCGATTTTGTAAATTTTATCACGATGAAATGAAAATATGAGATATCCATTTTGTCAATGTTTTACTGGAAAAATGAAACCTCTCATCGAGAAGGCGAGTGACTTCTCTAACGAAACTATTATATAATCACACATTTTGTACATGTATACCTACAATTTAAATATTTACATATTTACACGTAGAAACTCTTTTGGTATCCGATCATCTATCGTATGATAGGGGGATTTACAGAATTCCGATACAGAAACACCTATTATATAGGTACCCTGCCCATGTTCAACACATAAAAATCACCAGGAAAAAAGTGCTGTTGCAAAGTAAATAGTATTGGAATATGTACCTGCATTTTTTTAACTATAGGTATAAACGTTTCATGATGACACATACGTTGCCATACCTGACGATGACAATGTAGATGACTACATTGTCCGCCCGATGACGACTGTGTTGCCCACCTAATCCTCACGATGTTGTCCACCTTCTAATACCGATGTTGTCCTCCTGCTCACAGACCTTGGCGAGGTCGTGAAGGCAGTGAGCCGGGGACTGGCGCTGGGCGAGGCTGAGTTCGGGCTGACAGCGCGCTCGATCCTCTGCGCGCTTTCCGGCACGGACACCATCGACGACGTCCTCCGGCTGTGCGAGATCCACCGCGACGCGGGCGTCGTCGCGCTCGACACCGCCGCCATGTCGTCCCAGGACCCGGCGCTCTACGGTACGACGCGTCGCCAGCCCGGAAAACCTTGTCCATTGCGCTTGGCTCGTTGGGTCAATGAATATCTTACTTCTTGGCAGGGAAAAATACATATCTTACTATTCGAAACTCTGGGTGAAATTGGGCGACAAAGCGCTGGTGGCGGAATGTTAGAATGTAAAATAAGACAAGGGCATGGTTTTACCTGTCAAGATAGTTATATAGTAGTAGTAGTATAGTAGTTATACGTCAACTGTCAGTTGGCATTTGAGATTGATCATCAGTGGCAAGCAAAGCCCCCTAAATATTACGCATGATGACGTAAAGTATAACGAATTGCTTGGCTGTGGTGTTTCAAATTCTAGAAAAGCCACGCAGAAGGCGCTGACGCTCCTGTCACCAGTTGAGAAACGCTATTTCGACAAAGTTTCCTTTATGAGAAGAGTAAGATTCTTGCTGCGAAATTAACTTAGCAGCTGAGTTGGATGTTGACCTCGTATTTGGCCTAGTTCTCTGTGTTTTACCTTTACAGTGTCAAGATGGACAGCTATCCTCCACATAAAATCTGATGTCACTTAATCGGTTGCTTCTGTTTTTTTGTTTCGAACAGTTTGTGCGATACTGTCAGATTGAGTTAATACCGTTGAGAGTGAGCAGACTATGAAACTGTTGTTGCACGATTAGTTTCTATGACGTTGTGTTACTTGAACGTAAACAGCATGCACAGGATGTGTTGTGTGCAATCAGGCTGTGATGACTTCCTGTGAGACTGTGTTGATATTGTGTTGTGTGTTTCATAGTCGAGGTGCCACTGTCCGGGCCGGAGCAGAGGGTGTACGCCGAAGCCCGTCGCCTGGGAATCCACCGAACTGTGCACGCAGGCGAAGCAGGGGGCGCCGAGATGGTCAGGAGGGTCAGTAGTATTTCCACTTTGTCCTTTGTCCTTTTGAAGATCGCCCCTAAATTGGTTAATTTTTAAGCATTGCACTCAAGGACGGAGTTGGAGCTCATGTTCCAGCCAAAGAAAAATAACGTCAAATACCCGCTAAGAAAAGCCACTTGGGGTTTGATTTCCCTATCTTATTTGGTTTAAAAGGTCCACAAAAATACATTATTCCTCAACGCAGTTTAACCCTAGAATAACGGATTCCAACTGACTTTTCTAAATGGGTCTGACGGTCTGACGTCATTTTTACCTAAATCTCACCAATCTTTACGCACTTGCTTTATAACATGCGCAACCCGAATTTAAATTTCATTTGATTTAAGATGAAATAGTACGCGTTGGTGAAATCAAAGTACCGGGCTCAGGACCCTAGCCGAGGCAACCAGTCCTAGGCGAGATGATAAGGCAGTTGCAGGTATATCGACCGACACATACCGACATTGCGATGTGATCGATTGCTCATTTGATCGACAGAGTGTGGTGTCGTGTATAACGCAACTTCATAGACATTCAAAACCAAATTTTTATATAGACCCGTCTGTTTCGAAAGATCGATTGTGGGCGGGTGAAGGTAAGAATCGCTCGTCAAGGAAGTGCCAGACTGTCATATAAAACCTAATGTAGAAGGTCCTCACCCTGTTGAGTTTGAAAATTTTCTTTGCAATAGATTTTTTGCAAATGAACATAGTTTTGCGTCCGCGAGAGAGCTAGGGTTCCACCTCGTATCATGAAGAGTGATTTTAGCTCTGTCTTGTTTCTTGTTTTGGTTCGTGGAAGTGGACTGCAAATTTTGTCCTACAAGAAAAACTGGGTACAGCTCTGTCGCTGATTTTGCTTGCCAACTAAGATGACACCACGAGCATCTTGCGAGTAATTTCGAGTTCATCTTCAGCCCTGTCAATCGTCGGTTCACTGATCCGTCATTGAATATCCAGGCGGTCGAGGAATTCCAAACGGAGCGCGTGGGCCACGGATACAAAGTGGTCGAGGACACGAACATCTACGAGTCTTGCCGAGCGGCAGATGTTCACTTCGAGTGCTGTCCGTGGTCCAGCCTGCTCACCGGGGCCGTGCCTCGCGCAGTCGCGAAGCATCCGGTCGTCAGGTGAGTCTAGCGTTCTAGATTTTGATGCTAGAATCCTGTCTTGCTGTTGATTAAACCCACTCACCACAAGCTTTTATCGGGCACAGCTAAAAATCTGAAACTTTCATTTTATTTCCTTATGGTTTAAATTCAAATGTTTAGAAAAATAAATTTATGTATCAAATTTATTAGCATGTATTAATAGGATACAGCAGAACATATAAAGACACGGTATAATTTTGTAATGTGAAGTAATATGTAATAGCAGTGTGCTAAAGAAATAAATTATTATTATTACCGGAACAAATTTCTGCCCAGGTTTGCGGAGGACAACGTCAACTTCTCGATCAACACCGACGACCCCACGATCACCGGTCGAGAGCTCGGTGACGACTACACGCTGGTGAAGTCGTGGGGCCTGACGGACACCCAGCTGGCCAGGGTGGTGAGTTAACAGTCATGTCCAAAGGCCTACCCACAATTGACATAAGCTCTAGGGCACACTTCACTCTCAGCAATATACAGTGTTGGGCAGTAATTGAGTAAAAGTAATTGAATTACTGTAATGAATTACTTTTTTCAGTAATTTGTAATGTAATGCATTACATTTAAGAGAAGGTAATTTGTAATGTAATTTAATTACATTATTTTATGTAATGTAATTGAAAAGTTATAAAAATCCCGAATTACTTTACATTTTGGATTGTCTAAAATTATTTTTATAACAATGGATGGATTAAGCAACTATTTTTAGTAGGTATAATTTAAATTCCCGCTCTCCTATGTGGCGTCTACATGTCACTTAAAGTCCGCTTCCTCCCCAGCACGCACCGGCCGGCCAGCGCCTTGCTGTTGCTGTTTGCCGGGATTTAGTCTCGCGTGCTTTAACGCGGTGAGGCATGTGAAATTTTCTTCCATGCAGTGTGACAAGTAGAGATGGGTAAAAAGCCAGAACGGCCCTAAAGCCCGGCCCGGGCCGGTTTTTTTTTCAACTTTCGGGCCTCGGGCCGGATTTTGAATCTGAGATGTCGGGCCGGGCTCGGGCCGGACGTCCCCGGCCGTCGGGCTGTCGAGGAGTGGCCCGTGCACTCGTAATTCCCTTTCCCGTCTAATATCTTAAACCGTAATGTTTCTTTCGAGTCGATATTTTTTACTCGCAGCTGGCTTCTGTAATCAACATTATCCCTCGTTTTGCAGTCGAAGCTAATTCCCGAACAGCCATACTACGTCTGTATCTGTATCACAGCGATAGTGAAAATTTTCCCATGCCATGTGCTTGTTAGACCGATCTCACGCAGCCTTGCGAGGCTTTGGCCTTTGGTCCTTCATGAGTTCGAGGAATTTTCGGCATGAGATTTGCAGACTATGCTTGAGTTCGCTGGTGCCAGCCAACCGGTCGGCATTTTGACGGATTCGGAAATTAGAATAGAATTAGTCACGAGCTATCTTGTTTTTGTAAGTTTTTTCAAATAAATTTTGCCTCTCTTACGAATGCCTTCCACTCCATGCGTAAATATTACGCAATGTTAATTCAGTATTCACCCGAGAGCCGACCGGGATGCAGTCACTGCTAGTGTAGTTTTCAATGTGATGATGTGATGTTTGAAGCAAAAATAGATAGGGAGAACTGCCTAATCGGGATTTATTGCACCTGCTGTGCTGTGAATGAGCTCTTCTACTACAGTGAGTCAGATTTTCTTTATGTTTGGATCGTACATATTTTCGGATCTTCGAAAATTTTCCAGTGACAAATGATCAGCTTCAAACATGTCTGATTCAGAAAAAGACGATTGCTTAGAACCTAGATGATATTGTGGAGGTGGCCCACGTTAAATAGGCTCCCATAGCCAGATTACGCGTATTAACTCTGAGGTGAGCTTGGGCAAATTTTCTGAACGGGCTTGACGTGAAAACCATTTTATTTCGCAGCAATTGTCTTAAGCCCGTAGCACACTGGTGTCAAACGTACGTCTGACACCGAGCGCTCCGTCTGCAGTCCACGAGGAGCGTCAAATTGCCAAGCTAGATACGAACCGTTTGAAAAGTTCCGCCGAGATTATTTGTCACATTTCTTTCAGCCATCTTTAAAACCGCTCAGCTGCTTGATATTTGGCACTGACAGTAGCGGCTCGCATCGAACTTCATATTTAAATTAATAGATAATAATGCATAGAAAGCAGCGTTTGAAGCGAAGAAAAAGACTGTTAAAAATTGCTGCGGCGTGTATTGTGGTGATGGGGATTTAAAGACGTCTGGATTATATGTTTCCCACATAAATCTTCTTGGCTCCATAAAATCAATCATTAGTAACTCCTTTTCTACCGTCCACAAAGGATTTTTTTGAACTTTAGGCATTTCTCTCTATAGTAATTATTTTCGCCGTTTTGACACAAGAAAATATCTGACAATCGATGCAGCTCCTGTAGATTTGAATAACCGCCACCTTTATCCCGTGATATTTTCGTGCTCTGTGATTGGCCAATCATGGTCTGTGTGACACGCACCTACCAAAAAAATAGGAAGTTTCCTATTTGAATATTTCACACGGACCGGCACGGAGCGTGTCGACTTTTTGAAACTGCGCATGCGCATGACGGAGCGCTCGGTGTCAGACGTACGTTTGAGACCAGTGTGCTACGGGCTTTAAAAAAGTAAAAAACACGAAACTGCTCACAGAACCGAATATTGTTGTGGGTAGTTGATATGCAGAGATATGCTAAAATACAAAAAAATAGTAATTTGAAAAGTAATTGAGTATTTTTTGTAAGTAATTAGTAATGTAACGAATTACTTTTGGTTTTAGGTAATTTGTAATGTAATTTAATTATTTTGAGAGTCATGTAATTGGTAATGTAATTAAATTACTTTTCAAAAGTAATTGACCCAACACTGGCAATATATCTCCACTAGCTGATAGCTGAATTTTTTCACACAAATTTCCACTTTTTTAGCTGTTCTCTAAACAATCGTACAGAATAACTATCTTGCTTGAAGACTTCCACTTTTTGTTTAGTCCCGGCGTTTCTCATATAGAAATATTCGCATTTTTTAATAATCTTGCGCTTATCTCTTGATTATTCCTTAATAGTAACAATTTGATCGACTTCACTTGTTTTCTTGCAGAACGTGAACGCTGCGCGCAGCTGTTTTCTGCCTGCGCACGAGAAGGCGCTGCTGGTGCGTTCCATCAAGAAGGCGTACGGCATTCAAGACGACTAGATAATTTATAAAAATAATCAATTTATGTACAAGCCATTTTTTGAAGGCAAGTTTGAATTACAAAGCAAAACAATTTAAAAAGCTTGCCTGTTATTTTTTATTAAACATAAATCAAATTAATTTTGGTTTTCGTACTCAAAAATATAAAAAACCGATTCTGTAAATTTTAAAGGGACATGATTGTTAAAATTCTCATAATCTTGTACCACATAACTAGTTTTGTCTTTGTTCAGAGAGGTATAGTAGCTCAGTGGGAAAGCCCATTAGTAGAGTGTATGGCACTATAGCGTAAATCAAGGTCACACACCTGTCAATCAAAAAGGGGCGGGCACCCCCCTCCCTTTGTCGGTCACCTTCACACCTGTCAATCATAATTGATGGCCTGTCAATCTTTTTCATCAAAGAGGGGCGGGCACCCACCTCCCTTTGGCGGTCACCTTTATCTAAAAAGTACACCTGTCAATCATAATGAATGGCCTTTATCATCAAAGAGGGTATCTCCCTTTGGCGGGCACCCATATTCATAAAAGGTTTGTTTATGTCCCCACCTGTAGCGGTCACCTTTATCTAAAAAGTGTTTGTTATCGCCGCCTGTGTCGATTACAAATTTCGGACAAACTAGCGTTAAAAGATGTATGACAATGACGTATTTTGGATGTTCTATTGGCCCTTGACGCAGTCGGAACGCGTGGCCCTCCCCCTGTGTCGATTGCAAATTTAGGACATACAATCTTTTAAGGGTTATTCTCTGTCCCCAAACAATCGTTTTAAAAATAATGACACACGGCAAATCTTGGGTCGGACGACCACCCACAGACGACGACGCCGACTGCATCGCAGGTTCGATCCGAGTACCGGCCCTGTCACACAATACTTAATTTATATCAGTTTCATATTTTTTCATTAATTATGCAAACTTAAATTTTTTCAAGTCAATAAAACTTTTAAAATTTTTCTACACAAAATGTGTTCATATTATTCAATTGCTCAAAACAATTAAATGCAAACTTACAAAATTTTACTCAAGCAACCTTATATTGTCACGACATGTTCCCCTATGGACCTGCAGCATCCCTCGCTCAAACATGTTACTTCTTGTTTGATGCTCCCTTGCAGTAACCAATGTTATTCATGACGTCAATGAATTTCACAAAATCTTCATAATTTCTCTCAAATCCAATTTTAATTATGCAGTAAAAACGATTTGCGCAAACTTTAAAAAAAAACAATTCCCCCCCCCACACACACACACACACACACAGAATTAAAATGTGTTTTATCAGTTTCTTCAATTGAATCAAAACAAATCTAAAGGTTGGAAGACATTGACGAATCTTCGGTGCTCTCTGAGACCCACCCCTGGGTCGATTACAAATTTCGGACAAACTAGCGTTAAAAGATGTATGACAATGACGTATTTTGGATGTTCTATTGGCCCTTGTGGCGATTAAAAATTTCAAACAATCGTTAAAAAAATATATATATATATATATATATATAAACAAATAAATAAATAAAAATAAGTGAAAAATATCTGTGAAGTCTGTGTTTTTGACTAAAATAAGAAATAATAATGCTTTTCCACACAGAATTGAATCTAATGTGTTTAATCAGATTCTTAAATTGATCAAAACAATGACCAACTACCGAAACCGACGCCGACGCCGACGCCGTGCAGGTTCCGACTTCGGTCGTCGGTGTCGTGGGCTTCGCAGGTATACAGGCCCTGTATGTGACTCGAGCCACAATGCTTAGCTTATATCAGTTTCGTATTTTCCATTAATTACGCAAATATTGAATCAAAACGAATTTTAATTATGCAAACTTAAAAAACAATTTTTCAAGTCAATAAAAACTTTTTAAATTTTTCTACACGAAATGTGTTTAGTTTCATATTATTCAATTGCTCAAAACAATTTTACTTATGCAAACTTACAAAAATTTACTCAAGCAACCTTATCTTGTCACGACATGTTTCCCTATGGACCTGCAGCATCCCTCGCTCAAACATGTTACTTCTTGTTTGATGCTCCCTTGTAGTAACCAATGTTATTCATGACGTCAATGAATTTCACAAAATCTTCATAATTTCTCTCAAATCCAATTTTAATTATGCAGTAAAAACGATTTGCGCAAACTTAAAAAACAATTCCCACACACACACACACACACACACACACACACACACACACACACACACACACACATACACACACCAAAACAAACCAAACACTCTAAATGTCTGCTGGCCACATTCTGGGGAATATTGAAGAGATGATGGAATGTGAAATTATAATATTGTTCACTAATGAATATATAAACCTGTGAAATTCTGTTCGAAACCGTTGAAAGTATCTCTACTCGAAAGAAGTGTTTGAAAATGCCGCTGAAACAACTAGTTAAATTTTGCGTGACGTCATTGATTCAAACTAGGTAAACGATTAGTAGGAGCCTACACCCGTTACAGGATGAGCGAGCCGTACCTAATCTCCCTGAGGAAATCCAAACGGAAAACATTTGACAATCATATAATAAACCGAAAATACAGCGGTGTTGAAACCGTTTAGAGGTAATAGGGCATGGCAAAGCTGTGACGATAATTTTGCCACCTGGCTGCGCTGTGATCGCCTTTTGGTATAGAATCTTTTGTAATTGTCTAGCTAGTGTTCTAGCCGTGTATTCCACCTGTGTACCTAAACGTAATAATGGGGTGTAATTGCTGTGTGCCCCAGTGTTCGTCCAATTCTTTACGAAAAGAATCAATCAAGTTCCATCAATTTCCTAATGACGGCACTCTCCGAAAAGTTTGGATTGTGAACATTCGTACGGGCAAGCAGTCTAGCAAACACGCGAAAGTGTGTAGTGTACACTTCACAGATGACTGCTACGATGTTACAAGCATGGGTAAGTTGTTATCTCCCAAGTATTATTTACTAAGATCAAACGTGTAAAGAAGGTATCAATTTATTTTACGTTTTATCTGCCACGGAAATCGAAATACCTTTTTACCTAACCATTTTCCATTGACAGAAAAACAATTTTTTTTTTTTTTCGAGTTTCAAATTATTTGCACACAGAATTGAATGTAATTTGTGCATTTTATCGGTGTCATATTTTTTCAAGAAATATGCAATTATTGATTCAAACCCAATTTAAGTTATGCAAAGATTGATTTCAAACAATTTTCTAGCCAATAAAACTTTAAAAATTTTCCACGCAGAACTGAATGTAATGTTGATCAATCAAAAACTATTTTATTTTATTTTATTACTGATAGTTAAAAGATAAACCGGGCAACTACATGTAATACTATATATTGTATGTCAGATGTCAGATGCTAATATATGATAACGGTTTTTTATCATCATGCTGTTTAATTTCGACATAATGTGAAGAATTTTTTATTTGCTGGTTGGTTATTTTAACTGATGTTGATGCATGATCAATCAAACCCTATACTAATAAATAAGAAATCAGACTCGTGGGGCCACGTAATGAAATCATTCTAAATACTTTGAGAGTTTGTGGGAGAGTTGTTGAAAAGTCGAATTGAAATTACGGAGCCAAACAAGCAATTTACCCTATCGTAAAAAAATAATAATAATAATAATAATAATAATATTGCAGACACAGAATAATTGAATGTAATGTTTAGTGTTTATATCAGTTTCATATTTTAGCATGTTGAACTATACATTTATTGAATCAAAACATATACTTTTTCTATTTGTCCAAGCAATTGTTGGCTATCTTAACTGATGATGGTTGTATGATCAATCAAAATATTGAATAAGAAATATTAATTCAGACTCGTGGGATGGGTGATGAAATCATTTTTAAATACTTAGACATCCAGTGCGGTAATTGCCGAAAAGTAGATTAGAAAAACTCAGAGCCAAACAAATATATATATAAATAAAGAAATAAAGAAATACGGGAAGACATTCCTCGCATTCACCTTCACTTTTAACCGGGCACATGTGTGTCTTACGAGTGAGGCAGACCGATTCTTGCGACAACAATGAAAGTTACAATATATAAAGCACTACATATCTAACAGATTAAGGGTTGTAGTGGGGGTGGGGGTTACCAGGGCGAAGGCTGGGCTAGAGCTTTACCTGATCTAACAGGCTGTAAGGGGTTGTAGTCGTTCAGGGTTGTGGTGGGGGTATAGTGACTAGTATATAACCTCCGCTTTATTTTGTAAGATTTCTATTTCGTCTTAAATTATCTCAAGTGAAAATTTTTGTGCGTGCTTCTAGTAAACAGCGAAATGTCCACCGTCTACGTAATTGTATGTGTGAAGATGGAAAAGGAGTGGACGGCGCGAGGCTGGACGGGAAAATTTCGTGTAGAAAAAGGAACAATTTACGGAAAAAGGGTTACGAAAACTGAAGTGTTGTGGGGGGAGGAAGGGAAGGAAACAGTGACGAAGGACTTATCGAGATGGGATCGGGTGTCCGAAGGGGCATCAAAAGAAGAACTCGAGGAAATAGTTAAACATTTTGGCCCCGAAGAAGGAAAGCGGTATGTAGATTCATTAGGAAGAGGAGAAAAAATATTAGAAGGAAAAGTGCTGCGAGTTTTGGACGAGGAATTGGGAAAAATGTTTGAACGATTAGAGATTGAGAGCGAGTTGTAAGACGACGAACAGACAATGAAAAAGGACAAAGAAAGAAGCAACGAAGACATCGTAGACGGCAACAGGAACATCACGGACGGCGGGAGTCAAAGGCAACAGTTACGGAGCGGAGCGTCGAGCAATATCAACCACATGAGTCAAGATGCAGGGAGGTAATTTAAGAAGAAGCACCATGAATATCGAGGACGGCATTTAAGAAGGTGGGGTGTGTGGTGCACAATAAGATTAGCATCTTAATTCCATCGAATGAAAACAGAGTTCCCTGTGGAGAGGTGTTCTATAAAGACCTTGTTATTATGTATTTAGAAATTTTGACATCTTAACCCTCCACAGTTTATGTATTGATAACGCTTTAATGCAACAGAGGCTGCACAGGTCAGCAATCACGACACAAGAGCAATAAACGACATGTCGCTATAAATGACATAAAAACATTGCACAGATAAATGTCGTAGGTATTCTGGCTCAATGTTGTTATGCATTGCTCTGCATTCTATTAAAAAAAAAATATATATATATATATATATATAATCCGCGATCACACCAGTGACGAAGAACATCGTGCGAAGGGAACGGGTGTCCTGAGTGACATCAAAAGAAGAACGGGAAGAAATAATTAAACATTTCGGCCTAAAAGATGGAAAGTGGCATGCAAAGTCATTAGGAGGAGGAGGAGAGAAAATAATAGAAGGAAAAAGTGTTGGGAGTTTTGGACGAAGAACTGGGAAGAGAATCCCTGTGGAGAGTTGTTCTATAAAGACTTTGTTAATATGTGTCTAGAAAAATTGACATCTTAACCCTCAACAGTTTATATTATATTTATAACGCTAAAATGCATGTAATTTTCCATGATCTGTCAAATGTATATATCACAGATAAATGTCGTAGGTAACAGGTATGCAGACTCAATGTTGTAAATTGCTCTACACTCTAAATTAAAAATAACCTGTGATCACCCCACATTACATTTCGAATTAAAACTCTTATTTGTATTGGTGTATTGGTGTATAATATGTAATAAACATTGTGTGTAGTTATCTTAAATATGAATAACGTTTTTATTATTTTTTATTATTTATTTATTTGCGCTGCACGAAGCAACCTCTTTGTTCCCAAACCAACCAACCTGATACATGTTATCTTAAAGCTTATTGACTTGATAAATTATATTAAAACAATATTTTCATATCAAACATAAGGCACACACCCTAACAAAATGATCAAGTAACTGTTCTGAAATACTACAGCCTAGATCTGACACGGCTTAGAAGCAAATCAATCATTTCAATTAGCAATTACTTCAAACAGTGTTGAAATAGAATACGTTTTTAATTATTTGTTTATTACATTTTTATTTTTACTAATTTATTCTTAATTCACTTAATTATTTTATTTTATTTATTTATTTATTTATTTATTTTTGTGTTCGTGATTAAACTCCAAGAAAATAATTCGACAAAAATACTAGAGAAACCTTAATAGATGTATTTAAATAGTTTACATGTCTCTAAGATTTAAAGAAAATTTAATTTCTCTCTAACAGGTATTATTTTTAACATCTGATTTTTGTATGTAGTCTGAGGGTTCAACCTATCTCTCATGGAACAGGTGGACAACTTGATACTGAAGACATGACACCAAAGACCCGTCGCCCTTACTCACAGTTGTACAGATGCACAAACCTAGAGTTCTTTCGATTCTTAAGACTTATTTCTAGATTTAATATCTAATTATATATTTAATATATATGACAAATGTCGTAATAGTAGTCAGGCAGAGTAAGGGTAACCAATATGGTTTTCCTATTTTCAAACAAAAATATTTTAATTTCAGTCACATTTACCATTACACTATTATTTTATCTTATTCATTTTAGTTACCATAAGACATATTTTCAGATGCCTTGTAATGAAAACTCGTGGTTTCCAATGAAGACATCCTTTTTCAACGAATCACATATGGGGCCGGTGCTCTGTTCGAACCTGCGACGCCCGCGACACCAACGGCCGCAGTCGGAACCTGCACGGCGTCGGCGTCGGCGTCGTTAGGTTCGAACAGAGTACCAGCCCCATATGTGATTCGCTGAAAAAGGGTGTCTTCATTGGAAACCACGAGTTTTCATTACAAGGCATCTGAAAATATGTCTTATGGTAACTAAAATGAATAAGATAAAATAATAGTGTAATGGTAAATGTGACTGAAATTAAAATATTTTTGTTTGAAAATAGGAAAACCATATTGGTTACCCTTACTCTGCCTGACTACTATTACGACATTTGTCATATATATTAAATATATAATTAGATATTAAATCTAGAAATAAGTCTTAAGAATCGAAAGAACTCTAGGTTTGTGCATCTGTACAACTGTGAGTAAGGGCGACGGGTCTTTGGTGTCATGTCTTCAGTATCAAGTTGTCCACCTGTTCCATGAGAGATAGGTTGAACCCTCAGACTACATACAAAAATCAGATGTTAAAAATAATACCTGTTAGAGAGAAATTAAATTTTCTTTAAATCTTAGAGACATGTAAACTATTTAAATACATCTATTAAGGTTTCTCTAGTATTTTTGTCGAATTATTTTCTTGGAGTTTAATCACGAACACAAAAATAAATAAATAAATAAATAAATAAAATAAAATAATTAAGTGAATTAAGAATAAATTAGTAAAAATAAAAATGTAATAAACAAATAATTAAAAACGTATTCTATTTCAACACTGTTTGAAGTAATTGCTAATTGAAATGATTGATTTGCTTCTAAGCCGTGTCAGATCTAGGCTGTAGTATTTCAGAACAGTTACTTGATCATTTTGTTAGGGTGTGTGCCTTATGTTTGATATGGAAATATTGTTTTAATATAATTTATCAAGTCAATAAGCTTTAAGATAACATGTATCAGGTTGGTTGGTTTGGGAACAAAGAGGTTGCTTCGTGCAGCGCAAATAAATAAATAATAAAAAATAATAAAAACGTTATTCATATTTAAGATAACTACACACAATGTTTATTACATATTATACACCAATACACCAATACAAATAAGAGTTTTAATTCGAAATGTAATGTGGGGTGATCACAGGTTATTTTTAATTTAGAGTGTAGAGCAATTTACAACATTGAGTCTGCATACCTGTTACCTACGACATTTATCTGTGATATATACATTTGACAGATCATGGAAAATTACATGCATTTTAGCGTTATAAATATAATATAAACTGTTGAGGGTTAAGATGTCAATTTTTCTAGACACATATTAACAAAGTCTTTATAGAACAACTCTCCACAGGGATTCTCTTCCCAGTTCTTCGTCCAAAACTCCCAACACTTTTTCCTTCTATTATTTTCTCTCCTCCTCCTCCTAATGACTTTGCATGCCACTTTCCATCTTTTAGGCCGAAATGTTTAATTATTTCTTCCCGTTCTTCTTTTGATGTCACTCAGGACACCCGTTCCCTTCGCACGATGTTCTTCGTCACTGGTGTGATCGCGGATTATATATATATATATATATATATATATTTTTTTTAATAGAATGCAGAGCAATGCATAACAACATTGAGCCAGAATACCTACGACATTTATCTGTGCAATGTTTTTATGTCATTTATAGCGACATGTCGTTTATTGCTCTTGTGTCGTGATTGCTGACCTGTGCAGCCTCTGTTGCATTAAAGCGTTATCAATACATAAACTGTGGAGGGTTAAGATGTCAAAATTTCTAAATACATAATAACAAGGTCTTTATAGAACACCTCTCCACAGGGAACTCTGTTTTCATTCGATGGAATTAAGATGCTAATCTTATTGTGCACCACACACCCCACCTTCTTAAATGCCGTCCTCGATATTCATGGTGCTTCTTCTTAAATTACCTCCCTGCATCTTGACTCATGTGGTTGATATTGCTCGACGCTCCGCTCCGTAACTGTTGCCTTTGACTCCCGCCGTCCGTGATGTTCCTGTTGCCGTCTACGATGTCTTCGTTGCTACTTTCTTTGTCCTTTTTCATTGTCTGTTCGTCGTCTTACAACTCGCTCTCAATCTCTAATCGTTCAAACATTTTTCCCAATTCCTCGTCCAAAACTCGCAGCACTTTTCCTTCTAATATTTTTTCTCCTCTTCCTAATGAATCTACATACCGCTTTCCTTCTTCGGGGCCAAAATGTTTAACTATTTCCTCGAGTTCTTCTTTTGATGCCCCTTCGGACACCCGATCCCATCTCGATAAGTCCTTCGTCACTGTTTCCTTCCCTTCCTCCCCCCACAACACTTCAGTTTTCGTAACCCTTTTTCCGTAAATTGTTCCTTTTTCTACACGAAATTTTCCCGTCCAGCCTCGCGCCGTCCACTCCTTTTCCATCTTCACACATACAATTACGTAGACGGTGGACATTTCGCTGTTTACTAGAAGCACGCACAAAAATTTTCACTTGAGATAATTTAAGACGAAATAGAAATCTTACAAAATAAAGCGGAGGTTATATACTAGTCACTATACCCCCACCACAACCCTGAACGACTACAACCCCTTACAGCCTGTTAGATCAGGTAAAGCTCTAGCCCAGCCTTCGCCCTGGTAACCCCCACCCCCACTACAACCCTTAATCTGTTAGATATGTAGTGCTTTATATATTGTAACTTTCATTGTTGTCGCAAGAATCGGTCTGCCTCACTCGTAAGACACACATGTGCCCGGTTAAAAGTGAAGGTGAATGCGAGGAATGTCTTCCCGTATTTCTTTATTTCTTTATTTATATATATATTTGTTTGGCTCTGAGTTTTTCTAATCTACTTTTCGGCAATTACCGCACTGGATGTCTAAGTATTTAAAAATGATTTCATCACCCATCCCACGAGTCTGAATTAATATTTCTTATTCAATATTTTGATTGATCATACAACCATCATCAGTTAAGATAGCCAACAATTGCTTGGACAAATAGAAAAAGTATATGTTTTGATTCAATAAATGTATAGTTCAACATGCTAAAATATGAAACTGATATAAACACTAAACATTACATTCAATTATTCTGTGTCTGCAATATTATTATTATTATTATTATTATTATTTTTTTACGATAGGGTAAATTGCTTGTTTGGCTCCGTAATTTCAATTCGACTTTTCAACAACTCTCCCACAAACTCTCAAAGTATTTAGAATGATTTCATTACGTGGCCCCACGAGTCTGATTTCTTATTTATTAGTATAGGGTTTGATTGATCATGCATCAACATCAGTTAAAATAACCAACCAGCAAATAAAAAATTCTTCACATTATGTCGAAATTAAACAGCATGATGATAAAAAACCGTTATCATATATTAGCATCTGACATCTGACATACAATATATAGTATTACATGTAGTTGCCCGGTTTATCTTTTAACTATCAGTAATAAAATAAAATAAAATAGTTTTTGATTGATCAACATTACATTCAGTTCTGCGTGGAAAATTTTTAAAGTTTTATTGGCTAGAAAATTGTTTGAAATCAATCTTTGCATAACTTAAATTGGGTTTGAATCAATAATTGCATATTTCTTGAAAAAATATGACACCGATAAAATGCACAAATTACATTCAATTCTGTGTGCAAATAATTTGAAACTCGAAAAAAAAAAAAAATTGTTTTTCTGTCAATGGAAAATGGTTAGGTAAAAAGGTATTTCGATTTCCGTGGCAGATAAAACGTAAAATAAATTGATACCTTCTTTACACGTTTGATCTTAGTAAATAATACTTGGGAGATAACAACTTACCCATGCTTGTAACATCGTAGCAGTCATCTGTGAAGTGTACACTACACACTTTCGCGTGTTTGCTAGACTGCTTGCCCGTACGAATGTTCACAATCCAAACTTTTCGGAGAGTGCCGTCATTAGGAAATTGATGGAACTTGATTGATTCTTTTCGTAAAGAATTGGACGAACACTGGGGCACACAGCAATTACACCCCATTATTACGTTTAGGTACACAGGTGGAATACACGGCTAGAACACTAGCTAGACAATTACAAAAGATTCTATACCAAAAGGCGATCACAGCGCAGCCAGGTGGCAAAATTATCGTCACAGCTTTGCCATGCCCTATTACCTCTAAACGGTTTCAACACCGCTGTATTTTCGGTTTATTATATGATTGTCAAATGTTTTCCGTTTGGATTTCCTCAGGGAGATTAGGTACGGCTCGCTCATCCTGTAACGGGTGTAGGCTCCTACTAATCGTTTACCTAGTTTGAATCAATGACGTCACGCAAAATTTAACTAGTTGTTTCAGCGGCATTTTCAAACACTTCTTTCGAGTAGAGATACTTTCAACGGTTTCGAACAGAATTTCACAGGTTTATATATTCATTAGTGAACAATATTATAATTTCACATTCCATCATCTCTTCAATATTCCCCAGAATGTGGCCAGCAGACATTTAGAGTGTTTGGTTTGTTTTGGTGTGTGTATGTGTGTGTGTGTGTGTGTGTGTGTGTGTGTGTGTGTGTGTGTGTGTGTGTGTGGGAATTGTTTTTTAAGTTTGCGCAAATCGTTTTTACTGCATAATTAAAATTGGATTTGAGAGAAATTATGAAGATTTTGTGAAATTCATTGACGTCATGAATAACATTGGTTACTACAAGGGAGCATCAAACAAGAAGTAACATGTTTGAGCGAGGGATGCTGCAGGTCCATAGGGAAACATGTCGTGACAAGATAAGGTTGCTTGAGTAAATTTTTGTAAGTTTGCATAAGTAAAATTGTTTTGAGCAATTGAATAATATGAAACTAAACACATTTCGTGTAGAAAAATTTAAAAAGGTTTTATTGACTTGAAAAATTGTTTTTTAAGTTTGCATAATTAAAATTCGTTTTGATTCAATATTTGCGTAATTAATGGAAAATACGAAACTGATATAAGCTAAGCATTGTGGCTCGAGTCACATACAGGGCCTGTATACCTGCGAAGCCCACGACACCGACGACCGAAGTCGGAACCTGCACGGCGTCGGCGTCGGCGTCGGTTTCGGTAGTTGGTCATTGTTTTGATCAATTTAAGAATCTGATTAAACACATTAGATTCAATTCTGTGTGGAAAAGCATTATTATTTCTTATTTTAGTCAAAAACACAGACTTCACAGATATTTTTCACTTATTTTTATTTATTTATTTGTTTATATATATATATATATATATATATTTTTTTTTAACGATTGTTTGAAATTTTTAATCGCCACAAGGGCCAATAGAACATCCAAAATACGTCATTGTCATACATCTTTTAACGCTAGTTTGTCCGAAATTTGTAATCGACCCAGGGGTGGGTCTCAGAGAGCACCGAAGATTCGTCAATGTCTTCCAACCTTTAGATTTGTTTTGATTCAATTGAAGAAACTGATAAAACACATTTTAATTCTGTGTGTGTGTGTGTGTGTGTGTGTGTGTGTGGGGGGGAATTGTTTTTTTTTAAAGTTTGCGCAAATCGTTTTTACTGCATAATTAAAATTGGATTTGAGAGAAATTATGAAGATTTTGTGAAATTCATTGACGTCATGAATAACATTGGTTACTGCAAGGGAGCATCAAACAAGAAGTAACATGTTTGAGCGAGGGATGCTGCAGGTCCATAGGGGAACATGTCGTGACAATATAAGGTTGCTTGAGTAAAATTTTGTAAGTTTGCATTTAATTGTTTTGAGCAATTGAATAATATGAACACATTTTGTGTAGAAAAATTTTAAAAGTTTTATTGACTTGAAAAAATTTAAGTTTGCATAATTAATGAAAAAATATGAAACTGATATAAATTAAGTATTGTGTGACAGGGCCGGTACTCGGATCGAACCTGCGATGCAGTCGGCGTCGTCGTCTGTGGGTGGTCGTCCGACCCAAGATTTGCCGTGTGTCATTATTTTTAAAACGATTGTTTGGGGACAGAGAATAACCCTTAAAAGATTGTATGTCCTAAATTTGCAATCGACACAGGGGGAGGGCCACGCGTTCCGACTGCGTCAAGGGCCAATAGAACATCCAAAATACGTCATTGTCATACATCTTTTAACGCTAGTTTGTCCGAAATTTGTAATCGACACAGGCGGCGATAACAAACACTTTTTAGATAAAGGTGACCGCTACAGGTGGGGACATAAACAAACCTTTTATGAATATGGGTGCCCGCCAAAGGGAGATACCCTCTTTGATGATAAAGGCCATTCATTATGATTGACAGGTGTACTTTTTAGATAAAGGTGACCGCCAAAGGGAGGTGGGTGCCCGCCCCTCTTTGATGAAAAAGATTGACAGGCCATCAATTATGATTGACAGGTGTGAAGGTGACCGACAAAGGGAGGGGGGTGCCCGCCCCTTTTTGATTGACAGGTGTGTGACCTTGATTTACGCTATAGTGCCATACACTCTACTCCCATTTGTCAGTAATTTGAATACCTACCGGCTTTACTGGTTCGAGATTGACTTCGGGGAGCATTTTTACCATTGTAAAGATCTTTCAAATTATTCATATATTTAAATATCCGCCACAATCATTTCCCTCGAATGGCCGACTGGGTAAGTAACTTGGTTCACAACGCAAGGATGACGCGTTCAGATCCGCTGATACGAATTTTTCAATGCGATCTTCTTAGTTCTTAGGGATTGGAAATTTTGAGCGCGATATTAGATAGAAAGTATAACAAAAAAACATCTGGCATAATGCCTCATTGGTATATACTCGTAAGCTTCTAAAACTAGAATTTTTTTGAGCTTGTTTCGAGCATGAAAGGACAGGCAAACTCGCGATTAACGCGGACTCATTTGATCAACTTGGCGGTGCTCATCGTGCCGAGAACACGGCCACACTGTTTCTGATCGAAATCATCTCGCCGTTTTATAGTCTGTTGATAGTTGAGACAAACAATCACAGATTGCACTGTTAACAAAATGACGCCGCTGTCACTATTTTGCGATCAAACAAGAGATTTGATAAGATGGAGGTGGATTTGTGCAGAAAGTTTGAGTGGCATGAGCTGAAGGCTCATAAAATGTCATTAGCTTGGGAAGCTCTGCGCGCTTCGGACGACGTCCTCAGACACACTGGACGCTTAACTCGAAGAGCGGTGCTCTTATAAGACACAGGTCACGTGATACACGCTGATCACTACCAAGTACCCTTGCTGGGGGAGATGGATTAAGAAACCCTAATTAGTCATGTGCGACATTGAATATTAATTCTGAACAGTTAATCTTCGCATTGTAGGAAATAAACTGGTGAAACTCAGTAGAATTTTTAAAATCAGATCTAGATTTCAGATAAGAAACTTTACTACACATCAACTAATCAGGCGTAATGGCTTGTTGGTTAAGTCGCTTGGTTCTAAGGCCAGATTGTGAATGAGCCTGGTTCGAGCCTCGTCGCGTCTGATTTTTTTACCATTGTAATGATCTTCCAAAAGATTTATATATATATATATTAAAAAATATCAGTCACGATCATATCCCTCGAATGGCCGATTGGTTAAGTCGCTTGGTTCATAACGCATAGATGATGCGTGCAAATCCGAGTGGCTTTTGAGCTTTGCTCATGAATTGGGGTGGCGGGGGAACGCCATCATCGCGAAATTTTAATAAGTACAAAAGGTAAACAAACCACTTGTAATTCATATGCCTTAAAAATCTCCGTGAATGTATCGTGTCTCAACAGCCGAGTGATTAAGGAACGAGACTGATAGCCGAAAGATACCGGGTTCGAATCCCGGCGAGTACAGAGACGCGTGGTCGCTTCACGACCTCGTTTTGAGTTTTAGCGGAAAATTAATCGTCCCGCCCTAGCGCCCTAGACTCGTGCACTTCCCTTGGCCAAAATGTTTGGTACAAACGGGCAAGAGTGTGCACAAATTTGGTAGACAGCGCCATCTGGTAGATAAAATTGAACAAATCTGTGACTTGGTATATTTTTTTATTTTTCTATAACACCTTATTACAAGTTCGTGGCTTTGTACGATACATGAGAAAAATTTCAATTAAATTTTTATTTACAAAAAGCTGGATGTTCCGGGAATCGAACCCGCGTCGCTAGAATAATAGGCAAGAGGGCTATCCAATGCACCATGCCGACGATTTTTGGTCGCCTCGAATTCTCCCTACATATTGCACATGGTAAGCCGGTGTGGTTTTTTTAGGCGATTGACTTGTGTTTATGACATCGCAGACGATCAAGTCCTATACTTCACCGTTGATCAGTGTTTATTCAGTATTTTGATACTGCCAGACACTGCCAAAAGACCTACGCCTGCTACTGGGATCGAACCCGAGTCGCACCAAATTCCCATCCGAAAGACAGCGTAAGCGTGCTATCAAACGGACCACGCGTTTATATTTCCTTCCCAATTCATTGTCATGAACCTAGAATAGGTAATAAATCGAATCGCCAAGTTTTTCTCTGGCTGTCAGGTGTCTCAGCTTGGCTCTTTGTGACGTAATAACTAGCAAGTATCGTCCAACGAAGATTATCCAGCCAAAGATTGTTGGGCAAAAATCCACGCCGGCAACGGGAATCGAACACTGGCCTCCCTGGCGGGAGACAGCGATGCAATGCGCTCGACCACACGGCAGATGACGTCGACAGGGCGTTTGTTTTGAACTCAACGCTCATCGACTAAGGCCTAGAAGTATAATGACTAATCGAGCATATCACAATGCATGTGCATTTTTGCAAGCGCGGAGTTGTGTTAACCACTGTGATTCCTTAAACGAGCTTTGCTTCCATGAAAGGACAGACAAACTCGCAATTGATCCACGCTACAATTGATCAACTGGATAGCTGGACCAAGGTGTTCACCGTGCCGGGAGCACGGCCACACTGCTACCCATCGAAATTATCTCGTGGTTTTATAGTCTTTTGATAGTTGAGACAACCAATCAGAGATTGCGCTGTTGTCAAAATCACGCCGCTATCACTTTTTTGCGTTCGTTACCGATATTTAAATAGAGGGAGGTGGATTTGTAGAACAATTTAAGTTGGCTCGAGCTGCAGGCTCGTCAAATGCCAAAAGCTCGGGAAGCCGAGTGCTCTACGGACGATGCCCTCAGACACACTGAACGATTCGTTTGCCGAGCAGTGCTCTTATAAGACACAAGTCACGTGTGAGCGTGACTGCCCCCTGCCCCTGCACGGGGCAGGGGGAGGGGGATGAATTAGAAACCCATTTTTGGTCATCTGCGATTTTGGATGAGAATGCTGTATTTTCAAGCCTCGCATATAATTCAACGATGAGAAGAAATTTAATTATATTTAATTAAATTGAGCATCATTTAAAGGAACTTCACTATAAAAATGTTCATCTGGCGTAATGGCTGGTTTGTTAAGAGTGCTATGGACGGACGGATTTCGCAATATTCGCTCTCATTTCCATACCGTTTGTCTTAGAACCACACGGTTTTTGGAGTATGGTTCACAAAAGTGTCTCGATGGGCGCTTGCTTTTCAGTTTTTTACTTTTTTTTGTTAACATCTCGTAATTTTAACTTTAAAAAATGTGTGATTTTCTCGATTTTATTGACAGCAACCCAAGAATTTTTCGCAAAATCTAAAAAGCAAGCGCCTATCTACTCACTTTCAACAATTCGGTCCTTTTTTCCGAATTTAATTATCTTTAAAATTGGCTCGATGAGAACGAATTTCGTAGACCTCGGTAAACAGCATATTTCGATAGATTTTGGCAAAAATTATGTGCTAGTAGTTCACGATAATTGTGATAGGAACGCTAGCGTCGATATTCCGTCTACCTGTGTCATTAAGTCGACGGTTATCTCTTAATAGCCCCGGCTCTCAGATCTGTTCCTGTGATAACAGAACCCTGGCTATCAGAAGCCTGCGGAAACGAACCTGGGCATCGCGCGTTGAAATACATATTTCATTGGTAAACTTTGGTGTTGGTTGTGAGCTGAGATTGAATATGGATTTTAAATCTGAAATCTAGTTAGATTTAGCGTTATCAAGACTGTTGAAGAGTAAAGGATACCGTTGAAATCATATTGGCAACAAAAAAATAAATAACTAATTCACTAATCCAAGAACTCATTTTTAGTGATTTTGTTCATTTACTTCCATGAACTATAGCAGAAGACCGGCTAAGAAATAAC
The DNA here is from genome assembly GCA_921293315.2 of Nemurella pictetii. Classification (NCBI taxonomy): domain Eukaryota; kingdom Metazoa; phylum Arthropoda; class Insecta; order Plecoptera; family Nemouridae; genus Nemurella; species Nemurella pictetii. The sequence goes on along the minus strand of OV121123.1, from coordinate 11,170,395 downwards.
ATAATATTGAACTGTGTAAACTTCACCTTGTTGATAAAATTGCGATCTATTACGATATATATATATATATTATGCCTCTTCCCCGAGTTGGTGGACTCGAGCCATCGCAGATCCATGTCCATGCCACTATCACAAAGTGGCAGACTGGTTCGAAAAAGGCCCCGGCGGCGATGACACTTTTGAAGACCCCGAAAACGGTGGGATGCGGTATATGGGAAGTTGTGTCTGTGTCTCGAAGTCCCACCCACACTAAGACCGTACGCCACATTCATTTGTATATATATATGTTTTATTTATTTATGAATCAAATATAATTATTACATTTTTGTATAATTTTCGTAACTGTGCGGATGTGAGGATTTCCCATTTTTTTAAATCATGTGTGGCTTTGCCATAAAAAGGTGGTCCAAACAAATAGGTTGGTTAGGGGACACATCTCGAAGAAATTAATTTCTCGATATAAATTTTGGAACAAATCTTCGCGTTTATATCCAGCTTGAGTAATGTTTAGTTTGAAATTTTATGGATATATTCATCCACAAATAATATATTCGGGCCCATGTGGATGAATTACGTCTAGTTTTTACTGGATTGGGGCCCGTCCTATAGTCAGTTTCGGTGCTGAGGACCGTGGAACAGGATAAGATTTCCATCAAAAATCGACTGTCGACTTTCGACGAAGGGCGAGTGTTACAATTTACAGTTAGATAGTTATCTTCCAGTTAGGAAGGAAAACAGAATGAAACTGATATGTTGTAACCATGGAGTTGAGTTTTGATCTGGAGGATATAGTTAGCTATGACATTGCAAATTCGGCCCTGAAGGCGACTAGTCAAATGATCTGAGAAAAAATCTGAAACTTATTCTTCAAGCCCTGATTTGTGGGTCAAATATTGAAAAACTTGTTTAAAGACATCCCTATACCGGAGCCCCAGGACTGGCTCGGGGTCCCGGCAGCAATCACTGCCTGTAGACGCTACCCCAGACTCTGTATACCCCTACAGCCCAGCAGCAGAAGAGGAAATATTGCCACAGAGCGGAAAACTAAGATACTGAGCATGTACTGACTCTCTTTTGTTACTATGCAAATTATATTTGGCAATTTCTTATCGTGTTATTATTCTTTTACTAAAATATCCAAAATTTGGACGCGGTGTCTCATTGAAGGGACTATCAGCGTTTGCACCAAAATGTGCCAAATTAGCATTTGGTAAATGCTTATTGGCAAATGATTTTTATCTGTGCCTGTATTCATTTCCAATTTTATAAGTTTGCTCATCATAAGTCATATTGAATCGTATTGAATTGAGTCGATGCTTGTCGAAAACGGCATCCTTCGAATGATTACTCCCATTAATTTCGTCCAAACAGGTTATTCCCAGATAGATGAGATAACAACTCATCCTCGAGACCCAAATCATTCGATGACAATGGAAGGGTAATTAAACACAGTCGCCGGACCGTAAATGATCGACCTTTTTTTCAAACCTAGAACGCTGCTAGTCTTGGCTGTTGAGACCTCGTAGTTCATAAAACCGCCGGAAAATTCTATGCGACGATTCATGCATAGCACTCTTAAGGCGCTAGTTTACGATGTTGAAGTGACTACGAGCCTGGTTCGAGCCCCGTAGCATCCGACTTTTTTACCATTGTAAAGATCTTTCAAATAATATATATATTGAAAAATATCACCCATAATCACATCACTCGAATAGCCGAGTGGTTACGTCGCTCGGTTCATAACCAAAAATGATGCGTTCAAATCCGAGTGACTTTGAGCTTTGCTCATGAATTGGGGTGGCGGGGGTACGCCATCCTCGCGAAATTTTTATAAGTACAATAGGTAAACAAACCATTTGTAATTCAAATGCCTTAATAATCTCCGTGAATGTATCGTGTCTCAACCGCCCGGTGGTTAAGGAACGAGACTGATAACCGAAAGGTACCGGGTTGGAATTCCGGCGAGTACAGAGACGCGTGAGCTTTTTTGCATTTTATTTGGGCAAATGTCATTAAAGTTAGTAGCAAAAATTCAAACCTCGGTCGCTCCGCGACCTCGTTTTGAATTTTTGCGGATAATTATACATCCCACCCAAACACCCTAGGGTCTTGCAGTTCGCTTGGCCAAAATGATTGGTCCAAACAGTCTCGAGTGTGCACAAATTTGATAGAAAGCGCCATCTAGTAGATAAAATTGAACAAATCTGTGACTTGGTATATTTTTTATTTTTCTATTACACCTTATTACAAGTTCGTGGCTTTGTACGATACATGAGAATAATTTCAATTAAATTTTTAGTTACAAAAAGCTGGATGCTCCGGGAATCGAACCCGCGTCGCTAGATCACTATGCAAGAGATCCAATGCACCACGCTGTCGATGTTCGATAGTCTCGTATTCTCCCTACACATTGCACTTGGTACGCTGGTGTGCTTTTTGATGAGCGTAACGAGCGTAGCGAGTGAAGCGAAATCTTCAATTTCACTTTAATGCTAAAAAAATCCGGAATGTTTTTTTGTTTGTTTGTTTGTTTTGTTTGTTTTTTTGTGTGTTTGTTCGCACGATTCCGGCCAAACGCCAAAACGGATTTTGATGAAAATTTCGGTGGACCTTCGTTTTCTCTGAACTTAGATCTGCCACGTTTTTGAAGCAATTCGGACGGGTAAATTTTATGTTATTAAGTTTTTACGAAATTTTTCAGTTTTTCCAAAACACGTTTTGCACTCTGGAGACCAAGAATCTGAATATAATTTGACGAAACTTTCTAGATATGTTGACCCTCACGATTCAATGTTTGTATACAAATTTCATTGTTGTAAGGTTAGCAGTTTTCTTGATAATGTCACTTTTATGTCACTTTTTAAGCGTTTCTGCAGTTTTTTGCAACTAAAGCAACTTTATCTTCAACCGATTTTAACAAAATTTACTGTGTGCTTTAAATATTGTAAAAAGAAGATACTATGTTAATTTCAAGCAAATAAATTGATTAGTTTTTCTTGAAATCGATTTTTACGTTTTGAAATATTTTGAAATAATTTCATCATGAAATTTCCAGGTAACAAATGTCATTGAAAAAGCTGCTTAATTAACACCGAACATTATAAATTGATCATAAAAGCCTCTAGGCTATGCGCACGCGCAATATAATCGCGTTGTGGGTAAGCGTAAACATTACGCTCATCCACAACACGATTATATGAGTGTTCGCATAGCCTAGTTTTAGGCGATTGACTTGTGTTTCTGACATCGCAGACGATCAAGTCCTATACTTCACTGTTGTACAGTGTGTATTCAGTATGTTGACAATGCCAGACATTGCCAAAAAGCTACGCCTGCTGCGGGGTTCGAAACCGGGGCACACCAACCTCTCATTCGAAAGGCAGCGTGCTATCCACAGGACCACGACGTTAATTGGTAACTTGTACGTTTTCATTTCCTTCGGATTCATTTTGTTGAACCTCAGGTTCACAGCTAGGTTCTTCGTGGCGTAAGAACTAGCGTTGGACAAAAAGCCACGTTGGCACTGAGGATCGACCCCGGGACGTCCAGGTGGGAGGCAGCGATGATTTGAACTCGGCCACGTAGCGGATGATGCGAGATGTGTTGGTTTTGTATTATACGCTTATCGACTGCAAAATAACGTTACATATGCGGTGCATCTGCATCATGCAACGGTGCAAGTGCGTCTGGTGCATCTGAGTTATCTCTGAATTTCACTTCCTGTTCATAATTGGTTGTATTGTGGAAATAAGAAGGAAAACACAATCAACTGGTGACTGAGAAGTCCAGGTCTTCTTTTTCCTCAATCACAACAAGGAGGAAGATTAGTGAAGACGTTTGACAATCGTTGGCCAGTTGAAGCAAACTCTGAACCAACTCAACATCTTGGTTTATCTTGTTAGTATCGTTTTATAATAATTTATTCGTTAGTACGTTTTGTGTTGTAATAATGAAAACGAAGCTTGGAAGAAGAATGGAATGGATATTGAAAAGGTTTCATGATGCAGGACAGCAGAAAAGTGCAATGCATTTAGATATTGGTTGAAAATTACACAGGCACAAGGTAGAGAATTTACTCATAGTCTAGAAAATAGCTTTCCAAAGATTTGCAATTAATAATTTCTCTTCTAATAAAACCCACAAACAAAAAATGCACAAATAATGTTGGCTTTATCTGCTATATTTATATCAAACTGCAATATTTATTAAGAAAAATTAAACGACATTCTGACTGTTGTCAACTATGACAGAAGAGTGAACTCATTAAAACAAGCATTGCTCAAATTTTATTTTTATACATAATCTAGAAAAGAAAAATAAATAAAGGTGACTATAAATATCTACTAGTTAGTAGTTACACAGATATTTGTATCGGTAACTTATAATTATATTCTCCCGCTGGTAAAAAAGAAAAGTGGCTCTAAACTTCCTTGCATCGTCACAATATTCTACTTTGCTCCTGGCGTTGCAACTAATATCGACCGCTGAACGCTATTTTCTTCCTTAAATACAAAACATTTTAAACAATAAATCCCTTCTCTTTGTGGAAGCATAAAAGAAAACCAAGTCATAAGTTTTGCTACACAGGAATGTCCATGAAAGCCTATCACCGGAGAGAAAAGTCCAGCCATTTCTTAGCTTATCTTGTCAAATGTTTCTTAGCAATAGAACTCTATGAGAATATTTCCAAAAAACACTACTGTGAGACCCTTCTTTGAAACTATCTTTCCATTGAATCTAATCTCAACAATAACAATAACATATTATAGTCTACAGAAAATTATTCCTGTTAAAAAGGTGTCAGTACAAGATGACACAGGGCACACGGCACAGGGCACAGGGCACGAACGCCCCCAATGATCTTATCAAAAGTTCTGTTAACAAGTCCAGCAATCATCTAACTTTCTCTTCGCTGACCGCCTGTGTCAACTGGTTGTTGATGATCGTTGCCATCTCCAACGACTCGAGAATGCTGACGTGCGTTTCGTCGAACAAGTGGACTTCCACGGGGTTCTTGCAATACTGAAAACAAAGCGGCAAATGTCAAAAAACCTGCACGGGAATTTGATTAATTAAAAAAAATTGTTTTTATATTTTTTGGGTAAAAAAGACAAAGGAAGCCTGGACTTCAATGAATTCACAGCAGATGGAAGGAAGCAGCAGAAGGAAGGTTAGATTTAGTTTGGTAAAAGTATGACCAGCTTCATGAGACAAGCAATTTAAGTAAAAACACAATTTCTTAAACTAAGCCCTTGAGTTTTCAGAGAAGAAATTTAACTGGGTAGAAACAGAATGTGTTGGCTTGTAACGAAAACTTGTCCGCCTCTTGGCAAAGCTTGCTGCCTGATTTATCTCAAGTGTTCTCAAAAGAAAAGGAAAAATTTGTCTACGCACAGTTTTTAAAATATTGATTTTCTTTGAGCTAATGAGATAATTCTAGAAGACAGTTAAGGTTTATCGAGTTTAAACCGTTGATAAAGCAGGTTTTTTCTAAATAGTTTTTATTGGGAAGTATGGACATGATGTTAAGCTGGATATGAAATGGAACGAATTACTTGATCGATTGGTCGATTAGGGGTGTAATCACCATTGGTGAGTTATTGGGATGAGAAATCCACTTACATGCAATGCTGATCATGTGCATGACGGTCACCCATCCAACACCTAACTCTGCCCCTAACCCAGTTGAGTTAAATAGTTTTTTCTGAAAACCAATGTGCCAAGATTGGGAATAGACACGAGTCTTATGAAAGTAATAACTCAGCGCGATGTTGCTTAACTTCGGTGATCTCACAAGAACCGGTGCTCCAACATGCCAAACCGTTCAGTGTAACGAGCTAGGATACATCGCGAGGAAACGCCGGTTAGATGATCTCACCTTGCCGACGCCGAGATCCATCGGCAACTTGAGCGCCTTGTACGTCGGTCGCAGCAGCGTGACGGGCGACTCGATGCCGACGTCGCTCGGCCAGTCGAACGTCTTGACGGCCTTGAGCCTGCGCAGCGCCGAGTCGGCGGCGTCGCGCAGGTAGCGTCCGCTCAGCAGGTCGCCGGGCACCAGCGTCAGCGCAAAGTCCAGCCGCGCGGACCACGAGTCCAGCGCCGCGATCTGTTCTCGGAGCTGCGGGGAGCGGCGGTCGGCGGTTAGGGCGGGCTCGGCCGGTGGGGAGCTTGTCGGAGGGGACAAAGCTGAGGCTGACTTACGGAAATTCGTGGGTCGTCTGAATGACGGCACACTGGCGAATATCATTTTCTGTTATTTTACCATCATGGGCCATGGCCATAGTTAACTAGCATGGCCATATTGATCATTTTTTTTTGATAAAATACATATCATACAAAAATGGATACAAAAATTTGCCGTCTAGGTATTTATAATAGCACCGAAATAGACTTTTTTCCGTTAGAAAGTCTGTGTTGCTTCTGTGCTCCGCTCGTGCTAGTGCCTGTCCTAAAGTTGTTTGTGCCGCGAGCTGTTAAGCCCTTTGTCCGATGCCAAACACTCACCTTCTCGTTGGCTGAGCCCGCTTGCTTGCGCACGAAATCAACCATCCCGACGAGCAAGTTCACCTGCGGAAAGCAATCGGCACTTTTAGGAAATCCACGATCAGTTCAGGTCTACCCACGATAGACATAAGCATAAGCATAAGCACAAAGCAAAGTAGTATTGCACAAGGAAATTAAACATGGGTAAGAGAATCATGGTATCATGGTATGATATCATGATATCGTAAAAATTGCTAAGACTTATAAAAAATTATAAAACTTTTAAAGAAGTAGAATATTTGCTAATTTAATGGGACTTGAGATCCGTAAAACTGTACAACTCGGACAACAGGATTCCTCCACCAATCCATGCCGTTGAGAGGTTGACAAGCAAGGCGAGTGAAGTTGTCGTACTAACTTCAAACCCTCCGACCTCTCTCCCGAACAGAAGTGATCATTGCATGATGTAAGCATATCATGACATGAAAGCAAGTTTCAAGTTTTTTACAGAAATTTCCACTGACTCGAAGTGGAAACGAATCGGAGCCGTTTGCGCTTGCACCGTTACCTGCAGGGCGTCGTCGGTGGCGTCGGCGGAGACCATGCGCAGCAGCAGCCGCTGCAGGTAGTCGGGCGCGCCGTCCACCAAGAACACCTGTCCGCGGCGGCCGCGGCCGGCGTCGGCTTCGAGCAGCGCGGCCAGGTGAAGCGCGACCAGCCCGCCGAACGAGTAGCCGAGCAGGCGGAAGTCGGTGGACGTTCCGAGTTCGCGGAGCGCGTGCTGGAACCGGCGGACGGACGGTTTTTAGACGCGCGGCTTTTACGAGGCGGTGCTGCTGATCCGTGTAGCTGTGGATAGCGCTTCGTACGGTGAGACATTGATGCCGTATTGAGCCACTTTGTCATGTCTTCCCACTGATCTCTATAGCCATGGATAGCGCTTCGTACAGCGAGACTTTGATGCCGTATTGAGCCACTTTATCATGTCTTCCCACTGATCTCTATAGCCATGGATAGCGCTTCGTACAGTGAGACTTTGATGTCGTATTGAGACACTTTATCATGTCTTCCCACTGATCTCTATAGCCGTGGATAGCGCTTCGTACAGCGAGACTTTGATGCCGTATTGAGCCACTTTATCATGTCTTCCTACTGATCTCTATAGCCATGGATAGCGCTTCGTACAGTGAGACTTTGATGTTGTATTGAGACACTTTATCATGTCTTCCCACTGATCTCTATAGCCGTGGATAGCGCTTTGTACAGTGAGACTTTGATGCCGTATTGAGCCACTTTATCATGTCTTCCCACTGATCTCTATAGCCGTGGATAGCACTTCGTACAGTGAGACTTTGATGCCGTATTGAGCCACTTTATCATGTCTTCCCACTTATTTCTATAGCCTGGATAGCGCTTCGTACAGTGAGACTTTTATGCCGTATTGAGCCACTTTGAGGCACCTTCTCCTGCTCCCAATTTTCATCAAATTTTCAAATTAAAAGGTAAATTTGGTTAATTTAATTTATAATTAAATTATTAAATAATTGTAGAATTATTTTCAGGTCATAATTCTTGGTATTTCAGCATAAAACGTGCACCGGCTTTGATTTAATTGTGAGCTATAGAGGAAGGCTTAAAGAATATTGATGAAAGTGATCTACTGAATACTTAAAGAATGAAAAATGATCAGACTTGTTTCCTTAATGCTCCTATCCATTGGCATACAAGTGTGATGCTTAAACCAGAAAAACCAATTTCTCAATTATTTACTGGACACGATATTACAATGCATTAATAAATACTAACGTTTTGCAAACACAATTACATATAAGTGATTGCAATGTCCTAGTCCTCGCCCAGAGCAAAACCGCACTCTCTCCAAACAACCAACCACGGCTCTGAACCACTCTGCCTTTCCAATTGATACTTCGTCACTAAGTAATAATTAGTGAGCGGCTCGTAGCTCACCGGCAGCAGCATCAGCGCCATCCCGTGGGCCGTCTCGGATCGGTCGTTGACCCAGTCGCCCTGCAGGCAGATCGCGCGGGCGTCGACGTTGCGAGCCAGCGGAGCGAGCGCCGCCGCGACGCCTTCCACGCCCGGGATCATGAGCAGCGTGCGTCCTGCCGCCGCCGCCGCCGTCGACGGCTTGCTCGGCAGCGCGACCGTCGGCGCGTACGCCGAGCTTGCGTCGCCCAGGCCGCGCGCAAGCTCCGCGATGCCGGCGACGTTGGGTTCTGTTGGCGCCGCGATTCGGGTTATTTGCAAGCAACGATTTGACAGATGGTATTTTAATGGGTACAGTACAGAGCTTTGCTGCCTGCTTTATCAAGAAAGTTGGCGTTGATTCAAACCTAAATGCAAAAGCTCGTTGCATGTATTGCATGTCACATGTGAGAATCTTTTTAAGTAGGTTATTATAATGCGACATGTTCTATAACAATTGTATTGTTAGTTGAATAAATATACATCATTCAAAGTCCTTATTTTCTATTGCCATAGAAGTCTAAAATTCAAATAAACTTAATATCTATTCCACAGTTTGTCGCATAACAGGATAATGTTCCATTCCGGCAAGGTGAGAGATCTGGGATTGAATCCCGGTACGGATACTAATTTTGGAACGGATCTTTTGTTTCTAATTATAAACACGGAATTTTTAGTTTAGTCAAAATTTTTCTGAACTCATGTTGCATGAGTCTTTGCACTGTTTACATTCCAATTTGGTGATTTTAAAAATTTTGAGAAATCTCCTGCCTGACAATTCTTTGATTTGCATTTGTGTCACCTTTTTTGGGCAAAAACTAGGCGTCCAATTTCTTTAACCATTCTTCCTAGTCAAAAAGCAACCAGTGACGGCACCTTCCCTAACTTAAATCTCGGCTTTGCCAAGATGAAAGCACACATTGCTGAGAGAAAGTTTGCTCATTTAAAACACGACGTCCAATGGTTGAAGTCAGTTGCAAGCGAGCCTCACCTATGACCTGCTCCTCGGCCTCGACCTTCTCCGCCTCCGACAACTCGACGACGCGAGCAAACGTCAGGCCGCGGATCTCCACCGGCGTCAGGAACACCTGGTACTCGCGTTCCAGCGTCTGCTTGATCTCCACCGCCGTCATCGAGTCCATGCCCAGCTCGGCCAGCGTCGTTTGGTAGCTCACCGACTTCAGGTCCCAGATTCCTGCGGAAACGCGGGGACATTGCAGAGTGCGGTTCGGTGTTGGTGTTTGTTTTACAGACCAATGCTATGTAGGCGACAGATGCTCTGTACTTGTGAAACCATTCCATTCTTGGGGATGATTTGTTATGTAAACTGTTAGTCATTTTGACAGTCAATTTAATTTTGAAACGTTTCACGATTTTACCTATCAACAAGCTATGAAGGTAACTAGTTTACAAGACAGTCTTATGGCTTGAATGTTACCAGATTGCCACTAAACACCAGTGTTAACACAGTGCTAATGTTGAGATGTAGCTACAAACAGTATGCATAACAAAGGATCTATACCTAAAGTATTCTGCATTTTATTCTGGTTATTTATTCTGTGATTATTTTGTATACTTGACGTTACCCACATATATCTCAACGGGAAAATAAATAAACACTAACAAAAAATATCTATAAGCAATGCTAACAATCGTAGCTCCATACCAACTCTAGTAATGCATTACACCGGTGATAGGCAGTTAGATAGAGGCACAGAACCCATGATCAGCGCAGTTTGAATTTTACCCCTAGCGAGTCTTTAATGGAGAGACAAACGTAACAGCAAACAGAAGACCATCAAATTGCAAATGGAGGGGCTGTGGGGATCCACTCCTCCGCGGGCAGGAAGACTCCAAGTCCCCGGGGGGAGTGGATAGTTGCAAGTGACTTTGTTTCCTTCCTTCTATTTCAAACGAAGACAACGACAAGACGTGTACTCTATCAATTTTACTTTTGTAAGTCATTTGAGTTTGGAAGTTTTGGTTTCGAGCTACTCAATAAATGTACTCAACATTTCAAATTGACTTTAATTTCGACGACGCGACAGGGCTAAGGACGAGTCTAACAAAGGGCCAACGATGGGCCAGCGCTTACCGAGGATTCCTGCAATGTGCTGCAGCATGGAGGCGGCGCCGCCACCCGCCAGCTTCTCTGCGACCACCATGCTGGCGACCACCGGCTGCGGCTGCCGCAGGAAACCGTCGAGCGCGGCCAGGCACGAGCCGATCCGCTGCGGCAGCGTTCCGCCTGCAAACGCCGCCGGGTTATGTCGGTCGAAGCCACCATCGGTTTCATCGCTAGCAGGCACACACAATGGCTGACTGAATGACTCTTCTGAACCTAATTCGAACCGAAATGCAAATGGAAGAGTGCAGTGCCCTGGACAGGTAAAGATCCGGGTTCAAATCCCGGTAACGGTATAAATTTTTGAATTTATATTTCGTTTCTAATAATGAAGACTCTTTTGAGTGCTTCTGTATTTATCTGTTGCACGATTAAACCAACAGAAAACCAGCACAACTTCGGTAGTGACTTGAACTGAAAGTATTTGTTCATTTTGCTCAACAGGAAAGAAACTGCGCAGCAAAAGCAACTGGATAAAGAAGATGACCAACTCACTGAGTGATAATAACTATCCATGGCAACTTTGGAGCAAAAACAACTAGTACAACAGCAAAGAACAACTCACCAATGATAATCTAGAGCAATTTTTATCAGCTAATGCAACAGCGGAGCAAGGAAGCCAGAAACGAAATATCCATTCCAAAATTTGTATCCATGCCGAGATTTGAGCTCAGATCGACAATCCGGGGCGATGCTTTATCCAGTAATGCTACACGGACAACCTACCATGGAAAGGATATTAAGTTTATTTGAGTTGTTGGGCTCCATGGAGATAGAAACGGGACTATGAATGACCATAGAAGGTGGTGAATCTAGTGACGCTACGCTGCAATCACACGCCAACAACTCGACTAACCCCGATTATTATATGGCTCCATGGAGATAGAAACAGGACTATGAATGAACATAGAAGGTGGTGAATCTAGTGACGCTACGCTGCAATCACACGCCAACAACTCGACTAACCCCGATTATAACATGGCTCCATGGAGATAGAAACAGGACTATGAATGAACATAGAAGGTGGTGAATCTAGTGACGCTACGCTGCAATCACACGCCAACAACTCGACTAACCCCGATTATAACATGGCTCCATGGAGATAGAAACAGGACTATGAATGAACATAGAAGGTGGTGAATCTAGTGACGCTACGCTGCAATCACACGCCAACAACTCGACTAACCCCGATTATAACATGGCTCCATGGAGATAGAAACAGGACTATGAATGAACATAGAAGGCGGTGAATCTAGTGACGCTACGCTGCAATCACACACCAACAACTCGACTAACCCCGATTATAACATGGCTCCATGGGGATAGAAACAGGATTATGAATGAACATAGAAGATGCTGAATCTAGAGACGCTACGCTGCAATCACACGCCAACAACTCGGCCAACCCCAATAACATTGTGCACGCTTGCATCCGAAACAAATCACCGCCGCACACGCATCGCCCATCTGCATCCCGCTCCGAATCCAACCCACCGATGACAACCTCGCGGTCGTCGTCGCGCATGTCGGCGACCAGCCCGACCTGCCCGACGGCGCCCCACTGCACGGCAAGCGCCGGCAGCCCGATCTCTGCCCGCCGCTCGCAGATGCGCTCCATCGCGCTGTTTGCCGCGCCGTAGCTCGTCTGGCCGGCGTTGCCCCGGCCGCAAGACACCGACGAGAAGACCACAAACTGCTCGAGCCGCGGACAGAGGCGGCGGGAGGCCGTGTCGAGCAGACGCGTGGCCGTCGCCTTGGGCCCGGCCGCCGCTGCGAAGTTCTCGTTCGTTTGGTTCTCGAAGATCGCGTCGCGCAGAACCTGGGGGGGGGGGTTCGGAGTTTAGACGTTTGTCGAGGTGGGAAGACGAGGCAAACGACCGCGGGTTGTAGTGTTTGAGGTGGGTTTGAGGTGGGTGTTTGAGGGGAGGAGGCTGGGCATTTACAGTCTGTACAGGGAGAGACGATACTAAAAAAAAGCAATGCCTTTTTGCACGTACCAACTCTGAAAACCAAACTTCAAACATTATCAAAATGTCAATAATGATACTAGAACGTAGGCTTTTAATAAGTTAATAACCACGCATTAAATATATTCACTCATCTGTTTATCTGTAGGTAAACTGATGATTAATTAAAAATTAAATAACTCGTATCTAGAATAGTAACATTTCACTTTTCAGTTGTGTGAAATTGGTAACACAAACCTGTTACGAACACTAGCGGTTCCTGCAGAGTAGTATATACTCTCCCAGTATATGAACTGTAAAAAGCATGGCCAATTGGATCCAATAGGTTCGATGCCCACTTTAGTACCAGAAGTCCTTTATATCAGTATTAAAGTTAATTTGCATTCCAAAGTGCTGCGTGCTCTGATGCTCCGGCAACGGCAACGTCTCCAGCGCAACTCGACGGAGCACTCACGACGGCGAGGTTGAATATCCCGGCAACGGGTCCCATCTGGTTGGCGGCGTTCAGCAGCCGCTCGACGCCGCGCTCCGTCTGAATGTCCTCGGTGGAGACGACGACGTCGGCGCCGTACGAACGCCACGCGCGGATGCGTGACGCCTGGTAGCCGGTGCGCAGGCCCGAACGGGAGACCAGCACGAGGCGGCGGGCGCCACGCAGCACCAGCCAGTCGGCCAGCTCGAGTCCGAAGCCGCCCAGTCCGCCTGAACGGGCAGCAAGCGCGCGTTGGACACAAAATATCATTTAAATAACTGTATTGGTTGAAAATAATATCTTTAATTTTTTTAACCCATTGTTTGCCATTGTGTGATCTATCATACGGCCCTAAAATCATACTCCTGGGTAGAAATAAAAATAAAAATACAGTCACTTTTCAACACTCCTAAAGACTATTCCTACAATTTTGTAACAAACAAAAAGGAACTGTACCTAATGGACAATGGGTTATGCAGGAATTACCTACAATGGAAAATCCAAAATTTATGTCGAAAAACTTGATTCATTTTCAACATATTTGCAAAGGATTATTGATATTTGACTGAAATCCCCATCCAATTGCATTTAGATGACAGGACTGAGCCATTCTAAAGCAATCATTGTAACAAACTTAAATGTTTCTTAGCTTATAGGCTTCACCTGCAAAAATGTGTTTAAATGAACCATACAAATCGATATCATAGTTGGTATATTAATGATTTTAGCATCTAATAAATTAAGCTCCCTGCAAATGACTAAGAAGTTTTTTTCTGTAGACAGATTAAGCAGATTTGACTTGTGGAGTGGGGGTGGGGTACATTTGAGAGAGTAAGCTTGCAAGTGTTGTACAATGCACAAGCTTTGTAACATGGATGCAACTTTTTACCGGAAAAGGAACATTTGAGCAAATAAAACGTTGAAGCACAACCTATTGCAACCAAAAGGAAAGAAATGTTCTTTATGTACCCACTGTCCAAAGTTGTAAATAAACTCCTATTCTATTCTATTCTATTGTACAATGTCAATGCACAAGCTTAATTGTAACAAGTATGCAACACTCAACTGAGGAAGGAAAACATTCAGAAAGTTAAACGTTGCAGCGTTGTACAATGCGCAACCTGAATGTCACATTGGTAATAATCATTTGACTTCAGGGGGAGGAGCATTCGAGAGCGTGGAGCGTTGCAGCGTTGCAGCGTTGCAGCGTTACAGCGTTGCAGCGTTGCGAACCGTACGAACCGTTACGAAGTACGAACCGGCGATAATGTAGGTGCCCAGCGGCTGGCAACAGAAGCGAGGGGTCGCGTTCCTCAAGACGACTGCCGGGACAATCGTCTTAACCGGCTCCTCCTCGCGTACCGTCAGCAGCACCTTGCCGATGTGTTTGCCAGCGCCCATGAACCTGTTGGAACGAGCACCAGGTTGCAGCACCAGTCATGCAATGGGACGCGGCCGGCTGGACTTTAAACGGCACTAGAAGTAGAAGCGAATTACGTATCCAATCAAAATATAATATGAAATTAATATTTTGTTTTTAACAGCGAGAATAAAAAAAAAGATTCTTACTTAATTGTGTTTGACAGATGCTTCTCAGTTACTTTATGCTTACTCCAGATGTCATTGATATTTCATATTAAAGTTATTTTTACTGAAAAAAAGTCTCACAGTAAAATTCCTCTGATTATCTCCCACAATAGTCAATAGACCTATCCCACTCGGAGAAAAATGACGCCAGATACCCACTGGACGTACTACCGGTGAAATAAAATATATTAATGATCTCTGCTGAATAACAAATGAAGATAAGGATATCACAAGCCGAATTGGTCGACCTGGCTTTAGCGAGTGGGTATCATGACGTCATTTTGATAGAATTTTGATTGAATGGAATCGGTGTAATAGTACTTAGAATGTATATTATATTGTATCACAGTTAACGTCATTCGGCAAATGGACCAGCGCCTCCTAGTCAAAAAGTTAGAGCTAGGTGAAGTCTGTAAGGATCGAATCACAGATAACAAACGCAGCTGCTGTCAGCAGTGAAATCGGACTGTAATTAATAAACCATATCACGGCAAAAGTTGAAGTTGATTAAACTTTAAATGGGTAGCACCTCGAATTGTAAGATTGTTGAAGCCACAGGACGTCTTTCGGAAATATATCGCAGATAACAAAAGCAGTCTAAATAAGTCATGAACTCTATCACGTCAAACGTCTAAAGTTCAAGTCGATTACGGCAATATGCCGCATCGGCATGGCAAGCTACAGAATGTTTCCCATGCCTCAAAGTGACTTAAAAACCATTTCGCCTGGTAGTACAAGAGTGCTGTAAGGGTGGCAAAACCGTCTCAGCGTTCACCTGAACGCCTGCTCGACTTGGTCCGACGGGAAGATGGTTCGTGTCAGAGGTTGCACAGATCCGTCACGCACTCCTGCCTCCAGGATGTCGTGGATCTCCTTCCTGAGCTCGTCGTTAGACGAGAAGATGGTGTCCAAGAAGATGCCATGGAAGCTCGTCTCTTTCAGGAAGGTGTCCATGCCTGGCAAGAAATCGTCACATTCAGTGGGTCGTGACTCGTATAACGTTTGACTCTTTTACGTTTGTAGAGACACAGGGACAGGTGAAGTCTGAATGTTTTTACTGTGCACATTGGTGAAATGAAATGGATGTACTAATTTTGTTTTAAGGTTTGAAGTGACGTGCGTTATGTCAAATTATTTAGATGTAGACAATAGGCATGTGAAAATATTGAAGGCAGAAAATTGATTGTTAAAAATTGTAAGAAATTGACAACAGAATCGGTGATATTAACCAACATAATACAAAATGAATTTGCAGCCAACAATTTGTCTTTAGTTCTAAATGCATTAGCTAAAATCTGTAATAATCAGGTACTAGTAAAATCCTAGCAACATTTAGGCATTGTTCTAGTGTTTGAACTTTAAAATTTCGAAATAGCGCCTTGCGGATTTAGTTTAATGACTTGGTGAAATGTAAATGGCAGCCATTTCAGTGTTGATTTGAAACTGAATGCAAATACTCGTTGCATGTACAGAAGATATTTATTAATAAAAACGAAAAATCCATTCCAAAATTTGCACCTGAACCGGTTACAAGTATACAGAAACAAACTTTGGGAACGGATGTTTCGTTAAAAATGGTAAACGGCGTTCAAATTTTCAATACGACCCGATCCCGTCCGGACAACAAGCACGGATGCCGACCCTGGTCTACCCACCGAGCAGGCTGTTGGCCGCCATGTCGAACTTGCCGATCTCGAGGAAGCGGCCGCCGACGGCGAGACATCGCACCGACGCCAGCAGCTTCTCCTCGGCCAGCGAGTTGAGCACGAGGTCGACGCCACGGCCGTCCGTCTCGCGCATCACCAGCTGCTCGAACGACGTGTCGCGCGAGTTGCCGATGTGGCTGTCGGTCAGCTGGCGGCAGAAGCGGCGAGCGTTCGGTCGGTGTCGCCTCGTTAAGTGGCGCAACGAGGCTATGGTCATTATGGTTTGTGCTTTTTTCATAATCTGACCACGTCACCAAAACTCCTACTAGGTATTCAAATATAGGAAACTCTTTCGAAATAGCATTGTTTAACTGTTGACAGAATCATCAGGGCTGCCAATGCTGCTTAGATAGGAATTAAAGCACTACATCCATCTAGGTATAACTTAAAACAATTTTACCTACGTCATCTTACTTAGTATTTAGGGGGCTTTGTAGGCCACTGATGCTCAATCTCAAGCATATATTAAAGAGTATATTTAATAATGCACCCAGTTAATTTCCACCATATTTGCTACCAGCCCACTGTCACCCGATTTTGCCTACACTTAGATTTTTGCTACAAGTCTTCTGTTTTCTATGGCAAATTCCTTCACTTGGGATAGACTCTATAGTCTGGAGCCCGATTTTGCCGCGAGTTTAATAGTAACTAATACTTTCTATTTCGCGGAGAGTAAAAAGTAAGATATTTGCGGCGCGGCCTCACCGTGGGGAAGCGCTGCTTGATGAACGCTCGCTTCTCGGCGGTGCCGACGGTGGTGAAGACAACGGCGCCGGTGTGCAACGCCAGCTGGATCGCCGCCTGGCCCACGCCGCCCGACCCCGCGTGGATCAGCACCGTGTCGCCGCGTTTCATCCCGCCCTTCATGTACAGAGCGTACATCGCCTGTTCACGCAGACAGGCAATAACGACGTTCATACGAGGTTTACGTTTATTATGTTCCGTTACGCATTATGATTAGACTGAGGTTTTCAGAGCCCATGTTCGATGGATGTAGTGGCTTCACAGTGTCTGCTCAGATGTGACTGGTTTTTGGTCCTGAAAAGGACCTGGACCCTTGTTTTGCGATGCGGACTTCGAGTGACTGTTTAGGTGTTGCGGGTTGCGTGTTCTGTGTAATAAATCGCATTGATTACTGGCAGGCGATCGTGTAACTTTAGTATGGTGAGATGATGGTACATGAGATCTCCATTTTTATCAATGTTTTTAATGGAAAAATATCATCTCATATCATCTCACCGGGATAAAAGTTACACAATCGCCCTCCTGAGCTTATCTTAAGCAATTTACAACTGATTCGATTCGAACAACATAGCACTGAATTCAATGCTGGGCAGGGTTTTAGTTTGAGTTTCTTTGCAACGACATACCAGCACAGAGATGACATTGTCCCAAGCCTGCAAGCTTTAATACCATTAGGAACCTTATTCCTTTCTTAACCCTCCATGTCTTTTTCAAAAAGGTTGAGAACCTTTTTGAAAGAACTAGCAGCGGAGCCCGTGCCTCCGGCACTATGTGTTTACGCCTTTTACTTTTATTGATAATAATATTTTCAATGAGACAACCTCTTTGCCCATAATGCACACCTTACTTAGGCAAACCCGATATTCATTAGGCATAACCCTATGCTCATAAGGCAAAAATATGCCCAAAAGGCAAAACCCTATGCCCATAAAGAAAAACCCTACTCTTAAAAGGAAATCATTTGCCCCTAAGGCAAAAATAAGCCCATAAGCCCTTTACTCAAAAGGCAAACCCTGTGCCTAAAAGACAAACTTTATACCCATACGAAAACTTCCCCTACACTCCCCCATAAACTACCCGTTCCCGACTCGTTACACTACCTCTAAGCTTCCGTTAAAGTATACTCATACAGGTACTTCTACACTACCCCTTCACAACCAATACCCTGCTTTTACCCAACTGATAAACTACTCCCACCTCTACCTCTACCCTAATTCTACCCTTCCCAACTCCTCACCTACCCTACCTCTACCCTGCGCCTTTCCTGCGTTGAAAATGTTTTTCCGTTTCTAATGAAAGATACTCTCGGGTCTGGTAAGTACTACTTGCCTTGCTCTCGGGTATTCAAGTTACGTGAGTTGGGCGACGTTTTTATAATTTTATTCAATGCATCAAATCTGCAAAAGTCTAAAGTGACAAAAGTATCCATTAGGTCACTGCTTATTTTAGTTTTGAACATTAATAGAAATCATTTTTTTGCCAGCTGTCAAAGGCCGTCATGTAGAAAATTTTGCTTTTGGTTTTCCGCGATTTAAAATGCAAAACATAAAGTCTGATGATAACAATTGAAAGTTGGTATACCTTTACGCGAACATGCACTTATTTATGTGTTTTTGTTAAAAATAACGCGTAAATTGCAATGTAGATGAGTGTATGTTGCACTCATAAGTCATAATGCATGTTTGAATTTTGAGCTATAGAAATTCATTCTTAGCCATCTGTCAATTGAAGAAATGTTGGAATTGTTTTTCTGTATTTTCAGAAATTTAATTTGCATTAAAAAGACGAAAAACTGTTTCAAATGAAAGAAGAAACATGTCCACGTTTGAGAATTTGTAGGAATAAATATCACCTGTAAATTGGCGTGACGATTATTGCACGATGCACTCGGATTAACTGTCTAGGCTGGACAGTGGACGTGCAAAGTTTCGATCTCCTCTCCTTGCAGAATTGTTCGTAAGATTGTTTTACACTTCCATACTGTCCTCGTGGAATGAGCAGTTGCTTTTTTCTTTCAATATAAACTCGCTTATAACCATTTTTCGAACGGCGAAATTTCGGCCATGTGCCGTTATCAAGTTATCGCAATTGGAATTGAATTTGAAAAAATCCCTACGCCCATAACTTAAAAGGTTCCTAAATGCCCATGTGGCAAACCTTAATGCCCAGAAGAGAAACCTAAATGCCCATATGCCCATATGCCCATATGTCTAAATGCCTTAATGCCTATATGTCCATGGGGAAACTTGCCCTTAACTACGCCTTCACTACCCCTTCCCGACACCTACACAATCCCTAATCTACTCCTTATCTACCCCTTCACTACCCCTACGCTTCCCAAAAAGTGTTCCTACCTTCTTCGACTTAAAATTTAATTTTATATTATATTTTTAGGAGTATAAACTTGAACTTTCTTCCTCCAACATTTCTTCACTACCCCTATACTCTCCCTGACCTACTCCCATACTACCCTTAATCTACCCCTACCCTAAACTACCCCTTAATGACCAACACCCTGCTTATATCCAAATCTTAGCCAACTCCTATCCCACCTCTACCTCTACCCTAATTCTACCCTACCCTACCCCTAACCTGCCCCTATCCTGCTTTGGAAATTTTGTTTCGTTTCCAATAAAGGATATTTTCGATTATTCAAGTACCTAACGTTAATATTTCGACGACTTTAAATTTTATTTAATACATCGACCATGCAAACGTAAATTGTGAAAAATGTATCCATTAGGTCACTGCTGCTTAGAGTTTAGAACATAAATAGAAATAATTTTTTTCCAGCTGTCATATTATGCTGTCATATAGACGATGTTGGCTTTGGTTTTTCGCGATTTAAAATGCAAGAAAAAGAAGTCTGATGATTGCGAATTGAAGTTGGTACGCGTACATGCCCTTAATTATGTTTTTTATTACATTGACGCGTAAATTGCAATGTAGATGAGTGAACGTTGCACTCACGGGTCACCAGGCATGTTTGGGCTTGGGACTTGGCATTTAATACCCATTTTTCTGAAAAATGCATGTTTGAGCTTGGAGCATTTGTTAGCGAGCTGTCAATTGATAGAATGTTGGAAATATTTTTCTTTAGTTTCTGCAATTTAAATGGCCTAAAGTGATATAAAACGGTCTCAAATGAAAGAAGAAACATTATCACCTTTGAGAATGTGTAAGAATAAAATTGCCGTTATAACGAATGCACGTTGCATTCGGATTTACTGTCTAGGCTGGACGTGTGAAGTTTCGATCGCCTTTTCTTATGATTGTTTTGACACTTCCATGCTGTCCTCGTGGAATAGGCTGTTGTGATTTTATTGCTAAAGAAACTCGTTTTCAGCCATTTGTCGAAGGGCGAAATTTCTGCCATGTGCTGGTATCAAGTTTTCGCTTTTGGAATTATGACGAAAATACATAAGAGGTTATAGTTAATGAACGTGCCTGCCTTAGATTATCTGTTCTTAGTAAATAAAAGTGTATCGTGTCACGTCGATAAGTGCACGTTGCACTCGGGACGTAATAAGTTTTGGTCGACTTTTCATTTAAAAAAATCAAGTGATTGCATTGATACTTGAATCGGTCGGCGCAGAATGAATTATTTACTCAATTACTTGCTTACTTTTCTCCATTTCGCTTTAATTCAATTAATTGAATCGCTTCAGGGAAATATATCCTGTGATAGTAAGTCGCTGCACCTTTGAGTTGTGAGAGATGGGAATTAATTATTTTTGCAGCTGTCAAATGGTGACATGTCGGCGATGCTCATTTCAAGTTTTCGTAAGTTGAGTTGCTATAAAAAACGTGAGACGGTTGAAAATGGGAGATAAATCAAGAAAGTACCCGAATTTAGGTGTTTTTAGTGAATATAAAGTAGTAAGATGCAGATTTGGTGAGTGCACGTTGCAAACCATACATAGCAAAGGCCAAAATCTTTGCGAAAGTTGGCGGTATCTTTTGATTTAATTCAATCAATCGACTCTGGAACACCCCTAGTGAAAAAAGGTATCCTGGTAGTCAGTGCCTGTTTGAGTTTTGAACCCTTGAAATTCATAATTTGCCAGCTGTCATTGATGAAATGTCAGAAATGATGTTATCAAGTTTTTGCACGACAAATCGCAATGAAATGATCTTCATCTTCAATGGTCATCTTCAAATGGTCACTAATGCATGTACGTACCAAATTGAATGTGTATTTATTATTATTTCGTGTAAATTGAAAATGTGATGAGCTCGAAGTAGCTGTCTAGGCTGGGAGGCGAAAGTTTCGACCAAGTTTTCGTATTGAAATGCTCGTTTAATCGCGAGGAAACATGTCCTCTCCCAAATAGAATTGTGCGTTTTTTAATTCTAGGCGTCAAGACGCGATGTAGAGTGGGTGAATTTTTCACAAAAGGGACATCAAGATTTTCCCGTTTGCACTCGATGTGCACTACTGAAACATATAAACATTCCCAACAATCGAAACCCGGAGCAACCAAATTACGGGCATTATATATTGTCGCTTATTCGACAATACCGCGTAACTAACACTTTTTCCAAAATCGAGTTAGCCTCGATTTCGGGATCGCAGATCCTATTGGCGCGTCCTCCGAAAATATGAAAGTGATCTGACCAATAGAAATGGGTGAAAAAGCTAATTCAAATCGTAGTTTCATTACCGCGTACAAAGGGGGCATCATAAAACAATCGTCAACACCGCGTATCTGCGTTTTCGAGCAATGGCTACCGTGCTAGATGGCGGGAATGTAAGCGACTTCTTTTTATTTTTTTGAGCTAATCAACAGAGTGTAGTAAGAAGTTAATGAAATAAATCAACTGCACACCAATTCAGTTGTGTTTTCACCAACTTATTGTGTTTTAAATCCTAAATCTGTGTTTATTTTTACCGCTGAACCCATAATAGTCAAATCCTTTCCTATCGAAGAACATTTTATATTTTGCTTTTGAAAATAGCTCCAATTTTTGCTTGGTGCTTACTTTACCGACTGAGCTAATCACCAAGTCTGTAACACGAAGTGAAGATATATTTCACTACTGTAAACAATATCACTTGGCTTTCGTGCCATGGCGCCAGCGAATGCTGGCAACACCGCGTAACTAACAACTTTTCAATGGTAATAAAATATGCAATACCGCGTAACTGACGTATTAATTATACTACAGTAAACTACAGTAAAATCGAACTCAAATAAACTTAATATCAATTCCACAGTTGGTTGTCCGTATAGCACAATGGTTAGTGCAGTGTCCCGGATAGACAAAGATCCGGATTCGAATCCCGGTACGGATGTAAATTTTGGAATTGATATTTCGTTTCTAATAATCATCATCTACCGTCCATGCAACGAGTATTTGCATTTAGGATTAAATTCACACTAAGTAGTTTCTTATGTGTATATAAGTTAGGGCCGGTTTTACAACTTTTGTCAACTCTGGGTAAAGCATCTAACCCCTAGAAACAAATGAATTCCACTGCATCCCATTGGCCGTTGCCATAACAAATAACTTAACTCCCACTTTAACCTGGAGTTGGCAAAATTGTAAAATCGGGTCTTAGATTACCAAAAACATAAAACATAGAATATACAAAATTTGATGAGGAAGTAAAACAGTTTAAACTCTCCCCTGAACAATTCTAGAAATGTTGGTTACGCGGTATTGTCGAATAAGCGACGATATAGTAGATTTAATAATGTATAGAATTTATGTGTCCTTACTCCTTAGGCCTAACTGTACATTATGTTTGAATATCCACAGTAATACTTTTAATAAGAACCTTTAAAAAAAATAAAAGCAGCTGTTCATAAAAACTACTATTAAGAATGAACAGACAAAGGTAGTTCATTGAAATTAATTGAAATGAAGCTGATAACTTAACAGTAAACCTTTATCTTATGAACTCTGAAGAATTAATATTGTAAGTAGTAATAAGGGAATTTTTATACCATTGATATCGAGTTTGTACAGCCTTAGCTAACCGTGACGAGCTACCTGGCTGGTATTACGGCAGTTCTACATGAGCACCAGGTAGGCACGAGGTACTGCGGATGAGGTAACACCAGCCAGTTGGCCGCTCTGGGTCAGCCCCTCTGTTTGACTCACCGTTCCGTAGACGACGGGCACGGTGGCTGCGTCCTCCATGGTCCAGCCGTCGGGGATGTCCATGAGCAGGCCGCTGATTGCCGAGACCATCGTTGAGAGCGCGCCCCACGGCGCCATTCCCATCACGCGGCGGCCGTCAGCCGTCCGCCCCGCAAACTCCAGCCCTTGGAGACTGTCCTGCGATGCAAACGCCCCGTCTCAGCGATCGCTCGTCAAAACGCAGCGGAAAGAGCAGGGATTGCGTACACGTTGCGATTACTGGACCGCTACGGCCTTTTTGTAGCTTCGAGTCTGAATTAAGGCCCATTCACAACCAACTCATGCCGTGCACTTAGACGTCAATGTTAAATATTTAGTACACATACGCGTAAGAGTGTTCACTACTTACTAACTTAAGCTTTACGCACCGTAGTCGGAATGTATGACCAAGTCAAAGATTTTGCCATACCTAAGTCTACGTTTGACACAAGGGAGAATCAATCAGATAAGATTCATTCTCTCTGCAGCCTGCTGGATTTCGATGGTTAGTCGAGTCAAGTGGGGGTGGATATTTGTTTTAAGTCAGCTGTCAGATTAGCCTAAACTAAAATTTTCTCTTGAGGCTTCCAACGATCAACGATCGGGCTCATTGTCTACTTTAGAGGTAATTACCGGTGTTAAAAAGCTGAAAAAATGGCGCTGGTGCAGAGGCAATCCGATTGGCTTATTTATTACGGCTACTTATGTTGTTTAGAACGTCCGCATTTTCATTAAGTTAGCGTTAACGTGAACGGCTACGGCTAATTTGGTTGTGAATGGCCCTCTAGTCTTAACAGAAATTACAAAATAAAGCAAACTTGGTAAGACCCAAGCAGAAGAGTAGCGGCAGATTGGGCTGGACGTCGGGACCGTCGATCACTCACTTGTCCAATGCGCTTGTCCGAGATGACCTCGGCGGCCAGCTTTCCCGACGCCGTCATCACGTCCCGGAAGTTGAGCGCCGAGACGTAGACTTGGACCATCTCGTTATCGGCATGCAGCTTCGTTCTGCGGCAGCCAAGCGGGCGTAACACATTTAGGGAAAGGTTCGACATCGGTAACTCACAACTTGGTGTCAGTTAGTTTCATTTGGGGCCGGTATTAAAATCTCCAAACTCAGACCAGGGCCAACTTTGAAGGAACGGCTTCATTGGATTGCTTGTCGCCATGACGATTCGTTGTTTGGAAGATGTTTTAACCTTTTTCGTGAGACCTTTTTCGAGAGATCTTTTAAAGAGTTCATGATCGTCGTCAAAAAAGATTTCTTTTAAGATACCGTTATCAAGGGGTGAAGGGGGAAGGTTAAATTTCCACATCCCACAAAAAAGGCATGCAAATCAGCAGCAGCATTTTAAGTGGATTAGGTACCTAGGTGACAAACTCAAAATTTTGAATCCTTTCATGGCACCTCCAGCAATTAAAATCCATGGAAACAATCTCCTCTTTGAAAAATATCTTCAAAAGAAGATTAAATAAAATGATTTCAATCAGTTCAAAAATCACTAAAAGTCGTTCCGTGAGATCACCGAAGTTAAGTAACATCGCGTAAGGTGTTTGATATGATGGGTGACCATCATACACATGATCACTTCTGTCCGGGAAAGAGGTTGGAGGGTTTGAAGTTAGTACAACTTCACTCGCCTTGCTTATAAACCTCTCGACAGCACGGATTAGCGGAGGAATCCTATCGTTCGAGTTGTACCGTCCTTCGGAAGGGACGTAAAGCCGGTGGTCCCCTCGGTGCTTTTCGACAGGAGTAGGCTACGTGCCGGCACCGGGTTTCCCCTCCTCCCTTCTAGCCATAGGCTAGGTTCATTTCACCCTTTTATTTTCCGACCCAGTTAGACCAGCGCCACAGAGCCAGTTATCAAAACAGCGTGTCGTTAAACACCATCAATCAATCGATTCCGCTCGAACGATGCCAGCGACTCTTTTCCGACCACTAACCCCGGATAGTCCAGCGATCCCTCGAGCCAGCGGAAGCTTGACAGGTCCCCGAGCGTCGTGACGTTGGCGTAGGCGTGCCGCACGGCGACCTGTGCGCTGCGTTCGAGCGGCAGGTGGCGGTAGCTGCCCCAGCAGCCGTTCTGGTAGATGTTGACCGCCAGGTCTAGCGCCAGCTGGTCGCGGTAGAGCGGCAGTTCGAGGTTGAAGGCCGGCGCGCCGCTGTCCAGGATCAGGACGCATCTGCAGCGGAGGAAAAGTTATTGAAGGCTTTCTAATTTTTAAGATTAATCTTGTCCGCTCGGCGCTATTAGTCAAAACGATTACTGAAATGATGCCGAAGAAATTTGCAGCCACCGGTTTACCTTAATTTCTATCCGGGACACTGCACTAACCATTGTGCTATACGGACAACCAACTGTGGAATTGATATTAAGTTTATTTGAGTTGTTGGGCTCCATGGAGATAGAAACAGGACTATGAATGAACATAGAAGGTGGTGAATCTAGTGACGCTATGCTGCAATCACACGCCAACAACTCGACTAACCCCGATTATAACGTGGCTCCATGGAGATAGAAACAGGACTATGAATGAACATAGAAGGTGGTGAATCTAGTGACGCTATGCTGCGATCACACGCCAACAACTCGACTAACCCCGATTATAACGTGGCTCCATGGAGATAGAAGCAGGACTATGAATGAACATAGAAGGCGCTGAATCTAGTGACGCTATGCTGCGATCACACGTCAACAACTCGACTAACCCCGATTATAACGTTGGGTACGCTTGTATTAGTGTGAATATTAGCCTAAATGCAAATACTCGTTGCATGTACGCTAGATAATGATTATTAGAAACGAAATATCAATTCCAAAATTTACATACAAATTTTGGAACATGCAACGAGTATTTGCATTTAGGATTAAATTCACACCAACTAGCTGATTACTTTACAAACAATAAAATAAAATAACATTTACTCCAATTTGGTTCACTTGTGACCTCAAACCTGAATATAAACTCAGCAGTGGCCACAACTGGTCAGTCTACCCTACCCTATTTATCGGTAGCGTTGCGTTGGCTGCCTCACCTAGCGTTCTCGCCCGTGTGCTCCCTGCGCAGACAGTTGAACGCGCCCAGCAGCCCGCTGAGCGGCTCGTCCTGCGCGAACAGCACCACGCGCTGGTCGCTCGCGCACTTTTCGAGCGCCTTCTGCGTCTGCGCGACCCAAGCGCCATCCTGTTCGCGCACCCGTATCGCGGACAGGCTCGACGGCGGGCAGCGCTGCAAACGTGAGCGACGAGAAGATGTCATGATACTAGTTACATCTCGATTCACGTTTTCATACCGTGAAGAACGTTAAGTGTGATTCGAAGCTAAATGCAAAATGTACTCGTTGCATGTAAGCTGTATAGATATTTCGTTACTAATAATAATGACACAACGGTCTTTCAGAAAAACTATTTAACGGGGTTATGAATGCTAAGTCCCAGAAACTCAAACTTTTCCCGACGTTTCGCGAGGCTGTGCTGCCTGCTTTATCAACGTTTCACAAAGCTGTGCTGCAGCTGCTTTATCAACGTTCCACAAAGCTGTGCTGCCTGCTTTATCAACGTTTCACAAAGCTGTGCTGCCTGCTTATCAACATTTCACAAAGCTGTGCTGCCTGCTTTATCAACGTTTCACAAAGCTGTGCTGCTTTATCAACGTTTCACAAAGCTGTGCTGCCTGCTTATCAACGTTCCACAAAGCTGTGCTGCCTGCTTATCAACGTTTCACAAAGCTGTGCTGCCTGCTTTATCAACGTTTCACAAAGCTGTGCTGCCTGCTTTATCAACGTTTCACAAAGCTGTGCTGCCTGCTTTATCAACGTTTCACAAAGCTGTGCTGCCTGCTTTATCAACGTTTCACAAAGCTGTGCTGCCTGCTTTATCAACGTTTCACAAAGCTGTGCTGCCTGCTTTATCAACGTTTCACAAAGCTGTGCTGCCTGCTTTATCAACGTTTCACAAAGCTGTGCTGCCTGCTTTATCAACGTTTCACAAAGCTGTGCTGCCTGCTTTATCAACGTTTCACAAAGCTGTGCTGCCTGCTTTATCAACGTTTCACAAAGCTGTGCTGCCTGCTTTATCAACGTTTCACAAAGCTGTGCTGCCTGCTTTATCAACGTTTCACAAAGCTGTGCTGCCTGCTTTATCAACATTTCACAAAGCTGTGCTGCCTGCTTTATCAACGTTTCACAAAGCTGTGCTGCTTTATCAACGTTTCACAAAGCTGTGCTGCCTGCTTATCAACGTTCCACAAAGCTGTGCTGCCTGCTTTATCAACGTTTCACAAAGCTGTGCTGCTTTATCAACGTTTCACAAAGCTGTGCTGCCTGCTTTATCAACGTTTCACAAAGCTGTGCTGCCTGCTTATCAACGTTTCACAAAGCTGTGCTGCCTGCTTTATCAACGGTCTAAACTCGAGTGCCAAAGACTAAGATTAGGAAAAGACATGAGCCTTACAAAAGTGACACCACAGCAGGTATCTATAGCAAGAGATTGATAACACCTTACAGGCTGCAAATCATCAGTACAACCAGTTTAAGCAGTTGCGTTGATCAGAAAACATAACTTTGTTTTATACTTTACAAGTTTATTTATATTACAAATACATAATGACTAATGAGTGAAGCTCGATTTAATTATGACTCGTTCGAATATACGTTCGGAACTAGAAAATCAAAACAAGTCTCTTCTGGATCGACTTCACGATTTGGATAAAACGATCCTTGTCACAACAATACAATCTTCCCGAGGACTTGGATGCTACTCTTCGGGGAAGTAGCCTCCCACAAAGCTTTACTGGACCTATCTGGGTCCGGATCCAAAAAGTACAAAAAGTAAAGCTTAATCTAAGCCCTTGATCCGGCTTTATCAACGGTCTAAACTCGAGTGCCAAAAAGCAAGAAATTGAAGCATAGATAAATAGTCAAATTGTTTTTCTGAAATTTAAAGTGCAAAGATAAGGTCAATACAAGAGGCTTAAGTAAGTTACAGTTACATGGTTGTAGTTTGTCATGATCCGATGGGACGAGTTTGGTGTTTGGTCAGACTTCTCAGAGAATGAGAAAACTGGTCCTTTTCAGACCCACCAAACTCATCCCAAAAGAACACGGCCGTGAAACCATCAACCACATCTACCAACGGCTCTGGAAGCCATCACCGAAACAGTTTCATGGATTTTTCTAAACAAAACACATTCCAGAATCGACACAAATCACATATCCTCGCCCAACGCACCTTCCTGAGCAGCACGAGGACCTCGTCTCCGACCCGATACTCGGCCAGCAGCTGCAGCCTCTCGTCCCCGGCCCACGGCTCCGCCCCCGCCGCCTCGCGAGCCAATAGGAAGCCGTCGTCGGCCAACGCGGCGAGCGCGTCGCGGAGCACGGCGGGACGGCGCAGCAGGCGGGACGCCAGCACGAACGCGCAGCCGTCTTGCGCGGACAGCGCGGACGGCTCGAGGCGGACGCGCGGCACCAGGCTCGACTCGAGGGTCGCGGCGTCGGCGGTCGAGAGGAGCACGATCTCGGCCTGCGGGCGGGGGGATCGTTGTGAGACACGTCGGTTGGAGCTTGCTCGAGTCGGTTTATTTTAAGGTTAACCTTGTCTGCTTGGAGTTAGTAGTCAATATTATCACCAACATGATGCCAGATAAATTTACAGACACCAATTAACCTTATTTTCTAACCTTATTAGTATATAACTGTACAAATAAAGTTACTATAAAAAGCTATAAGATATGCAAGTAGTAAGAAAATCATTTTTGCATTGTTCCAGCTAGTGTTTGATTTTGATATTTTGAAATGCGCAGATTTCGTTTAATGAGTTGGTTCAATGAAAATAGCAGCCATTTTCTGAGTATGATGACCTTATCCTGGATCGACAATAGTTAGCACAATGGTTTCATTATTAAGAAATTGAAAGCTTATGAAATTAGATCGGCCACGTTTTGGAAGGAAATTGTTCAAATAGCTTGTTTTTGTGTACAAGTTTGAACAATAAATTTCACTTTCTGAACATCACGTCTCTAATCCTATTTCCTCCAATCCATTCTAGAAATTTCTTATAGAACTTGACATTACTTCCTGGATGTGTTGCCCGATATAACAATTAGGTGACTGCGAAAAAATTTAATTATTTTGTTTAAAGCGCTGAAAGACGGATAGAGTTCCAGCCACAAAGAGAGAGAAGTGGATCAAAAAACAAGAGCCAACAAAATGACAAAGAAAATGAAAACCGTGGAATGAACCCCGCAAGTTATAGAGGGTAATTTTTTTTGTTCTCTGATGCAAGCCCACCTGCAGCAACGGAAGGTCGGCCAGCAACGCTGCGAGCTCGGCGGCTAGCGGCGCGCCGACGTGTTCCGAGTCCACCAGCTCCGCCACCTTGACGCCGACGCCGGCGCTGGCGCGGTTCTCCAGCCCGAGGTGGACGCAGGCGCGCAGCGCGGCCGTCAGCGGCAGCAGCGTTGGCTCGTCTGCTACGCAACCCTCGGTCATGACGTCGGACGTGCTTCACCCTCTACTCGTCGGTTCCGTTATCGTTATACGTGCTGTCTCGAAGACTCGTTACTAATTTAAGTGATGCCGTTCATTTGTCAAGCTATGCAAAGCTATGCTGCCTGCCTTATCAAGGGTCTAAACTCGAGTTTAGAACTAATCCCACAGTCTCCTTGCGCCAAAAATTGTGTTACGAAACAAAAGTAATTTACACGAGAGCAAAAAACCA
This sequence comes from Nemurella pictetii, assembly GCA_921293315.2. NCBI lineage: Eukaryota > Metazoa > Arthropoda > Insecta > Plecoptera > Nemouridae > Nemurella > Nemurella pictetii. Next base: position 11,140,471 of record OV121123.1, on the reverse strand, counting down.
TATGTCTCTCTCTTATGTTTGATACATTTCTAAACAGAAAAGATATTACTAGCCCATTAATGATAAGAAAGAGTGTCTTGCTTAAGATATATAGGAGGAATATAATTGATGAAAGTGATTATAGAAAATGTAAGAACCCTATTGATATATTATGAATTGAAGTGGCCTTGTGGTAAATGATCGTTGAAAATAAAAAACCTAATTAAAATTTAATACTGTCTAAGAATTAACTAAGAAATGAATGTTGAATGTTCTTGTAAAAGTCACAGCATTGTGATTTGATAAATATTAAAAAAACTCTGCCAAAAGAAATAAAGAATGACATTAAAAGATATCGGCTGGAGCTGTCATGAAGCATGCAGACATCGCCAGGGTCGAACGTACCGATCTTGAACGGCAGGAAGCGGTACGCCTCCAACACCGGCTCCGCGTTGCTCTTCTTCTGGTTGATGACGGACGCGTTCAGGCCTCGGATCGTGATGCCGCCCGAACGGATCAGGTGCACCTCCTTGACCACGACAACGTCCAGGACTGCCGGCGGAACACGACGATCGATTAGCAACTCATCTTTACTCACTGAGAATTTAATCCTATACATACATACTCGTTGGATGTGCGGAAGAGAGTGATTATTAGAATTTAGAAACAAAATCTCAATTCCAAAATTTACATCCGTGCCGGTATTCGAATCTGGGTCTTTGTCTGTCCGGGGCGCTGCACTTATCCATTATGCTCCACGGACAACCAACTGTGCAATTGATATTAAGTTTATTTGAACTCAAATATCAATTCAATTCAAATCAACTCAATTCCACAGTTGGTTGTCCGTGTAGCATAATGGATAAGAGCAGTGCCCCGGACAGGCAAAAGATCCGGGTTCGAATCCCAGCACGTCATCTTTACTATTTGTTTGTATTTATTCAATGAGATTGATACATTAACTGCATGTCAGTTAGTCCCTAGCCTAGCTACCATCCCATCCTATTCTCATCGGTTCCGTCACACTCTTCCATCATCTCTTCACTTACTATTAAATTATTCCAGTCCTCGACACCCTTTTCTAAAATTCCTATCTGTCTCATTCCTTACTTTTTCAAGTCCAGCTTATATTCATGAAAACCATTCTTCCCAATCAACAATTGGGAAATCTCTCCAATTATTCTTAATAATTATCATTTTCTCCATACAAAAACAAATAAATATTTCTAAGATGATTTTTCATTGAATTATGAGTGTGAAAGTCTAATAATATTTTGTCTGTTTTAACTGACTGATTCATAGTGAATTGTAGCATCATAGTGGCAGGGCTGTCATGGTTGTCCATGAGAATACAGCCAGACCATTGTTTTCATCTTCAATTCAAAATTCATCCAATAGACCTATTCTGAGAAAAATTACGTCACATACCCTCTGGACGTACTACCAGTCTGGTAAAAATAGTAATTATCTCTGCTAAATAACAAAGGAACACAGGGAAATCGAAACCCGAATTGCTCTAGCTGGCTTTAGCGAGTGGGTATCATGACGTCATTTTGTTAGGATTTTGATTGAATGGATTCTGAACCTAATCAATGTACTCATAATTGTTCTCTTTCCATCATAACATACATTAGCTAACCAAATTCTGTTAGAAATAACAAAAACACCAGCAACGAGCTTCAGGGTCCAGGTTCGCCTGGCAGCGAACGTACCGGGCTCGGCGTCGCCGCTGGCCTCGATCAACGTCTGCACGATACGCAGGTGCTTCGACGCGTCGATGGTCAGCCGGTCGATGGACGTCGGCACGTACAGGGCGCGCGTGTCCTTGGACAGGATCTGCATCTGCAGCATGTTGTCCATGAACGCCACCCAGTTGTCGTCCGCCCAGCGCAGCTTGCCGCGCTCGCCTGCGGAACCGGGGAAACACGCGGCGTTACGTACATGCTGGTCATTGAGAACGGACGAAGTTTCGTTCGAAACTTTTTGTTGAAAAGTGAAATTTTGTTGAAACTTTTAGTTGAAATCTGAAATTTCATTAAAACTTTTTGGTCGAGAGTAGTTGAAAGTTAAAAAAGTTTGAAATTTTCAAATCTAGTACCTTTCCATTGAAGCATGTTGGCATAACTACCTGGTTTTTCGATTGAAAAACGTGAATAAGATGGCTTGGATTCATGTGCATTGAGCTGTCTGTTTGGATCTTGAACATGTCCCAAGAAAGATTTTATATTTGTTCTGTGAATTCTATGACTTCTAGCAAACAAGTGAAATTTTAGTGACATTGAGTGAAATTTGAGTGGCCTGAGGCCTTTCTAACTGTGAATTTTCTGGACTTTCAACGACTCTACCCTAGCTCTTGGCATTACGAGGAGAAAATGACAGCGGAAAACCCGGTTTTTGACCAGCACAGCTACACAGTATTTCCAGGATAAGGTTATTCTCAAAAAATGGTCACCATTTACATTTCAACAACACATGAAACTAGTAAAAAAGAACTCACCCGCCAAGTCGGAGGAGACGAGCCCTCGGAACAGCCCGCCGTAGTTGTAACCGCGCAGTCGCAGCTCCTTGTAGATGTCCTTGGCCGAGAGCTGGATGTCGTCGGCGGCGGCGGCGGCGGCGGCGCGCGGCGGCGGCATTACCTCGAGCTCCTCCCTCTCGCTGGTCGGGACGAACGAGATGCGACCCGTCACCACCTTGACTCCGCCCTCCACCACCTCGAAGTTGCCGCTCGTTTTCTGGATGCTCACCATCAGCTCCAGGTTGCCTGCAACCGTCGAAGATGTGGTGATCGACACGTTTATGATACTGGGTACACTGATCTCTATAGCCATGGATAGCGCTTCGTACAGTGAGGCTTTGATGCCGTATTGAGCCACTTTATCACGTCTTCCCACTGATCTCTATAGCCATGGATAGCGCTTCGTACAGTGAGGCTTTGATGCCGTATTGAGCAACTTTATCATGTCTTCCCACTGATCTCTGTAGCCATGGATAGCGCTTTGTACAGTGAGACTTTAATGTCGTATTGAGCAACTTTATCATGCCTTCCCACTGATCTCTAAAGCCATGGATAGCGCTTCGTACAGTGAGGCTTTGATGTTGTATTGAGCAACTTTATCATGTCTTCCCACTGATCTCTGTAGCCATGGATAGCGCTTTGTACAGTGAGACTTTGATGTCGTATTGAGCAACTTTATCATGTCTTCCCACTGATCTCTGTAGCCATGGATAGCGCTTTGTACAGCGAGACTTTGATGCCATATTGAGCCACTTAATCATATCTTCCCACTGATCTCTATAGCCATGGATAGCGCTTCGTACAGTGAGGCTTTGATGTTGTATTGAGCAACTTTATCATGTCTTCCCACTGATCTCTGTAGCCATGGATAGCGCTTCGTACAGCGAGACTTTGATGCCGTATTGAGCAACTTTATCATGTCTTCCCACTGATCTCTGTAGCCATGGATAGCGCTTTGTACAGTGAGACTTTGATGCCGTATTGAGCAACTTTATCATGTCTTCCCACTGATCTCTGTAGCCATGGATAGCGCTTCGTACAGTGAGACTTTGATGCCGTATTGAGACACTTTGAGGCACCGTCTCCTACTTCCAATTTCATAAAATTTTCAAATTTATCGGTAAATTTGGTGTAGAAACGATTTAATATTTGTAGGAATATTTTCAGTTCATAGTTAACAGAGCCTTATTTGTTCGGTGAAAAAATTGGCATTTGCGTCGGCGTTTGAATTTAAACGGGAACGGTAGCACTTGCGTTGGTAAGGCAACGACGGCAAAGTTACCTGTGGCCGGAAGCGTCGTGGCTCTGTGGAATCGAATGTCGTCGAACGCGACCTTGCCGTCCGCTGCCGAGTTCTGAATCATGCACTCCCACGTGAGGAACTGAAACACAACACCGGCAATTTGCTACAAATTCACGTTTGGGACACGTTTCTGAAGCTGCGTAGTCAGAGATCTGTTCAATTGGTTTATTTCTTGACTTTTATATCTATTAGATTTAGGATTCATCATAACGTATTGTTTATAACGGTAGTTGAGAGGTAAAGATAATTCTATAGCAGTGTCAGCAATACTAAGATTGATTGATGAAGGAATTTTAAGAAGTTTTGGCGTCTCAATCACCGTACAAAGATTGTCGATTGGATTGAGAGGAACCTTCTGCAATAAATCTTAACTAAAAGCTGAGGAAAATTCAAAATTTTTTGAGTTTTTAAATTTAGGGCCGGTTTTTCAGTGGTCCGTTAAAACCTCCGTTACGGCCAACAGTTGTTACGGCTTCTTTTGTGTCTTTCAGTTTCCCGTTAGCGTTAACAGAGTGTTAAAAGGACCTTAACGGAGAATTAGTTAACGCGCCCTCTCGAGGTCCATTAGCGCGCTAACGTTCGTTAAGGTGATGCAAAGTGAGGTTATTGTGCCGAGGTTAGTGTTACTTTCGATGTCAATTAGTTCAAATCGGTTCGCAATTTCATCAAAGATATACATATTTAATCAAATTACAGGAATTCAGTTAAATAATTTGCCATCATCAAGTGATGAATAAGATTAGGAGATGCAAGAGATTTTAGATATCACAGAAGAATCACATTTAAATATCTGCACGTATTGGAAACATAATTTTTGTTTGAAATATAAGTTATTCAAATAATTTTAACTATCACACTTATAAGGTAATTAAATCATACCACAACAGTCGTTTTGACTAATCAATAAGGACAAATAAACTATTTATTTATAGTACTTCGTTTGATTTATTTCTTAAGAAAGGAATAATTTGTTACATTCTCTAGGCCGGTAGAAATGAGGGACGGCAAATAATTTGTTTGAAATTCCAGCTATGGACAGCTTATTACAATTTCCTGCAGAAAGGGCGAGGTCAAGGCACACACAAACAGTTACGTCGCTTTTTTCGCCCTTTGCTCACACTTTTCTTTTTGAAGCAATTTCTTCGCCCCCGCTTTAAATTGTCCAGCTTTGATTTCAAGTTGGGCACCGACCTACGACACTGGCCACTTGCCGAGTTCAATTCCTTGGCCAGGATGGCCCACGAATCACCTTTTTCTTTGTTAGTAATCGGTTACGGTTAGTAATCGGTAATTTTTACTCTCTGCTTTATAAATGCATTTTAAAACTAATTCTAGCAACAAATTTTCCTTGCTAGCTACGAAAATTACGGATCGAAACCTTTTGACAGATGTCATTTTCCTCGTTTGAAAAAACAAAAGCTGCTGTTTGCAGCGGTCAGGGGTAGGGTGGTTAATAGTCGAACTATCTGTGGCCAATCGTGTGGATCGTTGCAAAACAATTTCCTCTGTTTACTAACGGTGACTTAACTGACAACTGAAAGACACATTTTGACAAACAGACCGTTAAGCCAACCCGTTAATATTAACAAGCCGTTTACTAACCGAGATTTTAACGAACCACTGAAAAACCGGCCCTTAGAGTTGAAAAGTTACAGCTTTAACAAAACAATAAAATGGTTTGGAGGTAGCAGAAAAAGAGGAATTAGAAACACGGTGATTCTGTATCCAGCTCAACAAAGCTATGTGGGCAGAGTTTCCCATATTGAAAAAGTAAGTTATTTCCCCTGATACAGCAGCCAACAAAGCGTTGCAAGAAAACATCTTGTATAGATTGAATGGAAAGCTTCCAAATAACAACAAATTAAGAAGTTTTGCTGCAAACAAACAAACAGAGATAAGGTAAAAGGTGTGAATATAGAAGCAGCAAAAACCCACGAGGTATCCGGTGGCTGGGAACAGGTTCCGTCCGTCGATCACGTGCCCCTTGTAGAACTCGTACTGCTCCTTCTCCACGGAGATTGTGAAGACGGTCTCGCGAGTCTTCAGCTCCGATTCTAGGTAGTAGTAGTCGGTGTACCAGTCGCGGTCGTGGTTCCAGTCGACCAGCGGCGAGATCATGGGCGTGCCGCGGCTCACGGGCAGCGGGACCGCGGGGTAGAGCGCGGCCAGCCGCAGCCCGGCGCCGTTGTTGCCGCCCACCGAGTACACTCTGTTCGGGAGGCGGGGACGGGCGGGTTTAGTGAGACAGTCGACACCGCAGTTTTTACTTTCTTATGACTCGTGTCTTTCCCTGATCTTATTGGATGAGCGTAGCCAGCGAAGCGAAGACTTCAATTTGACCACCCATAGAAAAAAAGTCCATGTGTTTGTTTTTCGTTTGTTTGTTTGTTTGTTTGTTTGTTTGTTTGTTTTTTTTTGTGTGTTTGTTCGCGCTCTACCGTCCAAACGGCTGGTCCGATTTTGATGAAATTTTTAGTGTACCTGAATTTGTTCTGAACTTAGACCCCCTGCGTTTTTCAGCTTGATAGCTTTAGGACTTTTCTCAAAAATCCATATTTACGAAAATTTTCAGATTTTTCGCCATCATTTCGCTGATTGTTTTTACTCTACTAGCTAAAATACCAAGCCGATTTAGATGAAATTTGCAGAATAGCTTTTGTATACCGTATACTCTATACTGGTTTACCAAGAAATATGTTTTATATGTTTTTAATACGTTTTTTAATCGTATTTTTCGATTAAATTTTCAGGTTTTATGCCGTTTTGCATATCTAAACAGTAATTACCCTTGCTTTTTCTTCAACAAACATTACAAATATGTTGACCGTAGTGAGATGTACCGTTAAAACAGTTTCCCTGCGATTTGAAATGGTTTTTATATGAAAATTATCGAAAACTCCATCTGTCGTCTAGGCTGGACAAAGTTTGACAGCTAGGAACTGAATTTGCTTGGCCGAAAATTAATTGCCTCTGGATTCGACGGGCTTTCACCAGAGGTAATTGTAATAATGCTTGAATCTTTGAATCTCTAGGTACAAATTCAAGTTGCAGTGAATTCGGCAAAAGAATCAGGACGTGTGTGGATTTATTCGCTTCCAAGAATCCTTTACTTAGCTTACATGCCAAAATTATGAATCAAATTTGATGAACTTTGGAAGATCAAAATCTGGGCTGGTATACACTATACCGTATACACTATATACTGGTATACAAAGAAATACGCTCATCCAACAACGCGTCCACAGGTAGCGTTCGGCGAAGCCCTAGTTATTATTGGGAATAGTTTTAGTTTGGGACCTAGCATTCAATAGCCAGTGAAATAGCTTTTCAGCAGGCTGGGAAGTCTTGTTGTAAATTCGGCTGTAAACATGTTAACTGGGGGATGAGCTGGGGATTTTGTGAGCAGCAAATACAATGAGGCTACTCCAAATTTCAACAAGTTTAATTTTTGACCAGATGCAATGTCGAAAACATTTTTGTTTGAGTTGTCTTTGGTAAATTGTTTCCAGTGGCCATGTCTCTAGAATCTAGATAGCTCGTTTCCCCTCTTCTTACGGACGTTATACTTCTGATGGTTTGTCGGGAAAAAAAATTCTACTCTTGTTCCTTCAATACACCTATTCTATTCAATCACAATTCTATCAAAATGAAGTCAGGATACCTGCTCGCAAAAGCCAGGCAGAGCAATTTGGGTTGTGATTTCCCTATCTTTCTTTGTTATTTAGCAGAGCTTATTATTATTTTTTTCAAAACTGGTAGTTTTTCCAGTGGGTATCTGACGTCTTTTTTCTTCGAGTGAAAATGGTCTTTTCTACACAAGGAAAAATACACAAAGAAAAGCCACTCTGAATTTGATTTCCCTATCTTCATTGGTTGAAAAGTTTGCCAAAAAATATTATTTGCTCTGCAATTTAACCAAGGAAGATGACGTCATACTCATATTTCTCTGAGTGAAATAGGTCTATTGTTTGGACACTCTTTCATCCAGTTGCATCCAGTTAATCCAGTTTCATCCAGAGGTTTTATGAAAAAAATCTGTAGGAGCTAAAACCCATCTACAGACAAAGCAGGATGCAAAGCACGTAACCCTGCATATTCCCCTGCATGATCTCTAGCCTTATAGACCATAATATGACAGACAAGGTTAGACTCACCTCCCGAGCGCCAGCAACAGCCCTTCGACGGCGTCCCGGCCGCGGCTGAGCAGCGTGACGTGCACGGCACGCTTCACTCTGCCGTCGCCACCGTTGCCATCGCCGTCGCCGCCGGTGACGTGAACCACGACGGCGTCCTTGGGGGCGGCGCGGAGGGCAGCGTCGAGGGGGGTGGGGGCGAGCAGGGAGCGCGCCAGGGAGGCGGCCGTCACGGGGCCGCCGGCGCCCAGCCAGCGCTGCGATCGCTGCAGCGGCGTCGGCAGGGTCTGTGCACGCGGACAAACGTTATTTTTACGGAGGGCTTAGGAGGGGGGACGTTGTTCCGAGAATACTCCTGTTCCGTTCGATCAGAATATTTCATGCAAATAGCTGCATGGTAACAATTTAATGTAGAGTTCTGCTGCTTGCCACATGAATTTTATTTTTCGTCATTGGCGTCATTTGCAATGTAACCAACAAAGATAAGGAAATCTCTTACTAACTTGCCGTTCATAGTGGGTAAGTGATGCCATTCTTCTGATTGGAGAAGGTCTATTGGCAGAATTTTGAATACAGTTTTCTCTTTGGTATCAGCAAGTGCAAAGCTGACAATTCTCTGTCTCAAAGTGAATTGGAACAAAGAGCCAGTACTCGTAATTCTAGTTTCTAGAACCCTCACAATGAAGGCATTTAAAATATGTATTTCAGCTCAGATATAATTCAGATTTACTTTCCGATAATTCCAAGTTAATTTTGGATTGGATATTTTGTTTCTAATAATAAGCACCGACCATTAGTGTCATTCAAACCTGAAAGCAAATACACGTTGCATGACTGTAGACACAAATTATAAGTAGCGAAATATCAATTACAAAATATGTATCCGTGCCAGGATTTGAATCCCAATCTTTACCTGACCGAGGCACTGCACTCATCCATTATGTCATACGGACAACCTAAAACCGACTGAGATAGAATCAGGACTTTAATGAACATAGAAGGCGCTGAATCTAGTGACGCTATGCTGCAATCACACACCAACAACTCGACTAACCCCGATTATAACGTGGCTCCATGGAGATAGAAGCAGGACTATGAATGAACATAGATGGAGGTGAATCTAGTGACGCTATGCTGCAATCACACACCAACAACTCAGCTAACCCCGATTATAACGTGGCTCCATGGAGATAGAAACAGGACTATGAATGAACATAGAAGGAGGTGAATGACGCTATGCTGCAATCACACACCAACAACTCAGCTAACCCCGATTATAACGTGGCTCCATGGAGATAGAAACAGGACTATGAATGAACATAGAAGGAGGTGAATCTAGTGACGCTATGCTGCAATCACACACCAACAACTCAGCTAACCCCGATTATAACGTTGGGATTCGAACCTACACCCACCAATTTTATTATTATTATTATTATTTTTATTTTTATTATTATTATTATTATTATTATTATTATTATTATTATTATTATTATTATTATTATTATTATTATTATTATTATTATTATTATTATTACTTTATTACCATTATTATTAGGTACTCTTATTATTTTTATTATATTATTGTTAAAACTGACGTTGTTCATACATGCACTCTGTACCTGTCACGAACAAAAATAAACAATACCAATACCAATACCAATACTCCTTGCATGCATCTACCGTACATGAACCGAGTATTTTCATTTAGAAAGTCGGGGTGGTTCAAAGCCGTAGATTGTAGAATTGAGAGTGTACGGTTTTGCTCTGTTAAAACCGCCGTTGTGGCGGTCCTAAAAAGGACCTTGTCAATTGTGGACGTTTCGTCCGCGATGGCGTGGACAACTTCAGGACTGTGATGATGAGCAGCCGCTGAATGCTGCTTTACGCGGACGAAACGTCGACAATTGACAAGGTCCTTTTTAGGACCGCCACAACGTTTTAAAAGAGCAAAACCGTACACTCTCAATTCTATTTTCATTTTGCCATCGTTGCAACCTCCTGATTCGTAGCATGAACCGTAATCCTCCGCCAATCCCCGGCCGCCCAGCGATCGGTACCTTCTCCAGCATCTTGGCGAGACGTTCCTCGCGCCCCTCCGCCCGCTGCGCGGTTGCGATCGCGAGCTGGAACGCGATGCGCATCGCCTGTCCGGCCGTGAGGCAGCCGGCCGCAAAGCCCGCCGCCAGCTCGCCGCTGCCGGCGCCCGTCGCCGCCGCGCACTCGACGCCCACCGCGCGCAGCACCGACACCAGCGCTATCTGTAGGGAACGTCGGGAACACTTCGGTTAAAGGCCCATACGCAACAAACTTATGCCGTAAGCTTAGACGTAAATGTAAAATATTTAGTACACTATAAACACTAAGAAACAATTTAACTGGGTATTGATTGCTAATTATTGTGTAATTTCTTAATTACTATGACCACTTCCAAAGTGACACCTAGATATTGCTTTAACAGACCATACAAATGCAATAAATTAATTTGCAAGCCACAGAAACAAATCTGCAGACGTGCTAACGTGCTAATGTGCTAACGTGCTAACGTGCTAACGTGCTAACGTGCTAACGTGCTAACGTACTAACGTGCTAACGTGCTAGATGAGGAAAAGACACAATTTGTCTCTTAAGAAATTTAGAACCCACGTGTATGACTTTTTAAGACTCATGTCTTTTCTTGTTGGATGAGCGAGCGAAGCGAGCGAAATCCTTCAATTTCACAACATAGGGGAAAGAAAAGCATTTGGATTTTTTTTTTTTTTTTTTTTGTAACAAAAACGAGCAGCCCTACTTAAAGGTCACAGATCCTTACGAAATTTGGCAAAAACGTTCGTGGTGACTCAGCGAGGTGCTGTATGGTTTTTGAGCAAAATCTGGTCAGCCATTTTGTTTTTATGAGCAAAAACCCGTTAATTTTTCAGTCTTTTGGTACTAGCTTCGTAACTAATTAACCGATCCGCACCAAATTTGGATTGAATATATATGATAACAAGTTAAACGAATTGCCTAAGTTTCAGATTCGTACATGAAGTATTTTGCTAATCAGAAAAAAAAAATTACTTAAATAAAAAAATATACATGATCATGAAAGCACCGTTTTCAACAATATGATTGTCAAATGTTTTCCGTTTGAATTTCCTCACAGAGATTACGGCTCGCTCATCCTGCAACGAGTGTAGGCTCTACTAATCGTTTACCTAGTCTTAGGCCCACAGCACAGAATACACAGAAGATTCACTCCCATGTTAAATCTGCTTCGCTTGATTTCAGCCAGAGACTATAAAGTCATTTATTTAGTTCTGGCTCTGTCTCAGGGTGAGCGCTGTTTTTAATTTCGTAAAAATCTTTGAGTTAGGTCAATAAAAACGTTGTACTACAGACCGATAATTTTCAAGCCAATGAGAGTTGTCGAAATCTCAAGGCATTACCCCTCTCTGGCTTTTAGCTAAGAGCGGCCGAGGAAGGGAGGGTGACCTCGGAATGAATGTCAATATTATTGTTACATACATGTGTACCGAACCCCAGAAACCGCTGGCACGTTATAAAATACCGTCTGGGCCATTACTGATAGTATGGAGTCTACTTCCACTCAGAATAATCGGATTAATAATCTGCAAAAACTTCTGCGACGTATATATATATATATATAAACTATATGTATATGTATGTTATGCAAGAGCCGCAGAAGTTTTTGCATATTATTATATATATAATATATATAATATATATATATAAAGTATATATATGTATACATATACATATAGTAAACATATAATTTCCCTATTTTCATGGTTTGATTGGTCCGATTGGGTTCATTTCTATCAGCACATAGCATGTATCTTTGAATCAAATTTCTACTGTGCTTAGTGGCAATTCTGCAGCGCATTTTCGATTACATCGAAGAAGTAGTTGCACGATCATGTTGTAAGCCGGTCTTATCTTGTGCCGAGTTTATTCTAAACATCGCTGAGCAGCCTTCCATCAGGCGGTAGCGAGTAGGCCGATAGCGAGCTACACGTTGACCTGCACACTGTCCCGGCGCTGAGCGTTACCCGCGTTGCCGACGTCGCGACGTTGGCTGGCTGGCTCTAGCTGTCTGCTATAATTGCTTTGCGTCTTCAAGCAGCAAGCTATCAACATTCATCTCACTTGTAACGAAATGTTTGTGCATGTTGTTTGCCCGTGCCCGTGCCGATGGGGAGCCGACTTTTCTCGCAACGAGGAAGCTTCCTGGACACCATAGTCGAATCGTCGAATACTTGCAGCTACGTCGTCCTGCCCTAGCGCGATCGTTCACACCTTCATCGTTCAAGCAATCGTGGGTGATAATCTCAGCGATCTCAGCTGTCCTCTCATCGCTAGACTTGCACGACATGAGGGTCGGGGGATACAATAATCAGCAAAGCAAAGATATTGGACGGGAAAGGGAATAACGAGTGCACGGAGGTCAGCCCGCACTGGGCCGACAGCACGAACCGGCTCGTGCTGGAGCCGGACATACCCGTAAACATTAAAAAAATAAGACACATGAAAATTAAGTGGCATATTTCGAACACTATGGCGTGTCTTCGGATTCTATTTTAAAGTTGATTTGTATTTCCCTATATTGGACATCCAAAATGATGACATATTTTGTCAAAGATATCGAATTGCTTCGATTACGCTAAGTCATATCGGCATCTTGCGATCGCCAGGGATATAAAACGCGGACAAAAATTGGAAGAAATCTTAATTGCCGCATCAAGATAAATCGGGGCGTGGATTCGATAACCGGGGTAGGTAGGTGACACTTGCCAAATGACTAATTTTCAACAAATTCAAGAAAAGAGTGTGAATCATCTGTGAGGCAAAAAATATTTGGGCGTTCGGATTCGCGCGATCAATCAAGCTACACTTCTCTTTTGTCAGTGGATTTAATTGTTAGTTCGTTGTTCAAGTAAGCAAAATATATATCGTGAGTGCTAAAAGATGAGTTAATTAGTTAGATTCCTCTCTATCAATCATACAATCGGAACAGACGACGATATGTAAACGATTGATTGATATGTGTCCCTTTCCCGAGACAGAATGTTTTGGTAGGTTGAGAAACCAGAAGAAACGCTATCGAAACAGCCGCTGCCGCAACTCGTGATCTAGAATTGCTGGCTAGCTAGCTATCTTCAAACTTGGAAATTAACAAATTGTCGCAGAAAGGGCTAAGAGAGGGAGAGAGCGAGACAGAGAGAGGAATGAGAGAGATCGGTGTGGGAACCCAATAAGCCGACAGGATGGCTGCTTGCTTGCTAGAGCCTTTGAAGGTCATTTCGGTTTACCCTCCCTCATTCCCTGTTTTCGCGTGTGTGACGCGCGGAGGACTTCACGAGGGGGACGGTCTGACGTAAGAGACGAGGAAGTCGAAATCAGAGCAAAAAAAAACAGCGTCCTCTCTGTACCCGAGCACGGAACTTATCGGAATTTTTTAATGATAAGCAATTATGAACCATGTCGCGCCGCAGCCGAAACTCCCATAAGATGAACCTTCTGTGTATTCTGTGCTCACAGCACATGCTTTCAGAAAAACTATTAAAACTGAGCATTTTATGAGGTTAAGGTTATTGTTGGTTCTTTTGTTTCGATTTGTTGCTCTTTGGCACTCGAGTTACGACCGTTGATAAAGCAGGCAGCACAGCTTTGTGAAACGTAGGGACTCGAGTTACGACCGTTGATAAAGCAGGCAGCACAGCTTTGTGAAACGTAGGGACTCGAGTTACGACCGTTGAAAAAGCAGGCAGCACAGCTTTGCGAAACGTCGGCACTCGAGTTACGACCGTTGATAAAGCAGGCAGCACAGCTTTGCGAAACGTAGGGACTCGAGTTACGACCGTTGATAAAGCAGGCAGCACAGCTTTGCGAAACGTAGGGACTCGAGTTACGACCGTTGATAAAGCAGGCAGCACAGCTTTGTGAAACGTCGGCACTCGAGTTACGACCGTTGATAAAGCAGGCGGCACAGCTTTGCGAAACGTAGGGACTCGAGTTACGACCGTTGAAAAAGCAGGCAGCACAGCTTTGCGAAACGTAGGGACTCGAGTTACGACCGTTGATAAAGCAGGCGGCACAGCTTTGCGAAACGTCGGAAAAAGCTTGAGTTTGGGACTTAGTATTCGATTACCCAGTGAAACATCAACAACCTTGCCTAACATTATTCCCGGTAAACGTGTCCGTACTTGCACGACGGCGGCGGCGACGGCACGATTAGCCGGCTCGTCCAGCGTGTCTGCGGCAACGAGGTCTCGCAGCGACACCGGCATCGCCGTGCCCAGCGCCGCCTGGCACTCGGCGACGGCGCCGGCGAACGGAGGCAGCGCCAGCAGCGCGCGGCCCATCCCCGGCCAGCGCAGCGTGTCCAGCGCCGGGATGGCGATCCACACAGGCCGCGGCGACTTGTCGTAGTACTGGAGGTGGGGCGGGGAGGGTTAGCCGGTTCCACGCAAGCTTTATTCCGAGCTTCGGAATTTTCTTTCGTGTGTAGCGTCAACGAATAAACGCGAATTCGATTTATAGTAGGTATCGAAAAATCAACTACAAACTTTGTATCCCTAGCGGTACATCGTTTATCCCATTACGGATACAAATTTTTGAATTGATAATTTGTTAGTAGCAATCATTATCTACGGTACATGCAACGAGTATTTGCATTTACTGTCAAATCACAAAACTTTGTTTTTCTAAGCTTTTATTTTAGTTAGCATAGGAAATACATATTTGAGTATAGCCCAATTGTTTTGCTACTCGTTCAGATCTCCTTTGGAACTGGAATTAATTTAATAAATGTAAATATCAAAACACGAAAAACGTCTAGTCTGATGATTATTAGAAACGAAATATCAATTCCAAAATTTACATCCGTGTAGTGCAGTGTCCCGGATAGATAAAGACCCGGATTCAAATCCCGGTACGGATGTAAATTTTGGAATTGATATTTCGTTTCTAATAATCATCATCTACCGTCCATGCAACGAGTATTTGCATTTAGGATTAAATTCACACTAACGTCTAGTCTGGATCGGCTCTCAGATGAGAAAAGTGAAAACAACCGCTGCCGCAACAATCGACTCTCTCCCCACGGACTGGGAGGCTTGTTGCCATCGGCAACTCCCCGGGGAAGCAGTTCCTCGGAACAGGTCTATTGTTTGCTCACCTGCACGTGCCGGACAGGCTTGCCCCCGCCGAGGATGGCGAATCCCCGGTAGACGTGCGCTGGCGTCTCGTGCGCCGCCACCGCGTGGTACAAGTACGCCAGCTCGGCGTCGACGGGCCGCGAAGTCAGCTACAGGCGGAATTCAAACGTGTATGGTTAGTAAATTTAACATGTATAACGCACCCTGTACAATGTGCCAACATTGGTGGAATGGTTGATTTAGTAGCAAAAAACTGTAAGAACGCTAAATTAATCATCATAAAAAATGCTGTGAAAGCAACTTAATGAAGAAAAATGAAAAAAAAAACACATCATCGATCATCATGGTAACATTGGCAGGGGCGGAACTAGGCGCCCGCAGGGCCCGCGGCCGCGGGCGGGCCCAGGCCCGTCTACGGCCGCGGGGGGGCCCGTCGGTTGTCACTAAATCTGAAACACGTTTACTCATTTTTGCGATACTTTCAGGGTTATTCACTCTTGTTTCACGCCAACTGCAGATTCAATGTGTGAGGCAGACTGGTCCAGTACGCGGGGGGCCCTTTTCGAGTCAGGTCAAATTTGGTACACGAAGGTTTCGCTTGATAAGGAGTAAAATATCAGAAAATACGAAAAACTACAGAAAAACATTTTCAATTACATTAGTAGGTATACGCAAGGATCACGTATAGTGATTGAAAGTGTTTTATATGTACCTACTCAGACGCTCTGAATTTTTATTTCCAGGAAAGGTCTATCCTGCTTATCATATTGCAAGATAAAACTTGGAAATGTGGTTCACCGAAAATATCGAGCTGATTTTCCAAATCCGTCAATTTGAAATAGCTTTGCAATATGCTTAAAATTCTTGCTACAACGCATAGATTTGCTCTAAAAAAGGCCAATGATTCAAAATTTTATGGGGGGCTGAAAAACTTGTCGCCTTTGGGAGAGGAGGAGGGCCTTTTTGTCCACATCTGCGGGCGGGCCCGTGAATCGTTGTTCCGCCCCTGAACATTGGTTGAAGAAAAAGTTGATTACATAGAAAAAAAATGCAAAAAAGCTCAAGAAGCACCATAAACTGCTAGAAAAGCGAATTATTCAAGTAAAGTGAAACTCAAAACGTACCTACGTCATCGATCATTTTGGCCATATTGGTGGAAGGAAAAGTTGATTTAGTTGCAATATACTGAAAAATGCTCAAAAAGCATCACAAAACCGTCGTGAAGAGACTTTGTCAAGAAAAAGAAAAGAAACGTACGTCATCGATCATGTTGACGACGCTCTTGCGCGTCCGCCCCGAGATTACGACGAGCCGCGGCAGCTTGTCCGCGGGCGCGCCGCCGTCCACCTTGGTCTTGTCGTTCCATCGCAGGCAGACGTGAGCGTTGGCGCCGCCGAAGCCGAACGAGTTGACGCCGACGAGCCCGCCGTCCCACGGCTGCGGCTCCGTTACCACCTGCCGCATGTCAACGCTGTCAGCTCACCGCGACCGGCACAATGTCAAGACACTCGGCTCTCTGGAAGGTGTTTGAGTTGTTGGGCTCCGTGGAGATAGAATCAGGACTATGAATGGACATAGAAGGAGGTGAATCTAGTGACGCTATGCTGCAATCACACACCAACAACTCGACTAACCCCGATTATAACGTGGCTCCATGGAGATAGAAACAGGACTATGAATGAACATAGAAGCCGGTGAATCTAGTGACGCTATGCTGCAATCACACACCAACAACTCGACTAACCCCGATTATAACGTGGCTCCATGGAGATAGAAACAGGACTATGAATGAACATAGAAGGCGCTGAATCTAGTGACGCTAGGCTGCAATCACACGCCAACAACTCGACCAACCCCGATTATAACGTGGCTTCATGGAGATAGAAACAGGACTGTGAATGAACATAGAAGCCGGTGAATCTAGTGACGCTATGCTGCAATCACACACCAACAACTCGACTAACCCTGATTGGGGTGTTTAGTAGGCTTGTTTTTAAGTAGTTTTGTCTAAGAAACCATAGCGCAGTGATGTTTTCATGTAGACAGCCACTGTCTGCTTCTGTGTTGTGCTAAAAGTATCTCTGTTCCTGTGCTAATGCTGTATGCTAGTGCTAACGTCTATTGTGATTTGTGAATGGATCTTTAAGCAGATTGTATTTTCCTGTGCATAGCACTGTCAAGACTACCCTGTGATAAACCTTGTGGGAGTGACAAATTCTCCTTAAAACAGCTCATGTTAGCTTCTGTGATTAGCTATAACTGTTCCTGTGCCATGCTAAGTGCGCTACGCTTGCGGTAACGTCCATCGCGAGCGAAGCAATCACCTGTAGACGGCCGTCCATGAGTCCGGTGATGCTGGCCTTGGGCTGCCGGAAGTTGATGTTTGGCGGGATGAGGCCGGTCTCCATCGCGATGATGACCTTGGCGATGGAGCAGAGCCCGGATGCTGGCTCCGTGTGTCCCATGTTGGACTTGATGGAGCCGATCGGCAGCGGAGTGTCGCGGCCGGGGCAGAACACGGAGACCAGCGCAGCACACTCCTCGGGGTCACCGACCTGACGATGTCGGGATCGGTTTAGAAGATGTAGATGGTACGTAGCTAAGTAGGTTGGTAGGTTGGTATACTAGGTAGATAGATAGATATAGAAGGTAGATAGGAAGATAGAAGGTACATATAGAAGGTAGATAGGAAGATAGGAAGATAAGTGGATTGGTAGAAAGGTCATCTTAAAGGGATGCTCTCATCTTGAAAATACAATTAATCGTTGATGTGAGACATGATTTTGAATACGCAGAAGAAAAAATGACAGGAATCGGACAAGATTTCGGCATTATATATTTTTTTTACTGAAATCCCGAGCCTTGACCGCGCCCCCTCACGTGACGTCAACAGTGGCATAGTTGTATGACACCTGTACACACTGCGGCGGGTCGGCAAGTGCGCGGTAGGGCAATCGCTACTTGCAACATCTTCCGTGTTGCCTTTCGACGTCGTATTTTAGTCTTCGGTATGTCCTGGGTGAAAGCATTCTTTGCTTGAGATGACCCCCGCAAACGCAAAATATGAAAACAGGGTCACCAAGCATTCCCAGAACACACAAAGTCTGTTCAGCGCAAGGTTCCTTTTCACCGACGTCCGTCGTATCGTCACTCGAATAATCTTCGTCGTCGAAGTTTGGCTGAGAATTCTTATCTAAATTCTAAATCGCTAGTATCATCTTTGAAAACTGTTTTCTACATCTTCAATGATTTGGTTACGAAATATTTCGCTCCCTATTTCACATTGAACCTCAACTTCACAATATGTCAAATATTGCCTCCGACTTCGAGTGTCCGATTGTTGGTGATCTATTGTCGGAACTCGAACGGCACGGCGAGCCGTTCCATTGTTGCTGTCTTCCGCGCCGGGGTTGATTGTTGGCAGCTGCCACCCGCCGTCGCCCTTCGCCTTCTTTGCCTGACTTGAAGACGCAATTGCTACCTCCACAATTCCATGTAAAATGTTTTCTGTGGACTTTTTGGCCACGTGCGTTGTCTTACGAGTTACGGCGCTTTGAGGCAAACTCTTCTACTCCCACCAATCTCACTGCCGGTACAGAAGTGTCTCTAAGAACTCGCTTGGCTTTCCAATCGGGAAAAAGTTCAGATTTCAGTATGACACTGGTCTCATAATTGTGTTTTAGGAAGTGCTCTGAGCACACGCGCGTATACTTGCTTGGCAAAAAATTTGCTCATTTTTCTCGAATTACCCACTGCTAAAGTTTGCCAGGAGAGTTGTGAAATGGCAGATGAGAATGGAAATGCGGAGTAGTTCAGAGCCGTGTTTGGTGGACTGGAGAATGTACGGTTCTGCTCTGATAAGATGCGTTTGTGGTCCTGATAAGGACCCTGACGATTGTCGACGTTTCGTCCACGTTGGCGCGGACAACGTGGACGAAACGTCGACAATCGTCAGGGTCCTTATCAGGACCACAAACGCATCTTATCAGAGCAGAACCGTACATTCTCCAGTCCAAAGATGAGAATGTTTACCGGAGTCATTGCTACACTTGAACACCTTCAGCATGCTTTCAAAAATAAATCCAAGTTGATCGAGTAATTTGTCACCGACAACCGAATGATTATGAGCGACGCGCGATGTGGCTTGCCGAGGCGGCCGATTGCCGAGCGCCGCTTATGACGTCACAGAAGGCTCGCGCCAGATTTAAAATCTGTCAGAAAAATCTTGTTTTTCGCAGGATTTCTTACTTTTCTGTTTCTCTTTTGCTATTCCATGGGTTAAAATGTCATTATCTTTCATTTGCACGCTACATTTGACAAGATGAGAGCTTTCCTTTAAATAATATTTAATGACAGTTGTCATATAAAAGAGTAACTTTCACGTGAAAGCTGCACTTGTTAAATTTACCTTACGTCACTTTGCCTCTTGTCAGTAACCCTATTCACGATCTATTTCAGTTTCTAGTTGTGCGGAGTTGGGAAAATATTGGCTTTTGTTTCGATTGGAAGTATCGGGAACAAAAGCCAAAATTCACCCAATTCCGCAGGATTGGAAAATAAAAAGAAAATGATTAGGAGACCAGGAAGATAAATGTTTAAAAACAGAGTCGGACAGAGTCGGTGAATTCGAATTGTGGCTCTAAGCCGACAAAATCGTATCCACCGACCCTGCCCGTTGTTCAGGAAATCGCCAACACCGTGCCCCCACTCACGGTGGTGCCGGTGCCGTGAGCCTCGACCCACGCCAGCGACGCAGGGTCGAAACAGAGTCGGTGAATTCGAATTGTGGCTCTAAGCCGACAAAATCGTATCCACCGACCCTGCCCGCTGTTCAGGAAATCGCCAACACCGTGCCCCCACTCACGGTGGTGCCGGTGCCGTGAGCTTCGACCCACGCCAGCGACGCAGGGTTGAAACAGAGTCGGTGAATTCGAATTGTGGCTCTAAGCCGACAAAATCGTATCCACCGACCCTGCCCGTTGTTCAGGAAATCGCCAACACCGTGCCCCCACTCACGGTGGTGCCGGTGCCGTGAGCCTCGACCCACGCCAGCGACGCCGGGTCGATCTCGCACTCGTCATAGAAGTCGGCCAGTAGGCGGCGCTGCATGGCCGACGACGGGAACGTGATGCCCTGCTCCTTGTAGCCGTCGTTGTTGGTCTTCGAGTAGACGACCGTGGCGTAGACGCGGCGCGCGTCGCGCGACTTCTGCAGGAACACCGCCGAGACCGCCTCGCTCCGGCTGTAGCCGTCCGCTGCGGCAGTCAACGGGGTACGATCAGTCGGTGTGGGGAGCCACCGAGACTAGGTCTTGATTATTTGAAACGAAATATCAATTGCCAAATTAACATCCGTGCCGGGATTCAAATGTAAATTTGATGTAAATTTTGGAATTGATATTTCGTTTCTAATAATCATTGTTTATTGTACATGCAACGAGTATTTGCATTTAGGATTAAATTGACACCAATACAAGCGTATCCAACGTCATAATCGGGGTTAGTCGAGTTGTTGGTGTGTGATTGCAGCATAGCGTCACCAGATTCACCGGCTTCTATGTTCATTCATAGTCCTGTTTCTATCTCCATGGAGCCACGTTATGATCGGGGTTAGTCGAGTTGTTGGTGTGTGATTGCAGCATAGCGTCACCAGATTCACCGGCTTCTATGTTCATTCATAGTCCTGTTTCTATCTCCATGGAGCCACGTTATAATCGGGGTTAGTCGAGTTGTTGGTGTGTGATTGCAGCATAGCGTCACTAGATTCACCACCTTCTATGTTCATTCATAGTCCTGTTTCTATCTCCATGGAGCCACGTCATAATCGGGGTTAGTCGAGTTGTTGGTGTGTGATTGCAGCATAGCTTCACTAGATTCACCGCCTTCTACTATGTTCATTCATAGTCCTGTTTCTATCTCCATGGAGCCACGTTATAATCGGGGTTAGTCGAGTTGTTGGTGTGTGATTGCAGCATAGCGTCACTAGATTCAGCGCCTTCTATGTTCATTCATAGTCCTGTTTCTATCTCCATGGAGCCACGTTATAATCGGGGTAAGTCGAGTTGTTGGTGTGTGATTGCAGCATAGCGTCACTAGATTCACCACCTTCTATGTTCATTCATAGTCCTGTTTCTATCTCCATGGAGCCACGTTATAATCGGGGTTAGTCGAGTTGTTGGTGTGTGATTGCAGCAAAGCGTCACTAGATTCACCGCCTTCTATGGTCATTCATAGTCAAATACAAGTCAAATACACTTAATATCATTTCCATAGATGGTTGTCCGTGTAGCATAATGGATACGTGCAGTGCCCCGGACAGGCAAAGGCCCGGATTCGAATCCCGGTCGGATGTAAATTTTGGAATTTCGTTTCTAATGATCATTGTCTACCGTACATGCGACGAGTATTTCCATTCAGGTTTAAATTCTCACAAGAGACTAGGTCTTGTTTAATTGATGAGCGTAACGAGCGTAGCGAGTGAAGCGAAATCTTCAATTACACTTTACTGCTAAAAAAATCCGGAATGTTTTTTTTTTGTTTTTTTGTTTGTTTTTTTGTTTGTTTTTTTTGTTTTTTTTGTGTGTTTGTTTGCACGATTCCGGTCAAACGCCAAAACGGATTTTGATGAAAATTTCGGTGAACCTTCGTTTTCTCTGAACTTAGATCTGCCACGTTTTTGAAGCAATTCGGACGAGTAAATTTTATGTTAATAAGTTTTTACGAAATTTTTCAGTTTTTCCAAAACACGTTTTCCACTCTAGAGGCCAAGGATCTCCATATAATTTGACGAAACTTTCCAGATATGTTGGCCCCCGCGATTTAATGTTTGTGTACAAATTTGATTGTTGTATGTTTAGCGCTTTTCTTGGAAATGGCGCTTTTATGACGCTTTTTTAGCGATTATGCAGTTTTTTGCAACTAAATCAACTTTATCTTCAACCGATTTTGACAAAATTTACTGCGTGCATTATAAATCGTAAAAAGAAGATACTGTGTTAATTTCAAGGAAATCAATTGAGTAGTTTTTCTTTAAATCGATTTTTAAGTTTTGAAATATTCAATGTCATTGAGAAAGCTGCTAAATTAACGCCGAACATTTTAAATTGATCATAAAAGCCTCTAGGCTATGCGCACACGCAATATAATCGCGTTGTGGGTGAACTTAAGTATTACGCTCATCCACAACACGATTATATGAGTGTTCACATAGCCTAGTTTTAGAAACGAAATATTCATACCATAATTTGTATCTGTACCGGGATTTGAGCCCGGACCTTTTCACCTGTTTCACGTAACCGCACTTTAACGGCACCGCGGCCGGAGCAAACGCTCACCGTCCTGGTCGAAGGTCTTGCACCGCGCGCCGGAACTGAGCACTCCCAGGCGGAAGAACTGCATCGACAGGTTGGGCTTGAGCACGAGTGCGGCGCCCGCCACGATGGCCTGGTCGCACAGGCCGTCGCGGATCGCGGCGTACGCGTTGTCCATGGCGTAGAGGCTCGAACTGCAGGCCGAGTCCACGGTGTAGGCGGGGCCTGCAACGGGGAAACGGTCTGCGGTGAGTGCACTGATCTCGGTTACCTGGTACCTGGTGATATACAGTAAGCCACATTGAGCCACTTTGGGCAACCTTCTCCTACTCCCAATTGTCATTGTTAGTTAAAGAAAGGCATGTTTATATATATTATATATGCACTTTCCAGTGCATATTCACTTTCCAGACATATTCCAGTGCAGTTCCAGACTGCTTTCCAGCAGTCATGCTGAAATAGCAGGAATTATGAACTGAAAATATTAATATAAAATCATTAAATTGTTTCTTAACCATATTAACCTTTTGATTTGAACATTGGATGAACATTGTAAGTAGGAGAATTGGTGCCCCAAAGCAGCATCAAAGTCTCTCCATGGCTTGCTATCCATGGCTAGAAAGATCAGTGGGAAGATAATATGATAAAGTGGCTCAATATGGCATCAAAGTCTCGCTGTACGAAGCGCTATCCATGGCTGTAGAGATCAGTGGGAAGACATGATAAGGTGGCTCAATACGGCATCAATGTCTCACTGTACGAAGCGCTATCCATGGCTATAGAGATCAGTGGGAAGACATGATAAAGTGGCTCAATACGGCATCAAAGTCTCGCTGTACGAAGCGCTATCCAGGCTATAGAGATCAGTGGGAAGATATGATAAAGTGGCTCAATATGGCATCAAAGTCTCGCTGTACGAAGCGCTATCCATGGCTATAGAGATCAGTGTGAAGACATGATAAAGTGGCTCAATACGGCATCAAAGTCTCGCTGTACGAAGCGCTATCCATGGCTATAGAGATCAGTGGGAAGACATGATAAAGTGGCTCAATACGGCATCAAAGTCTCGCTGTACGAAGCGCTATCCATGGCTATAGAGATCAGTGGGAAGACATGATAAAGTGGCTCAATATGGCATCAAAGTCTCACTGTACGAAGCGCTATCCATGGCTATAGAGATCAGTGGGAAGACATGATAAAGTGGCTCAATATGGCATCAAAGTCTCACTGTACGAAGCGCTATCCATGGCTATAGAGATCAGTGGGAAGACATGATAAAGTGGTTCAATACGGCATCAAAGTCTCACTGTACGAAGCGCTATCCATGGCTATAGAGATCAGTGTGAAGACATGATAAAGTGGCTCAATACGGCATCAAAGTCTCGCTGTACGAAGCGCTATCCATGGCTATAGAGATCAGTGGGAAGACATGATAAAGTGGCTCAATACGGCATCAAAGTCTCGCTGTACGAAGCGCTATCCATGGCTGTAGAGATCAGTGGGAAGACATGATAAGGTGGCTCAATACGGCATCAATGTCTCACTGTACGAAGCGCTATCCATGGCTATAGAGATCAGTGGGAAGACATGATAAAGTGGCTCAATACGGCATCAAAGTCTCGCTGTACGAAGCGCTATCCAGGCTATAGAGATCAGTGGGAAGATATGATAAAGTGGCTCAATATGGCATCAAAGTCTCGCTGTACGAAGCGCTATCCATGGCTATAGAGATCAGTGTGAAGACATGATAAAGTGGCTCAATACGGCATCAAAGTCTCGCTGTACGAAGCGCTATCCATGGCTATAGAGATCAGTGGGAAGACATGATAAAGTGGCTCAATACGGCATCAAAGTCTCGCTGTACGAAGCGCTATCCATGGCTATAGAGATCAGTGGGAAGACATGATAAAGTGGCTCAATATGGCATCAAAGTCTCACTGTACGAAGCGCTATCCATGGCTATAGAGATCAGTGGGAAGACATGATAAAGTGGTTCAATACGGCATCAAAGTCTCGCTGTACGAAGCGCTATCCATGGCTATAGAGATCAGTGTGAAGACATGATAAAGTGGCTCAATACGGCATCAAAGTCTCGCTGTACGAAGCGCTATCCATGGCTATAGAGATCAGTGGGAAGACATGATAAAGTGGCTCAATACGGCATCAAAGTCTCGCTGTACGAAGCGCTATCCATGGCTATAGAGATCAGTGGGAAGACATGATAAAGTGGCTCAATATGGCATCAAAGTCTCACTGTACGAAGCGCTATCCATGGCTATAGAGATCAGTGGGAAGACATGATAAAGTGGTTCAATACGGCATCAAAGTCTCGCTGTACGAAGCGCTATCCATGGCTATAGAGATCAGTGGGAAGACATGATAAAGTGGCTCAATACGGCATCAAAGTCTCGCTGTACGAAGCGCTATCCATGGCTATAGAGATCAGTGGGAAGACATGATAAAGTGGCTCAATATGGCATCAAAGTCTCACTGTACGAAGCGCTATCCATGGCTATAGAGATCAGTGGGAAGACATGATAAAGTGGTTCAATACGGCATCAAAGTCTCGCTGTACGAAGCGCTATCCATGGCTATAGAGATCAGTGGGAAGACATGATTAAGTGTCTCAATATGGCATCAAATTCTGACTGTAAGAATGAAGCACTATCCACTGGCAATTCAGTGACGATTGATGATTTTGTAAATTTATTCAGAACATCATAAAGTATGAGCTAAACCTATACGAGTGACCGACTGAAATCGAGGTTGGTTCCGGGCTTACGCTACCGTTAAACGATGAAGTTAAAACTAAATTAGTAATAACCCGCTGACTTTCAGAAATTTACTGCTGCATTTGAGTGATTCACTGCTGCGTTGCTGCTATTTACCGTTGACCTGCAGCCAGTATGCGATGCGCGCCGAGTACGAGATGCGCGTGGAGGCGAGCAGGCAGCGGCCGTTGACCGGACGGGTGTCCAGGTAGAGGTTCGGCTCGGACTCGGAGAAGCACGCGCCCACGAACACTCCCGTCCGCGTGCCGCGCAGCTCCGCCGGGTTCACGCCTGCACAAACGCAAACGAAAAAAAGAAAAGAGCTAATTATATTTTTTTTCAGACCGGTGGTAGGTTCCAGTGGGTATCTGACGTCATTTTTCTCCTAGAAAAAGTGGTTGTTGAAATAATACAGATAATTCCAACCACTGTCAGGTGCAAGCTGCTAGCACCGCATTGCTGCTGGCTAGAATGAGTAACGTCGCCAAACGGCCGGCAAGCCAACGTTACCTGCGTCGACGATCGCCTCGTAGCTCTTCTCGAGGAAGAGTCGGGTCATCGGGTCGAGTCCGTGCGCCTGCGCGGAATGGATGCTGAAGAACGACGCGTCGAACTTGGACAGCCCGTTCATCTTGCCGCTCGCCTTCGGCAAGTCCGGGTTCACTGCACACGCAGAGAGATTATTAGTATTATTTATTGATAAATGATTACAATCAGGTTTGGACATTCATACTTCATGTCATTTTGTTTGGCCTAGCCTAGCTACAATCCCATATCCCATTCTTATCCCTTCCTTAAATTTCGTCACAATTTCCGTCATCTCAAAAAAAATATAAAAAACAATGTTCTCAAAAGAAGTAGGTTCTTAACCTAAAGCAATTAAATTTTCACACAGTTGTCATTTACTAGGTGATTAACATATCTGGAAAGTTTAGTGAAATTATGCAAAACCGTTTGGCCTGTAGAATGAAAAACTTGATGAAGTTTTGGTGAAAAACTTGGTGAAAACTTGGTGAAAAAACACTGAAATATTTCGTAGTGAACTGATTTTTGAAGAAAATTTGTAAAAGAAATATGAGCTGAAAACATTCAGCTGAGAGATTGTTGAGAGATTTTGAAGGCATCATCTTAACTCTTATCAGATCGGTAACATTTAGTTTTGCCGGTCTAGAGCAAAAATAAATAAAGAAGATAAAAAAAGTTTTTCTTTTTGCTGCGATTAGCTTCACCCACTGCACGTATTACGCTTACCAATAAGCTAATTAAATTATTCAAATGTGCTTCAAAGTGATGAAAACCCTCGCGAAAATCGAAAAGGATCTAAGACCAACCGGGTGGTCACAACGTGCCATGGTGCTCAACATGAATAATAAATTGATAAACATCTTTGATGAATACGATGCATGAACCAAATTCTCAAAGATAGCCAAATGACCAATATGACCACTGCCTCCATGCTAAACATGATGCTAAACATGATGTCGCATTTCATTGGGGTTGCAGTCAAAGTTACAGCCCTTTCAGACGTGCTGCCATGTGGCATTTAGCAATTTTAGTGGTTTGCATTGAGCTCAAGGTTTGGGCATTCGACTTCCCAATCTCTAATGGCAAACACGCTAATATCATTGATCTCTGATCAA
This sequence comes from Nemurella pictetii, assembly GCA_921293315.2. NCBI lineage: Eukaryota > Metazoa > Arthropoda > Insecta > Plecoptera > Nemouridae > Nemurella > Nemurella pictetii. The sequence continues at coordinate 11,113,658 of OV121123.1, read as the reverse complement.
TTCTTGGTCGGATTTAATCAGAATAACCCCTTGCATTCGATAAGATGTCAAAAACACAGCGCACGTGCCGTTGGCACATCGTCAATTCTCACACTTCAATAACAAAGACATGAAAACGCACTAATAATGTTGATATATTCATCGACATTGCATAACTTTATACGCGCGATCATTTTGTGAGAAAACCAGTATGTGGCGACGTAGAAGAGACGCGGCGGAATTCTCAATGCAAACATGGTGCCCTGTATTACGTGACCTGACACCAAGGGCACTACATTTCGGCATTCTCGACATGCTTCTGTCATTTTAGGCCAGAAAAAAAAATTCGGAATCTCACAAACACGGCCGGTCGTGATGTCTCACACTCACTCTAATCACGGAGATTCATATTAAGGCCTTTCTTTCATTTGTTAACTGACAGGATACCTTCGAGTCGCGGATTGTTATTTCTGCTCTACAAAATATATAGTCTAGAGCTGAGATACTGGACTTTCATATCCTCTCTAAACTACGTGAAAAATACAAGTGACTGATTAAGTTCACCAAACTTCCCAGCGAGTGTTTGAATTTCGAAAGTCTTCTCGACAGCTCTTCCTGAGACTAGCTCCAAGCCCAAATCAGTGTCCAAGTCTCGTGTTTCGCATTTATTTATTATTTTTCCGGTAAAAACAGTGAGAAAAAATGAAATTCTCATTGAGTACCATATGGAGGAATGAAAAGTAAAAAAAAAAATGGAAAATTTTATTTTCGACGAATTTTATCAACTATAACCGAACTTTCATGTCCCTGTACAATCCTACACCCAAAATTTGTCAAAAAATTCCCGATTACTTAAAACTCAAGTTGAGTTGTCTGTGGCACATAAACCAAAATTCGTCGCAGAATTTTGACTATATACTACTCTTAACAATCCATTGACTTGGCTTAGGCCGTAGCTTCTCGTAGCCCATAGCATATCCTGCCGTATCCTATGAAATATAGAGATAAAGCATGCCTTAGGGTCGGGCATATACATGCCCAATGGGCATATAAGACACCCACAGGGTCCAGCGCAGGGCGCTACTACTGATAAAGTATCGGACAAACGCGATCATAACCAACAGAAGCGTTGATCACTTTCTCAAGAGGACTGCCGAATATCTCTCCCGAAGCAAATCTCACAGCACAATATCACACAATATACGCCACGAGCCACGTTACTATATCTCACTAAACGGTTTGGCAACGTTAGAAACACCGGTTATCGTGAGATCACCGAAGTTAAGCAACATCGCACTGATTTAGGTGTTTTATGGGTGACCATCATGCACATGATCAGTACTGTTCGGGAGAGAGGTTGGAGGGTTATAAGTTAGTACGACAACTTCACTCGCCTTGCTTATCAACCTCTCGACAGCAAGGATTAGTGGAGGAATTCTCCGTCCTTCGGAAGGGACGTAAAGCCGGAGGTCCCCTTGGTGCTTTTCGACAGGAGTGGCTACGTGCCGGCACCGAGTTTCCCCTCCTCCCTTCTAGGCTAGGGTAGGTTCATCATATCCCCCTTTCGTTCACTAACGCCTTTAGATCAGTGCCAAAGGGCCAGTTGTCAAAACAGTGCGTCGTTAAACACCAATAATCACTCAATCAATCATCAATCATACCTTTGTCCAGATCCCAGCGCCGGTTGTCGCTGGTGATGAGATCCTTCTTCCCGAACAGGTTGTCGCGCAGCTCGTGTACGTTCTCGCTCTCCGGGAACCTTCCGGTCAGTCCGGTGATGCAGATTTCCTCCCCGGGCGGCGCGTGGGCCAACCGCCGGCCTGCCGCCAGCTCATCCGACAGTTCGGGGGTATTCGGCGGGTGCTCGGGCGAGATCGGCTGCTCCGTGGACAGCGTGTTGGGCGCCATTGTTGCGTGGCTTTCGTTTTTGTAGGTTATAGGCTGGTTTTGGTAGATGTTTCGGCCCGTACGGACGCTGCGGGCTTACTGAAGGCGGCGTCTTGTGTTGTGTCGGCGTCGGTAGAACTGTGAATGGACGGCCGATGGTTTGATGATTTGTAGCTGTCGCGTTATGGATATGACTTTGTTTACTACTTGTTAATACACTGTTTTTTTTTTAATTCCAACAATTGCCTCTGCGGTTTCCGTTCGATGGTTATTTGTTGATTAACATATATAAATACGCATATACAGGAGTGTCGCAGTGATATAATACTTACCAATTATCCTCGGTTAGAATTCACACATTAATTCCGATTAATGCTCAGTGTTTGCTTCTTTCAGACAATAGCGAATTATTGTCTGCGGTTATACTTGCTATATGTTGCGGATTATGTTTTAGCAGTTCTCTGCTTCTACGCGCTAGGAAGAAAGTGACTTAACTGCTTGGTCTTAAATTGGTATTAAAGAGACGAGCTTAAAACGGAAAAACCGGACGCAGAATCTTAATTCCGAATGACACTTATTATATGGTGCGATCCAGGATTAAGATTACTGTTAAGAGAGATAACAGACTTTAATTTAATTTTTCAACACTCACTTACCACTGTAAATGAACGACACACACAAGATATCTGCACTTGAATTAACAGTGAATAAAAAGGTGCCACCGAGCTTATATACGTAGGAAGCGCAAGCGTCCCTAATTTACAACAATTAACATTGCATAATTTCCATTCACTATTATGAAAAACATCTCAAAATTATTCCACGGACTGCTGCGACATTGAAACTCTTACATGAATATTGAAACTATCTTCTAATGAACACAATCGAATTTGGTAATTGTTTGCCATGGGTAATCGAACGGACGCCCAACATCTGCATAGGTAATCGGGGGGCAACGATTTCGGTGGGAACCATCGGGGACAATGACTCGCGTACAACTGCTAGCGCGGACAGCGTAGCGCAAGCAACAATCGCGGAATCGGCGAGCCACAAGCATTGATTAGAATACGGGCGAGCGTGTCCTCAGCAAAAGGCGATGGAGGACGCATGCGGCACGGTGTGCTGTGCAATGCGCAAGCGATGCGGCTCGCGACATCCGGAAGCGCGACTTATGCTTGACGTACACACGGATCAATGTTTGGATCAAGGACGTGACGTCAAATTATTTTAGACGTGAAAAAGCTATTCCAAAATTATACTTTACTTAATTTTAATTGACAATTGACGTCTGCAACTTTGACGAATAAAAGCTATACTTCCGGTATTCTCATACTGAGCGTCTCCGTGCTGAAATACTATAACTGCGTGGTTATAATCCTTCGATGATTATTGACTCTGTTTCAGTCATTCGGAAATTCAAGTTAACGCTTCAGTTCATGTCTAGGTTTATGTAAAGGTACCAACTGCATTTAAAAAACGCGCTTGCAGTCAAAAGATCACAAACTTAATCTTGAGTAAAGTGATGGATATAGCTATACATAATGGCGTAAATTAACACTTCCACCATCAGACCATGATTTCCGCAAGGTCTATGAAGGACCTTGAGAACTATCGCGGAATCCTTGACCTCCAAGCAAGCAAACACAATTAGCCGAGAATAGAATAAAAAACGCACTATCGAGTTTATTATCAGTGTCGCCTGATGCTGACTAAACGCTATCGAATCTATTAAAACTAGAAAACTCCACGACCTCTAATTGAAGTCACGTTGAGGACGAGCGAAAGAAGTTGCTTCTTTTCGACAATATATTTACATCGAATAACAGCATAACGTAAAACATCGCTTAGAGAATATTCAATTACATATATAAGCATCTTTTTATCATTTGAGTTGTGTTTGGAGGGATTTTGTAGACGCCCTGAAGTTATGCTCAACAATTTAAGTCACACGTTTTTCCTCGAGCAATGAGGCACAAAATCATTAACTCGAAATGAAATTTTCACAAGTTACCGTCAGGTATAAAGTACCAAATAAAACAAACGTGTTCGTTTAAAAAGAGGTGACGTCGCTTTACTAGAATATTGGCATAAAAATCGTCAACATAACACTAAAGAGATGAGAACAGCCTGAATTTAAAAGTATTTAAATAAAATGTACAGATGTCAACACCAGCCAATACCCACACCCACATTAAAAATAATCAAATACCTAATACAGCTCTCCCAAAAACACTCTATCGAGGCCGAAGCTCAGAAAACAACAATACAAACAGCCATTGTAGCAAACCCGACCGACCAACCATAAAGACCGCACCCTCAGCCATCCCCTAGCAACCTCCCTGCCCTTTACCACCCCCGCCCCGAAATGTCGACTTATAGCAGCCAGACGGCCGGCCAGCGCGCTATGACCGCCCGGCGCCACATGGCCACGTTCGTGATGCCCAAGCTGCGCTATCTGCAGCGTGTCAACCGGCGCCAGGAGTTCCACCAGGACATCGTCGACGCCGTCAGCTACCCTCTCTACGCGCTACCCACCGTCTACCTCGCCGCCAGCTTGCTGGCGATCGTCACCGTCGCCGTCGGCGTCGTCTGGGCCGTCAGAGCGTACAGGAATGCAGTGAGCCAAAAGCGTAGTGTAGACGATTTTAAAGATTCCTCTCTAAGTCTAAGCGTTAGGCCGCCTTGGCCGCAAGGGTGTACAGGAATGCAGTGAGTGAATATACGTTTCAGTGAAGACGATAGTAAGGAGCAAAGATACTGGTATTAGTAGCCTTCGGCTAAGATATGCGACTCCTAGTAGCAAATTGAAGAACTCTTTGCTACTCTGACTTTCATCGACTCTGCAATTCGAAACCTTTTTTTCCGGGATTTTTAAATGGGGATAGGTACCATTCCTCTCGCATTCCTCAGACTGTTGTTTTTCCAAGTGACTTCCTGAATTCATCTTTTGAAAACACATTAAAATCATTGTATGTATTTTCAAGAGATACATTCAGAAAGTCACTTGAAAAAAACAACTTAGTATTTTACGGCCAAGTAACAAGAAGCCAAACAAAATTATTTAAATTAATTAACATACATTTATTTGAGTAATAAAATGTTCTAACTGATTCCAAACAGAGCAGATAAATACAGAAAAATATATTTCAGAATAGAAATCAAATCCTTAGTTGCATCCGGGTGGTGTCACAGTCAGGCGTGCAATCTAGGCCGGTGAAGTCGATGTAGGAGCCCGGTCTGAAACAAGACATTTGGAATCAGTTTCCAATATTTCCCAAAACGCTTACTTGTGGAGGACTTTCCTTGTTCAGTTCTGATGAAAGGTTGGTTTTGAAACAGATGACCTTTTCAAAACCAGCTCCTGTCTTTCAGTGAGCGCCTGAGCTTTTAACAAGTGACGGAAGGTTACTCAGCACAGCATGGTGATCACTGATCACCCAAACTAGGAATGTATCATTCAGTTTGAATGGAGGTAGATACATTAACATAGTAGTCACGACAAGCACTTGGCTTTGAGCTTGAGATGACCATTAAGAGAGTTAGTAGCAGAAGTGATGTAGCTCGAGCCGAGATGTGGCGCCAAGATCTAACAACCAGCACAAAAACATGGCGCAAGACATTGCTGTGGGTGAACAGAATAGTCTGTACTACGCAGATGTAATTGATAGATAATTGATTAATATAATATCATAGTTTATGGAAACGTCCCCGTGGTTTCATGCTGGTCTTTCAAACTCGGCGCTGCATCTTGGCTTGAGTCACATCACATTTACTAGTAAAGCTTTGAAAGGACATCTTGAGCTCAAAGCTAACTGCTCACCTTTACCACAAATCCTATACCTCCCTCTAGACTCAATAACGGTTTTGTAATTGTCTTCATAGTCAGACCAATGGATATAAGCTTCAGAAATGATTTTCTGTTCAATCCTTGTCTGTAAGTTGAGAACATAAGGTCCGTTTGTTAACAACCTGTACAGCCACTCCCGTAGAAGTGCTAAGGTGTGAAGAGACTTACTTGATAGAGCAGCGGTCACTTCGCTTTCAGCACTCGATCTCGATCACCGCCGCCCTTGATCACAGAACAACAGCGCCTTGCATCTTTTCTTCAGGAGGGGTCCTGGATCATTGCCTGGATGTAATCTGGAAAGAGTAGATAATAGATTAAATTAATATCTTACCAATGAGCCATGCCTGAACAATTGATTAAGATAAATTCAGAAACCATGGGGAAAAGAGGGACAGAACATAATTTCTGTGGATCAAGTTTGTTGTGCAATCATGCACAACAAACTTGATATGGCGATGATAGAGAAATTACAACACTAACAGCTTAGTAATACTACACAATGAGTCTAGTAACATATACAGATACAATTGAGTCAGCAACGACATGTTTAAAATCGTACTTACATTAATTCAGATCATTTTTCTCTTGCACACCAAGGAACACGCTTCGCGTCAACAATAACGGCCATGTTTTTCTCAAAGTGACGCTCAGCTCAGGCTCACCACTTCGCTTCGAAACCCAGCCAAATCTCGGCCAATCACAAGCGCGGAATAAAACGTGACAACTGTTTTCGACGACAGCGCCACCCATATTCTGAAACCCTGACATACAAAGAGTTCTACGAGGCGCCCTATACTAGTTTCAGCCCGTTGGTAAGGAGAAGCTAAGACCAGGATTATTAAGTCACAGAGGGAGTGAGCCCGCTTGAGTCTTAGTTTTGAGTCGAAGGTGTCTCTGAAGCCGTCAGGTAGTGGTCGAAGGTATGACGATGGTAAGGAGATTTTAAGCGGGAAGTAATGCGCTGCAGAAGTCAACACGTTCGCGCATTGCAGCAATGGGTTCGTTGGCCGTGGCCTTTGGAGGCTCCCCTGCTGCTGGCCAAGGAAGCCTGGCTGAGCACCGAGGAAGACCATCTTCGAGTCATCGACGAAGACACCGAAGCGGAGGTCAACCAGCCATGGGTGAGATTTTTCGGCGGACGAAATTCTATACTTGAGTCAATCATCGAACATTCCAAATTTCAAACCTCAAAATTCAAAATTGTTAAGATCACCTGATGACCGAAACGATGGAGTGTATTTTTTACAGTATAGTATAGTTTGAGAAAGCACGGAACTATCCGTCAATTTCAACGTGGTATGTATACAGGAGTTTGATTTTTTATTTGAACTTAATCCCCGTTGAAAAATATCTTATAGTCTCTCTAATGTCGGTGTACCTACATGCGAGTTGACATCGTCAATAGATATCGGATATCACAAACAATATCACACACAGTTTGACACGCAGAGGACATCTATAGAAGGATCAAATGCAGACTGGCATCATCTCGAGTAATCCCTGTCGGCATCCATGCAGGAAGAAGAGGCGGACGAGGACACCAACCGGATGCCCGTCAAGCGCGCGAGGAAGGCCGGCGTGCCGACGCCGAAGTCCACCAAGGCGACGCCGAAGTCCACCAAGGCGACGTCCAAGAGGCTGGAGCTGAAGTTGACCGCCAGCAACCGCAGTCTGATGTTCGTAGCGCCGAGCGCAGAGCGCAGGTCCCAGCGTCGACCGTCCAGCGAGACGGCCGGGTCCGATTGCAGCGACCAACGCGTCAACATCACCAGTCTCAAGAAGTACAAGATGATGAAGAAGAACGAGTCTCTCACGAGGTATGTTTAAAGAAAGTAGTGGACATTCAGTCAAGCTGATGTGTTTTCAACGCGACATCTCGACCACAATGCTGGCTAGCCTTTAACTTACATATCAAATATAGTTTACTATTAAAATGTGGGAAGCTCTCGGCAACCTTGGTGGCAAAGTTACAAGTTAAATTTGAAAAAATCTTGAAAAAAAAAAAATATATATATTATTGTTAAAACTGTTAATATATTCTTTCCCACGCACAAGCGCTGCTTATGTGGGTATTTATTTGTATCTATATATTTGTATTTGTATCTTCTTTTTGTAATCCTATGATCAAATAAATAATCATTTCAAAAAAAAAAAAAAAAAAAAAAAATTAATCAAGTGCAGTTACCACCTGCAACGATGCTGGTTACAGGTTGACATTGGCAACTGCCAGCGATTGAGATTGAGCATCAGTAGCAAACAAAGCCACCTAAATATTACGTAAGATGACGTAAGTAATCTTGTTTTCAGTTGAACCTATGATGCCTGTGCTGCTTTATTTCCCAACCGAGTCGCCTAGGTGGCGCTGACTATTCTGTCGCCAGCTCGACAATGCGATTTTGACAGAGTATCCCTCATTGCAACAGTAAGATATTTGCTTATTCCCTCAATTGTCATCGTTTTGTTTCAGATATTCACCATCTCTCGACTTGATTCTGAGAAGACTAGAAAAAGTGCCCAAGTACGCAAATATAAGGAAGAACTTCTATCAGAAATATATCGTAAACCAAAGCACTATCCGCGGAACGCCATCATTGGACACTTCACAAGACGACGCGCGTGTCACCAATGACACGCAAGAGAAGAAGGCGAACGTTTCAAAGCGTAAGCAGCTGCATGTCCCCTCGGAAAGTGTCTGCATCCAACGAGGCATGTTCGTTCCGCACCCGTACCCCGAAGACGATCCAGACATCGCCGAGACATCATCATGTCCAGCATCCAGAAGGCGCGACAGCACCGTCGCTGGACCTCCGACCAGCACACTTACCGACGTCGAGACCCCATCGAGGCTAGGTGGCGAAACGGTCAAACATTCCCGTGACGCGTCACCAAACGCTGCCGAAGTACCAAGCTCTTGTACCCGAAGGGACCGACCAATGAGTCGCTCGTCAACGGTACCTACGCTGCCAATGCAGCGCCCAGTTCGCGACGCGTCACCAAACGCTTCCAACGCAACAAGCTTTAGTGCACGAAGGGACCGACCAATGAGTCGCTCGTCAACGGCGCCTACGCTGCCCATGCAACGCCCAGTTCGTGACGCGTCACCAAACGCTGTCAACGCAACAAGCTCTTGTACCCGAAGGGACCGACCAATGAGTCGCTCGTCAACGGCGCCCACGCTGCCAATGCAGCGCCCAGTTCGTGACGCGTCACCAAACGCTGCCGAAGTACCAAGCTCTTGTAGTCGAAGGGACCGACCAATGAGTCGCTCGTCAACGACGTCCAGAGCAACGCCAAAGCTGCGTCCAAAGAATGCGACCACGCCATCGAGCAGAAGTACTAGCGGCGAGCGAAAAATCACCTCGTCTGTCACGCAGCCCAAGGCAACGCCAAAGCTGCCAACGCGGCGCCCGGTAGGTGTCACGCCACCGGACGCGTCCCCGCCATCGAGTGCTAGCAGCGAGCAAACACCCTTGCCTTCAACCTCGCCTAGGACTACATCAGTGCCGGTGACGCGCACACCCAACAAGTCCAACTCATCGATCACCGACGTCCGAACCGTGCAAACCCCGCCCAAAGCAACGCCCACGCCGAGACTACCACAGAGAACGCCCGCGAAGAACGCCTCGACCGCCGCAGCGTCCAGCATCCGTGCCGTCACACAGCACCCGAAACAACCGGAAGCCAAGGCAAAGCGCACGCCGCTTCCGTTCCGCAACACGCCCCCGAAGAACGCGTCGTCCGAACGCAGCCGACCTCCGACCCCGGCCTCGACGCCTCCCACCCGCCCCGTCGGCGACGCGGAGACGACGGACGACGGCGACGGTGGGGGCGGCGTCGCGAAGCGCAGCTGCTTGTCGAGGTCGCACGGCCCGGCTGCGCGACCCTCGCGACACGTCACGTTCTCGTACGACGAGCTGGGTGTGGTCGGCAGCGAGCTGCTCGAGTCGCTGAGAGAGATCGAGCCCGGCTTGCTGAGGAGGCAGAGGACGCCGAGCGGCGGCTGCGCGCGGGAGCCGGTCTCCGGATGGACCAAGCCGGCGAGGAGGCGGACGACGACGGTCGAGTCCGGGGTCGCCACGTGTTTGCGTCAGGACGGCGCGAGACTCGGCGCGAAGAAGGAGGGTGCCGACACGAGGGGTAGCGGGAAGGAGGTTGACGTGGATGGATCGCGCTGCGGGAAGGTTGCTGACGGCGAGATGGAGTCGGACTTGGAGAGTGTGGCCAGCGGGGAGAACCGAGCCGTCAGAGGCGAGGCGTCGGAAGAGCGCTGCTCAGAAGTCGAGGTGACCGGTTTTGACGACACGCGACGGAGGACCGCCGGATCGGGATGTCGCCAAGTCGAGGCGAAATCGAAGACCGCCACCGACGTCATCTTCCTCGGCCCACGCTTCACAGAGTGCGACGAAGACGCGCTGGTCGAACGTTGTGACAGCGACCCCGCCGCCGTCCAAGACTCGGTCCAAGGCGACGAAGCCCCGGTCGCTTCCGGAGAGAAATTCTCGGAGGAAAGCGCGGAGACGCGGTCGCCGGTGGCGTGCCCCGAGCCTCCCCGGACGTCCGCGCGCCGATCGCGTTCCGGCAGCGTCCCTTCCGCGCCGGCGCCGCGCGGCATCCAGCCCGGCAGACGCGTCGGGTCGACGTCGTCGCTCGGCCAGCTGTGCTCGGCGTCGGCCGCCGATCCGGCGGACACGCCCGCGGCCAGCCGCTCGGAGACTTCGGCCCGGGATTTTCGGGGCGTCGTGGCGGCGCGGGTCAAGTTGAAGACGAGCCTTCACGAGACGTTGACGGCGGCGGAGGCGGCGGCGGCGGCGAGCACCGGTGCTTTGAAGCGGGCAAGCAGCGTGGCCAGCAGGACGCTGCCAAGGCGCGGGCCGAACGGCAGGCTGTCGGCTAGCGAACGGGGTTCGACGACCGACATGGCCGCCGTGCTGAGCGACGGGCCGCCCACCGGGTTCCCTCGACGTCGCGCCGTCGTCGAGGCGATGCCGACGCGGCTGCCGAGCACGACGGTACGGAGGCGGCGGTCGAGCACCGAAATGGCCGTCGTGCTCAGCGATGTCTTGCCGTCGGGGTTCCGGCGGGAGCTGCCTGTCGAACGGTGGCCTCCTCCGGGACTCGTCTCCTCGAGAAATTCGAAGGGAATTACCATTGAAGATGTGCTAGCTTATCACGAGCCGTTGATGACTGGAATCGATTCCTGGCAATCGTCTGCGATGAACTGTAGCCCGATTGTGACGATCATGAATGCGTTTGTGGGTGATATTAACCCTGAAGCTGTTCGTGCTATTGAGGGAACGAAGGTGGCGGCAATAGAAGCGGTAGATCTGCGGAGAGTCGTTGACGATTCGATTCCTGAAACGGAGCTGCCGGGTCCACGTCCAGTTGACGTGACAAGTGGCAGTGATTTGCAGCATAGTGCGCCGAAGGGGCAACTTTCTGCGGTGAAGTGGACTGTGCCAGTTACACGTGATCCGTCACCGCGGCGTCGAGCTGCGTCCAAGAAGCGACGGTCAAGGGCCAAGGCGGCAGAAGGTAGGAAATTACGTTGTCAGACTGCAAAAGACGATGACGCAACGACTGGGCCGGAAGATACGAAGGAGCTTGCAGTGGGGCAAGACTCCGTTCTGCATGAGAGTGCAGACGCAGCCATTACGGGCGGCAAACTTCTAAACGACAAAGACCCTGGTTTTATGAGATCGCTCAGTGTCGAGCCTACAAGAAATGTAACAAAAAGAATACAAACATCTGCCAAGAATGTAAATGAGAGCGAAATGGACGCAAAGCTGCGTGCAAAAATACTTCGGCATAAGTTGAGAGCAACTCCGAAATTAAAGAAAGTAGTTCAAGAGATCGAGGAAAATGGATCTGTGGACGCTGCCTTAGACTCAAAATTAAGACCACAAATCGCACATAAGTTTTGGGAAACTCCTCGTTTAACGATATCGAAACGAATTAACGTAAACGAAATTGTAGCAAATTTTCTTTTAAACGACACCAATGCATACTCAAGTCTGAGAGAGGTTAAAAAAAAATTGCGATGCAAAGAAGATTCAGAGCACGAACATGGAAGCAATGGCTCTGACGACGAGACAAGTATGACCACACCAAACCCAAAATTTAGTGGAAATTTGGAACACAAATTGGAGGCAGCTCGTAGATTTTCAAATCCAGTTCAGGTCGAAGAAGACATTGTTAACAATGCACCTTCATTAATTAACGAAGAGATATTTCCAGACAAAGACCAACCAAAAGAAATTGCGACGCCCATACCAACTCTGATATCGAAACCAACAACAAACGAAAAAGTAGGAAATAAATTGAAATATCCTCAAAGCTACAGTGCACCAAAACACGATTATAACAAGAACAAAAGCAGACTTTTGCAGTTGCCGCAAAATTTCTCTGCGCAAGGCGCATCAGCTCCGATGCTTGATTTCCATACTATGGACAGAAATTTGATTGATGAAAGCCAAGGACTAAAGAAAATTTTAAAGCAACTCCCTAATAAATGCGACCATGTCACCAAAGGCGAGTCTATTCTTGCGGCCAGACAACATCACAGTCTCGGCTCGGTAGGGCAATGCTCAAACAAACTAACGGCACATCCAGAAAAGTCGGCGGAGAACTCGATAAAACCACGCATTTCATCCGAACAAGATCTAAGCAACGATTCGACCGCGCCGCCCACGGCGCCAACGACACAAGACGAAGACACCGACAAGCTCAACAGAAACAACCCCGATAACGTCTTCCGGTTCCACGCCGGCGACAGCATCCCGCCCGCCTACAAGAAATACTTCCTCGGCGTCAACAAACGAAAGACGTACTTCCGCTTGCCGGCTGCGCCCAAACAGCACCGGGACCCGGCCGAGGCCGACGGACCGCCCGCAGAACTCCAACGACGGAAACGCTCCATCTCGCGCCACACGTGCCGAAGGTCGCCTCGCTCGAAGAAACGCGACGCGCTACTGGACGAATCTGTGCGATGCAGCGAAAGCACGCAGATGATCGCATCTCGGTCGAGTTATGTTTGCGATGAAGAAGATCTGGAATCGAGGTGGGACGCGCTGCTTGCAGAAACGGACGCGGGGCGGAGCGGTGAAAGCATCGGCGATTGTAGCAGCGAGGAGAATCTATCGATTGATCGCAAAGCGGCGGCTACGGAATCTTTGCACAGCCGTAGAAGCGCTAGTATTGGCGGCGGAGAAGCTCTGATGCCGAAAAGCGACGGTAAAAGTTTCAAGTCTTTGTCAAACGGAGAGACCGCGTGCTTGATTAAGTCTCAAAGAAGTTGGCTGGACAAGCGGAAAGCATTGCAACAGCGCTGGTGAAGCAAATGCTAAAGGCTGGATGGGTTATGCTTTTATTTGACTAAATTTAAAGTTGCTTATGTTTAATCTATGTCATGCAAGCGAATAAATTTTATGTTATTTATTTTAAGCTTCAGCTTTACATTCCCAGGCAATCAGTTCTGAGCTGACAACGATAAAACAAATCTTTGAACATGTTTAAGTATTTAAATTTAAAGGCATCAAAAACTTTTAGCTCTACTTTACATTTTCAGATAGGTATCAAATTGATATACAACTAGTACTCAAAATCAATTTTGTTTCATCGACTCTTCGATCATTAATAGCCCGGCTAGTAACGATCGCACATCGACGAAATATAATCTGAGTTGAGAACAATATCAATTTCTGCGCACCTACTGTGGTAACATTTTCAATATATGGAAAATACTAGTCTCCCGAATTTTAAAAATTACACTAGTACAATCAATTATTCAAGCATTCATATTCATTATTTTTAAAACGAATCTAAATTATTCATTTCATCGATTACCTTGACTTTTAAAATCATTCATGAATAGTTACATAATCGACAAGGAACACAATAGAATTCCTGGTGTTTTGGTGGGTATGTATGTGAAACTCAGCGGAAGATGGTATACAATAGCCAGGTATGTGCAAAGTAAAGCTCACGTTTCCGTGCGCAGTAAAACAGGTTGTTGCAATTCAATCACTGAGCTTGAATTAGCAATGAAGTAGAAAATACAAACACAAAATTACACCCAGCAGAACTAGTGTAACTGTCAGAATGCGCATTCTCAGGGTCAATTATGCTTGCAGAAAACCTTGTAAACTTGTATTAAACTTGTTAATGCAAATCTGTGCAGTCCAAGCCAGAACTCACGCAAAGTAGGTTTACCTACTTTGCGTGATTGTTGGTTCTTTAGTTTCGATTTGTTGCTATTTGGCACTCGAGTTTAGACCGTTGATCAAGCAGGCGGCACGGCTTTACTAAACGTCGGGATAAGTTTGAGCTTTGGGACTTGGCATTCGATACCCAGAAAAATCGTTTCTCTGCAAACGTATATACCTTCCTAAAGCCCCTTTTACACGGTCACATTTTTCATCACATTCCGTCAAACCCTTGCACAGCAGTCTTGTATACAACTGCATGTGACCGTGTAAACAGTCCATAGCACGGCAGTCCGTCACATAAAAGTCTTGTATGGCAGACTGTGGCACATTTTTTCATCACATTCCGTCAAACCCTTGCACAGCAGTCTTGTATACAACTGCATGTGACCGTGTAAACAGTCCATGGCACGGCAGTCCGTCACATTAAAGTCTTGTATGGCAGACTGTGGCACATTTTTTTTCGGATAGCCCAGGCTCTATTTCCATCACATCTTGTATGGAATGCAGCCAATCAGAGATCAAAGATTGCGTGACGTCAAACTTTTCAAAAAATCGTGGCGGCAAATGTCAGTGAGCAGTGCAAAATTTGAAATGGCTGCAATTAAAATGAATTAAAAGTTGATAAAAGTTTATTTTTAAATAGAAATCACAGCCATACCTGACGTCTGACGAAAGTAGATCTAAATTCACTCTCATTTTTTTTTCTGAAATGTCAGCTGACATAACTTCCACGGCCTTCTGTGCTCATAAATGTGATACAATGATTATTGTATCGTGTAAAAGGTCGTCACATTTTTCATCAAATCCGTCACACAAAAACTTGTACAATGTTTATTTTACGGACTGCTGTACAAGGGTTTGACGAAATGTGATGAAAAAATGTGACCGTGTAAAAGGGGTTTAAGAGGACCTACAATAGAAAGAATTGGATAAAGACTCACGAAAAGATAAAAGACCAAATTTAGTCTAGATTCTGTCGGAATTTCAGACTGACAACCACGCCAACCACACTTAAGATAAATGTGTTGAGCTACGATCACCGATCACCGATCACCGATCACCGATCACCGATCACCGATCACCGATCACCGATCACCGATCACCGATCACCGATCACCGATCACCGATCACCGATCACCGATCACCGATCACCGATCACCGATCACCGATCACCGATCACCGATCACCGATCACCGATCACCGATCACCGATCACCGATCACCGATCACCGATCACCGATCACCGATCACCGATCACCGATCACCGATCACCGATCACCGATCACCGATCACCGATCACCGATCACCGATCACCGATCACCGATCACCGATCACCGTCCACCGATCACCGATCACCGATCACCGATCACCGTCCACCGATCACCGATCACCGTCCACCGATCACCGATCACCGATCACCGTCCACCGATCACCGATCACCGATCACCGATCACCGATCACCGATCACCGTCCACCGTCCACCGTCCACCGTCCACCGATCACCGTCCACCGATCACCGTCCACCGATCACCGATCACCGATCACCGATCACCGATCACCGATCACCGATCACCGATCACCGATCACCGATCACCGATCACCGATCACCGATCACCGATCACCGATCACCGATCACCGATCACCGATCACCGATCACCGATCACCGATCACCGATCACCGATCACCGATCACCGATCACCGATCACCGATCACCGATCACCGATCACCGATCACCGATCACCGATCACCGATCACCGATCACCGATCACCGTCCACCGATCACCGATCACCGATCACCGATCACCGTCCACCGTCCACCGTCCACCGTCCACCGATCACCGATCACCGATCACCGATCACCGATCACCGATCACCGATCACCGATCACCGATCACCGATCACCGATCACCGATCACCGATCACCGATCACCGATCACCGATCACCGTCCACCGTCCACCGATCACCGTCCACCGTCCACCGATCACCGATCACCGATCACCGTCCACCGATCACCGATCACCGATCACCGTCCACCGATCACCGATCACCGTCCACCGATCACCGATCACCGATCACCGATCACCGATCACCGATCACCGATCACCGATCACCGATCACCGTCCACCGATCACCGATCACCGTCCACCGATCACCGATCACCGATCACCGATCACCGATCACCGATCACCGCAAACACAGATCCGAGTAAACAACACCGAAAAAAAAACGTCGCAGAACAAATCTACCGCCAAACAAATTTACTCGTCACCGCGACCTCCGCCACGCACCCACCCCGAGACGGTCGTCGTCATCCCGTCATCGCCGACGCCGGCGCCCTCTCCCGTCGGTCCCGCGCCGCCCCGCGGATGGCCGCCCTCAGCGCCGCCTGCAACCCGCGCGCCTGCTCCTCGCCGCGGAGCCGCGCGGCCTCCACGCGCGTGTCCTGCCGGCGCGCCGCCTCCGCCAGCCGCCGACGGAAGTGCCCGCGTTCGACCGCCGCCGCGTTGCGCGCCTTCCCCACCTCCAGCTCCATCGCCTGCACCTGCGCGAACGTGTCCCCTCGTTGGCGACGCCTCGCGACCCAACGGCCCAACACGCAACGGCGACTGAGGGGAAACGCCCCGCCCGGCCGGCTGTCAGGCTACCGGGATCGGTCGCGCGTCGTTCTTGATGCCGACTGAGCCGGTGAACGGCTCTACCTGCCGCGACTATTGCCGAGAGACGATTCGCGACTCGCTTAGCTGTTAACTTGGTGTATTAACAGCAAGCTGACGAAGTTTTTTCTGTGGCTTGTCAACTATTTAACGGTCTTCCGATTGATTTGTGGTGTTTGACGGCGCCTCAGCATTGGCTAACCTCCAGACAAAAACTCATCACAATGTTGACTAACTATCGGCTGCTTCAGTTATATTCCTAACTGGAAGGTAAATAATTGACTGTACTTGTAAAACCGGTCCTAAGCCGTTATCTTGGCCGGTAAACAATAGACACAGCCACGTATACGGCTGTGATACACTTTGTAGCCAGCATAGCAGCTGTTACCTTAGCAGTAAACAGCAAGCCAACTAAGCTGGTAACTTGGCTGGAAACCAATCACAGCAAGACGATTCGTAGCCAGCATAGCTGTTAACTGAGCAGTAAGCAGCAAGCCTTGTCACACGAGCAGACACTCTAGACCCTGCTACGAACTTGCTAGTAAACCTCGGACAAATTGCATAAGACTCGGAATGGCTTCAACTTAACAGCTGTGCAGCACAGGGTGCTATGGAACAATTGGACACTTCACCTGCTGCTACCTTGGAGGGATACTTGCAAGTACAACTAGACAAATTTCTTGCCAAACGGTCAGGCTAACTTGACACAAAGAGTCCATTGCGTTGAGCTAGCGCTCGCCAGCACAATCGTAAGGTGGCCTCGCGGCGCAGACGGCTACCTTGGCGTTGCAGACGTGGTTGAGGCGGCAGATGGCGGCGCGCAGCTTGGCGTTGCTCGCCTCGAGCCGCTGGACGCGTGCCGCTGCGTCGCAGCACGCGGGGCCGTCGTCTTCCTCGGCTCCGCCCCTGGCTCCGCCCCCGCAGCTCGAGCAGGGCGTCGGGGGGCGGCAGCAGGCCGACGAATCGTCCGGCGGCAAGAGGTAGCGGCCGATAGCGGGCCGGATCAGCCCGCCTGGAGGTCGACGGAAGACAGGTTAGAATTCCTGCTCGGAATAGTTAGGAACGTCAGATTTTCTACGAATTTTTAGTGATGAGTGAAGCTCATTTTCAATTATACTTGCTGCTGAATACAAAAAATATGTGTTATAATTTTTTTTTTGCCTTCCACAGGCCTCAATTGACTATTTTGATTTTGAAAAATAATTTAAAAAGATAATTGTATATTATAATAAGTAAATCATCAGACAACACTTGAGATTGAGCATAAGTGGCCAATACTACGGATGGAGACATAAGTAATGATATGTTTCCCTGTGTAAATTTTATTATTTAGCAGAGATAACTAATTAATATGGAACTGGAACTTATGTGGACTATAACTGTGGAATTGATATTAGAATTGATATCAATTTAATATCAATACGGTTGTCCGAATGTGCAGTGCCCCGGACAGGCAAAGACCCGGACTCGGATCCCGGTACTGATACAAATTTTGTAATTGATATTTCGTTTCTAATAATCATTGCCTACCGTCCATCAACGAGTATTTGCATTTAGAATTAAATTCACGCTAGCTTGAATAAGTTGTCAACTCTGCCAACTGCTGGCAATCATCAAGACGTAGAACTGACCCTTGTCGTAACCGGCCAGCAGGTCCCCCTCGGTGTCCGTGTCGTTTGCGTCCACGCCAGCCGGGTGTTCGCGCTGCGCCTTGCGCAGACGGCACTCGTCCGCGCACGCCTGGATCTTCACCCCTTCCAGTCTGTCCGCAAGCATCCAACGGAAAACACGGTGTTAACAAATAGCAATCGCATTCTCAGACCTAGTTTCTAGGCCTAAGCGGCGCAAGCCGTGTGTAGGCGATGTGTAAGTGATGTGTGAGCAACATTAGCGACGTAAGCGACGTAAGCGACGTAAGCGACGTAAGCAATGTAAGCAATGTAAGGGCACCGTTTTCCATTTTTCCATTTTCCGTGATTCTTCACAATAAATCTCATTACCCCCAAAAGGCTTACAACAAAATATTTTACCCACAATATTCTCTACGAGATGAATAAAAGAGTTGGAATTTCCAAATTTATGACCCATTTTCATGTCACAGAATTTCATGGTTTACAGTGTGGTGTGCATAATGGAATGCATATCATTTCCAAAGCAAATTTGTTGCTCAAAATTTCTTGTGGTAACTGAGAAAATTAGTAGATTTTGTTCGGGGATTTTTTGACCCCATAGGTTCAAAATTCTTGATTATTTTTCTGTCTCGTGAGATTTCTTGGAGCTAGACTTAATTACTAAAAGGCTAGCTACAGCCTTCTTGCAGCCATTTGAGATGATAAAACAATTTCACAAGGGCAATGGTAGTAGTTGACTCCTTTCTGAACAGACTATGATGCTTAACCCAAGCCTGACTTTATGGATGGCATCACCGAGAGAGAAACTAGAATCGAGCAAAGTAAAGACATTATAGAACAGACGTCATCAGATTCTATGGTGGACAAAAGGGTTGGCTTAAAGTTGCTAACTCTGTTTGCATTGCCTGTCCCAAGGAATAGGAATAGGAAAAAATCCAATAGAAACCCAATAGAAAAAAAGTCCAAGAGTAAAAAATAAATCCATACCTAGTAGCCAGCTCGGCCATTCTCCGCTGCTCATCCCGCGCCCTTCGACTCCGCGGCATGCCGCCCTCGCGTTCTGCGGCGCATCCCGCCGCCCCTGCCGCCCCCGCCGCCCGCTTCCCGTTGGCCGCCGGGCCGCGTTGCCGTCCGACCGCCGTCTCCGGCGTTCCCGGCGCCGCCGCGGGCAAGGCCGCGTTCGTCTCCGAATGGCAGCGCGTCGAACGCAACGGCCGCTGCAATCGCGGTGCAATCACCTGGAATAGCAATCGGATCGCAATCGGAACTTTGTTGACCCTTTCGCGGCTTCCGATACTAGCGTAACGTAGCAAATTACGAGGCCAGGGTGGCGAGTCTCGACGGGAACGAAAATTTTCGTTTTACAACAATTGAATCTCGTAAGCGGGTTTGAAATTACGAGTTTGCGAGTCTTGACAGATTACGAAGTTTACTCTCTCGTGCACGAGAATTTCCGTTAGACGAGTCTGTGCGCACGAGAATCTTGCGATTATTGGTCGAATCGGCAAGACTCGTTATTTGCTAGCCAATAAAAAGCGAGAAAGGAAGCGGCACATTGAAAATCAGAGAGAAACGATGTTATTTTGTTTTCAAGTTTGCTTGAAAGTGACAGCTAGAAATTACAAAAAGTGAGCAAAAATGTGTTTGTTCAATTTGGTTCAATTCATAGCAGAAATCCGCAAGGATTCAAGCTAAACTTACGTCTGGGTTTACCAGCATAACCCAGGGTAGGCTGTGGGAGGAACCAGCAGCTACCAAAACAGAGACACAATGGAAACGGGAAAGGATTCTTTACTGCTACTGTCAAATACATCAAAATTTTCATGGTGCATTAAAGGAATATAATAATTAAATATTTACACAGCGTGACACTTCATTGTTTGTTATCTAATTCTTTCAGATTCTTTCAGTCGTAGGAATTGATCTCAAAGTAGTGGTAAGCTACGTGTAAGATACATCTAAATGCTTCGAAAGCTCATGGCAAGAGCGACTATTCTTTGGCTATAAACTAGTGGTGCTCTATTTCGTCTTATTTCTTCAGTCTCCATCTCGGCCAAAACTAGAAATATTTCGTAAATGTCATCCACGTCCAATAAGAGGTTATAATGTCAAATTCTCGTCAACGAAAACGAAACTCGTGAACAAAACAGCTGGTGAGAATTCTCGTTCGTTAAAACACAAGAATATCCGTAGAAGATTTTTCGAGACTCTCAAACCGTAAAATTTGGACGAGAATTCTCGAAAACGAGAATTATCGTGAACGGAAATCTGTCGAGACTCAGCACCCTGGTACGGATAAAATTTTGGAATAGATATCTTTCAATAGTATCAAACTGTGTATGATTTTTTGGTATATTTGGCACTCGATTTTAGACCTTTGATAAAGCAGGCGGCACAGCTTTGAGAAACGTTGTGAACAGTTTGCGTTTGGGACGAAGCATCAATACCCAATTAAAAGTTTTTCTGAAAATGTGCCCGATTGTTTTTGGGGAGAAATAAATGTTGATAGCAAAAATGTAATGAAAAAATAAATAAAATTGCGACCTTCATGCGGCGGCGCGGACAGATCTGCTGGCCGTAGATCTTGACGAACGCCGGCATGGGCTTCCTGCGAGAACGTCCGCGCAACGGATCGCCGTCCGTGTCGACATCTCCACGGTCGGACTCGTAGAACATCGGCCCTGCCAAAAGTTTGATCACCATACTTCAACCAAGTAAAAAATGCATGAGATGCACTTTATTCTACCAATCCATAAAGCTTTTTTTTTAACTTGTTATGTTAAAACCTAGGTAGGCTTAACCAGGCTTAACAAACCATTTATTACAAAATTACAGTACATTTATTATTTTCCAAAAAGTTCTGCCAATTCTAAATCTAACTAAATCTAAATTGCAGGAGAGAAAATAATACTTACAAGTGTATCACAGTCTTTCTCCAATGGTATAAAGTTTGATGATTTGACAGCTTCCAATTTGCATAATGTAAAAAATTACACAAATGTTCAAAAATTTCTAAGCCATCTGAAAAAGAATCACAATTCATTAGCACATTGTTTCTTACCTGAAGAGATAACTAAACACAGAGGGCGGTGTGTGTACTTACCCAAAAGTCAAAAAGGCGCAGGGAAAGTAAACGGTTAACTCATTGAATGACCAAAAGAACCTTTTATTTTCTTGTGTCCAGCACAGAACACGATGAAAAATTCTTGAGACAGCCAACACACAAAGTTAAGAGAAGTTAAAAGATCGAATTTTCAAATTTCCACACCCCTCTTCAGCGTCAACATGACAGTAAAACTGAGACAACTTTTAGGCAACGTCCGAAATCTTGAAAAAATCAAATATGAAATAAAGCCATAAATTTTGATTTTCTATTTGTTCAAATAAATATCAAAATGTCTCCAAAAAGACAGTATAGGTAATTACGAGAGAGGGTGGTCCGTGGTTTTACTAGAAACTGCCTTATACCAGTCTGTAAAATTTCACCAACAGTCCTATTCCACTCAGAGTCCACTCTGTTGTTACTGGCAAATGAGCTCGCAACTGAAAAGCTACGATGACTTCACCGCTACGCCGTCAACTTTCCGGGGAAGATCTTGGAAACGGCGCCGGTCACTTTCCCCTGGCGTTGAGCGCGCGTTGGAAGCCTGCCTGCAGGGCGTCGAACGTCCAGGGCTCGTCGTCGGGAAGGTACGGCGTCAGCGGGAGGTCGAACGGGAGCGGGACCGCGTTCGGACCCGACGTCGGGAACTCTGAGCCGCCGTCCTGGGAAACGCGACTCGGTTCAAGACGGTTGCTTTCCGCTCGGACGAAACTACGTTTGCAGCTCGGGCGTTGCAAGTATTGCGCGGTGGCGTTCTCCAATCGGAGACTGAGTTTAGAGCATTGTGAACTAATTAAAAAATAATGTAGATAGCGGTTTTGAAATTTGTTTAAGAGACTTCATGACAAACCAATTTTTTTATAGCACTGAAAAACTATTAGTTATTTAATGAAGATTTTATTTATGAATATACCTAGATATATACATATATGTAATTTGTAGGAATTATTAATTTATACGATGCAGCTGTCAAAACAACCGTTTGAATGTGATTATTATGACAGCAATCTTAATATTTTTATTATTATTTAAGAGCGCTAAGAATTCTGAATACAGTTCCAGCGTTGCGCTGGGTATTGCACTGGCTAAACACTTATCTGATCTTTTTAAGGGTTGGGGGTTAGGCTGTTACGGTAAATTCTCAGTTTTTTTCCTCAGACGAGTCGGAAATGTTGTCGAAGGATGTCGTGTCCGGCTCCGCTCTGGGTTTTAGTTTGGTTGGTTTCGACCCATTCGCGTAAAAATATGAATGGACTTGGCCGCATCCAGATGCCCACGTGCTGGTTATATATTATAGTTTATATTTATTTTCTCTTTATCTAATCATTATTTTATGAAATAAAAAGCTTAGGTCCTAGAAAATGTCAATGTTGATGTCATAGAAAAAATACAGTGCTCCCGGCCGGTAACTTTTCAAGTAATTATGTGATAACTGAATTGACCAACACACATTTCATTACTTCAAACACATTTTCAGAAAGCCAACTCACAACATAAAAATATATCTCACTTCTTCTCAAAGCCATATAAATTATCTAGGACCTAAGCTATTTTGTTTCTTTCTATCACTGGTGACTTGATTGTAAAAAATAAAACGGTAGGAAGATTTTTACACTCGAGGCTCGTGGGGCTCCCCCCACCTTAATGATTACCTAATTTAATATCAGTTTCAGGACAAGGTTTCCAGTTATCAGCTGTTCTTTCTGTCAACAGTTTTAGTTTCAATATTAAAATTTTGAAATTTCCCCAATGAATTTTGGTTTTATGAGTTGGTGCGTCCAAAAAGACGGCAATTTTTTTGGTATGGTCTCTCCCTGTAGAGAATGTATCCTAAAATATAAATATAGTAAATGTAGTTAAAAAAATTTATAGTAATAATTAATAAATATAGTAAAATATTTTACTCTACCATCGACGTTTAAGCAAATACCTGCAACATAATACTTTACGTGAACCCTAACCCAGCTCTTTAATCAAAATCACCAACTAATCGATACTTTCTTCAAGGAATCAAACGAAACCAACCTTGAGCACAAACTGCGGCAGCCAGAGCACGCCGGCCTCATACGACATGAGATTCAACGAGACGCCGTCGGCCATCGTGCGTCCCCACGCCGCCTTGGACAGGTTGGCGCTGGTGAGCGCCATCCAGGCGGCGGCGCCGGCGTCCGGTCGGATCCGCACGTACGTCTTGATGTGCGGCGGCGCCGACGAACGCCGCCGGCCGTCCGCCGCCCACTGGCGCATGTGCGCCGTCAGCCAGCGCTGCTTGCTGTGAGTGGCCAGCGCGTAGGGCAGGCACGCGCCACCTGCGTCGGGGAAACAACGTTCAGCCGGGGACGTTGAGTTCTGTAGCCTGGATAGTGCTTTGTACCGCGAGACTTTGATGCCGTATTGAGCCACTTTATCTTGTCTTCCCACTGATCTCTTTAGCCATGGATAGCGCTTCGTACAGCGAGACTTTGATGCCGTATTGAGACACTTTATCATGTCTTCCCACTGATCTCTTTAGCCATGGATAGCGCTTCGTACAGCGAGACTTTGATGCCATATTGAGCCACTTTATCATGTCTTCCCACTGATCTCTATAGCCTGGATAGCGCTTCGTAGAGCAAGACTTTGATGCCGTATTGACTATTGAGCCACTTTATCATGTCTGTCCACTGATCTCTATAGCCATGGATAGCGCTTTGTACAGTGAGACTTTGATGCCGTATTGAGCCACTTTATCATGTCTGTCCACTGATCTCTATAGCCTGGATAGCGCTTCGTACAGCGAGACTTTGATGCCGTATTGAGCCACTTTATCTTGTCTTCCCACTGATCTCTTTAGCCTGGATAGCGCTTCGTACAGCGAGACTTTGATGCCGTATTGAGACACTTTATCATGTCTTCCCACTGATCTCTATAGCCTGGATAGCGCTTCGTACAGTGAGGCTTTGATGTCGTATTGACTATTGAGCCACTTTATCATGTCTGTCCACTGATCTCTATAGCCATGGATAGCGCTTTGTACAGTGAGACTTTGATGCCGTATTGAGCCACTTTATCATGTCTGTCCACTGATCTCTATAGCCATGGATAGCGCTTTGTACAGTGAGACTTTGATGCCGTATTGAGCCACTTTATCATGTCTTCAAATCTAAAGGTAAATTTGAAGTAGAAACAATTCATAATAGACCTATTCTAGAGAAAAATGAAGTCAGATACCCACTGGAAGTACCATCCGAATTACTCTACCTGGCTTTAGCGAGTGGGAATCATGACGTCATTTTGATAGAATTTTGATTGAATGGATTAATTCTTGGTATCTCAGCATGAAAAGTGCATTGGCTTTGACAATTGTCAGATATAGAAGGTGGGTTGAGGGCAGCTCTAAAGTTGATTTACAATAGATATTTATAATTAATTACAAATTTTGGAATTGATATTTCGTCACTAATAATCAATGTCTACCGTACATGCAAAGAGTAAATTCACACTGAAACGTACAATTCGTTTCAAATAACAAACAGTGCCAGATCCACGCTAGTATCGTGACAGGCGGCAAACCTCCAATCCCGTCTCACCCATGAGTCCGTCGTGGCTGCTGACGACGTTGCGATGCGACGGATAGACGAGGTGAACGGGCGGCGCCGGCCGGCCGCCAGCCCCGCTGCTCGCCCACTCCCCCTCGAGCCAGGCGGCGGCGCCGGCGCCCAGCGAGCCCAGCGACGAGCACTGCGCGACCAGCGGCCAGCCGCGGTGGACGGCAGGCGCAGACGCCAGCGCTCGACGCAGGCGGCGGTGGCCCCAGCGGGCGACGGCGGCGCCGCGATGCGAGCCGGGCACGGACGCGACGAACACGACGCTGCGGGCAGGGTGGGAGGTGTGTGGAAGTCACTTCTCCGGGGAGTTGCCGAGGGCAACAGGCATCTAGGTCTCGGGGGAGAGAGTCGATTGTTGTGTGCAACTTTGTTTTCGACTATTCTACTTCAAACGACGGCTACGGCAAGACGTGTTTTTGATCATCTTTATATTTTTTTATTTTCATATCGGGATGGAGAAGCGTTAGTGGAAATGGAAGAAGAAGAGAATAGTGAAGAAGAGGAGGAAGAAATATCGCCAGGCTTGGCCAGCCGGATGTCTTTGAGAAGGCCTTCATTTGTGTTTTTGTGTAAAAAAAACCCATTCACCCTAACGGACGAATAAATTTATTATTATTATTATTATTTCGAGATGGAGTCAGACATCAATCCCATTGAGGTTCACTCCCCTTGTATTACTTTGATCAACCTGGCTTTAGCGAGTGGGTATCATGACGTGTCATTTCGATAGAATTTTGATTGAATTAATTAGGTAGGTATATTAACTAGTGGCACTCCGGACTGGTGTGTTGGTTGCGTTGAATGTAATAAACCGACACCGACTTCACCCAGGAAGACGTTGCTCTCGCCGATAACCAGGTGGCTTACTTGACGCTGCGACAGTCTGCCTGGCAGAGTCGCTGGATCCAAGGTCGCGTCACGCCGCCCGTCTCGGGGTAGCTGCGCAGGTAGAGCAACAGGTCGGCCTTGAACCCGGTGGGGCTGTCACCCTCCCCTTCGCGTGATCCCGGCGGGAGGCGCTCGCTGATCCAAAGCCCTGCAAGCGGCGAGGTGTTCGTGTCGTGTCATCTTGACATTGTGTCTTGGCTGAACATCTCGTGGGACCGGAGAAGAATCAAAGTTTTCAAATGTTTTCAAAGGTTTGAGTAGCTAAAATAAAATCAGATAAGAATTGGAACTGGAATCATTCAATAACACCAGCATGTGATTGACAGCGTGACATTTGTTTGCAAACGAGCACTGGTATTGTTATTTGTTAGCCAAGACTGATTTAATGTTGCAGACTATTGATGGATTTGAAAAATCAAGTTACAGATTGATTACAAAATTGTTTCTTACTTTGTAAGGAAATGAGGCTAATGCCTCGTGTAGTGCTACTAAAATAAACGTCGCGTGCAAACTCTGCGCGCAAATAATCGCGGTCGGCCAATCACAGCTCGATCTCTGTTCACGTGAAAATCCTCGCGCCACTTTGTTTGGCTACGTTTCAGACTTCAACCATGTTGAACTTTCGTCGCGCCGCAACATTTTGTACGTGAGAGAATGTCGAATTTAAAATGGCGGGCAGATACGAGTCAGAATCAGATTTTTCGCTGATAGCTGCGTTAGAGCATTTTCCGTGTTTGTGGGACCCGGGAAACAATTCATCGAATTTTTGTACTGACATTCGATGAAAATTAAAGAAACTATGGTGGTCACTCAATCTCATTTCTGCCACTAGGTTATGGTGGGCGCGTTGTCTGCGTCTGTTCAGTAGAATTGCCCGGACGTGACAGCTTCTTCGTCGAGGTGTCAACCACGAGAGAGCTAACAAAATCTGTATTTTTCTATGGAGCACAGCAAGATGGTAGCAGCATGTTTGCGACAAATAAACACATTCACTGTGCCACTGACTGACAGCAGCATCATGGTCCGCCATTTCTGTTGACATCTGCTCGACGGCATGCCTTCTAGCGCAGCACTAAATGATCATTCGAACGCAAAGTTTCAACGCGCTACAAATTTGCGCGCGAAGTTATTTGCACGCGACGTTTTTTTTAGTAGCACTAAACGAGGCATAAGGGGAAAAAGGCATGACAAAAAATACGAGAACTGAATTAACTACACAAAAGGACAGCGCAAACAGAAACACCAGCTATCGCCAGGATCTGCGCCCCTTTTCGCTAACTTTTGCTGTATCTAAGTCAAGTAAAATTCGGCATTTTTTTCCAAAGGAAGTATAGGAAACAATAGTCGACAGTTACCCAATTCTGCAGAGTTGGAAAAAGAAAAAGCTGGTGAATAGGGGCCCGGGTGCCGCCAGGGGGGCCATTTCTCAACTTCTATCGCAGTGAAATGATTTGAGATCTCCGTTTGTGGCTAACAATTGGAACAAATGTACGCTCTCATCGCAGAGATGAGTAACTTCTCCAACGAAATGTTCACAAAATCACCCTGCCGGTGAGTGTGTCATCCATACACATGAAAGTTATCGCAGTTAATTAGAAAAAATAAAGCAACAACTCTATGCATCGGTACCTTGCGTTCGATCCTGCCAGTCCGACTCGATAAGGTTCGCGGTGGAAACAACGACGCGTAACGACCCGTCATCGTAGCTCATCGCCGACATCTTGGTGTGGTGATGGCCGAACGCCGACGGCGGCTTCACGCGCAGCGCCGTCACGTTAGGACGCAGCGCACGCCGCTCCTCTGCAACAGAACGGTCAGGTTATCGTTATCGTGCGGTTATCGTGGCGTTTACGTTCATTTATTAGCCCGTTGATACATACATAGAAGTACACACATACATAGTATAGAAAATAATCACAGAATAAATAAACAGAATAAAAAGCAGAATAAACAAGAAATATAGTGTTTTGGTTGTTAGGAATCAAGGAATTCTTGGAGGGTGTAGAAGGGATTCTGGAGAAGGTACGCCACAAGGTGGGAGTCACCTCCCACCTTGAGGGAAAGGTAGAAGAGTCCAGGGTGTCGGTGAAGTGGCAACCCAGATGGTTGTAGATTAGTGTGAAAATGTAGCGGGGACGTTTTGAGAACGAGGCGTGAGACTGGGTGGGAATGCTGGTGGCGTTCTTGTTCCTGGTGGCATGACGTGCTGACAACGTTTTCAGAATAACAATTCAACTGAGTTTTTGAATGCTAAGTGCCATACTCTTACTTTTCCCGACGGTTCATAAAGCTGTGCTGCTGCCTGCTTTATCAACGGTCTAAACTCGAGTCAGTGCCCCGTTAAATATTTTTGCTGGAAACTAACGTGCAAAGATTAAGAAAAGACATGCGTCATAGGTAAGTGCTAACAACGTTATGTTTGTTGCGGGGACGTGTACAATTTTGCTTTGTTAGGATTGATTTTTGGTCCTAAAAAAGGTTCTGGGACCAAAAAACGTTTTCGAAGGTGATGGACATGGAGCAGGGATGCACCGACCTGCGTGGAAACTGTCGTAGAGCAGGGTCAGCGGACGGAGGTGGAGGTCGTGTGCAAAATACTGCTCATCCAGCCAATCCGAGTCGACAAGGAAGTTGATCTGTTCGACACAAAAACAACAATCAGCAGGGTTTTAGCGGCATTCACTTTCAGTCAACGGTTTGTGTGAAGAGATAACCACTTTTCTGTACACAGAATTCAGTGGAAATAATTATGCTGCTAGCAAAATTTATAGAAAAAGACTATTTTCTACAGCAAAAATAGCTTCAGAGGACCATTAGTACCAGTTTTTGCCAAGTTGGATGTAAGTCACTTAGGACCAATATTTCAGTTTTTTAATTATTTAACGGACAGCCTGATTCTATCTCCATGGAGCCCAACAACTCAAATAAACTTAATATCTCTTTCACAGTCGGTTATCCGTGTAGCATAATGGATAAGTGCGGTGCCCCGTACAGGCAAAGACCCGATTTAATTCCCGTTACTGATACAAATTTTGGAATTGATATTTTGTTACTAATAATCAACTTCCCGGCCCTTGGTTTACAAATCAGACCCCTAACGTCGACTACCTGCAAAGACTCTGTCAGCGAGCCGAGGCTGGGATCCAGGAGCTCGGCAAACGCGATGGCGCCGGGCTCGTCGCCGACGTGATCCACGCGCGACAGGAGCATTCGAAACGGCGCCGCCGCCTCCACCCGCGACGCAACGCTGCCCGTGACGTCAGCGCCTTGTTTTGCCCGGCTAGCGGAGCTCGCTGGTGACGGGCTGGAGGTAGCTGCGTTCGAACCCTTGCCGATACCGAGGGAGGAACGAGATCCACTGGATGGGCTGGTGGAAGTTGAAAGTTGCGAAGTGTCGCCTTTTGAGTGATTGGGAGAAGCGGTCTTTGTGGTCTGGCTGTTGACGGTAGCATTCGGAGATAGGTTTCGGACAGACCCAGCTGGCGGGACCACTGCAAGGTTTCGATATTATTTCATTAATTTCATTGCTATAAAAATATGGCATTTAAGGATTTTTTGCATTTTTATTCTCAAGGCTTTCATACTATTTAAATAAGAAATTCAAATTGGGTGCTGTGTTTGTGGTCAGGTGCTTACGGTGCGGGTGATCGAACTCGGCAAAGTGGTCGGGATTCTTGCGATAGCATTTGTCTCCGTAGCGGCACGCTTGCTTAGTTTTCTTCGACGGCGTCGGCTGAAGTGAATCATCGGGAGAAACTCCTGCTGACATGAGCCACATGATATGCACACAAATAAATCAGAAGCAGACATGAGATGTTAATATTGAATTAGAAGCCTAAATAAGAAGAAATATGGGAATTAGTTATTCGACAAACCTCTCTTTCTGTTCTGTTCGGACATTGTAATAGTATTAATTATAGTATTTATCTGAAATTGAAATCACAAGCAAATAATTTCACGTTCGGCAAATGCCATGTCACAATTTTATCGGGCCATGTGCGCTATTTGAGGTTCAAACTAAGGACTTCCTTCTGTCATTTAAGAAGGTCAACAGTTGTCAATGGTTGCAGATGCAGTGTTTTCGTCGGGATAAAATATTTTTGTTTATACGGGTGTGTTAAAACTTTTTAGGGGAACCATGGCTTCGTCAGAAGAAGCGCTGAAAGAAGATAAATCTCCACCAATGCAACCGATTGACAAATTGTGCAGTGCAATAGACGAAATGTCAACAAGTAGCGAGCCCAACACCAAAACAAAAACAAAGGGCCCGCTTTGCGTGATTGTTTTGGGGATGGCAGGGACCGGAAAAACTTCGTTTGTACAAAGACTTGCATCACATTTACAGTCGACACACAGAAAGCCTTATCTTGTTAACTTGGATCCGGCATGTATCGAAGTACCATACCCCGCCAACATCGGTAAGTTATCTTGATTTGTAGGTTAGAAAGGTACACGTGCTTCCCACAATTTTCAAGTCATGCCTACAAAACCATAAATAAAACCTTTCTCACATCTCAAATAACTTATTTTTTAATATTCAGATCTCTCTAAAAATTCCAATACCCAGCTTTCGTAACGGTCACTCATTGACGTTTTGGATTTAATTTGCAGCTAATTCATACGCATTACTGCCCGTCCAATCCTGAACTTTCATCGTATTCGACTACTTCGCAGAGACATGTAAACATTTTTTCTTTCCGTCGTTGCAGACATAAGAGACACCGTCAACTACCGCGAGGTTATGAAGCAATACCATCTAGGACCGAATGGCGCAATTGTGACATCGCTGAACCTGTTCTGCACAAAGTTCGACAAAGTCGTCTCGCTGTTGGAAAAAGCTTCCGACACCCACGACATTGCCATCTTTGATACGCCAGGTAACTGTCGCTCTCAATCCACCTGAATAGAATCCCAGGGTATAATCCAGGTATAGCAGAAGGTCAAAATGTGTGGTTTTTTTTGGTGTTGGTTGTTGTGTATTGATGTGAAATGTGGTAACCCTTTAAGTTTTTGTGTCGGAAGGCGTTTTTGAGCGAGATCTTCAAGATTTTCGGTTGCTCGTTTAACATGGGCTTTGCCTCTTACGGGACTACGATTGTCAACCGAGGCTGGTCGTGTTTTGTTTTTTGCACTTGGCACCCGTATTGTAATGTGGTGGCTGTAGTTTCGAACTGTGATGCACTTGTATGGGGTATTGAGGTTTTTTAATTAGTAATTCCAATTTCTGACCTTTTGGTTGGTTTCCAACAATTTTTTTTGTTGAAAATGCATTATTCGGGGTTTTTGAGTAGAATCGGACAATACGGGGGATTTTCACACTTACCGCTATACTAGAAAAATTCCAGTAACGCCGATGAACAGCCTATCGTTCTGATGGTCTCATCGGATCCCTCCCCTAACCGCGCTCCCCGGTTCGTGCAGGTCAGATCGAGGTGTTCACCTGGTCGGTCTCCGGCAGCATTGTCACCGAAGCCCTGGCCGCTGTGTTCCCGACAGTCGTCGTCTACGTGATGGACACGGTGCGTTCCGTCGCACCCGTCACCTTCATGAGCAACATGCTGTACGCCACCAGCATCCTCTACAAGACCAAGTTGCCCTTCGTGCTGGCAATGAACAAGGTAACGGTCGACAACTGCTTGCAAGAGACATTGGACTGGCTTAAAGTGGGCTCGAATCAAACTCAGAAACACTCAGAATCCATTTGAAGGTTGGTTGGCATCGCTGGTAGCGCTACCCGGTACTCGATAGCGGTACCCGATACGAAACCCTATACGGATATTTCTTCTGGTTTTTTCCAAACTGCAAACACCCGAAGGCCATTGATCTCCCAGCGCTGGCCTGTCAACCATGCCTTCCCGTGAGAATATTAGGGATATTATACTTTTCTGAATCCGATATCTATTCCGTCCTATGGAAAGAAACAAGCTTAATGGATTTGTTACTAGAAGTGATAGATAATTCCTTCCTTCAATCCAATCTGTAATGCATAGTGCAGCCACAAGTTTACCTCCATTGATCACCTTCAAACAAACCTACAGGATGGAGCTGTTCACAGCTGGCAAAATCTAATGTGGATGTTCCGTTGTCTAGTCAGTATAGATAGTTCAACAAAGAGACACTTTGTTATAGAGTGTCAGGAGTTCGTAAAGAAATGCAATTTCGAATGCAAATGCAAAAGCGTGACCGTGTAAAAGGGGCATAACACAGTCATAGGCGGTTGTATACAAGACTGCTGTACAAGGGTTTGACGAAACATGTAACCGTGTAAAAGGGGCTTAACACGGTCATAGGCGGTTGTATACAAGACTGCTGTACAAGGGTTTGACGAAACATGTAACCGTGTAAAAGGGGCTTAACACGGTCATAGGCGGTTGTATACAAGACTGCTACGCAAGGGTTTGATGAAAAGTGTGACCGTGTAAAAGGGGTTCAACAAAGCGTAACGCCCGCCAAACTCACTTCTCCGGCCGCCAGACGGACGTTGTCTCGCACGACTACGCGGTCGAGTGGATGCGCGACTTCGAGTCGTTCCAAGAGGCGCTCGAGTCGGAGACGAGCTACCTGTCGGGACTGACGCGGTCGCTGTCGCTGGCGCTCGACGAGTTCTACGCGGGGCTGCGCTGCGCCGGCGTCTCGGCGCTCACCGGCGCCGGCCTGCCGCGCTTCTGCAGCCTGCTCGACGAGGCGCGGCTCGAGTACGAGACGTGAGTCGTCGAGGAGGTCGTCGGACCGATCTCAGTGTGTTTAGAGAAGCTCTTTGCTCGGGTTTTTCAATGCTTACGCTAGCGAATGTCGACATTTCGCAAAGCTGTGCTGCCTGCTTTATGAAGGGTCCAATAGCAAGTCTATTATCTTATCTATCTGGAGCCTGATTCTATAACTTTTTTTCCATGGGAGACGAGACGACACGAGACGAGAACGCCATTCGGTATTCTATAACGTCTTCTCGGGCGTTGTCGTATCGTATCGTTCTCTCGGGCCGATTGGTTTGGGAGATCTCGGGAGATCTCGGGAGATCTCGGGAGAAGCCTCTCTCGTAGGCAGAACAGCTGGAATTTAGCTGGTTCTGTCAGCTCGTGCGTTTCTGTTAGTGTTTTGTAAGATAAGACTCTCATCTCGCGTATTTAAGAGCTTTGTTTTGAAAGTTTTTGTTTATTTTGTTCGTAGTATCGTATCGCATTTTGCATTTTGGCGGTGAAAAGTAATTCAGGTATAAGCAATGGTCGTGGTTAAATACAATTTTTATTTGGTGGCACAGATTAATAAATGTATGGTTAAGGTATAAATGAGAAGTGCAGTCAAAAGTTAAGACGAAGTAAACTCTGTAACTTACGAAATAGTCTGAATACTGAATCCCCGCTCACTTGTCGATGACAGTTAAACGTCATAAACGTCAGATTCAGCGCCATGCTTGACAAACAAGTGACAGTCTACGATCCGTGATTGGTCGAATCGTGAATCTCGTGGTTTACGATAAAACAGTTCTCCCAATTTGATATTGAATACCGAAAAGAAAAAGGTGGGAGACGAGACGAGACGAGAGGATCTCCCAACCAGGGGAGACGAGAACTTTTTAAAAGTTATAGAATCAGGCTCCTGGGAGTACAAGACGTGATTGGCCGGGAACATTGTCAGATGGATCAAAGAGTGTTCAGAGAAGCTTATTGGTCGGGTTGTTCAATGCTGATGCTAGCAAAAGTAGGCTTTTCCAGACTAAGTTATGCTGCCTGCTTTGTCAAGGGTCTAATATCAAGTCTATCTTATCTTTCCGGGAGCGTGAGATGTGAGAAGCCTGGCCCATTGCCTATCTAAGTGTGATCAGGGAATACTCTTCATATTCTTCTCTCTTCTCCCACTCTTTTCCATTCATTCTTATCATTTCATCTTTTTTATCTCTTGTCCATCAATCATTTAAAATAAAAATCAAACAAAATTTACAAACAAACCCTTATTACTTTCCTAAGACTCTTGATAAAATGACAACTCGAGTTTGGACCGTTGATAACGCAGGCAGCACGGCTTCGCGAAACGTTGGAAAAAGTTTCAGTTTGGGAACTAAACATTCAATACCCAGTAAAAAAGATTTTCTAATCGATACGAACCCTGGTCGCTGCCGTCGACTTGATGCTGACGGCGACGTTGCG
This sequence comes from Nemurella pictetii, assembly GCA_921293315.2. Classification (NCBI taxonomy): domain Eukaryota; kingdom Metazoa; phylum Arthropoda; class Insecta; order Plecoptera; family Nemouridae; genus Nemurella; species Nemurella pictetii. The sequence continues at coordinate 11,079,734 of OV121123.1, read as the reverse complement.
TGCGCAGCGATTACCGGGTGCAGTGGTCGCAGCTGCGAGACCAGCCGGCGACGGCGGCGGCGGGAGGGAAGTCGTTGCTGTCGACGCTGCCGGCGGGCCGAGACCTGGCCGAGGTCTTCCTGCGGCGGCGCGGCAGCGACAGCAGCGAGGACAGCCAGGGTCACGAGGACGACCCGCGCGACAAGGAGCTCGGTGAGCGCCGCGCGACGGATACCTGTTATAGTACTTTTTACAGTCTATCGAGCAAGGCTAGGTTGGGATACGCAGCATCACGTTTAACAGCCTGATGATACCTTCGAGCAAGGCTAGGTTGGGATACGCAGCATCACGTTTAGCAGCCTGATGATACCTTCCAGCAAGGCTAGGTTGGGATACGCAGCATCACGTTTAACAGCCTGATGATACCTTCGAGCAAGGCTAGGTTGGGATACGCAGCATCACGTTTAGCAGCCTGATGATACCTTCGAGCAAGGCTAGGTTGGGATACGCAGCATCACGTTTAGTGGCCTGATGATACCTTCGAGCAAGGCCAGGTTGGGATACGCAACATCACGTTTAGCAGCCTGATGATACCTTTGAGCAGGGTTAGGTTGGGATACGCAGCATCACGTTTAGTGGCCTGATGATACCTTCCAGCAAGGCTAGGTTGGGATACGCAACATCACGTTTAGCAGCCTGATGATACCTTCGAGCAAGGCTAGGTTGGGATACGCAGCATCACGTTTAGCAGCCTGATGATACCTTCGAGCAAGGCTGGGTTGGGATACGCAGCATCAGGTTTAGCAGCCTGATGATACCTTCGAGCAAGGCTAGGTTGGGATACGCAGCATCACGTTTAGCAGCCTGATGATACCTTCGAGCAAGGCTAGGTTGGGATACGCAGCATCACGTTTAGCAGCCTGATGATACCTTCGAGCAAGGCTAGGTTGGGATACGCAGCATCACGTTTAGCAGCCTGATGATACCTTCGAGCAAGGCTAGGTTGGGATACGCAGCATCACGTTTAGCAGCCTGATGATACCTTCGAGCAAGGCTAGGTTGGGATACGCAGCATCACGTTTAGCAGCCTGATGATACCTTCGAGCAAGGCTAGGCTGGGATACGCAACATCACGTTTAGTGGCCTGATGTTACCTTCGAGCAAGGCTAGGTTGGGATACGCAACATCACGTTTAGCAGCCTGATGATACCTTCGAGCAAGGCTAGGTTGGGATACGCAGCATCACGTTTAGTGGCTTGATGATACCTTCGAGCAAGGCTAGGTTGGGATACGCAGCATCACGTTTAGTGGCTTGATGATACCTTCGAGCAAGGCTAGGTTGGGATACGCAGCATCACGTTTAGTGGCTTGATGATACCTTCGAGCAAGGCTAGGTTGGGATACGCAGCATCACGTTTAGTGGCTTGATGATACCTTCGAGCAAGGCTAGGTTGGGATACGCAGCATCACGTTTAGTGGCTTGATGATACCTTCGAGCAAGGCTAGGTTGGGATACGCAGCATCACGTTTAGTGGCTTGATGATACCTTCGAGCAAGGCTAGGTTGGGATACGCAACATCACGTTTAGTGGCCTGATGATACCTTCGAGCAAGGTTAGGTTGGGATACGCAGCATCACGTTTAGTGGCCTGATGATACCTTCGAGCAAGGCTAGGTTGGGATACGCAGCATCACGTTTAGTGGCCTGATGATACCTTCGAGCAAGGCTAGGTTGGGATACGCAGCATCACGTTTAGCAGCCTGATGATACCTTGGAGCAAGGCTAGGTTGGGATACGCAGCATCACGTTTAGCAGCCTGATGATACCTTCGAGCAAGGCTAGGATGGGATACGCAGCATCACGTTTAGCAGCCTGATGATACCTTCGAGCAAGGCTAGGTTGGGATACGCAGCATCACGTTTAGCAGCCTGATGATACCTTCGAGCAAGGCTAGGTTGGGATACGCAGCATCACGTTTAGCAGCCTGATGATACCTTCAAGCAAGGCTAGGTTGGGATACGCAGCATCACGTTTAACAGCCTGATGATACCTTCGAGCAAGGCTAGGTTGGGATACGCAACATCACGTTTAGCAGCCTGATGATACCTTCGAGCAAGGCTAGGTTGGGATACGCAGCATCACGTTTAGCAGCCTGATGATACCTTCGAGCAAGGCTAGGTTGGGATACGCAGCATCACGTTTAGTGGCTTGATGATACCTTCGAGCAAGGCTAGTTTGGGATACGCAGCATCACGTTTAGCAGCCTGATGATACCTTCGAGCAAGGCTAGTTTGGGATACGCAGCATCACGTTTAGCAGCCTGATGATACTTTTGAGCAAGGTTAGGTTGGGATACGCAGCATCACGTTTAGCAGCCTTATAAAATCATTTAAAATGGATCTCAATCAATCTATGAGGAGTCCACATCCTTTTTACGCCAGTGTGACCATGTAAAACTTGTGATACATGAAGAAAAAAAGAGTAACTACATTGATTCATAGATGTATGTGATAAAGGGATCACATTGTTTGATATGTTTCATATTTTCTGACAGTCCTGACTGAACGCCACGTTAATTCATTCACTGACTTAATTAACGCATCGAAACATTATGATTTACTGCAGTACATAGCTGACTTTAAACAAGTTTAATCTGTCGGTAGATTAGTTCAGTTGGTGAGTGGCTTGATGATTTATTTAACAGTCTATTAACTCAATATCTAGGCATCTCATTGGCAGTGGCCAGGTGATAATCTCATTAACGGGCCGTTCAAAATCTGCACCTAAATGTTAGGACATGTTTTTGAATGTGAATTATACAGAGGTTACAATGAAAAGCCTGAGACAAAGGAAGGCCACAAATCGGTAACGTTACAACGGAGTTTCCGTCGACTTTCAGAGATGGAGGACGCTGCGGAGATGCCGTCGTTCGGCCAGTTCGTGGCGAACCAGAAGCAGCTGCAGGCCGAACGGCAGAACAAGACGGCGGCCGGAAACCCGAGCACTTCCGGCGGCACTCACTAACGGCCGAACGCTCCGATCGGAAATATCACCTCGATAAAGACACGCGACTTTCCAAGCGAAGAAATACGTGGCGTCGGTGTTTCCTATTTTGTAATATATTTTAATTGTCTCGTTAATAAATCGGCATTACGTACATTAATATTTGTCTGTCTTTGATTTTCCTCAACCTTACTTTGAAATTCTGAGCAAGTGGATACTTTATAAAGAATTTTATAAATAGTAGAATTTGTTCCTGTAGTCAGTGTTGTATTGTTTTTATACAGATTCCATAAGTGGCTAGGATTTAAAATATTGCAGGGTCCTCTTTGGAAGTACAGAAATAATTACAATGCTTGCAAAGACAGCTGCAGCACTGACCAAAGTTGTACCTTACGCTCTTTATATGCCCATCGGGCTCAAAATCAAAGGCTGAGATCAAACAAACATCATGCCACATACTGGTCACACGATTATTTAACAACTTGAGAATACACTACACTCGGTAATGCACAAAACAACCTGGTCCACCGAGTAGGAACTGCTCATCACAACAATAATGTTTACATATTAACCCAAATTGTCTCTGTAAGATTACAGAATAATTTGCTTACCAACCATAACCTTTCTTAGCTGCGAATATTTTCGATGCCAATAGTCACTTACCCATATCACACACTTTATCTGGAATTATCTCAGCCCCAATTTTGTGTTCGGAAAATATTAGAGTGATCTTCGAACTTATAACTAAAACTATTTAAAAGCAAACTTAACTGCATTCACCAAGTTGTGCCATGGCACTCTTGTAAAAAATGCTAATTTTAGAGGAACCTATAATTCGAAAAACAATATTAATTCACAGTTCACAGCCATGTGAAGGTATCAAGTGGGATCACGTGCAATTGTTACTGTCAAATAAACTCGCAACTGAAAATCTATGATGACTTTACCACTATACTATACCATGATAATACTTGCTGCTAAGGATGAAATCAAATATGAAATAAAGCCTTCCAAACCATAATTTTATATTACTGCAAATAAATATCAAAATGTCTCCAAAAAGACAGTACAGGTAATGACGAGAGAGGGTAGTCAGTGGCAATTCAGTGGTTTTACTAAAAGCTGTCTTACGCCAGTTTGTAAAATATCACTAATAGACCTATTCCACTCAGAGAAAAATGACGTCAGATACCCACTGGACGTACTACCAGTTTGGAAAAAAAATTAACTAGCTCTGCTAAATAACAAATGAGGGTAGGGAAATCACAGTCCGAATTTCTCTACTCATGGCTGTAACGATTGAGGATCAAACGTCACTGTGATATCATTTAGATTGAATGGAATAGGTGTATTGGCACAGCTTTATGTGCAAGACCATTTTGGTCTTCCTGAGTTTTCTCTGCTCCAAGGTCAATAAATCCGATATTTATGAAAGGAGCTGCTGGGTAGATTCACACTCTTCAGACGGTCACCAAACCGGGGCTGACCCTGCGCAATGTTGCTCAACCTCGTTGCCCTCACTAGTTTACATCCGTGGGAAATAATATCGCAGACAACAATCTCGGCTACACCGCAGTCTTGCTGACGTCAATATAGATGACTTCGACGTCGGGCACAATTTACTTAACTTATAGTTGAAGATACCGACCGCGTATAATTAGCTGCGCACATGAAGGTTGAAAACAGGAAATCCGATGACGATACAAACCATGGTTTATGTAAGATATCGCGTGGACCACAATATGAAGTGATATGATATATTGCATTAGTGTTTGATGACATTTTGAATATACAATCTCTAGTTTTCAAATACTTTGATGCGGAAGTAGGGTATTTGGTGCTGAATGATATAATAATTTATGTATAAATTACCCCAGAGCTAAAAATTACTGCATTGCGATACGTTTTAGTTTATTTAATTCAGCTTATAAAAAAAGTATATTTTCCTAAATATACTAGTCATGACTGGATGTAGATCAGATGATTTGTTACATTTCAACCAATGCATGGCAGCCCATGGGCAATATTTCCTAGCTGAGCCAAGGCCTACTATCTAGGTATAGTACCAAAGCTGCGGTCACAAATTATACCGCCGCCGGATTCTCCCTGCTAGGCATAATATGCGTTCCATGACCACCAATGACCACTGTACAGTGGTTTCCTGTAGCAATTTCCGTCCCGGGAACAGGACGCGTTATAAAACTTACGTTGCTTGAATCCCGGTGCTTTTAGACGTCCAGTGTCTGACTAACTGCCGTGGATCAAAGATAGTGTCATTAGTAGCCTTCCTGGATCGACTTGACTGCGTCTATCACTGTGAGTCCTGGGTGGTGAATTGGCTACAAGAATATGTTAACAAATATCTTACTATGGTTGTAGAATATAGGAAACTCTGTCGATGGTAGAATTGTTGATTTGCAGACAGAATGTTCAGCGCCGCCACTGCTTTTAACTAAAACAATGTTACTTAAACGTCATCTTACGTAATGTCCAGGGGGCTTTGTTTGGCACTAGTGCTCAATCTCAGGTTTCATCTGTCAGAATTCACATATCAAAGAGTATCTTGGCATAGGTGATAACATGCGCGCAATTGTTCACTTTAACTTCTGACCAGTCCGCCAGGTTGGCTCTGTCGCCCGAATTCGCCAGAGTTTCATTCATTCTAGAGCAGTTAGATATTTGATGATATCAATTTCATATCGGTGTCACATTTTTTCGTGGCTGTCTCTAACATTGTAGACCGTGGAGCCGTAATTGTGTGACGGCCTATAGAATGCTAAGGAGGATTTTATAGTTAGTCGCTAGACCACTACAGATTGCAGATTTGCACCATCAGCTTTTGTTACTATATATATATATATACCCGGAAAATGCATGCAACTTTTATGTAGTTAATGTTCCGGGTTCGATTAGCGTATTGACAGACAAAACACTAACTTCACAAAATATCATGATATTGTTACGCTAGAATTTTGACTGTATTAAATGAAAGGCCGAAATACAACTCGCTTGGCTTGTGAGAGGTCGTAACTTGCCGGGATCTTAAATGAGGGCACAAATTTCTCCAAAATGTTTCTAATGTTTAATTCCGAAAAGTACTATTGCTTACCCCCAATCCCCGTACAGCCTGAACAGCGGCGGCCATCGCCCGACCTGTCCCCTCGGTCGCTGGTTCCTTTCTCTCTGTCCCAAACCCTGGCCAACACGAGCACACATCGGACATTCGGATATTGCTGACGCTGACCTGACACATTCCTCACCTGTCAGCGACAGCTCACCTAAGCCACGAAATGCACCCATGCCTTTCGTAACACTCCCCCACCTTAGATGAAATCGTCCCGATTTCTGAAACTGTTAGATCCAAGGGAGGGGAGCTCACTCAGGATTTGAGCTTCAAAAGCCCCCTCACGACCAAGACCAACCCACCCCCAAAATTGGACAACAAAGACCTAAATTCACAAATTATTTCCCAGATCACAAGTTCCTCAATCCTTTCAAAAACAAACAAATCAAGTATGAACTCAATCAGGTAGGCACGTTTCAACAGTACAAGAATCTGCCGACTAAGCATGTTCACATTTCCTGCATTCCATTACCACACAAGCTCACACATCAGCACATTTTTACGATCAGCATAATTTTGTAACATTCCTACAGCAAATTACACATCCTAAAAAAAAAACAATTTAACCGAATCCTATCCTCTTCCCCCCAAAAAGCATACTGAAAACAAATAAATATACACAAATTACAGTCACTCCGAGTTCATGGCACTGGTCTTCTTATCCGCTTGATCGGCCGCCACAGTTGAACGTCCCACCGCCCGGATCGAAGATTCTGCAGCCGCTGTTGCACCAGCACACTAAAGCACTTTTGCTGCATTGTCCGATCTCGTTGCCAGTCCTCGATGATTCCACAGAAATCACGATTGATTTTGAATTCGCGAAATCTAAAACTTCTCCCTCCGACCTCTTCACTCTGATCTCTCCGGCCTCTTGCTGGTTTCTAACCCGTTTGGGTCCCTCCCGAATCTCAACCCGGTCAGTTTCAACCCTTAGCAAAGCCGCAGATATCACAGTGATCGGTGAACAAGTGCAAACCATATTCTTCGTGTCCTCAATGTCCAAGAAATCCGCATGATGCCAAACAATTTCCTCGACGTCTTGCTCGAGACAAATCTGCTCAGGTCTATCCCGAACGTCGACAACTTCAATTTTCACCCATTCTTCAGCCTCGGAGAACACAGTCGCGGGAAAACACGCGACAGTCCAGGCGTCCGAATAGGTAGCCACCACGGCCGTGTCGTCCACTTGGTCCTCTTCGACGACTTGCTCCGTTCCATAACGCAAGTTCATCGGAAGCTCCCTCCGTGGGCGACCAGCAAAGTCCCGTCCAGTCGATGAAGGACCCCGACTGCCTAGTCTTCCTTCACGACCTCCCCCGGAATCCCTCGGGCTCTCCTGCGTGTCCGTGGTGATGTTTCTTGACGTTGTTGCCGCGCTCAGCGTAAACCGAGTCGTCTCACAGTGCACATCTTGTCCTCCTTCCGCAAAGTCCCCCAGCCGACTATGCCTCATTAGCATGGACTTTTGCGCTCTCTCTAAATTCCCCAAAAGATTTTCCACCGATGAATTGTCCAACATTATAATTTTGTCCAGCAACTCCGGAACCAACCCCTTGATTACATGACGCGTCCTCCTTTTTTCCGACATCGCCTGGTCCACCCTAGCGCAAAGCCATAACACGTCCCATGTGTATGACTGATATGTCTCTGAAGGGTCCTGCAGTCTGTCCTCAAGTTTCTGTTCCCATTGCTCCTCATGATCCGCCCCCAAAAACGCACGCAAAAATGCATCCGTGAGATCTGCCCAGATCTGCCCATGGTCCTCCCCACTCAGCTCCGGATGCCCGCGCTCGTACACATCGTACCACCTGAGCGGCGTTCCATCCAAAAAACACGGGAATAAATTAATTCTGTCCTCGATCCCCAAACCCTTTGCCGAAGCTGTCCTTTCAAAAAGCCATAGCCACTCATCGACCGTGTCGACCCCCTCGACAAATTTCCGAAATTTCACCTCCGAACCCATTTTAGTATCTCCCTACGAACCAGCAAACCAATTTTTTCCCAAGTTTAAATTTTGAAAAACCCTAATTTAAATTTTGAGTGCCCCCGTTTTAATTTAAAGTGCCCCCATTTTAATAATTTGTTATGTTTAAAATTTAGATAACTTAACCCGAATTATTGCCCGGTGCCTCAACCATTTGTTACGCTAGAATTTTGACTGTATTAAATGAAAGGCCGAAATACAACTCGCTTGGCTTGTGAGAGGTCGTAACTTGCCGGGATCTTAAATGAGGGCACAAATTTCTCCAAAATGTTTCTAATGTTTAATTCCGAAAAGTACTATTGCTTACCCCCAATCCCCGAACAGCGTGAACAGCGGCGCCCATCGCCCGACCTGTCCCCTCGGTCGCTGGTTCCTTTCTCTCTGTCCCAAACCCTGGCCAACACGAGCACACATCGGACATTCGGATATTGCTGACGCTGACCTGACACATTCCTCACCTGTCAGCGACAGCTCACCTAAGCCACGAAATGCACCCATGCCTTTCGTAACAATATCAGTGATAAGGTCGCAACTGCGTCATTAATGATCACGAATAAGTTTTCAAATGCGGTAGTCGGTAGAGAATGGAGATAAGAATGTAAATTCGATGGTAAAAATCTCCCAAGTTTTCGTGTAGTTCCACAGAACCGCTAAATAGAACAGCCTTCCGGCGTCATCACGATAATTTCCCCAGTGCGTATAATCTATAGGTGAGGTGGGCTGGTGTGAGGGTGTGTTAGGTGTAAAGGTGTATGGGAACATTATAGAAGTTTACTTCCAAATTATTCCCTACTGCCATAATTTTCGTCAGGACGCGATGGCAACTGAGCAACATCTTATTGCAATTTCTGGTCTCCGAATGACTCTGTTTTAAGTAAAGCATTTACAAATCAAATTCATACATCTATACTTCATTTTGTATACGTTATATTATACAGTTGCTATCACTGACCCTCCGGTATCCAATTTTATAGCAAACTGTTGCATTACTGTCCTTGTCAAAATCCCAACGAACTTACATCAGGAAGAGTGAAATTTAATGATGTTCAATTTCCTCTGGCGCGCCGTGGCATATTGGACGGTTTTTTTTTGTCATAAATTGGTTGAGATCATATTTTGAGCTAGGTTCGTCTAAAAGTTACTTACTATCATAGGTACCATAGAATAACGCTTACTCTATGGTATTACACCTCGCAGTATTTTCATTAATTGTTTGAGTTTGTAGAAGAGAAAACAATGGGAAATGTCCCACTATGTACCATCGCTCCACAAAATACTACTTTGTGGTCAATTTGGGACACAAGTGGTATATATAGGGACATACGGAATGTAAAGCCGCAGAAATATATTTTCGAATTCGCATCCTTCATTGCCATTAGCTTAGCTAGCTACTACTTAAAAACCACCAAATGAGTATATACCAGTAATATACCAGTATTTACCAGTATATACCAGTTTATACCAGTAAAATGAGGACTGTTAATTTGGATCGCAGTAATTTTGGCATCTCCCTATGCAAGCCACACGCCTTTGCAGAAAAAGGGCAACAAACCATGGCTTCCTTCATTACCCTCTAGCTAATACTTACAAAATTACAATATACTAGGGGCTCTGCCCCTGCGGAAAATCCCACTATATTAAGTCACATAATAAATTTTAGCCGTGGAAATGTCGGCACCTCCCTATGCAAGACATACGCCTTCGCAGAAAAAGATCGCCGCCGAACCCGATGTGGCCCATCGCGCTGGCCGCTCTGGCCGCGTTGGCCGCCCCCGTCGGCGGCAGCTGCGACCACGACGACGTGGTCTACGAGCCGTTGAACAAGACGGTGCAACGGCTCGAGTTCCCGGGCTCGCTGACGTGGGAGCAGGTGGAGAAGGCGTGCCACGAGCAGTTCCTGGGCGGCTTCGAGATGCTCAGCCGCGACTTCTTGCGTCTGTCCGCCGAGGACAGGGCGTTGTGTCGCGGACACGCGGTGCCGATCGGCTTGAGGGACGGCGTCGACGACCGCGTCGTGTGGAACAGGGCTTGTCTGCGCGCGGTGAGTGTGGGATGGGGTTTGCGGGCGGGAAGTGTGGGTTCTTTCTACTCTCTTAGGTTTCCTTTCTGGTATAACAAATGACTTGACCAATATTACTTTTCTAATCAATTTGGAGTAATTTGGCCTGACTCATCAATTTGGCGACGGGGGCATGAGACTTGCGGTCGGGAAAAGTAGGTTCCTTCACTTTGAATCCTAGTCATAACAATTAGGGCTTTGGAAACGGAGGTAAACGGTTGTGCTCTGCTTGAACGTTGTGGCGGTCCTAAAAAGGACCTTGTCGATAGTCGACGTTTCGTCCGCGATGGCGTGAAGGAAATCTTCAGGACTGTGATAGACTATATCACTATCATCAGACGCAACACGATAACATTGTGTGCGCGCAAAGTAGAAGCGTAAAAGATAAATTTAAATGTTCGGAGATAAATTTTAAGGGCAGCTTTCTTGATGGCGTTCGTCACCTGGAAATATCATGATTCATGATGTAGTCATCGTAAATTATTTGAATATTTGAAGATGTAAAAATCAATTTAAAGAAAAACTATTCACATGATTTGCTTCAAAATACCACGCTAAAGTGATGATTCCAACCTAAATGCAAATACCCGTTGCATGTGCGGTAGATATTTATCATTAGAAGCGAAATATCAATTCCAAAATTTCTACTCGTACACCGGGATTTGAAACCGGGATTTGAAACCGGGATTTGAAACCGGGATTTGAAACCGGATCTGGGTTACTAATAATAAACCAAAGTATCTTCTTTTTGAGATTTGAGAGAACACTGTATAGTATTATGTAGTATATTTGTCAATATTGACATTTGACTTGCCGATGACGTAGCTTCGTGATCCAGGACGAGCAAGTGACGGGAAAGCACCTCGTGGCTGGCAAGCACGGCGCCGGCGACCGCGGCAAGCCGCCGACCGCGCAAGTTGGCTCGCTCGACCTGGAGACCGTCCGCTGGCAGCTGGTCGACAACGCGACGGCGTTCGACTGCGCGATCTGCCAGCGCGGCTGCGTCCGCGGCCGCGACGCGCTGGAGGTGGAGCCGCCGCCGCGGCCGCCTTCGTTCAACCACACGTTCACCTTGCGGCTCGTTCGGTCCGACGGCGGGAACGTGAGTCTGGACGAGGCTATCGGCTCGGTCGAGGAACATCTCCAGGTGAGTTGGGTTGGATTTCAAATTCAAACTATTAAGTATCTGGCCTCTTTGTTCACCAGTTGGATTAATGTGATTCACATGAGACAGAAACTTAGAACTGTTCCACTTGCAAAAGCTTGTAAAGCCCTTCGGGTTGTTAATTCGGGGTGTTCATTTTTTTTTACTGATAGTTCGTCCTGTGGGTATCTGAACGTCATTATCTGAGTGGAAAAGGTGTATAGATAGACGAAATAAAAATACAAAAATACACATTCCAACTAAGGAAAGCCATGGGTTTTGTTATTACCTACTCTTCTCTCTTACGTTTGAAAGGTCCACAGAAATATTATTAGCTCTGCATTTTAACCAAGGGAGATAAGGATATCTCAATCCAACTGGCTATTTTTAGTGGGTATTTATGACATTTTTCCCTAAATGGAATAGGTCTCTTAACATAATGTCAATCGGAAATTCAAAAAACTTACATTTTCAGGCTATTTTAAGGATATGAACCAGCGTATGGATACAATTTTCGAGTGGTACCTTTCTGATAACAGAACTGATTTATTTGTTCGGTTTTCACTCGCTGTAGACGAAGATCGAGAGGCTGGACGATCGCGGAGACAGCCAGGGCACTTACCTGGCCGTGACTTTGCTCGATTTGCTGCCGACCTTCGGAAATCTGAGCGATCTGCTTCGAGACGCGGGGTACTCGATCGAATCGTGGCTGGACATGGACTTCTGTCCGCCGACCAGAGCAAACGGTTTCGACTGGAAACAGACACAGAGCGGTACGCATTGCAGCCGAACCGTTCGACAGTTCGTTTCCTGCGCCTGCAGGACGAACGCTACTCGAGGGTTTGTCGCGTTCGGTGTTAAGTAAAAATATTAGGAAAGTGCCTTGGATATTTTGCCGATTAATTGCTAAACGGTATGTTAGAGTCACTATCATGAGTGACGTTTGAATAGACATTAGATAAAGACAATAGATACAGGATGACAAGCAGAAAATTGCATCTATGTTGCTAAAAATTGTGTCCAACTGATTTCATTTGATATTACAAACTTCTAGGTTGAGAAGTATTCATATAAATCTGTTCCTGGTACCTAGCAATGGTAATAAATGGTAATGCTGGACTTGTAGATACATGGTAGGTAACACCAAACAAATAATTAAGTGAAAAAAAATTGGTCATGTAAGTGCCAAAATTAGAGCCCAAAAGCAAACAAGTTATGGGCATGTTTTGATTGCAGTATACCAACCTTATACCATTGACTAGTTTTTTGAGATAAGCTAATTTAAAAGGGTTTCTCCAACACCCATTTAATCAAGCAAATCTCAAAAAGGTAGTTAGCTATACAAACCTATAACCTATAACCTATAACAAATACGTAGCAAATTCACTACAGCCGTATCTACGGGACGTACCCAGCACTGTTTGCCCCACTAACGTCTCCCCCCCACCCCCAGGCACGGTGGCCAAGGCCGACATGCCCGGCTACCAAATCGCTACCAAACGCTGCTCGTGGCGTTCTCGTCCTGACGGGGACTGGGACTCCGTCTGGGACGACGACGTTGATTTCTGGACCGACCACACCGAAACGTGCAGGTTCGGACCGTAATCTCGACTGCTTTGCGTCGAGGGTGCAAATGAAGTTCGTGCATAAAACTAGAAAGTTTCTCAGGGTGTTATAGAGCGACGGGAAGATGCTGCGTGTTGCTCCGTTTGACTATTGCTCCTAGAAAGGAGCCTAGTAAGGAGAAAGGATTCAAACCTAAATGCAAATACTCGTTGCATGTGTCAGAGTGGTAGATATTTATTATAAGAAACCAAAAATATATTGAAACATTTTTATCCGTACTGGATTTTACATGCATGGAACAAGAAAAGGATTATTATTGTTACATAGAGCAGGCTAGGTTAAGTTCATCATCACCCTTTCATTCACAGACGCCATTAGACCAGTGCCATTAAGCCAGTTGTCAAAACACTGCGTCGATAAACACAGATAGTCAACACCGCTATCATCATCAGATTGGACGCCGTCCAGCTGGCCGTCCGCCGCCTCCGCGCCCTCGGCACCCACAGCCGCGCCCCCGACCTCTCGGCGCTCGTGCAGCTCGGCGCCGAACTCCCGAGCCTCGACTTCCCGCGCGACACGTTCCACGAGAGCCGCGCCAACCTGTCGGCCGCGTTGTTCGTCGCGATGGCCGCGGTTCAGGCGCCCGCCGCCCGCAGGGAATGCTTTCGGTCGGCGTGCGGGTTCGTTTCGGACAGGGCCGAGCGAACGCTTGTGGTCGGCAGGGGGGCGGAGCCAAACTTCGTAGACGACGGCGTGGCGGAGCCGGCGTTTTTGAGCGGCGGCGGCAGCGGCGGCGGTTTCGAGCTGAATCTGCGGCTGCCGGCGGAGTTGGTGGCGGAGCGGAATGTAGCGTTGCTGGTGATTTGCGGCGGGCAACTCGAGTACGTACGAAAGGGGTTTTTGACGGATATCTTGATGCAGATACATCGTTGAATGTGCGAATTTTTCTAGTGTAGCGGAATGATCTGGGTTCAATTCCCGGTACATACACAAACTTTGAAATGGATATTTTGTTGCAAGCTGGAAATAGTATTTCTTAGCAGGAAGACATATCTGATTCAAATTTTTTTTTTTGGTGTTTTTTATTTGAGGAGGTTTAGGTGTAATAGACCTATTCCCCTCAGAGAAAAATGACATAAGATACCCACTGGACGTACAACCAGTTTGGTAAAAATATTAATTATCTCTACTAAATAGCAAAGAAATATGGGGAAATCACAACCCGAATTGCTCTGCCTGGCTTTAGCGAGTGGGTATCATGACGTCATTTAGATAAAATTTTGATTGAATGGAATAGGTGTATTGTAGGTTATTTTGCTAGAATTTTGGTCATAATTGCAATTTATGAATATAGTTCCCAATGTTTACTGTGGTTATAAAGCAGACCGCCTAGCTTTGCAAAACGTCGGGAAGAGTTAGCAATCAAAAACCCATTCAAAAAGTTTTTCCGAAAACCAATGTGCTACGGTAAGTCAAAGACGCGACGCCCACAATATCCCACCGATGCCGACTGACCACCGTCTCCTCCCACAGCCGCTACGGATCCATCCTGCTGCCGCTGCCCGACACGTCCGACATCGTTGCCTACGCCTCGCTCCTCCAAATCTCGTCGCCGATCTCGCTGTCCGAAGTGCCGCCCGCACGATTCCTCGTCAACAACTCGGGCCGGCCTCTCATCGCCCGTCACTTTGCCGTCTGGACGCTCGGAGCCGTCGACGAGACCACGCTGCCTTGTCCCTGGATCGACTCCGATGGCCACGGCGAAATCGACACCTACGCTTGCGGCGGCTTCCAGCCCGGCCCGCGTGACTCGACCATCGCCACCTTCCAACAAACGCGATTCGTCGACAACGCGTCCGATTGGCTGGCCTCGCACGTGGCGCGCGTCTTCCGCGGCTACGCGGCTGCCGCCCTCGACGAACCGGCGCTGCGGCTCATCGCGCCGCTGGTAGACGTCGTCGCCGGCGACGGCGAGAAGTTCTCGCGCGGCGGTTTCGGCGACCGCGGCAGCATAATGTCCGACCTGGACCGCGTCCTGCGCGACGCCCGTCTCGACGGCGCTTTCTTCGTCGCCAACACCACCAACGTCAAGCTGCTCGTGTCCGAACTCGAGTCCAACGGCAGCGATCCGATCGTCGGCTTCTCGTTGGAACGCGGCGGGCGGCTGCGGGCGGTCACCGCGGATCGCAACGTGTCGGCTGTGTCGGTGCTCGACGCCGTGCTGGAGAAGGGCGGCTACCGGCGGCTGGTCGTCGTCATCGTCGTCAACTCCACCGGCTTCTATCCGGACGGGGTGCTCGATTCGTTCGTGCGGCGGCGGTGGTTCGCGGCGCACATCGCCGTTACGCCGCCCGAAGACGTTGGCGTCGACATCCTGGTCCACCAGGGGCGGCTGGACGACGTCAGCGGCAGCGACGCGGCCGAGCCCGGCCGCTACCAGGTGGCCGCGTGGAGCGACGCAGACCGCGACTGGTCGCGCACGACGTGCGACAGGCTGCGTTCGACGCGCGGCGAGAAGCACGTCTTCCGATGCGAGCTGAACGCCGGCGTCGGCCGCTTCCTCGTCTTCGAGGCGTCGTCGTTCGTCGACTCGTTCGGCAGCCTGTCGGCCGCCGTGCTTGCCGGTGCCGGCATTCTGTCGGGGGTCAGCTTGGCGAGCATCGTCGGCTCGGCAGTCGCCTTGCCCGCATGGCGTCGCACGCTCGGCCACAAGATCCTGCTGCAGATGGCGTTGGCGCTGTCGCTGAACCTCGCTCTCGGCTTCTTCACAAACCTGGTCGAGCTAGACTCGCCGAGCGGGGCGTGCTTCGCGGTCGGCGTCCTCCGACACCTGTTCTACCTGGCCATGTTCGCGTGGCTGCTGGTCATGTCCGGGCTGCGTCTCAAGCGGCTCGTCTCCGTGCTGGGCGCGGTCACGACGCCCAACCTGCTGGTCAAGGTGTCGGCGCTGGCGTGGGGAATGCCGACGGCGTTTGTTGCGGCGATCGCGGCGTTGTGGCCCGACGTCTACCTGTCGGACGCCGCCGACCGGGGGTTCTGCTACCCGGACGGGCCGGCGTTCGCGTGGCTCGTCCAGTTCCCGGCGGCGGCGACGCTGACGGTGAACGCGGGGATTTTCGTCGCGATACTCGCCAGGCTTTACGGGTGTTGCGGGTGGGGTCGGCGGGCTTACCTGCGGCACCACCAGAACGAGCGGAGCTATCAGCTGAGGCGGTTGCAGTCGGTCTTCGTGACGTTCTGCCTGTTCGGGATCATGTGGATGTTCCACTTGCTCGCCGAGCAGGGGGTTTTTGCGGTTAGGTACCTCTATGAGTATCTGTTCCTGATGACGGCCACCGTTCATCTGCTGGCGTTGAGCTGCGTGTTCGTGTTCTTCGACGAGCAGACTTGCGACGAGTGGCGGAAGGTGATCGGAGAGTGGCGGGACAGGTTTTGATCGGCACAGTTGTCAGTTGACAATGCGGTTAACGTTTTCTGTTTTGTTCGGTGAATAACGTGTTTGCAATAACTGCATGTGGAACACTCTTCTTGAAGGAATTTTCAGGAAGTCGGTCATAGAATACTACCCCAATTAGGACAGGTTGTACAATCTCCAAACTAAAATAGTTCTCTGAAAGTGAACTTCCTCCAAAAAAACTCAAAAACAATTGCATCTGGTTTGTTGTCACCATGGCAATTCCATGTTTGAAAGATGATACCTCAAACTTTGTTTGGGGATTATTCAACCAGCCCTTAATTTGCGCAAGCTTTTGTTTAGTTTGAAATGGCAGTATTATTGTGTTAATTCCTCGAGTTCAACATGAATCAATAAAAATGGCAGTTTGTTTACACATGACATGAACACTAATTATATTGTGCAAGAGTAGTTTAATTTATTAATCAATTTAAAATGTGCATTTATAGAATACTAGGTATACATGCAATTTACTTTAGGTAGGTACTTTAGGATTCATAAGAAATTAACATATACAACTATTTGTAGCAAAGATAATAGAAGAACCTTGCATAGTTGCCATGTCGGTAAAATTCGATAAAAAGTTGATAATAAAATTTTAAAACAATAACAAAACAACTAAATAAATTTGTGACGTATCAATAGACTACAGTGTTGCATTTGGATCTGCGTTTTCTCTGCGGTTATCTTTGACTTTGATCCTACTGGTAATCATCCTCAGAAGCTCATTTAGAAATTGGTCTGACCAATATCCATCAAGCTCATAATCACAATTCACGACACAGAATTTAACCCTGTGCACAATCAAATATGATGATGGTCATACCAAGCTCACACTTTCCACATTAACTTTCATTTAAAAGCAAAATAAAGATGAAGACAAATTGGTAGCACCAACACTTGATAAAGAATGTTTCCATTTGTAGATTTCTCACGATAAATGAAAAACCAAGCCCGAACCACTTAAAACTCAACAGTAATAAATTAAAATTAAAATTGCACAGCAAAATTTGTGTCACACATTAAGATAGCATGTGAAAGTGGACAGTTTTTAGTAGAACAATTGTTTCTTTACCTTATTCAAAGGTAAAAACGTTCAGATAGATTGGAAATCCTTAGTTCCTTCCAATACCTTTCCCATTCCCGACCCATTCGTAATCAGATGAAAAAATAGCACCTAGGAAGCTCAAAATATGGCCACCCCATAAAAGCAAAATAAAAAATAAATAAAATAAAAGGTCAAAAATTACGCAACCGGTATTACTTACGGACCTCGGGCTACCCGGGAAATAGCACAGCGGCAAGCAATAGGCCGCACAGAGTGGAAAAGGGAAATAATCGCTGAAAAAATTGCGGCAGTACCCAGGTTTGAAAGCCGCGGAGAAAAACAGCCCGCAGTTACATCGAAGAATGCAGCAGACAACACTTCCGTTGAACGCAATAAAGTTGCAAACGGAGATTAACCCAATTATTTGCGTGTAAAACGTATAAAGAGATATTAGTCTGCTTCTTAAAACGCTGCCTCTGATCGGACTCATTTCCCCAGCCGGTCTGCACGAATAAAATCAATCAAACTCTAAGCTCGCGATAGAACCCCGGTGAACTCGTGTCGTTTGCAACGTTCGAGCCCCAACGAGCCGTCCGGAAGGTAACACCCTCGTTTGTCAGGACATTTGACAGCGGCGTCGACGGTTAGACGGCTTTCAGCGACTGGTAGTAGCCGGATAGCACCTTCCACGCCTTTGGAGACATGAAACCGTCGGGCGGAAGTTCCCCGCTTCGCGCCAGCGCTGCAACAATCGGGCAACGGTTAAAGTGTGTTTAAAGTGTGGTTAAAGTGTGGTTAGAGGCGGGCGGAGCTGAGGTGTGTGTTCGTGTGCGGCTTTTTGCGTTCAGGGGGACAGTTTATTCCCCACGCTTTGAAGTACAGGGAGTTAACAAAAGAATTCGGTAATTAGTTTGATTGCAATTCACTTGTAGAATCAGCGGTAGATAGTTATCATTAGAAACGAAATATCCATTCTAGAATTTGTGTCCGTATAATTTTGTTTCACATATTTTTATAAATTTGAATACCGGTACAGATAAAAATTATAGAATGGATATTCGTTTCATATAGTAAATTAGGTCATCATCTTTAGTGTAAGTAGTTAACATACTAGTACTAGTGGGGCATTCAAAATCAACGTAGTATCAGATAAATTATCAGATAAAGGAATTTTGGTTCTCAGGCAATGATTAAGATATAAGATAGAAGCAGTGACTTTCTTATAAAGTAGCCAGGATAATTCAAAAAACTTAACCTAAAACTGAGAATTGCATGCCTGCCTGCTTCATGAATTGATAATACCCTAAATACGCTGAGAACGAAGGTGGTAGCAACTCAAAATGGAAATCGCATGCTTAGGTGACGCCTATGGACATGGTAATGCTAGAAGTAGTGGGTGGTTAATTTAATTCATTGAAAAAAGTTTTTAAAGCACACAGTCCTGCTGGTTTCCTCCGTGATTACGCAATCAAGTGATTGCGCAATCAAGTGATTACGCAATCTAGGCCAACCTGACAAGAGTAGACTAACAACAGGAAGGACACAACTACGGACAGTAAATTATAATTTAGCAAGGTTAAAAATGGTCGAGTAGTTAACTGTGGTACAGACTTTTGGTCCTAAAAAGGACCTAGGTTGACCAGGACTGTCCGGAAAATAACCTCGAAATGTCGACCTAGGCCCTTTTCAGGGCCAAAACGCTGTCCCAGAGCAGAATCGTTGACTACCCAACAATCCTCCCGTCACTCTGAAC
Organism: Nemurella pictetii; assembly: GCA_921293315.2. Taxonomy (NCBI): domain Eukaryota; kingdom Metazoa; phylum Arthropoda; class Insecta; order Plecoptera; family Nemouridae; genus Nemurella; species Nemurella pictetii. The sequence continues at coordinate 11,060,620 of OV121123.1, read as the reverse complement.
CACTCGGTCAAACCAAAGCTCCGAAAACAATTCCGCCAGCTCTCCAAGCATCCAGCAAAAAGGCAAAAAACCAGCTGCCGCCCACCTCTCATCCGCGTCCCCGAGATGAAGTCGAAGTCCTGCTTGCGCTCGGGCTCGAAGAACGCCATGCGCTTGGCGACCTTGTCGTAGGCGGCGACGCGGAACGGCACGATCTCGAGCGCGGCCAGGCCCGGCGCGGCGCCCAGCACACGCTTGCCGTGCGTCGCTTCGTACAGGTCCTCCTTGCGCTGCCGAGCAAGCCGCAGAGTAGGGTTAGCGGTCAGTGTACCGAGTTTGTAGCAGGGTAGAGGGTTTGCGCCTTGAGAGACTCTTGTCTTTTCTTATATTATGACCAACACCAGCATGACCAGCACGAATAAATGGCGGCGAGACGTTGCTGCGAGTGAAACGCCACGCAGATGTGTATGCCGTAGCCAGCGGATAGAACATGGATTCCGGGCCGTTCTACCCTGCTTCAAACGCAACGGTGTACGGATGGGACAGCAGATGTTTTACATGAGAATCTGAATATTGTTTGCATAAACGTACATTTCAAATCGGATATTAAGTTTAACATTCAAGGCGTTGGATATTTCTTATTTTACATTCAGTTTTCAATAGATCGATTCAATAGTTCAGTTTTCAATAGAAAGAAAAATGACACCAGACACCCACTAGACATGCCAAGTTTGGAAAAAAAAAATAAGTTAGCTCTGCTAAATAACAAAGGAAGATAGAGAAATCACAACCCGAATTGCTCTGCCTGGCTTTAGCGAAACGTCATTTTGATAGAATGTAGATTGAACGCAATGTGTGCATCGGCACGAACCTGGGGGTCGGGATGCGGCAGTCCAGCCGGGTCGCGACCGACGATGTAGAAGTTTGCGCCGGCCGACATGCGCGCCTTGGCGTGCCACTGGACCTGTGCGCAAACAACAAACACGCGCGGTCAACAATCAACGCTCGTTGCGCCATCAAACGGCTCGTAGTACTGGATCGTGTTCCTGGATCATCGACAATTTCCAAGCTATGGGGATGAGAATTATTATTGAGAATTATTTACAAGTCTGAAATGTGTTTTTGATTAGCTACCTTTGTGCCGGAATTGGAAAGAAGGTTTGAAAAACAAGGCAGGTAAGAAACTCCCTGCGCCGCATTGCAGTATCACCAGGATCATCAGGATCATTGTGGCGCGGTTGCTTGGGACTTGTCATTTACACATCGAGTTTACAATGGTTTTTTTGAAGGCAAAGCAATCTTAAACTCAAATTAAAACCAAATTATGAATTTCTTCACATCCATTGGCCTTCAAGTTTGTTGCGAATGGGCAATGTTGCGGCCACATCTGACATAAACGTCTTTGAGTTAACGCCATGAGTTAGTTGTGAACAAAACTTCAGAACGGGTCACGAGCACGAACATATTACTTATAATGAGAAGTGGGTATGCGCCAGATTTTAGAGGAAAAGGTGGTTATACACCGTAGACCCCCAAAGTCCCCCCAAAGCACACCAGGCCCCCGTATTCAAAACTTTTTCTGTTTCTAATTCTGTGGAATCGTGAAAAAATTTGGTTTATGCTTCCAAAGGAAGTCATAGAAAACAAAAGCCAAAATCTACCCAATTCTACAGAATAGGACAGTTGAAGATTGTAAGATTCCGTGAGTGCTAGACAAGGCTAGACGGAGTGTTTGCTGACCTCCGTGGGCCCGGCGTACTGCATGGGCGACGGGAAGATGGCGAGCAGCGTGGACGCCGGGTCGAGCACGCCCTCGTCGAGCACCGCGCGGTGCTGGTCCATGCGCGTGGGCAGCGGCACGTCGTCGTCCTTGGTCCAGCCGCCCAGCGGGTGCAGCAGCAGCACCGGGTGTCGAAAGCCGCGCTCCTCCAGCAGCCGCCGACGGGTGTCCTGCGCGGGGAAGCAAGCCGGTCAGGTTCAGCCGGGAGTGCTCCAATTGGCCCAAAGTAAGTCTTCCCCAAAAGTCACACTGCCTCAAAAAAAACTTCCCCAAAAAAAAATCTGGCCCAAATAAAATCATCCCAAAAACAAACTGCTCCAAAACATTATTTGGATCAGACTGTACTGAGCTAGTGGTGGGGAACAACAATGGGATCCACAAGGAGGTGATTGTCGCGTCACAGCAAGCTACTACACGAGTAAAATACATCAGCTGCCTGGTTCTACGATACAAAGAAAGAATGGATCTCAGTGTTCCTATAAATTTGAATGAGGCGCCGACCCCTGACATGTGATCTCTGCCTGATAAACTACCGGACATACACAGAAGCGTTACGCAGTACTCGAAATGATAGGGAGCCGTCTGGGAGGACTGAAACTTTCAACGGCGTCGTCAGAGTATTGAATGTACAAATCTGATTAAAATAAAAAATAAAAAATAATCCACGCAGCCTCCCCCGCACCCTCCTACTCGCCTCGCCCGTTGCGAACGGCGACCGTTTGTCTGTCCGCGCTCACCTGCATGAGCAGCGCGTGGCCGTTGTGGATCGGGTTGCGCAGCTGGAAGGCGAACACGGCGTCGGCGCCCATCTCGACGAACCGCGCTCGCAGCTGATTGGGCGTCAGCCGGTACTCGTCCAGACCGTCCTGCCACTTGATTGGCTCGATCACTTCGAGCTCGCCGCCAACCAGCCAATCACCGCTGTCTAAGATCAGCTGGAATAACGACAAACGTAGGGATTCAGGAATCGCAAATATTGTTGGGAGGCATTAATTTCTAGGGACATTCATTTACACCCCACATGATCTAGTCGGGTTAGTCTGGTTAGGGCTGAAATTACAAAGTCCGGGTAAATAGTTATCCTCCAGTCAGGGAGAAAACAGAAGCAACCGATTGGTTGTCTCCATGGAGACGAGGTTTTATCTGGAGATTAGCCACTTAACTAGGCATTGTAATTTTGGCCCTTATGCACGAACATTGCCGAGCAGTAGCGAAGCACTCGCAAATGTTTATCCCGGGTGATTTGACGGAAGGCCGTGTCGGCTGATGACCACGAGTTGTACAGGGTCACACACACACATATCAACCCTTCTTCTTGGAGTTGGATTTGAAATGGTTTAACCTGCAGTTAGTGCCCAGACAAGCGCTGCTGAGTTCAAGAGACACAATTACGTTTCAGTCACAAGTCAGTCGCAGATTCGAGTCACAATTTCAAGAAAATCGCGAAATTCTGTATTTTTTTTTCATAAGACCGCCATAACACCAAAATCCATCAATCTTACCCCAAAATTTACGAAATAATAACACCATAAAATCGTGTTCTCCTACTCGGAGAAAAATGACGTCAGATACCCACTGGACGTACTGCCGGTATGGAAAAAATATTAATTAGATCTGCTAAATAACAAATGAAGACAGGGAAATCACAACTTGAATTGCTCTACCTGGCTTTAGCGAGTGGGTATCATGACGTCATTTTGATAGAATTTTGATTGAACGGAAAAGGTGTATTACTGACTGATTCTATAATTATTGTTGTCTTTTGTCTTTTCCTGAGTGTATCCAACTCTCTACATTGAACATTATCTTAGGTATACATTTTCAGAAAAACTATACAACTGGATATCGAAAAGATTGAATGGAAAAGGAGTGTTGAAGTCCCAAACTCAAGCTCAAACTTGAGAAAAGTTTGAGTTTAAGAGTCAGCATTCAACACCCCGTGAAATAGTTTCTCTGCAAAGCGTCGAGCGCGCCACCTACCTTGATGTACGGATGTCCCGGGTGGTTCGTGCCGAACGAGCGACAGATGCGCTCGTCCTTGCGATGCGGATAGAACTCGGGCGCGCGGAGGACCGCCTCCACGCGACCGTTCCACGTGAGCGCGACGGCGCCGCCGCCCGCCGCCAGCCGATCCTTGTCGGCCGTGGACAGCGGCAGAACGATCGGCACGCTCTGGTTCACCACGCCGTCGTCCAGCAGGCAGTTGAAGTGCAGAGTCTGCCGGAGACACGGGGAGAATTTCAACGTTCGGGCCTCGGCTTTTCGGGGGATAACACTGTTTTTTTTTCCGAAATTTTTCTGAAAGCAATTCTAAGATGCTAGATGCTAGTGTGAATTTAATCCTAGATGTAAATACTCGTTGCATGTACGGTAGACGCTGGTTATTACTTATTAGTGACGTAATATCAATTCCAAAATTTGTATCCGTGCCAGGATTTGAATCGGGGTTTTTGCCTCTGCGGGGTGCTGCACTTGTCCATTATGCTACACGGACAACCAACTGTGGTATTGATATAAAGTTTATTTGAGTTGTTGGGCTCCATGGAGGACTATGAATCAGGTTCTCAGATGCAAAAATCTGATTAAATGCTCACAAATATTTTTGATTTGATTTGGTTAATTTATTATCAGTTTCAGTCTCATCGTCTCATGACTAAGCTTTCAGTTATCAGCTGTTCTTTCAGTCCACAAAAGCCTACGTCTAAGTTTCAATATTGACATTCTGAAATTCTGCCGCTGACGTTTGGTTTTAGGACTCATTACAACCAAAATGCCGCCAATTTTTTGGTAAAGCCTTTCAATTTTTTCCTTGAAACGTCACCCCGGTCGGCCAGGTTCACCACACGCTACGTCGCCCAATATCGCCGATAGTTTCATAGCCCGGCACGACATCCAGACACGCCCCTACCTGCAGCAGCTGTTCTTCGCGCATGAACCCCTTGAGCGGTGCCGCCCACCCCTCGGCGAGAATCTGCATCCACTGGCGGTCGACCTCCGTCAGCGCCAGCGCCGGCAGCGCCGCCGCCTCGGCGCGGAGCTGCGCCCGGCGCTCGGCCGGCGCTATCAGCTCGGCGACGTCAGCGCCTCCCGAAGAGCCGGAGCCGCTCGGAATGATGCCCTGGCGGGAACAACGGCAAATGTCTCACTGGTGCGTAATGGGAAAAACGCTGAAATTGCAACGTGGAGCTTGTTGCATAATCGTGAGCGCCAGCTAGGCGGCGAGGGGAAGGGATTGAAGCATCGCAGCCAATTAGGTACAACTTTTACAACGTTACTTACGTCAAGTTGCAAAGGCTTTTAGCCGGCGCAAATAGCCTAGATGCTGACACGCCGTAAAACACTACGTCGATACAAAGGCTTTGTTTGCAACTGATGCTCAATCTCATGCGATAACTGATGGTTGATAAAAGAGTATTATTGCAGTTGATAACTGGACCTTAACGTCTAACTTTTCAGCCAGGTTTGCCACCAATGCTTTGTCCCCAGATTTCACCTCGGGCTCTGATCGGAGAGCGATGCAGCGCAACGCTCGCAAAGCCAAACCGAATACCTACGTAGTTTTCAGGTGGACGGGAATGCTTGAATGGTTCAATGCTTATTGTTATTGGTTTATGCTGGTACGTGAATATAGGCGCATGATAAAGCAGGCTGTATGGCTTAGCAAAAGGTCGAGCAAAGTTTAGGTATGGTAGTTGAGCATAAAATAACTATTAGATTTGATTCGAAACAAACTTCACCAGACCATTCCACTCAAAGAGAAATTACGTCAAATACCAGCTAATAAAAGCCACTCTGGTTTTGATATCCCTATCTTCTTTGGTTGAAAGTCAACAAAAAATATTATTGGGTCTATAATTTCATGTTGGTTTAACCAAGGAACGTAGGGCAATCACAAGCCAACTGGCTTTTCTTACTGGATTTCCGTATATGATATAATTGTTTCCTGAATGATTAAGGTCTGTTATTCATTACCAAGTCAGATATCTCTTCGTAAGACTAGCGAGCCAAGTCAAGAGAGACGATTGAGCAACTCACGTGCTGCTCCAGCAGCCGCACCACCTGCATGGTGCTTTCCTCCACCGAACACTCGACGGTGGTGACGCGCAGATCGGGAGCCTGCGGCGCCTCGTACGCCTGGTCGACGCCCGTGAACCCCTTGATGCCGCCGAGTCGCGCCTTCTTGTACAGCCCCTTGACGTCGCGCCGCTCGCACTCGTCCAGCGGCGTGTCCACAAACACCTCGAAGAACGGCAGCCCGCTGTCGGCGTGCACCTTGCGCGCCATGTCGCGGTCCTGCGCAAGGACACGAGGGATTTAGCGGTGGCCTTGCGTTGCGTTGAGAGGGATTTAGTGGTGGTCTAGCTTTGCGTTGAGAGGGATTTAGTGGTGGTCTTGCTTTGCGTTGAGAGGGATTTAGTGGTGGTCTTGCTTTGCGTTGAGAGGGATTTAGTGGTGGTCTTGCTTTGCGTTGAGAGGGATTTAGTGGTGGTCTAGCTTTGCGTTGAGAGGGATTTAGTGGTGGTCTAGCTTTGCGTTGAGAGGGATTTAGTGGTGGTCTTGCTTTGCGTTGAGAGGGATTTAGTGGTGGTCTTGCGTTGCGTTGAGAGGGATTTAGTGGTGGTCTTGCTTTGCGTTGAGAGGGATTTAGTGGTGGTCTTGCTTTGCGTTGAGAGGGATTTAGTGGTGGTCTAGCTTTGCGTTGAGAGGGATTTAGTGGTGGTCTAGCTTTGCGTTGAGAGGGATTTAGTGGTGGTCTAGCTTTGCGTTGAGAGGGATTTAGTGGTGGTCTAGCTTTGCGTTGAGAGGGATTTAGTGGTGGTCTAGCTTTGCGTTGAGAGGGATTTAGTGGTGGTCTAGCTTTGCGTTGAGAGGGATTTAGTGGTGGTCTAGCTTTGCGTTGAGAGGGATTTAGTGGTGGTCTAGCTTTGCGTTGAGAGGGATTTAGTGGTGGTCTTGCTTTGCGTTGAGAGGGATTTAGTGGTGGTCTTGCGTTGCGTTGAGAGGGATTTAGTGGTGGTCTTGCTTTGCGTTGAGTGGGATTTAGTGGTGGTCTTGCTTTGCGTTGAGAGGGATTTAGTGGTGGTCTTGGTTTGCGTTGAGAGGGATTTAGTGGTGGTCTTGCGTTGCGTTGAGAGGGATTTAGTGGTGGTCTTGCTTTGCGTTGAGAGGGATTTAGTGGTGGTCTAGCTTTGCGTTGAGAGGGATTTAGTGGTGGTCTAGCTTTGCGTTGAGAGGGATTTAGTGGTGGTCTTGCGTTGCGTTGAGAGGGATTTAGTGGTGGTCTTGCTTTGCGTTGAGAGGGATTTAGTGGTGGTCTTGCGTTGCGTTGAGAGGGATTTAGTGGTGGTCTAGCGTTGCGTTGAGAGGGATTTAGTGGTGGTCTAGCGTTGCGTTGAGAGGGATTTAGTGGTGGTCTTGCGTTGCGTTGAGAGGGATTTAGTGGTGGTCTTGCTTTGCGTTGAGAGGGATTTAGTGGTGGTCTTGCGTTGCGTTGAGAGGGATTTAGTGGTGGTCTAGCTTTGCGTTGAGAGGGATTTAGTGGTGGTCTTGCTTTGCGTTGAGAGGGATTTAGTGGTGGTCTTGCTTTGCGTTGAGAGGGATTTAGTGGTGGTCTTGCTTTGCGTTGAGAGGGATTTAGTGGTGGTCTAGCTTTGCGTTGAGAGGGATTTAGTGGTGGTCTTGCGTTGCGTTGAGAGGGATTTAGTGGTGGTCTTGGTTTGCGTTGAGAGGGATTTAGTGGTGGTCTAGCTTTGCGTTGAGAGGGATTTAGTGGTGGTCTAGCTTTGCGTGGAGAGGGATTTAGTGGTGGTCTAGCTTTGCGTTGAGAGGGATTTAGTGGTGGTCTTGCGTTGCGTTGAGAGGGATTTAGTGGTGGTCTAGCTTTGCGTTGAGAGGGATTTAGTGGTGGTCTTGCGTTGCGTTGAGAGGGATTTAGTGGTGGTCTTGGTTTGCGTTGAGAGGGATTTAGTGGTGGTCTAGCTTTGCGTTGAGAGGGATTTAGTGGTGGTCTAGCTTTGCGTTGAGAGGGATTTAGTGGTGGTCTTGCTTTGCGTTGAGAGGGATTAAGTGGTGGTCTAGCTTTGCGTTGAGAGGGATTTAGTGGTGGTCTAGCTTTGCGTTGAGAGGGATTAGGGGTGGTCTTGCTTTGCGTTGAGAGGGATTTAGTGGTGGTCTAGCTTTGCGTTGAGAGGGATTTAGTGGTGGTCTTGGTTTGCGTTGAGAGGGATTTAGTGGTGGTCTAGCTTTGCGTTGAGAGGGATTTAGTGGTGGTCTAGCTTTGCGTTGAGAGGGATTTAGTGGTGGTCTTGCGTTGCGTTGAGAGGGATTTAGTGGTGGTCTAGCTTTGCGTTGAGAGGGATTTAGTGGTGGTCTTGTGTTGCGTTGAGAGGGATTTAGTGGTGGTCTTGGTTTGCGTTGAGAGGGATTTAGTGGTGGTCTTGCTTTGCGTTGAGAGGGATTTAGTGGTGGTCTTGCGTTGCGTTGAGAGGGATTTAGTGGTGGTCTTGCTTTGCGTTGAGAGGGATTTAGTGGTGGTCTTGCGTTGCGTTGAGAGGGATTTAGTGGTGGTCTTGCTTTGCGTTGAGAGGGATTTAGTGGTGGTCTTGCGTTGCGTTGAGAGGGATTTAGTGGTGGTCTTGGTTTGCGTTGAGAGGGATTTAGTGGTGGTCTTGCGTTGCGTTGAGAGGGATTTAGTGGTGGTCTTGCTTTGCGTTGAGAGGGATTTAGTGGTGGTCTAGCTTTGCGTTGAGAGGGATTTAGTGGTGGTCTTGCTTTGCGTTGAGAGGGATTTAGTGGTGGTCTTGCTTTGCGTTGAGAGGGATTTAGTGGTGGTCTAGCTTTGCGTTGAGAGGGATTTAGTGGTGGTCTTGCGTTGCGTTGAGAGGGATTTAGTGGTGGTCTTGCTTTGCGTTGAGAGGGATTTAGTGGTGGTCTTGCTTTGCTTTGAGAGGGATTTAGTGGTGGTCTAGCTTTGCGTTGAGAGGGATTTAGTGGTGGTCTTGCTTTGCGTTGAGAGGGATTTAGTGGTGGTCTAGCTTTGCGTTGAGAGGGATTTAGTGGTGGTCTTGCTTTGCGTTGAGAGGGATTTAGTGGTGGTCTAGCTTTGCGTTGAGAGGGATTTAGTGGTGGTCTTGCTTTGCGTTGAGAGGGATTTAGTGGTGGTCTAGCTTTGCGTTGAGAGGGATTTAGTGGTGGTCTAGCTTTGCGTTGAGAGGGATTTAGTGGTGGTCTTGCGTTGCGTTGAGAGGGATTTAGTGGTGGTCTTGCTTTGCGTTGAGAGGGATTTAGTGGTGGTCTAGCTTTGCGTTGAGAGGGATTTAGTGGTGGTCTTGCGTTGCGTTGAGAGGGATTTAGTGGTGGTCTTGGTTTGCGTTGAGAGGGATTTAGTGGTGGTCTAGCTTTGCGTTGAGAGGGATTTAGTGGTGGTCTTGCTTTGCGTTGAGAGGGATTTAGTGGTGGTCTTGGTTTGCGTTGAGAGGGATTTAGTGGTGGTCTAGCTTTGCGTTGAGAGGGATTTAGTGGTGGTCTTGCTTTGCGTTGAGAGGGATTTAGTGGTGGTCTAGCTTTGCGTTGAGAGGGATTTAGTGGTGGTCTTGCTTTGCGTTGAGAGGGATTTAGTGGTGGTCTAGCTTTGCGTTGAGAGGGATTTAGTGGTGGTCTTGCGTTGCGTTGAGAGGGATTTAGTGGTGGTCTTGCTTTGCGTTGAGAGGGATTTAGTGGTGGTCTTGCTTTGCGTTGAGAGGGATTTAGTGGTGGTCTTGCGTTGCGTTGAGAGGGATTTAGTGGTGGTCTTGCGTTGCGTTGAGAGGGATTTAGTGGTGGTCTTGCTTTGCGTTGAGAGGGATTTAGTGGTGGTCTAGCTTTGCGTTGAGAGGGATTTAGTGGTGGTCTTGCTTTGCGTTGAGAGGGATTTAGTGGTGGTCTTGCTTTGCGTTGAGAGGGATTTAGTGGTGGTCTTGCGTTGCGTTGAGAGGGATTTAGTGGTGGTCTAGCTTTGCGTTGAGAGGGATTTAGTGGTGGTCTTGCTTTGCGTTGAGAGGGATTTAGTGGTGGTCTTGCTTTGCGTTGAGAGGGATTTAGTGGTGGTCTTGCTTTGCGTTGAGAGGGATTTAGTGGTGGTCTTGCTTTGCGTTGAGAGGGATTTAGTGGTGGTCTTGCTTTGCGTTGAGAGGGATTTAGTGGTGGTCTAGCTTTGCGTTGAGAGGGATTTAGTGGTGGTCTAGCTTTGCGTTGAGAGGGATTTAGTGGTGGTCTAGCTTTGCGTTGAGAGGGATTTAGTGGTGGTCTTGCTTTGCGTTGAGAGGGATTTAGTGGTGGTCTAGCTTTGCGTTGAGAGGGATTTAGTGGTGGTCTAGCTTTGCGTTGAGAGGGATTTAGTGGTGGTCTAGCTTTGCGTTGAGAGGGATTTAGTGGTGGTCTTGCTTTGCGTTGAGAGGGATTTAGTGGTGGTCTAGCTTTGCGTTGAGAGGGATTTAGTGGTGGTCTTGCTTTGCGTTGAGAGGGATTAAGTGGTGGTCTTGCGTTTCGTTGAGAGGGATTTAGTGGTGGTCTTGCTTTGCGTTGAGAGGGATTTAGTGGTGGTCTTGCGTTGCGTTGAGAGGGATTTAGTGGTGGTCTTGCGTTGCGTTGAGAGGGATTTAGTGGTGGTCTTGCGTTGCGTTGAGAGGGATTTAGTGGTGGTCTTGCTTTGCGTTGAGAGGGATTTAGTGGTGGTCTTGGTTTGCGTTGAGAGGGATTTAGTGGTGGTCTTGCTTTGCGTTGAGAGGGATTTAGTGGTGGTCTTGCTTTGCGTTGAGATGGATTTAGTGGTGGTCTTGCTTTGCGTTGAGAGGGATTTAGTGGTGGTCTAGCTTTGCGTTGAGAGGGATTTAGTGGTGGTCTTGCTTTGCGTTGAGAGGGATTTAGTGGTGGTCTTGCTTTGCGTTGAGAGGGATTTAGTGGTGGTCTTGCTTTGCGTTGAGAGGGATTTAGTGGTGGTCTAGCTTTGCGTTGAGAGGGATTTAGTGGTGGTCTAGCGTTGCGTTGAGAGGGATTTAGTGGTGGTCTAGCTTTGCGTTGAGAGGGATTTAGTGGTGGTCTTGCTTTGCGTTGAGAGGGATTTAGTGGTGGTCTAGCTTTGCGTTGAGAGGGATTTAGTGGTGGTCTTGCGTTGCGTTGAGAGGGATTTAGTGGTGGTCTTGCTTTGCGTTGAGAGGGATTTAGTGGTGGTCTTGCGTTGCGTTGAGAGGGATTTAGTGGTGGTCTTGCTTTGCGTTGAGAGGGATTTAGTGGTGGTCTTGCTTTGCGTTGAGAGGGATTTAGTGGTGGTCTTGGTTTGCGTTGAGAGGGATTTAGTGGTGGTCTAGCTTTGCGTTGAGAGGGATTTAGTGGTGGTCTTGCTTTGCGTTGAGAGGGATTTAGTGGTGGTCTAGCTTTGCGTTGAGAGGGATTTAGTGGTGGTCTTGCTTTGCGTTGAGAGGGATTTAGTGGTGGTCTAGCTTTGCGTTGAGAGGGATTTAGTGGTGGTCTTGCGTTGCGTTGAGAGGGATTTAGTGGTGGTCTTGCTTTGCGTTGAGAGGGATTTAGTGGTGGTCTTGCGTTGCGTTGAGAGGGATTTAGTGGTGGTCTTGCGTTGCGTTGAGAGGAATTTAGTGGTGGTCTTGGTTTGCGTTGAGAGGAATTTAGTGGTGGTCTAGCTTTGCGTTGAGAGGGATTTAGTGGTGGTCTTGCGTTGCGTTGAGAGGGATTTAGTGGTGGTCTTGCGTTGCGTTGAGAGGGATTTAGTGGTGGTCTTGCTTTGCGTTGAGAGGGATTTAGTGGTGGTCTAGCTTTGCGTTGAGAGGGATTTAGTGGTGGTCTAGCTTTGCGTTGAGAGGGATTTAGTGGTGGTCTAGCTTTGCGTTGAGAGGGATTTAGTGGTGGTCTAGCTTTGCGTTGAGAGGGATTTAGTGGTGGTCTAGCTTTGCGTTGAGAGGGATTTAGTGGTGGTCTTGCGTTGCGTTGAGAGGGATTTAGTGGTGGTCTTGCTTTGCGTTGAGAGGGATTTAGTGGTGGTCTTGCGTTGCGTTGAGAGGGATTTAGTGGTGGTCTTGCTTTGCGTTGAGTTTGCGTGAATTCGCATCACGCGTTATCCCCTAGCCCAGTGGTTCTCAACCTGTGGGGCGCGACCCACTAGTGGGTCGCGAGAGGTTTTCAGGTGGGTCGCCAGCAAGTGGTCAGCATAAGCATTCTAACTAGCTAGGGTGAAAATATTATTTATTTATTCAAGGTTATTTCGATTTTGATAAGTAATAGTATAGGTATCTGTTCTGAGAATGAAATGTCAATTTGCCCAAGTTATATTTCCTGCCTACTTCTGACACGTGTTTACATTTTTATACCATACTTTGTCAGGCAAAGACAAACCCCCCCTCCCCCAACCCAAGGACATAGCTGAGACTAGACACAACACGTGTGCCGTACTTTACTTCGAAACTGCGAACTAGTTTTGTTAATTCTTTCAATCCCACGCTTCGCGGCTAAATGGCAAAATGGCAATGTTGACATGTTTCCTTCTCTTGATGCCTTCATCGCCGACCAGAGAGCTGATAACGCCGACTTTTGCGCCGAGGACTTGACCAAGTTGGTGTTGTTGCACATGGAAAAACTAGGGCAGTAATTTGAATCCTATTTCCCTGCCGAAGACGACCCGCGCACAGGCAAAATGTGGATCATCAACCCGTTGTTGCCGTGCTCCTCTCCGCGGAGGGCAACAACGACCTCTCGCCAGCAGATTCGGACAAGCTGAGTTGAGCTGCGACGCAGCTTTGAAAGCAGACTTTAAGAGTGCAGATATTTTTACGTTCTCGATGAATCTGAATTTCGAATACCCGAAATTGAGTGCGCGGGCAGTGAAAAAATTGTTGCCATTTCCGTCATCGTATCTTTGCGAAAGCGCGTTCTCCACAATGACGTCGATCAAAACTAAATCGCGGAACCGACTGGACATCAGTGCAGCACTTCGCGTCGCTGTCACAAAAATCGTGACAAATTGGGAAAAGCTCACGGGAGACTGCCAGGCCCAAGGCTCCCACTAAGATTGCACATTCAGGGATGCGGTGAGGAAGGCAACCTTACGGAATGTCTGGAAATATTTATAGGCAATTAAACGCACGGAGCAAGCAGTGCATAATTTTCTGTAAAATTGAACGTCTAATTTTCAACACCCACGGGAAAATGGGTCGCAAATATACCTCCATTCGTATAGTGGGTCGTGACAGGGTAAAGGTTGAGAACCACTGCCCTAGCCGATGGGCCGGAAATTCCAGAGCTTGTTTTCCTCGCTAAACGGCTAGACCGAGCCCACCGAGCCGGCCGACCGCACCAACGCACCTCCGAGAACGGCGACACGAAGCTGCACAAGCAGACGACACCGCTGTCGGCAAACAGCTTTGCGACCTCGGCCACGCGCCGGATGTTCTCCTCGCGGTCCGTCTTCGAGAAGCCCAGGTTCTTGTTGAGCCCCGTGCGGATGTTGTCGCCGTCGAGGCCGTACGACGGGATGCCGCGCGACACGAGCAGCGCCTCGAGCCCGAACGACACCGACGTCTTGCCCGCGCCCGACAGCCCTGCAAACGTCCAGAAGTGCGGTTAGGTACGGCTCGGGACTGCATCCAATTGGTTGTCGCCATGGTGATTCCTTGCTCTGAAGAAGTTCAAACCTTTGTGTGGTTCAAACCTAAGTGCAAGTATTCGTTGTATGTACGGCAGATATTTATTGTTGGAAACGAAATATACATTCCAAAATTCGTATTTGTACGGATAAAACTTTTGGAATGGAATAGATATTTATTTTTTAATAGGAAGTAAAGTTCAAACCTTGTTCAGAGATTGTACAACCGGCCCTATTGAAGTGTTCTTGCAACAGCCAACCATAAGCAGCGAAATTCAATTTTTTCTGTGTGATTTCTCTCAACTCATGTCAAAATTTACTGGGTTAAAATGGGCATGACTGGGTTGAAGTGGTGTAAGGCCTGGCTTTTGTAAACCTCTACTTACCTTGGGCCTGGCTTTTTGGTGGTCCAATAATTTTTTAGAAGTGCATTCTCAAAGAATTGAGGCATCTGATTCGCTGTTGCCATGGAATTAAAGGACAGTCAGAAAGTTACGCTACCCGCTTTGGCCTTTGGCGACAGGCATTAAAAAGAAAAAAAATTCCTTACATTATGTTTTTTTGTTATCTCTCAACTCAGAGTTGTAAAACAGTCGGAAAACGTACTGAAGCGTTAATTTTAAGAACGGCGGGCTGGTGATTCCAACGCTTGGCTGGCAACGCGGGGCGCTTACCGGTGAACCAGACGGTGCATCCTCGGAAGCCGCGCAGGTTGCCGAGTGTCTTGCCGCGAGTGTCGCGCGACACCTGGTGCTTCTGCTCGGTGACGTTGGTCGCCACTTGCACGCCCTGCGGAATCACGCAGCCAGTCAGTCGCAGGCCGGCACGAGCAACGTGACAGGCTGTCACTAGGAGGGAACGAGCCGTTTCCAGTAGGGAACGAACAGTCATCGGGGGAGAAGGAACCGACATTGGGGTTTGAAAGACGGGAACAAACTGTCACTATGAAGGAACGAGTCGTCACTAGGAAGTAGGAACAAGCTAGCTGTCACTCGGAATGAACTAACCGTCACGGGGGAGGAATGGACCGCCGGTAATGAATCTTCGTTAGGGCGGAACGTATGACCATCGAATAAAGAGCAAGCCAAGACCGGCTTGTTTGGCCGCAACCAGCCACAGACCAAGAAAGACAGAATATGAAATTAGACATACAAGAATGGCATTGTTGATAAATTTTTGGATACATTTGTATTTGATCTTGTATCCAAAAATGTGTCATCATTGCATATCATATTTAATATTCTGCACTTCTCAGTCTTGGTAGCTGGGGCTAGCGGGGGAGGTTGTATGGAAAGAGCAAGGTTCATTGGGAAGAGTGGGCATGGGTTTCAGTTGGACATGGAAAGGAAAGGAATGAGAAAGACGGGGATTTTAGAAAAGGGAGACAAGGAATGGAATAAATGGAGGGACGATGGAAAGTGTGAGGAAATTCAAGGAAAAGATGAGAATGGGTTGGGATTGAAGGTTCTGGGACTCAGACAATGATGCAAATGTACTAATCTGTTTAAAATAATCAACAGTTATAACACAGCGCCCTCAAGCAGAGGCATTATTGCCAATGCAACTAGGATGGCAAAGTCAACTACATCAATAATTTACACACTCAAGCTAACGTTCAATGAAAATATTCAAACCAGGAAATACAAGGCAGGAAATTCTACGAAAAACTTTTATAAACACTTTTTAGTTTTCAAGTTTCTATACCCTTGGCAAAGCAGGCAGCATGAATGCTTTGCAACAAGTCAGGAAACAGCAAGACAATTGGCATTGAATTCGCAGAAGAGTTGATCACAAGTGTGTTGTCTTGTGTATAAATTCAATTATTCAATAATAATTAGCAAGCCACATCGATAGCTAGCATGCAGCACAACAGAATAGCTTGGCAAACTTCCCAAACAGCAACACTTCACGTAGTATTCATGTCATACGTAAGTTTAGCGTTACTGCCGTGAGATAACAAAAGAACACAGGTAATAAACAACTGTTGTTTTAGAAGAAATTGCACGAGCGTATAAGAAAATGCTTCGTCCTTGCTCGACTCGAAGCGTGCTAAATCAAGATACGAGATCAATTAATCGACAAGGTGCAGCTGCATGCAGCGATCCAGGAAGACAGCTCTGCTGGTGAAACGCCCTCTAGGACGAGGTTGACATAATAAACAACATCTATTGCATGATGTGCGTTGGATGCTGATTCGATGCAAATCTCTGGCATCTTGAAGCCGGTGAACAATTGCTTAAAGTCAGGCGAGGCACCGCGAATTCAGCGGTTTGAATTATTTAGTTTCTTACCCTTGAGAGGGCATTCGGTTTCATGAATGAGGATTGAGTTAAGGTCCACTCAAGTATTAGCAAATCTGCCTCGCAATAATTCATTATTTATATCAAAGATAATTTAATCTGATACTCGCATGGAATTTGATGATTAATATTGACGAATGCACGCGTATATACAAATGGGTACCTACAACTAGTTAGGGTTGGTTTGTCTTATGGGCATGCATACTGTAAGTCTGTAATATCGGGGTGTAATACTGCCGATATAATTAGGCAAAAAGGTTGAGACGTATAAACACATAGTGCCGGAGGCTGGATGGTACATGACTAGAAATAATGCAATAATGGTTATTGAGAATCTCAATTCATAGAATCAAAGTATTTATCGATTGATCCATGCTTCTTTCTCAGAGAAGAGCGCGGCGAGTTTTCTGATAAATATGCAGTGCTACATTACTAGGAAATCATTGCGTCGTTTTCGATTTCACAATTCTTCTGAGACAACTTTCTGTCCCTATGCATGAATTTGAGTGATAATATCAAAATTCAAATCCCTCTTAGGAGTTCGAAAGATAAAGATCAACTTGATTTGAGGTTTTGAGTAGGAATTAATTTGATTAAGAGAGATTTGGAGACATGGAGCCCAACAACTCAAATAAACTTAATATCAGTTCCACAGTTGGTTGTCCGTGTAGCACAGTTGGTTAGTGCAGTGTCCCGGATAGACAAAGATCCGGTTTCGAATCCCGGCACGGTTGTAAATTTTGGAATTGATCAACAACTCGATTTAGTTAAACAAGAAGAGATTTTCGTAAATCCAAGAAAAATAGAGCAAGAAAAGAAAAGCAAGCGAGCACACACAAATAATCATGCAGGGTTAAGTTCAAGCGCCAACAGAAAACCCACGTGCGACCAGGAAAACTGGCAAACAAGACATTTCCCAGAGACAGATCTCTTACCCAAGCGGAAGTGGAAGGCGCATTGACTTCCTGCGAACAATTCCGACAAGGTTATTACAGCCAGCCGCCCCCAATTGCATGGGCCACCTTCGTTAGCACCAATGCATGCCACCAGCCGCCACCAATTGCATGGGCCACCTTCGTTAGCACCAATGCATGCCACCAGCCGCCACCAATTGCATGGGCCACCTTCGTTAGCACCAATGCATGCCACCAGCCGCCACCAATTGCATGGGCCACCTTCGTTAGCACCAATGCATGCCACCAGCCGCCACCAATTGCATGGGCCACCTTCGTTAGCACCAATGCATGCCACCAGCCACCACCCTAATTTCCCTCTGGGGGTTTCTTCTTTCGCTAAGGTCCCAGGGTTCACAGAAAAGACAATAATAGGGTCTTATCCAGTTGGATGGACCAGTTACCATGGTGCCCAGCTGCATAGTGTTACTATAGCTACGATTGTTCGATTAAACATAAAATCTTAAACATCTCTAATACTCACCGACTATGCATGGCTAAGAAATTAATGAATAAACAAAATAAATGTAGTACGTTTATATGCCGATTGGAAAAATCGTACCGCACACCAATTACAGACCGATACACTTTGTTATTGTTTATCCTTCCGAAAAATGGGTTGGCAACATGGGCCCTTCTCTAAGCCGTTTTGTTCGACCGCTGAGGGCAAGATAGTGTAGGTGGGGGACCAAGAAAATAACTCCACATTACTCCGATCTAATGTATATAACAACAATACTAACATTAAATGTTTGTTATGTATTTATGGAGGTAGGAAAGATATCTCTATATACGTTGGTTTTATATGCAGTTACCGATAAACATAAGATTTTTATTAAGCCCATGAAATGCAATATATAGATACGTATTTACATATCATCATTTGCGTGCCAGTGCCGCCACAGAAATCACAAGAGAGATTAACGTGACAGGATTAGAGCGTTTTTGATATTTTTGTGTAGGTTATTCGATACGTACACGTTTTGAGCTGTTCGCAAGATCGGAGTTTGCGTCTTCTAAATTAAATTTTAAGCAATGCCATAACGAGATTAGATAATTACAGTTTTTTAAATCTTCATCAAACGAGCATTAGAGAAGGAAGAAGATGAAGACATGAAATAAGAGCAAAAGCAATGCTGAATAGGAATAAAAGGACGTGTGAATACAATCACTTGCTCCATTGGAGTCTGAATCAATTTATAAGCAGCCATGTACCGTTATACATGACAAGTTCAAAGCACCATCTTCAATCAGCATTCCATTAACATGAAGATTGTTCAAGCTTGAAGAGAGGTGGCTTTCTATAATTGTACTTCTTGAGTCTTTTTTCTAACCTGAATGTTACGGTGACGTGTGGTAATGGTAAGCGTACGTGGGCGTATATGCATCAAATACCACCAAATACCGTTGTCAATGCTGTGGTGCTACGATTTTTGGAATCAGAGGTCAGTATACCCGCTTTTCAAGTAAGTTAAAAGCATTAAATGCTTGATGAACAATGTATGTAGGCATGTTCAACATGGTTCAACTATAAATCATCCAAATTTCCATTTTATCATATTTTTTTGTTGAAAATGATGATGTGTCCTGTTTTATGGTTCATTGGACAGGTTACAACGAATCTGCGGCTAGCAAACTGAAGTCTTCCATACAAGTTAGCAGACAAAACCAGTTGGTCATAAAAACCGAAGCCCATAATCACGCGGTGTTTGCCGAAAGTCTACACGCCAGACGCACTTCACGCTGATAGTGTCAAGTATGGGATTGTAGTCGGTACAATTGTCTGTCTGTTGATGTTGATAACGATTATCTAATGAGCATGATCACGTGGAGTGGTTTCGCCACCGCAAAGAGTCCCAATTGAATAACTGCTCGATGATCACTGGAATCACTGGCGACACGTGACGGTCGATGTCAATTTGCCACGACGGGTGAACACAGTTAGCATGACATCTTCAAAGTGTTAGGTATTTGGCAGCATCTTCTCTGGACATTGCTGAGTTTTGAACGAAAACATTAGCAATTGCAGATGAAGAATAGGGTATCGCGTATAATCGTGCTATATGAGAGTGGGGCTTTTCTGAAAAATAGAGCTATTCTGATCGAAATATATATCTGTTGTCATAATTTTCAAAATTTGGGGCGACTTACAATTTGAGTTTTCAGAAAAATGATTTAACTGTGTATTGAATCCTAATGTGAATGCCAGCAATCAATTAAATAGTTTTTCGGAAAACGTACGTGCAAAGTCACAAAACTCCATTAGTTTTTCCTAAATCTGCGATGATTTTGTAAGCGTTAGATCGGTTATTGCGTATAAGTATTTTATTTTTTTATATTCTGACATAATTTATGGCCTCCAATGCCTCTCATACATATTATATAATAGTGCCGTACCGTTTATCAATCCCACCTATAACTTTTGACGATTCGCGAATTCATTTGGCACTTAGAAGATTATCGAAATTGGTTTCTTGTTTCGCTAATTGTCAGAAACCTGTCGTACACAAGCTACTTATAAGCCGCACGTACACAAATTCCAAACGAACAATTGACACATAGCAAATTTTGATCGGACATTTCTGATGCTGCAAATTCGAATACCACCTTGTCATAGGCAAGCAGTACATTTTCTAGGCTTCCATGCACCCCGAGCCATTTCACTCACCGCAGGCCCGGTGCGTTGCGAAGCCATCACGATCGCTCAAAACACTCAAAACACTCAAATCACTCAAATCACTCTGACTATCTCGGCGTCCACCGCTGAAGCAAGTGCTCGAGGTGACTGGGTCACGCAGAGCTCGATGCTCTCCTTATATCGCTCCCCACTCCTGGGCCATCTCGTACAGATCACTAGAGCGGAGAGCCACGATCGTGGAGGGACCCATGGAGGGTGAAGAGGCTGCATCTTAGGCTGCACCACGTGCGTGGTCACGTGCTCGCTTCGTATGTTACACATGCATGAGAGTAGTTGGGTGTTTATGTTGCACTGTGTTGTTTTGAAGAATGCAGACAGCGGGCTTGATTTGACGCTGGGACGTTACGCTGTGATTATCATCGAAATCATTGATGACTTACAGATTTGTTTAGTAGTTAATACAGGGTTAGAAAATATGACTAGATCTATGAAAAATCCTCCGTTTAGCAATAAAATATTTATATACGGAAAAATATACTAGCCCATGGGGCAAAGAATATCAATACACAACCACATTTTTTTTTTAACTGCAATCAAATGTTTGGAAACAAAAAGCGTTTGCAGTTGCAGCGTTTGCACATTTGAAAGGCGATGAGAAAAACGCGGTAATTTGATTATGTCCACGACGGAGACAATGGCGAAGCGTTCTCCACAAAGCAATCGTGGGTCCCAGCTCCCTAGTGACCCGGGACAGCATGGCAACCAGGCAATCCATCGCCGCCTTCGCCGCTCGTAGCAATCTTCACGTTCGCTCGCAGTTATTCAATCAAATTATGACGCGCTACTTGTTCGATAAACTAATCGCGTATGCCGCAGCACGCATGCGCGGCAAGCAGCGACGTGCCTCTAGCGCGATAATAAGATGTCACCGATTAAATGTCACGTGCGAGAGACATGGCGTACTACGTACTCGCTGGATTGAAGATGATCAGACACATGGCATGCCTGGAAACTGGATTGGACTGATGCGATTCTAGGAATCTTACAGCACTGGGTTTTTGCTTGCGATTGAATCTGACGTTGATGGGATCATGCTAGTGCGCAGTTGATTATTTGGGGTTGATTTTATAATATTGATTACATTGGAGTTATTGAGATGATTCTAGAAAACAACTCGGGTTAACTGTGTGCAGTTTGATTGCCTGTTACTATTTTAACTTAACTCGAACATTAATCCAGGGTTGATGTGGAAGTAAGGACAATGCCTGGTGAAGTCCGACTGCTTCCTAGGATTTTCTCCTTAGCTGGCGGAGTTCAAATACTGTAAAATCGGATGTAAAAATTGTAAAAATGACCATACATTCTTCTCAAACTTCACAAAACAGGTTTTCTGTCAGCGTAATTTCACTGTGTATCTATTAAATCTCGATATTTTCAATATAATCACGGAAAACAGCATGACATTGACAATGCTTTTGGCTGCAGTCTGCACGCGTTGTCGATTCCTGGCGGAGTAGTGAATGCAGACGGTGTTCATCGAGCGAGGTCGGACTCAGAGGCGCTCGACTTCCTTTCGCTGCACGAGGAAAAATTGCGGACATAAACGCTTGGGGCACCGATAACTGTTAACCTGGAGATAGTTAATGAGTTGAGGAGTTATGGCAAAACGGAGCCAATTTCATACCTTCTTTACCTCACAGCGAAGATCAATTTAGAAGTTGATAAAGCCTTAACCATTGCTTGAAATTTAAGGAAAACGCCACCCGATATAAATTTAATGCTCAGAAAGGCTCAGGAATGCGAATTTCTGTTTCGAGACAATTTTAACAGACCAGATTTGAACTTTGTGAGAGTATCTACGACACCGTTGATATTTAAATTCTAAATATCACTAGGTACCTACTGTAAAAAGTTGGCATGCTTTTGAGCAAAAACCAACTAATATAAAAAACTTAATCATATTTTTCGAAGAGTAGCCACGGCAAGTGGCAAGTGGCAAGTGGCGAAGCGAATTACGAACGTAAAGTTTATAAATTTTAACCATGTGTGTTTTTCCTCTCAGCTCCGAGTTTGAACAGCGCAACAGTTCGTCCGGCGACCTGGAGTGACCTCTGACTTATAAGCTGTGGGTCAACTGCCGAATTCTCCTCGGCGGAAGAAGATTGTGGGGTTTTCACAAGTTGATGTTATGATGACCTTTGCTTGACAAGCAGGAGGAAATATAGAGCGGTGTTGGGAAATCCGCGTGTAGAAAACTAGAGTAATAAAGCGTACGACTCGTATCTGCATTTTGAAATTGAGATTAGCGAGTTTCTAGCCAATTAGACCGTGATAGTTAGTGCAGGTGACTCATTACCGTTTCAAGAGGTAGCCGCGAAATAGCGTTGTTCGATAGTGTGAATTTAATCCTAAATGCAAATACTCGTTGCATGGACGGTAGATGATGATTATTAGAAACGAAATATCAATTCCAAAATTTGCATCCGTACCGGGACTCGAACCCGGATCTTTGTCTATCCGGGACACTGCACTAACCAATTGTGCTATACGGACGACCAACTGTGGAATTGATATTTCGTTTCTAATAATCAGCGTTGTTCGATCGCAGTATACCAGATGTCTTACCTATAAATTCTCTTACCGTATAAGTTTTTCCAGGTTTTCCTATTCATACAGTACACAAATCCGAAGTTTTCTCAGATTGCAAACTTTCTGAGATCGAGCCACAGCCATCCGTCATGTATCAAACATTTTACTTTACCCGGCGATTAGAAGCTTTCCAGTTTCCAATACATTTTCACTGACTTTTCCGGTTTGAAACGTTGCACAGGCCCCGATCTTTTCGATCCCTTCAACCTATCTAAAGTATTGAACAATCAGGACGGATGGCCAAAATCTAACATGCCATCGAACCTATATCATTACCACATTGTTTACCACCAAATGCCTACGAGTCGTCCAAAATGATTTTAAAACGATAACTACTCGTGTGTTTAGTGGCTTCTAGACCATCTTCTACCAAGCATCTCGAACAGTAAAAGGTAAAAGCCTAGTCAACGATTGTCAACGGTAACCCATCCAACCACTAGTGTTGCTTAACGTCCAGCTAGATTTTATCCGAATCTTTTCGGACACAACGACCCGAGGTTTGGTATAACACCTGACCCGTGACCGCGGGTATGCCGCCGCGGGGGCTCGAAGTCCGAACCTCACGAGATAAGCGAGATGCTGTACATCACACATCATACATCACAGATGACCTCGGAGCTCTCAGTCATCTGTTCGAATCATCCGGGGAGATAGCGTGGCCTGGATCGCCAAACAATGCTACACACGTACTTGGTGTTCAAATTTATTGGCTAGATTTGAAATAATTACAGCGAACAACAACAAATCGCTTGTTGGAGGAAGATATATAACAAGTGATTTTGTTTGTAAATAGGCATAATGACTAAATGCCTTCTGCGGCCGTTTGAAGTTTTCCGAATAATTATCGTAGAATTGTTGGGAGAGGTAAGATTTGGGGAAAATTGATTGTAATCGTTTGCAGCTAGCTGCATAAAAGTAAGGATTTTAATTTTAAGACGTCACTTGCCGTGTCATATCTTGAAAACTTTGTGCTGCATTACTAGAAGGGCCATGCTAATCTCTAGAGTGACTCAACTTCATCCTGAGTGTTTGCAGGATGATGTGTTGATGGGTTGATTGGTACCGAGGTGACCTTATAGCTGATGCTGTGGGGTAATTAGTCCCAGGGTGGGGTGGTGTATGGCAAGCGACACACTGCGTAGCTCATTGAACCCCCGATCGCGTGACCATGGATATGTGAGGGCTTGTGTTGGAAAAATTGTTCATGTCGATCGAAAAACCGCGTAGGCTGCACGCTTCTTGTAAGATTGAGATAATTATTTGCGCGGTCGACACAATTAGAGGCACAGAACAAATCGCTGACGAAACTATCAATGACGATTGACAAGCGAAAACAATGGGCGGCGTAAAAAGTATGTATATAAGTACACGTGGTTTTGGTAGATTGATTCCTGAAGCCTTGACTAGTTCGAGGCGTGATCGCGAACAATACCAATGTCACCTCAAGACACAGCTGAAGAAACGGTGTCCGCGAGAATTATCATGCTTGTAAAATCTCTGTGCATGTTCCACAGAAGGCTAACGGTTTTTGCACATCATTTTGATTATTGGGTCATATTGAAATATTGTAGCAGATCTATCAGTCGATCGTTCTAGATTCCATTGAAAGCAAATTGGCTGGCTTGTTGTATGCTACATGTTTCTGATACAACATCATTCATTGATAGTTGTGGTTTTTTACAGATGGGGAAAGATGTTCAGCATCTGTGATAATTGATAATTTAATAAATTATACTTATTTCAGTTTTTATGTAGCATTTTTGAGAGAAGTTCCTTTTGATAGACCAAGGTAATATATTATGTAGGTAATTTCGAGTTAATTGTCCAAAAGGTACCTTCCTACCTTCCTAGCCAAGTAAAACATTACAGTGTCTTATCCTCTGTAATTAAGATACCTAGTGAAGAAGGCTGATTTACAAGTAACTATATATATACCTACCTCAGATAAGATAGGTATTAATGTCTCTGTTAAGTTATTACACTAGCAATTATGTCAGACATGGCATTAATATAATCATGTCAACTGTTTGCTACTACCCACTCAGAGAATAACGACACATTTTTCCAAGTCTAAGTTTTTGTTGATAGTTGCAACTAGCCTGCATAATGAAACAAAAATAACTAAATGATAGTTGAGAACCTCAAAAATACAAAATTTAAATTTAAAATTATTACCAGCAAGAACATATTAATTATGGAACAAAAACAGCACTGGTTGTTAGGCCTGCAAAAAACAGCACTGGTTGTTAGGCCTGCAAAAATCAGGCCACCTATTGTTCCAATTTTAATAGATAAGTACCTACTGAGAACTGTAAATATCTAACTTGAGATACCTAGCAACGTGGACAAGGTCTGAATGACCTTTTTCACACTGTATTTACATTAAATCAAATTGTCTTGTGCCTTTTGCACATACTTAGGAAGTACACAGACATTTTAAGATATTCAAATTATGTTTTTTTTTTACGTCAGGTACCACAAGGTTCAAAAAATGAAGCGGAAAAATTGTTACATTTACTATCAAGGAGTATACTGCTTATTTTAGCGGTTTTAGCAATGATTCCAAAACGTTGTTGAACCACACATTCTCTAGGGGTCACTGCACTATTGGCAGTGCAACATTAACAACAATAATATGTCAAGTAGTCAACCAGTGATTGGTTTGTGGTTTTGACAGAAAGACCCAGATCAGGTTAGACCATGGTGTCAGAAAGCGTTCGTCTTACCGTCCGCGGCCGCTTGGTCGCCTCTGAATCGCCCGACATCGTGTGAAGTGCAACTTCTACGTCCGGCGAAGTCACAAATCAGGATGAGCTGGCAGTGGGCACGTTCAAGTCCCTACTCGTGCGACGACCTTAACCTAGATTTGGAAGCCGGTAACATTTGAACTCTTACCGCCCATCCTTAGTTAAACCACAAACGTCCACAGCTCCAAAACAATTCTGGGAATCTTAACTCATTGATAAGAATATAGTCCAAAGTACTTGTGATAATAAATTGATTGTGGAAGCCAAAGATCCTGTGGCAGCAGACCGAAGCCCCAAGCGGAACTCGGGTTTCTGACAGTGACAGTTGTGGTCCATTCACAGCTGACAGGTGCTGGTTTGACAGGGAGGCCTAATGTTCACAACGTCACACTGACATGGCAAGCAAATATTTCGAAAGTTTGAAATGAAACATAATATGACCCATTTGAGTAATTATATAAAACAAAATGAATATAATGAAGAATGGGAAATTAGTTATATAGTAATTGATAAGCACGATTTTTTTCCATTTTTATAGAAAATTAAGACCTTACTGCAGCCTCGAAACTCGAAAGTTATGAATAAATAAACAAGGACTTTGACTCAACCCTACAAAAGTAAATGTTGATGGAATGCATATTGCATGTCTTACCATCATTGTGATTTCTCTGGGTGATGTTGATGTCGATTCATTTACCCAGAGATATTTGCAGGGAGCACGGATGGTTTGAAACCCGAAGTGGAATCCTGGAAACATTTTCGACTGACTGTTTTTCATTTGTCAGAAAATTTTTAACTATTTTAGAACCAAGTTCACTCTCAGCAGGCCTATCAGCACACCTGTCTATAAAATACCGCACCGAACCAAAATCTCTTTGCGGGTAACGTTATCACATATCACATCCACCCCCCAGCCGATGCTCACCCTGCCCAACCCTGGCTCGTACCTAAACGAAGCTGCTACCCTGGTATCCGGGTATCCGACTGGGAAACGAACCCGCGACCTCCACGAACTCAAGTCTCCCAGCTACTCTCTCCCCGCTCTGCTTGCTAACTTGCAGAAGTCCAAACGACCGGCAAGGGCATCAAAACACAGTGCTTCTAGTTGAGTTCGTTTCACTTCGTCTAAGTCGCTGCCTTACTTTATCAGACCCAGCAAAATTGCTGGTGAGCTTGCCTTTGACAACGTCTTATGCCGCCCTTCCTAGGAACTAATACCCAATGCCGACAGCCGACGAGAAGGAGAAATGCAGACTACCGCAATCTGCAGCCTCGAACCTCTCGAACCTCTCGGGTTTTGATTGAGGCAATTCTTGTGATAGTGCGATACAAGATTGATGAATTTTTGTATATGACAGACTGTCTGATATGGAATACTAATACCAGTATCTTTGATCTTCACTGTCAGACGTTCTAACCCCCAATTGATAAAAACATTACGTCAACCCCTTTTATGTCTTTATGTCTATATTTTGAAACCTGAACCACGTTTTTTTATAATTTTTCCCCCTTGTTTGTGCGAGCTCTGTCTGTATAACTACAGTAACTCTACAGCAAAGTAATACTGACTATTGATAGGAATGTTCGCTAAACACTGTTCAATCGCAGCTTTTGAGCACCTTTCCTTTGGTGAAGGTAGACTGAAGACTGGCCCAAAATTTATGCAGGAAAACCTCCAGAAAACTATACGGGCCTCTGTTTCGAGCCTCTAGTCCTGATTCCACCCTCAATCCTTGCAATGCCCAGTCACTAAGGGTATGCATGCAGTAATGGCATGGCAAATCCTGGCATTCCTAGGTCATGCATCCCCCGCCCAGGCCCTGTCCCTGACCACAGAGACGAGATGGCATGACTATATAGCTTGCAGCTAGTGAAACTTGTGTCTCTGATACACGGATGAAAATTAAAATTGATGACTCATGGGGATTGGGGTGGCTGTTTTTGACTAATGGACACAATAAACGCGCCGAACAAAATTGACAATTCGTGGTCAATTGACGGTTAAAAATTGGATGACAATTCGCATTTCTTATGAAAATATCTTTGTAGTTAATCACTTCTTAACTCTGAAAGGTTTTACATCCCAAATAAAATGTCTCGATAAGAAAAGTCGCATTTTCTTGTCCCTGACATGGGCTCAATTCTCAAAGCTAGTTGGAAGTCAGTCGCACATTTTCACTTTAGCCGTATGGTCCATGGCCACAGGCTTGATACACGTTATTATACAGACACGAACAGGGAATACCGAAAATG
This sequence comes from Nemurella pictetii, assembly GCA_921293315.2. Lineage (NCBI taxonomy): Eukaryota > Metazoa > Arthropoda > Insecta > Plecoptera > Nemouridae > Nemurella > Nemurella pictetii. Next base: position 11,033,692 of record OV121123.1, on the reverse strand, counting down.
TAAAATAATCAGCAGTGACACTTTGTGCAGTGCTTTGCCTCGTGGATTTCAACATCGATTATCGCATTCTTATCCGTGCCGAATATCGCTCAGTAGGAATATTTATCGACGCCTTACCCCGCAATGAGGCGAATTACGAATGTAAAATGACCGATGACGATCACGGAAAAGCCAGATGGATATAATAGATGAAGCTGATTTTTTTTCGGAATGGACAATTGACTAAACATGGCGGTGATAAGGCGATTGTCATCTTTCCACCCAGCCACCCAAGAAAGTCATAAATGAGGAATTAGTGCTTACCTGATCGGGCCCAAGCCCCAACTCCGCAATGATTGGAACATGCTGTCGAAAGCGTCTGCCGGCGATAGCGGCATTTTCAACACACTGCTAACAGCTTATTTTAACAATTAAACTAACAGCTAACAGCTTATTTTAACAATTAAACTAACAGCTAACAGCTTATTTTAACAATTAAACTAACAGCTAACAGCTTATTTTAACAATTAAGCTAACAGCTAACAGCTTATTTTAACAATTAAACTAATTCTGCGTAAGGTGTCCGCATCTTTTCCCTGCCAGAGAAGTCGCGAAACTGGGAACTAAGAGTTGATCGGCGTCGGGTGCGTTGCTGGAAAGGCTAGAACCAAGGTACTAGAACAATATCCAAACAGAGCTAACCGCTCGAGGGTCTCGCTACTAATCTACCGATCCGCTACTTTTTGAAAATTTGTCCGTTAAACTGATGTATTTAGATTTTAGTTCGATTTCGACAAATTGACGACAAGGTGACACTTACATTTTCAATCAATTTAATTTATCACAAATCTATTTATTACTTATTCTCTATTTTTCCAGCTATGATTGAACTGACGATGATTGATATGTCTTCAGAAAATAAAATCCTACTGGCACCAAATATTCAATCGCAATTCTTTGCACTCTTTTAGAAGTGAGTGACTGAAATAGTCGAATTCAGAGATCACATCAAGCCCCCCTGCCCTTGCTTTCGATTAATCAAAAACAATAAAATTGATAATTTTCTCATGACGATGAGAAAATTTGCTAGTTGTTAAATTATGGCGCCGTTTTGCCCACCAGTGACACTCTTTGGGTGAGCTGTAAATAGTATGAAGTATTTATTGAACATTATTCACTGAATTAGATTTTTTGTATCGAATGCTTCATAGAATGTTCCATTACAAACTTCGGAAATATTAGCATTGAATTTTTATTGCGCCACGTTGTTAGTTCGACGTTGTGAACATTGGACCTCCCGGTTTGACACTTGTGACTTGACAGCCACAGCAGCTCATGTAACTGGTACGGTCTTTGTTTTTGCGAAGGTTGGTTCATGTTAGTACTTCATAACTAATTGTTTTGCAATTAGAGACACGTTCGCCGTATGGAACCGAATAACACATGTTTGAAGCCAGTTACATGGGGCTATGAGCTGGCTTTTCAGAGCCGGACTGCAAAGCCAACATGCCTTCTAACACCCAGCAACAGTACTCTGCACTGGTAAGCCTATCCTCTTTACCATTCAATAATGATTCAATGTCCATTGTCTATATCATGTATTTTATGCCGCATCCAATTCTTCAGAATTATGCTGACAAGCTGCGTTTTCCTCCAGACAGGCTTAGTATTTGTGTTCAATCTAATTGTCGGCACTGGAGCACTAACTCTGCCCGCTGCATTCAGCAATGCAGGATGGCTCGTCGGAATCTGCTTCATCATTGTGCTGGCGTTTGTCAGGTAAATCGAATTCGAAAATGACATTAACATAAGTGTTAAAAAAAAAACTCAGTTTACCTAATTTACCTGCCAATAATTCTTCGAAGTGATACACAAAGTGTTTTGAAACTAACACTTGTTATCAATCACACACTTGAATAAATCTGTTAGGTGGGCCCTGTCTTTACTCGTTATAACTTTCTTCACAGTTACGTGACTGCAACCTTTGTTGTCGAATCGATGGCTGCATCGCATGCCATTTCGCAGTGGCGTCGACTTCAACATCTGAAACGAATCAGCTGTTCTGTGCAAGCGGTGAGCTCTGTTCCAGATGTCTGCTCTTTCACAAATTAAATGAGTAGTGATCAAATATAGTATTCTCATAATTCTCATTCTATTCTATTCTATTCTATCTTTCTGATTTAAAACTAGTAGGTAACCAAGTCCTATCCAGTGGAAAACTATCATCCCTGCTATAGTCAAACAAAGCCAAAAAGTTTAAGTTTGGACTTTGCATTCAATACTACCCAGTTAAATAGATTTTGCTTGAGGATAGCTTTTTTCAAATTGTTTGCTTCTAATTGTCAAGGATTGTAACACCATTGACCAATGATATAATTTTCAATATATAATTAAATATATATTCAAAATTGGTAGATTCTTACATCCAATGATTGTAATCAAGGGGGCGATTTTGTAAAAATTTCGCTGGAGAAGTCACTCGTCTTCTAGATGAGACAGTCATTTGTTCCATTATAAACATCGACACAAATGGAGATCTCATAATACCATAGTCTATGCTCATACCATCTCACGCCGTGATAAAAGTTACAAATCGCCCCCCAGCAGTAGTTTTTTATTGTTCACACCTGGTTTTATTTAGACAATGACTGATTACCAGGCCCTGCAAGATCTCACGGACGGAGATGACGAGGATTGCCCGTTGGTTGCGAACCAGGAGTTTCCTCCGGAGCCGCTAGAGATGTTTGCCATCCGCGGAAACATCGAGATGGTGAGCGATCTACACAGTTTGCGAGGAGATTATGTTCTTTGAATTCATAAAGTCTATTTAATTTAACAATAACCTTGTCCGCTCAGCGCTAGCAGTCAATACCACTACCAACATGATGGCAAATTGATTTACAGTCACCGATTTACCTTCTTTTCTAACGGTATTAGTAAGAACTACAGCAATAAAGTTACTAGTATAAAGCTAGAAGATATACGAGTGGTATAAATAAAACGTTGAGCCACTGTTCTATAGTGTTTGATTTCGAAATTCTTGTACAATGTGTACAAGAATCTTCAAACTGAAAAAGAAATTGCACTGCAATAAGGAAATTTCCTTAACTCTAGATTGCCTTAATTATTTTGTCACTGTCAGTGTCAGCAATGCTTTATGATTCTAAACATACCTTATCTTAAGTGTTTTTTAAAAGGTTATACTATTGACTCAATCAAATCAGGTCTTATACTAAGTTAACATTTTGAATCGGAGCTGAACAAACCAACAATAACCTACAACTAGCAGTTGAATAGTTTTTCTGAAAACCTAGCGAACAATTCCCGATTTTCGCCGCGCGTTCCCGGTCGTTAACGTCCGCCTCACGCCGAGTCCCGTTCCGCAGGGCGAGATGGCGACGCTGCTGTTCAACCCGCTCGGCCGCTGGCTGTTCTTCGCGTGTCTGGCCGTCTACCTCTACGGCGACCTGTCGATCTACGCGGCGGCCATTGCCAAGTCGGTCACCGACGTCGCCTGCACCTTCCGGTGAGAACCGTCGCGTGCACCTTGCCGTCCATTTCAGTCGGTGACGGGCGATTTGAAACAATGTGTAGCCGTTGATCATTGATAGGCTGATAGCAGATATGGGGATTTGCAACACATAGCCATTTCCTATGCTGCAGAACAGTTCTAGATTCGCTGAGCTCTGTCTATCAACTCTCTCAAGAATGAGTGAATACTTTCCGTATCTCCTATCTAAGTATACAAGACTAAGATTTATAAAGTAAATATCAACATGCCTTTTATTGTTCGGAAGTCATTTGGAAACATTTGGAAGCCAATAAATGAGAATGGTCTTCCATGTGCTGCATCCATCACCATGTCATGTGCATGTCTTCAAATCTAATTGCCTGTCTTGTGTTCTGTCTTGCCTTCCAATATTTGCTTGCATTCATCATGCTTCAGGAGGGATGTTTGCTAAGGGTGAGTTAAAAACCAGCTCAGGGTGTGGTCATTTGAAGAAACATCATTATTTTTGTAAATAATGTTATTCAGTCTGGACTCTGGAGTGGAATGCGTGATGATGCTATGATGTAGCACATCGTGCCAAAGTTACCTCCTATAGGCTATATCTGTTTATAAAAGTTTAACTTTAACGAAGCTGCTACGAAGAAAAGCAGAATAAGCAAGAAAGTTCACCACAAAAACACAAGGATAATGCTACGTAACGTGTTAGTTAATAAAACACAATCTTAACCCTTTAAAGAATGCTTAAAAGTTAAAAGTCAATTTAAACTTTTCCCGACATCTCTGTAAGCAGGCAGCACAGCCTAGCAAAACGCGAGAACGATACTGAGATTTCACCTGTGCTCTGCGTCGCTTTGCAGGCCCGCCAACGGAACGTGCGGCGGCGCAGGCCAAGCCGACTGCAACATCACCGACGCCACGTCGTGTTGGCAGCAAGACGGGCTCGAACGAATCGACGCGTATCGCATCTTCGTGGTGAGTCGAATTGTTGACGAGGGAACTGGGTTGTTTCATGCAAAGCTTCTTATCCTATTTATGAGACATTGGTTCTTGCTGCTGGTAGCTTACACCAGTAAGCAATACACCTATTCCATCCAATCAAAATTCTATCAAAATGACGTCATGATACCCACTGGCCAAAGCCAGGCAGAGATATTCAAGTTGTGATTTCCCTGTCTTCCTTTGTTATTTAGCAGAGCTTAATGAGTTGCTCTGTTACAGTAAACCAAGGATGTTACTTAAGAGACACTAGTCTAATATAATGCCCACCACAAAAACTTATTTTTTCTCCAGGATATTGCTTGTTATTAGTTTATAAAAACATTGCCTACGTGACAGTTAATCTCAAACGGTTCACTTACAATGATCGCTGTCGTTTGGTTTCCAGGCAGCGTTTGCGTTACTTCTGGGTCCGTTTGCGTTCTTCAACGTCCAGAAGACACGGCTCCTTCAAGTCGCCACCTCCCTAACTCGATGGTTCGGTGAGTAAAAACTGTCACTAGCTTGTAGCTAGACGTCAACCTAATCTACGAATCGATAGTAAGCTTACTTGAGTTGTAGGGCTCCATGGAGATAGAAACAGGACTATGAATGGACATAGAAGCCGGTGAATCTAGTGACACTATGCTGCAATCACACGCCAACAACTCGACTAACCCCGATTATAACGTGGCTCCATGGAGATAGAAACAGGACTATGAATGAACATAGAAGGCGGTGAATCTAGTGACGCTATGCTGCAATCACACGCCAACAACTCGACTAACCCCGATTATAACGTGGCTCCATGGAGATAGAAACAGGACTATGAATGAACATTGAAGGGGGCAAATCTAGTGACGCTATGCTGCAATCACACGCCAACAACTCGACTAACCCCGATTATAACGTGGCTCCATGGAGATAGAAACAGGACTATGAATGAACATAGAAGCCGGTTAATCTAGTGACGCTATGCTGCAATCACACGCCAACAACTCGACTAACCCCGATTATAACGTGACTCCATGGAGATAGAAACAGGACTATGAATGAACATTGAAGGTGGTGAATCTAGTGACGCTATGCTGCAATCACACACCAACAACTCGACTAACCCCGATTATAACGTGGCTCCATGGAGATAGAAACAGGACTATGAATGAACATAGAAGCCGGTGAATCTAGTGACGCTATGCTGCAATCACACGCCAACAACTCGACTAACCCCGATTATAACGTGGCTCCATGGAGATAGAAACAGGACTATGAATGAACATTGAAGGGGGCAAATCTAGCGACGCTTTGCTGCAATCACACGCCAACAACTCGACTAACCCCGATTATAACGTGGCTCCATGGAGATAGAAACAGGACTATGAATGAACATAGAAGCCGGTTAATCTAGTGACGCTATGCTGCAATCACACGCCAACAACTCGACTAACCCCGATTATAACGTGGCTCCATGGAGATAGAAACAGGACTATGAATGAACATTGAAGGTGGTGAATCTAGTGACGCTATGCTGCAATCACACGCCAACAACTCGACTAACCCCGATTATAACGTGGCTCCATGGAGATAGAAACAGGACTATGAATGAACATAGAAGATGCTTAAACTGCAGATTTGGTTGTGCACTGTGCAGTAGGCAGTACTATTTATTACCTTAAAAGTAGAAACAACAGCTCTAATTTTATTCAAGAAACTATTCAATATAATATGTTGAAATATATTATATTTACCCCACAAACTTTAGTAAAAGAAATGGGTCTTAAGAAAGTAGGTTATTATAACAGTTCTAATCGAAACTGTATCCCAGCACACAGAGATGATGCCTTTATTAACCTTACATTTCGTCAACATGTGTTGTCTATAACGGCCAAAAAACAGAAGAACTGTCAAAATAACGTGCATCAGAACGGCAATTTGTGAAACCGCCACTAACTCAACCACGCGAACTCGTTTCAGCGCTGACCTTCATGGCTTCGTACGCCGCGCACCTCCTGCTGACGGCCGGGCCCGCCGGCCACCCGCCCCCCGCCGCCCTGCCCGGCGTTCCCGCGCTCTTCGGCGCCTGCGTCTACTCGTTCATGTGCCACCACTCGCTGCCCTCGCTGCTCGCCCCCATCAAGCACAAGTCCCGCCTGTCGGCCCTCCTCTCCGTCGACTACGTCCTGATCGCCGCGTTCTACCTGGCGCTGGCGCTGACGGGCGCGTTCGCGTTCGCCCGCCCCCGAGACCTCTACACGCTGGACTTTGCGCCGAGCGCCGGGTCGTCGGGCGCGCTGCGCGCCGTGCAGTACTTCCTGGCGCTGTTTCCTGCGCTGACGCTGAGCTCGAGCTTCCCGGTGGTGGCGGTGACGCTGCGCAACAACCTGCGCGCGCTGGCGGGAGCGGCGCGCGACTGGCCGATGGCGGTGTTGGCGGTGGTGCCGCCGGTCGCGGTGGCGGTGGCGACCAGCGATCTGCAGCTGCTGGTGAGTCGCGCGGGATTCAATGATTTATGCCAGGAAAAAAAGAGATGTCAATAGACCTGTTCCACTCGGAGAAATATGACGTCGGATACTCACTGGACTTACACAGTTTGGGAAAAATATTTAATAGCTCTGCTAAATAACAAAGGAAGACAGGGAAATCACAAGCCGAATTGCTCTGCCTGGCTTTAGCGAGTGGGTATCATGATGTCATTTTGATAGAATTTTGATTGAATGGAATAGGTGTATTCATAAAAGATAAGAAATTTTTTGGATTGAGAATGATGGAAGATTTTTAATATGTACCTATGCAGTATTGCACCCACAATTTTGGATTTCAGTATTGCTCAGTGCTTGTGTTTTTGCTTAAATTCCCAAATCACAGCCGAACCGATTTTAGTAGAAGTTTGGTTATTACAATAAAAATGTTTTAACATATAGGTACATCAATGGTTCATGGTTCATGGTTCATGGTTCATGGTTCATGGTTCATGGTTCATGGTACATGGTTTTTCCTTTTGCATATTGTATCTATAGCATAATCTTTTACACACTAGAAATCTAATATCTACTAGATTTTTCTAAGTAGTAAGTGTAATAGAAGATTCGCTTCACTCCCTTTGCTCGTTACGCTGCAGCGATGCCGGTTCCTGCCTCCTTTTTAGTGAATGTATTCGTGATTTAACCCTACCAAAGTCACCACGTTCATGTAATTACGTAGTTCAGTCAGTCTGTACCGCGCTGCGATTGCATAAAGCGCTGGCCTCTGACCCTGTACTAGTCTGTCTACCCATCCTTCCCAAATTCAACTGTCTACGAAAATTAGCCGTTCTGACGGAACCCTTTGCTTGTCGCAGGTGGGCGTGACGGGCTCTTACGCCGGAGTCGGCGTCCAGTACGTCGCGCCGTCGCTGCTCGTCATGCTCGCCCGCCGTGAGTCCCGCCTCCTTCTCGGCCCCGCCCCCAACCCCTACTCCTCCCCCTTCCGCCACCGCGGCTGGCCGATCGCGGCGCTCGTCTGGGCCGCCGGGTGCGTCGCCGTCGTCACGGCCAATCTGGTCGTCCGATTGGCGTAGGCCCGAGTCCCGCCTCCCGCTCGGCCCCGCCCATCTCTCCGTTCTCTGCCACTTTCTGCCACCGTGGCTTGCGGCTAGTGGTTTGTTGTTAGAAACGAAATGTCAATTCCAAAATGTGTGACCGTAGCGGAATTTGAACCCGGATCTTTTCCTGTCCGCGGGGTTCTGCACTTTTTCCATTATGACGCTTTTCCTTTAAAGATCCGGGCTTAAATCCCGGTACGGATAGAAATTTAGGGATGTGATATTTTGCTTCTAATAATAAATATCTACCGTAGATGCAACGAGTTTAGCATTTAGTTTTGAATCAGCAGCAGTTAGCAGTCGTTAGTGGACCATCGGATGCTTTGCGGTCATCACAATCATGCTGGCCGCTTGATTCAGGAAGGAGCGTGACGTTCACTCGAAAAGCGTGGCGTTAGGAGACTTAGGTTTTGTTCTAATGGCAAGTGCTCTCCCAATTAACCCTTTTAATGCAGAGTTTTGTTTGGCTCAAACACCCGGGTTTCTTGGTCAATAGACTTTTTCCACTAAGAGGAAAATGACGTCAGATACCCACTGGACGTACTTCCAGTTTGGTAAAAATATTAATTAACCCTGCTAAATAACAAAGGAAGACAGGGAAATCACCGCCCGCATTGCTCTGCCTGGCTTTAGCGAGTGGGTATCATGACGTCGTTTTGATTGTATTTTGATTGATTGGAATAGGTGTATTATAAGTTGGCTGAGACCACCGGCCACACAGTGATTTCACTCGTTATCAAACAGTTGGCAAAACTTTCCCTGGCGTCACCAGCGTAGCTCATGTCTTTGCTTGTATAAGATTTCAAACCTACGGCTCGGTGTAGAAATGGGTATGCGGAAGAACGAGCTTATGAAATGCGGAAGGCAGGATAGCACGATTTATGAACTTGCAATGTAAGATGTGTTGAAAACGTGACGTGTTAAGCATTTTTCGGTGGTTGGAGAAGCCAGGGTTTGAATTTTCTGGTCGTGAAAAGTGACCAGGTAGATATTTGTCATTAGAAACTAGATGTGTATTTCAAAATCTGTACCTACTCAGAAAGGTGAAGGTGAAGATATGAATGTATATTTTGTTTCCAATGATATTATCTGGTACTATGCATGCTATGAATGACCACAGTTTGGTTCAAAGCAACTCTGGCTACCTAGTTTGTCGGGAAAGAAGTAAGCGTAAGAAATATTTGACGCTCCGAAGAAAGTTTGTTTTTATTTTTTATACAATATCGATGATTTGGATGTTTAATTGAATAAGTTATTATTATATTATATATTTTTGAGGGAAATTAATTCCTGCGATAGGTCCAAATCCCTTGCCACCCGCAAGCTATTATCAACGTGTGGCCTTTCCTTATTATTGTCGTCGAATTCGGAAGAATTATCGTTACACAAACAAAATATTGGACTTGCGGTACGTTGACGGGAGAGTCAACCTAACTTTTAGTTTTGACACTTTGCCGAGTCGGAACCTTTCTTCGCTTGATCAATCCCCAGGCGTTTTCCTTTTTCTTTCATTGGAGCTTGCGGAGCAAAATAATTAGTTGTTATTTTCCTATTTTTTGTTGGTCATGTTGTACCTGTTTAAAAATGTTGTACAATACTAATCAGATAATTTATAATGTGTAACGTACGACTTAGTATTTTTCTAGTTATATTTGACGATTTGCGTCATAAACACCTAAGCATCACTGTGAATTACGATATACAATCATATTACCGCCAGAGTCAATTGCTCGGACGTCCATGATATAAGTAACTATAATCTAAAGAGAGTATGTATTTTATCAAGCCGTGAACAGTCTTTGAAATAAAATTTGTCTTTTTTATGAAGGCTCATGCAAAAATATCACCTCAAGTTTTGTTTATTTCAATACCAAAGTTCGTATCCTAGTTCAGTCACATATTTTATCCGAAATATTTACTTCCATTCCAAACGCAATTAATAATTAACCCTTCTCTCTCTCTTTTTAACTCTCACTGCAGGCTTGGTCATAATATTTCCTTGGTCATATTTGAATACTACTCGGTCTTGGTGCATCATGTTTCGGAATCGATCGTTGATTTCCGGTTGATTTCTGGTCCACAACCCCCTGCGGCTACAGACTCGCAGACTATCACTTATTGATGCGCGATGGTTTTTGCGCAGCGCTTCAAGCTAGAGAGCGAGTCTCGCTAAATGACGCGTGCATAATCTCCTCGGTGATAGATTCGCCAACTAGAAGATATTGATGCGCGATAGCTTCTGCGCAGCACGTTAACTAAGGAGCGAGTCTCGGAAATCGACGGGTATATAAGCAGGTGCCGCTTCGGTAATGGCCGCATTTTCTATACGTTTTGTTGGAGTTGGACGTCTCTCCGCAGTGGCTTTTCTAGCATTTTGGCGCGCAAAGTGGCGTCATGACGCCATGTCTGTTATTTTCGGCTGGTTTCTTGCGTTGTTGGCTTGTTTTACGGAATATTTACACGATTGTTCTTTGCTTTCATTAAGTAATTAGATTTCCTGAAGATGGAATCTCTCTTTTCTTGTTTCTCGATTGTTTTTTCGCGTTTGCCTACTTTTAACGGCTCGAAGTCTGGTGCACAAAACTTCTCAGTAAACTTTTCATTGCGTACTTATCCGATTCGCTGGTCTTTCTCGGTCTAATTTTCGTTTGGAGTGGACAATTACATTCCAGTTAAGTTTTGGATCTTTACATTAATCAGTTTCAATCTTTGGGGATTTCAGTTTGCTCTGATACAGTGATGCCCACGTCGAATTTAATATCTCTTCTTTGCCGAGCCGAGGCTATCATTGCTTTCTTTTATATGATACAGCGAAGCCCTTCCTAGAAACTTTGCGACTCATTTACCAAGTGTCTAATTCTAACATTTCCTGATTACTTACCCTGATTTGTCCCAGATCTATCGGCGTATTCAATTATCTAGAAAGAACATATCATGAAACGCCATGATGTAATAATATGCCGAGTTACTTTCAAGTTTGCTGAAATCTACTTCGTGTATTTTTCAGCCAACAATCATTCGGCCACCGAAATGAATTACAGAATATGCACAATTCTTCTTAAATAATTACCTATCCTATCTACTCTGAGATGTTTTAGCTGTAATGATCGCGCCAGAACTAGATCGCAGAATTACACAATATGGTCATTCTCATCATGAGTCATCTGACTTTCCAGAGAATTCTCTGCCTGGAAAATAAAGTTTGTCGATGATAATAATAATAATCTTTTACTGTCTTAATCATTGTAGGCTATTTTTCTTTATTTTTTCTTAAAGCCGGCCAGCCACGCCTGACGCTTCTCCTGATATTTATTTTTCTTCTTCTATGATATGTCGATGATAATAATAATATTATCTAACTTTCCTACACAAATTTAATACTATGGCATGAATACGATCTAGTTCTTATGCTTGATTGCATAATGATGTTTAAGTCTTTTCAAGGAAAATCAAATCTAATTCTGAGAATTTTTCTTCTACAAATTGTCTATCTTTATTGGTTCCATACCCAGTAAGCAGATTAAGTAAATGAATCCCAATCACATACAAAATAAAATGAAATAAAAATCGAGACTGCTCGATTCAATGATGTTCTTGCGAAAATCAAAGTTGCCAACAAATCTTGATGCAGACTTTCGCACCGACGACAATCGAAAACACAGCCATTGTCGAATGTGATTGTTGAATTCATGCTGCAGTCGGCGAGTTCTTAGCAATCGTGGTGCAATTCCTTCCGATGCCCTTATATTCAGTCAGCTGTGGCTTTGCTCTGAATATTAGTTATTATTATATTTGGTTGACTTGGCGTTCTGTCCAAATTCATTCAGATTTGATTTTCTAACATGGTTTTAAACTTTATCTATTGGCGAAATAGCTTGATGGGGATCTAGCCCCGCTCATATCATGCAAACGGGTATACCATACTATACACCGCGTTATTAATGTTATCTATTTTGAAATGTCTTAAAATTAAATACTACGCTCACTAGGCTGAGGGAAAAAATTTCCTTGTAAAAAACAGAAAATCGGACAACTCGCTTTCAGTCAAAATTAGTCAGTCGGCAGTAACTAGAATGTAAAGTAATAAATAACAACATTTGAACGAAGCCACACACATACTTCTTGTTGTCAATTAATGCAATTCAACGATTGCAAGAATTCGGACAGTAAAATCTATATAACACTTAAGAGAAATGGTGTGTTTTTGTAATGTTCCCCGCACAAGCACAAGCAATACAATGCAAGCAATACCCGCACAAGTATTTAATTAGTACAATGAAGTAATTTAAGTTTTATGTGTTAATAGGGGCTCTGCCCCTGCGGCCTCCGGCCGCCGACCCCTCCGACGTGCTTCGGGGCTTCGCCCCAAAGCACCATCTGCTCGGAGCCCCCTTGCAGGGGGCTTCGCCCCCTGTAGGTTTTATTTGTTTCTTGTGTTAATTTGTTTTACGGTAATTGGTATTGACGCCACGTTTACCTGACACTTCGTGTTTATCTACATATTCACTGCTCAAATGCGAACATATGGGTACTACTAATGATCGCTACATATTTTCGTGACTCGGGTACACAGACGTCCACCATCAATTGATTATTCAAGAACCGAGAGAGTTTCCCCAACTTCCCAACCTTCCCCTGCGTAGTACAACATTGTTGATATGCTCAATCGTACGATGGTTATCTACATGTTCACTGCATAAAACCACAGTATATTCCCCCCCCCCCCCCCCACACCGCCACTATAACTACCTTCCCTGACCCGACCCAACTTCCCAACCTTCCTCTGTGTAGTACAACAGTGTTGATATGCACAATCGTACGAAAGTCGGTACCTTGTGCACTTGTGCCTTGTGCCTGGACCCCATTCCCACCTCCTGGCTGCATGACAGACTTCCAGCACCCGGCATCCAGCACCAACACCCAGCACTCAACACACAGCACCCGGCACCCAGCACCCAGCACCCGGCACCCAGCACCAACACCCAGCACCCAGCACCCAACACCCAGCACCCAGCACCCGGCACCCAGCATCCAGCACCCAGGACCCGGCACCCGGCACCCAGCACCCGGCACCAAGCATCCAGCACACGACACCCAGCACCCGGCATCCAGCACCCGGCACCCAGGACCCAGCACCCAGCACCCGGCACGCAGCATCCAGCACCCAGGACCCAGCATCCAGCACCCGGCACCAAGCATCCAGTACACGACACCCAGCACCCGGCATCCAGCACCCGGCACCAAGCACCCGGCACCCAGCACCCAGCATCCAGGATCCATCACTCAACACCCAGCACCAGGCACCCAGCATCCAGCACCCAACACCCAGCAATCGGCACCCGGCACTCAACACCCGGCACCCAGCATCCAGCACCCAGCACCAGGCACCCAGCACCCAAAACCCAGCACCCAGCACCCAGCAACCGGCAACCAGCACCCGGCACCCAGCATATGGTGTATGCATATGGTGTATGCTAGAACCCGGCACCCAACACCTAGCACCCAGCACCCAGCACCCGGCACCCAGCATCCAGCACCCAGCATCCAGCACCCGGCACCCGGCACCCGGCAACCGGCACCCAGCATCCAGCACCCAGGACCCGGCACCCAGCACTCGGCACCCAGCATCCAGTACCCAGGACCCGGCACCTGGCACCCAGCACCCGGAACCCGACCCCCAGCATTCAGCACCCGGCACCAAGCACCCAGCACTTAACACTTAGCACCCAGCACCCAGCATCCAGCACTCAACACCCAGCACCCGGCACCGAGCACCCGGCACCCAGCATCCAGCACCCGGAACCCGACCCCCAGCATCCAGCACCCGGCACCAAGCATCCAGCACCCAACACCCACCACCCGAACTTCAGGAACCGACACCCAGGTCCCAGCACCCGGCACCCGGCATCCAACACCCGGCACCCAGCATCCAGCACCCGGCACCCGGCACCCGGCACCCGGCACCAAGCAAACAACACCCAGCACCCAGCCCCCGGCATCCAGCACCCGGCACCTAGCACCCAGCACCAAGCACCCGGCACCCGGAACCCAGCACTCAGCACCCGGCACCCGGCACCCGGGACCAAACACCCAGCACCCAGCTTATTTTGAATCCTGATACTTGAAGCTAAAATAAATGACTTTTTATGTGGAGGTCCACCATCGATTAGTGTCGCCACTCGCCACAGCATGTGGCAGTTGAAAATTATTTTGAAACCTGATACTTGAAGCTAAATTAAATGAATTTTAAATTTAACTTTTCGTAACCATGGATACAATTTTCGTCAAGCCAGAGGCGTTGAATTGGTTCGAATTTTGTCTCGCCGCTGGACGAATTTCGGCCGCGTGAACCCAAATCAAGCCCTTTCGAGCCCTATCAGATCACTATCATGCCGCGCTCAAATCGCTGCCTAAGTATTGCAGCGCTCAAGTCCCCGGTGACACGACCACAACGCAACTTTCCCCGTGCGTTTTCGTTGCGTTTTCGCAATTTCGCTGGCGATTTACGCGGAGCCAAATTTAAGGATTTTAAAGAAGGTGGACAATTGCACTCTTATTAATTTAAAGCCGTTGGGGATTTTATTATAATGAAAGCGGTTTTGGTGAATCACAACTATAGTCTTGTATTTTGAAAAGACTTGTTAGAGATATTAAAAATCAGGAAAAAAAAATTGCATTACAAAACAGAAAATCAAGCCCTCCGCTTGCATCCATTTTCAGTCACAATTAATACTCGCTGCAGAAACTAAATCCAGAATATTCAATTTATGAGATTAAACAAAGTGTATGAACAAAGGTTGAGAAATGCAAACCATTATTCTTCAATATATTATTTTTAAAAATCTCCAGACACATTTTCAGAACACATTATCCCCTGTTAAGAAAACAATATTTATGAACACAATACCTCTTTGATCATCGCCTTCTCGATTATAATTTATAAATGACAAAAGTATTTTATTTTTTAAGTATTCATTTCTTTTCTGTTGGCACTTTAATCATAAATTCGGCACTTTAGTTCCGGATTAATAATGCTGTTATTTCGTTCCCAATCTTGACCTTCACAATATGTTTACTCCCACTCTACCGGGGTTCTTAAATTTTCATGCCCTGCCTCTAATTAAGAATATCGGTTAATTCAACCGCAAAATTTTGGGCTGTTTTTTTTTTAATTCATATAATTACCTTTTTTTCATGCAAGGTACACTGTCAAAGATATGATGACTTTTTGAATATTTTCAATTCATACTGACGAAATAGGCAATGCTTTATTGCATGCATTGCCGAAAATAATTGACCATGCTAATTCTTCAATAGTGCTTCGTGTGCATTTGTTCCACAACTCTTACTTAAAAGTTTGAATTACTAATCATGGTTCATTTCTTTGGCTGGCTGAATTTCCAGAATGATTTTCGCTCTCATTTTCACTTGGCTTCTAATTTGTTGACTTCTTTCCATGCATAATATTTTTACGTCTTGTTTGGCGTTATTGAAAAATTTTCAAATGCAAAGAGAAAAAGCGATAATTTTAGTAACCTAAGCACCAGTGGCGGCTCGTGGGTCGAAAAAGAGAGGAGGCACAAAAATAATAACAACCCTAACGAGAATTTCTATCTGAAGTTCAGTTTGAGTTCCGACAAGTGGCATTCCGGCCAGAACTTGCGTCTAGAATCGCATAAAACCATAAAAAAACGTTCGATCACATTTCCCTTGCTCACGTACCGAAAGGTAACAGAAACTTGAGAATTGCAAGCAATTTCGGTTGTTCCGTCAAATTTCCACAAAAGAAATCACAGTACCATATTTACTTTGTGATTTTAAGCAACCGACTCGATTTGTTCGTTTTGCGATATCTTGGAAACACCTTCACGTAGCACGGTGTCGTATTTACAAAAATGGTCATACTGTCCTCTAAATCTAAAATGCCCCTTATCGGCCGAGGTTTCGCTTTCGTCATGCCCGCGGAAAGCCTCCTGCTTTGCCAGAAAGCAAGTTATGTCAATCAAACGCTCGAGGATTAGACGATTCTTAGAAACTTGAAGATTGTGGAGTTCGTTTTGAACACTTGCACCATCATTTATTGCCTCGTCGACTCTCTGGCGTCCTTACACCTCGATACAGCTCGAATATGCTCGATGCTCGTCCTGTGACGTTTGATTGATCTGGGAAGGTTTTGTGACACCTACGTAGCCTATGGAATTCCTCACGAGTGTTTGTTGTTGCAAGTAGGGAGCATGACACAAGACCACCAAAACAATGCAAATATTCTCATTGCTGCCCGCCAGCCAGCCAAATCTTCGATGCCACTTGTCAGAAAACGAACGATTTATAGTACCATCTTTGTCGATTATTTTGAGATAGGGTGTTGGCTTACCAATAGTTTTGATTTTGACACGTTCTACGAAGTCGCGTTTGCTAACTAGCAAATTCAGAAAATCATCAACCGCATACATGATGTCGCAAGAGGATAGCACTAGCACACGTAGCATTTACAACACTTGCAAAACGCAAACATTACACAGAAGGCGCGTAGATACACAAACACACGACACAGAAATTAACTTTAAATTAATTCATCTAAAACTTGTCTGCTTTCAATCAATAAAGAGTAACAAATTAGCATGGAATAAAATCGCACCGGTTGCACGGAATTGGCGACATGTAGGTTTACTTTGTTCGGGCCTCGGGTAACTTCGGCCCAGAGCCTCTGGAACCAGCCGATTCCCTCGGCTCTGCCTTGCTCGCGCATCGTAAGGAGGGGAACGTGGGGGAACCAAAGATCCTAGGGGAAGCGTGGACTCCGGCGAGACGTGAGATCGTCCGAGAGAGCCACGTTTCAACACCCCCCCTTGAGGCTCTAGAGATCTCTCCACACCCCGCACCTATAGTTCAGGGTCGCCGGCCTCCGCTTGACGTCAGGTGCCTCCCTTATGACGTGACACGACAATCATGCAGCAAAGACGCGTAATACCCGCAGAGACGCATAGATGTCGCTGAACGAACGCAAATTGAGAACGCCACGACATTTCAAATTTCAAATGAAAATAGGTAATCCAAAGACACCTAGTATACAAAACTTTTTTCTTTCCTCTCTTTCCTCTCTTTTTTGGGGCGGCACGGCCTCCTCGGCCTCATGCACTAACCGCCCCTGCTAAGCACACACAATTAACTGCTAAAGCGTGTCTTGAATTATTAAAGTTATTCATAAAAAATAAATTAAATAAGTCGAAATTAAAAACGAGTGGGGCTAGATTTTTTCCTGGTGGCTTTCTTTCATACTAATATATTCTTTTTTGGACGACCAATAATATTTTTTCCTGTCTGATGTTATTAGAAAAAGCGTGCGAAACACTTGGACAAAGATAACACAAAAGCAGGCATATTCTCTGGGGTTTATTTTAAAATTGACAGTAAATATTGTTCCCGATTAAAGTAGTGACCACGGCATTAACTCTCGTTTGCTCGCTTTGAATTTCTTCCCTTTATTCACAGGTTTTTCAAAACCGCTTTGCAAAAGTGCGAAACCACAAATAAAAAACGTATTTAATTACTTGTAGCACTTATTTTAAAAATAGAAAAGAGAGACAAAGGCAGAGGATGAAATCAATTTTAAATTTCCAAACCGTGCGATACGCATGTCAAAGTGTGATGCCTTCAGAATGAATGTTGTACTATCCCTGCATTCTTTTTGAGAAATTCTTGCAGTCAAGCAGCTTTAAGCAGACATTCCACCGGGGGTTAGTTGTTAAGATGTAGTCGTGAAATCCAGCTTTGACCGAAGGGCTGCAGTTTCATCGCTTGTTCGTTTGTTCATGTCATTTGATAGCGATTTACACATTGTTTCTGTATTATTTCAGCGGATTTGATATTAAAATGGTTATTTATGCTCACCCTTGTGTTTTGGCGCACTCTCTTGTATCCTGTTCTTAAAAAAACAAAAAAAAACTTTTACAGTGGCCAAAAAAACTGAAAAAATTATTGTATTTTAAATAAATTCAATAATAATGATTGTAGGAGTGACGTCAATAGTTTTGTTGCTTCAGGTGTCAATCTCACTCTAGAGCGAATTTCTTACAGATGAATTTAGAAACAACTAATTGGAAACATGCCAGAAGGATGTCTGAAATTTCGACATTTCTTCGAGTTCTTATTGTAAAATTCGCGCCATCTCAAGAGATAGGTACCTACGGTGATAATTTTGTACAGATTATTTTAGGATAACAATATTTAAAAAAAAAAAATTATTATCCTCCTGTTCCATTAGTAAAAACGCGTAGGAAGGTGCATAGCTCTTTATTACAGCTCGTAACAACTCTCTGGTGTAAATTAGCTAGTTTACAACATATTTCACTAGTGACTTCTTCTTCTTCCCCCGCATCTTTTTCTTCTCTATTTAGCAATTCATTCCACTTTTCTGTATTTGCCCACCATATTTCTGTGTTATTTACTTTATTCCAGTTCTCTCCTCTTTCTTCCACATCTCTTCTCACTTGATCGATCCATCTTTCTCTTGGTCTTCCAGCTCCTCTTTTTTCATATTTTACTTCAATTCTACACGATACCTATACAGGATAACAATGATTATTTTATTTTATTATTTATAATAAGATTATAATCAGATAATCAGATCTAATCAGATTTATACATTAACATGTCATTATGTCCGAATCCCATAACCTAGCTACAATCTCATCCCATTCTCATCCCTTCATTAAATTCCCTCGCACTTTCCAACATCTTTATAATTTATTTATAAATTAATATATATTAATATTATATAAAAAAGATTTTATAAAAATTATTCCATTCCTCGATACTATCTTCTATAATCCCTATATTTCTCATTCCTTTCCTTTCATCGTCCAACTTAAACCAATGACCATTCTTCCCAATAAACCTCGCTCTTTCCAATCTACCTGCCAGCTGCGTATGATTTATAAATATAGATTAATCTACTCATCTTTCTTATTTTCATTAAATGAACCCCAGTTCTTCGACAATTTTTCCCAGTGAGGAAATTAATTTAATACTGCCGGCTATCCTCCTTACACGTTGCTGAGCATTAAAGCATTGCGTACTTATGATCAATTATTATTATTATTATTATTAACAAATACAATTATTTACCTGCATCTGTATATAAGCATTTCAATTGTTTCAATCTCAGTTTCGTCCCTCCTCATTCCTTCAGCCGCCAACAGCTGGCTGGTAAATGGTTAACTCTGTATCAAATGCCAACTGCTGACACCCAGAATTAATATCATGACTACTTGACTCCCCTTCTCCATTATATCATCAGTCATATCTTGCACGCTAATCGCAAGTTGTGATGCACATGAAAAAGACAGGCAAACAGATAGAAATTAAATACGAATAATATCTTTCCTTAATTCCAAATTTTCATGGGTCAAGGGGTGGAATGAACCACCTAAATCTAGGGCCTCAGGTGGTACAACCGGGTGGCCACTCCGGTCGCTTCTCTTGTTTCTTCATCTTCCTCTTCTTCTTCATCTTCTTCATTGCTTTCCTCCATTCTTTCTACTAATGCCTTCCATTGCTCTCTGTTCTCCCACAATCTATTATCATCAACATCACTCCACTTTCCACGTCTTTCTACATCCTCTATTATCTTCTCTCTCCATCTTTCTCTTGGCCTTCCCACTCTTCTTCTTCCTACTTCCGTATTTTCAAATGAAATACGAATAAAAACAAAAATACACACATTGCGTTTAGTATGCGTTATTTCAGCGGATTATTTTTAAGAGGTTATTTAATTTCATGCGCACCCAAGACCCAGCTTCGGCGCACTCGTTTCTAGCCTTTAGTGTTTTTTTAAACATGTATTTTATAGCTTCACTGTGGCCGAAGTAATTGACAAATTACTAGATGTAGCTAGTAGTATAGGAGTGATAAAAGGGGAAATAATATCATTTCATTTGACTTCCCTTCACTTCTTTCCTGAATTGGTGCTGTTTTTTACTAAGCCATTTTTTCAAGTCATAATGCTCTCTTATTCTGTATTCTCCAGCGATTTTCCCTGTGATTTTTCATGCAACACTCATGTCAGGCTCATAGGTCTATAGTTGCTTGGATCAGTCTTCTCTCCTTTCTTAAAAACTGGGACCACGATGGCCTTTTAGCAATCCGCAAGAATAGTTCCTCTCCTAAACCGACTGATTAAATAATAATAGGTTTGGAGTCATTTTCTCTCGGAACTTACTTGAAATAATCAATAGTTATGCCATCTGCTCGTGTGCGCCTTCAATCTATTTTATTACTTTACTCTGCAGATAATTTATGGTTGATGCCTTCTCCAATCTTATTTTCTTTAATTTCCTCCGCATCCTCAACCCTGTGCCGATTATCACTCACAAAGACATTGCCATTCAAAGTAAATTCGGCTTGTCCTCATCTCTCCCAGCATCGTTCCTTTTTCTTCAAATTATAAACTTTGTATTTCTTTCTCTGCAGCGCCTCTTCCTCGGAGATAAGCAAAACATTTCCTTTCAACTATTTAATAATAAACAATCAGTTTATTCCGCTAGGGCATAAGGGTTGTACAACACAAATAAAGGCCTTCCACGAGTCATCCGGCCGGCCAAGACTGTCGATATTTCTTCTTCTTCCTATTATTCAAATACTTCAATTAAATAATATTTAAATTTTAAATGAAGAAAATTATTTGTTTCCGTCAATTAACATAAACATTATCTCTGATTTCTTTCATATTATTTTTGAGCTCTTGATTATGGTTTTGAATTCCTTACTTTTTGATTCACTGAGATTTCTCATGAGATTTGTTTGGATATAATTGGATGAGCGAGCGAAGCGAGCGAAATCCTTCAATTTAACAACATAGGGGAAAAAAATGTCTTTGGATTTTTTTTTTTTTTTTTTTGTTTGTAACAAAAACGAGCAGCCCTACTTAGAGGTCACAGATCGTTACGAAATTTGGCAAAAACGTTCGTGGTGACTCAGCGAGGTGCTGTATGGTTTTTGAGCAAAATCTGGTCAGCCATTTTGTTTTTATGAGCAAAAACCCGTAAATTTTTCAGTTTTTTGGTACTAGCTTCGTAACTAATTAACCGATCCGCACCAAATTTGGATTGAATATATATGATAACAAGTTTAACAAATTGCCTAAGTTTAAGATTCGTGCATTAAGTATTTTTCTGATCAGAAAAAAAAATACTAAAAATAAAAAATTATCTTGAAAGCACCGTTTTCAACAATATGATTGTCAAATGTTTTCCGTTTGGATTTCTTCACGGAGATTACGGCTCGCTCATCCTGCAACGAGTGTAGGCTCTACTAATCGTTTACCTAGTTTATCCACATACTGTTTTGGTGTAGGCCACCAGACGTGAGATTTGGAATGCTCTCGATGCTTGCTCTGTAATTTCCTACATATGCAAACTCATTTTCCATCAAAATTATATGGTGAGATGGTGAACACAAGTGAATACCATCCAATCTATCAATTCATTTGGGTGAAATAAAAACTTTTTTCTCTCAACATACCCATTTTAAACTGTCGGTAATTAGTTTAACACTTGTAACATACATCATACGTTATCTCGATAATCAATTCCATTTATATAATCCATATTTATCGTCGATAAGCTCGTCTATAGCTCCACCATTAAATATTTTTCACATCTTCCCTTAAGGTTTTTGTTACCACGCGTATTTGCACAACACTTGGCTGCATTTCATCTTTAACATTCTCTTTTAAGTTCCAATAATCTTCTTTTTTAATTCATCAATACGAATCCCTGCCTAAACTTTGGCATGACAACCATTCGTTATGCATCCATATCTCTGTAAAGATATGGAATCTCCCAATTTACCATCTCTGCTTTCTTAAATCGTTTTATTTCACCATACATATTCATGGTATTTTCGTATTTTAATTAGCCTGACCTCGATACTCTCAGATATATTATCCATTTTCTTGCTAATTTTTCTTGTCTCAGCTTCGATTATCGTAATTCGTACGCCAATCAATTCCAAATTAAATTTCACCGAGGTATTTTTTTACAAATGGTCATGATTCGTACGTAGTCAACCATAACGCAACAGCACGTTTCAGCGAATAGCGCTGCAGACTCAACCCTTGCTTGCTGGCTGGCTGGCGTCGGCGCAATCCGTTGCACCCTCGTCGCCGAGCTACCAGCTGCAGCGTCGCTATCTCAGTCGAGACGCGACGCCTAACGACGCCGGAAGTACCGACGTCGCGACGCTCCAGGCGCCGGGTTTTATTCTGTGCCGAGAGGTTTTGTGTGATTTCCAAGGTAGAAATATTTATGTGTCTTTGGGGATCTATGCATCTAATTGTTTTGGTGAATTTCAACTCAGTTTACTATTTTTTTAGCACGATAGTTGTTAAAATGTATGCATTTACAGTGAATTTTTTTAAATTACAATTTACGAACTATGATGACATTATTCTCACTCTGACAGGCTTATTAAATGGGCTTTATTCTATTTATTTTTCTTAATCTGACAGCTTTAAACTTGAATTGTCAACTTAAACTCGGGTTATCTATTCATAAATAGTAAAATACTTACTTACATCGGAAAGTCGGAAGGCTTATTACCTGCCAATTTTGTTTTGTAATTTTTTGCACCTTTGTTCAGAAATGATTGTATATTTCGGATTGTAGGTATCTCATCGGATCGCGTATTTTCTTTTGAACCTTTAGCTAATGAATGAATATATTCCTCATTCTCGGGCGAGCGAGAATTGTTTCTCACTCTAAAAAACCGGCTATTGAAATAAAATGACTTATTTATTATAACCGACGTAATATCAACCTCGTTAGTATTTATTTTTTTTAGAAAATTTCCATTCACTTTTTGGCATTGGTCTCATTTTTCTTTCTTTGTGCATGGAGATGGTATAAAATCGCACGATGTTATAACTGGAGCGACATGAACTTCACTTTCATTTTCCCATGCTAATGAACCACTTGGCATTTGCTACAGCATAAAATAAAATATTCAACGAGCCATCACTAATTACATCAAACAATTCCGCCACTGACAGATTCATAAATCGTCGCTTGATAACTTGTTTCGTGCATAACTTCAAACAGCTATCAAAAAGAAAATGTTGAACAAACAAAAAAAAAACAACACAAAACATCCAACGATAAATCACGGCCACGAAAAACTTTTGTTTTTCCACGACGCATTTTCCTTTCTTTCCGCCGCCCCCTCGCGCGCTGCCTGTCTCGTCAGAGAAAAGCTATCGCGTCAACAATGGATCACTGACAATCTGTCATTTTCTCTGCTGACGTCATGCAACGGCCCACTGGAAAAAGATAACAGGCTGGCGAACTTTTCAAGCGTTATAACAAATGATATCACACGCGCGACCGACAGCACAATTGTCAATTTCTTTTTGTGACGTGGCTAATAGCAGGGGCCGTGCTAACACGGCCCGAGTTAATACCATCAACGAATTGATCACCTCATAAAAAGACGATAAACGTTGTCACACTGAAAAAGTAACGGTTTTTCTCTTTTTTTTTCAAATGCTGTAGAGGAAGTCGATTTATTTTCAAACTTATTTTTGGCCGTTATTACTCAAGTATAAACGCTCGTTGATCTTATATGGGACTGAATTTTTCTGTGTGTAGGGAATAAAGTTTTGGAGGACTTGAAGAATGGTGCAGACGACGTATTGATGAAATGGGCGAAGGTGGTACGCTCGGGCAGAAGATGGATGAACAAGTGCCGGTGGTGACCGTCACGAATTCGGCGAGGGTGGATGCTGAGATCTTGGGGTGAGTGTTTTGTTGTTGAATGAACCAAAAAAAAACAAACGAATCGCGAACCTGATTTTTGCTCATTGGTGTGCACATTTCATGCTTGCACACTGAACCTTTTACCACGTGGACTTGATTTCATGTTTCTACTTTCTATATTTTCTATAAAATTTTGTTATTGATGTGAAAATATTTCTTACTCAATTTTGAAAAACTTTTTACTCTAGTATAATCAGTGATTAAGAAGCGTGGCATGATGCTTTTTGTTTGTCAATTAAACTTCTTCCACGTCGCTTAAAAAAAACTCTTAACTTTATTGGTGGAAATCAATTTTCATCACAATTGTTATTCACAAAATTTTGTACAAAACAACTGAAATCTAAGCATCCAATTTAATTCACACGCTCCCATCTGGCTTCGCGTCCAACATCCTGCAGCTGTCATTTGTTTCTTTCTAAGCCCAGACATACTCTGAAGAGATTTGAAAAGCTAACAAATCATTTGAAAAACAATATGTCGATATTATTGACAGTCCACCACTCGCCACCTCTCCCCTGCCCACAAGCAATTACAATTCTAATCTAACATCCAATTCCTCCTACAAAATTAGCATACTTGGCTGCGCCACCCGCGCAGTTGACTGAGTCTAATGCTTCCCTGCGTCCGTTGGGGATGTCGACAACGCTGTTGTTTGCAGTTGCACACTTTGCCTTGGCTGAGAGGCGCTATTAGTCTGTCGATTACGCAATAACCCATACTTGTCACATGTCACTCGGTTTGCAAAGGCTGGGAGATGAGAGAAATTCTGGCGACGGTTTATGGGACAGTCTGGACAGTCAGTTTTGGTTTTGTGATTTTACTAAAAGTGCGGCGATGTCAGCAGACGTGTTTTTTATTTGGAAGTGGTGTACTTTGCTTAGACGCGCGAAGGAGTTCAAGTGGTTAATGGATTAATCTTTTTCTGGATAAGTTGTTATGATTTAGCCGAGGGTGTCCAAAAGTGGGAACTTTTGGTCCTAAGCCCCCAAAAAGGGTTATTTTTTCAAAGATATTTTTGCTATTTATTTTTTAGTGAAAATTTGACTATGCCTAAGAAATATACAAGATTTAATTTAAACAAAAATGTATCATGACGTTCCCAGAAACACTGCCAAAGTGGAACATGTCAATAATGATTGGAAAATGAAACGGTTGACCAAGTTTGATGCAGTTGTCAGAAAAAATGAAATATTTAATGGACAGAGCTCAAGAAAATGCAAAAAGGAAAATCAAACATCGTTGGTTGTTTTCTTGTGTCTAAAAATATATGCAACAAAAACGTAATTGGTAATTTACTCTTTATTTAATGGTCGTACTTCACCAAGCAATCAAACTTTATTTCAATACATAAAATTTTATTTTTGAAGTTTGGGGTATGGCCACCTTGTGCGAGTTGTGCCATAACACTTCACGCTGGACGCGCTACACCTTTCCTTAGGTTAAATCGGTAATTATTCAATTTTAGAGATGCTACAAAACCTCTTTTAATACATGATAAGTCATGCCCGATAAATAAAGTGAACCTAACAATCTAATGAATCCATGGCTTAAATATCAAGAAAATGTCTACCCTATACAAAGTAAATTTGTATTCTGAAATTTAATTTGTCATTTATTTTCGGCTTAGTCAAAGGCACTGGCTTAAGTCAAGTCCCACCATTCAAAGTTAAGTTTCTCAATTGTCTCCATGGACTGATCACCATTAAAATTCAAAATAATGGCACATTAACTGAATAATAGAGAGTTGAACCGTGTTCCACTTTGAGCTACTCTCCTGAGCGGATGGGACAGCGCTAATAATAATATCAGCATGAGCAGGATTAAAGCACGCGCTGTGCCATATGTAGACATAAAATCTTCACCGAACAACATAATTTATTTACCGTAACATGAAAAATATTTTAACTCACTAACGTGCAATATGGGTGCAAAGAAAATTGACATGATGTTTGTTGAGTGCATTATAAGTAAAATAAATAGTCAAACAAACATTTTCGTTTTCTACAGAGACACTGGCACTGTCGTCCTGACAATGCAAAGCTATTAGAACCATCAATCAATTTATCAATCGTGCAAACCGGCGTGTGTGGGTATACATGTCAATCACCAAATTCTAGACTGGCAGCGATATGATAAATAATACTAAGTAAATATATAGCGAGCAAATGGGAAGGCCGCGTGTTATGTTGGGTGCGGTTGGTTTGAAGTTGTCTAAAATGCTGCGTTTCAACTTTCAACACTGAATTAATTGCGGCAAATTTTTTTAAAATGTTTAGCTACGAGTCGCACTTTTCTGCCAAATACTTTAAATTTAACGCTAACGGTTTATTTCAAAAATTTAAATTTGTAAACGTTTTTTCAAAAAAATGTCAAACGACAGAAAAAAACAAAGTGTGAGAATTCAACTGCCCGTTCGATTTCATTTGTTGACAAATTTACTGCGAACTATGATCTACGTGTGCATTCTGAGTTTCAATTGTTTTATTTATTGACATTCCAAACTCATACGTTTAGGGTGACTGGTCGTGCCTTTGAAGATACCTGCAGTCGGGCACATCCTTCACATAATAAACTCAACAGTCAACGGCCAGTCCCGGTTCAGCCTTCCGATGGCACGGAGTCTCTGCTGGCGTGCTGATGCTTTACTCAGCATTCCAACTTCAATTATACGCTACAGTGTTCGCATGGATCGCGCGTGAAAATCAAGTGCCTGAGTGTTATTTATTATTCTGACGTTATTCGAATCCTTGATCTCGTGATTTTCAAATCGCGTGTTCTAAAAATCCGCCTGTGCTACGTGATAGTTTCAAATCAACGAATTCGAAAGCCTCACGTGCCTGTCAGAAATTTTAGCGAAAAATGTTCAGGTCTTAACCCACTTTAAAATCGTTAACTTCAAGTTATTCACGCAAATTTTAATATGTGCTCCCTACTTAGATTAATTTCTCGGATTCTTGTGGTGCTTAGTTCCTGAAGGTATTCCCTGCCAGCTTGGATTGTTTCAGACACCTGCAAGGTTAACGTTATGAAACATATTCTATCTCTACGGGTACAATGACTCAGTGTCCTGTAGCTCATATTTGACATATCGTTAGCACCATGCGCTGTCTGTTGTTACAACCTCCGATCTAACAGTAATGAACCTCATCGACGTTACATCATTGTGAGAGTCGTCAATACCACAAAGCAGCTTGCTAGCTAGCGTTAAATTAGAAATACCTCATGGAACTATCTTTATTTCTTATTTGTTACTCATATTTCAACACCTACGGGTAGTTAGAAGATTACTGTTAACAAGTGTGATCGATAAGTGAAATTGAACCGAGTGAATTGTTCGATATCGTATTCTGCGTGCGTCGTTTGATAGCTGGACTGAAATTGTGTGGCGTCAAACTCGGCGTCAAATTGGCAATAAAAGTCGATCGTCGATCGTCAATATTGAACTGATTTTTATCGCGTCGCTCATGCGATGTTGTGACAGAATTGTGTGACCCAGGGACGCCGGCGGCTTGAAATGGAGGCTGAAGACGAAGATGATTATCCTGTTTATTACTTTCCGTATGTATTGCACCGAAAAAAAATTATTTCTTAATCGTTTTTACCCATCGCCCAATTCTGGCACATTTCTTGAAATTGTTTTGTTGCTTGGGATGATTCTTCGGAGATTTTTCTTAGATGTTTTCGTCTTAGCGCAATGTAGATGAAATCAGAAATTGCTACTTTCTATATACCTATACATAATAATTCAATAAGACCTATTGCTTTAGCGCTGTACCCATACATATGAGATGATAAGTGAATTTTGAAATATCTTGACTATTGCTTCATTCGGTTCTTGCAAACCTATAGGCACTCGTCTCGTGTATTTCTAGTAATTTTCTCAATCCACTCGAAGTGTAAAATTCTATTTCTGTTTTGTAAATTTCAATCTTCGCGTACTGTTGTGATACACGTCCACTTGATCGGAACATGTTGAAACACGAACATCTCGATAGCGATTGACGTGGACCGAACAGAAACACTGGGGGATTATATTATGCCAAAAATTTGCTGAAAATTGGAATTAGAGAGCTCTCGCATAGCCACGAGGTTTCTTTTTATATTCTGCTCCAAATGATTTGCTATTTTGAAATTTAAAATATCAATTATATAACTAAACGACGCCACAATTATTTGAATTTATGTTCGAGTCTCACTGATCATTTCAGATGTTTTTGGTTGTTAAATATGACCATTTTCGTATCCGGAGAGGTAAAAATGTGTACAGTTGCTAACTCTACAGCTGAAAAAATATCATGTTTATGTTACACAAGACACACAATATTTCCATAGCTACATGGCTAAAAAAATAATAATTCCACATAATATTGCTAGTGGTTAAAAACGGACTTAGTGGGCAAACAATTTCCACTCAAAAAGTTGCATGTTTCTGAGATTAAATCATTTTACATTTGTAAAACGAGTTGGACATTTTATATCTTGGTAAAAATCAAGCTACATTTTCTTCAACCGAGCCATTGCGCGCATGTGCAGATCTTAGCGTTCACTTTCATTCTCTCAACAATTTACAAATTTATTTATTAATTTCTTCCAATAAATCGACAACGATTTATAATATTAGTATACATAGCTATTATATGAAATATAGCTACATATTGTTTGTGTTCAAATACAAATTTTAAATACCACATAATATTGGAAGCGGTGAAGTTATTTTATAAGTCCGCGTAATATGAACATTTTAGAGCAAAAAATATCAAACTACACTTTATTCACCCGAGCCATTCCATACAATACCTTTGCAGTTATTGTTAAATTTTTATAAGGATAATATCATGTAAAAAATCAAACTTTATAACGTGGCTCATGTCTTATAAAAAATAAAAAAACACCCTCATAATTCAGGGATGCAATTAATTACACAATGATATCACACACGAGCACAGGCCTTTCTCAGCAAATATCTTGAAAGAAATTACAACCTAACGTAGCTTATGTATTATAAAAATAAATAAATTAACACCCTCATAATTCAGGGATACAATCAATCACCTAAATACACCTAATGTGATACAATCAATCACCTAAATACACCTAATGTGATACACACACTCCAGCACATGCTAGAAGAATCCCGACTTGCTAACGTGTAAGACCAAGAAGCCAACAATGTCACCGGTGTACATCAGCCGTGACTTACGATAACGCGAAACACATTGCGCTCTCTATAACGTGTACCTAGCTACAAGTAGTAAGTACACTGCAGACCGGAAAGACGCGGCGTTAAGTCCGTTGTTACAGGTAACGAAATTCCGGCGAATCTAGGTGTCCCCGGCAGACATCACAATACACTGTAAATGTGTCCATTATAGAAGTTGTTGGCCCCATTAGACCACAAGAGTGGTTTCCGAGTTTCCTACTCGGTTGCACAAATCGAATTATCGTGCCCTCTCCTTCCTGTCGTATACACTGAGGGCTCAAAATTCGGTGCTTGGAACGAGGGACGAGCCATTTGATTTTTGATTTTGTTTGGTCGGGGAATGGTTGTTTGATGTTCTACTTTGTCATACTTTGAGGCGATTTCTGGACACAACTTGAGCAGTTATAGTATGTTTACTTGTCTACGGTTTATATTTCAGATATTTAAAGTTATAGTATGTAGTTTAATATGGACATAAAATGAAATCATAGGTATTATTTTATGGCCGTGATATTTATTTGCACGAGATCATAATTTATTTGTTTAATATTTATCAATGAATGATCTTCCAGACCATTAATTGAGTTCAATTGCAGAGATTATCAGAGACAATTGAATTGCATAGCAATCATTCGACAACACTCTCGTAATTTCGTCGCAGTTCGCATCATTGGCTGCTGAAGATGTAGCTGTTTTGACAAGGATTTTGCTGAGCCGTTGCACCACGTCCAGTCCGGTCCAATTTGACGATAGATTTCAGCCCTTATTCGTAGAATGTGGATGAGCGGGGGTGTATTGGACCGGGGATACGACGATGAAATAACAAGACACAGGGTGGGAGAGATAATATGTTGGTTTTTGAAGCAGTAAAAACACCGACATGTGCATGGATTCCGACGACATAGCGGTTGGGCAAAGGGGAAACCAGCAACCAGAATATAATCAAAATAAGATTTGATGTACCAATGGCTAATGAGCTAAATAAAAACAACGTTACAGTACATAGCATAATATGTGATTCCTTAAGCTTGTTTTTGCTACGCAGAAAGTCAACATTTTCTTACCAGTAGAATTTGTTACCAATTACCAATCCTAGCTTAAATTACCTCTATCCTGCCACTAAAGGCATGAAGAATAAATGGCCTTCCAGCTAAAACTTTTTGGGACAGTTCTCCCAATTCCCTTAATGTTTGGGCTACCTTATTCGCTACCAATTTATAAATGTTTACATTTTGGTGGTTCTTATTCATAATTTTTAAATGCTGATTCTTACCCCCCCTCCCCCCCTCCTACACACTCCACTGTCTACTTATTGAAAATGTTTAATTGAAATTATTTAAAAAATATTTCTGTACCAAACATTTGTAAGCTGATTTTTATTGTTTCACCCAAAAAGAGTAAGATTTTGGATCCTGTTTAATATTTTTCAAATGCCTACCATTCTGCTGACAAATAAGACAAACAAATAAAATATTATCAGCAATTATTAAACATTCCGCCTGGGCTCGGGGCACAAAATCATTCAAACGCGAACTTGAAAGTGTTTCGGTTGAGGCAAATCATGAACGAGTAAATTTGCTCCAAAAATGTCCTATAGAAATATTTATGAATTATATTTATTATTATATATTAATATTATATATAATACTATTTATTATTATATTTATGAATAATTATATGAAATAAACCGCGTTACTTATTGGTCGCTTTATTGGCGGCAAACCCCTTCAAGATTGTTAGGGGTGGTGGTGAGGGGTGTGTTTCGACATAATTCATTTCGTGCCGTATAGACTGCACAAGAATATTCCCCACGGACATAACATAATATATTGGTTACTATACCCGAAAATAATAATGCATATATCGTTACACATTTAAATTTATTTCAACTGAAATTTAATTTGATATAATTTTAATCTTTGCTTCTATTAATAAATGTATATTGTGCATGCAACGAACTATTTCAGTTTTTGTTTTCTATGATTTTTTTTTAGCTCAAACACAAATCTTAGCGGCCAGCTAAAGGCAGCTTAAAAGACGAAAATGCAGAGGTCCACGTAATTACTTTTCCATGCCCCTAAATTGATCCCAATATTTTTGAAAAAAAATCAGTGTGTAGAGGAAGAGTACTCCGTAAACCTTGTAAACTTTAATTGAGATCGGATGGAAAATAAAACAACCAGAGAAGAAAGAAAAGTGGTGTTTTCGTTTAAAAAAACCCACAAAAAGTCCCAAATTCAAGATTTATTTGTGAACAAAGTAAACGTCCGATCGACACGAGCCTTTACATCGCGGGTCAGAAATATTTTCAACCATCCACTGATTTTTTTCATAAATATAGGGAACATTTTAGGGGCAGGAAAAAGTAATTACGTGGATCTCTGCACTACCAAAATTTTCCGTGTGAGAAAGCTAATCTTTCACGGATTAGACCTGGTGAAAAATCACTTCCAGTTTAACTGCCTCATTATCAGCATGAGAAATTAAAACGCTCTTGGAGATTATGCTTGCACAACCCGACACATGGTTATTTAAAAGTCAGTAAAAAGGTAAATCATGAAATTCCGTGTTTCATATGGTTTTTTCGATATGACTGGATTCGTCTCTGTTTGCAGATCTAAAGCAATGTTGAAGTGAAAAAATCGGATGAAAATTATCGATTATTTCGGTAATATTCATTCGTTATTACGTGAGTAAGATTAGAGCGGCTAAAAACATGACGCACTACAAATTCTTTTCCTTGATTGAAATGCGCCACAGAATCATCAATAAGTGCACTAGAACTTTGTTTCAAAGTATCATACAATCTGCTGACAAAGATGAACCCAACCGTGTCATTAAAATCACGAAAATAGAGAAAAAGCAGAATTTTTTCATTTTGATGATTAATCTTGGTTATGCAAGAGTCGCAGACGTGTTCGCGTCTTTTTAATCCGTGGCTTCTTATCTTTACTGCACAGATTATTATGATTTCCATTATCGTATCGGGTTACAAGTTGTGCAGACTCTTAATAACAGTATCTACATCATACTGCATAGTCATCAATCTCATTTCTTACATTTTCTAATTCAACGATATTCTTCTTATTATGAGTGTTATGACTTGTCTCGAATCAATATCAACAACAACAAGAAGAAAGATTTGGCAAATATAGGCATTGTGCCCCTAACAATAAATGAATTGTTGGCTATTCTCTTGGCTTGCTGTATAATATTAATACTACAGAATTTGCTTCAATGTGTTTTTTATCACTCTCACAAACCTCATAGCCAACTAAGTTAAATCAAATGCATTAGTAAAAAATAAATTAAAAAACAATTTATGTCTTTTATTTGCTGAAAATTGGTCTCGTCAGAATTGTCAAAAAATACTTTAAAAGTAGCAGGATTCCGGATCTTATGACTGTCGACGGATCTTATGATCAGTGAAAAGCCGCAGGTACATGAACTAGGCGACAATGGGTTTGGGATTTGTAGTTGTGCAGTTAAGAACGTTAAATAACACCTGATATCTATTATTAGCAACGAAAATATCTATTCCATAATTGTGTCCGTATCGGGAACCCTGACCCTTCACCTAGCCGGGGAGGAGAATTACCAAGTATGCTGAATGGAGACCAATATTTTATTGAAATCAAGTTTCTTACGGATATTTCGTTTCTATTAATAAATATAAATATGTTGCATGCAAGAAGGAATTGCAGTTCGACTCGGATCAAACTATAAAACTAGATATCCCAGACTAAAGAAGAAATGAACACTTTATGATGCAAATTTCTAAATTTCTAAGAACATTTTATGATTTTTTGTCGATTCGATTCGATGAATCATTCATGTTACGCGTGTGCAGCGAAGTAGACGTGGCTGAAACCAGCGATTTTTGGCATTCGTCACGTCTTTAAGACATTTCCCGGATGTATTTGTAGATTTTAAAATATGAACGTCAATCGCCCAAATGCCGTCGACGCTCGTGGGACAAAGAGTGTTTAACAAATCATAAAACTAGTCGAAAATTACTGGAGTTTTCGAGTGAATGGTTTGTGGAACCACTCATCCGCTGGTCGTTCGTTCTGTTTGTTTGGATTTGAATGACTTACAACGCATAGCTGCTGCTGCTGCTGCTGCTGCTGCTGCTGCTGCTGCTGCTGCTGCTGCTGCTAATAATTTAAGCTGTAATTTTTTCAAGTCGGCAGTATCAAGTTCAAGATCATGTTTTCAGTATTTTAAGATTTCAAAGATGCAAAACCCCAGTCCCCACCATTCTTCACCACTCTCAAAGAGACCCCTCCCCCCCCCCCCTCATGATGCTGCTGATTTTTCGATATTTCAAGCGGTCAGCCATTTCAGTATTCATTTAAAAAATTTTATGAATTTTCAATGGACATGTTGAAGGAATTTAATCATCAATTCCTGATGGCGATGGTGAAATGGTGCGATTATTATCTATTTATTTAATTTTAATCGCAGCTTAAGCTTGCTCCGGTGGTTGGTAACATTATGAATTGCCGGCTATAATCGAACATGTAATTAGGATGGCGACCTCTTCAGGGGAGAGGTCATTCCAAATAAGTCATTATGATAATTGCATTTAGTTTTTTAAGTAATCATGTTATACGTATTATGCTGTGTCCTTTATGAGGATCAGACGAAAAAGAATCGATTGAAATATTTTCACAATTTAATTACACAAAATAAGTGACAGCATTGTTATTACAAAAACACCTTTGTGATAACACGTCTGTATCGTCTTTTTTTAGTCCTAGGACCACTAGAAAAGAAAGAAATCTAATACCTATAGGTATTCTAAAATACTTCAATGTGACATTTTAACAAATAATGGCAGCGTTATGTCATTCCTAGTGTGTGGATTTGATAATTATAACTACACCTACCTCTATAGAATTAATAACAAATTCTTTTGCGTTGGTTAAAAGAATACTCTTTGCCGATCAATCCTAACTTTCTGCCTCGCGTATTACCGAAGTGGTGATATTTCAGTATCAGTTTCCAGGTCACGATTGTTTCATGACGTTTGATAGCTTCAAGAATATTCAGATTAAACCGTCCAGCAAAGCAAGGAATAAAAGACTTAAAACTGGTCATCACCTGATCAGAAAATCCTTACTCTCTTCCGGCCAATTCCAACACGTTTTTAAATGTCCTCGTATCAGATGCTCAACTCATGGTATAGGTACACTATTATTACTGCTGCTCTCAACGGACCAAACCGTCCAAAAAACGGGAAAAAAGGAATCATCGAATTTATTACTAGAAATAAAATCCAAATTAGTGTCCTCACTGGGAGTCAGGGAAGTCAGGGAATTAAATTCTACACGAACAACCAACTGTGGAATGAATCCAACTTGTTGGGCTCCATGGAGATAGAAACAGGACTATGAATGAACACAGAATGCGGTGAATCTAGTGACGCTATGCTGCAATCACACGCCAACAACTCGACTAACCCTGATTATAACGTGGCTCCATGGAGATAGAAACAGGACTATGAATGAACATAGAAGGTGGTGAATCTAGTGACGCTATGCTGCAATCACACGCCAACAACTCGACTAACCCCGATTATAACGTGGCTCCATGGTGATAGAAACAGGATTATGAATGAACATAGAAGGTGGTGAATCTAGTGACGCTATGCTGCAATCACACACCAACAACTCGACTAACCCCGATTATAACATGGCTCCATGGAGATAGAAACAGGACTATGAATGAACATAGAAGGAGGTGAATCTAGTGACGCTATGCTGCAATCACACGCCAACAACTCGACTAACCCCGATTATAACGTGGCTCCATGGAGATAGAAACAGGACTATGAATGAACATAGAAGGTGGTGAATCAAGTGACGCTATGCTGCGATCACACAAACAACTCGACTAACCCGATTATAACGTGGCTCCATGGAGATAGAAACAGGACTATGAATAAAGATAGAAGGTGGTGAATCTAGTGACGCGATGCTGCAATCACACACCAACAACTCGACTAACCCCGATTATAACTTGGCTCCATGGAGATAGAAACAGGACTATGAATGTACATAGAAGGTGGTGAATCTAGTGACGCTATGCTGCAATCACACACCAACAACTCGACTAACCCCGATTATAACGTGGCTCCATGGAGATAGAAACAGGACTATGAATGTACATAGAAGGTGCTGAATCTAGTGACGCTATGCTGCAATCACACAAACAACTCGACTAACCCCGATTATAACGTGGCTCCATGGAGATAGAAACAGGACTATGAATGTACATAGAAGGCGGTGAATCTAGTGACGCTATGCTGCAATCACACAAACAACTCGACTAACCCCGATTATAACGGGGCTCCATGGAGATAGAAACAGGAATATGAATGAACACAGAATGCGCTGAATCTAGTGACGCTATGCTGCGATCACACGCCAACAACTCGACTAACCCCGATTATAACGTGGCTCCATGGAGATAGAAACAGGACTAGGAATGAACATAGAAGCCGGTGAATCTAGTGACGCTATGCTGCAATCACACGCCAACAACTCGACTAACCCCGATTATTACGTGGCTCCATGGAGATAGAAACAGGACTATGAATGAACATAGAAGGTGGTGAATCTAGTGACGCTATGCTGCAATCACACGCCAACAACTCGAATAACCCCGATTATAACGTGGCTCCATGGAGATAGAAACAGGACTATGAATGAACATAGAAGGAGGTGAATCTAGTGACGCTACGCTGCAATCACACGCCAACAACTCGACTAACCCCGATTATAACGTGGCTCCATGGAGATAGAAACAGGACTAGGAATGAACATAGAAGCCGGTGAATCTAGTGACGCTATGCTGCAATCACACGCCAACAACTCGACTAACCCCGATTATAACGTGGCTCCAGGGAGAATGAAACAGGACTATGAATGAACATAGAAGGTGGTGAATCTAGTGACGCAATGCTGCAATCACACAAACAACTCGACTAACCCCGATTATAACGTGGCTCCATGGAGATAGAAACAGGACTAGGAATGAACATAGAAGCCGGTGAATCTAGTGACGCTATGCTGCAATCACACGCCAACAACTCGACTAACCCCGATTATAACGTGGCTCCATGGAGATAGCAACAGGACTATGAATGAACATAGAAGCCGGTGAATCTAGTGACGCTATGCTGCAATCACACGCCAACAACTCGACTAACCCCGATTATAACGTGGCTCCATGGAGATAGAAACAGGACTATGAATGAACATAGAAGGCGGTGAATCTAGTGACGCTTTGCTGCAATCACACGCCAACAACTCGACTATCCCCGATTATAACGTGGCTCCATGGAGATAGAAACAGGACTATGAATGAACATAGAAGGTGGTGAATCTAGTGACGCTATGCTGCAATCACACGCCAACAACTCGACTAACCCCGATTATAACGTGGCTCCATGGAGATAGAAACAGGACTATGAATGAACATAGAAGGTGCTGAATCTAGTGACGCTTTGCTGCAATCACACGCCAACAACTCGACTATCCCCGATTATAACGTGGCTCCATGGAGATAGAAACAGGACTATGAATGAACATAGAAGGTGGTGAATCTAGTGACGCTATGCTGCAATCACACGCCAACAACTCGACAAACCCCGATTATAACGTGGCTCCATGGAGATAGAAACAAGACTATGAATGAACATAGAAGCCGGTGAATCTAGTGACACTATGCTGCAATCACACACCAACAACTCGACTAACCCCGATTATAACGTGGCTCCATGGAGATAGAAACAGGACTATGAATGAACATAGAAGGTGGTGAATCTAGTGACGCTATGCTGCAATCACACACCAACAACTCGACTAACCCCAATGACATTTTGTATTGCTCAATTGCAAACAAACAACCTGCAACGAATTTAACGACTTATAACAGTTTTTCTCGAATAATTCCAATAAGGAATCATCATCATCACCCTTCTCCGACTTCTGTCCCACCCTCCAAGCACATCAAGTCAGTATCGATCATCTCCTCGTATTGGCGCCTTACTGCCGGTCCAGGCGATTACTAATACCAGTATCTATGGTCTGGACTCTGGGGACGGATTCATCACGCCAATTACGGTGACAGGGGATTGAATCTTCCTCCCCCACCCCCCGGTGTTTCGGCGTAAGACACAATGCACTTTCTTTCTGCGATCGATGCACGATGGCTCTTAAGATTAATTAAATGGAGCGGCGTATGGCATGCTTGTAGCTTGGCTAAAGCAATTAGCTCGACAGTGAGACGGAGAATTTAATTAACATGGAGAGAGAAGACGGGAAATTACTAGTTGCTACAATGTACTGTTTCAACGTGATTTGATTTGATTGTCTCATGGTTGCTTCGAGAAATGTTCGCCAATATGTAGACTCAGAGATGGTAGGGAAGTGAATGACAGGTGTCATCTCGTAAATTAAGTTTTAATGCGTTTATTGATACACATAATCAATATGATATGCTTTTATTGATTATTGATTTATTGATAACCTAACTATACATTTTTTTCGGCAGATCTTTCATTTTATGCTTTTATGGTTTATGAATAAATATCAAAAAAATTTCAATCATTAGCTGACCGCACAGTTAATATTTTAGATCACTTTAAACATTTAGCTACAAAGATATTATCTGAGTTTTGAGCAGTAAGTGCGACCGAAATTCAATTAGACCTTCTAATTAAACATTCAATTTAATTACAACAATTTTGAAAACGCACAGACAACGGAAAAGAAATCGAATACAAGAAAAAGTATAAATCACTTTTTTTCTTCTAATATTTTCACCTGAAATCTTCACCGGATTCCCGTTCCTTCAACTTTTCTCCCCAATTTTCTCTGTCCGTTTCTAGCCGTGTACAGATTCACGAAATAGAGAGTCAAAATATTGAGAGTTCCACAAGGAATGAGGATGATTTCCCTAATACAGAGGAAGATCCACTTGGTCAAGAGGATGGCTATGTTATAATAAATGTTTGGTTATAAACTTGGAGCCGCAAACATAGCACACTAACTTCGCTGATTTCATTCATGAGCTGCTTTAACATGCAGGATCAGGAATGGACAAAAAATCTTTATTGAAGAAACAATTAGATTCTTATAGCGGCTTCCTCAGCAAACTTGAACGGTCTTGCCAAGTTCGTAGGAAAAAGCAATGGCCATCTTTAGAACTGAAACTAAAATCTCGAATTATTCACGGGTGTTTTCTTTTGTACAGGTTTGCGAATTCTTGCTACAGTCTCGCCGAAGATTAGCGTAATTACTCCGTTGTTAGTAACAGTGCGTCGTTAAACACCAATAATCAATCAACTCCGTTGTTAGAAACAGTGCGTCGTTAAACACCAATAATCAATCAACTCCGTTCTTAGTATTTGTAATGAAACCGCCTCTTACGAACGAATTGATTGGTTTAATCTGACTTGTTATAATTAAATTATTTTTGTAGAATTTTCTACGCTTTCCGGTGGTAACAGGAAACTTATATTGTTTCCAACCCTCTAATTAAAAAGTGGGGCTAATCATTTATATGGTTTTGGAAAAGGGGCAAAGAATTTTCTTTTGTCATATAAAACCTTTGATATTCAAAAAGCTTTCGATATTTCGAACCCAACCATGGATTAGTTATAACTACAGGTCATCTGGTTGAATGTCCACAGAAATGGTTACCATTTTAAGTACCTGGCGATTTGCAGAATAAATATGGGATTTTCAATGTCCAGGTATAAAGTTAACTTCCAGCTAGGGAGAAAACAGGAGCAAACGATTTGCTGTCAGCATGGAGATGGATTTTATCGGGAGGTTAGCCACTAGCAGCACCTTGTAAATTAAACCGACCCTAGTTATTTTAAGCTGCCAAATAAGTTAGAAGTAAAATTTGACAACTAAATCCAGCATCCTGTGTCTTGGTGCATGCTACATCAGATCCTATTGCTTACAATCCACTTATACAAATCTAATAGAAATAACTTTCTTGTGGTATTCAAAGATTACCTAATTTGTTGGCGAAATATTTATTTAAAAGTTGAATTTGTGATGACTCTTTTGAAAGAACCATAATTCGGTTTCGGCTTAACTGCCAGCTATTTTTTCCAATATACACAATTCACCAGTTGCTTAATTTTAAAAAATTACGGTGTGTTATACATTTTTTACACACAACATGCAGAGTATTTTAATTATATATATTTATTCTGAGATGCCTTGGAAGGTTATTGATATTTTCAGCGGGTGTCACGCACGATTGGTATCAAAACTATAATTAACAATCATTCGGAATGACGTATGGACTTGACGCGTGATGAAGACATGCAAATTTCATGACTTTTCGTTATAATCACATTTAATTCACCCTTTTCTTTTGTTGTTAACTTCCCATTTGATCCAGGCGCAACCCTTTTACTTATAGGGGACCCTAAATCACCACAACCCCTTTACTTATAGGGGACCCTAAATCACCCCATCGTTAAACTGTATCGTGCTCTGATCTCACCCTTTATACATGACTTATCCACAATTCTGTCCACATCTTACAATTACTGTATGTGGAATGAATGACAATCAATTCAGCAATTCAATTATTGTCATTTAAAAAAATTCGGTGTCATGCCGAATGACATGCTGATATAAATAAATAGATCTTCTGCTGGTTTAATTCCTGTCAAGTATTTTTGGTGTATCTTTTGGCGCGTATTTCGCCCTCGGTCGGGACGCTACCCTCTGCACCCGAACCAAACTTTGCACACAAAATTGGCCGCAAATATCGCGATTCAAATTGAAAATGAACCGAGTAAAATGACGGAGATTTCTGTCTCAATTGTGGCAGCCATTTGATGTATACAACTCACTTTATTAAGGATTCATTCTTCGCTCCTCATTTTTGACACTTAGTTCCTTGATTCTGAACCTGCCAGCAGTGTGACGGTGGATTATGTAGAAATGTGGCTCATTAGAAATATTTTCAGCCAAAATAATTCTTACCATGAAGCCGAAGGAAATTAGGCAAAAGTGTTACAACAGTTTCTTTTGTCAGCAGTATAAATACAAAACTATGACGAAAAATATAAAAAAACAGTTCCACGAGCTTGTGCTTTAGATTTTTACGTATAAAATAAATACATTTAAATTTACTAAGATAGCGCTTTGCCAATGGGTACAGACTACAGTTAATTAAGGCTATTTAATGTTAACAAAGCATACAACAGGTGCGCAACAAGAAGTACACTAAATTCTGCCTCGAAGTTTGTTTTCTATATGATAATATTCCTGAATCTAAAGTGTTAATAATCTGTTAATTTTTGTTGCAAAAATTGCAAAATTGCTCAAAATATGGGCCAATGGGTATAGAAAAACACGGAAATACACTGAATTCTCAATTCAAACTTGTTTTCAAGTAACTGAATGATAAAAATCGTCAATCGAAAGTGGTGATAATTTGACAATTTTTGTTAATATCATAATATTGATCAATATGACCCGAGAGTTAACAGTATAATAAAAGTAAAAACACGAAATTCTCTCTTGAAATTTGTTTTCAATAAACTGAATGCCAATAACAATGAATCTAAAGTGACAATATCTGTTTTAAACATCAGAACTTCGCACGTCGCGTGTCCCTGTTCTTGTCGCTACCCTATATCCGCACCGCCGTCCGCCCGACACCCTTCTCCGATATAGATTACAGATTTAGCAGCAGCCATCTGTCGCACGAGCGCATGCTGCTCGCTGAGTTTCA
This sequence comes from Nemurella pictetii, assembly GCA_921293315.2. Lineage (NCBI taxonomy): Eukaryota > Metazoa > Arthropoda > Insecta > Plecoptera > Nemouridae > Nemurella > Nemurella pictetii. The sequence continues at coordinate 10,992,857 of OV121123.1, read as the reverse complement.
AGTGGCGTCTCCTGCAACCCTACGTTGCACTTGGCTGGCTGCGAGATAACAGCTTGATTACCGCCGGTTGTTGCTTGGGCTACGACATCGATTATTAGCGATGGGATTGTTATCGGTGTGGTGTAATCGATGCGTTAGCTTGTCGGGAGATAGTGCGGATATAGTGCTCGAGAGAGGAATTGCTAGATAGGGCTGGTAATTGCTTGCTAACTCGATGAAACTTTCCAGAGAAAGTAAAATGACCTATCATAATTTTTTCAGATAAACTTTTTAACTGGGTATTGGAAAACGCGAAATCACTAAAGTGCTAAGATAAAGAAAATACGCTAGTCTGAAGGAAGTTATAATATCATATAATAATGATAGTTGTGGGAACATTTTAATATCCCTTTATGTCGAATTCATTTTATAGCGTACTGATTTTAATTATTTTGTTAGTTGTTGTTCATAATTTTGTTGCTTCTAAAATTTAATAATCATGGCTGTGCTTGATAAAATGATTTTTAGTGTTGATTTTAATGGCTGATTTAGAACCAACCGGTGTCATTTGACCAGATATTTCATAACTACTGAAATCGGTTGACAAATTATTAGTGATCAATTTATTTCACAAAGCGTGGAAAAAGTTTGTGCCAAAGTTTTATATTCATCCATAATTAGATTTCTTGTCTATTAAATTTGTGGAATATATATAGTCTTTACAATTTTTCATCTTTAATTAACAAATGGAATAGGGAATCTTATCAAGTGCGTGATCTTTAAGAGTGTAAAGAAGCCCTGTGAGGCTCGTTTTAATGCAAGGTGGCTCACATGCAATCTAACATCATACAATTTAGTGCTTCAAATAATGAAAATTAAAAACGTTTAACACAAGAATGTTCACCTCAGATTACAGATGAAAATGCTTCGGTGGAAATTCTAACAAATCTTTTGATTTGTTCTATAAATCAATTCATGTTGCCAGGTCCTGATAATAATTGCTGTTTTGCCCGATTTTTCGCCATCGACAGACGATTTTCATGGAAGTTTGGGAAACTTCAAAAGTTTCAATTTATATTTACACACGGAATTTCGCAATGAGATATAAATTTAACTGGCTTAAAATATTTAATATCTTCAGGATGACACCATCCATTTTCAATCTTTATTTAAGCTCCTCTGTTAGAATTGACAAGTGACGTGCAGATTTATGATTTGCTACAAAATATTGGGCTTAAGTCGCTTCGTCGCCTAATTCTGTGAATTGATTCCAGTTTTTTCTACCCGAATTCAGTCTTTTCTAGATATCTAAAGTTGTACTTTTATAAAGTGCTGAATAACGGTAATTACAAACATTGTGTGATCATTTTTGTCTGATCTTTGGGCGGGTTTATTGCTTTCATAATTTTTTTCTCGCAGTTCGTGAATTTTGAAGCGTTCAACTTGAAATTTGCAATCAAAACAACACATATCTATCTTCCTCGAGGGTATTCCGATGGCTTTAATTTTGAGGACATGTAAACTATTCTTTGCCAGTGTGGCGTAATCTTTTTATGGGGGCTAATTCCGTATTCCGTGACAGTAAAAAAAAAAACTAGCTACTTACCAGAAATCACTACTCAAACTAGCTAATAACCAAATATAAATACTCAGTTGTAGAACTCCAGACAAATTATTCTTCAATTGCTTGGATAGTAATAAGTGAATTGAATGAAAAGAATAAAGTAAGATAGTTAAGTTATTAATAATAACAAGTTCGTACATCCTGAAATTTTACCATAAAAAAATGACAAAATATTAATGGATTTAATGAAAATACACGATTATTATTATGTATGGGGAAAAGAGTCTGCAAAAAGATTCGCGCTGCAATGTGAAGAATTTACTGAACCCATCTTGAATATGATCAAATTTATGTTCTAAATTGTGAAGAGACTTATGATTTTTATGATTCAATCAATTATTTTACTGGCGCTCACATTGCTTTTATTCAGTTTTCATCTTTCACGCGCGGTCCCACTCAATATGGTGGGAATTTTAAACACTGTTACGTGTGAACTTCTCGTGTTTTAATTGAAAACAAGATTTATGATTTTTTTTCTTAACAACATGGGTCTAAAATTTCAGTTATAATTCACCTAGCACTATTTAAATAACTCCAAGGATGAAGATTTATGAAATTATGGAATGGAATTCCTTGCATTTGGTTTGTTCAGTTTATCCACGGATTTTTAAACAAATTTCATCTTTAAATACACTTGCTTTTATGCAAACGTATTTTATTAAAATTAATTGGGAAGAATGGGCAGTGGTCGGAGTTGAAAATGAAAGGTTATACCAGAAAAGGGTGGAAAATGAGCTGAATAGCTTAAGAGTGAGTGTAGGGACGATGGAAAGTGTGAGAGAATTTAATGAAGGGTTGAGATTGGGGCTGGATGGTAGCCAGCTGTTCGGGACTCGGACAAAATTACATGCACTACATGTACAAATCTGTACAAAATAATAAATTTATTAATTTGAATACCAGTATTATACTGGTTTCTTTTAAGAAAATTTGACACAATTCCACCCCTTTGACATTTACAATGGAAATTGAAAACTATTATCGTAGTTAGGAAACATTATTTGGAAACATAGATGACATAATATGTCATTGGTTATTAAAGAGCCAGGATGTTGCTGTGGAGAACTGGGGTAGGATGGTATAATCGAGTCAATTCTAACTTGCAATAAATTTGAAGCAGACAATGTTGATGGCGTTAATTAAATCGTAGTATACGTCATGTTTAGCTATCAAATTCAACGGTGTATTGGCTGGATATTTGGTAGCCTACACAATCATCTACTTAAACTTAAAACAATCTACTTAAACTTTAAGCATATTTAGTTGTATTGTTCAACAGTTTCAGTTGTATTCAGTAGTATTGTTCAACTATTGTTAGCAATGTTTTTCTGCTCTTCAATGTCTGAAGAAATCACCTTTTAACGTCTTTTCAGCAATGTTTTGACATTTTTTCATACCTGTAAAAGCCAAAAGTGCTTTCTTATTTTGTTGGGTTATTGAAAATAAATTGAAAATTCACTTCACTGTAAATTATAACTGCAATTTTCTTTCCGATAATACTTGATAAGATTTGGCAGTACTCGGTTCATAATCAGTTTGACAGTAACTTTGATGTTGATTCACCGTTTCTGACCCCTTGAAGTCGAAGGCATGGAAATTTTTGATGCACATTTCTCTGTATTTCCCGTTTTTCCGACTGGCTGGCCATGGAAACATCAAAAGTAGATCATGTGAGGAAAGTATAATTAAGTTTTTCAGAAAAGTCAGAGGTCCATTTTGGAATGTGTATTTGTTATTGCGATTAAAGACACCAAAATACACAAAGTACACCGTATAGTAATTATGGATATGAAATATAAACGGATTTTTTTAAATTCAAATCTGTGAATATTTTTGGTATCTGCCAACGATTCTGGAAAAATTGTCTCCCTGTTGGCTCATGGATTTCTGATATCGACAAAAATTACAGAAAGGCTCAACGAAAAAGAGTTTGAAAAATATGTAATTGTAATAAATCTAATTTTATATGTAAATCAGTTCAATTTTTCGATTCGCGTTTGCATCTTACAGAGATAAATATTTCGAGGATGAAGTTAACTTTTTCCTTTGGTTTGCATTGCTTTCACCTGCTTAGAGGAGTCATACCATTTTCGAGTATACAGCCAAAATTTCAAACGGAGACACATTTACCCCCAATTACTGATCCGCAAAATTCACAATTCAATACACAATACAATTACAATTAGATTATTTTGCATACAAATTATGCAGGTGTAAAAATTCTGATGAAATTTATTCATCTATACTTTAATTTTCTTACAAAATCTGCCAAACCCTTATGGCTGGTTCACAATCAACTTAGCAATAGACATTAAGTCATGTCTAAGTTAAGTCCTTATGTTTGTTGTAGACAGTCTAATGGAGATCCATATGTCAAACTTTTAAGTTACTGCTTTTTTTAAGTTATGTCTATTGCTAAGTTGATTGTGAACCAGCCTTTAGGCCCAGTTTCTAAGTGGCTTATCAACTATTTAACGCTCTGTTAACACAAAATCTAGGCATTGGCCGTGCCCATGGTAATAACACATTACTAATAACGGACCGTTAAGAAGTTAACAGGCGACTGAAAAACTGACGAACTGAAAAACATATTTCACAAACTCGGTAACAACAGTCATGATGTGTCATGCTCGTGTCAGACATCTTTACAACCTGCTACAATAAAAGCTACATTAAAAATACTGCACTTCAGAATTCTTCTCGCATCTAAGAACTCGTGTCTATACCGTCTGCTGTGCATACTTCGCTTGGCGCGTTTATCGACACCCTCGTCGATCTAATGATGTGTACACAATCTTTGCCAAGTAAGCTGCGATGTCAACAAACATGACAACCCTCTTTATTCCATTCCAAAGACCCGATACAGCTTCTGTCCGGAAAATTCACGCTTGCTTTTCATAACTGGGTCATTACGATGAACCCAGCACCGTTGGACTGTTTTTTTGGTTACGTCCGGAAGTATTGGAAATCGCAACGGGTCGAAAAGTTTTTAGATCGGACAGTTTTCAGTTAGGAATGCTAAATTGATTTGAATTAAGACTTTTCGACAGAAAGTTTTCTGTTTTGTGAATAAGCTGGGTCGGCCACTTCCAGCATTACTGCTTGTTTGTTTGCTCTCGTCTGGGACCGTTTTAAAAGTGTTCTTGTTTTACAGATGGTTTTAATGGTGAAAAACACATTTTTTTAAATTTTATTGTTTTGAATTGTAGGGATTTACATCCAAATGAATATCGTTGCAGACCGCACATAAAAACCTTCGGATAAAGATTATAAAACTGCATTCAACTATGTTTTACCATATTGATGTTTTTCAATCCTACTTCGCATCTACAATCTACGTGATAGTACCCGTAAAGTAGCCGACATGAATTACTATCTTCCGAATCTGTCTAAATTTTAAGATAGCGGGTCAATACGCAATGGCTTTACTGTCACAAAAATTTAAGTGCACACATTTATGAGAAAAAATTCCCGATTAATTTTTCTTTCGATAAATAAATGTTTTAATAAAGTTTTTAATAAATTACTAAATGAAACTCGGTCGGATCGACCAAATGGTATTGAAATTTCTAGTTTTTTTTTACTACATCTATGTAATTTTTTCTCCTTGGAAACGATATTCTGGAGATCACTGTTATTTGAATTATCTGTGTTATTCCAGCCTTTAGCACCTGAACTTCAGTAAAAAAACGAAATGTGGAATGGAATTAGACGATTTTTCAAATCTAAATCGTTGATTTAAACGACGGTTGAAAATTATTTCAAAAACGCTGAAATCAAATAATATTTAACTAGGAGTAACTTAACAATTACCGACTTAAGACTGGTTCCAATCACACCATGATTAGAAAATCGTAACTCACTTAATTTTGACGACGCGAATCATGAATGCATTTGTCTTCAAAATTTAACGCGCCACGCCCTCAAATTCCTCTGAGATATTGTCTAAACAGAAAAACCCGGGCGTTTTTATTGGATTACTGTAAATTTTCTGCTTCAATGCGACTAAAAATTGCGATGAATTCAAAATCAATCCGAAAAACACCAACCATGGAAAATAGTGACGAATACGCGCTTGAAACGCAGTCTTAAAAATCAATCACATTCATTGAGGTTCTGATCAGATAGATCCTACAACAACAGTAGCTATTCTAATTGCTTGCATTATACCGGAGAAATACGGGCCGTATTTTTGCCAATCCTTGTGTTCTTTGAAGGTCCCTTGAGCTCTGCTCGAAATATAGGAAAGTTTTGTAAATTTCCATTCTATGATTTTTCAATCCATATTATTTTTGTTACGATTGGGCGCATTTACCTCACATTTCCGAGATGGGGAAGAACTAGAATTTGGCCAACATTGATTGACATATTATTTTCTAGTTTTGTTATAAGATTAGCAACGTATTGATGTCACTGTCAGCTGCGATTTCTGGCTTTAGTGTTTTCCGCGTTCTCCGTTTGGTGGACACCGAACTCCACACTCTATAAGAAGACACTCTTAGCTTTGGAAATAGATATTACATTTTCTTATCACTATGTCACACTACTTTCACATCTGTCCCTTTCCTGGCGTTCTGTAACATTTTAATCGCATTTGAGATCGCAGGAATGATCTCCAACAATTCATCGTTTAAAAAAATGTTTGCGAACATTAAATTGTATACTACATGGTACTACTTACCATGTTAATATTATATTACCTACTACTTATATAATTATATTACTTTTGGTCAGTTTATTTTTCTGTCTGAGCCTCATAGTTGATATTTGCTGTTAAATATGAAAAAGAACAAGAGACTGAAGCTAACGAATGGAAAAAAACCAAGAAAAAACACACTGGCTAAATAATTCCCGTCAATTCACTGCCACCTCTCCCATCATCTCATCATTTTTATTTCGATTGTCTCGTCGATATCGCTTGTTGTTCATATTTAATCGATTAGAATGGCATCCGCCGCGCGAATTCCGTCCTGACGCATTCATGTGACGTCAATCATCTCTGTGTGATCGACCCACGCACCGGAGGATTGATGATTGAATTGTTAGCGCTTTCAATCAAGTTTGATATCATTGTGGTCATCACGTCAAATATGTCGGGTATATTTCATGTTTTCCCAAGCCGTGTTTCGTTTCATGATCGAACTCTGTTGAAGGCAAATCACCCGTGTGGCGAGTGCTAGAATTTTATAAGTCTGATAATTAAAATTACCTCATTACTTCTTACAATGGCCAAGCTGTAAGTGATCCCATAGATTACATACTTTTCATACTGAACTGATGACATAAGCGAAAATAAGCGCTGCATAAAGCTACATTCTTCATTTTCATTACATTTCCATTTTTGTCTGAATTAAACTTGAAATCCCGTCCGCCTCGCAGCCAGCGTGCTACGCGCTTCAACGTCCCACCGAACGCGTCGCACGTTCCCAGCCGTCCGCCTCGCAGCCAGCGTGCTACGCGCTTCAACGTCCCACCGAACGCGTCGCACGTTCCCAGCCGTCCGCCTCGCAGCCAGCGTGCTACGCGCTTCAACGTCCCACCGAACGCGTCGCACGTTCCCAGCCGTCCGCCTCGCAGCTAGCGTGCTACGCGCTTCAACGTCCCACCGAACGCGTCGCACGTTCCCAGCCGTCCGCCTCGCAGCTAGCGTGCTACGCGCTTCAACGTCCCACCGAACGCGTCGCACGTTCCCAGCCGTCCGCCTCGCACCCAGCGTGCTACGCGCTTCAACGTCCCACCGAACGCGTCGCACGTTCCCAGCCGTCCGCCTCGCAGCCAGCGTGCTACGCGCTTCAACGTCCCACCGAACGCGTCGCACGTTCCCAGCCGTACGCCTCGCACCCAGCGTGCTACGCGCTTCAACGTTAGATGAAGACATGCAACTCAATGTAATCTTAGATGTAATTCGTTGCAGAGCGGCACAAGGGTCGAGAAGTCGGCTGTGGCTGAAGGCTTTTCGCCACGTGACGAGACAGAGACGTTGCCAACAATCAATCGTCGAGGCGATCGGTCCATTAGCAGCATCCGAAGCCCAAGAGATCGTTCCGAGGGTGTCGAACGGTTCGGTTACTGCGACCGGAACAAACAACACCGCCTTGTCCATCGAAGAGCAGCTCTGTGACAAGGATGAGGTAATTACTGATGAAGTGACACCAACTTCCGGTCTCCCTTATTGGTATATGCAAGTTGAGGGGACTTGATCTGCACTTGATCTGCACTTGATCTGCACTTGATTTGCACTTGGTCCAGCACCCTGGGATACCGAATGATGTGATGAACTAAAAAAAACTTGATATCCATTCCACGGCTGTTATAATATAAGAAATAAACATAAAATGAATACAAAATAATTAAGAGCGAGATTAGAATTCCACCTTTACTTTTGTACATAGCTAATATAAATCGCTTTCTCAGCTAGAAATACCTTTATATTATTTTTGAAGCCGTTCATTTTATAATTTATATATTTAAAAATCCGAGGGAATTTTCTTGAACATTTTAATTTTGATGATGTGGTGTTAGATTGCTTGATATTTTGTTGAGCCTACTTTTTCTACAAACACGTGACATTGGCGGGTGTTCAGCAGAATCACACTGGCTAAGGATTTGGATTTTTGTAAAATGACACGAGGCCAATAATAAAATAACTCACTTAACTCAATTTCATGAACCCAGCAAACGGTTAGTGTTCAGATTTTCTTAACGAAAAGCTCAATAGAAGAACAATTCACAGGTATTCCCTGTTCTTCGATCTCTTGTTGCTCAAGACCTATTTTACTTGCTAGGCGAAGACGCGGGACGTGCTGCGGTCGCAGCCGCCAATGATAAAGACACATGCGAACGTCTTATAAATATCTACTAAAGGCTGGTTCACAATCAACTTAGCAGTAACTTAATTTCTTATGTCTAAGTTACGCTAAGTCACCTTCTATTGACAAACTTAATATATTACTGCAAGCCAATTATAAATTGCATTATAAATTGGAAATTCGAGTTTATTAAAGATGGGTTGACAAGTAACTCAAACTCAGAGCGAAATTCAATGTCAGAGCCTTGTGAGTAAATCGCGGATTTCAAATTACTTCAAGCAACATGGCGGTGGATGAATCTGATTGGTTCCCCACTGAGTCGCAGCCTTGACTTAACTTAAAAGTTAGACATGGTCAAACATTATGTTTAAGTCATGTCTAAGTTAAGTCCTTATGTTTGTTGTAGACAGTCTAATGGAGATCCATATGTCAAACTTTTAAGTTACTGCTTATTTTAAGTTATGTCTATTGCTAAGTTGATTGTGAACCAGCCTTAATTTATAAATCAATCGAATTACTAATACCTTTTTCCGTGTGGATACCACATCACGATATTCGCTGCGTAATACATTGTATAATCATCTCTGTACTTGAAAAATCAATAATTATTTTATCGGTTGGCTTAACAATTCCAGTTTCTTTCGCATCTCCTTGGGATCCACCAAAATGTGTCCATAATTTGGAATCTCCCATCAGACAGAGCATTATGATAATATTCAGTCAGTCGACGTGACTAATTCAAATCTGGAAATTTGGAATAAATCGTTTCTTATGATGTCGTGTGATTTCCATGGGGCTTATGGGTAGTTGAGCAAGGATAATATTGTGAATTGATAATTCTCCCTATCAGTTGGTAGCGAGATGGATCAATTGGAATGGTTTTTGTCTGGTTGTTTGGAATTGACTTCTCACCTGACTTATCTGACTTACATTCATGGTCACCACCATAATTATGTGGGCAACGTACAATTTCGGACGGGCATTAAAATAGCATGCATCTATTAGAATCACGTTACCAAATGACTGCAATAATTTGCATCAGAGTTGTTCTATTACAAATGAAAAATTACAATTTGTCAGAGATGTTTTTTTTTGTGGTCTTATCCTGACGTTCGAATTTATGATCTGTGAACCTTTCAATTTCTGAAACATCAATCTCTTTTGATAAATTATTCAAACATTCACTGTACGTTCATATATGCGTATTAATTGAGATCTTATAAAAAAAAATATCAAGTTAACAGGTACCTACACTTAAGAGTTATGAATGCAATGCTCATTTCTTACTTTTATTTTTAAAATGAAATTATTTTGATAATATTCTCAACGTTTCAAGGAAAATGTGTCCTAGTACACGCTACAAAACTTCCAAAATGATTATCATTCAATACTTTCTAAACATTTTCACCAAAAATCACAAAGTACGGTGGAAAAGAAGAATGAATTAGCGTAAATTTTATTTAAATACGTGAATACAATTACACAAGAACGTTGTCTAGCGAGAGAATTTACCTGGGGCCTTGTTGAGCTTTGATCTCATCTCAGGATCAGCTAACAGCTGCCTTTTCCCTCCAAATTAACCCCTTTGCACACCCTATGGACGCACCATGCTCTGGTAAATAAACACCCGAACACATTTACAACAACCAATAATTTACCAGTCAAATCATTTACTCCTCTGATCTTAAAATACAAATCAGTATAACTACCCTAATAAGCACTGGATTTACGCCAATGAAATACGAAATACAAATTAATATTTTCTTGCGAACCATGTCTCATCGTAAGGCCAGCGTTACCCCGTTGCTGACAAATTACTCCCCACCCACATTAATCTGCAGACAAGGAGACAAACGAAACGAAAAAATGTTTTTTTTTTCCACATAATATTCAGTCGTTTTAAGCAATGTGCTTACATCTAAACGAGGAGCCAGACAGTGATTGAATTGCCTAGTGCAAACTTTGCATTACACTGCTGCCCGCTCTTGAATTTAATTCCAATTTCATTTCAACCAATATCGCACAGATAGTGAGTGAAATATTTGAAACATATTAGTACAAGTAAAGTCATATCCATTTATTATCAGAAACGAAATTAAATATCTTTTCAAAAGTCAGTTGACCGTGTAGAAGAATTGGCAAGGTGAAATATCCTGGTCCTACTCGGGGAAAAAACACAATTTATATGGATATTTCGTAGCTAAAAGTTGTTATTTCTACCCGTAGTACATGCAACGAATAATTTCAGCTGGTGTGATTCTAACCTAAATGCAAATACTCGTTGCCTGTACATTCGATATTGATTATATATACAAATCGATTGATTAGATGCAAATACGGATACAAATTTTGCAGTTGATATTTCTTTACTAACAAATAATTGCAGTTTGGTTCCAATCAACACTTAAGTGCACATAACTCAACGCCAAAATACCATGTGCACGACTTGGCCTAGAAAACCTGCGTCTCCCGCACGACAATTGGCGCCAGCCGCGTGGGATCATGTCCGCCGCGCGATTTCGGCTGCAGGTGCTGCGTTACGCCGACGAGGAGCGTGTGCCGGGCGACGGAGCGTGCTGCCCCGGCGACGACGCGTCCCTGGACGGCGTCGTCGTCGCCGAACGCGTCGCCGACCCAGCGGCACCCGTGCACTTGGAGGTCGACGTGGAGAAAGGTGGACAACGCGGTGGAGGCGGTGGCGGTGACGAGGCTAGGCCGCCGGATGACCTGCGCTCGGTCAGCACGGGATTCGGTACGATCTGTTCAGACTTCATGGACCAGATACTGGGACATGATACCGGATGACTTAATATGCTCGAATTTATTTATTTTGTTATGACAGTAAAACAAAAATTGTTTTTAATGTGATCAAGGCATGGTCCCCTGTGAACGAATGGATCATAGAAGGCCATGATCCAGGGTAAAATTTATGCTCTTTAACTTTCACTAAACTCCTAATTTCACTAAATCAGCATGGCGCTACTCAAAGATATATCAATATCAAACACTAAAACAGTGGCAAACGTTTTATTTGCCTATTTGCCATGGCTTCTAGCCTAGCGTTTTACTAGCAACTTTCTTATTGCAGTTTTTAGCGGAGCTACCTGTCAAAAAATTGAAAGTTTTACTGTGTTTTACAATGGTAACCAGGCGAATGCGATGACCTGTTTTTTTGGTGTTACGTTAGCGATGCGATGCGTTGCGTTGCGTAGCGTTATCTTTGAAACGCTGTGTTTGATAGGTCTATTACGTGGCTGCAACATGGTAGATAGAAGCCTCACGAGTTACGATAGACCAGCAGCTGGTAGGTAACCTTTTGTTGCGGTCACTTAAAAAACGTTGGATTTTGGCGGGATGCAATAATATCACTTGGAAAACTTCGGTTACGTTGAAGTACTAACTGTAAATAGTCCGCTGTGGTTTGGCCTTGAAACTTTCTTTTTCATTCACACCATTAGCCAAAAAAAAATAAAAAAATTTAAGTTTGATTTAAGATGAGTTGGAATGTGAATTTGCTGTGGCAGCGTAGCTTCTGCCTTGTTAACTAATGCAATGTAGATTGTAGATAGCCGCATATTTGTTTTGTTTTGTGTTGGTATTCATAATGACTTCTATAGCGCTAAGAGGACTGGGAGGATAGAGTACACAACTTTAACAAATTCATATTATACATTTTTTAAATTGTTTGTACACTTGATGTTATTTCTCCGGTGGAAATCGCATCCACATCTTGTACATAATTCTTGTCCTGGTTCGTTCCAACCTCGTCACATCAGTTCTCGACATTAAGTCACTTAAGGTTTCTCACCAAATGTTTCAATTATATCGTACCAGGTATCCGAGTTCGTCGATTTTACCATTCGATTATTCCGACCAACCAAAGCCGCTAAAATTAAATTACACATCTAACTTTTCTTGACCTAAATTGTAATTCTAATAAATCCCCAATTTCTCAAACAAAAAATGAATTAGCTAAATTAGCAGTGTCTCAATTCTCTTTTATCTCTCTAATATTTTCAGTTTGGTAATAAAGACAGGAAGGAAGAAGGAGAAAATCAAAATCTTCCAAAAAGCTGCATTTTTGTTCGAATTTTAAAGTACGCTGACGTTTAGTTTGCATTTCAACTACCATTTGCCAAATTTTAGTGTCGTTCTTTCCAATAACCTATACTTGGATTGGTTAATAGTGAAATAACAAAAAAAAAAAAATTGGTAACTGAGAAAAACTTTTTAAATGGAACAAGAAGAAAGATATAATATAATATTATATCCTACTTTCATGCCACATGCAGCTAACATGACCATGACAGTTTATTTTACCCAATGCTAAAATGGGTGGACTGTTAAAATATTACAATAAAAGAACACCTCAGATTTACTGCTGACTTCATACTGAATCACACTTCTACACGTTGATAAGTTGAGAGGTAACCCACAGAAAAAATTTAATATCATTGGCCGTTGCCATGGAATGACCTCACTTCAATGTGGTTAGTTAAAAAAAAAAAAAGTTAAAAAGTTAAAAAGTTGTAAAATAAACACATATTAATATGAGTTAATAAAATGGTAAATCAACTTATTTCACTCGATAGACTAAACGCGCATTCGCGAATCACAATCAAAATACGATGTTAATTGTAAAATGTAAAATAACAAAATCTATCCCTAGCGAAAATCCATTGCCACTCATATTTGCACTATCTCTAAAATTGAAGACCTTGCGCCATATCGCTTGGCAGGTTGAGCCAACGGAATTTTTCTTTTGTGCAAGTAAGGATAAAATGTTCAAGCGAATCTCACTTTGCGTTGTCAGGGGTCCACTATTTTCTTGTGTGCTCTTCGTTATTGACACGATCGAGAAATGAGGCCACGATATGGAAGCGATCTAACAATCCTCACCCCTTCTGACGATGCAGAATGCGACGGCGTGGACCCAGACCACGAGTCCACCAACACGGGGTTGGTGTTCAAGCGAGGCCAAGTCTACCGCGGCATCTACTGTCCGTCGCTGACCAACAGCTTCCGGGAGTCACATCTGGAGCTCGCCTACCAACGATACTCTCACCGGCAGCGACAGAAATCTCTGATCATTGTCAACGTGGTCGACATGCTGCTGAAGGTGAGGCGTTGATGGTGTTGCCACCCTTCTAACCAGCTGGCACGGGATGTGGGAATCTTACCCTTTCAGCCAAGGATGGTTTGAGAGCGTTGCTGTTGAAGTCTCAAGATTTGTAGACCGGATAATATTGTTTTATTTTGGTATTGTGGTGTTCTGTATATGATTGACTCATACTACGACATTTTACTTAACTGTGACTATAATTTATCCAGGGTTTCGAAAGTGTCGTCAGAAAACATCTGGCTGCCTCTTGTCGGTGTTTTCAAATATTGATATCATTAATTTCTTGAGTTAGTGTGTCACATGTTTCCAATACGAACTAATGAACTAATGATTGTAAGCTAAAACTTTAAATAATATTCAAATCACGTTGATCATGCCAAAGGCCTTTTGGTCAAAGCATTGATATTTTTATTATTTTAGATTTTGTTCCTCTGCCCTCAAATAGATATATCTTCAACCCTTATTTATCTATCATAGATTCTTTTAATAAAAATAGAGGCTGATTTTGAACCAGAAGGGATAACGATTGGGGCAGCTTAATAAATTTGAAGGCTTCATAAAAATTGTCAAAGTTTACTCTTCTGCCAATGCCGGTGCTCGAGGAAAATTCTCTCGAACAAGCATCCGGATCAAAGAAGTCCGGTTACCCAACAAATATAATTTATTGATTAAAATCGGTGACATCAGTTCATTTTCCCAGACATCTCACTCGGTAAAATACGCAATTCACGACCAACGCTGTCTTATTTTTACTGTGTCCTTTATATTTTCAACTTTGACCAAGAAGACGCCCACACTGCGGCAGAACTATTTCATAATTTTGATTCAATTTTCGACAGTTAATTATTGACATCAATTTCCTTCTGGTCCTGTATCATCCACACAAGAAATGGTAATGTTTTTGATGGCGTTTTTCGTTAGGGCGTCCTGTGGTTTCGAAATCCCCACGAGTCGGTTTTGAAGATGGATGCACGTAAAGCGTATCTGTCCTCTACCGTTTCTGTGAGAGGTTTTCCTTGTTTCTGACATTCCTTGATCTCTGTGCGTCTCTGTGGAGTTATTCCGAATGATGCGAAACTTCCAACTTTTTGGTGCTTTTAATATATTTAAATAAGCGTCTGTCAGTGAAATGGAGGTAAATAAGGTTAAATATCACCTTCTTATTCGGTAAGAGGTTTTTCTGGTTCCAATTAGAGGGGTTGGGGCTTCTGGACCAAGTTGGTTTATTTGTCTAAAGTCACTTAAAATGTACAAGAATACAAACAAATTATAATATAATAATATTTTTTCGTTTTATAATATTTTTTTTCCTTACATATGGGTCCATATATATAAATTCGGGACCTCGTCCCTTTTCTTAAAGCTAACCGGATGACCAATCCTGCCGCTTATGTCCGTCTTCTTTGTCTTTGTCTTCGTCGCCGTCTTCTCTCTCCCTGCAGCTCTTATCTTCATCATCCTCGTGGGTCTATCATCCTCATGGGTTTTAATATTTATCAACGAACTGCAACATTTTATATTTTGCAAAGTTGACAAAATACTGGGCACAATGAAAAAATATCTCACAACTATTGACCAAAATTGATATGTAACTGACATCTATAATTAATCTATTAATCTATATGATAAATTTTCTTTAGGACAGCAAACAGGAATTAATTCGTGTTCGGCATTTCCGGCACACTCCCCCTTCTGCTAATTCTACCCAATTCTTATATGAACAGCAATTGACATTCCCGTGTCACATACAACACATGTCTTAACTTCTGATCTTGAATCAAATCAAAACTTTTCTGTTGGCAAGTATAAGTATAGAAAAGCGATAGGTTTCCCTTTCAAACATAATTCGTGCAAAAAAGTCTCCTGAAATCTGATATTATCCTGGCTTATTTTCTAAGCTTTAGATATTAAACTGAATCATTACAAATAAAAACTTTCGTACCAAGCGAAATATAACAATATTAGGTACTACGTATGTTTCCTTCAAACATTACCACTCATAGTACGTGATATTTTAACATTATACATAAATGTTCAACCCAGCCACCGTTAATTGATCAATATAGTTAGTAACAAAGCAGCCACGCACTATTTCACTGCTGTGATAAGCACATGGGTTGTCGCTCATTGTAAGTCTCATCGCAAAGCAACGAGTCGTTTTTCCTTTACATACAGCTCTCTCCCTATCTCAATGCGTAGTCACTAGTCTCCCTCCCCGTAGTCTCTAGGCGTAGTCACACCGAGTCCTGTGATAACTAGAACCGCTATCATTATACTCGAACTGCGCTTCCCTTTTTATTTTCATGAAACTAGGAACAGAAACTCTCTGAATTCATCTGATCATTGGTACAGTCTGGTGAATATTTTGCATTGATTATTTTAAAAAGTATTTAAATATGTGTTCTGATGGATTCATCGGGGGTTTCCAGTGTCCACGTTGGATGATGATTGTGAATGCGGTATTTTCTCCGATTTTTCCACACAGTTGATTATTATTAATTATTATTAATTATTAAGTTATGATTACGAACTCAACAATGATTCCGGCCAACCCTGCACGAAGTAACAGGTCTTTCCAGCACTAAACAAGGGTTGAAACCCTGTTAAATTCACACCCAAATCCAACGGCGTCGGGTTACAGGTGGTGCTAGCAAACACACAAGGGCCCTGCAAAATCACCCCTAGCCAAAATAGGCATCGGGATTCGGGTTCGGGCATCCTTTTACCACGGACTTACCATGCTTTACGACCACCTGTGTTTGTTACAACGATTCCATTTACAACCATCTGATCACCTCACCTCTATCAACCATCACCTCTTACAACCACCCGTTAAACTATCCACCGGAGACGTTGCTGGTGGTGCCCTGTTACAACCACCAACCACCTGGGACGCAACATGGGTTGCCAGGTGGAACCAACTGCAGCAACCACTTGTTCCAACCACTTGTTCCAACAACCTGCGCTGGCTGCAGGTTGTTCTGGCCACCGTGTGGCTGCTGCAGAGCCCCAAAGCGCAGAAGATCGTGCCGGAGGCGATCGCGTGGACCGCGTGCACGCTGGTCGCCAACACGACCGTGTGCGTGCTCGGCTGGTGGCGCTGCTTCGCCAACAACTATCTGCACTGGGCGGCGATCTGCACGTGGCTGCTGCTCAACGCCGAGGGGTTCGTCGGGCAGGGCATCGGCTTCCACTTCCGCGAGTACCTGGTCTGGTGAGGCGACGCCGACAGGCGTGGGCTGGCTTTTTATTGTTGGGGATGAGCGTGGTCAGTGATGGTGGTTGAACTGTGTAATTGTTTGCGGACGGTTATGTTGATTTGAAAAAAATCTTTTTGTAATTTTTCGAAAGGTTCCGAAATCATCGTCTTTTATTTCATATTCTTGCTCGTTTATTAAGCGTTATTGATGAGCGTAGCGAGCAAAGGGCAATTTCTGTTGCAGTACACTTACTGCTGAAAAAATAATCCGTTTGTACGTCTGTTTTTAGCCGATTTAGATGAGATTTTAACTATGCCATTGTTGCATCTCAGCTTAGACCGCGTACTATTTTCAGCATATTCCACTAACAATTTTTAAAAAATCAGTTTTTACGAAAATTTTCAATTACTCCTGGGCTTCGCGAACACTCGTGGAATTGTGTTTTGCGTGGGCATTAGAATACATTTCTTCCTTGCCTAAAACTTAGACGTTCGATTAAATCTTTTTCTCGGCCAAACATTTTGACCACGGCGCCATGGAGCTCAAGTTTTTAACCTGATCTGTCTTACGTGCAATATATGGCCTCGATATTTGATGTCTATTTTACTACAATTTAGTTGTAAACGGGACCAAAATTTCGACCACGGACGCATAAAAATCAAGTCAGTGAATATGTACTCGACAGTTTTAGCTATCGCCTGTGTAAACGGCAAGTTAGTAGAGCGTTACGTAGTGCGATGTAACACGGTGCGATGTGCCACGTCGCAGGTACGTGCTGTTCATCGTGTTCGTCACGTACGCCATGCTGCCGCTGCCGCTGCGTTGGTGCATCATCCTCGGATGCACCTCGGCGATCGTTCACATGATCGAAACCAGCGCCAGCAAGTTCCCGCGAGCGGTAAGTTCGACAGGCATGGCCAGTCACCTGCTGTAGGTTGGGATACCTTCGAGCAAGGCTAGGTTGGGATACCTTCGAGCAAGGCTAGGTTGGGATACCTTCGAGCAAGGCTAGGTTGGGATGCCTTCGAGCAAGGCTAGGTTGGGATACCTTCGAGCAAGGCTAGGTTGGGATGCCTTCGAGCAAGGCTAGGTTGGGATGCCTTCGAGCAAGGCTAGGTTGGGATACCTTCGAGCAAGGCTAGGTTGGGATACCTTCCAGCAAGGCTAGGTTGGGATGCCTTCGAGCAAGGCTAGGTTGGGATACCTTCGAGCAAGGCTAGGTTGGGATGCCTTCGAGCAAGGCTAGGTTGGGATACCTTCGAGCAAGGCTAGGTTGGGATGCCTTCGAGCAAGGCTAGGTTGGGATGCCTTCGAGCAAGGCTAGGTTGGGATACCTTCGAGCAAGGCTAGGTTGGGATACCTTCGAGCAAGGCTAGGTTGGGATGCCTTCGAGCAAGGCTAGGTTGGGATACCTTCGAGCAAGGCTAGGTTGGGATGCCTTCGAGCAAGGCTAGGTTGGGATGCCTTCGAGCAAGGCTAGGTTGGGATACCTTCGAGCAAGGCTAGGTTGGGATACCTTCGAGCAAGGCTAGGTTGGGATACCTTCGAGCAAGGCTAGGTTGGGATACCTTCGAGCAAGGCTAGGTTGGGATACCTTCGAGCAAGGCTAGGTTGGGATACCTTCCAGCAAGGCTAGGTTGGGATACCTTCGAGCAAGGCTAGGTTGGGATGCCTTCGAGCAAGGCTAGGTTGGGATACCTTCGAGCAAGGCTAGGTTGGGATACCTTCGAGCAAGGCTAGGTTGGGATACCTTCCAGCAAGGCTAGGTTGGGATACCTTCGAGCAAGGCTAGGTTGGGATGCCTTCGAGCAAGGCTAGGTTGGGATACCTTCCAGCAAGGCTAGGTTGGGATACCTTCGAGCAAGGCTAGGTTGGGATACCTTCGAGCAAGGCTAGGTTGGGATACCTTCGAGCAAGGCTAGGTTGGGATACCTTCGAGCAAGGCTAGGTTGGGATGCCTTCGAGCAAGGCTAGTTGGGATACCTTCGAGCAAGGCTAGGTTGGGATACCTTCGAGCAAGGCTAGGTTGGGATACCTTCGAGCAAGGCTAGGTTGGGATACCTTCCAGCAAGGCTAGGTTGGGATGCCTTCGAGCAAGGCTAGGTTGGGATGCCTTCGAGCAAGGCTAGGTTGGGATACCTTCGAGCAAGGCTAGGTTGGGATACCTTCGAGCAAGGCTAGGTTGGGATACCTTCGAGCAAGGCTAGGTTGGGATACCTTCGAGCAAGGCTAGGTTGGGATGCCTTCGAGCAAGGCTAGGTTGGGATGCCTTCGAGCAAGGCTAGGTTGGGATACCTTCGAGCAAGGCTAGGTTGGGATACCTTCGAGCAAGGCTAGGTTGGGATACCTTCGAGCAAGGCTAGGTTGGGATGCCTTCGAGCAAGGCTAGGTTGGGATACCTTCGAGCAAGGCTAGGTTGGGATACCTTCGAGCAAGGCTAGGTTGGGATACCCACGTCTAACATCGATACTCGGAGAAATATGAAGTGATATACCACCTGGAAGTACTACCAGTTTGTAAAAAAAAAAAAAAATAGCTTTGCTAAATAACGAAGGAAGCTAGGGAAAGCACACCCCGAATGGCTGCATATTTTTCATCACTTTCTGCACATCCGTAGTTCAGGTTTCCTTCCTTCTTGCCCACTTCCCAGAAGTGAATGCAGACATTTTTTTGTTCTTAAACCCCTTCAAAAAATGTGTGTTATACCCTGACATGTTGAGAATTGAGATATGGTATTGCTATGCAGAGGTATACACGAAAAATGGCCATTCAATTCAAGCTCGTCTCTGTATACATGCAATGCCATATTTATTTACTTCATGCGAATGTGTTCTTCATTTTTAAGACTTTATTGCAAAACGGTTTCTCGAATTAGCTGCA
Organism: Nemurella pictetii; assembly: GCA_921293315.2. NCBI lineage: Eukaryota > Metazoa > Arthropoda > Insecta > Plecoptera > Nemouridae > Nemurella > Nemurella pictetii. The sequence goes on along the minus strand of OV121123.1, from coordinate 10,973,243 downwards.
AATCATTGACTGAAAACGTAACTTTCTTGGCCGAGGTGAAAGTTTCGCATAAGATTTTCTTTTTAGTTGAGAAATCCATAAAAAATATCTTACTCAATAGATTCCGAACTTCACACACCCTTGTGATGTTAATTCTGGCCTAGTTTCGGTAGTGGATTTGATGCGAACGGTTTGACATTGATAAACCATCTCTCTTGAAATTCACTGGATACTTATGACAAACAGCTATGGGTCAAAGTTAAGGCAGTAGTTTTCTATGCTGAAATCAGTCTAATCGACCGCTGCAGAGGAATCCTGATGTCCTGCAGACTCTTGAATTCGGTGGCGGGATAAATTCTCGGAAAACTTAATTCGAGGAATATTCTCATACTTGATGTTTTTATTATTTTTATCCAGAATTTTATATGAAACATGATGTGTAGTGAAGCGAATTGATTCAAAATATTATTTTCTTCTTTGTTTCCTTTTCAAACTAATCGATTTAATAACAATCGCGTCGTGGATGATCGTTATTTGAATTCAGCGGATGCTGATAATATTTGAAAGAAAATAAAATTATTAAATATGTTCCCCTATTTCTACGAACTAATATTAAGCCCTGGAGCATTCCCCGTTTAAAGTTAACTTGTAAACCACCATCACTCTTCTTAACAACGGATAACCAGGGCGACAGCACACCCTTAAAATCAAGTTCATCACACCCTTAACACCCAGTTAAATACACCATTGATACTCCGATAATCGTAGATATGACACCCCACCTACATACAGCGTAAAAAAGAAAAAACAAAAGCAAACATGATTTTTTTGCTCTGCTTTGCATACATGCTTCTTGTAGCTTTAGAAAATTCTTCCCACTTCATCGTACACTGACACCCAGTCCATCATAAATTGACACCCATCTCGTCCTACATTGACACCCATAACGTCGTACATTGACACCCATAACGTCGTACATTGACACCCATCTCGTCGTACATTGACACCCATCTCGTCGTAAATTGACACCCATATCGTCGTACATTGACACCCATATCGTCCTACATTGACACCCATATCGTCGTACATTGACACCCATCTCGTCGTACATAGACACCCATCTCGTCCTACATTGACACCCATATCGTCCTACATTGACACCCATATCGCCGTACATTGACACCCATCTCGTCCTACATTGACACCCATCTCGTCCTACATTGACACCCATATCGTCGTACATTGACACCCATCTCGTCGTACATTGGCACCCATTTCGTCCTACATTGACACCCATTTCGTCCTACATTGACACCCATTTCGTCGTACATTGACACCCATTTCGTCCTACATTGACACCCATCTCGTCCTACATTGACACCCGTATCGTCCTACATTGACACCCATATCGTCCTACATTGACACCCATTTCGTCCTACATTGACACCCATTTCGTCCTACATTGACACCCATCTCGTCCTACATTGACACCCATTTCGTCCTACATTGACACCCATTTCGTCCTACATTGACACCCATTTCGTCCTACATTGACACCCATTTCGTTGTACATTGACACCCATTTCGTCCTACATTGACACCCATCTCGTCCTACATTGACACCCATCTCGTCCTACATTGACACCCATCTCGTCCTACATTGACACCCATCTCGTCCTACATTGACACCCATCTCGTCCTACATTGACACCCATTTCGTTGTACATTGACACCCAGGGCGACAATGGCGAGGGCGGCGAACCCAGCGGGTGTGTGTGGAGACAGTTGCTCGCTAACGCCATCCTGTACGGCACGGTGAACTTCGCTGGAATGTACACCAAGTTCCTGACGGATCGCGGGCAACGGAAGGCGTTCTTGGAGACGCATCGTTCGATGGAGACAAGGTGCAGGACACAGCGGGAGAACGAGAGGCAGGAGAAGCTGCTGCTCTCGGGTGAGCACCGATTTGTTTTATTTATTGATTGTTTCAATCAGATTTGCACTTTAAGGTGTCAGTTCTGTCCGAGTCTCTAAGCTAGGGAATAAGTTGATTACGATAATTGTTTTCTATTTTTATCATAAGGGGTGGAGTTGTGTCAAGTTTTATAAAAATAAATCAGTAAACTACTGGTTTTAAGGTGTATTAATTTTTTATTCCAAACAGATTTGTACATTAACAAGTCAATTTCTCTGTGTCCATAATCGAGTTATCGTTACTGCCATACGGGCAAGTTTTCTAAGAAGAAATCAGTATCCGAACTGGTTTTAAATATCATTTCAATCAGATTTATACACTCACATGTGATTTTGTCTGCGTCCCTAACCTATAGCTACCATATCCCATTCCATTACCCATCCCTTCATTGAATTTCGTCACGCTTTTCATCATCCCTCCACTTACTCTTAATTTATTCCATTACTCGCGACACCGTGTTCTAAAATCCCCGTCTTTCTCATTCCTTTCCATTTCATGTCCATGTCATGTCCATTCTTCCCAATGAACCTCACTCCATTAAAACCCCAAGCCAACTGCCTCCCATTGCTTTATACATATAAATTAACCTCATCTTTCATTAAATTCATTAAATTTTTTCACCCCAGTTCATCAACAATGTTCTAAAACTACCTGCTTAACCATGATGTGAAACGTTCACATCAATTATTCGGAGTTATGTGTTGAATTAGATTTTTATTGTAAAACACACTTCGCCCGGGAATCGCCAGGCATCGCCAGGCATTAGAGATGTCCAAAATTATATTTTAGGTTACATGATTGTGTTTTATGATCATAATTAAAATCTTGAATATGTAAAGGCAATAAGGAATAATACCCATTGATATATATTATAATATATACACACATAATGACGAAGAAAAGCAATTACTTCTTTGCGAGAAATGGCAGTTGATAAATCAAGGATTTAATGATGAAAAAATGATAAGACGCTTATGAGAAAGTTGGTTAAGCTACTTACTACATGTTTTTTAAGTCAGTCCAAAGAGCCCTTCAAAACTTGAAGTGTCATTTAAATAGAATGATGGGTTAGCAATTAATGAAACCGAAATATACCTAGATAAAAGAAAAACACAAAAAAAATACATAATTGATTCCATGTGTTGCTTAAATATGTTATGTTAAATATGTTAACCAAATATGTTATGCTACATTTTAGCAAAAAAAATGCTGATTATTTGAAATAAAATATCGTTGTAAGAGAGCTATTGCTCGTTGTTTTCTGGTCGACATCGAGTTATGATGGTCTTAAATTAGATTTTTATTGTGACACGACATTAACGACGAAGTATAGAAATTAATTTTTTTTAAGCAACAGCTGATACATAAAATATTACTAGACGCTGGTAAGAATGTTGGTTATTGCATACAAAAATATTTTTAATTCACTCAACAGCCCAAAGTTCGGACTGTCGTTTGCAGCAGTTGTGGGTAAATACCAAATAACAACGGAAATAGACCTTGATGTAAACAAAACAAAAAACAAGCAACATTAATTTCAATAGTTGTCTTGCATGCCATTCTTCTTATAGCGTTAAAAATGCATTTTTACAATTATTTTCAAGTAACTCGTTGTTTTCTGGTCTTGCGCCGTCCAGTTCTGCCGGACTTCGTCGCCAAGGAGATGATCCGAGACATCTCGAAAGAGGAGGAGAAAGGAGCTTTCGTGCCCAACCAATTCCACAAGATCTACATCCATCGGTACGAAGATGTCAGCATCCTGTTTGCAGACATAAAAGGATTCACCGGTAAGATCAGCCGAAAATAAGAATTAGTTTTTTTTTAATCTCCCTTGAACGTTATTTCGATTATTGTTTCTTGCGCAAGAGGAATTCAGAATATTTTTCCAATTTTCCCCTCTGAGGAGGAACTGTGTGTTTGAGTGTGGTGCAATTTTCTTCGCGTTGGATAACGAGGAAAGGGAGAGGAGCTAAACCCAAAAAGGAAATATATGAAAATGGATCGGGATGACTTACATGTTCAATATTTCCCACTAGCCTACCTTCTTTAATGGTATCTAATGAGATTTTATGATGGTCGATTTGCGGTATGATCATTAAAATCACAGAGATTCAGCCCTTTCAGAAGATACAGGGCGATAAAAATTTGATGAAAAACTAAGCAATTACTTTCACGTTCAGATTGGAGATTAATATTCAATTTTTTATTGTTAATTCATTTATAACAGTCCATAATATACAAATAATAGGTCCTAGAATAAGGCAAAAAAGTATTTATCATTCACCTTACACTTCATAGGACTCTAAGAGGGTTAATTAATCCATGTGTGAGATTTTGGGGGAAAAAAACCATTATCATTTGACACTTTTTGAAATGGCGTAGCTCAATTGGTCGCTTGCATCTCTCGCCGAGACTATCACTGACCCACCAACATCGATATTTGCATGGTTTTTGTGTCCTTTTATTTGCAATTAATAGCGAAAGTAAGTCGTGAGAAATTAATTTTAATTAAATTTTACCTAATCAGTCACAGAAACTGATGAGACTCGCAGGCTGATCTACAATATTCGCCCATTTTGGCCTAAATTCTTTGTGCTGAACATGAATCGGATTTCGTGTACGATGGATTAATTTCTGTGTATTTACCACTTGTGGAATGCCCGATTTCCGTCTCTTTTCTGAAATATGCTAAACATTATTTCAATGACGTGATGTCAATGTGGTCTCATCAACAGATCTTTTTGAATTTAGTATATTTGTTGCTGAACCCATTTTGGCCTAAAATCTTTGGGCTGAAAAAAATCTGATGAGTGAAAAATGGACTTATTTCTGTGTATTTACCATTTTTGAAAGGCGAAATTTTGGACCATGTTCTGAAGTAATAATAATATTTTTATTGTTCCATAGGGTGAATATACTAAGACTAAGGCCTCGCCCTCTTTCTTAACTTAGCCGGATGACCAATCCTGCAGCTAATGTCTGTGCGCCTCCTTCTTCTTCTGAATATGCTAAAAAACAAGAAAAAGTGTCAATGACGTTGTTTCAACACTTTTTTTTTGTCTAATACTGCCTATTTAGTGTCTAATCAGTGCTAATAGACCACGTTCGAAATTTCCCATTCCAGGGTCAATAAGTGATTACAACAAATCTATTCCCATTAGAAAAGCATCGCCACCCAAATTCTATTCCACTTCAAAAATGACGTCATGATACCCACTCGCTAAAGCCAGGCAGAGCAATTCGGGTTGTGATTTCCCTGTCTTCCTTTGTTATTTTGCAGAGCTAATTAACATTTTTTTCCAAACTGGTAGTACGTCCAGTGGGTATCTGACATCAGTTTTCTCTGAGTGGAATAGGTCTATTGCCAACTTGACGAACCTGCTAATACTCCAGAAAAGTGTCAATGATGTTGTTTCAACATTTTTTTGTTGTTAATATGACCTATAAAGTGCCTACTAAGTGCCTATTAAGTGCCTACAAAGTGCCTATAAAGTGCCTACTAAGTGCCTATAAAGTGCCTATAAAGTGCCTACTAAGTGCCTATAAAGTGCCTACTAAGTGCCTATAAAGTGCCTACTAAGTGCCTATAAAGTGCCTACTAAGTGCCTATAAAGTGCCTATAAAGTGCCTACTAAGTGCCTATTAAGTGCCTATAAAGTGCCTATTAAGTGCCTACAAAGTGCCTATAAAGTGCCTACTAAGTGCCTATAAAGTGCCTATAAAGTGCCTATTAAGTGCCTACAAAGTGCCTATAAAGTGCCTATTAAGTGCCTATTAAGTGCCTACTAAGTGCCTATTAAGTGCCTACAAAGTGCCTATAAAGTGCCTATAAAGTGCCTATAAAGTGCCTACAAAGTGCCTATAAAGTGCCTACTAAGTGCCTATAAAGTGCCTACTAAGTGCCTATAAAGTGCCTACTAAGTACCTATAAAGTGCCTATAAAGTGCCTATAAAGTGCCTACTAAGTGCCTACCAAGTGCCTATTAAGTGCCTACCAAGTGCCTACTAAGTGCCTACTAAGAGCTAGTTGCCAGCTTGACGGACCTGCTGGACTCAATACGTCACACAAAGACCGTCTTCACAAGCCGTCCCCGGCGGACAGTCCCGACACGTGGCGCCTTGCTCGTACACAGCGGCGTCGACGACGTTTCCCGCCCTGCCGTAGTTGCACACGTAGAGGGTGTTGTACCACAGCTGGGTGGCTGCTGTCTGGTACGTGGCCAGGCCGCAGCCGACGTGACTCGTGTTGGCCCACACCACTTGCGTGTAGTGGCCGCTCGTCGGCGAAAATCTGGCGAGATTGAGCGCGTTGCTTTAAGAAATACTATTCAACCGGGTAGAGAGAATGGCAAGTCCCACACTCAAACTTTTCGCAAAACTTTTTTGGTTGCTTTATCAAGCGCGTTGTTGTCGTGTCCACTTTGCAGTTTGGGCTTTGGGGTTGGATTTATGGGTTGGATTGATGGGTTGGATTGATGGGTTGGATGATGGGGAAGGAAGTGATTCTTTTTTAAGTGAAGAAAACTCTGGGAAATCGCCAGGCTTGGCAAGGGGGATTAAAAATTATTCGACATTCCCTAGATGAAGAAAGAGTGGCCCTATAATTTGAAGAAAATAGGGATTAAAGATATTCTAAGTATTGAATGCCAAGTCCCTGGAAGCCAAACTTTCCCGACGTATCGCTATGTTGCCTGCTTCATCAAAGGGTGTAAACTCGAGTGACGATTAGCATAAAAGCTTAGCAAAGAACCAGCAATTAACTAAGCCTCCTCAAAATACCCCAAAAACCCAAAAACCAAACCAATATATTGACCCTGATTTAAAAAAAACAAATCCGAAAAAAATATACTTAAGTCGTCCACATTATTTGACTCTGTCCCTACTATTCACAAACTATCCAAACTAGACAAACTATTCACAACTTGCTTATCTAATTCCTCCCTTTTTCCGTACTGTGGGTGCTTTATACCAAATGGGAATTCACTCCCAAGTCTCAAGTTATCTATATTCTGTATTTGTTTCAAAAAGTTTTGAGTATAATTGTAATTTATTTATAATTTATATCTTATACTTAATCAAAATGTCTGCTTTAGGGGTAGTTTAAGCTGAGTTTTTCAGCCATGTATGAATTATGGAGCGTATGGTAAAGTTATCAAGCAGCTTCCATATCTGAAACCGCTTATTCCAAAGAGTTCTGAATAATTTGTGTTAGTAAAAAGCAAAATCAAATCTGTCAAGAAAATATCAGCTTTAAATAACAACTGGCTGTTATCATCCTTACATTCGACTTACAATAATTTTATTTTCTTGGCCAATTCTCATCAGATTCGCTGATTGAATATTGTAGACTGGCCTACGTCGAAAACACATGGCCATATTCTGCTCGAGGTATGGTCTAGGAAATCAGGGGTGATTTCTGGAGGAGGGTGAAATGCGAGGAGATACACTGACCACAATCACCCATGGCGTACGCCCTTCCTGCATTTTCATGAAGCTCGTTGCGGCAATTCAAACGATGCACATGTTTTTAAAATGTCAGTTTCGGGTGAAAATAAACATGACATGATTCTGTAATGGCATGATATTTTACATTCAATATTATGTTATTCATATTTTTTGTTCATTAACTTTTTTAAGCTGCGCATTCAGGTTTCACTAAAATTAAAAATCTCCTTACTTTTAGGAAATCTATGCTGCATTAGGTATCAGAGAAATGGATGCAGATAATTCTAAAATTTGAAATATTACGTGCTAAAATTAGGTAACTATATAAGAGTCTGCTGAGAAAGTATATATTGAGAAAATACACCGAGAAAGTTCCTTCTTCCACACTCCAACGGCATTTTGTTTATCCAAAATCTTCTTGCCTTGCCCACCACCCATATTCCACCAGAACGCCGCTTGTGAACAAATTTCTACACCCACAAAGGCATAGGAAAGCTGACCTATAACAATGCGATGGATGTCCTGGCATTGACTTCACGTGATTCAACGTTGTTTCTGTCATTTAAAGAAAACTATCGTCTGCAAAGCACGCGGAAGTGTTATTGGTGTAAACATTTTTTTAGCACTGTCCATCGAAAACTTCAACGTGTTTTCCTTCACAAAAAAAATACCACTCCCTACGGCATCGGTTAAAACATTTTAAAATCTTGTCAAAGAAAAACTGATCGAAATCGCGCAATAATTTTACACCATTATTTATTTCCACGAAAAGACACACATATAACTCACCGTCCCTTATAATGAAAGTGAAAACAACACAGACAAGAAACATTTCTCAAATCCATCAACCTTATACCGGTAAGGAGCGATCATTTTCTCATCATCATTAATTTCCTTTACAAAGATAACCACCTCCTCATCCAAACACCACCGTCAACACCCATCCCCAAACCCATCAAACGCACACTAACCTGAATGCCGCGATATCAGCGCTGCTAAAGTTGCCGACCTCACCGAACCAGGAGCGTACTGCGCTGGCAACGTTCACTGGAGACCCCTTCCTCGACGACAACGTAATGTAGACGTTCTGGCCGACGTTGAAGCGAACGTCGGCGCGACAAACGTCGTGGCCGAACGTGCATTGATTGGCCCAGCGTTGCGCCACCTTGGCCAGCTCGGCGTCGTACACCTACGGCAGAGAGGCGCCTAAGATAATATGTCTATGTCTTTAGTCAAAGTTTCGGCTATTAGAGACCAGAGTTTTTATTAAGGTTACTGCTACTAAAGACCAGAGTTTTTGATAAGGAAGTAAGGAACTACTGCTTAAGACCATAGTTGTGGCTTACTTTAATTTGTATGTAGAGTTGTGGTTAAAATATACTATACTTCTTTCTGCTACTTAGAAACAAAAGTTGTGGTTAAGGTTCTGTCCCAAGAAAGCAGAGTTGTACAGCAGAAGATACTCCTACTTACATACTAAAGTTGTGGTTAAATATACTATACTTCTTTCTGCTACTTAGAAACAAAAGTTGTGGTTAAGGTTCTGTCCCAAGAAAGCAGAGTTGTACAGCAGAAGATACTCCTACTTACACACTAAAGTTGTGGTTAAATATACTACACTTCTTTCTGCTACTTAGAAACAAAAGTTGTGGTTAAGGTTCTGTCCCAAGAAAGCAGAGTTGTACAGCAGAAGATACTCCTACTTACACACTAAAGTTGTGGTTAAATATACTATACTTCTTTCTGCTACTTAGAAACAAAAGTTGTGGTTAAGGTTCTGTCCCAAGAAAGCAGAGTTGTACAGCAGAAAATACTCCTGGCAACTAAAGTTGTGGTTGAAGATACTGCTACTAGAAAATAGTGTTTAGACTGAAGATACTCCTACTAGATACCAGAGTTGTGTTGAAAGGCACTGCTACTGAAACCTGAGTTGTGGCTGAAGATTTACGGCTACTAGACACAGGAGTTGTGGTTTAAGGCATCGCTATAGCGACCAGATAACAAAGATGTGGCTACACACGCATAGTTGTGGCTACTGCTTTTAGAGACCAGCGAGTTCTGACTCAAGTCTATGCTTCAAAATCAACCAAACGTAATTGTTAAGATCGTCGATTGAACGTAAAACTGCCTTTTCAGAAGGACATTTTTAACTTTCAATGTTTTTTTACCCCTCTAACCGATACTAGAAGGCGAGTGATTGCTTAAAGCGGTACAGTGGCGCCTTAGCGGAGGATCTAACTGATGTGGAGCGGCCTGGTGTACGACAAAGTGTGGGTTATAGCTCGGAGGCCAGAGAACAGTGGCGTGCTGACCAGCTTCCGCATGTTCGACGCCGCGGGTTGCCCGGCCACCTGGCCCTTCGCCACTTTCCGTCGCAGTTCGTTGTGGACGTCGAGAATTTCTCGGGCTTGTCGCGGCGTCAGCCCCGAGGACAGGAGGGGGCTGCATGCGACGCCCATTTCCTGTGGAGAAAGATTTTTAAAATTATTTACTCATTCTAGCTGAGTGACTACGATGTCAGCGAAATCTGAGCCCGTTTCGGTATTGATTTGTACTGAATTTGTCTCAGCCCGATTCAAACCTAATGACTTATCTTGAATCCTAAATACACCGATTCCATTCAATCAAATTTCTATCAAAATGACGTCATGATACCCACTCGCTAAAGCCAGGCAGAGCAATTCGGGTTGTGATTTCCCTGTCTTCCTTTGTTATTTAGCAGAGCTAACTTATTTTTATTTCGAAGCTGGTAGTATGTTCAGTGGGCATCTGACGTAATTTTTTTCTCAGTGGAATTGGTCTATTCTTATGACCAATTGTGAATGGGGCTTTAGGCGTTGTCTTTAAAAACATATTTCTTTTATACATTTACAATGTTGGTTTAGGTGTGGCTCTTTAAGCGTCTGAAGTTGTGGTTTCCGAAACATTAGGCTATGTGCCTATGCTCTGTTTTCTACACAATTACATTTGCTGTAATGGAACAATGATACAAATAGACCGATGGTATGATTACAGTTGTTTCAGCTATTTGTATAAAATTCTATTATCAAATATCAACTTTCCATGGGTGACTGTCGCAATGGCAAGCTCCGAGCTCGGTTGTGCTTTATGTGGCAGTCGCTTGACGTTATTTATCATTATTATGCTGTTACTAATTTTCATGGGAATTACCAACAGAATTAGGGATTTCGTTTTTTTAGCTTTGAATAAGCCTGTACCTATTGAAAAATAATTTGGGAGTGGTTTTTCTTTCAACCTCAGAAAATTAATTTAAAATAATGCAAACACCGAAAATATTAATTTTAATTGCTAACACATTCGTTGGGATTCAAATCAGGTGATTTTCTTATAATTAAAACTATGTTCAATTCAGCGAATGAAATCTGAACCTATTTAAATATTTCAATTTTTATAAATCCCTAAAAACCACACGTAGAAGATTAGAGGGGTTACTACGAGTACTTACACAATGCTTCAAAACACGTGTATCTTTCAAAACACATTACATTTTAATGCAGTCTAGCATGGGCGTTGAAAGCGAATAATTTTGAAAGTACCACCATAAAATCCAGCTGGTATGCTTAGCTGATATCATGGCCATTATCATTGGCATCTGATTCAGAAAACCAAATCAAAACCCAATCCTCGATCACTTTTTTTCTATATATTCTACATCCGTAATCTATATTTCATTCTATCTATTTTACTAAACATTTTGAAAGCGAACCCAAATTTCTGGATTTATTTTCAAGTCTCCACATACATTTACTCAGGAGGGCTGCTAAAAAGTGGAAGCACTTGACAATCACTTGATTAAAAAGTTCTTGGAGACAATTCTTACCGGATGAACACACATGGTGTGCTTTCGACACATCTTGCAGTAATCCTGGTCTGTCATCAGACTGTCTGTCAACTGACTCACAACCAGACAGAGTAGGACAACGGAAAATATCAACGCTACTTTATGCGACATTTTTCTATCTTCTATTCGTCAATTTTGCGTCCTGAACGCGCGATCACACAGCACTGACTTCCCATTTCCTCGCGTCTGCTACGACTTGACTTGGTCATGAACTCACCTGTCATTTGAAATGAGTTCATCTTTTTACTTTACATTTGTTTGCGGAAAGCTGCATATTTGTGATAACATTTGGCGACGAGTGACAAGTTGGCATTTTAGCCATTAGCTACGCGAAAGGCGAAGCTTGTTGACAACATCAAAAGCATTACCATTAAATGCGTCAAGTTGTGTAGAACAAATATTTACAGTAATCAGTCATGCATAAATGAGGTCAGAAAATATTATATTGCTTATGCAAGTCATTAACCTGCAATGACCAATTACAGGCCTTAATCACTGGTTCTTAATTTATTATCGTGTATTTTTTAAACAGATTCATACACTTTCAATTGAGTCAACTGCATTCTCATTCCTTGTTAAACTTACTCACACTTTCCATGTTCCTCGACTACCTTTTTTAAACTTCCTATGTTTCGTATTTCTTTCCTTATCAAATCCCAATAAACTTCATCTCCTATTGATCTCCCTACTTCCCACTTCCTTTCACGTCATGTATACCAACCGATTGAGTTATAAGCTTGCTTTAATATGTCGCTTGTCATAATAATCCTCATCAGAAAATGCGTAGATAACGTTTCCTTGCAGTTTCTCTAGGATGCGGTCCAACAGATAGAATCTGCGCTGCATCCCTCCATCTCGAGAGGGAAACCGATGTTGTCTTTTCTTCCTTTGCAGCGCTGGCTAGCCGCTGCAGTGCCCAAGAATTGGTACGAGTGCTCAACGACCTTTTCGCGAGATTCGACAAGCTAGCAGCTGTAAGTTCCAACTTTATACACTTCTTACAGTTTGCATAAGATGTCAGCTGGCAATTTGTTCCAGTGTACTTCCAATTTTTTGTTGGCTTTATTTAAAGTGATGTTTATTTTAATCATAAGTCTAGATTTTGCAAAGTTTGAGAGCATTTTGGATGAGTTTCTGCATAGTAATATATTTTTTATGAATGTGTCGAATAATTTCGAAGAGCTGAGAGAGGTATTTTCATCAGAACCCGTGATGAGAGTTGATTTAATCAACAAATCAGCATAGCGTCTGTCGACAAATAAATGACACTTAAGGGTTGCGAAAAAGAGACACGTTTTCTTTCATGCAAAACTTGCAGCCAATTTGTTTATGTATGAGGTGTTTTGCAGACTTTATTTCAGTAGAGACATTTCAATGATATTTTCACTATTCAAATGTATTTTCCGGCGTTTTTTTAACTGCATTCGAAATAATAAGTGTATATACGCACATTTTAAAGCAAAATACTGAGTGAATTTATCATTTGAGCTAATTTTTAAAATGTTTTTACTGATGTAACAATTGTCATATTATAGAGGTTATAGGATAGAAATATATTGCAGTCAATTTGTGAGGACTCTTGTTATAGAAAGCAGCATTTTACAAACCCACGTTCCGATCTCGCTATTTTTTTGGGGGATAATTTGGGCTCGGTGCGACTTTCGATGGAACTTTGGGAGATTCCAAGATAATTCACGTTTATCTGTGCTAACACCCACAATACCAAAAAAATATATACTGAGGACTTTTTTCGACAGTCAAATCGATGGATTCACGCGTGAATTCAGTAATTCATTTCGTCAGCTTCTTACGTCAGTTCTTTTGACCGATTTGAAACCGGCACCGTTACCGAAATGCCTTGAGAAAACATAAACTGGCAACGGAATTTCCCATAGTGATTTTATTTTTTTCTTTAAAAATAACGAAACGTCTCGACGAATATCACATTAGCGTGCAATTGCCTTCCAGTAGAAACCCTAAGGCGGATCTAATGAGACTAGCACGCACGCAATGAATTGCCCTCGCTGGATAACCCGAGAGATCCGTGATGTCGGATGCTGGCAGCATCACGTCTCTGTAGCAACGCAATCAGACAGCTCTAATCAAGAGAAGAGCGGGCTGACGAACTCAGGCTCTCCGTCGAGCATTTTAATTTCCCGCCCGTCCCGTCGCTTGAAGCTTTGCGTTGAAGCGAGGGGCTCATTCAATCTGCAAATGCTTCGTGTGATGCTCACCGGTGAACGTACTCACGCTGTGGGATGGAGCAGCGTTGAAACCAATTAAGAAGAAATTTAAAATATGAAATTAGAAGAGTAACAACGCCACTTCAAGAAGAATAATTAATGAGTAATTTTTTATTTATTTTAATTATAAAAAATCAAGCTTACAAAATGAATGAAATCAAAACGTAATTTCGTCATTCCTAACAGAAAAAAATGTTAATCTCTTACACAACATCGTATCTGGGTTTATCTGGGGTTTTGAATGGTAATTGCTACAGAACTTCAGCTTTCCCCGGTGATCCGAAAAGCTATGCTTCCTGCTTCCTGCTAAGTTGGTATTCTAACGCCATGCTCGTTGTTTTATCTGCAAAGGATATTTTGGTTCGAAGTTTTAAATGGCATTTGTGACATGACATTGCACGCTGTCGTTTATTTCATTACTTATTACTTTACTTTTTATAACTTTATTTCCTTTTTAGGAAATTTTTATATACTTCCCTGCATTATCAGTTTGACCTTCGTACCATTTTTTAGACGATTACAGAGAACATTTTATCTTGATGGCTGAAGGATGTCATTTCATTATTATAACGCCTATCAGAACTTGAAATGTATCGGATTCAGATTGCATTGAAAGTACGTCTTCCAACTCTATCAGTTTACTAAGTCACTCGTGGGGAGGGAAAATTATTTGTTTGCGTGGAAATATCAAGGTTTATCTGAATGTATTGCGTTCCGAGGATGCTTTTACTTAAATTTAGCATATCTGACCTTGAACTATAAAGTTGCGTTGCACGTGACGTGTTTATAGGACATCTGTACAAACATTCACCTAAGATCTTCAACTCTTTACAAGACAGCCAAGATTTTACTAGCGGAGACTATAGGAAGTATTTCTTTTGCTTTGTCTCGAAAGCTTTTTTCTCTCAACATTTCGTGTCAGCTGTTTTGTGTCGATGATATTTTTCCTTGCGCGTGTGAGTTTGTTGCACAAGATCATTATCTCCAGCAATTAGTCGTTTCGTTAGCTGGTCTCGAACCGATTATGAGACGGAGTAATCAAGCTAATTTAAGCTGAAAATTCACCGTTCGGTGTGTAGCTCGGGGAAACCTCACTCTCAACAGCTGTACAGCAAATCATAGAAAATAGCTTGCAAAAAATACAGCAAATCAAACTTATGGTTTAAAAAAATTGTCTACGGTTTAAAAGGCGGCAATCAAGTAAGATAAAAATATTCAAAAAATTTAAGAAAATTCAAGGAACGACGAGCAAAGTGAGTGAACACTAATCTTCATTTACACAGAGTCGTTGACATAGGTACCTAACTAATTTTAATGAAATTTCAACGATTTCCTTGGAATCTTTTCTCTTCAACATCCTACAATATTCTCAGTTCGTGTTGTGTACAAATTTTCTTATAAATCTGGTTTCAAACCCATTGAACGCTGAGAATTGTTCAGCTAGCGTTGTTCAAAACAACACCCATCCAAAAGGCAATTTAAAAAATCGTTCTTGAAGCCAGTTTAAAGGAAATCTGTGCCAAGGAATAAAGTTTCTGTCCTTAAGGTGTACCTTTCAGACACAAAGGACAGGGTAGAAATCTGATTGCCTTAAAAGTCTGACGATAACTTTCCACCACTCACTCATATTGACTTATTGTTGATGTTTGTGTGACACATTCCTTACAAACTCGATCTGCCAGTCCAACTGTCAACGGTGAGCCATCTGTGGCTAGTGTCCATTGTGGGAAATTCCACGTGATTAACTAGTATTAACTTCCTTGTGGGCTAGACTTGTGCCAATTTTAATTGTGGATAACCTGAAGCTGAAATCTACTGGTGACTGATGCAAGAAGATACTGGTGTTGGAGCAAAATATACAGCTGTAGACATACCTTAAAAATACCAAGTCAATCTGTCAATTCCAACTGTGATTCATTATTTGTTGATGCTGATGTAAAATGAAATTTATATATATGGTTTAACGAAGCCGTAGCTTACGGGCTGTGTGGGTTTGAAATCTGACTGCCCGTTCCGTGTCTGCTGCAGGAGAACCACTGTCTGCGCATCAAACTCCTGGGCGACTGCTACTACTGTGTATCAGGGCTGCCGACTGCACGTGCCGACCACGCGCATTGTTGCGTGGAGATGGGCTTGCACATGATCAACGCCATCAAATACGTAAGGCAGAAGACACAGGTAATGCATGATGCATGGACGTCGTATCACCAGCAGCGGCTCTGTGCCGACTGGACGGAAACGCAAGCGAACGGACCGGGAAAAATCTGCGCAGTGGCGTTTCCGTTCAGATGAGCTTGCTACTTCCGCATCGGTTCACAGAAAAAAACCATCAATTGGGTCTATCTTAAAAACACGGTTATATTTGTTTTTTTTTCTGGCTGATTCTGGCGGGTGTTTTGCCTAAAGTCTATTTAATATAAGAATAACCCTGTCCGCTGAGCGCTAGTAGTCAATACCACTACCAACATGATGGCATATAGATTTGCTGTCAACGACTTACCTTTAATTCTAACTGCATGAGTTACATAAATGTAATAATAAAGTTACTAGTTAAAAGCTTAAAGATATGCCAGTGGTAAATAAAACATTAATGCACTGTTATAGAGTTTGATTTTCAAATTTTGAAAAAGCGCCTTGTGGATTTAGTTTCATGAGTTGGTAAAATGTGAATGGCGGCCATATTTTGAGTATGACCTTATCCTGGAAAGACTATAGTTCGTTACGCCGTTGGTTGTGGTTAAGATGGCCCATATTTTCCTGCACGGAAAAGTAACTGATGAATAAACCCGTGCGAATAAATTGAAAGAGTCTATTTAAAATAACGAACAGAGCTTTAGTTGGCTAATCTCATTCCAAACTGTCTAAAATCTTTTGTCTTCTGACGATAGTCTTCTTCACGACGCATCCCGCAATGCATTCTCGGCTCCTCCACCAAAACACGGAATAATGCACACTTAATATTGCACCAATTGAATTAATTGCATAGTTATTTGAAACCATTCGCCTTTTCTGAGATTAAACTTTTCAGATTTCTCTTTTTTAACATAGCGGTTTTCTTGTGTCAAAATCGTGGAAAATACTCTTGATTTTTAATCACATCTTGTGTGATGCCATTTGCACGATTTTTCGAGTTTATCAAAGCTGAAACTGTACATTTTTGGTAACTATTTTAATAATTGTTAATAATTGATTTTGTTGAAATGTGAAACCGGGCCAGCGCCCCTGACTGAGCTGATTTTTTCCATGCAGTAAAATTTCCTAATGTCATGCTTGTGTATTTGTAGAAAAATGGCATTTTAATTTCTTATCTCGGCCTCTCAAAATAAAGTCATAGCCAAGGCACAACAATCACTCTACACTGAAAGAAGCTCATTTTGAACAAAGGAAATCATTGCACAATTGAATGTGATTTTTTTGTTGTAATGCGATCTATACGCTAATCTTTGCAGCTACTTGTAAAAAGATTGATACTTCCTGTAACAGATGGCAATGGAAAAATCTATACACAAATAATATTATGAAGGCATTTATTTGACTTGCTTGTCACCTTGCGCTACATTTGAAGCGCTGAACAATTTTTATTAACGAGGAATTGAATCGAAACAAAAATTGAGGGAACTTACATCTTTAGTCATTAAAGTCTTTCCATCATTTCCAATTCATTCAATTTGAATTCATTCAATCATTTCCAAATAATATGTACCATCGTCCATCATCTTTGGTTATGTGACTATAATATTTGCGATAAGCATTAAATTATTGAATTATACTAATCCACTTGTAAAATGAGACATTAAAGTGCTATTCTATTGTCGATTTCCGTGCTCATAATCTTCAGGTATGAAACAAAACTCAGACTCTTCTTGTTCCTCATAATTTCAAAAATGGGTTTGCATTGTACGGATATTTACTTTTTACTATTTTCAAAGTAAGATGTGCAAAAGAAGCGTTTTTTGTTTCGTTCTGTAATGAACTATGGAAAATTTTGTATTTTCCATCCTGGATTCACTTGGCAAGAACACAATTTCCACAAAATTAAAATTGTCCATGATAATACACCTAACTGAGTCCGTTGCCATTGTATTCACAAGCGTGGCGACGAATCGTCCACCGACGCCGCTAATCCCCGCCCGCTCCCCCACTGCCGCAGGTGGACCTGAACATGCGCATCGGCATCCACTCCGGCTCCGTCCTCTGCGGCGTGCTCGGCCTACGCAAGTGGCAGTTCGACGTCTGGTCCTACGACGTAACGCTCGCCAACCACCTGGAGTCGGGCGGGATACCAGGGTAGGCGGCTTTGCCTGTCCGCGGAGGAAACGCAGGTCCCGTTGCTTGAGGCCTGTGCTTTCCTCGGGGTGGTATTTTCCCCGCTGGACTCGGGTTAGATAGCTTATACTTAAAAAAAAAAACGGTTCAGGCTCTAGCGAATGAGCTATCTATCTGGGATGTGAGATACCTCGTATCAATTTTAACCCTCCCCAGAGAGGAGACAGCCGACTCCTTAGTTAACTTACAGGCAGCTTGTGGCTCTTGAAATCGATTGATATCTAAATCTACCTTATCTACCTACCTTATCGATCTTACACTACCTAAATTCCGAGTGATATTCCAGTCTCATTGTCTTGCTTTCTTGTTTCTCTCGGCTTTTTTTCTTGTTTTCAAGCACTTATTAATCACTTAGTCTAAAGATTACCAGTTAAAATTGAAATACACCTAATATGTGTAATATGATAAAGCAGCAACGGCTGACTCCCTGATACCCTTTGCTTCCTACATGGGGTCCTTGTGTCCTGTGCCACGAGCCTGTGATAATGATGTTATTGTTAACTTGTCGCTACAGCCGAGTGCACATCTCCAAAGCGACTCTCGACTGCCTGAACGACTCGTACGAAGTCGAGCCGGGCGAGGGAGAAACCAGAGACGCTTACCTCAAGGTAAAGAGATCACTCTGATTTTCTGCTAAGTTTCCCAGCCTTGGCAGCTGTGTGACGTTCAACGGAGGATGATGAAGGTGTTCTGCGCCCGCTTCCTCCTGTCTTCTTCCTGTTGCAACTGGTGTAGCGGCTAAAAAAGCGGAGAGCTATTCCTAGTCGGTCACCGGGATGACATATTCGCAAAAATTTGACAGTTACAGATGAGTGGTTTTAGTTTGAAGTTGTTTTCATATTTGAATACCTACATTAAAAACATACATGTACTAACATAAATATAAATATATATATAAACCGTCCAAATCTTCACCGGCAACTCTGTGACAAATGCTGGAGCTCGATCATGCCAAAAGGGCTACTCTGGTGAACGAATATTCGCAATGCACGGTTCATATGAATTATTGTTAAAAGCCCCACTGATAAGAAAACTGGTTTTCCATCATTAGGCAGCTTCCCAAGCAAGTGGTTTCATATGCCATGTGCTCAGCCTCTACCTGGCTACCTATACTATTTTCAAGCAAGACGAAATTGGGACTTGTAAAAATTTCAGGTGGACGGTTTTCAGTGTCCAGAGGTGTACATAAAACATAACATGGAAAAAAACATGTTAATGAAGGTCTTGCAGTCTGGGAACAATGTCACCTCTGTTGCTGGCATCTCTTCCCCATGCTGTGATGCTATCTCCTGAATTGATTAGAGATATTGGTCCGGTAATTTGCCAACTTTGCTTGAATTTGCTATCAATGCACTCACCCCTTTTTACTTCTGTTTGGTTTTAAAGTGTTTCAGTTTTTACCAGACTGGCTAGTTGGGTAGAGTCTTGTGAATGGTGTGTCACCATTGGAGTGTATTTCCGTTTCAACCGATTTTGGCCGCGTTTTCCGCGCTTGTCAGATGTGTTGTGTCGGTGTTTGGACAGGAGCACAACGTGGCCACGTACCTGGTGAAGCGGGTCGAGCCGCTGCGGCCGCGCAAACGAGTCTACCACCGGTTCTCCCGCGCGCGGCTCTGGTCGGAGGACGAGGCAAGCCGTGCGAGCGTCGAGACCAAGAACACGCTCGTGTCCGTGGTAAGATCGTGCGTCGGTGGTTCGTTGATCGTTCTTCGTTTGTTATTGGTGAAATGGTCGGAGGAATGCACTGGACCGTTTATTTGCCATGCCCAATGACCAGGACGAAAACCTGGAACCCGTTTTTATCCTTCTTAGGGCCAAGACCGAAACAGCTGGCCCATAATAATGCTATGATGTCTTAGCTTCGTTGTCTTAGCTAGGTATATTCTGGTCTGGGCGTTTTTTAAACTTTTAGTTCAAAAATGGGTTTTTGAATATGTATATAAATATTACATAAAGATTGACCATAGCTATTTTCATTTCCTTATAATTTGAGGTTGTATAATCATTTAGTCTGTGTCCAGCCAAAACTCGAAAATTCAAAACTAGCTGCACTTTCGTACGAATTTGGTTGGGAAATTGAGTAAGTGGAAATAAGCAAGTTTTAGTTGAACCACAGATATAAGCTAGATCTGTGGTTGAACTGTAATTTTTAGATTTGATATTTTGGATTTATTGAACTTTGGAACTTTAAAACATGTAGGAATTTAAATTTAACAGTGTTAGAAACTCTGGTTATAAGTGGAGTTAGTTAGTTTTGACAGTATGCCAAAAATTTTCACCTGAAAAAATCAAAACCGATTTCGATTTTGACAGCTCCCATTGATAGTTCCCATTTACTCGGAAAAACAGGCAATACGGTAGGAAAGTTTATCATTTTGCAGTCAGTCGGGAATTTATTTTAAAAAATAAAGTATTATTTAAAATTTTCATTACTTTTTTAAAGTTTTATTATCATTTTGTTTTATGGTGGCTGAGAAAAAAGGTTTCAATATTTACGCCATTTTCGTAAGCGCTTTTTGAATTAGACGTTCCATTCTTCGTCAACTACAAGTCCACTACAGTTCAACTACAATTACCATCCTAAAAATTACTTTCCTCAGACAACTACAGTCATAATCATTAGATAATTTTAGGTTATCATAAGATGATCATAAGATGATTAAAATTCTTCAGAAATGATCAAAATGAGTTGAGTTTGCATATAGTAATATGTCTGGCCTAAATCACAGTAGCCTGGAACGGCTCAAGCACACTGAGTTTGACAAACGCAACGTTTTCACCGTCTCCCAGTCGGCGGTGGCGGCGGCGGCGGTGGTCACCACGACGACGGCGCAGGGAAACGGACAGAGCTTGGCGTTCATCGAGGAGGAGCCACCGACAGACTGGCAGCCAGAGATTCCGTTCGATAACGTGAGTTGTGTGCCGACATGCCGGGGAAATTTGTAAATGTTTATTTTCTTCTTGGCCATCCCACGGTTCTTACAGCCGGTTATTCTTATCTTGTGGAGCAATTTTTACTTCTGAAAATGACGTGATATTTCAAAAAAATCTGGATATTTCCAAAATAACGACTGGAAACAAATTATCCTATAGCAGGTTAAAGTAACGCTGTTGAATTTGAACGTTTTGCATTACAACATGTATGATTGATACCGAATGAGCCCAATAGTAGATGATTTTGATTGAACATCCAATCTTTTTGCCTGTGGCAGAAGATTTTCTGAACTTTTGTAAAAACTTTATTTAAAAAGCACTGGTTTTTACCATTGCATCTTCTTATGCAACATTATATTTTTATATATTTTTTTAACCAGATGCAACTTCATCCGAAGTCCAAACTATTTTTTCTGGCATTATCTTTTCTTGGGGATGCACACTGACCACCATTAATTAAAATCTTTACTGGTTTCCATTAATATACAAGTCAAATGTATAGTATTATACAAATATAGGCAACTTCTCTAACAAACCAGCTTGACCAGACATTACATTAATTTTCTTCTACTTGCATTCTCCTGTCTTCTTCATCAACACCTTACTTTACTTTACCTCACTTTATCAACACCTAACTGATGAAGAGCGACAGAAAAATTATTTAATATTAATAATATTAAAACAGTAGATAAAAATAATTGTTTATTCTCATGCATAATAATCTTGTGAAAGTTTTTTTGTGGACTTGCAAATTAATATCATCTTGGCTTTTTTATGTGATCTGATCGCCCCTTTGATTACGACTTCTAAGGCTAGTAATGATCAAAGATTGCCCATTGAAAGATTGACAGTTTCAGTGAAAACAGATGACAATTTTTCAAGATATTGTATGCTAATTTTGATCACAAACCCCAATCTGTTCCAACAAAAACAAATAGTGATATCTTTTCAGTTGTTGGTAGGCAAGGTGAGGTGCTAAATGCTGCCAAATTAGTCACATGGTCTCTTGACATACATCGTACACTTGCTAAGAACATAAAAACAGTACCAATATATACCATTATTAACCCATTCACATCTCCACTCACGGAAAATTCACTGAGCCGTCGGTGCGGTTGTCCGTCCTGCAGCTCAACTCGACTCCCGGCGACGACGACGATTTCTGCCACGAGGACGCCGCCGAAGAAGCGGCGACCGCCGACATCGGTCTCGGCGGCATCGACCTAACGATGGCCGAGCAGGTGGACGAGATCATCGATCACAGCATCGAGATCGACAGCAACAAGCGGATGCGCGACGCAAATGTCAACGCCTGGACGCTGCGCTTCAATCATCTGGCTACCGAGACCAAGGTAGGGCCGTGGTGCTTCCTTCACCCCTTGGCTACCGAAAGCAAGGTTGGGCCTTGGTCCTTATTGAACCACTAGGCTACCAAAACCAAGATAGGGGTCCTTGCTTTACAAACTTGGCTACCAAAACCAGGGTATGGGGTAGAATTTGTTGTCGGGCATGCTGGTTTCGGCAGCCTTGGTCCTTGGCTCTTGGCTACCGGTCCGAGACCAAATGAATGGCTGGAATTTGCTGTCGCACTAGCTGGTTTCGAGTGTGTATCGGTCATTCATTGAGCACAAACCGGACATTGAGCTCCAACCACAAACAAGCCATTTGCACCATATGGTACAGTTGCCATAGACAAATACAAAAAAAAATTATCTTTTGCTTTTATAAATTTATAAATGCAATTAATCTGCCCTTCAAGTTTGCTTCTATGCAATTGTTAATTCTCATGCAACTAAGATTGGGGTTTCAGCTAACTATGGCTAAGTCATAATTTCAAAATTTTAGCTACAAAAAGAAAAATTTTATGGGTATTGAAGAGAGTCACTTGCAGTTTTATGCAAATGAACCATTTTATGCTGTTAATCATTCATAAAACCAGTTTTATTTCAATTATTAAGCTAGTACATATCATTCTGTGGTATTTCCATATTATCCTCAATGGGTACCTCTCTATCATATGGGTACCTCACAATGGGTACCTCACAATGGGTACCTCACAATGGGTACCTCACAATGGGTACCTCTCTATCATAATTGCAGTAATTAATGCCAGATTTGTAACTAGATTTTAAAATGATCAATGATGAAGATTCCATTTGTCCCAAAAACAAAACAAAGAAAAATAGTTGCTTTATGAGTACGACCATAGCCAACTGAAATCACATATTTTTTACTATACCAGCCCTCTCCAATTCGACTCTTTGAAGGAATCCTAGTTCTATTTTAAAACTGGTTGGTGGCAGCACATGGCGGGTCAAACCACCGCGTGCTGAATGTCAATCCTTCCAGCAAAATTCAGTAAGCGGTGGCCCAACTGTGGCAAGTCACCAATCCGAAAGCAAAACCAATATGGCGGATTGGATCTGTCAGTTGAATACCATAATATTTAGAAATGAAAATAATTAAACGGTTCATTAGGGACTCATTATAGTGACCATCACGACATTCCACCGAAAATGAAACTGAAAAGTGAGTGTTATGTATTTTATTTCTTCTTGTATTGTTAATAATTCTATATAATTCTATATTAATATAATTCTATAACCTAATTTAAAGCTTAAGAATTTTGCGGCTTAGAGGCTTAGCATTCAGATACTTCGGTTTTTCGTATTTTTCAGACGTAGCTGATGCAATGCCACATAACACAGTTGGTACGAAATGCTTGCAAATTTGTTTGCTCAAGATATTTCCATGTTCCGAGTTCACTGGGCAGTTCAATGCTTTTGCAGTCTTCAAGTACGGATGGACAAGACGTGTCAATTCTTCTGCCACATTCGTTGCCTTGAGGAAAATAACCGCCTCCTGCACAAACGTTTGGACTCTTCCCAGGAGAACAACAAATGATTTCGTAGGGTAGTGCATTCCTCCTCGATCTACGTTGGAGATGAGCCCCACAAATGCCGACTGACAGCGATCAGTTGCCAATAGAAGCTCGCAGCCAGAGCACTCAGCAAGATGGACTCGCATCGATTTCAATAGAACTCCAGCTACATATGAAAGCGATGCTGTGTTCAGTGTCATCATTCCTAGTGCTGAAATTCAATACATACATGCCATTAGTATGAGTAAAATTGTGTAAAAAAGTGTATGACAATGTTATTATAATAATTGCATCTTACATTGGTTACAATCGTCGAGAAGTTCCAGATGTTGTTTGACGGAGTTTGGCAAAGATGAAATGTTCGTTGTTTCTATTGCATTTGCAGTTGATTGGCTAGATTGCAGTTTCTGTAAAAACATTGGCTGGAGTTTGCTTCCGTCCAGGTTCTGGACATTGCCAGTAGACACAGTCGACAGGAGGCCAGTTTTTAAGATCTTGTTCATTGCGAAAATCACTGCACGGGCATCTAGCATGTCATTATTTCCTGCCATGTTTCGGAGTCCTCCAAAAAATAGCTCTATTTTGTCGCTATTGAAGAGCCTCGTCAGAACAAAATGAAACCCATTTTCCAAGAGATATTTGGTGCAAAGAACAGTTGATTTTGATGTGAAATTGATTGCTGTGTACGTTTCGTTGCTCAAGAACTCTTGTTCATTGTCGAAAGAATGAATTTTGATTTCTTCGAGATATTTGGGAAACGTGCTTTCTAACCATTCTAGACGGTCGTCGTCCAAGTTAAAAAAAGCACAGTGGTCAGGGTTTCTTGATCTGTGGTGGAAATTTACGTTACTGACATTGTGAATGTTGAACCAGGATTGTATGTTTTTCATGTATGTTATTGTTGCTGATGCGTCTGTGAATGATGTTGCTTTTGAATGAGTGTATCCATAATCCATTAAATATTGGATTGACGCTATCACCGGCTCTCGGAAAATGTCGATTGCTCTTCCAACATTCATCTTCTCAAATGGTGTCGGATGGATGTGTTTTCGAGTCAAATATTTTACAGGCTTGATAACTGAGTCTGACTGTATCTCGTACAGTAATTTTACGTATTCTCCTGTGATGAGGCCATCACCATTTGACATGGTCTTTTCCAAGAACTGGGATCGTATGTTTTTGATGATGTGACATTGGTCAAAAGCTAGGAATAATCGTCTTGATGGATCAGCGGGATGCTCTACTTCGGGTTCCATGGATTTTTCATGTGAAAGTTTTTTGAAAAGAAGTTGATTAGTTTTGTGGTTGTCGGTTACCAACCGTATGATTTTGAAACCACACTGCTCTACCTGTTTAATTATTGAAACTGTAAGAGCAAATAAGTCTTTACCAGTGAGCTGTTTGGTGAAGTAGTATGCAACAGGGAGACAAAACTGAATGGTTAGTCCGGTGATTACAAAACAGAGAAGACGGTTGGCCAGTGTGCACATACTTTTTGGATTGCTTGATTTTGAAGGTTTTGGATCTTTTTTTTTTGAGCAGGATGGGAAAGATGGTGATTCGTTGTCATTCAATAATTGTATGTTTTTCACGTCTTCTTTTACAGTTTCCTCGCCAAAGAAACTATCAAGCTTCTTATCGTACTGAAGTTGCTGTTTAATGCTCATCTCATCAAGAACAAGGGAACAAAATTTGTTGTTAGTTTCCATTGCTGCTGATTCTGAAATGAGCCGATCACGAATTAATGGAGTGAACCCCGTTTCTAGAGATATATCGCCTACAAATCTATGAAGCGTAGATTTTGATGGGAGATTGATTACAGACTGTCGAGCATGGCTGTAGCCTTTTGGAGAAGAAGTTTGCCAAATTACACATGTTCGTATCGTGGCCTCACTCCATCTAGGTACATGCTTTTTGAAATTTAAAACTTGCTCTATCAAAAAATCTGCTTTTTTGCTGTTTTCGTGGTCGATCTCTCTTATAGACTTAACAAGTACATCGTTCTTCAAATCTTGTAATTCCAATTTAGTTTTTTGTAACTCTAATCTTTGGTTTCCAATTTTCTTATTTTTTTTCCAGATGTTTGTGTTCAAACATTTTATTGTTTTCTTCAGTGATGAAATCTGTTTATAGGCAACTTTTGTGGTGTATTTTTTCTTTTCTGGAGGTAGTACTATTGCTCTGTTTTTGTTATCTGAGGAAATTTCAATACTTGCGGGGTCTGAAAGGAGTGCTTCCATGCACTCAACTTCCATAGGATACACCACTTTATCATGTTCAATTACAGGCTCGGTGCATTGATAAACAATAGGCGCTGATACGATTTTGAAACCGAAATTTGGTACTGCATTTCTCTTCAATATTTTTATTTTTTTACCTTCCTTATAATCCGAGTCTTCAAAATGATCACTGCACAGGTAAATAAAGCGTCCATGAAAGGGCCGCTCGAATTTGGTTTCTAATGCAGCTAACCACTTGTCTCGGTTGAATACAGGGAGTTCATGAAAGGATTTAGCTGGCGAGGAAGTTTTGTTATTATTTTTGCAGCTCGGCACGCAGCAGTATTTCATCTACAGGAATAAGGATCAAGAGGGTATGAATATCTTAGTAATATTGCTATGTGTTATGTAATTTTGGTTTGGAGATCCTGATGTTGTAACAAACTGGCTGATTAAGCTAATAAATAAACATTATTATTATATGTTAACAAATGGCCCACCAAATTCGTCATTAGTGTTTCTAATTCATAAATTGCTGGAAATTGAGGTAATAATGTAATTCAATATGTATACACAATTCCCGTTGCACTAAATTATTAACAACTTACGGTTTTAGGACGTAATGAACAGGAGTTTCAAGAAAAATAGACAAATATTCGAAAAATTCCGCCATTTTTAAAACAAATTCATCAGTCATCTCCAAGCTACGAGCAGCGCGCCGCAGTGAGTAAATTTAGAACTGCAAATACCGGGAAAGCTGATTCCCACTACTCTATGCTATTGTCGTGAATTGGAGAGGGCTGGTATAGTAAAAAATATTTTATTCCAGTTGGCTGTGGTACGACCCACCAAATGAAATCTTTGTATCTACCTCCGCCCTGCATTGGCAATTAGTTCGGCATTAACTTTCATGGGCGAATTTAAACAATGTTTTGAATTCATGCACACCATAAACAAGTGAACGCACCTGAACAATTTAAGCTGAACCTGAACAAAAACTATTTGTACTCCGTATTCAGGATTCAGTCTATGTACTACCACTTGTGAATCCATAGAGAAAAAATATCTCCATAAACATTAAATCTACTTAGCTAGTCGCTTGATTCTGGAGGGTGTTAAAACGGTGTATTTTAAAAATAGTGATCTTATTTATATTCTTAATTCAATATGATATATAAATATCTTGATAGGATTTGGTACAGTAACTAATTTGACTGCTACAAGGGATTGCAGGCTTGGTCACTTAACTAATCTAAGATAGAGTTCAAAGATGACTAACTATATTAATAAGTTGACATCTGCCAAGATCGACTAATGGTTGAACTTTCCAACGATAATCGGCAACCCACTAATCGGCACTGTCTCGGTTTCAGTTCTGCCAGCTTCGTGAAGATATGTTCAAGAGCAACATGCTTTGCTGCTACGTCATCTGGATCTGTGTCGTCTTGTGCCAGGTGAATTTTCTTTTTGTTATGATCAGTCAATTGTCATTTGAATGGAGGTGTGATACCAAGCCTCGATTTAAGTTAATTGACGTTTAATTTGGTATCATTCGTTATATGTTCTGTTTTTTCGATACATCTCCATACTACAGCACACATGTTAGGAAACGCGATATATATTTATTTATTTATTTCAACTTAAAAATATGCTTAACAAGGTTTATCCATTATTGATACCAAAAAAAGGTCATTTTGACAGTTTTGAAATTCACCGAGACTTAAGAATATTTAATTTGGTATTAAAATATTTAAAAAATACTCCTTTCCTTTCATATTTCGGTTGTAAATTATCAATCATGGTGGAAACAAATTGAAAAATATCTGTTAACAATTTCTTCTTAAAATAACTCAAACCAATCAGAATCTAATGAAAAGAGCATAAATCTCCAAATGCTTGTATTAAAATTTCTCTTCCTAAGAAACACAATTGATCACACTCAAAATTCCATTTGGAAGACGGTGAAAATTCGAGTTTTTTAATGAAATATGTTTTTCATATTTTACGAGCCTAGAATGTATAATTTGTTCAACGTTACGATTATCTTGACAATCTTTGCTTTGATAGCTGTCTCTCCCAGAGATAATATTTGAAAACACAAAACATACTATCAATCCATCAATCCAACTATCAATATAAAAGTAAAAATTTCTCTACTTTCAAAATGCAATCCATGGGAAGTATCCATGTGTTCCGTTCAGGTGATAATCCTGCCGATCTCGAGCGCGATGGTTGCCACGCTGACGACGACGACGGTGATTCTCAGCGCCGCGCTGGTCCTGGTGATGGCCGAGGAGTTCCGCCGGCTCCCGACCGGCTTGCAGACAATCTCGCGGGTGCTGGTTCACCACCGCAACCGCCGCACCGCCTTCATCTGCTGCGTCGTCTCGCTCATGTCGACTGCCGCCTCGATAGGACTCGTGAGCATCGCGCTTGTTTATCTCTCGTGTGTTACACATATTTTGTTGGTGAGAGTGCGTGCAATTTTGCTCTGTCGTGATGGAGTTTTGGCTCTGAAAAGGGCTTGGTGGACGTTATAACCACGTTGGCGTGGTTATTTTCAGGACTTTGAGGAAGCACTGAAGCACGTTTTGTTGTTTTGTGCTGCTTGTGGTTTGAAACTTAACTTTTTAATTGAATTTTATGAAAGTTTAATGAGATTTACACCCCAAAGAAGCACATTTCTTTTGCAAAAAATGTGTTGAAAATAATATTTTTTTGCTATTAAATGAATGGGCCAATTCAGTCGCTCCCATAAGAGCCCATGTTAATTTATGCAAAACTAAATCCTTTATATCTCTTTCAATTTCAATTTCTACGCTCACGCAAGTACCGGCCGACTGCTGCTCGTTGCCCGCGGCTTGCGACTACGTTGGGTGAATGCACTTACTCAAATTCCGTATTTTTCTAAATTTTGGAATGCCTGCCTTCTCGAGAGTTAAAACAAAACTCTCAGTTAGAAAACATGTCATTTTCTGTATAGAATAAAGTCATAAAACGCATAGGAATTAGGAACACATTCAATTTGTCTTAACTGTTGGTGTCTTCAGCCAAAACTCACCAACTTCTAGTTGCACCTGTGTAATATTAAATGCTACCTGTGGAGATTTTTTTTCTTAAGAAGCTCATTTTTGTCAGAAGTGGAGTTAGTGAGTTTCGGCAGTCTGCCTTCAAAGCTTCACACAATAACACGAAACTCCGCGAAGCCCACGCCGCTCTCCTCTGTCCAGCTCGGCTCGAAACCGCCGCCCGAGTGCTCGCCCGCGAACCTGACGTCTCTGGGAGCCGACGGCCCCGGCGCCGCCTCGTCGATGGGCCAGATCGCCATGTCGTTCCTGTGGACGATCACCGCCAGCCGCTACTTCAACGCCACCGCGGACGACGCCGGCCCCAGCGTGCCGCCGGCCATACCCAGCGCTCTGCTCCCCGAGTGCATGAACCGCGGCGCCGACGCCGCCAAGGAGTGCGCCGACGCGATGATGCAGGTCGCCGGCGCTCTGCGGCGGAACTCGAGGAAACGGAGGGGCGCGGGGGGGTTCGCCGATCGGAGCAACGGCAATCTTGTGCCAGGCTTGTTGGAGAAGAATTCGAGGGAACTGTTGGGTGGGAACGGATCCGGTGAGATGGATTTCGTGCAATACTCCAGCTTGCTTGAAAAGAATTCGAAAGAAAGGATGGGTGAGGATGGATTCAGTGGACGTGGTGATATAAATTTTGCGCAAGACGGCAGCTTGCTCGAGAAGGGTTCGAGGCGACGAATCAGTGACAAAGTTACCAGTGATCGTAGTCATACCTTTGATCACGTAAACAGAGTGAAAATCAATAAACTCGCAGCGACAATCAAAAGCAAACGGTTGCGGACTAAACGTTTTCGTAACTTTAGCGAATGGAGCGAAGCGGAAACGGACGGGCGGCGTCGTAAGCGAGGCGTCCTTGACGCCAACAATAACATCTCGATTCGGTTTGCGACGAACTTGAACTTCTCGGAGTCGCGCGCCGTGGACCAGGATGCTGTGGACTTGGCGACGTGCTTGGGCGACTGCCTCCATCCCGAGTACGTCGTGTTCACGTGGGTGCTCTGTCTGGTCGCGTTGGCGACGTCGCTCAAGCTCTACTACCTCGTGAAGACGGCGCTGGCAACGATGATGGTCTCCTCGTACACCGTTCTGATCTTGTCGCCGTACAACGACCTGTTCAACGTCGTCTACAGCCTCGAGTGAGTACGGATCGCCGTTTTGTTTTACGCCTGGCGGGATTTTGGGACAAGAAGAGACCTATTTCACTCCGAGAAAAATGACGTTAGATACCCACTGGCCACAAGATGTACCTACTAACAGTTTGGAAAAAATATTAATCAGCTCTGAAAAATAACGAAGGAAAAAAGGGAAGTCCCAGCCCGAGATGTCGCTGTTTTGTGGGTTTAGTTGCGCTAATTGAAAATAATTTGAGAATAAAATTTCATTCATGAACGGGGTCAACATTCTATTATTATAGCATCAGTGGGTATGATTCGTGATTCGTGATGACTGATTTGAATTTTGAATGTGGTGGGACAATGGGACTATAATTCAGTCAAGTTAGCTTAGTTCCATTCAGAATATTTTGTAGTCTCTTGTGGAGGGTGGAGGGTGGGTTTTTGTGGTCGGTCTCACTCACAAAATACCTACCCCATGGCCCGGGCCATGATAAACGGCAACGGTCGTTTCAGGTTCACAACTTAAGTCACATCTAATTCAATATTAAACGGTGATCAACAACAAAACGGTACAACAAGCACAGAGACCGGTGTTGTCTCATAGAGTGCAAACTCAAACGCCTTTCAAAACAGAACAAGGCACCCGTTCTCGCAGTCACTCAAAATATCAACTACGTGGGAGGTATTAATTCAAATAAAGGCCAATGGCTATCAATTGTGTTGATAATGGTTAAACTTAAAGCAAATATCTGTGCATTCCATTTGATGGGATTGAATTCTATTTTAAAGTATATTAACCAGAGTAGCAGGATTTGTCGGCAGTCTTCACAAAACACTCGGCAGCTGCAAACTGCATCATTACTAGCACAGTAAATTTGAAAGCGACACTTGCCTAGGTTTTGAAAGCGACACTTGCCTAGGTTTTGAAAGCGACACTTGCCTAGGTTTTGGACGTGGAAACACAAATCAATCCTAGAGTCAATTTCACCTGCTTTTTTACTTCAGTCCAATTATCCCACTCTCTAATATACTTTAAAGACCTTTACTGAACCTTGCCTTTAGTATTATGGCCTGTCTCATCTTCTCTCGAAATCACAACAGCAAGCATTTTTGGGCAAATAGTAAATTGCTTGATTGAGCCATTATTTCATCATATTTCTTCTGGACAGGACTATACTTATTTTTCTCCACAACTGAAATTTCTTATTCAATTACACTTTAATGAAACCTTATTTTCTCCACATGATCCTACCTATATTTTAATTGTAAGAGTTAAACTTGCTCTTTAAATCATATAAATGATATAGTAGAAACAAAATTAATAGTCATTTATCATTATCATTTATTTATTCAAGCTTAGGAACACAATACATAATAGTTTATATAAAATTCCAGTGGCTAAGGGATATTTTTTGCCTTTTAATTCAGCTATACACCTACTTTTTTTATTGTAGCAAACAAGAAATTGTCACATTCATTCCTATTCTTACACAAACACGCATACCTTCAGCGTTCCCTACTCAACAACGATCGTAGCCTTCACAGAAACTATTTTACTGAGTATAAAGATAAGTCCGAAACTCGAACTATTCCCGACGTTTCACAAAGCTACGCTGCCTTCCTTAACAAGCGTAGCAGCCTGACCAACACCTCGCGGCTCTACCGCCCACAGCACCCCCGAGAAGATGTCGCTGACCTCGCAGATGCTGATCCTGCTGACGATCTTCCTGACGATGGTGACGTACCACGCGCGGCTGGTGGAGGTGACGTCGCGGCTCGACTTCCTCTGGAAGCAGCAGGCAGAGCGTGAGCTGGCCGACATGATGGAGACGCGGCACAACAACACGCAGCTGCTCAAGAACATCCTGCCCGATCACGTCGCCAAGCACTTCCTCTGCGAGGTTCGCCAGACCGAGGTTGGTTGCTTCGTGGCTACTCGGCTGCTACTTGCCACTTGGTCGGAACTTTCTGAATGTTTGAATACGTTTTCATTGCGTCTTGAAGCTTTTAAGAAATATTTTTTAATGATTGCTTTGTTGTATTGTTTTGTAAATCTTAATTGTTACGAATTACGACAATGCATAGTTGTGATACTCAAAATATATGTCTTTATAGTTCAGCCGATAGTAGTTACAGTACGTGTGGAAGGTATAATTTTAAATTCTTTGAGCTCTTTCGGCATTTTATGAAGTTTTTCCGGTTTTTTTCCTTTATCTGGAATTCCGTCTATGAATCTTTATGGTTAATTGACTTTTAAGTCATAAAATAAACGATGATTGCCTGCGACTTACTCTTAGAAACAGCGTGTTAATCTTTCGAGTGTTGAGATATCTGCTCTAGGGCTGGTTGTACACTTGTGATGTTTCTTGACCAGGAGGGTAGTAAGTTGCCTGTCTAGCCACCGCGGCAGGTAGGTGCAGGGAGCGAGGGCTGCGACCCTTGGAGATGGAGAGGGCAGTTGACTTCGGTCAAGGAGAGAAGAGCGTTGCGATTTCGGTCCGCCAGATATCAATCGTGTTTTAAAAAGTGCTTTTATCCAGGATCTTCATATTTTGTTATTTGAGTGTTCCCCGATACCTTCCTGGAACCTCACACACTAAATTAATTTCCATGATCCAATCCCTTGCAGGGTGTCAGCATGTTCCATGGATGTAGCATCCTCACATGGCAACATACATTTATTTGGTCTCTGAAATACTGGTCTCAGCTCAGGACATTTAATTAAAAAGTATACATGAAATGTTGAAGTTAAATTTAAGTAACCATTCTCTACTTTCAAAGTGAAATGATAATTGATAACTACCACAATTTTTGAAATAATTTTGACGATAATTAATTATCTTATTCGTTAGGGTCGGAATGAAACGTAAAGGACGACCTCCCAATTAACGCAAGGCTCTCTGTTCCCCGAGTCAGAATGCTGACCAACTGAGCCAGGCTTAGATTGACTCTAAACCAAACATCTTTGTCTGTTTTTTGTCAGTTTTTTGCCAAAGGTAGTTCAAGTGGGTTTTTGCTCATGGCCACCAATATGGAACACCAAAATAGTAACGTAATGTGCCAATTGCTTCATTTATTTATAGTCAGTCTAGGTATATACTCAAATGTAGTCTGAATCTGTCATGCTGGTTAAGAAACTAGTAATACTTCTTGGTTGAAAAAAAAACAAAGTCTGTTTATTAAACCTTGTTTTCTACAAGAATAACTTTAAATTAGGTATCCTTAAAAGTCCTGTTGTTCACACCAGTTGTAATATAGCTTATAGTAGTTATATCTCATACTTCTGGCAGCTGGTAAAGCATGTGAATGCAACCGATTGCAAGTTAACGAGACTAATCATCTGTGATTGTGTGTCCATGGCCAGGAGCTGTATTCTCAGTCGAGAGACCAGGTTGGAGTGATGTTTGCCAGCATTCCCAACTTCACTGAGTTTTACAGCGAAGACATCAACAAGGGAATGGAGTGCATTCGCCTGCTCAACGAAATCATCGGTACATATTATTCATTAAATATAAATAGTTTTATTTCCCAATTCCGATAACTCCTCTCGGATAAAATAACACTTTACCATCTTATATTATTGATAAGATCTTTTAAATTAGTACATGAATTTAGTTATTTGGGAAATGAGTTTCAAGGTCTGTCCATTGATGGTCTAAATGACTGAAAAAGGAGAGCAGAGAAGTGTTGTTTTGGGGGTGTGTGTTGTGTTGTTACTTGTTTAAATTTTATGCTAGTAGTTTTTGATCAAACAAATCTCATCTCATTCTGAAGTTGAAATTGATTAAAATACTGTATAAAGTTTTAATTTCCTTACAATAATTTAAATTAAAGTAAATACGAACTTTTGTAAGCTTCTACAATAATACTTTGAAGAGTTAAAATTCACAGCTTGACAAATTTGACTCCAATTCTTTCTGCAAGACAAAAAAGAAAATTCCATGATTATTATTTGTGTTATGCACTTATCTTTGAAATCAAACTAATTATACAATCTCCAAAGAAGGTGTGAACTTGGTGTTAATTTAAACCTAAATTAAATGCACACATACACATTTTGTATCAGGTATTTAGTTTATATTTAATAAATGTGTAAGCTTGTTCCAAACAAAGAATTGCCACTGTGACCACCAATCGGATGCTGTTTTTCCTGAGTTTTTTGAAGGAAGGCCAGAGAAATATTTTAGCTAGGAGATTGTGATACTGGCCGTTAAAAGCCAATGTGAGCCATTCTTCGAACCTTGTAGGTTGTAAAGAAGTAACTTTTGAGACTTTCAGCTGATTCGCGCGACTCGTGTTGCAGCTGACTTTGATGAGCTTCTTGACGAGCCGCGATTTGACTGCATCGAGAAGATCAAGACGGTTGCGTCGACGTACATGGCGGCATCGGGTCTCAATCCATCCACAGAGGTCAGCCGAGCATTACAACGTACAAGTCACTTAGATTTCATTGTTTGCTCACTATTTAAATCCAAGAATTTTAACTACCACTAATCTTATATTTTTATCATGAATTGAGCATCTGCAACTGTTTTTAAGAATATATCTGGGCTTGTAACAAAATTCACCTTGATTTCACACATAACAGGTGCAAAAACCCATAATTTTGACCAGATTTGTTTTCAATATAATATTATCTTTGTTCATAACTAGCCATTCAATGCAATATTCGTGTTAATATGTTGTGGACGGTTGTGGCTTGAATTTGATTTGGCCAACTAACATGTTTTTGTCTAGACTGGAGAAATTATTTATTTCTAAATTCTACAAATACAACCAAAATGGTTCTGTGCCTGCCCTTCCATTGTGTTTGAAACTTTCCAATTGCCGCGCAAAAACATTCTCCTTGCACATCTGTTACCAACTTCCCTACTTTCCCGGCGCGAGTAAAAACGAACAATTTGTCGAATAACCGGCGGCGGCGGCGGTGACGTCCCGCAGGCGGTGCAAGACGAGCTGGAACACGTGTGCGCTCTGGTGGACTTTGCGTCGGCGATGGAACGCCGGCTGGACGACGTCAACAAGCACTCGTTCAACCGGTTCCGGCTTCGCGTCGGCATCAGCTGCGGCCCGCTGGTGGGCGGCGTCATCGGCGCGCGCAAGCCCGTCTTCGACGTCTGGGGGAACACGGTGAACGAGGCGTCGCGCATGGACTCCACCGGCCAGATGGGACACATCCAGGTGCCCAAAGCGACGGCACAGGTGACTAGCGGCTTGGATGCTGCGTTGTACTTTTGTGTACGCGATTAGATTGACCGTGGCGAGATTTTCATTTGTTCGGTGACTATATAAACTAAAGAAATATCCAGATACCCAAAGCGACTGCCTAGGCGAAGAATTCTTGGAAACTACGTTGTACTTCCTTGCAGGCAATTAGAACGACCGTGACGAGATTTTTATTTCTTCGGCAACGGTATAAAATAAAGAAAAATTCTATCGAGATCGCTGAAGAGACTGTTTTTTTGGATACTACAATTTACTTTTATTTAATGTGATTACAAATTACAATGATGGTTGCAAGAGCTTGCGATATTGCTGGCCAGACTTTTATTCATTCAGAACAATGAATATAGAACATACAATCTATAGAACATATACAGAACATTTGCAATGATATTATATAGAACAATGATATCCAGGTGCCCAAAGCAACTGAACACGTGAATGACTGCCTGGATGCTACGTTTTACGTTTGTGCACGCATTTAGAACGACTTCCGCCATATTTTTATTTGTTTGCCAATCGTATCAAATAAATAAAAATTATATTGAGATGGCTTAAGCGACTGCATAAGTGAATGTTTTCTTGGATACTACATTTTACTTTTATGCAGGTAGTATTTAGAATTACAATAATTGCCAATTGATGTCGTCGTGAACGCTTGTGATATTGCGGCGAGATTTTTAATCGTTCCGTAACCATTATTAGAGTTGCCCAACAATTCAGCTAGTTGCAATCGTGCAGGTACACTTTTGTCTTGGATGCTGGAATTTTCTCTATGTCTTATAAAATATATATCCATCCAAACTGTCCGAATATACATAAATCTGTATGTCTTTGTTTTAAGTGGCATTCTAATATTTTGTCTTGCAAAGTCAGCCAGTAACTGAAGATCTTACCTTCACCACTCTGCTCTAGATCGTCTTTAATCGATTTTTAGAAAACCCCGGCGCAAATAGAATCAAATCGTGAACCAATTGGTAAAACCCGGGCCGGGTTCCAGATCCTGGAGGTGCGCGGCTACCAGCTGCAACTGCGCGGGCTGGTCGCTGTCAAGGGCAAGGGCGAGATGGAGACGTACTACGTGCTGGGCAGGCGGCTGGGCCGCTCGGCCGGTTTCACCCGCCAGCCGAGCCAGTACAACAGCCTGGCCGCCGTCGTCTACGGCATGGTGCAGGCGCGCAGGAAGCAGACCGTCAAGAAGTCGACCACGCGTGAGTCCTTCGCAGGCACCCAGTGCGATCGACGATGCTCGTTGTCGGGGTCATACCGAAAATCTTACTAGGACAATAAGGGAAACTATCGGCAAAATCGGCAAAGCTAGAAATTAAATTAAACAAGTGCAGTTATACCTGTTAAATTATGATTATGTCGAAGATTATGTCAAGTGTCTGTTGACACTTGAGATTGAGCATTAATGGCAAACAAAGTCTGGTAAATATTTAGTAAGATGATGTAAGTAACGTTGTTTTAAGTTGAATGTAGTGGCTGGGGTTCTTTAGTTCCTTACCTTGCCGCCTAGGCAGCTCTTACGATTCTGTAGCCAGCTCAACAATGCTTTTTCGGCAAAGTTTCCCGTGTTGTAATAGTAAAATTTTTAGTTATACTAGGGCTTTGTGAGCGTTTGTTAGAGAGGCCAATAATCAATCGAGCTCGATCAAACGCCCGCATTTCAACTGTACAGTGGTGGGGATTCTTTCTGAACTTCTAGTAACCTGTTTTGTCTTTGATTTGTTGATTGTTTTTGCCTTTTGGCAATTCCAATTATATAATAAATGATAATTAGGTATTGTTTCATAAGGTTTAGAAACTTAGTTTCACTCTTTCACTTGGTACTTTAACAATGTGAATCAATTTCATCTCAAAGCTAAGCAAATTCACTCGAGTTGTCAAATCACCGTGTCGCCTGGTCTTAGAGCACCGGCTGTAACGGTGGTGAGTTTTGGAAGACTTGTAGCACGTAGGAGAGCCATCTTAAACTCATGTTCCAGTCTCCCATGATGGAACTTTGGTCTCGATAAATTTACTGTCACTTTGCCCCATGCTGTTAACCACTGCTTCAAGTGCAGACATCGGAGTTATTGACCCCTACTTGCAACGCCTTCCTTCCTAAAGTAGCGAAATGGAACGAACCATTCGCAATGCGATGATTTGACGATCTCTCTCCCCGCTGGTCTTTCAGCGGGAAGTGGAGCGATTGGGCGCGCGAAATCGCAGCAGCGCAAGACGGAGCAGCCGGCGGGATCGATCAGCCGACTGGCCAAGTTCAGCAGCATGCGCATGTCTGGGCGCAGCACGCCCAACCCCGTGCGGCGCAACACGACGCGCGGAGGTACGCAGGGGACATAAAATACATGCTCTCGGGGGCAATTTCGTAAACATTTCGTTAGAGAAGTGACTCGTCTTCTCGGTGAGAGCGTTCTTTTGTTGCGTTAAAAACATAGACAGTAATGGAGATCTCGGATCATTTCACCGCGGTAAAACTGGGTCTTACTTTCTTGAGACTTGTGTCTTTTCCTAACCTTAGCACGATTTTTTTTCTGAAAACTGGGTCTTTCTGGCCTTTGCTATAACGGGGATGATTTTGTATCTTTTTTCCATAAAGTAAATATTCCATATCTGTGCAAATCATCAAGATATGCTTGTAATTTGATTTAATTCAAATTCCAGTTTGCAAAGCTCACTGACCAAGTTATATCAAGTCATATTCAACACCAACAGGAGTGTTTTTCTTTATTTTTTGTAATGAAATTCACACCGTTTCCAATGTAACCATGAACTACGATCAAACGACTCGTCCAAACGACACGAAAAAACCCGTCAGCCGCCTCCCCTTCTCACAGGCCTCCAACCGGCGTCGGCGGGCAACTTCAAGAGCACGGGCGCCAACCTGCGCCAACTGTCGGTGGACCCGAACCAGCTCCGTTCGCACCGCGCCGCCGCCAACGCCGGGCTGGCGGCTGTCCAGCACTCGTCTGCACCGCAGACGCCGACCGGCGACGTCGGCCGTCGGAGTCTCGCGCTCGACACGCTGCACGCGGACGACGAGGAGGACGTCGGGTGAACCGCCCGTCCGCTGTTTGACGTTCCGATGTTTCCACGTCGTGGCGACGCAACGGTTTGAAACGCCACGGCTTCATTTTGGGTGAACGGCTGCATAGCAGTTTGATGGTTTGGCATCGGTTGAACGGCTGGCCCGCTATTTGATGTGCCGACCGTTCGATGTCGTTGGAACGGCCGGGCAACAGTTCGGGATTGGGTGGACAGATGTCCTCGGTTAAAAGACAAAGCCAGCGCTACAAGAATAATTAGGCCGTTTCGGGGCTTGGATTATGTCTACAGTGGACGGAGGCTAACCACCGAAAGCTAGCATCCATGTGTTTGCTGGTGTGATCCACCACGCCATATTTTGTCTCGCAGATTTTGGTTTTTAAGCGTAAGAAAGTATTGAGAACTTGATCAGCTGCAATTGATCGAACGTGGTTGGGGCTGATCGACTGTTAGGTGGCCTTAACAGACTGCAGGATCCCTAATCCCTAATTAATACCTTATAATGCTGTGGCTTTGGATCGATTCCTGCTGATACCAAAGCTGCAGAATTAGAAGCTGGAAAGTGAATAGGGGTCCAGTCTAGCGTTGATGAAAAGAGTTGCAGTCGGACTTTGCGGGTTTGACGAACTGCAAAACTTGTTTGATTTGCAGTTCCCGTATTCCGACAGAAGGTTTCAAGAACTCGCGAGGATCATTGTCTATTTACTGACTTCTCATATCTGTCCAATCACGGATGTCGGTTTTACGAGAAGCTGGCATTTGTTCGTTTCATAGCAGGTACCCAAAAGAAGATTTGTTGCTAATTAATCTTCATTGATTCACAGAAGCCTCAAGAAAAGATCGACTGGATTCGATGAAAGTGCACTGCGTTGGAATTCTGATGATGATTATCGATAGATTACTTATTCTGTTTGACATTGTCATCGACTTGTGTCATGTTTTTGAATATGGTTGAATTTTATTGGAGGTTTGAATTTATTTCACAAGGGATTTGACAGATTCCATGCTGCTGATCTTTGGTTGTCTCCAAAGCATTCACTGTTTATTGCTGATGTTTGCATGCCGTAAGAAGATGCAATTTGTGATTATAACTGCATATTTCCAGGATCAATCACGGGTAGCATTGTTCTTTCAAAATCTCTCTGCGAAGCGTTAGTTTTGTTATTTCTCTAAAGTGGCAGGAAATAAGTGTCGATCCCAGTAGATCATCCTTAGATTTTCCAACAAAATTTAATTAACTGTTGATTTCTCTTGCAAACAAGTTTGGAAAATTGATCTGTGATTGTACATGGCTTGTGGACTTGAGAATGCATTGATGCATAGCGCAGGTATCGCAGCTGTATCCTACGTTTCATATATATCCTACCTTAGTATATCCTACATTATTTCGAAGAGCTTCGAAAGGAAGGTAAAGCGTACTGACGTGTTGTATGTTGTGTGAAACTACTTAAATACTACTATCATATTGTGATAAATTGTCTACTAATTGTTTATACCACAAAATATATCTCACGTAGTTGTGTTTTTACTGCCTTGTTAGAAACAGGAAAATATATGTCTGCTGATCAAGTATTAATTGTCAATTGCAATTAGGTCTAAAGTCAAGTTCGATGTATGAAAAAAATCTATGTGAAAAAATGTAATGATTTTGTACAGCTACAAATTTCAAATTATATATTATAATCATTGCACCAAACTGTATTCCTTTCCCTGCAACATGCAACATGCAACTGGGCCTCCAACAAGACAGAATTGTTGCTGTATTTTAACAAAATAAAATTGCATTATACCATGAATACAAATAATTGCAGGACAGAAAAAAAAATCGTTATCCCTTAGAAGAAAAAGAAGAGTTGTCTTCTTGTAGACTCAGGATAATTGCTCGTTAGCCACAAAGACAGAAGACAAGAAACAAAAAATCCAGCTGCAGCATTATAGATTTTTTTTGGGGCACTTAAAAGCTTGTGTGCCAATGTCAAAGTTCTATTTTTAGCTCTTTAAATGTGGTTCTTACCATTTTTTTCTCACATTTTATACATAATATGTATTAACATAACATTATATTATATGTTTTTATTTTTGTTATTTACACAATTGTTTTTACATTTTGATGACCTAGATCAAACTTATAAGAATAGCACTCACAAATAGGCAAGTCTTTATTCAAAAGATGTATTGGTGTGTGTATGCCAAAAATGTGCACATATCATGTGTCAAGCCGCCTTGTTCAGCGAATGACCATGGATTCGACCCTAGAGGTACACACCCTAGGAAATTAGATAGATAATGCATACATTACGTCATTATTGCATCAGATCCCCCCCCCCCTAAACCACCACAACACACATTACTCGACACTCATCACAACATGCGACCTTTATCGATAGATTAATTAAACATCATGTCCCGTGATGATCATGCCACCAGCTAAAGAATCCCTTATCACCACCGAACGACTCGACTATGTCAAATGTTACATCTTTATCACCGATTTATAAATACATTACTAGCTTGTTTGATGTGAAAGCATCGATTAGATTGAACGTAGTAACGAATTTATATGAGTAGGTAGTGTCCGTTAGAAAATCACGTAGTTCCATATCGCTATCGTCAACGTTCACACCAACGCAAATAACAGTACTAGCTTTCAGTGAGCACGTCCGCACATTCCGGCATTATACCTCTTGTCGCCAACCGCCGACAATTCGGCAGCGTAAAAGTGGGCCAAATTTCATTCTCTAATCAGGTATACAGTCATCGCGTGAAACGTGGAAGTGGTAGCCGGACACCGCAAACGGAGACGAACACCACGATCAGCTGACTAGTCCGTGCCAGCCAGGCCAGCGTAACGCGTGTCGCATCGTCGTCAGCAAGGTCGTTCGAGCCGTATTTCTGCCTCGTTGCGGGCAGGTTATTTCAATCCGTGCATCTCCGAGACGTGATCTAGCACTCGGGTGATCATGTCGACTGTCGAAGGCATCACCAATGTGCCCGTGATGGACGAATTCCGCAACGAAAACGGCGGCAGTTTCATTGAAGATTACGCGAATTTGTTTCACGAGGAGCGACTCGATGTGGTGACCGAATCATGTGAGTGTATCTTTGTTTAGTAGGTTCACTTGGTTAATTGGCTCTTTAATGCGCGCTTTTCGTGATTGCTGCTACCTGGCTTGTTTCGTTGTGCCTGTAATTAATTCACGTGTAATTTGATACCTTTTTTTGTGCTCTGACGTAATGAAGAGGAACGTCTTGTCTGCATCCAATCCTATCCCTGCTACGCGGTCATACGTCACCGTTTTCCTGGTGCATGTTATAATCATACGATCTATGATGTCATAGGACCCGCCCGTGGTTGTTCGGTAGCCACAGGGGCGGCGCTGTCTGTCTGTGACAAACCTTCCAAGTTCGAAGCAGGATACAAAAAAATGGCTTCTGTCAGATTAATGTGGTTGAGTCAGGTGTCAAATTCTAGTGAAACCAGTTAAATCACCTCTTTGTATCAGGACGGGGTGTCTATTTGCGGGTTATTATCATCCAAAACCCTATTTCAAAGTCGTGTTTTGTTAACACTCTTTTCAATGTGAGTTGGTTACGTTGAAACTAAATTGATTTTTGTAGCAAGGACGACCCATACTGTCATCGACTGGGTCGCACAAATTAATTGGAGCAATTAAAAAGATAACAGTGTTCGTGTTTGGTTTCTAGCTTTAAGTATGTGTTCACTAATTAACGGTAAAAAAATTGAGCCTGGCCGCTATAGCTGAACAGACGAAAACCAGTGTGAATTAAACACCCAACACCCATAACACCCAGCTCCCAAAAACCGCAGCAAAAAAGCACATACAAATAAAACTAAAAACCATTATTATTCGTCAACCCTCCGATATAGGGGTTGGGGCAAAGTGCCAAAACGTTCCCCAGTGTCCAAAATCCATGTGCCCTGACCGTAATCCAACTAGTATTCCAGCACCCAAAATTTACAAGATGTTTAATTCATCAACCCTTCGATATAGGGGTTAGGGCAAAGTGCCAAAACGTTCCCCTTGACCTACCCTACCACCCCCCAGTGTTTAAAATCCATGTGCCCTGACCGTAGTCCAACTAGTAGTCCGACACCCAAAATTTACAAGATGTTAAATTCATCAACCCTTCGTTTTAGGGGTTGGGCAAAGTGCCAAAACATTCCCCTTGACCTACCCTAACACCCTTCGGTGTCCAAAATCCATGTGCCCTGACCGTAGTCCAACTAGTAGTCCAGCACCCAAAATTTACAAGATGTTTAATTCATCAACCCTTCGATATAGGGGGTGGGGCAAATTTCCAAAACGTTCCCCTTGACCTACCCTAATACCCCCCAGTGTCCAAAATCCATGTGCCCTGACCGTAGTCCAACTAGTAGTCCAGCACCCTAAATTTACAAGACGTTTAATTCATCAACTCTTCGATATAGGGGTTGGGGCAAAGTGCCAAAACGTTCCCCTTGACCTACCCTAACACCCTCCGGTGTCCAAAATCCATGTGCCCTGACCGTAGTCCAACTAGTAGTCCAGCACCCAAAATTTACAAAAT
The DNA here is from genome assembly GCA_921293315.2 of Nemurella pictetii. NCBI lineage: Eukaryota > Metazoa > Arthropoda > Insecta > Plecoptera > Nemouridae > Nemurella > Nemurella pictetii. The sequence continues at coordinate 10,930,344 of OV121123.1, read as the reverse complement.
GTTTAATTCATCAACCCTTCGATATAGGGGGTGGGGCAAATTTCCAAAACGTTCCCCTTGACCTACCCTAATACCCCCCAGTGTCCAAAATCCATGTGCCCTGACCGTAGTCCAACTAGTAGTCCAGCACCCTAAATTTACAAGACGTTTAATTCATCAACTCTTCGATATAGGGGTTGGGGCAAAGTGCCAAAACGTTCCCCTTGACCTACCCTAACACCCTCCGGTGTCCAAAATCCATGTGCCCTGACCGTAGTCCAACTAGTAGTCCAGCACCCAAAATTTACAAAATGTTTAATTCATCAACCCTTCAATATAGGGGTTAGGGCAAAGTGCCAAAACGTTCCCCTTGACCTACCCTACCACCCCCAAGTGTTTAAAATCCATGTGCCCTGACCGTAGTCCAACTAGTAGTCCGACACCCAAAATTTACAAGATGTTAAATTCATCAACCCTTCGATATAGGGGTTGGGGCAAAGTGCCAAAACATTCCCCTTGACCTACCCTAACACCCTTCGGTGTCCAAAATCCATGTGCCCTGACCGTAGTCCAACTAGTAGTCCAGCACCCAAAATTTACAAGATGTTTAATTCATCAACCCTTCGATATAGGGGGTGGGGCAAATTTCCAAAACGTTCCCCTTGACCTACCCTAATACCCCCCAGTGTCCAAAATCCATGTGCCCTGACCGTAGTCCAACTAGTAGTCCAGCACCCTAAATTTACAAGACGTTTAATTCATCAACCCTTCGATATAGGGGTTGGGGCAAAGTGCCAAAACGTTCCCCTTGACCTACCCTAACACCCTCCGGTGTCCAAAATCCATGTGCCCTGACCGTAGTCCAACTAGTAGTCCAGCACCCAAAATTTACAAAATGTTTAATTCATCAACCCTTCGATATAGGGGTTAGGGCAAAGTGCCAAAACGTTCCCCTTGACCTACCCTAATACCCCCCAGTGTTTAAAATCCATGTGCCCTGACCGTAGTCCAACTAGTAGTCCGACACCCAAAATTTACAAGATGTTAAATTCATCAACCCTTCGATATAGGGGTTGGGGCAAAGTGCCAAAACATTCCCCTTGACCTACCCTAACACCCTTCGGTGTCCAAAATCCATGTGCCCTGACCGTAGTCCAACTAGTAGTCCAGCACCCAAAATTTACAAGATGTTTAATTCATCAACCCTTCGATATAGGGGGTGGGGCAAATTTCCAAAACGTTCCCCTTGACCTACCCTAACACCCTCCGGTGTCCAAAATCCATGTGCCCTGACCGTAGTCCAACTAGTAGTCCAGCACCCAAAATTTACAAAATGTTTAATTCATCAACCCTTCGATATAGGGGGTGGGGCAAATTTCCAAAACGTTCCCCTTGACCTACCCTAACACCCCCCATTGTCCAAAATCCATGTGCCCTGACCGTAGTCCAACTAGTAGTCCAGCACCCAAAATTTACAAGACGTTTAATTCATCAACCCTTCGATATAGGGGTTGGGGCAAAGTGCAAAAACGTTCCCCTTGACCTACCCTAACACCCCCCAGTGTCCAAAATCCATGTGCCCTGACCGTAGTCCAACTAGTAGTCCAGCACCCAAAATTTACAAGACGTTTAATTCATCAACCCTTCGATATAGGGGTTGGGGCAAAGTGCCAAAACGTTCCCCTTGATCTACCCTAACACCCCCCAGTGTCCAAAATCCATGTGCCCTGACCGTAGTCCAACTAGTAGTCCGACACCCAAAATTTACAAGACGTTTAATTCATCAACCCTTCGATATAGGGGTTGTGGCAAATTGCCAAAACGTTCCCTTTGATCTACCCTAACACCCCCCAGTGTCCAAAATCCATGTGCCCTGACCGTAGTCCACACTGTTGACACTGGGGGGTGTTAGGGTAGGTCAAGGGGAACGTTTTGGATTTTTGCCCCAATCCCTATATCGAAGGGTTGATGAATTAAACATCTTGTAAATTTTGGGTGCTGGACTACTAGTTGGACTACGGTCAGGGCACATGGATTTTGGACACTGGGGGGTGTTAGGGTAGGTCAAGGGGAACGTTTTGGCTTTTTGCCCTAACCCCTATATCGAAGGGTTGATGAATTAAACATCTTGTAAATTTTGGGTGCTGGACTACTAGTTGGACTACGGTCAGGGCACATGGATTTTGGACACTGGGGGGTGTTAGGGTAGATCAAGGGGAACGTTTTGGCACTTTGCCCCAACCCCTATATCGAAGGGTTGATGAATTAAACGTCTTGTAAATGTTGGGTGCTGGACTACTAGTTGGACTACGGTCAGGGCACATGGATTTTGGACACTGGGGGGTGTTAGGGTAGGTCAAGGGGAACGTTTTGGATTTTTACCCCAACTCCTATATCGAAGGGTTGATGAATTAAACATCTTGTAAATTTTGGGTGCTGGACTACTAGTTGGACTACGGTCAGGGCACATGGATTTTGGACACTGGGGGGTGGTAGGGTAGGTCAAGGGGAACGTTTTGGCTTTTTTCCCCAACCCCTATATCGAAGGGTTGATGAATTTAACGTCTTGTAGTTGTAAATATTGGGTGTCGGACTACTAGTTGGACTACGGTCAGGGCACATGGATTTTGGACACTGGGGGGTGTTAGGGTAGATCAAGGGGAACGTTTTGGCTTTTTGCCCCAACCCCTATATCGAAGGGTTGATGAATTAAACGGCTTGTAAATTTTGGGTGTCGGACTACTAGTTGGACTACGGTCAGGGCACATGGATTTTGAACACTGGGGGGTATTAGGGTAGGTCAAGGGGAACGTTTTGGCATTTTGCCCCAACCCCTATATCGAAGGGTTGATGAATTAAACGGCTTGTAAATTTTGGGTGTCGGACTACTAGTTGGACTACGGTCAGGGCACATGGATTTTGAACACTGGGGGGCATTAGGGTAGGTCAAGGGGAACGTTTTGGCATTTTGCCCCAACCCCTATATCGAAGGGTTGATGAATTAAACATCTTGTAAATTTTGGGTGCTGGACTACTAGTTGGACTACGGTCAGGGCACATGGATTTTGAACACTGTGGGGTGGTAGGGTAGGTCATGGGGAACGTTTTGGCACTTTGCCCCAACCCCTATATCGAAGGGTTGATGAATTAAACGTCTTGTAAATGTTGGGTGCTGGACAACTAGTTGGACTACGGTCAGGGCACATGGATTTTGGACACTGGGGGGTGTTAGGGTAGGTCAAGGGGAACGTTTTGGCACTTTGCCCCAACCCCTATATCGGAGGGTTGACGTATAATAATGGTTTTTAGTTTTATTTGTATGTGCTTTTTTGCTGCGGTTTTTGGGAGCTGGGTGTTATGGGTGTTGGGTGTCTAATTCACACTGGTCAGACGAAAATGGTTCATTCTAACATTAGTCAGCTGTGAGAGCTAGATGAAAAAGGTGCAAGGTAGAGATTTTGTAAAAAAAAAACCTCAAGTGCTCTGGATGGCTGGGTGGTAAATCTAGATACCTATTTCATGTCATAAATTGTTTGTTTGTTTTCTGCTCTTACGTTTTGTTGGGTTTGCCATGGTTTTGACAAGATATGACCACCTTAATCAATATGGAAGTCTTGAATAGGAATGAGAATAAGTACACTAAAATGTTGGTGGGTGAGGTCAAGAGAAATCTGAAAACATTTAAAGAGTATACCTATCATTCTCATAACGCTTGATTCGTTCTATCAACAGCATGTTCCCCACAACAATCATCATGGAAATCAAAATCCAAAGGAAAAAGGAAACGTTCTAGAGAAGAAAACGGTGTTTCTTCTTCAGCATCTGTACAACAGTTCCCACCATTGAAAATGGTAAGTCCTAAGACCACTCACAAATGGTTTGCTTTACAAGCATTGCTTTTAGCATTCCTTTGTTAATTGGAGACCTTTTTCAAATCAATTAACACCACTACTGACAGCAGTGATGTAATTTTTCATACTTACTATTCTGCAATTCTAGCCCCACATTCAATGAAGACGCTGTCTAATTTACTTTTGACCTATGAAGGTCAATCTGGTCTTCATCTGTTGTTATCAATCATGTGTAACTTTGCAATTTTTGTCTTATAGATGATCCTTCCAATAAATAGCCTGAGGTAGTAAAATCAGAATGGACTCCATTCCTTACCAGATATATAATGACAATTTTAAATACACTGTAAACCAAAGATTGTAGTATCTGTAAACAAACTACAAACGTTGAGACAAACATACATTACTAGATACTCTGCTTTAGCTCAACTGTTTTATTATGCAACCTGGCTTGTCACACCATTTTACTTTCGGCTTTTTATCTCTTGTGTCAACGAAATGTTACTCCCTGATTCATCGGCAATGCTGATTTCCTCTTCAGTTAAATTATTAATAGCTCTGATGTAGAGTCATCGGTAGGCTTAATCTACGCAGTTAAGAAGTTAATGGGACCCAATTTAAACAGCGCAATTTGTTAGAGCCTTCTTGGTTGTCATTGTGCAACGAAGTCGATTAGATATCGTTCGATACGCCTAGCGAAATGATGTTGGCTGCGGATTGGGTAAGTGGAACCACCTCCAAGACATAGCTGAAATTATCGTCATATGCAGGCCTACTGATAATCAGTTTCATATCTTTATTGCTTTACCTAGAAGTTTATAAAAGTTTTTCCTTACTTTTCAAACAATGGAAAAGTATAAAACATTTTTATCTGACAGATTTGTATTTTTATGGTTCCCTTGCTTTTTAAGTTTGCAATGCATATATTTCTCATTTGTTGATATAAGACAATTATTTTTCCAGTTTGGCTCGGAGCCAACCTATTTCATTACTTAACCTAAGTTGGCATGGGTAAGCATAGATTGAAGAGCATTTTGCCTTATCTATAATGTCTAAACTGCAAGGTAACAAGATAGCAGGGGGTTGCCCTACCCCTACCTGAAACTACATAAACTACATACAATTGATGAGAGGGATGACTCTAGTCATAAAACATAGCATGCTTAAATATTTCATTCTAGGCAGCTATTTTTTTATTTAACACACACATAGACTGGATATGCAACATCTAAACAACCCCTAATATGCAGAGATAGGCAATTTACTCACCTATACTTACCTGCCTATATATTTTGCCTATATATTTTGAAAAATTTGCATACTTTTTGTTGAAAACCACTGACCCGTCTCGCACTAAGTTTCTTGTCAAATCAAATTTCTGTAAATATCAAGAATACACCAAAATATAAGGCATTTCATTTTGTGCCCATGAATTATTAAATTTTGTTAAAAAAGTATGGTCTAGTATTGATCATTTCCCCATATCTTCGTCTTCATGTATATGGTACGACCACCTGGCACCTAACTGCTAAAGAATGACCGGTGTACTATTGATTTTGATGATACAGAATCCTACATGAGGTTAGCTAACCACACTCTAGCAATCTCTAGCCTACACATCTATAAATAACTATCTAGTACCATCCTCTGTTACCTGCTGGGTTGTATGAACTACTCCTAGTTGAACACTCAAATATTTATGGTGTAGAAAGCAACTGTTATATGCTCTTTCCACATGGCAATCAATGTTTCTTATCTGTTGATTAAATTTGAAGTTCAAGGCTTAAAATGAATAGCTTTAATCAATTCCAACTTATTACAAATTACGTACACAATACAGTAAACAATGCAATCATGACAACGTAATTGATAAGGCAGCTGCAGCTGTGTGGCCACCCGCCCACTTAATTTTTAGGTCAGGAGTTTGCAGCTTGGAAAACAATGAAAAAATGCAATTATCTAATCAACACCTTGTTCTATCTGTAGGGTTTTTTGTTATGTTTCAATGTAGTTAATTGTAGCCACTGACTTTGAGTTTCAAACCAGATTAATCTTGATTAAGTCCAAGTTATCAATTCGTGCATAATATCTAGGTCTTAGCTTCACACTGGGTCACAACCACAACCCACAAGTTTGGTCACCTTTGAACGTTGGTCAGATTGAGGACAGTAGAGGTTCTTAACAGTGGTAAACGTTTAGTGGACTTCTTTATCAATTGTGGCCTTGAACCTTTTTATGACTGTCTTGTAAATACAATAGAAAGGTTGTAATTTTGCCTTAACTGAACTGATAGTGTCCCCACCCTCAACACGTATTTATGTTATTTGTGTTTGAAATAATCATCATTGCTTGTGATGGAATCAGCAGCTAATGGTTGGTAATTAAGCTAAAAGTGATGAATGGCTGCTTCCTTTAAAAACAACTATTTACTTTAGAAATTTTACCATTCTTTTTCACTTATTTCTTTCTAAGGTTTATGGTTTCTTGGTAGAGCAGTCTTCCTAATCCCAGACATTGATTTAAAAAAAAAAGCGGTCTTATAAGCCGGGAAAAAAAGCCTTACACCGAAATGGTTCCATCAAACGATCATCGAACCCTGTCCCTTTTCGTCTGACTTCCGACCTATCAGCTCTCGAATGTGCTCGTGGTGTGATGCGGCGTAATCTTGCCGGGAGGTCGAAGGTCGGCAAGATTCTCATCGGGGGAACTTGTCGAATGGTGTCTCGCTGGCAATATCATTCAGTCGCGCGAGCTCGGTCACGTAGTCATGGCGTTTTCCAGCAACAACAACTCGGTGAACAACGGCAATCACTGCAAGGGGATCGTTAAGGAGACGGCCAATGGCAATATGCATTTGTCTGTAAGTCGGTTTCGGAATTTGTTGAAGGCGTCTACCAAGCATTCTTGGGACTACAATGGGGCTTTTTAAAGATTATTGTGTGGGTTGTACGGATGATACGTTACTTCATCTCGAACAGTCAAAGATTTAGATCTGTCAATAATTCGACGCAACACAACACGCAGAGCAGGCAAAACGAAAGTTAGGAATTCGTATCCCCTATTAGACACGTTATCCAGACGAGAAACATCGTTCCAACAACAACAGCTATTTACTTAAAAACATATCTTGTATTTTATGTCTGTAGGCTATTCATAATCATTTTCATCTTTAGAATGTTCAGAGGTTGAACGGTAGAGCAGGTAAACCACGATGAAGGTGAACGTTAATGCCTAGTATCCCCGTCCGCGCGTCCCCCACAGCCCCTAACGACCGAACGCCCGGCCCGCCGTGTTCCAGTCGATCTACGCGGTGGCGCCGTTCTCGGAGGACCCGAACGCGAACGCGGAACGCGAGCGCTGCGACTACACGCAGCGGATCACGTACAAGCAGGCCAAGGCGGGCAAGGCGGCGCGGCCCATCCGCGTCTACGCCGACGGCATCTACGACCTGTTCCACCAGGGACACGCCCGCCAGCTGATGCAGGCCAAGAACGTGTTCCCGAACGTCTACCTCATCGTCGGAGGTGAGCGTTCGTCTCGGCAGCTGTCTGCACTCGATTTACCGTCTGATTTACTGCATGGCTTCTGAACAAGTTGTCCCTTGTTGCTTGAAATTAGTATTATTATTATTGTTGTTGTTTAACGATGCGGTGTTTTGACAACTGGCCCTTTGGCACTGGTCTAATGGTGTCGGTGAATGAAAGGGTGATGAATGATGATGAACCTAACCTATGGCTAGAAGGGAGGAGGGGAAACCCGGTGGCGGTTTGTAGCCTACTCCTGTTGAAAAGCACCGAGGGGACCACCGGCTTAACGTCCCTTCCGAAGGACGGTACAACTCGAACAACAGGATTCCTCCGCTAATCCGTGCTGTCAAGAGGTTGACAAGCATGGTGAATGAAGTTGCCGTACTAACTTCAAACCCTCCAACCTCTCTCCCGAACAGAATTGATCATGTGCACGATGGTCACCCATCAAACACCTAACTCAGCACCTAACTCAGCAGCTTAACTTCAGTGATCTCACGAGAACCGGTGTTACCAATATGCCTAACCGTTCGGTTGCATCTTGCAAACTCACTATGTGCGGTTAGAAACTTCCCTTCTAACCGCTTCTACCCTCGCTGCCGGCAGTCTGCAGCGACGAGCTGACGCACAAGAAGAAGGGGCGGACGGTGATGACGGACGACGAACGCTACGAGGCGGTCCGGCACTGCCGCTACGTCGACGAGGTCGTCAAGGAGGCGCCCTGGGAGACCAACGACGAGTTCCTCAACCACCACAAGATCGACTTCGTCGCGCACGACGACTACCCGTACATGACCGAGGACGGCACCGACGTCTACGCGGTTCTCAAGGTACTTGCTCGCCGGTCTGGTCCGGGGGGGGGGGCGGTTTGTGTGATTCTAACCTAAATGCAAATACTCGTTGCATGTACGGTAGACATAGGTTGTTAGTATCGAAATGGCAATTCTAAAATTTGTATCCGTACTGGGATACGGAGACAAATATTGGAATTGAATTGGAATTGATATTTCGTTACCTACTAATAATCAGTTGGGGGCGGTCCCCCCGGTCAACGGGGGGACTCTTGTTACGGGGGCCCCCAGGCTGGTGGGATTCCCGAGGCGAGCGTTGCGTTGTGGCGTTCTGCAATCAGCACCTATGGTTGGAGTGTTTCGAGCCTGACTGTCGCTGCGTGTGCGGCGTTCAGTTCGACACTCGGGCCGTGAGGCTGGTGGAGTTTCTGAGGAATAAAGCTGCTTTTTGGCACTGCAAGCGCTGCGTTGTGGCGTTCTCCAATCGGAGCCCAAGTTTTAGTGTTTCGAGCTGTACGATCGCTACGTTTGCTGCGCGTGCACTGGGTTTTGCACCGGCTCCTCTAATCTTCTTATGCAGAGCCATCTCGATCAGATATGATCGCTCTTTTATCCGGCATTGGTTAGTTTTAATGAGTGCAGCTACGCGGTAAGTAGTGGACAATGCCAGCGTATCGCGCGACAGCGAGTGTAACACGTGCGTCCTCCCAACAGTCGAAGGGGATGTTTGTCGCGACGGAACGCACCGAGGGGGTGTCGACTTCGGACATCGTCGCGCGGATCGTTAAGGACTACGACATCTACGTGCGGAGGAACCTGGCGCGGGGCTACTCGGCCAAGGACCTCAACGTCTCGTTCCTCAACGTGAGTGCCTCTTGCAACGTTGCTCGGCCGTCAGCCGTTGGCAACGTGTCGTTTGACAACTTTCACGATGTTAGGCCGCGAAATGGTTAGGTCACTGTCCATTGGCTAGTTATGCCATTTTACCAACTCTGCGCCAAAGTGGGTATCATTTCCACGGTCTCACCATTCTTAATGGTTTTGTTTTTATTAAATCTTACTGGGAATCTTTTAAAAGCATCGACTAGGAACTAGGAAACTAGGAAACAGACCAGGTGACTGATTAGATACCAAATTGAAATGTGACTGAAGTGTGAGAGAATATTGAGCAATTTTTTTTTGACTAAATGCGCCTACAGCTGACTTGTTTTGAAATGTTTGCTTTGCGCTTTGTTTCATTTTTGCACGTGGTTTTCACCTTCCAACACGAAGTGGATTGAATTCCAATCCACACAGTTCATTTTCAGTCTCACCTAACCAAATTAGAAATTGGTTGGTAACATTTCACCGCTGCAAAGGAATCAATATGGGCAACATTTACACATGGAGTCGTGTCCAGCTGGTGGCACACAGGCCAGTACGAACACCAGCGCTCCCTGCGGCAAAGCATGCCCTGGCATTTAACGAACTGCGCCTCCTCCCCTGGGACTAACGCGGCGACTTTGTGCTGCGCAGGAGAAGAAGTTCCGGCTGCAGAACAAGATCGACGACCTCAAGGACAAGGGCAAGCGCGTGATGGAGAACATCGGCGAGAAGCGCGTCGACATGATCCAGAAGTGGGAGGAGAAGTCGCGCGACTTCATCGACGCCTTCCTGCTGCTGTTCGGACGCGAGGGCAGGCTGGTGAGGAACGCCGCTAGAGCACGCACATTCCAAACTAAATGCGTTTCCTGCGTCATTTTGGACTTGAATTCGTTGCTAATGAATAATCAACATGGCTAGATACTTACGAGCCACTGAAAGGAATCCCTGGCACTGTACGGATAAGAAAAGGTGGCAGAATTGACCCATTTCACCCTGAGAAACATGACGTCGGATACCCACTAGACGTACTACCAGTTTGAAAAAACAATTAATAATCTCTGCTAAATAACAAAGGAAGACAGGGAAATCACAACCCGAATTGCTCTGCCTGGCTTTAGCGAGTGGGTATCATGACGTCATTTTGATAGAATTTTGATTGAATGGAATAGGTGTATCGGCTTGTTATTGAGGGAACTAGCTGCATATTCAGTAGGAAACTGTAGTTGCAACGTGCAATGTGTAATACTTTCTGCCAAATTACACTTCGAATGCACCTTCCAAATTTCATCTTGATCGGGTCCTTACTTCTCGAGTTATTATTGATAAGGCGTAAATGTCCAAACTAAAATCGTTTTAACTTTTGAAAATCCAATTTCTTAGGAAAAGTCTACTCTATGTAAAAGACGAAGGGATGAGCAACGTTTTGCCTGCGTAGAGTCACATTTGGAGCGAGAGCAAGGGCCGGCTGATGCAGGCGCTGTCACCCCCGTCGTCTCCTCGGCGAGAAGGAAGCCCGTCGTCTTCGGCAGCCGACGACGACGACGACGACTACGACGACATGGACGAGACGGAAGAAGTCGTCAGGTGAGTCGGCCGCGTGATCGGGATCAACGCGTTGCTTGACCGCCTCTCGCGACGCTCTAAACTCAGGCTCGAGTCGCAAAGCCAAACAGTAAACGTACCTTACAAGCTGTAAACCTAGGAATGCACACGGGGTTGTACTTTTAAATAACCTGGCGCCCATAGTTGTCTCATCGAGCTACTTATGGAAACGGCCGAGAAATCGATGGCGATCCGATTTAGGTTTTGTTTTCAGGCCTCCCCCGAAGAAGACGGCCAGGCTGGAAATCTCGCACGGCTCGAAGGCGACCATCACCAACGGCGACCACGGCAACGGTCACCACGACAACGGTCACCGCTCGGATCCCGAGCTGGAAGTCGGCAACTAATCGGACGCGGAACGCGTAGACGTTAGCGCCTAGCGACCCGACGTGAATTCAATGCGATAAAAGACCAAGATTTGTGTAGCGTATGCCTGTCTGTCGTTGCCAATATTTCAAAATTGTTGTCCCCATAAAAAAAATGTAAGCCGCCAAGCGGTTTAGAATACGGGGCTTTGTGAAACCATAGATCATTTTGCCGAGCGTTTCATTCATCGTCTTTTTTAATTTTCTTGTTTCTGATATTCTTGTTTCTTGTGGATGGAAGGAGTTGAGTGGCCTTTCAATAATTCCAAGCCGCCTCGAATGATTTCCGTATAAAACGACAGCTGTTATTTTGAACAATTTTAATTTTACGTTGAGAATCTTTATTGCGTTGTGAAATCAATTTGTATGTCGATGGATTCGCATCGATGGATTCGCATCATCTATCTTAAGTCAAGTTGATTTGAAGAGACAAATACCTATATTTGTGTACGCAGCTTTACGTTCAATTGCTTTGCCTCGGACGAAAATGTTGATAGCTGTACTAGAAATATAAAACGAAATAGCCGGAGCACCCAGTTCAGCAATTACGAATTGGGAGCTTACATAAATTCACATTTTCCTTCTGTACCTACCTACCTACCTACCTACCTACCTACCTACCTACCTACCTACCTACCTACCTACCTACCTACCTACCTACCTACTACTGCAGTAAATCGATATGGCTTAAATTAATGTTATCGATAATAACCACAAAATGCCAATGCAATTTTTTTTATCTGCTAGAATTACTTAAGTTATTGCTAATTTATTGTTTGGTAGAATTATTTTGTAGATGTATTAAGAGCACAGGTAGAAAAGCAGGTGTTGAGAACTGTTGCATGACCGTTTCCTGTTTTCCGCCCGTTAGATTCCATTGTGTGGCGTTGTATCGTTTGTTATGTTTCACAGAGATGAATGTATTTGTATTTTAGTGATAGCAGTTATTGAAAATATACTTGATATTTATATACTAAGCCTATTAGTTAAGTCATAAATAATTTTTGAAAACAACATCACGTTTCTTGGTCCTTGTCATAACTTTCTAAGTTCCTCTCTAAATATATACTACCTTTAACTAGTAGTAACTCTAGTGATGTGTTCAAAGTGTTCTTCCATTTGATGATGGTGCCAATAAGTCAGTTGTCAGTTGATAAACGATGCCGATAATCTGTGGCTTACACTCATTTACAAATTTACTGGATGATGTTTTTGTAAGTCAGTTATTGAACTGATCTTTATAATTCTTAAATAGTCAAATTAGCTCCATTGCCACAGTTCATTGGAATGTCGTTTTAGTTGTAATTTATTATGATCAACTAGCAGCAGAGAGACCCGTGCCTCCGGCACTATGTGGTTACGCCTTTTACATTTTTTTATAATTTAAATTTAGCTCATTTATGGCGGCCTGTTTTTCCTTCCGGCAAATGCCCATAAGGAAAAGATATGCCCATAGGGCAAAATGCTGCAAAAATAAGAAAACAATAATATGCCCATAGGGAAAAACCTTATGCCCATATGGCCATAAGGCAAAACGATATGACCATAAAGCAAAACCTATGCCCATAAGGCAAAACGATATGCCCATAAGGCAAATTTGTTGTAAAATCGTTTTAATTGTAATTTATTATGATCAATTTTGGTATTTTCAAAATGAGGATGTGTGCGCATGCGCTTGTTGGATTATACGACTCTGGTTCACAATCGACTCTGCTTGTCTCGATATATTTGGCAACACTGCATGACAACAATTAAACATGGCGGCTTTGAGATCCGCCTACAATGGCTACAAGGGAAGTTGCATCATAAACAGGGATCAACATCTCGAAGTGTTTGTGCGTAAATAAAGCGTGTGTGTGAACCGTACGCGGTATCAGCGTATTCTATCTTTCACGCGCTTTCTGAATTTAGTATTTTTAAAGCGACTCGAGGTATAAATCCGGTGATATTGCGACTAATAATCGCATTTTTGGATGTTATCATGCTTGTTTTGTTTGTTGGGCCTGCCTCTGGCTAGGAGGGAGTCTACGAATTGATTTTTAGCTTTTAGTAAGTTTTTCCGAGAATTATTTGACCCAAGCAACCTACGAGATTTCGTCATTTTAGCGTGTTACCGTGACTCCGAAGTGTAAATGTCTAATATAAAGCTTTTCTCAGCCAGACATTGCCCTTGAGCATCATTTCCTGGATGCTAAAGACAAAAAGACATGCAGAGCACACACTATTACCTACCCAATTGCGCACAATTCACCTAGTAAACATGAAAATTAATTGCACTACATTTAATTGCCTCGTAAGATGCTCCTGTTCTTTGCAACCCCTAGACACCCCCAGATGTTACCGCTTCGGCTCTCCATCTCTTTGTCAATAATTACGTGTGTAGATGACATGGAGTAATTTGTTTCTCCATTTTAATCTCCTGCTAGGACCATGAAAGATTCATCTTCCAAGTCCCGACTATCGGATGAGGGAGTTAGAAAGAAAGAACCTTCTGTCTCTAAGATAGAGACCAAAGGTAAGTAGATTATGGATCTACCAAGGTTGCATGCCAAGCTAAATTGACGTCGGATTTTAGCCAGTGTTTGGTAGAACAGTTGCAACCCAAGTGCACAAAAAGCTTACAACTAAGACTGTGTTTCCTGAAGACATTTCATCGTTAAGGTTAAGGTACTAGCTACTACCTAAGCTTGCCTCTACCTACTTACGTCGAGACTTGGTGTTAACATGGTGATTCACTTTTTTTAGAGCTGTCAGAGCCAAAACTGAAGCCATCTCAATCTAAAGCAAAGATTGATGCGCTTGCTTCTGCAAAGATAAAATCTGTGAAGCGGAAATTAAAAATCAAGAAGGGAAAACCATCGGAAGCTGTTGAAAAGTTATCAATAATGAGAAAGAAAACAGTTGACAGCTCTTTTGTTGCAAAGGCATCGCCAAAGACAGAGTCGATTAAAAAGGAGCAGAATTCAGAGAAAGAGAAGCTTGCTGTGAACCAAAATGTCGCCACTAGCTGCAAGGACATTGAAGTTGATCTGCACGCGTTTGAAATCTGTAAAATTCCGGAGAAAAAACGGAGCTTAGGTAGAGTAGATGTTAAAAAGGAATCCACCAGGGTTTCTACGAAGAAAAGGTCAGCGGGTGTATTAGAAGCTGACGAAAAAAACAACCCGCAAAAAAGTGATAAGGAATTGACAAACACTCGTGAAAAACGAAATTCTTCGTGTGACGAGACAAGGAAAGGGTCGAGTACCAAATTTGCTAGTCTCGCCATTAATACTGATAGACGCAAGAGGTTATCTCTAAAGGAAGAAAAACTGTTGGTTGATGCAAGAAAATCTGTGAAGATGCTTAAATCGGAAGATCCTGCTGTTTCGAAAGAAGGTTCAGAAGTGCAAGTGGACAGTGGAGTGACAATTGTAGAAGACATTGTACCTTTAAAGAAATCGCGAGACAGGAAACAAAGTTTCAAGGCCCGAGAATTATCGATACAACATATTGCAAAGACAACACTACACGCTAATCAAACTAAAGACATTAACCCAGCTAAAGACACTCCCAGTGCCCACCTCAGTAAACACGTTCTGATTGAATCTCTTCCTGTTAAAATCAAAACCGAGCCCAAAGTTGCCGAAAATACTTCGGAGAAGAAAGAACCGGCAGTCCCTTTGCCCATGCTTAAATTTACGTATGAAAAGTCGATGGTCAACTCGGACTCGCCCACAAATGAGAAGCCATCGCCGGAATCTCTCCCCGACCTGGTCGACGCCGTGATATCGCCGATAAAACACGAACCGCCGCCAGATGAATCCTTGACCACACTGCCCACCCCGACGCCGGCAGAATTTTCCACCGACATCGAAAGCCAGCTCCTAGCGCTGGAAGATGGCTTTGCGACGGACGACGCCAAGCCTGCGCCGTCGACGAAGGGTGGAGCACCGCCGACTCCCGTCAAGACCGACACCCCCGAAGGATTCCAGCCGGGGGCGCGGATGGAAGCGCTCGAGATATCTACCAACAAATGGTAAGCAACGGGGCAGCCGTCCTCTGAGTTGGCCTAGCGTTAGATGCATTCTTTTTAAATAGGTACTAGAGGAATATGTATTTATAAAACACTTGGACCAATGCCAGCATCGGTGACAATGTGCTCAAACTTCTTTCTGAAGATGACTGTGACATCAGTCTTCTCGTTCTCAGTCAATTGATGAGGTACCTGTGCCTGCCAGTGCAGAAAGATTAGTAATTATTTGTTTGCATCCGTCCTTTTTCAAAATTCAATCTGCCACCGACTTTATTCAATGTTGAATTTCACAAATCAATCGGAAACAAATTGAGATATTACCTGGATCCTGGTGCTAGCTGTGCAAAATTAGTAGAGCTTTCCAAGAAGACCAATACTAATTTAGTTTTGGCGTACAAAACATACAAAATTTATCAATATGATAATACTTATCAACATCTGTGTCCTAAACTAACACCTTCCTTTTGCAAAGACGTCATCACACCCCGTCCACAACAAGTCTTCTTCTCAGTCCATAGCAGATCGGCAACAAGCATCGACCTCCTCGGCAAGCTCTCAATTCAAAGACAAAACAGTTCCACCTCCAGCAGCTAGTCTTGCCTTTAAACAGTCCTCTCTGGTTCGGCATTTTTAAGGCTCACCCACAATCAACGCTTGTGCTAGAATGACACAGAAGCACAACCCAGCACAACGTAGAAGCAAACGCAAGCTGTTGTCACCAGCCAGGCACCAAGGTCCATAAATCTCGCCGCCTTGCGTTTATCTCGTCGCCGTTACAAATCTAAAGACCTTGGATATAACAGCAAAGATGGCTGTGGCACACTCATTTTTCTTGATGTGTTGTGACACCTACAAATTTGGAGTACAAACTCAACCTGTCAGTTCCGACGTTCATCTGTGTACCGTTCTCAGTTGTGTGTTCATTGTGTTGGTTCATGTCAAATGTGGGCAGTTCCATGTGACTAACCGTGCTATAAATTCCCCGTGCGTTACGCTTGTGCTAATGTTGATTGCGGGCGAAGCTTCAGCCCGCCAAATAACCCGCTTACCGTGTCTGGCGTTCTCCGTCTGCCGACAGGTACAGCGTCAAGGTGGTCGAGGTGGACTGGACGGAGAACGAGGTGCTCATCCACTTCGAGAAGTGGTCGCAGCGGTTCGACGAGTGGATCCAGATGGACAGCTCGCGGCTCCGGCCTTGTGAGCCTCGCGAGACATCGTAAGTGTCCAGAACGCCGGTCCGTTTGATATTTGACACCCTCTCCGTGGAATGCCAGTCGATTTGGTGCGCAAACCACTGTAAAATGACGTTTTAAATGCGTTATGTGGCTTACCATAGACTCTTTAGCAATTTATAATGCTTATGGAGAAAACCAACAAATGACATTTGTTCAATTTACATTTTAAATCAATAAAAGCAGGTCCATGTTTTTGCGGCCCAAGCGGTTGTCAGCTTAACACTTACGTGGCTCATGACCCAGACAACAGAAGATTTAAAAAAATAAGGGACTGTTAAATGTGAGGTGCACCACCCAAAAACGGCACGCACCACCATTTAAAAAAATATCCTGACTTGTTTTCGAGGCGATTTGCACGGCGATAGCAGTCAATTATGTAATAGCATGCATGCGTCTAACAGCGCATGGAAGTATAGAATCTCAGGTCGGCGACGGTGATCGCGTGGGCGTCACATACTCGGATGCCGCGGGCCAGTCGCCCTAAAACCTTCCATCATTCTGAATCCGAAATTTGACAAAACTCATGTTTTGCCTGTTAACAATACTTTGGGACAACTGTCAAGTTGTGGTTGGGTGACATGGAGCAAAGATTTGAAGATTCAGCAGCTATCTTCTTCAGAGATCAGAGAATGAGAGGTCACTGCACAATCTAATCTCCAAAGAAGACACTTGCTTGAACTCAGAGACCTCCTTTACTGTTACCAAGTATAATTATGTGACTCAAAACAACGGAAATAAAATATTCATATTAATAATCAGGTTTGCCATTAGGGTTGCGTAGTAAAGGTATGCTTTGGAGAAATTAGAGATGAAAGATAAAATTGAAAGAAATTGAATGTTTAGGCCAACATTGCATTGCGGCAAGGCTTGCTACTTGTCTCGAATGATAAAATCAGATTTAAGGGTGACTGTGGTGTCAAAGCGATAGAAGACTTGGGATTGCCGATAGGTGCCTCGTTATTTGCGTACAATTGATTTCCACGTCAGGGTGGTCTTTCGTTGGTACCGAAAAATGCCAGCACCCAAAAATTAAAATTAAAATTTCTGTCTCAAAATTTGACTTCGATGTGTACTTGCTGTTTATGTCTTAATCCTTAATGTTGTGATTCATGATGCTTGACTGCCGTTTCAAATTAATAATAACAATATGTGGAAATTGGACTAACCACACGAAATTTACTGAACCATTTGCGCATGCGTTATTACATTTTAATATAGGTACCTGTTGAAAAGAAGAAATATTTAAATGTTTTTGTTATCACCTTGAACAAATTAATCATTCTCGTATGGTGTTTTTTTTTTAATACATTCATAACATACATTTGGTGTTTTTGTCAATTTCTATCAGCCATTACTCGAGTCATTACTCAAATTAGTCTTGCCAAGAAATTGATAAGCCACAATTTGTGCTAAGATTTTGCCCATAACATTAAATAATGTACACACTGCTCATTGCAATTTACTATTGGATAATAAAATCAATTACTTTTTCGGTGAATTAATCTGAAAACTAGCTAAAACTTACTGTCGAGTGTTGTAAGTTCTGCTAAAAAACATTTAAAACATTTAAAACGACACTAGAGTCAATTTGAATTCGGCAAAATTTGCCAGACTTTTATGTGTCAAAGCCAGATTATTTTTTTCTCATGTTTGACTCTATTTTAGTTTAATACCTTTGCCAAAAGTGAGGCAGATAAGATTTCACTTTGAAGATATCAGAACTGTAGTAGGTGAAGTGTGTCATTCTGATGTAACTAAGTAGTCTAGCCTATCTCTCTGGAGAGATCTGTACACATAAATATGTCGAACTAGACTAAATTGCAAGTATAGCACCAAATATCCAACTCGGAAACATTAACCTGTTA
This sequence comes from Nemurella pictetii, assembly GCA_921293315.2. Taxonomy (NCBI): domain Eukaryota; kingdom Metazoa; phylum Arthropoda; class Insecta; order Plecoptera; family Nemouridae; genus Nemurella; species Nemurella pictetii. The sequence continues at coordinate 10,912,250 of OV121123.1, read as the reverse complement.
ACTTTCAGTTCTCCACTCCTCAACTTTATTTCAAACCAGGGTTTGTTCCACAACAATTCGGTTTGTACTGTGAAACCTGACAGTGGTCTATATTGGGATCTTTTTCTTGACAGTAACGAGAAACTATACCATGTCGGTGAAACGGTGATGGCTACATGGATGAATTCGCAAAAATACCCAGCTAAAGTGAAAAAGATGTTAAACAATGGTAAGTCCAGTGGATTGCACAAGATTATGTGCTGCTTTTGTGCACAACTAGTTTGTCAATCTGCACTTGTCAGCTTTAACCTAAAAATGTTCTAAAAAGATACTGCTTATTCTTGGCTGCTATCCTAGTATTTTTTTCTGTAAGGTCAATTGCACGACAAATTACTGAAAAAAATGTGCACTGATTAGATTCAATTTATTTTTCCTCTTAAGAGGAGCTTCACGTCATTATCATGTTACTGAAAACTTTAAAAAAAATTATCTCGAGAATATATGCTACAAAATTGAGCACTGCATTAGACAGATACTTTTTTTACATAAGGCAGAAAATAACAAGTCATTTCTTTTCCTCTCATGTTCCAACAGTAGGTAGTACTATCTCTTTTCATCACTATTCCATTGTTTACACTTGTATTTTAAGCTGTTTTTTTTCTGTGTGCACCAATCAGACACCACTATCAACAATGAGTGATCATCTTCTGACTGAATGACTTTGTTACAGACTTTTTAGAAGTTCTTTTCTTTGATGGCTTCACAAAGACAATGAGAACTAATAAAATTGCTAAATGTGTGGGAAATGAAGGGGTAAGTGACAATCTTACTTATTCTATTGTTGCTGTTGAGTTTTAGTGGAAGGTAAAATAACCCTTTTTGTTTAGCTGGAGCCGATTCTTCCGCCGCCGCCACCGACTCTAATGTCGAAGCTGGAGAGGAGAGAATGCAAACGAAAGATACAGTCTGTCGCTGAACTGTTCCACATGAAAAAGAAGAAATACAAAACAAAGAAATCAGATGCAGGGATTGAAACCAAGTCGGATTTGAAAACGGAACTGGAAGAAAATTTATCAAAACAAAAGAACCAGAAATATACAGACTTGACGAACATCAGCGACAATGAAGGAGAGAAGACGTATATTGATCTGAACACGAGTTTTATTCACGATGACGGCATGCTGGACTTGTCTGAAACTAAAGGCGAAAACGATGCCACATTGCCAGCGGTACCGACAAAAAGGCCGTACAAACGGAAGAAGTATCCGACTGCAACGAACGACAACTCATCTCCTGAGAGTAGTACACCTAAAGAAGGCACATTTCCTTTCAAGGGTAGGCCTTGACTCATTGCTCACAGCATTGTTTGAAACGGGAAATTAGATTGTAACCGCACTAATTTGCATTGATTAACTTGCTTTTATCGTTGCAGGTCGTAAAAACAACGAAGCGATCGGCTCCGACTATGACAGCTGGGAACCGGAAGGCGAGGAAGCCTATGTTGTGGAAACTGCCGACGGTGAGCAAAAGCGTCCCGCATTCGCCATTTTCTGAGACACATACCATTAGCGACCGAGGATTGAGTCATCTTTTTACGATCTTTTCATGAATAAGATATACTAAGTAGTAGATTAACAACCAAAAGTAGCTGGTTGAGTAATTAATAACAAATCACCCAGTCATAATGGTGTATTGAGGGGCAATTGTCTGAAAATTTTGTAAAAGAGACCACTTATTTTCATATCACGGTAAACCCTTAACCCTAAACAAGCCTTATTTATGTAAAATATCTTCAGCCATATCAATATCAATGTCTTCAGCAGAAAATAAAGTCTCAGTCGAATATGGGCGTACCTAAAAGAAAAAAAGAAAAAAAGAAAAACTAATACCTAAGGGTGGCTGTATGGCTGTGTGTTGCTTGCAAGTTAGAACCGTTGTAGGGTTCCACAAGAGTCGACCAAATTGTAAACGGCGGTGTTATTGCCGCGTCGGCAGGCCTGCGCCGCTCGCTGGTGGTGAAGGATGAGCGGCTGCCGGCCGGCTGGGCGAAGCACACGATCCAGCGCCGCAGCGGCAACTCGGCGGGCAAGTGGGACGTGTTCCTCGTCAGCCCCGGCGGGCGGCGGTTCCGATCGCGCAAGGAGATGCAGGCATACTTCAGCGACGTCGGCGAGGAGTACCGTCCGGAGCTGTTTGACTTCACGCTCAGGTCGGTTCGCCTCTTGGCCTGTTCGCCTGCGTTCGTTTGGGTTTGTGTTTGTTTGGCCGTGCGTTTGTGTCTGTTTGCCTGCTCGTTTGTGTCTGTTTGGCCTCATGTTTGTGTCCGTTTGACTGCTCGTTCGTGAATTTGTCTGTTTTAACGACGGCGGTTTGGAAATGGGCTTCTTCTTAGGCTGTCTGTAATCCATTTAAAAGCCAAACAGCCCGGGCAATGTGACTAAAATACACCTTTTCAATTAATCAAAAGGACGTCTGATACCCACTCACTAGTGTCAGGTAAAGTGATTCGGGTTGTGTTGTGATTTCCCTGTCTTCCTTTGTTATTTAGCATACCTACTAGTTAAACTGGTAGTATATCCAGTGGGTATCCGACGTCATTTTGCTCTGAGTTGAATCTGATATTGATCAAAATATCTTGCCTAAGACTCCCTTCCATTCCTTTCATTCCCTTTCATTCTCAGTTCAATCCAACCATAACTTTCTAAAAACAAAAAACCCAAATCTATGAAAAATATCTTTGGTGGAAAGTAACCAGCTCGAATGTGGGTCGTCGCAAAGATATGCGTGTCGATAAGTCTGTCGGAAAAAAAGAAAGGAAAAATGAATACCTAATTTAGAATGAAATATGAATATGAGGAGAAAGGGTGGCTTTTGGGCAGTTTGTTTGTTTTGTTATAAGTTAGAACTGTTGCAGGGTTCCACCAGAATCAACTATATTATTTTTATTCTGTTCCTAAACTTTTCAGTTTTCACCATCCCTATGCAACCAGAGTGACAGGTTTAGACGGTTTAGCCGTGAAATAGTTGCATCAATACTTACGGCTAACTCTAATCATTATCGGCGACTAGTTGGTATAATCATAGGAAACGAGCGTTATGTGGTAAATGCATTCCAAACAAGAGTTCACGAACCATGTGGTCAAGTATTATTAGTAACAAAGTATCAATTCCCAAATTTACATCCATTTACATCTCCATAGAGCCAAACAACTCAAATAAACTTAAATCAATTCCACAGTTGGTTGTCCGTGTAGCAAAATGGATAAGTGCAGTGCCCCGGACAGGCAAAGACCCGGATCCGGATCCCGGCACGGATGTAAATAATGTAATTGATGTTTCGTTTCTAATAATAATTTTCTACCGAACATGCAACGAGTATTTGCGTTTAGAATGAAATTCACGCTAACATGGTGAATTCCTCCTTCTCCATCCTTCGTTCCCACCAAGCCGGCTAGCTTCGCCCCCCGTTAGCTCCCCGTCCCGAGACGCTAACGCCACCTCCGTTCCCGACCGCCGTCTAACCGGTCTTCGGGATTCGCGCGCTTGCCTCCGACAGGTGCAACATGCGGCGCAAGCGCGATAGCACCGTCTACGTAAAGCCCAACCTCAAGAAGCGAAGCAAGCACGTTAAACTGAGGTATCCGCTGCCGGGAGTCGAGCCACGCCCGTCGATTGCAACGCGCCTAGCCGTTTCCGACCCAAGCCGTGATCAGTTTGTTGATTGTTTGAACGCTTTGTAGACGCGTGCCTGGTTGCTGTCGGAGATGGTTATCTTGTGAAATCTGTTACCTTTCTCGGATTCTGCTGCCAAATTCTTCTCGTCGGTTTTGGAGGTGAAATCGGAATTTTAAAAAGCCTTCATTCGAAAGTAGGCTGACGGAGTGACATCTTGTTGACAACCGGCGCAACTGAAGGCAGACCGCAGTCTAAAAGCAAAGAAATTGATATTGAATCGATCACCTTAAAATGGGATTTCTGTGTTGAGCTTAGGGTAACTTATCGCATTCTTGGGTCGGAAACGATGACGGCTTCTTCTACCAGCTTCAGTCTCATTCTGCGTCACGAATCACGATCATGTCTGTTTTCTTTCTTCATCGTTTCTCGTTAAATACAGCTACGATGTATTATTTCATTGACATGCTTTTCCTCTCTCCTGATTCTCTTACTCTTTCACTTGCTCTTCAGCTTTCCACGTCTTTGGTAGGGTTAATCTTTCCACATCATCACATCAGTACCTTGTTGCATCATCAACTACAAATTGCTGTTCAAATCAACTTCTTCCTACTTGTATTTCGATCAAATTGTAGTTAGAATTTTCATCATTATTAATTTTAATTACAATTAATTAGTTCCAAATGACTCCCCCTCCCGCTATTACATCCAAACAAGTTATAATTTGATTTCAAACTTCTTTTTCTATCCACTGATACCAAACAAAGCAATTAACATAACCAAATTCAACCGTCATCACAGTCGTAGCCAATCGAATCCCGACCAATTGCCGAGTAACGCCCCACGACCCCTCCGTCTAAAACGTGCGGTCGTTCTCGCAGGAAACACAAGCCGACGTTGAAGCTGGCGAGCAGCATGGTCCTGGACGGCGGGGAAGACGACGCCACCGCCGCCGCGGGCGAGACGCCGCAACGCAAGTACAAGATCGTGAAGCAGAGCAAGGGGGACGCGGGGGCGGCGGTGCCGGGGGCCAACCAGGCGCTCGTCGCCCTGCCCTCCGTGGACGGGGTCGAGCTGGCGGAGGACGTGGCGGAAGGCACCGGTGAGTGCGCAATGTGTGGTTGAGGAACGAAGTGTCCTCTGCAAAATTGTGTTTGTGCCGGGATGACTTTGTATACGTTCCGCGGTTGGTTGTCCGCGTAGCGTTGATGGTATTGCTCCGTCCGGGCAATTGATCGGGCCGAACACGAACATATCGAAATAAGAACCTGTCAAAACGACGAAACGCGAAAGAAATCACATCTTTCTGACGCAGCACAGATCTTCTTCACTTGTTAACAAACTGTTCTCGTAGGGGTGTCCCCTGGGCCAGTTTCACCAAATTTTTTTCAACCCTCAGAGCTAAATCACAGAAAAAATTAATTTCACTGCTTGTGGTTGGCCTCAGCTATAGAATTAAACTTGACTTCCACTTAAAACCAGGGTTAATAAAATGGTTAAACTGGAACTAGATTTATATCATTTTCTACGACTTATTATTAGAAATACAATATCAATTCCAAATTTTTTAACCGTACCCGGATTTGAACCCCGAACTTCACCTGTCCGGGGCACTGCACTTTCCATTTTGCCAACCAACCGTGGATATTGAGTTTATCACACTAATCCTTTCCTAAGTATCAAGCCTGGAAACAAACTAATCGATAAGTAGAGTCACAACTCGGTGGTGTTATGATTTCGTAAATTTTGTTGTAAGATGGTTGGATTTCGGTGTTATGGCGGTGTTATAAAAAAATTGCAGGATTTCGCGTTTTTGCCGGATTTCCTACTTCTTCCTAAGACCACACATAAGTATTTTGTTGTCATTTACAAGAAATTGTGGCTCTTGAACCCAGCAGCGCTTGTCTGGGCATTAACTGCAGGTTAATGGGTAAATGGGCTGCCATTTCAAATCGAAGAAGGAGGGTGACCCTGTACAACTCCCACGGGTCGTACTAGCAGTTTGGAAAAAACAAGCTCTGCTCAATAACAAAGGAGGGAAATCATGACCTGATCTGCGCTACCTGGCTTTAGCGAGTGGGTGTCATGACGTCATTTTGATAGAATTTTGATCGAATGGAATAGGTGTATTAGAAGACCCTGTCACGTCGATAAGCGAACCCGGCCCGTCAAGCACGGATCCACCGGCTGGCAAACCCGTCCGTCTAACCGCCCCCTTTCTCCGGCCGCAGTCTTCATCGGCAACCTGCAAGTGCAGCTCGACCAGGCGGGCGCCTACGTCTGCCCGAGCGCCGCCTGCTCGAAGCACTTCCGCCGCGAGAACCTGCTGCAGATGCACATCAAGCATTACCACCCGGAGCTGAGCGCGTTTGTCGGCTCGACGCCCAACGTCGCAGACCTCGCGTACGCGCGAACGGTGAGTCACGTGCCGGGGGTGACGGGCAACGGACGCGGATGAAGCGTGTGTCGAGTAGGGAGGCCTTCGGTTAGTGAAACCGTAACCGGATAACCGTCCACGGTGTCTTGATATTATCCGGATAGTGAAAAACTGCTGGGCAGCCAAAAAGAAAAAAAACGAGATCGGAGAGCCAAGGCAGGGTGCATCCTATACGGCCTACGACCTACACAGACAGTGCAATGAAACAATCGGATCATTATTCCCACGTCCGCGAGGTTTTCCTACACGCGGCCGTGATGACTCACTGGACTCTGGTTAAGATGAAGACAGTTGAGGGGCAGTTACTGAGTGTAGAGGGGGTGGGGGGGGGGGGGATATGCAGCAGACGCTCCTGCTTGCTGCTGCCAGCCGCTCGGGAGGTGGAGAAGCCATCTCTGCCCCGTACTCTACATGTCAAAAACATCGTTACTTATTTTTTTTTACTATCCGGATAGTTAAAATTGTATCTGGATAATGCCGTAACCGTAACCGACTCTGTTAACCGGATGACCGCCGGCATCCCTGGGTGTCGAGGCACATCGGGCACTTCTACCCCAGAGGGTGGCATGCCTTGCATACCGCGAGCACCTTGGCGATGGTGTCAAGACGATGATGAAGGGACGCGATTACGTGCGATGAGTTGCTTCATCACCTCTTTTGCGCTGAGCTGTACGAGCAAATGTAGAGCGGTTTTAGATCACCGAAGTTAAGCAACATCGCGCTGAGTCAGTTGTTTGATGGGTTACCATCATGCACATGGTCAGTTCTGTTCGGGAGAGAGGTTGCAGGGTTTGAAGTTAGTACGACAACTTCACTCGCCTTGCGTATCAACCTCTCGACAGCACGGATTAGTGGAGGAATCCTGTTGTTCGAGTTGTACCGTCCTTCGGAAGGGACGTAAAGCCGGTGGTCCCCTCGGTGCTTTTCGACAGGAGTAGGCTACGTGCCGGCACCGGGTTTCACCTCCTCGCTTCTAGACTAGGTTAGGTTCATCATCACCCTCATCATCACCCTTACATTCACCGAAGCCATTAGACCAGTGCCAAAGGGCCAGTTGTCAAAACAGTGCGTCGTTAAGCACCAGTTATCATCATCAGAGCGGCTTTCGACGGCGGTTGGTCTGCGCAGGTGGGGGCGCCGGTGGAGGACATGGCGCTCGGCGGCGAGTACTTTGAGCGACTGCACCGCGTCGAGGTCGCCAAGAAGCAGCGGCTGTCGACGGCAGCGCTGTCCCCGCCTTCGGCCGACAAGAAGCCGGCCGACAAGAAGGTCAACAAGTCTGCGTAAGTTTCGCCCTGCGACGCGTTATGACCGCACTGCTCACAAGAGCGTGTGGGGGATTCCGAGTGTGAAACTCGGTCAGTTCTGCCGTTAGATGTTCAAAGAAACGCTAACATATCCCGGACGAGTCCCCAATTGACAGGACTAGGGCTTGTCAATAAGAACGCCTTTCGGTTATCAGTCACCAAATCTCTATTACTCGCACTCGAAAACAACCGTCTCTAAACTCTGCTCTGCTGCGACTGGCGTTGCCGCCTCAGGGCACGCACCTCTCCCTAGCGGCCACCTTCGGCCAGGGACACAGCCACGGTCGAAGGCAACCCAATCCCCGCAACACCCGGAAAGCGCCCAGCGATTACGGGGATGCTGGTGCCTACCCGTAAACCCTACACGAGCACCGTCAGGCAGCAGGTGGCAGCCTGCAGGCCTGACAGTTTGATAACTCCGTTCTTATATGGCCTAATGTTTTGTACAATGGTATGGCAGAGTGGTTCAGAGCCACGGAAAGGTGGTTGCTTAGTTGTCGGGTTTACTCTGGTTTCACAGACTTCAGGGGGGCGATTTTGTAAAAATTTCGTTTGAGAAGTCACTCGCCTTTTCTATGAGAGCGTTCATTTGTTCCATTAAAAACATTGACAATAATTGAGATCTCATAGAAAAGACGAGTGACTTCTCAAACGAAATTTTTACAAAATCGCCCCCCTGGTCCTAAAAAGGAGCTCGGTCGACCAAACAAGTTAGCACGTACAAAATGATTTTCAAATCTAGGATCTTTTATCGGTGTCTAGTTGAACATTCACTCTCGGGACTAACGTAATAAGGCCAACTGGCTGGTTTTACGGCGTTGCTAGTTGTAAATTGTTTTTGTGGATTCTTTTAACCTGGTGCTACAGAAGATAGCAACATAACGTGAAAGGTAATATTAAGTTGTGGGGCGCGTTCCGTTGTGGCAGCTTCATAAAAACACCCAAAACCAACAAATATTTAGAGATAGCATTAGGTTACCAACCAAATCGACACCATTTGGCCGAACTGTGCAAAGTTCGCTTGAGAAATATCACAAACATAACAACCCAAATTGAACACGGCGAGTTCCACAACGACGCAACGCGCGCGTGACCCACGTCTCTGCCCCCGCAGCGAGCCGACGCCGACGGAACCGGCATCGCCCGCCGACCGCCCACCGCCCGCCGCGCCCGCCGCCTTCCCCAAGCCGAAGCAGGCGACGTCGACGCCGCTGCGCGACCTGCTGCGCAAGGAGTCGGTGCCGCCGCTGGCGTCGCCGCGCGAGCAGCCCAAGGCGGGCGTTACCGCGGGCATCAAGACGTTGCTGCCCATCGTGCGGACCGCGCCCAAGCTGCCCGCCAAGAACATGGCTGGCGGGGACAACAGGTGGGTTGTTCTGCGATGCTTTCATTTCTCATCTCTCGGGGCCTGGACCTTCACGCAATGCGGGCCTTTACCAGCATTACTGCGCTGCTGGTGTTGCTACGCTGCTACGATTGTTGGCATTACCATGGGCCTAGCCTAATGCCAGCAAACACCGGTGTCACTGCTGTTGCTAGTGTTGCTACGCTGCTACGATTGTTGGCATTACTATGTGCCTTGCCTAATGCCAGCAAACACCGGTGTCACTGTTGTTGCTAGTGTTGCCACGCTGCTACGATTGTTGGCATTACTATGTGCTTTGCATAATGCCAGCAAACACCGGTGTCAGTGCTGTTGCTAGTGTTGCCACGCTGCTACGATTGTTGGCATAACTATGTGCCTTGCCTAATGCCAGCAAACACCGGTGTCACTGCTGTTGCTAGTGTTGCCACGCTGCTACGATTGTTGGCATTACTATGTGCCTTGCCTAATGCCAGCAAACACCGGTGTCACTGCTGTTGCTAGTGTTGCTACGCTGCTACGATTGTTGGCATTACTATGTGCCTTGCCTAATGCCAGCAAACACCGGTGTCACTGCTGTTGCTAGTGTTGCCACGCTGCTACGATTGTTGGCATTACTATGTGCCTTGCCTAATGCCAGCAAACACCGGTGTCACTGCTTTTGCTAGTGTTGCTCTGCTGCTAAGATTGTTGGCATTACTATGTGCTTTGCATAATGCCAGCAAACACCGGTGTCACTGCTGTTGCTAGTGTTGCTACGCTGCTACGATTGTAGGCATTACTATGTGCCTTGCCTAATGCCAGCAAACACCGGTGTCACTGCTTTTGCTAGTGTTGCTCTGCTGCTAAGATTGTTGGCATTACTATGTGCTTTGCATAATGCCAGCAAACACCGGTGTCACTGCTGTTGCTAGTGTTGCTACGCTGCTAAGATTGTAGGCATTACTATGTGCCTTGCCTAATGCCAGCAAAAACCGGTGTCACTGCTTTTGCTAGTGTTGCTCTGCTGCTAAGATTGTTGGCATTACTATGTGCTTTGCATAATGCCAGCAAACACCGGTGTCACTGCTGTTGCTAGTGTTGCTACGCTGCTAAGATTGTAGGCATTACTATGTGCCTTGCCTAATGCCAGCAAACACCGGTGTCACTGCTGTTGCTAGTGTTGCTACGCTGCTAAGATTGTAGGCATTACTATGTGCCTTGCCTAATGCCAGCAAACACCGGTGTCACTGCTGTTGCTAGTGTCGTTACGCTGCCAAGATTTTTGGCTTTCTGTGTGTGGTGCTTGTACCAGGTCCATCATCTACCGGGATGAAAGTTGGTACGTTATTATTGCCGATTCGTTCCGCCGCGGTAGAGTCGAGATGTATGCGTGCGTTGAATGTCCTGCCTGACTTGGGGGATGCTTGCAGCGACCTGTGGGTGAACTACCCTCCGAGTCCGAGCGACGTGAGCATCCCGAGCTTGGACGGCTCGTACCACAAGCAGAAGTCTCGCAAGCGTCGCCTCTCCGACGCCTACATGGACGGCATCAGGAAGCGGAAACACCGTCAGTACACAGACAGTTCACTTGCAGAGATTGGAGGTTGGCCTCCTCAGGTCACCCTCCTGGTTTGGCAACGTTGGAAACACCGGTTCTCGTGAGATCACCGAAGTTCAGCAACATCGCACTGAGTCGGGTGTTTGATGGGTTACGATTATGCACATGGTCAGTTCTGTTCGGGAGAGAGGTCGGAGGGTTTGAAGTTAGTACGACAACTTCACTCGCTTTGGTTATCAACCTCTCGACAGCACGAGTCAACAGTTGAGTTCTTACACTTGAGCTAAGATAACAAAGAAAGCAAGATGCAAGTGGGCAATCTGTAGGAAAGTTGAATTTCCAAAGGAAAAAGAAATTGCCAAGCTGAGGCTGGTATTTTGGAAAGCAGAGGTACTAGAATCCACCAGAAAAAATACATCGCTGGCAATATTTAGCTAGACGCAATCTGCTTTCTTGTGAACTTCTTCATATTAATTTCTTCTTCATATCCCCAAAGTGCAAATGTGCAAAATGTGCAAATTTCAACCTGTTAATATTAATGGATTGAAGAAATAAATGATAAAAAAAAAAAATCCCCAAAGCAAAGAAACGTGCAGACATTTAGTCTGCCGTCGAACCTTGCTAAGACATCGCCGCTTCTCTACAACTTTCAATGTCCAAGAAACATAGTCAGCATGTCGGCATGCGGACCCCAATTAAACTCTGAATCCTTCTCTACGGCACAGTGCCTGGCAAGCTGCGGCTGGAGGACGGCACGAGCGACGTCGCGTTCAGCCCGTCGAGCGAAGAGAGCTCGTTCCTGACGCCGACCGCCGCCCGGATCCAGCCGGGCTCGATGAAGAAGAAGAACCCGCTGCTGTCGGCTTCGCTGTCCCGTCCGCTGCCGGACTACGTCGGCATCGGTGAGTGCCGACTGCCGAGTGCCGAGTGCCGCCGTTGTTTACCTAAGACTCGTGTCTCTTCCTAATCTTAGCACCTTAGATCTTAGAAAAACTATTTGGCTGGGCCGTAGACACATAATATAACAGTCTTTGAGAAATGTCGGGTAAAATTTAAATTTGGTGAGCATTCAAGAACCCAGTTAATGGCCAAAATTACAATGTCTAGTTAAATATCTTTCTTCCAGTCAGGAAGAAAACAGAAGCAACCGATAGGTTCTCATCATGGAGATGAGTTTTTTTCCGGAACCACCCACTCACCTGGATATTGTTACACCGACCCTAAAGCTTTTCTGACCACTACTTGGTCTTGGCAATATTTCAAACGCAAATTTCTTTGCTCTACCAGTCCATAGCAACACCTGTGATTGATGCAAATGGGAAATAAATAACCCAGTAAACCTATGTGGAGGAGGGAGACTGATGATCAGAGCCAGGAGTTTCTCGTTTTCACGATAAACGCGACTTGTTAAAATATTGCCTTTTTCTTGCAGATGCTTAGGAATTAGGTACTTTAGGTCCTAAAACACCCATGAAATTTCTGCGAATTTTAAGTCGAGAATTTCCACTTTTTAACTGTTTCATGTAGATATCATAAATCTTTCCACTTCAATTCAATGCAAGTAGCAGGTTCTGAGAAATTGAAGCAGGTTCGAAGAAAACGGGTCTGCTGAGGTAATAATGCCAGATGCCAGGCCAGAGCATGATTTCCTCATTGTAGACACACGAAAGTTGAGGGGGGGAGGGGGTTAGCCCTCTCCAATCTCAAGGTTGAGCATGCTAGTTGAGGGTGGCAGTGCTGGCTTTGCTTGGCTGGAGGTCAGGCACTTCAAATTTTGATAGTGGTGTGTGGCTGAAGATGGGTGGAAACAGCAGCTTCAAGAGCACAAGAATTTAAAAAGGAAAGTTTTTGTAATATAAAAGTGGAATGGGCTAGGCACAACTCCTGTGAAAAACACCTAAGACGAAAGGCCACTTGCAGAAGAAAAAAACACTGGTTGCTGCTCCATCAACAAGGGGGTGGGGAAGTTTTATTATCAACGCGAAAACGCGAATTTTCCGATAATTCGGAAAATTGTTCAATTCTTGTTGTCTTCTTGTCAATATTTTGGTTCACTCTCAACTTTAATGGAGATAAAATATTGACAAAAACCTTTCTGAGGCATATTGTTCAATATCGCTCAGTAATATCATAAAATGGAAATTCACATTCAAACTTTACATAAACAAATAAAACGTTATTAATATCGGAAACGTATAGGTATCATACCTTTGTATGCATAGTTTTCCAAGCGGAACAGTAGGAAAAAGTTGAGAGAAGGAAACGTCGGGGACGTAAGCATCAAGCAGCGAGCCACGAGGGAGCGTCATTACGTCCTTCCGTCGGACACGACCAATCACGCCGCGTTTCACACATGCACCGGCCAGACTCGATTTTTAGCAGACAAAATGTAGGTCAGCGAAGCGTTCTGTCGATTAACACCTTTTGTTAAACAAAACACGAATTTTGCCTTTTATTTCCAACACAAACTCCTGGCACTGCTGATGATATACAGGGTGTAAACATTTGGCCTTCTTTGGAGTTAAGCCATGTTATGTATTGGATACTATATTTCACACTGAGAAATTGGCAATGGCAATGCGGATGCCCAACCACAAGCATAACTTCAATCGTTTCTATGAGTTAGGACTCAGCTCTGAGTTTAAAAAAGAATGTTAAAACTGGGCAGTAGTGCAGAAAGAAGTCCGGCTTCCCCTACGCTGCCGGCGCCGGGTGGGTGGCAGTGTTGACGCCTGCGTCGGGTTGCAGGAATCCCCGAGCTTGCGGCGAACAGCGCGGGCCTGGCTTCGTCTGCCGCCGCCGCCGCCGCCGCCGCCGCCGCCTCCAGCCCGATGGAGCCGATGACCGAGGAGCAGCTGAACAAGCGCGACATCATCAACTGCACGTGCGGGGTCATGGAGGAGGACGGCCTCATGATTCAGGTGGGCCAACGATTAGTTTATTTGAGGTGTTGGGCTCAATGGAGATGGAGATAGTAACATGACTATGAATGAACATAGAAGATGCTGGATGGATGTTAAGTTTATTTGAGCTTTTGGGCTCCATGGAGGTAGAAACAGGACTAAAGAAGATGCTGAAAGGATTTTAAGTTTGATTATTTGCAACGAAATATCAATTCCAAAATTTGTATGCATGCCGTGACTTGAACCGGGGTCTTTGCCTGTTCGGGGCACTGCACCTATCCATTATGCTACACGGACAACCAACTGTGGAACTGTTATTAAGGTTATTTGAGTTTTTGGGCTCCATGGAGATAGAAACAGGGCTGTGAATGATCTATGAACTATGAATTAACTAGCCCGGGTTTGCACGTTTGCGTGGTGGAACGCGCTTAACGGTAGCATGGTGGTCGGTTGCAGTGCGACCTGTGCCTGTGCTGGCAGCACGGCTACTGCAACAACATCGAGCGCGAGAACGAGGTGCCCGACAAGTACGTGTGCTACATCTGCCGCCACCCGGCCAGGGAGCGGATGTCCACGCACTACCTGCACGACCAGGACTGGCTCAACGAAGGTACGAACGCTCACACGTCGATCCTCGTGCCTTGCGCAACACCGGTCGAAAGCGGTGGACTCGTGCTTACTGAGTGTGTGAACTCTTTGTAATAGACCCATTCCACTCGGAGAAAAATGATGTCAGTTACCTTGACGTACAACCAGTTTGATTTTAATTAGCGCTGCTAAAAAACAACTGAAGATAGAGAAATTACATCCCGAATTGCTCTGCCCGGCTTTAGCGAGTGGGTATCATGATGCCATTTTGATTGAATGGAATAGGTGTATTGGTCTGGACTCTGGAGTGTTTTTGGTTGCTCATTTTTCCTGCTTAGCTAACCCACCAATACACTCACTTTGTCTGTTTCTAAGAGTTAATTCAAGTTGGGTTGACAAGTAACTCAAACTCAGAGCGAAATTCAATGTCAGAGCCTTGTGAGTAAATCGCGGATTTCAAATAACTTCAAGCAACATGGCGGTGGATGAATCTGATTGGTTCCCCACCACTTGACTTAACTTAAAAGTTAGACATGGTCAAACATTATGTTTAAGTCATGTCTAAGTTAAGTCCTTATGTTTGTTGTAGACAGTCTAGTGGAGATCCATATGTCAAACTTTTAAGTTACTGCTTATTTTAAGTTATGTCTATTGCTAAGTTGATTGTGAACCAGCCTTTAGTCTGCAGAATTGGGTTAAATTTGGGTTTAGTTTCGAAATGAAGCTTAGGAAACAATTGGAAATTAAAAAGGTTACTAAATGAGGCCCTGGTGAAAGCTCCCACCAGTGAAACAAATTTCTCAACATAAAACAGCACAGGAACCAAAAGTGTAAACGAGAGCAGAAATCGGCCCCGGATCCTGCCGAACGAGCAGCGTAGGAAGCCGGTGACGGCGGGTGGTGCCGACACCGGCTGACGGCCACCGCCGACTGCTTGCAGGCGTCCTGCCGTCGCTGAGCGAGCGGACGCGCAACGACCCGGTGGTGGCCAATCGCACGGAGCTGCTGCGCAAGTCCCACAGCCTCGCCGCCGGGCTGCTGCAGCTGCAGACCGCCATCAAGAGTCTGCGCGTCAAGGTCAACGTGGCCAAGTACGTCGCTGCCGACGCCACGCCGCTTTCGCTGACTAATTTAGGGGGCGGTGTTTGTTACTGTGGAGATGGCGATTGGTTTGCTGCATGGAAGCTGTGGCTATACTTGCGCCGGGTTGTTTGGGGCGCAGCGATCACAGTATAAAGCCAAACAGTAAACCTATCTTAGCATTAATCTAGGATTGAAACAGGTCTTTGATGACCCTAAGGGTATACAATGATTTCTATGGGGTTTTAAAGGGTTGATCTGATTATCTATTTTAATTTTATTCCAATTGACCCCAACATGAACCCAGAGCTGAAATACTTGTTAAATCGGAAGAAAAGGAACAGTTCTAAGTTCGATTCTCTATCAATAATTTTGCTTGTGATGACATTAGCTAAGAACGAAAGATGGAAGATTGATAGAAAACCTTGCCCAACAACATTTCTTCCATAATATAGTACGTAGCTATAATGCTTATTTATATTCATAGTGTTTTTGTTTGTTTTTTCCTAGCACTCCCGACCATCCGAAACTTTATCTCTGGGCCAAGCCGTGGGAGAAGTGTGTTGACGCGAAGATGGAACAACCGTGCATCGAGCCGAACTTGCTGACGCACGGCGACCCCCTGATGTCGGTGAAGGACGAAGCCGAGCTCGATCCGCAGAAGCCGGCAGCGGTCAACGGTCAGTTTGTGCCCGACCTCGTCGGGGAAACGCAATCGGCAGCCGCCAGCTCGGCCGCCAGCTCGGCCGGAAGCGCCACTGAGAAAGAGATGCCAAAAATGCCCGACGGGCAAATGTCTGCGCTAGATGTCAAAGAAGAGGTCGAAGATGCTGGCAACGGAGCCAACCAATGCAAAACTGAGCCGGAATCGGCGAACGCAATCGACGCGGCGGAGACGAAGCCGAATTTCGACGGCGTCGCGGATCCGGACGTGCGAAGCGGCGATTCCGACGAGAAGACCGCCGAATTTGTTCCTACCAATGTCGACGCGGCGATGGACATTGGCGATAGTAAAGAAGCGACGCGATCGGACCAGATCGAGATGCCGAACTCGACCGTTTCGCAAGAGACGAAACAGGCGGTCGCGGACGAGGGGAAAGAGTCGTTGGACGGCGTCGTGCCGCAGACGCACCTGACGAGCACTCCGCTGATGGATGGCGTTGCGTCGACCAGCTCACAAGTACCGCTCATCGAGTCCAGCCTGCAGTCTAAGCATTTCAACGCGGACAAATCTTGTAAGTCTAGACGTCGACCACCGAGTAATTGCCACTAGTCGAGCGTAGTTATATGGTCAACCTTTGTCATTGATGTGATTATAGCGTGCTGATAGCAGAATATAAACCAAACAATAAAAATGTTCGTGAAGGTTAAACGTGCTGAGAAACGTTTGTTTGCGATTGAAAATGGTATCGGAGAATGAATGTTCATTGATTATCAATCGTTGTCATTTGAGTTCTTCTATGAAAGGTGACAAAACAAGAAGCCATATTTTATTTCATCCATCATTGCTTGTTTCTGGGCTAAGGATACGCTATCACATATTTCCAGCAACAGATACGTTACCCGTTTGCCGTGACAGATTCATTAATCATAGCCCATTTCGAGTGACGGATGCACAAATCGCAACCGGTTTCCGGCGACGGATAAGTTATCATGCCCCGTTTCCAGTGACGGATGCACAAATCGCAACCGGTTTCCGGCGACGGATAAGTTATCATGCCCCGTTTCCAGTGACGGATGCACAAATCGCAACCGGTTTCCGGCGACGGATAAGTTACCATGCCCCGTTTCCAGTGACGGATGCACAAATCGCAACCGGTTTCCGGCGACGGATAAGTTACCATGCCCCGTTTCCAGTGACAGACATGGACACGAACCTGCTGCTGCAAGCTCTGACGCACGGCAACCAGGAGCCGGTCTTGACCAACGGCACCGATCTTAGCAACGGTCACCTCGATGCCAGCCACCTGCTCAACTTCCCCATCTCGAACATGGAGCTGCTGCGCTTTGCAAACAGCATCGCCGACAACATCAAGGCAGCTGGTGAGATTGCTCGCAACGATGTTCACAGTTTTTGTTCACACAAACAGTCTTGCTATGTCTTATTAGCTACAAGTAACAATGTGTTAATAGGAATGGGAGTTTTTAGACTAAAAGACAGTAAAACAAACAAACTCTTGGCTCTCACTGCAAGAAAAATAAAAATCCCGTAATCTTCAAAATATCAGATATCTCGCAGTCAACGTATATTTTTCATGTATGTAATGTGGCCATATGTACGTGGCTTTGTTATTGTAGATGTATGACTATGTTTAAAGGTTTTATCAGTCTAAATTGGGGCACCTGCTTGCAAACAGCAAAATGGATTCAACCTTGTAACCATGTTTAACTAAGAGTAATCCTATTTTCTATTACTATTTTCTATTACTATTTTCTATTACTATTTGCTCGCAGCTGTGTGTAGTCAAGTTGTCGGTTTGTAAATCAAGCCGGGCAGAGAGGAACAACTGTGTTCAACCGACAGTAACATCGTTTGACCGTTTCCTTGCAGCTGTCGGTAATCTTTCCCACCCGAGTGCACCAGAGCCGGAGAAGCCGATCGATCCGCGCGAATGCCGTCTGCTGCTTCTGGACCACATCGAGCTCAAGCAGCGGGAGGTGAAGCACCAGCTGGAGATCCTGGAGGATCAGCTAGCAGGTTGGTTCCGAGGACCGTCGTTTTAAGCCTTCTAGTTCTAGCAGAGTGCCGGAATGCCCTGTTACCTGTTTACGCCATTACTTCCTTATTAATCTTAGCCGGTTAGTTTTCAGAAAAGCTGATTGGGTACCTGGGTTATTGAATGCTTTGTGAACGTCGGTAAAAGCTTGAATTTGGGGATTAGCATTTTACTTTTTGACTGGGTTAACAATTACCAAGATGTCTCCTTATCCATAACCTCTCTTGAACAATTTCTTCAACATTTATTCTGTTATTTTTTTTGTATTCTTTACAATACCCTTATATATGAACTCTCTACATTTCAATGGGAAAATAAATAAACCTACGTTAAACTTGGTCCACAAAACTCAAATTCACAGATGAACCCAACTATTGCATGCTTTTATTCCTGGGCGATATCATTTCTCTGCTACTCACTTTTGTTGCCTTGCATTTTATCGGTTTGAGTGTTATTGTAAAGAGTTTAGTGTAAAGTGAAGTGCTTAAAAATCTCGTGACTGTGCAGTTCTCGAAGCGGAAGATCCGGAGCCGCCCGGCGAGGAGACCCTCGAGTTCTTCCCGCAGACCAAGCAGACGGTCAAGATGCTGCTCCGCGATCTCAACACGCTGAAGAAGATCTCCGAAATCAACTGACACAATCGCGTCGAAAGTCGAAGGACGCGGGGCTGAACGCTGGCCGGAATTTCCATGTTCGTCCATGTGTCGGCGAATTTTACACTTATCTTGCGGCGGTGTTTGCGAATGCGCGTGCGAATGTACGGTGTTTTTTATTGGTTTGAACGGTTTTTGGCTAGGGGGGGGGGGGGGGGATTCGGATAGAGATGTGTAAATTTTAAGAAATTAGGTAGCTTCCCTAATCTAATTTAATACCTGCAATTTGGTTTTTTTGTTTTTTGTTTGTAGTGAATGAGAGTGTTACGCTTTTCGATTGTATTTCAAACAGTGGATTTATGTTGGTTTCGTGGCCGTTATCTATTTGCTGTCTGGTGTAGTTCTACCAAATTGAAATTATTTCTTAATTTATCGTTAAATACTGGATGTAGCAAGGTAAAACTGTCACAGGATCGATATTGTATGTATGGATTACTCTGGTGTGAAAGTGTTTCGTTCATTTCTCGTTAAATTGTAAGAATGATGATTCTGGGAAGAAGTGATCAGATCAGTGATATAGGTGCAAGATATTGTACCATACTAATTAATAACGTAAATATTTGTAAGATTTGCTGTTCTATGTACCTGTACAATTAAAAATAAACCTGTAAATATTCTAACTAGAACTGATTTGTCATGCGGCATGCCATGTGTAAAGCTATGAATGTCTACCACAATGATTATATTGAAACATAATATTTAATTGCCTTGGATGGAACCCTGCAATACAACTACAAGCAATCACGGATTTAATCTAACCTAGTTCCAAAGTGGTTTTTAAAATTATGAAACGGGGTAGACCGTGGATTAGTATTCAGAATAAGAATTTCTGGGGTGGTTGTCTGACGAGCCATGCGAAATATGTCCTGTAATTTAACCATTTAATTTGGGTGCTTACCTTTTACATTGGGGTCAACTAGTAGTACTAAAACTTACTCTGCTCTATCAAAACCAACCACTTAACCCCCATGTGAACATTAAGTTATTTATCTCGTTTGGTTACAGCAACATTTGACAAAGTTAGGTTACAAGTATTGTTAAATCATGACTGAAAGATCTGGCATATCAGCCATTAAACAGTGGTAGTTTGAGAGAAGCCCAGTACAGCTGTGTTCGTCAAGAGTTGAGCTAAGGGTGAGCAGCAAAGCATGAAGCTAGGACAGGTGTAGCAGCAGGCAGGGCAGGTAGCGGCTGGCGTGGGAGGTGGGGGGGATTTGATCGCACGGTGATAGCCGGGTCTGATGCAGACGGACTCAGTTGCAAGCATCAAGCCAGGAGAGAGGACGGATGTGGGCTGTAGACAACGTGCTGCGAGACATTTTCAAATTGTTTCTTTTTGTAGAGCTGGGACATTTGACTGTGTGATATATCACGTGGTATCTTGCAGAGCTCTTTTTTAAATAATAACGTCACATTTTTTAAATTTTGTCGTTACTTTTTTTATCTCGTGTGGTGAGAAGTGTGGTGGTTTTCTAGTGCTGCACTTTCTGACCGTCGCATTGGATTACTAATTCATATAAATTGGTGAGTTCAGCAAATAATAAGAAGAAGTACCCACCTAATTATAAGTAAATTACTTACAGCTAAAACTTGTTGCATTTTATAATTGGACAAAGATGTCGCTAAAATAGTTTGTGTCAGTTTATAAATTTTCTTCGCGAACCTAACATACTTTTTTTTGTGTATGTCTGATGATTTAATAAATTTCATACCATTGCCGGCTCATACGCGATAGGCTTATAATTTTAAACGTCAGGGTGTCATTTAAAAACTACCCCTTTGTGTTTCAAGTACCTAATAGCGATTCACATGATCTCAAATTGAGACGTTCATAACAGCCTGAATTCATCTGAAATTAAGGGGAGGGTTAACAGCACTTCCGTGACGACAAATTGTTTACCTTCAGCAAACTTCCTAGCGCCTTCACTTCGGGAACCCTCTTTCTAAGAAAATCAAGTCACGCACCCGTGTTTCACCTGTCAGTTGTGTCCTCGTTCCAACGAAACTTTAGCAGAGGGGCGCATTGATAGCTACGCATTTGATATCAGGGGTTTTATTTGATGTTGTCAAGGGATTGTTTATGAGTGGCAGTGCCTGATAGGGCTTCGTGAAAGATCCGTGTTAAGGAAAATAAGTAATTTTCCTGGTTTCACGGTGTCTTCAATTTAAAATACACCGTAGTCACCTTTTTATGGCCATAGCAATTACATCTCTTATTGGGTGTGCGCACGCACTCAGACTAAAATACCGTGAAGTTAGTTCAAGTTCAAAATTATAAACCAAGAGGTTTGTAATTTGCAGCGATGGTATAACAGCCCTGACATTTTTGCAGAACCTACCCTAATTGACACCATGTGAGCTAGCTGTGATGTTATTTAAAACAGGGATCTAATTAAAAACGTGCGAATCTAGCTCAAATCGAAATCGTACGTAAGCAATACACCTTAATTCTCACCTGAAATTTGCTTGCAAATCTTCTCCAGACAAGATAATCCAGTTCATTTGATGTCAGCAAAGCGACCATGTGAATTGATACACGCGTGCCACACAAGATAAATTCAACGACGTCCCAAAAGAAGTACACTTTCGCCTGAAAGTCGCACGCAGATGCCCCACCGTATCACAAGGATGCTAACCGGATCGACCTTGTCTCTGGTTTTGTCTAACAATGGCTAGACATTTAGCCCGTGGGAAAGACAAGTAGTGGGAGGATAGGAACGTATTATTTTAATCGCGTAAAGAAAGCTATATGGGATCATGTGCGTGTTCAGATCAGCATCCCATGTAAATGGCATGCTGATTCAGTTTACTCTGATTGTATTGTGAATTAATTTTCTCTTATCAAACAGCGGTAGATCACACGTGGCGTATTGATAGTGGGATCTGTGTCAAGATAATATGGTGTCAGTGCATTTAATTGTCTCGCTCGGGTCTTCTCAAATGTGTTTCCATGTTCCACTGATATTTCCTTTCAATTTCTTGGGCTGAATTTTATTATCGCTGAATACAGAAACAGGGGAATATAGAAACACTGTCTGGGATAATCGTTTCTCGTGTCAAAAACATTGTTTACACCTTCTTTGACAAACAGCATCAATTACATTGCGGATGATAGTAAACGAAGAGTGTTGACTATATTGTCTTGAATTGTTCACGCTCTCCTCTTGTGTCGTGGTTGACCGATCAGATAACCACCTTCTGGATGCATACATGCAGCCTGGAAAGTATGTAAATTTCAAATGCAATGTCTGTCTGTAAATGAACAGTCTTTCATAACGAAATTATTACCACTCACGCTGCTAAATGATTGGGCCAGTTCTATATTTTTGACATTCTAATTTATACAATAGATGGGAGATCTTGTCTAAAATGATTCATACTATATATTGAGGGAGGTTCCCCGTACCCTGGTTATATAAAAATATCCATCGTAGCTCAGAAAGTGTTTACAAATTCAATTCACCGATACTAAGTTTTCCAAATAACTTCACCCCTCTAAGACTTCACCGCAACCTCGTACCTCTTCTAGGAAGTATGAACTGAGAAACACGTAAAACATTATCGAGACTCGTGCCATACCGTTGCGGTAGCCAATATCATCTGAAAAAAAACACATCAAAACCCCAGTCACAAAATTAACAAAAACAAAAAAAAACAAGTACACCATTTGACACAGATTCTATACCACCCCCTTATCTCTCAACACACTAACCTCGACATCTTATCACCACCAGTTCGCACAGAACAAACGCCTCCGCTATGGCCAGGTCATCGGTAAAAAGGGGCAAATTGAAGTGAGCAGCTATGATAGACTATAGTCGACGCAATTACATATGCATGCATTTCAAGCGGCAAAGATGGTTCGACGCGGTCTCGGCTGACCAGCCAAGCGTGGATGCTTATAACGGGCCCGAATTGCTACTTCCTTCACGAGGAAGTGCCAGCACGCGTCGCTCAGACGATGAGCTATAATTCTATAAAGGAGACGGCCGCTGAGGCGTTTGAGTTATAACTCTTGCACTGTGAGCGTCGTGGCTGTAGTTTTTTGTATCAGCAAATTGCAGCTTGTTTAAAAAGAAGGAATGCAATCCGAGAAATGCTGCGCTGATAGACTCATCTTCTCCAAATCCCAGCACGTTAGTTTTCTAAACAAACTGTTGAACTGGGTAATGAATCTCGAGTTTAGGTCCTTGATAAAGCAGGCAGCAGCACAGCTTCGCGAAACGTCGGGAATAGTTTGAGTTTGGGACTCAGCATTCAATATACCTAGTTACATCGTTTTTTGAAAAGAAAATGCTGCGCAGATATTACGCATTTTGTGAGCGGCTGTTCACGTTTAACCTAACGTGGGTTAACGTCCGGTTAGCAAGTAAACAAGAAGCGAATTTAGGTAATGCACTCCGAGGAATGCTGAGGTGATATACAAATTGTGTGCCGGTGTTTCAATGTCTAGTTAAATGTGAGCTAACCCCCGGTTAGCAAGTAAACCAGAAGCGATTAGTATAGCTATCATTGTCTCGTTGATAGGTTATCGTGTGATAGCTTACCTGAGAGCACGATTACGATTTTAACATTTAATAATGCTCTGTCTTTGAGGGTATAATTTTTTAACCAATGGATCTCATGGTCTTTGCGCATAATGAACAGGTAAATGAACGTTTAGGGTTCATCTTCACAGTTCACTAACAGCCTGGAGATCAATGTTACAATCAGTTTGAAAAAAATCATTCAGGAAAGCAAGCAATTATGCTAATTATTGAACAGCTGCTTGCTATATACTGGGTATTATTACTATTTTTCATATGAAAGTTTAGTTGAGAGGTATACCTACATAATATTTAAATACCTCGTGGTCATAACTAAGTTATAAAATATTTCAACCTCATATAGCCATGCGTACTGAAAATATATTACATAATATGCTCATTATAGTAACTGTAAATTTTCGATTCGAAATTTGGTTTCTATGAGTAGAAAGAGCTTAATGTTTTGGTTCGACAATTAATTATAATCTAATTTAAAACCCTGTAAACGTTTTAAAGACACTTTCAAGGTAATAGGATTTAGTGTGTCAAAAACCGCGCTGGGTCACGGGTTTCTGTTTTTTTGTGTGCGAATCACGCATCATTTGGCGACAAAAAAACAAAAAAACATAAGGATGCTCAGATTTCATCTGCTCGTGCTCGTGCGGTAACTCTGCGGTTTGGTCCACTTACATTCTTGGTGACATCTTTGTGCGGCAAAGATGCACAAATTGTGTGCTCAGAATATAGAACTCAGAACGTGAGTTTATCAGATGAACTAAACACAGTTCGATATATTCACACTTGAAGTGTTGTGGTGAACTAATACCTTTTTAATTTATAGTTGAATATAGTGTCCCTCTGCATCTGAACCCTTGCCGTCAGTCTACTCAGATGCAGACGTAGCTCAGCTAGCACATTTCACTTGGTGCTATATTTTTACAGGGTGTTGATCTTGTTTAGGGATTGCAATGTGATTCTCGTTGTTAATAACGTGCGAAGTATTTCCACACAACGAGTTCCAGATGCATCAACATCTTTAGAGTTAGCTCAATTTTCCAAACCAAACAAAGTTAGTTGCGCTAGAATGCGACATAGCGACGCCATTACTCAAAAACGCGATTCAAAAACTCAATTTTGATGTCCATTCATTCATTTACCGACACGAACTGCATCTTCTCCACCAGTGTCTACCTGTTCAGTTACCGTTCAGACGCGAATTTCATGCAAACTTTTGGGTTAACGACATTTGAATTCCACGAATCTGAAATTTAACTGCACTCATCAACCGTTTCAAACGATACAATTGTGCAAAGCAGATGCAGAAAGCCGCAGCGACCGCGGAGGCAATCGCCAATTCAATTACCTGGCCGGTAATTCGATGGTAATTCGCCAGTAATTCGCCGGTAATTGAGTATCGATATCGACGCTTCAGCAGCTGCTTTGCATGGGAATTTCTGTGCGCACGACGAATCGTCCGCGACTGATTCACGTGGCCGCGAGAAGTAAACACGGCCAGCGTTTACACGAGCTCGCTTTCGATGCGCTGTCTTCGGCGACCGAATCGTCACAGTGTCCGTGGGTTTGCTATGTTAGGTTCCCGCGGTCGACATGGTTAAGCAACATGGGTGACCGCTCATTGGTCGATGAAATTCCATGTGTGAAACTGTATAGTTATAGTTTCAACGGAGTTGAGCTACTGCTTATTTCAGTGCGCTGGTAAATGACATAAATTTTGCATTAAAAGCTGCACAAATCGATGTTTTTGTTTAATTTGTATAGTTAATATTGAAATGCAGTCAACTTATTTTTTTTTTAAGTTTACCCAATTCTGTTACGAAGACTGACTTTTTCAAATGGCATGCAAATATAATTGTGGTTGGCTTGGGAATATCTTGGACAGGCCACATTTGGGTCAAATAATTTGAAGGGTTTATTACAAAATTTAAAAAAAATCACTTCTTTATATTGAGCATCTTTACAAGGCCACATTTCTGTATTTATCATAAAATCTACTGAAAAATAAAAATAATTTGGTTAATGCATTAATATTTGGTTGAGCTTGACTATCTCGTCGAGATGACACATTAATGTAGCTCATCCATAGTTCACGAGTCAAACCACATGTTGACAGTTCGTCACAGATAATTTATTCACTTATTTATAAGTAGTATGATATTTTTCTATAACCAAAGAAGAATACATTTGTAAAGCACTCCTTTATTGATGAGTGTTAAGTGTTTTCTGGGTTTGAGTTTGACACAAAACAACTGGTGAGTTGCGAGCTATCTCTGATTTCCATGATGTCCATGATGTCCGATGTCCACAGATCACGGCCGAGGCTTGCATGGTGCCAGCCCAGGTTACCGATGAACCCACGTGACCAGGATGAAGACATCGCCGGCGACAACACTTAGCCTGGTCCTGGGTTTGCTTCTCGCCTGCTGCACGCACATTCACGCCCAAGGTACGTGGCATCGCGACGCATTCATCGCTCTATCGATCCATCGACAATCCGTTACGAGCAAATATCTCACCAGGCTGTAGGATGCAGGACACTCTGCCAGCAAACATCTCACCAGGCTGTAGGATGCAGGACACTCTGCCAGCAAATATCTCACCAGGCTGTAGGATGCAGGACACTCTGCCAGCAAACATCTCACCAGGCTGTAGGATGCAGGACACTCTGCCAGCAAATATCTCACCAGGCTGTAGGATGCAGGACACTCTGCCAGCAAACATCTCACCAGGCTGTAGGATGCAGGACACTCAGCCAGCAAACATCTCACCAGGCTGTAGGATGCAGGAAACTCTGCCAGCAAACATCTCACCAGGCTGTAGGATGCAGGACACTCTGCCAGCAAACATCTCACCAGGCTGTAGGATGCAGGACACTCAGCCAGCAAACATCTCACCAGGCTGTAGGATGCAGGAAACTCTGCCAGCAAACATCTCACCAGGCTGTAGGATGCAGGACACTCTGCCAGCAAACATCTCACCAGGCTTTAGGATGCAGGACACTCTGCCAGCAAACATCTCACCAGGCTGTAGGATGCAGGAAACTCTGCCAGCAAACATCTCACCAGGCTGTAGGATGCAGGAAACTCTGCCAGCAAACATCTCACCAGGCTGTAGGATGCAGGACACTCTGCCAGCAAACATCTCACCAGGCTGTAGGATGCAGGACACTCTGCCAGCAAACATCTCACCAGGCTGTAGGATGCAGGACACTCTGCCAGCAAACATCTCACCAGGCTGTAGGATGCAGGACACTCTGCCAGCAAACATCTCACCAGGCTGTAGGATGCAGGACACTCTGCCAGCAAACATCTCACCAGGCTGTAGGATGCAGGACACTCTGCCAGCAAACATCTCACCAGGCTGTAGGATGCAGGACACCCTGCCAGCAAACATCTCACCAGGCTGTAGGATGCAGGACACTCTGCCAGCAAACATCTCACCAGGCTGTAGGATGCAGGACACTCTGCCGAAATACCATCATTGACCTGGTGACAGAATCGTCAACGCCCCCATAACCCCGAACGGTTTGGCAACGTTGGAAACACCGGTTCTCGTGCGATCACCGAAGTTAAGCAACATCGCGCATGAGTCGGGTGTTGGGTGACCATCTTGGACATTATCAGTTCTGTTCGGGAGAGAGGTTGGAGGGTTTGAAGTTAGTACGAAAACTTCACTCGCCTTGCTTGTCAACCTCTCGACAGCACGGATTAGCGGAGGAATCCTGTCGTTCGAGTTGCACCGTCCTTCGGAAGGGACGTAAAGCCGGTGGTCCCCTTGGTGCTTTTCGACAGGAGTAGGCTACGTGCCGGCACCGGGTTTCCTCCCCTCCCTTCTAGCCATAGGTTAGGTTCATCATCCCCCTCATCATCACCATTTCATTCACCGACGCCGTTAGACCAGTGCCAACGGGCCAGTTGTCAAAACAGTGCGTCGTGAAACGTCGATAAACAAACAACAACAAAAGCCGCTTCGACGGCTTGGTTTTAAATTAAAGTACTTACATAAAAATGTCACCAGCGCCATCTTATGTGATATTGAAGGGGCTGTGTCGGGGAATAATGCCCAATCGAAAGTGTCAACTGACAGATGACATCAGGGCATCTTTGCATGTGATAACTGCACTTACTTGAACTTTATCACCCTTCCGCCAGGTTCGCTACCATCGCGCTGTTCCCCGATTTCGTAATTTCGTTAGTCATAGTGAGATATTTGCATCCTACAGAAAAACCAAGTTATCATCACTCTGCATCATTCCTGAGAACGAGGCTAGTGTAGAGATGCAGAGCCGTTGTTATCTTGCTCGTGTAGCACTCGTTAGCTACGAGTCGCTTCATCCCCTTCTCTCCCGAGAGCCTATCAACCAGCTGCCCGGGGATCTTGTGCCAGGGCCGGCAAGATCAGTTGGTGGCGCAGCTGCCCGGGGATCTTGTGCCAGGGCCGGCAAGATCAGTTGGTGGCGCAGCTGCCCGGGGCTTGGATTGTGCCGAGTTTGTAACTCTATTCGGTCGCACTGTTTTCCGGTTCCGGCCTCCACTTTAACATTGCGTACCGTTGTACCCTTCCACCAGTGGAACTAAGCATTCTTAAATATTTAAGATGGCACCGGTATACCTAAAATCAAACTTATTCAAACAGGTTATTCTGCTAGGATGCTCGCAATTCAAATGATAATAATTCGATTATGAAAGCAGCATTCTTTGCAATACAATAAAGACTAGAAAGTATGCGGAAAGCATCATTCATCATTCTATTTTTATGAAAAGGCAAATTAACTCTGTTGAAAAATCAATTCAAATATTTCAAAGCCATATAAAATATTTTGTATAGATCATATTATTCATCTGTATCATTTTAAGTGTTCTTCATCTTTGATTCGGTTCGTACCAGCACGTGACGAATCCAACATGAGATAAACCGGGGCAAATTAATTTGAGAAAATTGATTGCTTTTTACCACGCAGCCCGGTGTGGTTTGGGAAGTGGACCAGTTTCGTTTAAGAGCCAGCTAAAGGCAGCTTAAAAGCCGAAAATGCAGAGGTCCACGCCATTACTTTTCCTGCCCCTAAATTTGATCCCAATATTTTTGAAAAAAAATCAGTGTGTAGATGAAGAGTACTCCGACCCGCCTAGTAAACTTAAATTGAGATCGGATTGAAAATAAAACAACCAGAGAAGAAAGAAAAGTGGTGTTTTCGCTTAAAAAAACCCCACAAAAAGTCCCAAATTCAAGATTTATTTGTGAACAAAGTAAACGTCCGATCGACACGAGCCTTTACATCGCGGGTCAGAAATTTTTTCAACTATCCACTGATTTTTTTTCATAAATGTAGGGAACATTTTAGGGGCAGAGAAAAGTAACCACGTGGACCTCTGCACTACCAAAATTTTCCGTGTGAGAAAGCTAATCTTTCACGGATTAGACCTGGTGAAAAATAACTTCCAGTTTTACTGCCTCATTATCAGCATGAGCGATAAAAACACTCTTGGAGATTATGCTTGCACAACCCGACACATGGTTACATAAAAGTCAGTAAAAAGGTAAATCATAAAATTCCGTGTTTCATATGGTTTTTTCGATATGACTGGATTCGTCTCTGTTTGCAGATCTAAAGCAATGTTGAAATGAAAAAATCGGATGAAAATTATCGATTTTATCGGTAATATTCATTCGTTTTTACGTGAGTAAGATTAGAGCGGCTTAAAACATGACGCACATACAAATTCTTTTCCTTGATTGAAATGCGCCACAGAATCATCAATAAGTGCACTAGAACTTTGATTCAAAGTATCATACAATCTGCTGACAAAGATGAACCCAACCGTGTCATTAAAATCACGAAAATCGAGAAAAAGCACATTTTTTTCATTTTGATTATTAATCTTGGTTATGCAAGAGTCGCAGATTTGTGCCAGCGTTTTTAATTCGTGGCTTCTTATGATTACTGCCACAGATTATTTTGATTTCCATTATCGTATCGGGTTACAACCTATGTAGACTCTTAAGCGAATGCGAATTTGCCGGTGATTCTGTGTTAATTTGGATTGAAGTTATAGCGGCTACTTAGAGATTTGGAGCATCTTGCAAGGTCATGGCATCGTGATGCATCTTTCGGACATCGCAGACGGAGACTGAAATATTTTCAGAAAATAGAACAATAAATTATGATCATACATTCCAGAAATTCATGTGTTTTTAATTTTATAACTTTAGGTACGATTTGAGAAATTGTTATTTCGGGTGGAAGCTTACACCAATAAGTTACACCAATAAGTTACACAATAAGTTACACCAATAAGTTACACCAATAAGTTACACCAATAAGTTACACCAATAAGTTACACCAATAAGTTACACCAATAAGTTACACCAATAAGTTACACCAATAAGTTACACCAATAAGTTACACCAATAAGTTACACCAATAAGTTACACCAATAAGTTACACCAATAAGTTACACCAATAAGTTACACCAATAAGCTATTGTTGTTGAGTTCGCTGAGCAGCATTTTCTCGATATTTGCTAATAAACTGAAAAAAATTAGAAAAATTTCTTGGTTTGCAACATTTTTGTCTGTAATTTTCCAATATCTAATCCAGCATGCGTTTGAAAAGAAACATTCTCCACAGCCTCTATAGTGACAGTGAGCGTGATAAACCTTGGAAGATTTTGATACCAAATGCATTTAGGTGTCTGACAATAGAATTATGCTTAGAAGTGACCAAGAAAAAAGCAGCAGCACTAAATTTCACAATGAAACCATCCTTTAGTACGATTGTACCTACAGAAGACAATGCAAAGAAAATAGGTGTATCTAAAGTCTCAGCTAATGGTTGCTATCATCAAATTCATACGTACAACAGGCAAACAGCGTTTGAGAGAAACAAACGCGTATTATCTAGCGTCATTATTTACAGCCATGGATTTCCACACTTCCTCTTCTTCAAGGCCGGCGAGGACACTAATCTCTCGGGAAATGATATGCACCCACGACGGGGAAATTAGGCGGTGCACGCGCCACTCGTTTCACGATGTTAACGTCATCTGATTTTAATCATTGGTATGGGTTTTTGGGATGTGACTATTTGTTTTGGAGTTTTTTTTTTATAGTATGTTCTTCTGTCCGATTTTGGGGCATATCTGGGGCTTGAGTTTAGACCCTTGGTAAAGCAGGCAGCACAGCTTTGCGAAGCATCAGCAATCAGCATCAAGCTCTTTGACTGCTAAGCCTAAGGAGTTCTTTCCATGCGTGACCTCCGTTTATCCCCTTACTTTTAAGCTAAATCCTTTATTCTCACATTTTATTCATGCATCGGAACGACATCCAAAAATATTGTTGTCTTTCCATCTTGTTTTTTTAAAAGCCAAGCTTAGATCACAACTACACTGACACGTGTCAGTGTAATTCAGCAAGTGGTCATCCACCCAATCCTCCGATCCAGCACAATGTTGCTTAACTTCGGTGATCATTTACAAGCTATGGAGCCACCGAATGCTCGTTATGTCGCGTGCCTTACAAAAAATAGGTCAGCTGTGATTGAAATCCGCCTTGTTGGGTGGCTTGTAGCGCTTGTAGCTGCTAGCTGTTTACATGTTGTTGTCCTAGACTATGTTCTACGGCGAATCCAGCGTTGTGTGTTTGTATTGTTTGATGTAACACGACGGTTGAACGACGCCCTGCCTGCGTCACGCCGATGCGCATCTCGAGAAACAATTGGGGCGCAACTGACTCTGTCGATAGGGCTACAATACATACAATTCTTGCAATTCTTACAATACTGGCTTGGCTATTCCACCTCAATACTTGGCTGCAATGTTGGATCCAACAACAAGACTTGGCTACAAAGCTGAGGCTAAATCTGTGGCTGCAACACTTGACTATACAACTTCAAAACGTTGCTAAAACTAAAATGCTTGCTGTGACTAAAACAAACAACCCTTGGCTACAACTGCTGTACTCGGATACAATACTTGACAAGATAACCACAATACTATGTGCAATACTTGCAATACCAACACAAACACCGTCAGATTGTGGACCTTGCCATAAGGTCATGGAGTAATATTCAGACTTTTTTGAAGAAAGTCCGTATCCTTCTCAAGGGCATAAGACGAGAAGTTACATTGGCTGATATGAGATCTCCATATTATTATCTTTATCGAATCCAATTAGAGCCTATTTTTATCAATTTTAAAGCAAACTGACAGAAACAATTGACGCTCACTGCATGTCCAAACCAAATACCAATTGTTTCAATTGATTTATTGACAAGACCTCATGGTTTTCACATTTTCTCGACTAATCTACAGAGAAAATGCGGTGAAGTAAATCGTGTAAGTTAAATTACTTGGCGAAACTTCCCCCAGTAAAATAGTGGCTATCAAATCAAACCATGAATACGCCGAGTTCTGAATCAATTCTTCACAGCAAGCGTCCGAAGCCTTTCGCTGAAACCAATCTCATCCGAATCTAGACACCGGAAGACCAACAATTCGCAGAAAGTTCATTACCATTCCAATTGAGTACTTGTCTTTTCGCCACCCCCATTCCCCCGATCACCCACCTCCCAAGAAGCACTCGAATCTGTCTGGCAATTAGACAGAAGCAAGTCAAGTCGGCGTAATTATCATCCCAGTTAATGACTGCGTATAGCTGACCTGGTTTTCATAATGCACTGAGCTTCTGTACCCAAGCCATCCGATGCGATTCTTACAGAATGATCCTCTTATTACGATTATGTTGATGTTACACTCGTCTTTCGGGCTCGAGCTTTCTAACAACAACATCTTAGTGCGCATGAGCGGCAAAGCCGAACGGAAATAAGCGTGCCGGGGCAATCCTCTCCTCCCTGAGGTATGACTCGCTGCAATTATAAGATTCTCCTCTTGGAAAGAGTTTTCGTGACCTGGTCGGAGGTCATGGGTTCATCGCAGCTGGTTTCGGGAGCCACACAAAACTTAAAATTTGATTTAAAACGAAATTTTCTCTTCAAATATTTAAGGGTGAAAAGTATTGAGGCAACGGTTTGTTCTGGCCGATGTTAAGACGGGATGTTTCGGAAGTTATCCAAAAAAAATCTGTTTGCCACTTATTTTGTCTAAGATTTGGCCCGATAAGTAGCTTATACTCCTAGAGGGCGATTGTGCAATAAACATCTCAAGCTTGGAAACATAAAATATGTTTTTCAGAAAAACTTTGTAATGGGTAACTCTGGGTACAAATTTAAATAGTAAAAAAAAAGTAATAAATTAAACTATTTTTCATCACACTGTCCTCTCATTTTAAGACATTCGTAAAGGCAATTTCAGGTAAAATTGTAAATTATACGGAGAGGAAGTGATTTTTAAATGCTAGTCTTACCATAACTTTAACTCCGAGTTGAAGTGTTACTTGAGTTAAATAGCATGACAACGCCTAACCACGTGCAGATGAAATACAATAGCTTCTTTGAGTTATCTCTCTCCGCTCGGAGGTGAAAACTATGGTAAAACTGACCCATGAGTGAACATTATTACTCTATCGCCTCCATGGCCACGTTTCGATCGACATTGAAAACAAGCTCGGTGCTCCCCGGAGACAAAGGCTATAAGAGCGAATACAGCCGCGAGTTTAGCAGGCAAAGAGTCAGACACAGACAGCAGACGCCTCCACCGTAGAGGAAGTGCGCTTAGCTGGGTCTTCCAAGTCAGGCAGGAAGCACTAAGCAGGGGCTAGCAGGGCTTACTAGCTGGCTGCTGCTGCTGCTGCTGCTGCTGCTGCTGCTGCTGCTGCTGCTGCTGCTGCTGCTGCCGCTGCTGCTGCTGCTTGCTGCTGCTGCTGCTGCTGCTGCTGCTGCTGCTGCTGCTGCTGCTGCTGCTGCTGCTGCTGCTGCTGCTGCTGCTGCTGCTGCTGCTGCTGCTGCTGCTGCTGCTGCTGCTGCTGCTGCTGCTGCTGCTGCTTGCTGCTGCTGCTGCTGCTGCTGCTTGCTGCTGCTGCTGCTGCTGCTGCTTGCTGCTGCTGCTGCTGCTGCTGCTGCTGCTGCTGCTGCTGCTGCTGCTGCTGCTGCTGCTGCTGCTGCTGCTGCTGCTGCTGCTGCTGCTGCTGCTGCTGCTGCTGCTGCTGCTGCTGCTGCTGCTGCTGCTGCTGCTGCTGCTGCTGCTGCTGCTGCTGCTGCTGCTGCTGCTGCTGCTGCTGCTGCTGCTGCTGCTGCTGCTGCTGCTGCTGCTGCTGCTGCTGCTGCTGCTGCTGCTGCTACTGATGCTGCTGCTGCTGCTGCTGCTGCTGCTGCTGCTGCTGCTGCTGCTGCTGCTGCTGCTGCTGCTGCTGCTGCTGCTGCTGCTGCTGCTGCTGCTGCTGCTGCTGCTGCTGCTGCTGCTGCTGCTGCTGCTGCTGCTGCTGCTGCTGCTGCTGCTGCTGCTGCTGCTGCTGCTGCTGCTGCTGCTGCTGCTGCTGCTGCTGCTGCTGCTGCTGCTGCTGCTGCTGCTGCTGCTGCTGCTGCTGCTGCTGCTGCTGCTGCTGCTGCTGCTGCTGCCTCACCTGCGTTTCTATGCAGAAGGGATCACGACTCAGCCGTGGGCTGTAGACCGGAGAAGATGATGCACAAAGGCAAAGAAGTGGATGACTATTGGTCTTTGATCGATGCTGTGATACGCGCTAATGGCACACGCACTTACAAAAAGCAGCCATGGTTGTGATTTTGAGCGGTGAAAAAGTTTAATAGTTAACATGGTTCAGGGTCAGTTTTGATTATTTTCTTACCTGTGTGGTGAAGTGGGAGATGCGTTCAATTTCATAAACACTTGTAAAAGTTATCAGTTTTTCCAATGCATATATTTTTTAACGGGAAGTCAAGAAGTACTGGAATTAAATTGGTTTCCCCGTGTATTTTCATGCTAGGTGTGAAGATATAGTGTGAAACCCACCCTGATGAGAAGACGATGGTAATTATAGCTCTGCATCTCTCAAATTTGAAGCACAATCATTTGAGTTTCGATTTCATACTCTTTTCAATTTACATGTTCAACCAGCCAAGAAAAATTTCTGGAAACTATAGGTATTTTACGAACTTATTTATATTCGTCTGCGTTTCTAGTTCTGCAATCTGTAACATTTTATCTTTCATATATAATTCTAATTACTTTCTAGCCTTGAAAGAAGCCACTTGTTATGCTGCATAAGATTAGCGAGTTGCGGATCGCACAAGGAGAGACTGGTCGCTAGTCAAGTGCACTATCGGCCAGCGATCGTCGATGCAGGAATCAGATGCATTAATGCAGACGCGTGCCATCTTGCCTGCAGTCTGCTTGCATAAAGTTTTACCGAGAAAGGCAGTCCGGTGCAGTACTGTACTTTACCTACGTACAACGTACAATAATGCACCTTTATACTCAACTTTTCCCTCCTTATGTCTAAGAGCGTGATGGTTTCTTATATACCTCCACTATATATATCTGTGCGAGTTCAATTAAGGCTATGCTATGGACATAGTAATAGTTATGGGATTTTGCTTTATCCATGCTGTTTTAAAACTGTCAAAGAAATTTCACGTTCATTTTTTGTGGGGATTGCGAATTTTAGCACTTTGGCATTTGAGTGAAAATAAACATTTTTTTCAAAAATTACAAGCTATCCGCCCTCACTAATGGAAAAATCACCCCCTAGGTACAATTCTGAAAATTACCTCGGCTATAGTTTATACCAAATGTCGTAATCCAATGGCATACATATTTTACAATGTCGTACAGCATTTACAGGGAGAGTCCATACAAAAAATGCTGTCTTTTTACACGTGCTAACTACTAAAACCAAACTTCGACGGCAAAATCTCAAAATGTCAATTTTGAAACTTAAACGACTGAAAGAACAGCTGATAACGTCCTGAAACTGATAATAAATTAGGCGAATCAAATCAAAAACAGTCGTTAAATTCCAACGCTGAAAATGAATCAATTTAGGCAAATAAAATTCAGTTTTGTGAATTAGTCAACACAAAGCAGCTGTTTCGAACACTACAGGGCTCCCTGCAAGAAAGTATGCTGTCCCTTATAAATGAACTGTAAAGCTCAGGTGCTAAAACAATGGGCTAGTACGCATTTAGATCCAATCGCTGGAACTGTTATATACTATAGAGTATAGAGGTAAACAAATTTATTGTAGGCATAGCCAATTTAGCGAAATCGAACAGTAAATTGGTGTAGCTCTGTCAATAGAGATGTTAAATACAGTTATTAAAGGCGAAACCACTGTTGGCTCGGTTGCATTCCTTATCATGTTAATATTCCGACGAATTGCTTGAGCACCTTTAAGGGTCAGCGCTGTTTGTGTGTAGAATTTGATAAGAAAATGCTGTTTGGAATGCAAAATCTACAATGTAAATCCTTGTATGTTTCATGTTTGTAATGCTATTGCGTGAAATAACGGGAAGCGCGCTAAAAAAAGTGTGCGTACAAAAATCTAATGTTCTCTTCCTTGTTTGATTAGAAGTGGCCACGTGTCACTCAAATGACCATCAGTTCTGGCTTGAATTTCGACTAATTGCAATGAAGCTAATTGTCAACGATGACACAATATGTCAACGGTACCGTTTCGTCAATTCGATCAGAACGATGACGATTGATCATGATTGTACAAGGCAGAAGAATTAACTCCCTCGATTAGGCAGCCTCTAAATTAACTAGCTAAATTGGTCGGGTTGCCATAACTTGCATGCATGCATCAAATACTTACCCAATACATAATGGATGTACTGTCACGGGCAAAATCAAGAATGAACAGTTTCTCATGTAGAAGCAGTAGAACTAGTAAAGTGTTAAGGCCCGTGGAACCACTTACAATATAATACAATAAAACCTTTAAAATAATGAAATTTTAGCAACACTTTTTCATCGATTCTCATTGATACATCATCGTTTATCGATACGGCTCGTTTTTGTTAAAATTCCCACGCAGCACAGCCACTCAAATTGTTTTGACTCTTCTAGACTCTCATTTTGACACGTATTCCTGACACAATCTTCTGACAGATTGTGGAAAATTATCTATTCAAGCCTTTGTTAGATTCATTGTAACTGGAAATAAAATGAAAGTCAAATCATTGAACTCATCAAAGATTGATGATGGCTGATTGATTTCCGATGGACCGTGTTGCCGCGATCTTCTATTTTCCGATTGATTAAACAACGGAAGCAAATTATCATCCGTCCCGAAGTCGCGCGCAAAGGTTAAGAAAAGAACATGTTTGACTTTCGCGCTTCATCCCCGACGTCGTCTCGCTCAGAGCATCTCAGCCAGCGGCGTGGGTCCAGAGGAAGCCAATGAGACCGGAACTTGCGACTGCAGCCAACAACACCGCAGCAAAAAGTGAAGAATTGCCTAATTCTTCGGTGAAACAACAAAAAAAAAACGAAGGAAATTACACTATTTCGCCGTGAAGACGTAACTTGGTTTCGTGGTTTTGTAGTGAGGAAATCTCGTCGAGTTGTTGTGACGGCGATTGTTGTTATCACGTTTGGCGGCTTGCTCTCTGTTTCAGCTGCCGACAACAGATGCTACTTGGAGAATGGAGGGTCTGCAGAGAACTTCTTCGTCAGCGAGGACCTCCCTGTTGGAGCATTCATTGGTAACAACAACACTTTATTATAGGCGACATTTAAAAAAAACTTTTTTTTTTCAAATGATTTTTATAATTTTATTGCCAAAATTACAATGTTCAGTGGAACCTCCAGATAAAAACTACTCTCCACGGTGAAAACCTATCGTTTGCTACTGTTTCCTTCTAAACTGGAAGATAAATATTTTACATGACATTTTAATCTCGGCCCTTGGATAATGTCAGCAAACGAATTGCCTGAAAACACAAAATTTTCATTGTTATTTCAAAACATGACAAAATTATCACGCCGTTTTAAACATAGGCTCATCAAATCCCGTGCGGAATCTTTTTTGCATGCATTTTCCCGGTTTCAACAGGATATTTTGCTGAGTAGTAATATGTTGCACTGAAATGAAGTTATATATTTCATAATGTAAAGCATATGACATACCAAAACACCTAAAAGTATCTAAGTCTAATCACTGAAAAAGTTGCCAAATGTCTTACAAGATGTCAATTTAGAAGAGGGCCGAATTCAAACACTTACAGGTACCACAAGATGGCAGAATTGGGTCCATATCTTCCAATTCCGTAAATACTCGGTATATTAAGGGTGCGCTCCGATGCGCGGTTAGTATTAGGTTGTATCAGGGGATATTTTACAAGTAAACTCCCTTTATAAACTATTTAATACTATACTTGTTTAGTCTCTAAGGCCTAAGTCATCACCCTCAATAATTCTCTGTGTTCTGTTTTCCGTTTCTTCGGTTTCACCTGTCTATAAGACACAACACTATAATAAAATATCCCTGCCACAACAATAGCAGCACAGCATAGAGCACAAAGTCGTGTACTAAAATTTACAATTACGCAGGATAACTGCACCTATCCTCTAGCGCGTTTATAGTAGCAAACACAGACACAATAAAGTACATCACATACTCATTAATGTTCAATAGGTTAATTAGTGGCAGGTTTTGCGCAGATTTTCCCAAGCTCGAGGCTCACGCATTTCATCAGACGCGTGCTTTTTTCTAAATAACTCACTTGTAAAGGAGCAGTTTTAATTGCATAATTTATTCGATGGCCTTAATACGAACCGGGCGGTGTAATTGTTTAGCTATCTGCAGAGGGTACTTACGGACGCCCGAGCATTTTTCTGCAGATTTTGCAAGCGGGATGTGTACCTTTGCAATTTAGATGTATACCAAACGCACTGCAACACAAAACGTTGTTAATTTGTATGCTGCATGTAATTACATGTGTTATCGTTATAGGCGGCAATCTAATTTTGTTTTCGTTAATGAAGTTACCTCCCGAAAGAAGAAGCTATCGGCGCGAACCTGGCGGAATTGTTAGAAGTTGAATTAGACAGTTGCAGTTATCACATGCAAAGATACTCTTTTAAATGTCAACTGTCAATTGACACTTTAGATTGAGCGTCAGTTGCAACAAAGCCCCCAAATATCGCATAAGAAACCGTAAGCACAGACTATTTATATCCGTAAGTACCAAGATGTTTTAAGCTGTTGTAAAAATAAAAACCGCCCTATCAGTTCGAGCTCGATAAGTAACGGTACCTATGACGAAACGATCAAGCTGAAATTTGGAGATACCTCATAGATGGCTGCGGTGGTTTATACTTCCAGCCGGCTTGATTCTGTCGCCTACTCAACAATGCTCTTCCAGAGTTTTCAATATTGGATGAGTAAGATATTTGGTTACTCTTACCACAAGGGAAGAACTACGATGAAGTGAACTTTTTTATTTCATCCGTTACTTTATACGGTGATTCTCACATCGTCTAAATGCAAAGCAGATAAAAAATTTCGCTTCGGAAATCGCGGATATGGCGTTCATAAAATCTAAATATCGTCGGAATCAATCAAGTGGCTTTCGAGTATTTCACAAAGACAGAGATGTTGCGACACAACGTGCCACCAATTAGTGAGACCACGTGACGAAAAGCGTTGAATGCAGGTTGCATTGCAAACTCATGTTTCCCCACGCAAACCACTTCGTTCACTGATTTTAAACACGAAAGAGTGATTATGAAATGAAGATTGAAGTGATATTATAATCTATAGTAGGTATACTCCAAACCATTCCACTATTTTCATGCAAATTTAGTAGGTTTCGTGCCTACGTTATAGTATACAAGATGAAGCTCCTGCGGGTTTTTAAATTTCGTTTTATCAGAACTTCTATTTTTTTATTACAGAGCCAAGTCTTTCAGACAATTTCCTGATAATTTTGACGCTTCCGAAACTGTAGGTCTCGGGTTTTTAAAACAATATCCTGATCCTCAGCTATGCCATGGTCATCATTCATACCAACAAAATGGGAAATAATTTTGCAATCCCCAATTTATCTTTATATTTCTAATTGCATTTCCTTATCAATAATTTTAAGGCCCAGTTTTACAATTTTGGCAACTCCAGGTTAAAGTGGGAGTTAAGTTATTTGTTATGGCAACGGCCAATGGGATGCAGTGGAATTCATTTGTTTCTAGGAGTTAGATGCTTAACCCAGAGTTGACAAAAGTTGTAATACCGGCCCTAAGTAAAGTTACTAGATGATACGCGAGTGGTATATTATAACCACGTTTTAAAAATTTGAAGTCATAAAATACACACAACGCAAAGCGGACATAGTTTTTTTATAGTGCAACAAATTGGATGGCATTTTTTTTCAGTTATGAACCTATTCATAAGGACTATTTTATTTGTTTATTTTAGCTTGAAACAGATTTTTACGTTTCCATGTCAAATTACCTTGGTTCCTACCATTAGCATCCAACTCTCTTCTCTCTTTAAACTTCCTCACATTTTCCATAACTCCATTAATCGATTCCATTTCCTAAACTACCGATCTTTCGCATTCCTTTCCTCGTCAAATCCAGGTGAAAATCATGGCCATTCTTCCCAGTAAACCTCGCTGCTTCTAATTCTACCTCCCGGTTCTCTCCACGACTCTAAGAAAGTACACAACAGGAAAAGCCGACGTTAAAATTGCGTAGAATTGTGTCCAGTGCCGTGACCCATCATCTGTCAGTTACTGCTACTTCTATTTTCCACGCTCTCTCACAGAATCCAATCAATCGCCGCTCGAGCGAAGACTTCTTCACTTCTCACATTTCGCTTTCAACTTTCCAAAATATTCGCATGAATTATCGATCGCCATATTTGGGCAATTATACTTTAATAACGTCGAATCTGGAGCGAACGCAGTCGCTAAGCTTACAACACTGTTTAGCAGAAATTTTATAGTTTCGATCGTAAAATTAACTTCCTAAACTGCGCTTATTGCAGAGTCTGGGTTATTGACTTGATGAAGAATCTTAACCGGCAATAAAGCTCTGCCAGTCGTGCTCGGGTATAAAACAGAATTGTAATATTAATACGATAAACAAATTGCTTGTAGTGCATTGAACTCACCGAGGCTTAATAACGAAACAAGGAACAATTAAAATGTTATTTATGGATTTCGCAACTAATCACTATAAAGTAAATTCACGCTTGTGAATTCTAGCTAAAATCGGAACCTACCTAAATTATACCAATAGATATCACAATTATAAGCAAAAAATCTTCACATTGCCAATCGCCGAAACATCCAGCACCATTGATAGCATCTTGAATCCAGTTCGTTTTTTTGTTTTGAAGACGTTTGACACTGAAAAGATCGATGATTCAGAATTGAAAATTAAGTCTGAGGTTAGTTAAGAAACTGCGCAACAAATAACTTTAAGCTAAATTCTCGTCAACGCGATCATGAAGAAGACGCTCCAACAACAACTAAACTCATTCAAATCGTTTCACACCTTCCTTTCTTCTTTACTTCCACGAGCCAGTGAGGCGCTAATGAACCAATTACACTAATTACCCTCCGGCGCGTTGTGTAATCACCCACCGAGTGAAACTTGACGCGTCCTCATCAACTCGGCTTCGAAGAGGATTCCGCCCTTCCTTTGAGAGTTGTGGCCGTGCGCGCCCTTCCTTCTAAGCGCGCGCTTATGAAAGTAGACTACATATAATTTTGTAGGTTGAACTACATTAGATTGCGCACACCGTAATGTGCGAATTAGTGAGTAACACCAAACTGCAAGATCATAATGGATTGGCATGGGAAATTCCTCTGACTTGAAAATGGTAGCGTAGAAGATTTAAATTGCTCTTCGCGTTTGGGACAATACACCTATTCAACAACTTAGAGCCACCAGTATTCATGGTCAGTACTTGAATCGGATTGATTTCGCGCGAGGTTTGTCGAAACCGTTGAACGAAATATTGACCGACTATTGGCTCCGCCCCTGCGGCCTCCGGCCGCAAACTCCGCCAGGGGGCTGCGCCCCCTGGACCCCCATGGTTATTTGATAAGGGCTTTGCCCCCCAAATATCCTTCTGTGCGGCATCCGGCCGCACGCACCTGCAAGGGGCTTCGCCCCCTGACATATGTGGAGGGATGAACGTAATTAGAGTGAAATCATGACAGGAAAATAGCTGGTCACCGTAGTATCATCC
Organism: Nemurella pictetii; assembly: GCA_921293315.2. NCBI lineage: Eukaryota > Metazoa > Arthropoda > Insecta > Plecoptera > Nemouridae > Nemurella > Nemurella pictetii. Next base: position 10,871,374 of record OV121123.1, on the reverse strand, counting down.
GACTACGGGGGTGAACTGACATCACAATTCAAAACTCAGCTAACCGACCTAAAATTTGCGAAAATATAGGTAGTAATAATGGAGGTTTTATGAAATGACTCAGAACCGAGCTAGGATTAAATTCACACTAATATAATTACATAGTTTTTCACTTGTCGACGTGTTTTGTGTGGGGGTCAGGTACGCTACGCATCCACGGCGACCCTCGGGAACATTCGGGTAACATCGTGCTCAGTCTCAAGGAGTCGGACAGCCCGGTCAGCATCACGCCGGGCACGAAGAACATCACCCTCTCGCGGAAGCTGGACAAAGAGGTGGGTGAGATGCTGGAGCAAGTGCCAAGAGAGTCGTCGTAGAATCTCTTCATGACATCTGTACATCCCACAATTCTTTCTACCCTTGTCTATGGTCAGATTTATCGGTTAGGAATTAGATCTAGGGACTATTTATACCTCGTTTTTACCTCGTAGGGCCAGTTTGATTATCATTTTCCAACTGTGAGTTACAAATACAATTGCATTTCACTGCACGTAGTGACTCATTGCGATGCCATTTAGCTCAAATAACGCTTAACTCAGAGTTACAAAAATGGCAAAACTGCAAGTCTTTTTTGCCAAATGTCAACCCTTTTCGCCGTTCTTTCACTGCAAGTTTGTGAATTAGCAAGCCCATGGCATGTTAATGTGGTGTAGTAATGTTTGTAAGGTGGGATTAGTTGCGAACTTTTGTCAATATTTGTATTGCAACAAAGAACCTTCGATCACTGCATCGATCGAAGAAAGAACGCTCGCATCTCGTCTCACGCTGAAAAATCGAACAGAATCACATCGCGGCCACCTGGACCGCTGTTCACTAACTTTTTCAATTTTAATAGACCTATTCCACTCAGAGAAAAATGACGTCAGTTACCCACTGGACGTACTACCAGTTTGAAAAGAAATATTAATTATCTCTGCTAAATAACAAAGGAAGACAGGGAAATCACAACCCGAATTGCTCTGCCTGGCTCTAGCGAGTGGGTATCATGAAGTCATTTTGATATAATTTCGTTTGAATGGAATGGGTGTACTGCCATACTTATACCCTAAAAGTCAGTGAATATGGGCCCAGACCCCCAATCCACTAACCTCTTCATTACCAACTCTGCGGGATTGGGTAACTTTCAGATTCTGCTTCCTAAACACCCATTAGAAATAAAATCCGAATTCAGCCCAACTCCACAGAATGCAAAACAGAACAAGCTATAGAAGTGGGGTCGATGAGATTGTCTTGAGCACCGTCCGTCCATCCGCAGGGCGTCGACGGTCCCAACTCGGTGTACATCAACGTGATCTGCGACCTGAGCCGCACCACGGACCCAGGCTTCGTCATCCCCGTCGTGATTCGCGTGACAGACGCGAACGACAACGCGCCGCTCTTCGTCAACGCGCCCTACGTGCTTAACATCTCGGAGGTAAGCTGCTGGGACGTCGCTCGCTGTGTACACAATTTACACAGGGTCCACAATGTCAACAGTGTGCCTGTGCCTGTGTAGAGCTCGTACCATCACGAGTCGCTTCTTCCCCTTCTCTCCCGAGAGAGCCCTTTCCTCACCCAGCGAAGCAGGAATCTTGTGTGGCCGGATAGCTCAGTGGTCAGAGCAACCGCCCGGCAAGCGGAAGATCCTGGTTCGTGTCCCGGTTCGGACGCACATTTTTCCTGCTTAGCTAACCCACCAACAATGTCCACAATGTTCACAATGTCTAATGTCTAAATTGTCAGCAATGTCAGCAATTGCGGTTTGCGGAATTCGCTACACTCGGTATTCGCTGGTAAAACCATGCTAACGAGGTTTTTAGTTAGGCAACCAATGATACATTGGAGCACATAGATTAGTAGTATACGTTCCTAAAAATCTACTATATATAATGTCCGTCGATTTGGTTGCTCCGGGTTTCCATTGTTGGCTATGTTTCTTTGAATTCAGTCATTTGAAATGTCAAAAGTTTGCTGAGAGGTAAACTATTAATTCACGCACTTTACACCAAACGTCTTTGGCTAGAAATGTAAAACAACTTATTTGACGTGCTATAGGCTATGTTTCAAGTCAATCACTCGAGCATTTCTGGTCGAAAACTCGGTCGAAACTTTCGCGGCCCAGCCTAGACAGCTACTTCAAGTGCAACGTGCACTCATCGACTTTTCAATTTACACGAAATATTAATAAATACACATTCAATTTGGTACGTACATGTATTTTTAACCATTTGGAGATGTCTTTCATCGTTTCATTGCGATTTTTTGTGCCAAAACGTGATAAGAACATTTCTGACATTTCGTCAATGACAGCAGCTGGCAAATTATGAATTTCAAGGGCTTAAAACTCAAACAGGCACTGACTACCAGGATACATTTTTTCACTAGGGCTGTTCCAGAGTTGATATGGATTGAATTAAATCAAAAGTTGCTGCCAACTTTTGCAAAGATTTTGGTTTGCAACGTGCACATCACCAAAACTGCATTTTACTACTTTATATTCACTAAAAACAACTAAATTCTGGTACTTTATTGATTTTTCCACCATTTTCAATTGTCTCACGTATTTTTTATTGCAACTCAAATTACGAAAACTTGAAATGAGCATCAACGAAATGTCACCATCTGACAGCTGGCAAAATAATTAATTTCCATCTCTCACAACTCAAAGATAGCAAGCAAGTAATTAAGTAAAGATTTCATTCTGCGCCGAACGATTCAAGTTTCAATGCAATCAATTGATTATTTATTTGTGAAAAGTCGACCGAAAGTATTTGACTCATTGACGTGACATGATACACTTTTATTTAATAAGAACGTAAAATCTAAGGTAATAATCTAATAATCTAATTCAAATTGCGATAACTTGATAACAGCACATGGCCGAAATTTCGCCATTAAAAAAATGGTTAAAAACGAGTTTATTTTGCAAGAAAAAAGCAACATGCTCTTTCCACGAGGACAGCATGGAAGTGTCAAAACAATCACACGAGCAATTCTACAAGGAAAGGCGATCGAAACTTTGCACGTCCAGCCTAGACAGTTAATCCGAGTGCATCGTCCAATCACCGTCACGCCAATTTACAGTTGATATTTGTTCATACAAATTCTCAAACGTGGACATGTTTCTTCTGACATTTGAAACAATTTTTCGTCTTTTCAATGCAATTTAAATTGAGGAAAATACATAAAAACAATTCCGGCATTTAGTCAATTGACAAATGGCTAAGAAAGAATTTCTATTGCTCAAAACACAAACATGCATTATGACTCAAGAGTGCAACACACACTCATCTACATTGCAATAATTTACGCGTTATTTTTTAATAAAAACACACAAATAAGGGCATGTTCGCGTACCAACTTTCAATTGTAATCATCAGGCTTCATTTTTGCATTTTAAATCGCGAAAAACCAAAAGCAAAATTGTCTTCACGGCAGTATTTGACTGCACTGGCAAAAAATGATTTCTATTCAAAACTCAAATAAGCAGTGACCTAATGGATACATTTGTCACTTTAGACTTTTGAAGAGTCAATGCATTGAATAAAATTATAAAAACGTCGCCAAACTCACGTAACTTGAATACCCGAGAGCAAGGCAAGTAGTACTTACAGTATCTTACATAAGAAACGGAAAAAATTTCAACGCAGGATAGGGGCAGGGTAGGGGAAGGGTAGGTGAGTAGTTGGGAAGGGTAGAATTAGGGTAGAGGTAGAGGTGGGGTGGAAGTAGTTTATCAGTTGGGTAAAAACAGGGTATTGGTCGTGAAGCGGTAGTGTGGAAGTAGGTATGAGTACTTTAACGGAAGCTTAGAGGTAGTGTAAGGGGAGGGGAAATTTTCCTTTAAGCATAAAGTTTGTCTTATGGGCACAGGGTTTGTCTTATAGGCACAGGGTTTGCCTTTAGAGTTAAGGGTTTACCTTATGGGCTTATATTTGCCTTACGGTTATAGGGTTTCCTTTTAAGAGTAAGGGTTTTCTTTATTGGCATAGGGTTTTGCCTGATGAACACAGTGTTTTGCCTTTTGGGCATATTTTTGCCTTATAAACATAGGGTTATGCCTTATGCGTATCAGGTTTGCCTTATGGGCATAAGGTGTGTATTATGGGAAAAGAGGCTGTCTCATGGAAAATAGTATTATCAATAAAGGTAAAAGGCGTAAACACATAGTGCCGGAGGCACGGGGCTCCGCTGCTAAAAGACTATTCGATATTTATACGAATGCAGTCGAAAAAACCGTAATTTCTATACTATATCTTTTTCAGGATTCAAACAGCGAACAAGAATACTATTTGAGGTGCTACAATTATTCAACGGATGTGGTTCAAAAGCTGCTACTCAAAACCAAAACATTTTTTAATCTTCATTTTCTGTTAAATTATTACTGTTTACTGATGTTGATAGAAATGACCTACCATGAAGTTGTTTCATGTTAATGCGAGTCTAATATATCGAATAGCCTCAAAAACAGTTTTATTTGCAAATTTCTGAAGTATACATTGACAAAATAGATGTCGAAATGTTTGCCTGCATTTAAAATAGAGGCATGGGGTGCATCTTGACGAGGGCTTAACTAAGAGATTTAGTCTCTGTACCACGGTCAGAAGCTAGATCGCCTCAATGTCTTAAGGGAATCAGCAAAGAGGATGAAAAATTTGGACAAAGTAATATACGAAAATGTAAAAGGCAAAGAAAACATTGTACCTAATGCCCAAGGTACATCAGTCTAACCCTTATACTGCGCCAAAAGGGCGTACCATACTTCCATAGGGCGAACTATACGCCCATATGGCAAACCATACGCGAACTATACGCCCAAAGGGCAAACTATACGCCCATAGCGCGAACTATACGCCCATAAGGCAAACTATACACCCATAGGGTGAACTATACACCCATAGGGTGAACTATACACCCATAGGGTGAACTATACGCCCATAGGGCAAACTATACACCCATAGGGTGAACTATACGCCCATAGGGCAAACTATACACCCATAGGGTGAACTATACGCCCATAGGGCAAACTATACACCCGTAGGGTGAACTATAAGCCCATAGGGCAAACTATACACCCATAGGGTGAACTATATGCCCATAGGGTAAACTATACACCCATAGGGTGAACTATACGCCCATAGGGCAAACTATACACCCATAGGGTGAACTATACGCCCATTGGGCAAACTATACACCCATAGGGTGAACTATACGCCCATAGGGAAAACTATACACCCATATGGTGAACTATACGCCCAAAGGGCAAACTATACACCCATAGGGTGAACCATACGCCCATTGGGCAAACTATACACCCATAGGGTGAACTATACGCCCATAGGGAAAACTATACACCCATATGGTGACCTATACGCCCATAGGGCAAACTATATACCCATAGGGTGAACTATACGCCCATAGGGCAAACTATACACCCATATGGTGAACTATACGCCCATAGGGCAAACTATACACCCATAGGGTGAACTATACGCCCATAGGGCAAACTATACACCCATAGGGTGAACTATACGCCCATAGGGAAAATTATACACCCATAGGGTGAACTATACGCCCATAGGGCAAACTACACACCCATAAGGTGAACTAAACGCCCATAGGGTGAACCATACGCCCACATGGCAAACTATACGCCCATAGGGCGAACTATACGCCCATGGGGCGAAATATACGCCCATAGCGTACTATACTAGCGAACTATGCAATGGGCGAACATTCACCCGTTTTGCGAAAATTAGGCCTATAAGCTTTTTGTTCGCCCTATGAGCGTATTTTGTCCCTATGGGCGGATAATTCGTCCTATGGGCGTATAGTTCACCCTATGGGCGTATAGTTCGCCCTATGGGCGTATAGTTCACCCTATGGATGTATAGTTCACCCTATGGCTGTATGGTGTTCCCTATGGGCGTATTGTTCGTCCTATGGGCGTATAGCTCGCCCTATGGGCGTAAGGTTCGCCCTTTAGGCGTATATGGTTCGCCCTATACGTTTAGCGAACATTCACCCGTATTGCGAAAATTAGGCCTTTGAGCGTATTGTTAACCTTGAGCGTATTTTTCCTCTATGGGCGTATAGTTCGTCCCATGGCCGTATGGTTCGCCCTTTAGGTGTATGGTTTGCCCTATGAGCATGTTGTACGCCCTACGGGCGTATAGTTCGCCCTATGGGCGTATAGTTTGCCCTATCGGCGTATAGTTTGCCCTATGGGCGTATAGTTCGCCATATGGACGTATAGTTCGCCCTATAGGCGTATAGTTCGCCCTATGGGCGTATAGTTCGCCCTATGGGCGTATAGTTCGCCCTATGGGTGTAAAGTTCACCCTATGGGTGTATAGTTCGCCCTTTGAGCGTATAGTTCGCCCTCAGGGCGTATGGTTCTCCCTATGGGTGTATAGTTCGCCCTATGGGCGTAAAGTTTACCCTATGGGTGTATTTTTCGCCCAATGGGCGTATAGGTCGCACTAAGGGCGTATGATTCACCATATTATGTTATATGCATCAATTGCATAAATCTTCTATGCATAAAGGGAAAAATTCACTTACACTCCACCACGCGTGTTTGTCTAGAATTTTAACACAGCTTATTATACACAGCAGAGGTTTTTTTTCCCATGGAATCAATTGAACAGTTCTATTTGAAAACTTGGTCGAAACTTTGGGAACCCAGTCTAGACAGCTACTTCAACTGCTACGTGCATATTTAGCCCTAATGGCGTATGGTTCACCCTAAGTTCTATAGGTTCTATTCACGCCCATTGGGTGAACTATTCGTCCATAGGGCGAACATGCACCCCATGTCGTTAAAAACTAAAAGAAAAAGTCGTAAGTATGCTTTATGCCTTATGGGCATAAGGTTTGCCTTATGGGCGTAGGGTTTGCCTTTTGAACAAAGGTTTTGCCTTATTGGCACATTTCTGCATTATGGACGTAATTATATCCTATGGACATAGGATTTGCCTTATGGGCATAAGGTTTGCCTTAAGGGTAAAGGGGCAGCCTTATGAGCTTAAAATATTAAATGAAAAAAAAAATTAATTATAAGTAAAAGGCGTAACCACATAGTGCCGGAGGCACGGGCTCCGCTGCTAGTTAGATAAAAAAACACGAATGATTGTTGTGAATTTAATCTTAAATGCAAATACTCGTTGCATCTACGGTAGACAATGATTATTAGAAACAAAACATCAATTGAAAAATTTTCATCCGTCCTGGGATTCGAATCCGGGTCTTTGCCTGGTCCGGGGCAATGCACTAAGGGCCGGTTTTACAACTTTTGTCAACTCTGGGTTAAGCATCTAACCCCTAGAAACAAATGAATTCCACTTCATCCCATTGGCCGTTGCCATAACAAATAACTTAACTCCCACTTTAACCTGGAGTTGGCAAAATTGTAAAATCGGGCCTTATGCGAATCCCGGCACGGATGTAAATTTTGGAATTGGTATTTCGTTACTAAAAATCAACGCTAGTCATATTTTCTAAAATGATTCCCAGCAATAACAAACCACAACAACAAACACACAAATTTAAGCTTTACCCACCGCTAGCCTGTGTTACACGATCGCATGTTTCGTCAAACCACGTCAGACCCTTCTATTACAGCAGTCTGTAATATAATCATTGTACAAGGTTTTGTGTGATGGATTTTGTGGAGAAGTTGACGACCATTTACACCAAGGGTCAGTTGCTACTGTTAGGGATTTCACTGCTATACTGGTTGCCACCCCCTGATTTACACGGCACAGTAATCATTGTGTTGAAGTGGTATCAGATGTCATTTGATAAAACATCTGAGCTTGACTGTTGATCTACTTTCGTTGGGAATTCGTTGCCATCTCTAGATAAACGAAAAAATGAATTCGATCGGCGACAGTGATGCCAAAGATCTTAAGATATTAACTCACTTCACTCGTTACGCTCATCAATGAGGCTATAGATTCTTATCACAAAATAATTTGAAGCCCTTCTCCTTTACCCCCAATACCCATTTAATTAAACAACTCAATCGAAACCATTGACAGACTAAATTTCGTAATTATAATAAAGGACTGGTGGCTATTTTATTTTAAAATATTTTACAAATTTACAGATAGTAATTCAGATATATAGTCTAGTATAATTGACAAAATATCCGATGTTTAGGAGCGGTTTACAGACTATGGTTCGTTTTAAAACAACACATGCAAATTTCAACCTTTTTTTAAGTGAGAAAATATTGATCACCAGCTGTCAACTTCACTTCTCACATGGTCGCTAGGCCGCAGCACCATAATTTATTACAGTTATTCCATTCAATCAAAATTCTATCAAAATGACGTCATGACACCCACTCGCTAAAGCCAGGTTATAGAGAAAATCGGGCTGTGATTTCCCTGTCTTCCTTTGTTATTTAGCAGAGCTAATTAATATTTTTTCCAAACTGGTAGACGTCCAGTGGGTATCTGACGTCATTTTTCTCTGAGCGAAAGTGGTCTTTTTCAATAAATTTTATTTATGTTGTTTGATATTTATTTAAAGTAATTAGTAAATACATTTGGATAGTTAGGTTAAATGTAAATGATTACTAACAGCAAGAAAACTTATTTAGACTTTCTTGACAGTTTATTGCAGTATGTAAATAAGACCTTCATATATTTAAAAAAATATGAATAATTGAAAAAGAACAATTCACTTCCAAATCTACCATCCAATATTTTTTTTTCATTTGTAATTCTCACTTGGAATTTCTTTTTACAGCATCATTTTACTTCACAAGAGAACACACTGTTTCTTCCTTTCAATTAGTCGTGCATATGTCATGGCAGCTCTAGCTGCTGCATGGAATACTTCTTCAACACCTTCGTTCTTTAGCGCCGAACATTCGAAATATTGGCGAGCTTTTATACTGCTTGCCATGGTTTTGCCAGCCTCAGTCGTCACAAGCTCCTCCGATCTTCCAAATGGATCATTAATACGATCAACCCTCAAATCCGTCATGTTGCCAACCAGAATGACGGGAACATCCGGTAAATGCTGACGCACTTCTTCTATCCACTTGATTTTTACATTTTCAAGTGATTGGGGGTCGGATATAGAAAAGCAAACAATGACCACGTCGGTTTCAGGGTAGGACAACGGACGAAGTCTGTCGTAATCTTCCGTTCCTGCGGTATCCCAAATGCTCAGTTGAATATCTTGGTTGTCCAGGTGAAATTCGTTCACATAGTTATCGAACATGGTTTGTTGACACTCTCCTGGAAATCCTGATGTAATACCTACATGTATTAGACATGTTTTTCCAACACAACAGTCACCAACAACAACAAGCTTCCTTTTAATCTCCGACATCTCAGTAACTCTTTGATCCGATTCAAACCAATCTTTATCTAATGAGCGTATTTCTTAAAGTTCCACTTTCCGCCAGTACCTATACTAATTCACAAAAGTTCAAATTGGCTTTTACTTTTTCTGTAGAACAACTTAGTAGGATATGAGTGTGCAAACTTGAATATCTAAAAGATGACTGCATAGGGAACCAATCCCGATATCTGATATCTCATAGATATATTTATAATCTATAGGTGCATTCATTAATTACATAGCAACACCACATCAAGATAAGAACAACCCGTACGTGATGCGACCACTCCTTGTCTATATGGCAAGGAGTGGTCACATCACGATACTTCCATGAAACTAATGTCATCAAGAAAGCTGCTAAATTTACGCCGAACATTATAAATCGATCAATTAAGCCTCATAGGCTATACGCACGCGCAATATAATCGCGTTGGGGGTGAGTGTACATATTACGCTCATCCACAACACGATTATATGAGTGTTCGCATTGCCATAGATCATTACAAAATTGAAGTACTCTAGATATCTTCAGTCGCGGAGGGCCCTTTTACCTTACCCATCGTAGCGAATTTCCCCCAAAAATTCTGACGGGAGTGCACATTTGGCTCTACGCTTGTCTCTGTAACAATATATTATTTAATTCAATCCTTCCCGTATTTTTTTAGCACCTAGTATGTATTTTCACCACTTGACCTCTGGTTATTTGTATACCGATTGATGGATTGATTGTTTGACTGATTGAATGAATGATTGATTACAGTTGACCGTGTTCGACACATTATGTGTTTTCACAACCGTTCCTCTGGTTATTTGTATACCGATTGATGGATTGATTGTTTGACTGATTGAATGGTTGATTGATTACAGTTGACCGTGTTCGACACACTATGTGTTTTCACAACGGTTCCTCTGGTTATTTGTATACCGATTGATGGATTGATTGTTTGACTGATTGAATGGTTGATTGATTGATGGATTGATTGTTTGACTGATTGAATGGTTGATTGATTACAGTTGACCGTGTTCGACACACTATGTGTTTTCACAACCGTTCCTCTGGTTATTTGTATACCGATTGATGGATTGATTGTTTGACTGATTGAATGGTTGATTGATTGATGGATTGATTGTTTGACTGAATGAATGGTTGATTGATAAAAGTTGACCGTGTTCGACACACTATGGGGTGAATCCATGGGTAGCGCCCACACTCAAAACCCTCACCATCTCAGAATTTGAAAAAAATTGCAGGAGTGGTAAATCACGGCATATAAAAAATCTGGTATCAGCGTTCTTTCCGTAGGTCCAACGGTTTGCCCGTGGCGGGGCACGGAAAAACCCAGATTTTTACTTTTTGCGGAGCACGGCGTACCACTGTTTGCTCTCTGGCGTTGTACCTAAATGACTTAGAAGGATGGGACTTGTTCTCACTTGACGACATTACTTGGAGAAAAACGATAAAAAATTAAAAAAAAGTCTTTATAAAATTTAAGGGTGAAATAAATCCACCCCTAAACTTCAACCCTTAATAACTTAAAAAAAGTTTTTTTTTAATTTTTAATTTTTTTTTTCCAGCATCTTATATCAATTATCTACTTGTAAAAAAAATATTAAGTTGGGCCGAAACTGGAATCTGAAGTTATGATTTTTTTACTATCTAGATGTGTATTATTTTAGTGTATTCCAGTATGTGAGCAAGCATAATTATGGCATCGAAGAAAAATGGTATGTTTTGAAGATGAGCCCTACCCACACTTTGCTTCGTGCAACTTCGAGATATTTTTTACATTTATTGCAGATATTTCCTGAAGGTAAAATGTAAATGTAATAATGTAAATGTAAAAATGTAAATGTAAATGTAAAAATGTAAATGTAAAAATGTAAAAATGTAAATTAAATAATAGCTCGAAGTCGCACGAAGCAATGAGTGAGTGAACTCATCTTCAAAACATATCATTTTTCATGGTTGATGCTGTAATTATGCTTGCTCACATACTGGAATACACTAAAATAATACACATCTAGATAGTAAAAAAATCATAACTTCAGATTCCAGTTTCGGCCCAACTTAATATTTTTTTTACAAGTAGATAATTGATATAAGATGGTGGAAAAAAAATATGAAAAATAAAAAAAAAACATTTTTTAAGTTATTAAGGGTTGAAGTTTAGGGGTGGATTTATTTCACCCTTAAATTTTATAAAGACGTTTTTTTAATTTTTTATCGTATTTCTCATAGTAATGTCGTCAAGTGAGAACTAGTCCTATCCTTCTAAGTCATTTAGGTACAAGGCCAGAGAGCAAACAGTGGTACGCTGTGCTCCGCAAAATGTAAAAATCGGGGTTTTTCCGTGCCCCGCCACGGGCAAACCGTTGGACCTACGGAAAAAACGCTGATACCAGATTTTTTATATGCCGTGATCTACCACTCCTGCAATTTTTGTCAAATTCTGAGATGGTGAGGGTTTTGAGTGTGGGCGCTACCCATGGATCCACCCTATGTGTTTTCACAACCGTTCCTCTGGTTATTTGTATACCGATTGATGGATTGATTGTTTGACCGATTGATGGTTGATTGATTAAAGTTGACCGTGTTCGACACATTATGTGTTTTCACAACCGTTCCTCTGGTTATTTGTATACCGATTGATGGATTGATTTATTGAATGGTTGATTGATTGATGGATTGATTGTTTGACCGATTGAATGGTTGATTGATTACAGTTGACCGTGTTCGACACATTATGTGTTTTCACAACCGTTCCTCTGGTTATTTGTATACCGATTGATGGATTGATTTATTGAATGGTTGATTGATTGATGGATTGATTGTTTGACCGATTGAATGGTTGATTGATTACAGTTGACCGTGTTCGACACATTATGTGTTTTCACAACCGTTCCTCTGGTTATTTGTATACCGATTGATGGATTGATTTATTGAATGGTTGATTGATTGATGGATTGATTGGTTGATTACAGGTGACCGTGGTCGGCACACGAGTCCTCCAGGGGGTGAAGGCCGTGGACGCCGACCAGCAAGGCCCTTACTCCACCGTCCAGTATTCTGTCCTCGCCGGGCCACAGGCAGTAAGTTTACAAACACACGACCTTTTACCAAGCCTTCAATCTAGCCTACAAAGTTTTGCAAAGCCACCTTGACTTGGCAACAACATCATACTCAACGCAAGCTTTATTTATTTCTGTGTATTACATGCAATTGCTCAGAAGTACTTGTGGTGTACTTTGCCACGAGTCAATAGTCGGTACAGGATAAGGTCAAATAGGTACTTCAAAAATGGCTGCCATTTACATTTCTACAACTCGTAAAAATAAATTTTCATGGCGCTGTTTCAATTGTGCCTCAACGTTTTACTTACCGCTTGCATTTATATACATTCGATCGCATTTTGCTAGTAAAATTATTATTACAGTTCTTATACTTATGATTAATTATTGGTGTTTAACGACGCACTGTTTTGACAACTGGCCCTTTGGCACTGGTCTAATGGCGTCGGTGAATGAAATGGTGATAATGAGGGTGATGATGAACCTAACCTACGGCTAGAAGGGAGGAGGGGAAACCCGGTGCCGGCACGTAGCCTACTCCTGTCGAAAAGCACCGAGGGAACCACCGGCTTTACGTCCCTTCCGAAGGACGGTGCAACTCGAACAACAGGATTCCTCCGCTAATCCGTGCTGTTGAGAGGTTGACAAGCAAGGCGAGTAAAGTTGTCGTACTAACTTCAAACCCTCCAACCTCTCTCCCGAACAGTTATACTAATGCAGTTAGAAATAAAGGTCATTGGTTAGTATAAATGTTAGTATAAGTACATGTTAGTATTAATATTGACTACTAGAGGACATGGTTATACTTAAAGATGCTAAAATAACTATCCCGTACTGTTGTTTCCTCTATATATTAACCTCCTTTTCTTCAACAATTTCTGTGAAGTTCTCCTTATGTCTTGCATCTAGCCCTATTTCAAATTGAGCGAGGAGATATACACTCAGGTAAGTAGCATGATGATTAAGATATCTCTGATGTAGCAGCACCAGCGTTGCTCGATGCACGCTGTGAACCGCGATCCTGGACCTTGCTTCTTCGTTGATTTTTGGTGTTAAACGACGCTCTGTTTTGACAACTGACCCTGTGGCACTGGTCTAATGGCGTCGGTGAATGAAAGGATGATGACGAACCTTACCTAGCCTAGAAGGGAGGAGGGGAAACCCGGTGCCGGCACGTAGATACTCCTGTCGAAAAGCACCGAGGGGACCACCGGCTTTACGTCCCTTCCGAAGGACGGTACAACTCGAACTACAGGATTCCTCCGCTAATCCGTGCTGTCGAGAGGTTGATAAGCAAAGCAAGTGAAGTTGTCGTACTAACTTCAAACCCTCTAACCTCTCTCCCTTACAGAACTGATAGTGTGCATGATGGTCACCCACCCAACACCTAACCCAGTGCGATGTTGCTTAACGTTGCATCTTCTGCAGGACTACTTTGTGTTCGTCAACGGCCTGGAGGGAACGCTGCTGCTCCGCAAGCCGCTGGACTACGAGACGTTGACCAATTTCACGATCAAGATCCGTGCCCAGGTAAACACCTACGTAAAATACCTTATCCATCCAGGAAAAAGCATTGTTTAAGACAAGCCAGTTGGCTTGAGATTTGTCTTCCTTCTTCGGTTAAACTGCAGAGCCAGTAATATTTTTTTTAATGCCTTTTTAACCAATGAAGAGTTCCCTGTATTCCTTGCTTAAACTTTTTTTAGACCTTTTTAACCAAAGAAATTAGAGAAATCAAAACTCAGGAGGCTTTTATTAGTGGGCATATTTTGACATGCAACATGTATCTTCAATTCAGTTCACTATTCTAATCCAGATTGGTCATACAATGACTTGAGTTTGAAGTTCATAAACTCCTCGGTTGAAGAAAAGAGTTGGTATAAGAAATTATTTACTGGATCCGCTGAAATAAATCACAATTTGTGTTAAAATCTGAACACAAATTCGTTCAATTGTCCACAAATTCGAACACGTTCTTTCTTTCGGAAGTCGTCGGTCTTTCCCCTGATCGTAGCTCACGTTTTGCTGCAGGCTCCATGAGAGTTAGGCACTTTACAAAAGCAGAAAGCACAACTAATTGCGAAACGTCGGGTTGAGTTTAAGTAAAAAGTTTACCTAGAGCATTCTGTCACCCAGTTTAAAAGTTGCAAGTTTATTTAAGTTGTAAATACATTTGGTCACTTGTATGAAACCTGTCAGTCTGTTGATTTAAGTAACTCGTTTGTAATCGACTTGTTTAGTATTTTAATAGCGATTATTTGTCCGTGCTTTAGTGAGATGAATTGCCCGGGCCTAAATATTAATGATACTAATTTTGTCAAATATCTTCAATGAGATTGTTCAGCTGATACTCAAGTCCAACTATTCCAACAGTCATATTTAATTCCAGATTTGACTCTAGCCTTAAAAATTTAAATAGTATGCATCAAGAATATAAATAGCAGCAATCAGAGTCACTGTCAAGGGTCTATCTCACATCGAGTTGGTGAAGCAAAGGGTTAACGTGTCCTCTACGTGTCCTCTACGTGACCTCTACGTGTCCTCTACGTGCATTCTACTTGCCCTCTACGTGCCCTCTACGTGCCCTCTACGTGTCCTCTACATCCCCTTTACGTGTCCTCTACGTGACCTCTACGTGTCCTCTACGTGCATTCTACTTGCCCTCTACGTGCCCTCTACGTGTCCTCTACATCCCCTTTACGTGTCCTCTACGTGACCTCTACGTTTCCTCTACGTGCCCTCTACGTGTCCTCTACGTACCCTCTACATGCCCTCCACGTGTCCTCTACGTACCCTCTACGTGCCCTCCACGTGTCCTCTACGTACCCTCTACGTGATCTCTACGTGCCCTCTGCGTGTCCTTTACGTGCCCTCTACGTGTCCTCTACGTGCATTCTACTTGCCCTCTACGTGCCCTCTACGTGCCCTCTACGTGTCCTCTACATCCCCTTTACGTGTCCTCTACGTGACCTCTACGTGTCCTCTACGTGCATTCTACTTGCCCTCTACGTGCCCTCTACGTGTCCTCTACATCCCCTCTACGTGTCCTCTACGTACCCTCTACGTGCCCTCCACGTGTCCCCTACATGACCTCTACGTGATCTCTACGTGCCCTCTACGTGCCCTCTACGTGTCCTCTACATCCCCTTTACGTGTCCTCTACGTGCCCTCTACTTGCCCTCTACGTGCCCTCTACGTGCCCTTTACGTGCCCTCTACGTGTCCTGTACGTAACCTTTACGTGTCCTCTACATGTCCTCTACGTGATCTCTACGTGCCCTCTACGTGCCCTCTACGTGTCCTCTACATCCCCTTTACGTGTCCTCTACGTGACCTCTACGTGTCCTCTACGTGCATTCTACTTGCCCTCTACGTGCCCTCTACGTGTCCTCTACATCCCCTTTACGTGTCCTCTACGTGCCCTCTACTTGCCCTCTACGTGCCCTCTACGTGCCCTTTACGTGCCCTCTACGTGTCCTGTACGTAACCTTTACGTGTCCTCTACATGTCCTCTACGTGACCTCCACGTTTCAGGACCAAGGATCGCCGGCCAAGTTTTCCGACACGTACTTGTACGTGAACGTGGTCGACGCCGACGATCAGAACCCGCGGTTCTTTGATGACCGTTACGCTGCGCTGCTGCCCGACACGCCGCTGGAGGTAACACCCTTTAACACCCTGTAACACCCTTTAACACCCTGTAACACCCTTTAACACCCTGTAACACACCATGTAGCACACAATGTAGCACACCATGTAGCACAATGAAACACCGTGTAACACCATGTAACCGATGTGAAAACCATGTAACACCATGTAAACACCGGGCAACACTATGTACCTCCATGCAACACCATGTAAACACCATGTAAACACCGTGCAACACTATGTACCTCCATGCAACACCATGTAAACACCATGTAAACACCGTGCAACACTATGTAACTCCATGCAACACCATGTAAACACCATGTGAACACCGTGCAACACTATGTAACTCCATGCAACACCATTCAACACCATTATAACACACGATCCAGCACCATGTAACACCAAATAGCTCGGTGTGTCGTGTCTTCATTCCTGATTCCTGATTCCATGCTGTCTTCCTTCTGCGCCCTGCATCCTGCGTCCTGAATCCTAAGTCATGATAACTGAGTTCTCCCTCGCTAGTCGCATGTTACTTCTTGATTCCCGATTCTTGACTCTTATAACTCTACTCTCTTCCTAGCCTGCTCCCAATTGCAAGCTCCTGAGCTGTCTTCATGTTCATTATTCGTATGAAAGCTATTGTGCGTCTTATGGTTGCATTTCTGCCAACAGCATCCTTTACACCCTCTTTCATTCTATGATTAATCTCCAACAAAACTTTATTTCAAAATTCAACAAATTATTCAAAATGTGCTTATCAATGGCAGATTTCCCGTACCGGTAAAATTTTTACTGTTTTAAACAAATGTATTTTTAACCCCGCCGACTCGCAACCAGACCGTGTGGCCTAATGGATAAGGCGTCGGACTTCGAATCCGAAGATTGCAGGTTCGAGTCCTGTCACGGTCGAATTTATACTTTTTTCATTTGCATTTGAATGTAATTTTAGTTTGTCATGCATTTTTGGTCGTCAAACCAAAACCTCTACTACTAATAGTGCGTTTCCTGTGTTTAAATGGGGCAATTTTGGTTCTTGTTTGTTGATGCCTTGATCTACTGGAGGCCGATTTTATCAATTACCATGGCTTGCTTTTTGTCACGTATTTTGAAATTGAATTCAACAGCCAGTTGTTTGTCTTTGGCTGATTGTTAATTGTGTTCAGTGTAAAAGTTGATAAATGACTAGCAGATCCCAGAATTGCCCACTGGACAAATCCTTCAGGAGACACATCTCAAAGCTAACTTAATTACATTCCCACAGAAACCATATAGCTTGCAAATGATATTGGATTTAGTGAACCTCTCGATGTCTGGTCAACCGCTTAGCTTTGACCCAAATTTCAAACTTTGAGCGAATGTATTATCATACAAAACAAAAAACCCTTATTACAAAAATATTAACAAAAATGTCACGCGACCGTGACAGGACTCGAACCTGCAATCTTCGGATTCGAAGTCCGACGCCTTATCCATTAGGGCACACGGTCTTCTTGTGATGTTTGTGAAAGTCACTCTATCACACGTGGACCAAAAGAACAATGATACCACTGTTGATACCCAGGTTTTTGAATCCCAAAATCAATCTAATGCCTTGAATTTACATCATTTATGTGTGCTTTAAATGGATGATGACAATGCTGCATTTGTTTTGGATGTGTTTCGCTGTCTTCAGCTGGTTCGTGCTGATGTCAGAAAGATCTTCAGAGAAGAGACTGAAGATTCCAACGCACTCGTTGGCAAAAAGTCTGTCTTGGTCTTTTTCAGGACCAAATACCAGTCAAACCAGAGCAGGCTGCAGGAACCGTACAGCCACCACAGCCAGTCACCCATGATGGGCACTGGAAGCCTCCGTCAAATTATTCTTGCCAATTTTTCGTCGCAGGACAACCATCTTCACCACCTTCTTGTTGTTACGTGCCAGGGTGGCCTGGTTTACCACCTTCTCCTTGTTGTTGCGTGCCAGGGTGGCCTGGTTTACCACCTTCTCCTTGTTGTTGCGTGCCAGGGTGGCCTGGTTTACCACCTTCTTCTTGTTGTTACGTGCCAGGGTGGCCTGGTTTACCACCTTCTCCTTGTTGTTACGTGCCAGGGTGGCCTGGTTTACCACCTTCTCCTTGTTGTTACGTGCCAGGGTGGCCTGGTTTACCACCTTCTTCTTGTTGTTACGTGCCAGGGTGGCCTGGTTTACCACCTTCTCCTTGTTGTTGCGTGCCAGGGTGGCCTGGTTTACCACCTTCTCCTTGTTGTTACGTGCCAGGGTGGCCTGGTTTACCACCTTCTTCTTGTTGTTACGTGCCAGGGTGGCCTGGTTTACCACCTTCTCATTGTTGTTACGTGCCAGGGTGGCCTGGTTTACCACCTTCTCCTTGTTGTTGCGTGCCAGGGTGGCCTGGTTTACCACCTTCTCCTTGTTGTTCCGTGCCAGGGTGGCCTGGTTTACCACCTTCTCCTTGTTGTTACGTGCCAGGGTGGCCTGGTTTACCACCTTCTTCTTGTTGTTACGTGCCAGGGTGGCCTGGTTTACCACCTTCTCCTTGTTGTTACGTGCCAGGGTGGCCTGGTTTACCACCTTCTCATTGTTGTTACGTGCCAGGGTGGCCTGGTTTACCACCTTCTTCTTGTTGTTACGTGCCAGGGTGGCCTGGTTTACCACCTTCTCCTTGTTGTTACGTGCCAGGGTGGCCTGGTTTACCACCTTCTCCTTGTTGTTACGTGCCAGGGTGGCCTGGTTTACCACCTTCTCCTTGTTGTTACGTGCCAGGGTGGCCTGGTTTACCACCTTCTCCTTGTTGTTACGTGCCAGGGTGGCCTGGTTTACCATTTTCTCCTTGTTGTTACGTGCCAGGGTGGCCTGGTTTACCACCTTCTCCTTGTTGTTACGTGCCAGGGTGGCCTGGTTTACCACCTTTTTCTTGTTGTTACGTGCCAGGGTGGCCTGGTTTACCACCTTCTCCTTGTTGTTACGTGCCAGGGTGGCCTGGTTTACCACCTTCTTCTTGTTGTTACGTGCCAGGGTGGCCTGGTTTACCGCCTTCTCCTTGTTGTTACGTGCCAGGGTGGCCTGGTTTACCACCTTCTCCTTGTTGTTACGTGCCAGGGTGGCCTGGTTTACCACCTTCTCCTTGTTGTTGCGTGCCAGGGTGGCCTGGTTTACCACCTTCTTCTTGTTGTTGCGTGCCAGGGTGGCCTGGTTTACCACCTTCTCCTTGTTGTTGCGTGCCAGGGTGGCCTGGTTTACCACCTCCTCCTTGTTGTTACGTGCCAGGGTGGCCTGGTTTACCACCTTCTCCTTGTTGTTACGTGCCAGGGTGGCCTGGTTTACCACCTTCTTCTTGTTGTTACGTGCCAGGGTGGCCTGGTTTACCACCTTCTCCTTGTTGTTACGTGCCAGGGTGGCCTGGTTTACCACCTTCTCCTTGTTGTTACGTGCCAGGGTGGCCTGGTTTACCACCTTCTTCTTGTTGTTACGTGCCAGGGTGGCCTGGTTTACCACCTTCTCCTTGTTGTTACGTGCCAGGGTGGCCTGGTTTACCACCTTCTCCTTGTTGTTACGTGCCAGGGTGGCCTGGTTTACCACCTTCTCCTTGTTGTTGCGTGCCAGGGTGGCCTGGTTTACCACCTTCTCCTTGTTGTTGCGTGCCAGGGTGGCCTGGTTTACCACCTTCTCCTTGTTGTTACGTGCCAGGGTGGCCTGGTTTACCACCTTCTCCTTGTTGTTACGTGCCAGGGTGGCCTGGTTTACCACCTTCTCCTTGTTGTTACGTGCCAGGGTGGCCTGGTTTACCACCTTCTCCTTGTTGTTGCGTGCCAGGGTGGCCTGGTTTACCACCTTCTCCTTGTTGTTGCGTGCCAGGGTGGCCTGGTTTACCACCTTCTCCTTGTTGTTACGTGCCAGGGTGGCCTGGTTTACCACCTTCTCCTTGTTGTTACGTGCCAGGGTGGCCTGGTTTACCGCCTTCTCATTGTTGTTACGTGCCAGGGTGGCCTGGTTTACCACCTTCTTCTTGTTGTTACGTGCCAGGGTGGCCTGGTTTACCGCCTTCTCATTGTTGTTACGTGCCAGGGTGGCCTGGTTTACCACCTTCTTCTTGTTGTTACGTGCCAGGGTGGCCTGGTTTACCACCTTCTCCTTGTTGTTACGTGCCAGGGTGGCCTGGTTTACCACCTTCTCCTTGTTGTTACGTGCCAGGGTGGCCTGGTTTACCACCTTCTTCTTGTTGTTGCGTGCCAGGGTGGCCTGGTTTACCACCTTCTCCTTGTTGTTGCGTGCCAGGGTGGCCTGGTTTACCACCTTCTCCTTGTTGTTACGTGCCAGGGTGGCCTGGTTTACCACCTTCTCCTTGTTGTTACGTGCCAGGGTGGCCTGGTTTACCACCTTCTTCTTGTTGTTACGTGCCAGGGTGGCCTGGTTCACCACCTTCTCCTTGTTGTTACGTGCCAGGGTGGCCTGGTTTACCACCTTCTCCTTGTTGTTACGTGCCAGGGTGGCCTGGTTTACCACCTTCTCCTTGTTGTTACGTGCCAGGGTGGCCTGGTTTACCACCTTCTTCTTCTTGTTGTTGCGTGCCAGGGTGGCCTGGTTTACCACCTTCTTCTTGTTGTTGCGTGCCAGGGTGGCCTGGTTTACCACCTTCTCCTTGTTGTTACGTGCCAGGGTGGCCTGGTTTACCACCTTCTTGTTGTTACGTGCCAGGGTGGCCTGGTTTACCACCTTCTCCTTGTTGTTACGTGCCAGGGTGGCCTGGTTTACCACCTTCTCCTTGTTGTTGCGTGCCAGGGTGGCCTGGTTTACCACCTTCTCCTTGTTGTTACGTGCCAGGGTGGCCTGGTTTACCACCTTCTCCTTGTTGTTACGTGCCAGGGTGGCCTGGTTTACCACCTTCTCCTTGTTGTTACGTGCCAGGGTGGCCTGGTTTACCACCTTCTCCTTGTTGTTACGTGCCAGGGTGGCCTGGTTTACCACCTTCTCCTTGTTGTTACGTGCCAGGGTGGCCTGGTTTACCACCTTCTCCTTGTTGTTACGTGCCAGGGTGGCCTGGTTTACCACCTTCTCATTGTTGTTACGTGCCAGGGTGGCCTGGTTTACCACCTTCTCCTTGTTGTTACGTGCCAGGGTGGCCTGGTTTACCACCTTCTCCTTGTTGTTACGTGCCAGGGTGGCCTGGTTTACCACCTTCTCCTTGTTGTTGCGTGCCAGGGCGGCCTGGTTTACCACCTTCTCCTTGTTGTTACGTGCCAGGGTGGCCTGGTTTACCACCTTCTCCTTGTTGTTGCGTGCCAGGGTGGCCTGGTTTACCACCTTCTCCTTGTTGTTACGTGCCAGGGTGGCCTGGTTTACCACCTTCTCCTTGTTGTTACGTGCCAGGGTCGCCTGGTTTACCACCTTCTCCTTGTTGTTACGTGCCAGGGTGGCCTGGTTTACCACCTTCTCCTTGTTGTTGCGTGCCAGGGTGGCCTGGTTTACCACCTTCTCCTTGTTGTTACGTGCCAGGGTGGCCTGGTTTACCACCTTCTCCTTGTTGTTGCGTGCCAGGGTGGCCTGGTTTACCACCTTCTTCTTGTTGTTACGTGCCAGGGTGGCCTGGTTTACCACCTTCTCCTTGTTGTTACGTGCCAGGGTGGCCTGGTTCACCACCTTCTCCTTGTTGTTACGTGCCAGGGTGGCCTGGTTTACCACCTTCTCCTTGTTGTTACGTGCCAGGGTGGCCTGGTTTACCACCTTCTCCTTGTTGTTGCGTGCCAGGGTGGCCTGGTTTACCACCTTCTTCTTGTTGTTACGTGCCAGGGTGGCCTGGTTTACCACCTTCTCCTTGTTGTTACGTGCCAGGGTGGCCTGGTTCACCACCTTCTCCTTGTTGTTACGTGCCAGGGTGGCCTGGTTTACCACCTTCTCCTTGTTGTTACGTGCCAGGGTGGCCTGGTTTACCACCTTCTCCTTGTTGTTACGTGCCAGGGTGGCCTGGTTTACCACCTTCTCCTTGTTGTTACGTGCCAGGGTGGCCTGGTTTACCACCTTCTCCTTGTTGTTACGTGCCAGGGTGGCCTGGTTTACCACCTTCTCCTTGTTGTTGCGTGCCAGGGTGGCCTGGTTTACCACCTTCTCCTTGTTGTTACGTGCCAGGGTGGCCTGGTTTACCACCTTCTCCTTGTTGTTACGTGCCAGGGTGGCCTGGTTTACCACCTTCTCCTTGTTGTTACGTGCCAGGGTGGCCTGGTTTACCACCTTCTCCTTGTTGTTACGTGCCAGGGTGGCCTGGTTTACCACCTTCTTCTTGTTGTTACGTGCCAGGGTGGCCTGGTTTACCACCTTCTCCTTGTTGTTACGTGCCAGGGTGGCCTGGTTTACCACCTTCTCCTTGTTGTTGCGTGCCAGGGTGGCCTGGTTTACCACCTTCTTCTTGTTGTTACGTGCCAGGGTGGCCTGGTTTACCACCTTCTCCTTGTTGTTACGTGCCAGGGTGGCCTGGTTTACCACCTTCTTCTTGTTGTTACGTGCCAGGGTGGCCTGGTTTACCACCTTCTCCTTGTTGTTACGTGCCAGGGTGGCCTGGTTTACCACCTTCTCCTTGTTGTTACGTGCCAGGGTGGCCTGGTTTACCACCTTCTCCTTGTTGTTACGTGCCAGGGTGGCCTGGTTTACCACCTTCTCCTTGTTGTTACGTGCCAGGGTGGCCTGGTTTACCACCTTCTCCTTGTTGTTACGTGCCAGGGTGGCCTGGTTTACCACCTTCTCCTTGTTGTTACGTGCCAGGGTGGCCTGGTTTACCACCTTCTCCTTGTTGTTACGTGCCAGGGTGGCCTGGTTTACCACCTTCTCCTTGTTGTTGCGTGCCAGGGTGGCCTGGTTTACCACCTTCTCCTTGTTGTTACGTGCCAGGGTGGCCTGGTTTACCACCTTCTCCTTGTTGTTGCGTGCCAGGGTGGCCTGGTTTACCACCTTCTTCTTGTTGTTACGTGCCAGGGTGGCCTGGTTTACCACCTTCTCCTTGTTGTTACGTGCCAGGGTGGCCTGGTTTACCACCTTCTCCTTGTTGTTACGTGCCAGGGTGGCCTGGTTTACCACCTTCTCCTTGTTGTTACGTGCCAGGGTGGCCTGGTTTACCACCTTCTCCTTGTTGTTACGTGCCAGGGTGGCCTGGTTTACCACCTTCTCCTTGTTGTTACGTGCCAGGGTGGCCTGGTTTACCACCTTCTCCTTGTTGTTACGTGCCAGGGTGGCCTGGTTTACCACCTTCTCCTTGTTGTTACGTGCCAGGGTGGCCTGGTTTACCACCTTCTCCTTGTTGTTACGTGCCAGGGTGGCCTGGTTTACCACCTTCTCCTTGTTGTTACGTGCCAGGGTGGCCTGGTTTACCACCTTCTTCTTGTTGTTGCGTGCCAGGGTGGCCTGGTTTACCACCTTCTTCTTGTTGTTACGTGCCAGGGTGGCCTGGTTTACCACCTTCTTCTTGTTGTTACGTGCCAGGGTGGCCTGGTTTACCACCTTCTCCTTGTTGTTACGTGCCAGGGTGGCCTGGTTTACCACCTTCTTCTTGTTGTTGCGTGCCAGGGTGGCCTGGTTTACCACCTTCTCCTTGTTGTTACGTGCCAGGGTGGCCTGGTTTACCACCTTCTCCTTGTTGTTACGTGCCAGGGTGGCCTGGTTTACCACCTTCTCCTTGTTGTTACGTGCCAGGGTGGCCTGGTTTACCACCTTCTTCTTGTTGTTACGTGCCAGGGTGGCCTGGTTTACCACCTTCTCCTTGTTGTTACGTGCCAGGGTGGCCTGGTTTACCACCTTCTCCTTGTTGTTACGTGCCAGGGTGGCCTGGTTTACCACCTTCTCCTTGTTGTTACGTGCCAGGGTGGCCTGGTTTACCACCTTCTTCTTGTTGTTGCGTGCCAGGGTGGCCTGGTTTACCACCTTCTCCTTGTTGTTACGTGCCAGGGTGGCCTGGTTTACCACCTTCTCCTTGTTGTTACGTGCCAGGGTGGCCTGGTTTACCACCTTCTCCTTGTTGTTGCGTGCCAGGGTGGCCTGGTTTACCACCTTCTCCTTGTTGTTACGTGCCAGGGTGGCCTGGTTTACCACCTTCTCCTTGTTGTTACGTGCCAGGGTGGCCTGGTTTACCACCTTCTCCTTGTTGTTACGTGCCAGGGTGGCCTGGTTTACCACCTTCTCCTTGTTGTTACGTGCCAGGGTGGCCTGGTTTACCACCTTCTCCTTGTTGTTGCGTGCCAGGGTGGCCTGGTTTACCACCTTCTTCTTGTTGTTACGTGCCAGGGTGGCCTGGTTTACCACCTTCTCATTGTTGTTACGTGCCAGGGTGGCCTGGTTTACCACCTTCTCCTTGTTGTTACGTGCCAGGGTGGCCTGGTTTACCACCTTCTCCTTGTTGTTACGTGCCAGGGTGGCCTGGTTTACCACCTTCTCCTTGTTGTTACGTGCCAGGGTGGCCTGGTTTACCACCTTCTCCTTGTTGTTACGTGCCAGGGTGGCCTGGTTTACCACCTTCTCCTTGTTGTTGCGTGCCAGGGTGGCCTGGTTTACCACCTTCTCCTTGTTGTTGCGTGCCAGGGTGGCCTGGTTTACCACCTTCTCCTTGTTGTTACGTGCCAGGGTGGCCTGGTTTACCACCTTCTCCTTGTTGTTGCGTGCCAGGGTGGCCTGGTTTACCACCTTCTCCTTGTTGTTGCGTGCCAGGGTGGCCTGGTTTACCACCTTCTCCTTGTTGTTACGTTCCAGGGTGGCCTGGTTTACCACCTTCTCCTTGTTGTTGCGTGCCAGGGTGGCCTGGTTTACCACCTTCTCCTTGTTGTTACGTGCCAGGGTGGCCTGGTTTACCACCTTCTCCTTGTTGTTACGTGCCAGGGTGGCCTGGTTTACCACCTTCTCCTTGTTGTTGCGTGCCAGGGTGGCCTGGTTTACCACCTTCTCCTTGTTGTTGCGTGCCAGGGTGGCCTGGTTTACCACCTTCTCCTTGTTGTTGCGTGCCAGGGTGGCCTGGTTTACCACCTTCTCCTTGTTGTTACGTGCCAGGGTGGCCTGGTTTACCACCTTCTCCTTGTTGTTACGTGCCAGGGTGGCCTGGTTTACCACCTTCTTCTTGTTGTTACGTGCCAGGGTGGCCTGGTTTACCACCTTCTCCTTGTTGTTACGTGCCAGGGTGGCCTGGTTTACCACCTTCTCCTTGTTGTTACGTGCCAGGGTGGCCTGGTTTACCACCTTCTCCTTGTTGTTGCGTGCCAGGGTGGCCTGGTTTACCACCTTCTCCTTGTTGTTGCGTGCCAGGGCGGACAGCTTCGGTTGCAACCGCGCGACATCCAGGCCTACGACCAAGACACGGGCATCAACGCCGCCATCTTCTACTCGTTCAACAGCAAGGGCACCGACTACCGCTTCTTCGACATCGACAGGGCCACCGGGCAGGTGACGGTCAAGAAGCCGATACACGAGTCTGATCTCATGCAGCCCGCCACGCTAGTCATCAGGGTGAGTTGCTTCGTCATCTTGAGGTCACTCATCTCGATGACATGGATAGCGCATCGTGTTGAGATAGGGTCTAGTTGAGTGAAGCCATGTTTTCGCTGTCTTGGTCCCCAAGAATGCACTGATCATGCTGTTATACCGAGAATTATGAAAAGAAAATAGTCCCACAAATATTAAATCGTTTCTACACCAAATTTACCATTTGATTTGAAAGTTTGATGAAAACTGGAAGTAGAGGAAGGTGCTCCAAAGTTTCTCAACATGGCATCAAAGTCTCACTGTGCGAAGCGCTATCGAGTATCGAGGCTATGGAAAACAGTGGTTTAGATCTGAGATATTTCGCCCTCTCTTAGTAGGTGAGACCACAGACGCTTTTAACACCTCTCTAGGGTGAGATATACCACCCTAACTACTCTAATAACCTGCAGTCGGTGGGAATAAAGCTTATAATATCACTTTATTTATAAAGAAAATGGAATCTAGCAGACTGTCAACAACAGGGAAACTCCCCAGCTCGGTCACACACTGGATTATTTTTGTCCGCTGTGTTTTTCTACAAGGAAATCAATCGTATATGATATGAATATTGTCGCGGGACATTCGCATTTTTTGTGCAGACATTTCAATTCAGAAGATAATAATTCGTACCAAAGATGTATTCAGTAGCAAAGAGGGTATACAACGTTGATGTTCATAAGTTGATTAAAAAAAAGCAGGCCTAGTCTCTCTTGTTGAACTTTGGAGTACCTTTAGAGAAACACAAAAAAGTGTTGCGACCGTGACAGGACTCGAACCTGCAATCTTCGGATTCGAAGTCCGACGCCTTATCCATTAGGCCACACGGTCCTTGTGCCGATGAAAAGTTAAACATCTGTTAAAAATCAATGCAATATACGTTAAAAAGACTATCAAGTGAAGGAATTTGTGCGCCAATGCAATATTAAAATTTCCCAACCAACAAATACAAATAATATCCAGCTACAGCGTATAGAATTGGTCGCATCATAATTGACATTCAAAATCGTCTGCCACGAAAACTGCAGACACATCCCAAAGCTAGCTTCATTTCATTTCCACAGAAACCTTTTAGCTTGCTAATTTGATATTGAATTTAGTGAAACCTTTTGTTGTCTTGTTAACCGTTTAGCTCTGATACAAATTTCAAACTTTACGCGATATAATTATCATACAAGAACAGAAAGCCCTCATTACAAATATAATATTATTGCCAAAAAAATTCGTGCGACCGTGACAGGACTCTAACCTGCAATCTTCGGATCCGAAGTCCGACGCCTTATCCATTAGGCCACACGGTCAGCTTGCACATTGGGGGTGATGTATTTTCAAATAACTAGCAATGAATTTTTCAAACCAATCGCATGAAAACACATATCTCACGATTGCAACATGAGAAACGCACGGCGAACACGGCGACATGGAGCCTGTGGCAAGGCTTTAGAAGTTACAGCAAACAAGTGCAGTTATCACCTTCAAAGATACTCTTCTGACACATGTTTTTCAGTAAAACTATTCAATCGGGTTTTCAATGCTAAATCCCAGTGAAAAAAAATACCAGTGGTTGACGTTGATTTTCAAATAACGCCCATATAACTCTGTACACAAATTTGGTCGATAATTTCATCTCATTTTGGTAATCGATAGGTATCTTAGTAATAGCAGAAGTTAAAAATGTGTGGTTCATAGATGTTGCTTTGCGGCGGTCATATCCGTGTTTTTTTTACCGTACGTCGTTTTTGGGCGAGTATTACCGGTATTCTAGTACGTGCCTAACCCGGAACCGTGCGATTTTCACTGACACCATGGTCATCCCCCAACCCCCGCAGGCGACCCAGTTCGACAACCCGGACCGCTACGCGCTGGCAACGCTCACGGTGGCGCGACCCGGTACTTCGCTGAAAGACCTGCAGTTCCTGCAGGAGGTCTACGCCGTGGGCGTGCTAGAGAACGTACCGCTGCGCAGCGTGCTGGTCACTGTGGTCACCAATCATCCCCGGGACAAGGTCAGTAACCACCCCCTAGGAGGCAAGGTCAGTAACCACCCTCTAGGAGGCAAGGTCAGTAACCACCCCCTAGGAGACAAGGTCAGTAACCACCCCCTAGGAGGCAAGGTCAGTAACCACCCCCTAGGAGACAAGGTCAGTAACCACCCCCTAGGAGACAAGGTCAGTAACCACCCTCTAGGAGACAAGGTCAGTAACCACCCCCTAGGAGACAAGGTCAGTAACCACCCTCTAGGAGACAAGGTCAGTAACCACCCCCTAGGAGACAAGGTCACACACACTGATATCAGTAGCCTGGATAGCGCATCGTTTTGAGCCAATGTCAAATTACGTGAAGACAGATTTTCTCCATATTGGTCGCACTAAATATGGCAGACGGCATTCGGTTGTTCCCTCCTGTTTGTGCAGTTAAAAGTCAGTCCTAACTGGATACTTACAGCTGTATTCATTTAACATTCCTGGAGTATGAGTATGTCACTAAATTTGACAGCTAATGTTAGCCAAAATGTTAACATATTATAAACTTAAACATAACATTTGTATAAGCAAAAACTCTATTAAGAACACAAAAACCAACTAAATATGAAGAGATTGATTAAAATTACAGAAAGAGCTCACGAAATCACAAGGAAATAACATTTGTCTGATTCAAACAGCAAGCTACAGCTTCTTGGGGCATTCAGGATAGTGGCTAGCACCGAAATATGGCATCAAAGTCGCACCGAAGATCAATTATCTTTGAAAACCAAAGCATACACTCAACAAAAAATAAACAAAACAGTCGTGCGCCTTTGCCGTTCATTTCTCACACTCGTTTTTGATTTTGTTTTGAAATTTTCTTTATTTTCTTCACAACAATCGAAATATCGCAATTATAATTTAGAAGTAAATTAAAAATGCTGGTGAAGGAAAATTGAACGTGCACATGAACATGAACTTGAACATTTATACCATTTGATTGAATTTTCGGTAAAGAACAATCAGAGAAGCAACCAAAAAGGCAATTAATAAAAAAATTTGACCGTGACAGGACTCGAACCTGCAATCTTCGGATTCGAAGTCCGACGCCTAATCCATTAGGCCACACGGTCTGCTTGTTCAACATTCGCATATCTTTGAAAATCAATGCAAAGCACGTTAAAAGTACAACTATAGATGGAGGATTTATGTCCCATTGCAGACTACATACCCGTTAGGCCACATAAGACTTGCTACTTTCATAAAGTTTGCATCTAATATCTTACAAAATGAAAGCTTCAATAGACTAAAGAGACAGCCGGAGCAAATTTGCGCCACTGTCATTCATCTTTCACACCCTTAAAACGAAGATTAATATCATTTGATAAAAATTTCCGATCGCAAAATCTCATACACTAAAGTTAAAACATCATGTTAAAAAAAATGGGTGCGACCGTGTAATATTTCGTAAGGTTACTGGTCTTTTATTATGCTGAGAGATGAAAATTCGGGCCAAAGCTGTTTTCTCTATCGAAAAGTGCAACAAACATGAATATTGGAAATGCGGAGTGGTTCAGAGCCGTGTTTGGTGGGCTGGAGAATGTTCGGTTCTGCTCTGATAAGATGCGTTTGTGGTCCTGATAAGGACCCTGACGATTGTCGACGTTTCGTCCACGTTGGCGCGGACATCTTCAGGACGCGCCAACGTGGACGAAACGTCGACAATCGTCAGGGTCCTTATCAGGACCACAAACGCATCTTATCAGAGCAGAACCGAACATTCTCCAGCCCAAACATGAATATTGTTTGCAAAACGTTGACGTTCATTGCTGAATAAAAATTGAAGCTTCGTCTGTCTGGTAAACTACCTGAGAAGTCAAATATTCCGTAGCTTATTTTGGATGAGCTGTGCTCGGTCATCGAGTTTGGCTTGCTGCTCAGTTAAAATACCTCTACAAACTTTCTAATTAGTAATTGAAACGTGTACAGAAATTGCACATCCAACGAATTAATAAATAATAGCCATCTCCAGCGTGTATTTGGTCGCATCACTGACATTCACTAGGTACTAAAATTATATCAAATTTCCAACAAAACATGTTGCGACCGTGACAGGACTCGAACCTGCAATCTTCGGATTCGAAGTCCGACGCCTTATCCATTAGGCCACACGGTCCTCGTGTTGAGCAGGGATTCTTTGAAGTAATACCAATTCCAAGACGTGAAAGACTGTGTAGATTTTAGTTGATCGTCTGAAAGCGGGGACGAAATAACACATGTCACATGGTGTAATGACCAACTAAGCTAGACACCTTTTTGCGCAATGCTTTCTTCTGTAAAGCAAAAAAAAATCTAAGAAACTAAAGTTGGCCCACACGGAATTAAACAGGTCTATTTGGAGAACTCGTGATTCAATCATACAGATTATTTTTTCTTGGTAGAAAAGGACCAGGAGCAAGTCATTAATTTCTTTACATCGATCTTTTAATTAGTTGGTCCAGAATCTTTGATCAACTTTTGAAATATTTCGTTGCAACACTAAAACCACCCTCTTCGTCGGAATGGCAGCGTCAGAGCTTCTGGCTGGACGACCGCACGGGCACGTTCGGGGTGAACACCGCCGGAGACATCTTGCTGACCAAAGGCCTGGACTTCGAGACACAGGACCGGTACACGTTCGGTGTCCACGTCACCGACGGAATCATGGTGAGTCACAGCTTTACTTGAAATACTGCCTGACAATGCTATCTGACAATGCTGACAATGCTGCCTGACCAAGCTACCTGACAATGCTGACAATGCCACCCGACAATGCTACCAGTACCTGACAATGCCGCCTGACAATGCTACCAGTACCTGACAATGCCGCCTGACAATGCTACCAGTACCTGACAATGCCGCCTGACAATGCTACCAGTACCTGACAATGCCGCCTGACAATGCTACCAGTACCTGACAATGCTGCCTGACAATGCTACCAGTACCTGACAATGCCGCCTGACAATGCTACCAGTACCTGACAATGCCGCCTGACAATGCTACCAGTACCTGACAATGCCGCCTGACAATGCTACCAGTACCTGACAATGCCGCCTGACAATGCTACCAGTACCTGACAATGCCGCCTGACAATGCTACCAGTACCTGACAATGCCGCCTGACAATGCTACCAGTACCTGACAATGCCGCCTGACAATGCTACCAGTACCTGACAATGCCGCCTGACAATGCTACCAGTACCTGACAATGCCGCCTGACAATGCTACCAGTACCTGACAATGCCGCCTGACAATGCTACCAGTACCTGACAATGCTGCCTGACAATGCTACCAGTACCTGACAATGCTGACAATGCTGCCTGAAAATGCCAAAACTGAAATTCTCCACCGGAAGCTACCTTGTAGTTGTAAACTGCTACAATGTACAACCACCCACCGTGCAGCCCACAGAACCCATCGGTAGCTTCTGCTTCCTCCACCGGAAGCTACCTTGTAGTTGTAAACTGCTACAATGTACAACCACCCACCGTGCAGCCCACAGAACCTATCGGTAGCTTCTGCTTCCTCCACCGGAAGCTACCTTGTAGTTGTAAACTGCTACAATGTACAACCACCCACCGTGCACCCCACAGAACCTATCGGTAGCTTCTGCTTCCTCCACCGGAAGCTACCTTGTAGTTGTAAACTGCTACAATGTACAACCACCCACCGTGCACCCCACAGAACCTATCGGTAGCTTCTGCTTCCTCCACCGGAAGCTACCTTGTAGTTGTAAACTGCTACAATGTACAACCACCCACCGTGCAGCCCACAGAACCTATCGGTAGCTTCTGCTTCCTCCACAGGAAGCTACCTTGTAGTTGTAAACTGCTACAATGTACAACCACCCACCGTGCAGCCCACAGAACCTATCGGTAGCTTCTGCTTCCTCCACCGGAAGCTACCTTGTAGTTGTAAACTGCTACAATGTACAACCACCCACCGTGCAGCCCACAGAACCTATCGGTAGCTTCTGCTTCCTCCACCGGAAGCTACCTTGTAGTTGTAAACTGCTACAATGTACAACCACCCACCGTGCAGCCCACAGAACCCATCGGTAGCTTCTGCTTCCTCCACCGGAAGCTACCTTGTAGTTGTAAACTGCTACAATGTACAACCACCCACCGTGCAGCCCACAGAACCTATCGGTAGCTTCTGCTTCCTCCACCGGAAGCTACCTTGTAGTTGTAAACTGCTACAATGTACAACCACCCACCGTGCAGCCCACAGAACCTATCGGTAGCTTCTGCTTCCTCCACCGGAAGCTACCTTGTAGTTGTAAACTGCTACAATGTACAACCACCCACCGTGCAGCCCACAGAACCTATCGGTAGCTTCTGCTTCCTCCACAGGAAGCTACCTTGTAGTTGTAAACTGCTACAATGTACAACCACCCACCGTGCAGCCCACAGAACCTATCGGTAGCTTCTGCTTCCTCCACCGGAAGCTACCTTGTAGTTGTAAACTGCTACAATGTACAACCACCCACCGTGCACCACACAGAACCTATCGGTAGCTTCTGCTTCCTCCACCGGAAGCTACCTTGTAGTTGTAAACTGCTACAATGTACAACCACCCACCGTGCACCACACAGAACCTATCGGTAGCTTCTGCTTCCTCCACCGGAAGCTACCTTGTAGTTGTAAACTGCTACAATGTACAACCACCCACCGTGCAGCCCACAGAACCTATCGGTAGCTTCTGCTTCCTCCACCGGAAGCTACCTTGTAGTTGTAAACTGCTACAATGTACAACCACCCACCGTGCAGCCCACAGAACCTATCGGTAGCTTCTGCTTCCTCCACCGGAAGCTACCTTGTAGTTGTAAACTGCTACAATGTACAACCACCCACCGTGCAGCCCACAGAACCTATCGGTAGCTTCTGCTTCCTCCACAGGAAGCTACCTTGTAGTTGTAAACTGCTACAATGTACAACCACCCACCGTGCAGCCCACAGAACCTATCGGTAGCTTCTGCTTCCTCCACCGGAAGCTACCTTGTAGTTGTAAACTGCTACAATGTACAACCACCCACCGTGCACCCCACAGAACCCATCGGTAGCTTCTGCTTCCTCCACCGGAAGCTACCTTGTAGTTGTAAACTGCTACAATGTACAACCACCCACCGTGCACCACACAGAACCTATCGGTAGCTTCTGCTTCCTCCACAGGAAGCTACCTTGTAGTTGTAAACTGCTACAATGTACAACCACCCACCGTGCAGCCCACAGAACCTATCGGTAGCTTCTGCATCCTCCACCGGAAGCTACCTTGTAGTTGTAAACTGCTACAATGTAAAACACCCACCGTGCACCCCACAGAACGACTCGGCGCGCATCAACGTCAGCGTCCTCAACGTCAACGACTGGGACCCGCGCTTCCGGCACCCCCAGTACGACTTCTACGTGGGCGAGGCGGGCGTCGAACCGGGCGCCGTCGTGGGCCGCGTCGAGGCCGCCGACGGCGACCGCGGCGACTTCGTCGTGTTGGAGCTGCGCGGTCCCGGCGCCGGCATGTTCGACGTCAACGCCGACGGAGAGATCATCCTCCTCGACATGGACATGTTGAACTCGAGCACGGCGCATCTCGTGATTGTCGCCACGGACAACGGGATTCCGCCGAGACAGGTGAGCGTTAGACCACTGATCTCCATAGTCATGGATAGCGCTTCGTGCAGTGAGACTTTGATGCCGTATTGAGCCACTTTATCATGTCTTCCCACTGATCTCTATAGCCATGGATAGCGCTTCGTACAGCGAGACTTTGATGCCGTATTGAGCCACTTTATCATGTCTTCCCACTGATCTCTGTAGCCTGGATAGCGCTTCGTACAGTGAGACTTTGATGCCGTATTGAGCCACTTTATCATGTCTTCCTACCGATCTCTATAGCCATGGATAGCGCTTCGTACAGCGAGACTTTGATGCCATATTGAGCCACTTTATCATGTCTTCTTACTGATCTCTTGAGTCATGGATAGCGCTTCGTACAGCGAGACTTTGGTGCCGTATTGAGCCACTTTATCATGTCTTGCCACTGATCTCTATAGCCATGGATAGCGCTTCGTACAGCGAGACTTTGGTGCCGTATTGAGCCACTTTATCATGTCTTGCCACTGATCTCTATAGCCATGGATAGCGCTTCGTACAGCGAGACTTTGGTGCCGTATTGAGCCACTTTATCATGTCTTGCCACTGATCTCTATAGCCATGGATAGCGCTTCGTACAGCGAGACTTTGATGCCGTATTGAGCCACTTTATCATGTCTTGCCACTGATCTCTATAGCCATGGATAGTGCTGTGTACAGCGAGACTTTGATGCCGTATTGAGCCACTTTATCATGTCTTGCCACTGATCTCTGGCCATGGATAGCGCTTCGTACAGCAAGGCTTTGATGCCGTATTGAGCCACTTTATCATGTCTTTCCACTGATCTCTATAGCCATGGATAGCGCTTCGTACAGTGAGACTTTGATGCCGTATTGAGCCACTATATCATGTCTTCCCACTGATCTCTATAGCCATGGATAGCGCTTCGTACAGCGAGACTTTAATGCCTTATTGCGCCACTTTATCATGTCTTCCCACTGATCTCTATAGCCATGGATAGCGCTTCGTACAGCGAGACTTTAATGCCATATTGAGCCACTTTATCATGTCTTCCCACTTATCTCTATAGCCATGGATAGCGCTTTGTACAGCGAGACTTTGATGCCATATTGAGCCACTTTATCGTGTCTTCCCACTGATCTCTATAGCCATCGATAGCGCTTTGTACAGCGAGACATGGATGCCGTATTGAGACACTTTATCATGTCTTCCCACTGATCTCTATAGCCATGGATAGCGCTTCGTACAGTGAGACTTTGATGCCATATTGACCCACTTTATCATGTCTTCCCACTGATCTCTATAGCCATGGACAGCGCTTTGTACTGCAAGACTTTAATGCCGTATTAAACCATGATGCAGGGTAGGTGCGAGTCTATAAAATGCAGTCATTAATCAGTCAACTTGGGGTACCTGACTACACTGGCGAGTTTTCCCACTCAATCGCAGTGATCCATGCTGGCGAAACGTCCCTTCCGCCCCCATTGACCCCAGGACACTCCCGTGCGTTGCAGGCGTCGGCGCCGGTGGTCGTCCACTTCCCCGACACGGTGGTGCGCAAGGCCGGAAGTAGCTGGTCGCCGGGTGGCACCAGCTTCCTGTTGATGCTGGTCTTCGGCTCGCTGCTCGGCATTCTGGCGCTGGTCATCGCGTTGCTAATTCTCTACATCTACAAACAGTGAGTGCTGGGATTTGATCGATTTTTCTTGCTACGGTTCATGTATTTTCTTTAGTACGTTAGTTTTCATGAAAACTATTGAACTGGGTAATGAGTGCTAAGTTCCAAGCTCAATTTTCTTAGGGTTGGAATTACAAACTCCAAACCTAAGATAATATAACAACTCAGCACAGAGTTCCACAAAAAATAGATTGGCGCCAGTGCGTGGGATCGTTTATGCGACATGACAGATTTTTTTAAACTGAAATATTGAATCGTTTCGCATAGATATCAAGCTTACCAAGACACTCAAGCACTCGAGTTAAGACCCTCGATTTGAAATTTTTTGAAACAAACAAATTGAAAGCGACGTCCGAAACTCAAACTAGGTATAAAATTTCACAAAGCTTTGCTTTGCAAACAACGAAAGTTTGGGTATGGAACTTATCAATCAATATCCAGCTAAATATTTCTTCAGCGAAATAATGCGCACTATTATCGACTAACTAGAACGCGCTGGGAGTTTCATCAACTGCGTGCTTGTTCCCCGCCGCGCAGCAAACGCAACAAGACCGGCAGCGAGACCAGCAGCGACGCTGGGTACGGCGTCGAGGAGGAGAAGCAGCCGGACACGCTGGCGACGACGCGCAACGGCAAAGTGGAGAACCCGGTGTTCGCCGGAAGCCTTCAGGAGCGGCTGCAGCTCGCGCACACCGCTACCGTCAAGAGTACGTTGCTACCTGCGAAACTGTCACACTCTCGACACTGTCAACATAATCAACACACAACACTCACATACTGTCAACATTATCAACAGCTAATACTCGCAAAACTGTCAACACTGGCAACATAATCAACAGCTAACACTCACATTCTGTCAACATAATCAACAGCTAACACTCACATACTGTCAACACTGGCAACATAATCAACAGCTAACACTCACATTCTGTCAACACTGGCAACATAATCAACAGCTAACACTCACATTCTGTCAACATTATCAACAGCTAATACTCGCAAAACTGTCAACACTGGCAACTGAAAACATTCAAAACACCGTTTGTTTTTCATTACTTCTTGTATTCCGTTACTAAATTTCTTCACACAAAACATCTTTCACACCATCACTACGTTCATTTATTTGATTTCTTCAAATATGTGCCTGTCTAATTTTAAGTTCTTTACTGCTCTCTATTAATTGCTAGCCTAATTACAAAATATCATCCGCCCTGCTGATTCAAAAGTGACAGCCAGATCCCCTCGACTACCTTAAATTGCAGCGCAGTGGTACCACCATAAGTATACATTCCGTCGTACAATCATAATATCTATGTAATACCACGTAAAACACAACACCTACCAGCGTTGCCAAGTACAAAACACCGGGAGTGTGCCTGTCTGCCAGCGTTGCCAAAGTTCTCAACACTTCCATCCCCCGTCTGTCTACAAGTGTTGCCAAACTTCGTAACGCCCCGTCGTGTGCCTATGCAGCGATGCCAAAGCTCTGAACATCCTCATCCTTCGCCTGTGTGCCAGCGTTGCCTTTTATTATCACCCTCATCATTGCTTGTGGGCCAGCGATGCCAATTTTCTTATCACCCAATCCATTGCCCGTCTAGCAGCGTTGCCAAACTTCTAAACACGTCCACCCTGCGCAGGTCTAGCGGCGCGCAACGCGACGATGCGCACCGGCAACCATGTGAGCAGCGCCGGTTTGGCAGCGCTGCCGTCGCCCAAGTCGCGACTGGCGCCGGCGCCGCCGCTGCCGCCGCCGACGGGGCCGGCGACGCATGCGCCGCAAGGGTCGCCGACGTCGTCGGAGTCGCCGCGCATGCGCCACAGGGACAACAATAATGGCGAGCTGAAGGTGGCTTGGCCGGGGGGGT
Organism: Nemurella pictetii; assembly: GCA_921293315.2. Classification (NCBI taxonomy): domain Eukaryota; kingdom Metazoa; phylum Arthropoda; class Insecta; order Plecoptera; family Nemouridae; genus Nemurella; species Nemurella pictetii. The sequence continues at coordinate 10,834,635 of OV121123.1, read as the reverse complement.
CGATACCGCGTCGGGTGAAGAAGCTTAGCTGGGACGACGACCAGCAGTCAAAGGTACTTTTTTACAGATTTGTGTCTTTACATGTCTTTACCTCATCTTGGTATGTTGGAAAATGTCTGACATTGACCCGATTTTACAATTTTGCCAACTCCAGGTTAAAGTGGGAGTTAAGTTATTTGTTATGGCAACGGCCAACATGGGATGCAGTGGAATTCATTTTTTTCTAGGGGTTAGATGCTTAACCCAGGGTTGACAAAAGCTGTACTAATACCGGCCCTTACTAGTGTTAAGGCCCGTGCAAACAAGTACAATTTTGTATTTTAGTGTACACTCTGTACTACAGGGAGAGACCATACAAAATAATGGATGGCTTTTTGCTCGTATCAACTCCTATAGCCAAAATTCAACGGTGGAATTTCAAAATATCAATAATGATACTAAAACGTTGGCTTTTAATTATGTCAATAAGCATGAATTAAATTGACTCACCCATCTGTAGGTTAACTAAAGTTTAGTTAACCAACCCAAATCTAAGAGAGTAGATAACACTTGACATTTCAGCGGTGTGAAGTTGGTAACACAAAGCAGCTGTTTCGAACACTAGCGCTCCCAGCGGAAAAGTATGCTCTCCAAGTAAATGTCTCTTTGTCAATCTTAAGTTATCACAGCCGCCCCGATTTTGCCCAAATTGTTTTGACTCTGATTTTGAGATATTCTTCTTTTCCTTTCGTGTGACGGACGGAAGCAGAAAACAAAATTTAGAGACCTCTGTTAAAATAGCCTATAAGTTGACCTGGCGACAGAATCGGCAGCGCTGCCAGGCGGCTTGTTTAGGAATTAATGCATCCCAGCCATCTAGGTACAACATGAAACTAAACAACGTTACTTAATCGCCGTCTTACATAAAATCAAGGGGGCTTTGCTTGCCATTGATGCTCAATCTCAAGTGTTAACTGACAGGTGACAGATAACACTGCATCTTTGCAGGTGATTACTGCACGTTTTTTATACTTTAACTTCACGCTAGTTCGTCAGGTTCGCCACCAGCGCTGTCGTCCGATTTCGCCTATAGTGTCCTATATATTAAAATAAGTGAGCCACTTTTAGATTGCAGCATCGAACAGTCATCGCAATCCAGCCACTTGTCCACGCTCCCTATCAGAACCCTCCCAGCAAGGGGTGGCTGACCGCCAACATCTGTCTCTTGCAGCCCGAGCTCGACCCGGAAGTGTCCGTGACGCCGTTGACCAACGACCAGCCGCCCACCGAGACGATGAACCTCACCGTCTACTTCTGACTCGGCCCGTCGCCGCGCGCTTAACGGACCGTTAAGGCAATAGCAGACAGATGCAACAGCTGACATCGGTTCCCTGACAGTTCCCTGACAGTTCCCTACCTGGCAACCTATTCAATAAATTTTCCAGTTACTACAATAGACCTATTCCACTCAGAGAAAATGATGTCAGACCCCCACTGGACGTACGTACTACCAGTTTGGAAAAAATATTAATTATCTCTGCTAAATAACAAAGGAAGATAGGGAAATCACAACCCGAATTGTTCACCTGGCTTTAGCGAGTGGCTATCATGACGAATTTTTTGATTTAATTTTAATTGAATCGATTGATTGGATCGATTTCTGTTTTTTTTACTAAAAGAAGGTAGGAAAAAAGAGAAATTTGCCTCATTCCACAGAATTAGAAACTGAAAAAGTGAGTGAATTTGGGGGCTGCAATCTGTTGCGCTTGTGATTCCACAGAGAGTTTAGCTTCTGTGCTTCCCTGTTAAGACTGGAGACAGGAGAAGACAGTTTTAGCTTGTGAATAGACTCATCGCCAACAGCGACGCAGTTGAACATTGATTCGCACCGTGCTATTGGGAATGATAACGGACCGTCAAGCACTTAGCAGACAGCAATTAAAACACAAACAAAGTTAGGCCAAGAGACTTGGGTGCTAACTACTTTGTAGTGACTTTGGGGATTGATGATCAGACGGTAAGTTTCATGTTTAACAGGCGGTGGTTAAGTCAACATTGATGTTGAAATAATTTATAAATGATGGCAGAATGTTAGTGATAACGGCTAGTTAATCTGCTAGGTAACCAGCTTTTCAACATGATTTATCATCCGTAAAACCAAAGAAGAGTGTCTTATGTCTCTGGCTGGTATTTCAATTTCATATAACTTATGATGTCAATACATGAATAAAATCTACCAGAAAACGCTGTCATTCGGGGACCATTCGCCAGTGAATGTGATGGAATATCCCAACAGACTGTTTAATGCCTTGGTTCGATCTAATGTCTAATCTAGGACAGAATTCAATCTGGTTTCGGTGTGTACATATTAATTTAATAGTGGCAACGATCAGCGATAATTAGTGCCTTCGTTAATAATAGTAATACAAAATACAATTAAGATATAAACAACGACTCTAATTATAATGTGTAATTTAAGTGGCAGGCCCGGGGAGGTGTGTTAAGTTATGGCGTCATTTGTGAATGACTTATTCGATATTATTTTTCTGTCTTGCGGAAATACCAGTGCTGCGAGGTATATGTTTTTGCATGCGAGATATTTTTGCTACATACAACACCAACATCAACAGACATCTTCATCTATAGTGGTTTGTACATTCAAGTAAAATCGAGGTCAGATTTCCGATCTTTGTAAACATTCAGCAAATAAATACCGGTACTATATTCTATTCTATGTTAATAAAATCCGATATCTCGAACTCTTATTCACTTGATTTACACGAATTACCTGCATGACTTCATGTACATGTCTTTTTTTAACTCATCCACATTCTTAAACTAATTATTACGCAATCTCATTTCCGTTGTCAATGAGCATAATGACATCATTATAGGAAACAAAAGAATACCGATACCAGGATCGCCTTCAATCGCCCAATCAAGCGCAGGTAAAATTCTAGGAAGCGGCGACATCTGTAGAAGACGAGTGTTGTCACACAATTTGACACTTTCATCAACGTCCGTGAAGCAACGACAGGAGAAAGAAGCCTAGAAATCCATGCGTTTCGTTCACGCAACAACTCCAGTGCTACAAGATTTCGACAAGGATCCTTGCAATTGATTAGTTATATATTTTATATTCCGCATTTACTCCTATAGTCGTTAATTGGTGACTCAAGAGGAAAATAAACGTCTGCTGTGTTTTAATTACCTACTCGTTTTAAATGTCCTGCAAATAGTGACACCAATGATCCAATCATGTCTTTCAATGAATGTGATGTCTTTGGGTTACTGTAAACCAAAGTGTCTCGCTGCAACCAATCAATTCCAGATTCCCTCGACGAGATTGTAATCAAGAACACGTTTTATCTCGCCATTGTATCACATTGTGTATCGCCATTGTATCACAATTGTGTATCGCCATTGTATCACATTGTGTATCGCCATTGTTCAACGTACAAGAATCAATTAAGAAAAAGGTCATTCTCTTCGGCTCACGCGAAGAGTACCAATCTAGGCAGCCTAAGCCGGGGATATCCACAGGCGACTCATGAGGGCGCCGTTGATCCACATACTCGTCGCTAGAAACTAGAAAGTCAGTCGTTAGCGTCATCTCATGCCGTGATGTCGACCTCTGTGCTGTCTGCTCTGCTCGTCGCGTCCGCGTGTCTCCTGCTTGTGACATTATGCAAGGGTGATGACTTCGTAGCATCCGACGACGAGGGGATGAATAAAGTGACGGAAATCAGGGGGCTGTGGTCTCCGCTTTTGGACTGGGTGCTGCTTTCGAGAGACAAAAAGGTATGATGACGCATAAACATTGAATATTTTTGACTATATAAAAAATAAATTGATGTTGTTGATATGGATTTCTTGTCTTTTACTAGCTGCCATTTTAAATGACACTCATCAATATTTGTAGCTTCTGCTTCGATGCAGGTAGACTTTATAATATATGCAAGGCAGAAGAGAAAACGCATGTACTTATGGGTGACATTGCCAAGACGAACTATATTTGCTTGTGATAGATCCGGGTTCATATTGGCATGTGCAGAGTGTAGCAGTTCCGTAGCAGCTTCCGCTTCAAAGTTCATTTTAAACCCAAGTGTGTTTCAGCCAAATTTGTGTTATAACCAGTTTGTTTTTAGTGAGTATGTCTTGAAATCGACACGAATTAAAAAAAACTTGGTAGATTACGATTCGAGCACATGGCGACTCCATAAACGCGAAGCGTAGCTTAATTATCAACATAACGACACAGCTCTGTTAACAGGTAGACATATGAGCAGGATTGTAAGTTAAACTTGGTAAAGGCGGCCTAAGCATGCAGTTGTCCATGGCTAGGTGATGAAGACCCGCGATCCGTCCCGCGTGACGTCAAACGTGCACAAGATCACCCGCCCCCCGCCGCCAGGGTCGCACTCGATGAGCCAGGGCCAGGGCCAGGGCCAGGGCCAGGGCCAGGGCGGGGTGACCGAGACGGACCTCTACCTGCTCGGTGCGATCGAGAAGCTCGTCTACCGCGTCGACTTCATGGAGAAACGGTTGCGCAAGACCGAAGAGTTGCTCTACTTCGTGATGGCTGGCAGCAACGACAAGGGTACATTGAGATTTAGTGGTCCAGGAAGATCAGGGTCTGTCTCATCCACCAGCTTTTATAGACCTATTCCACTCAGAGAAAAAATGAAGTTATATACCCACTGGACGTACTACAAGTGTGAAAAATTATTAATTCTGGTAAATAGCAAAGGAAGATAGGGAAGGCACAGCCTGAGTTGCTCTACCTGGCTCTAGCGAGTGGGATGTCCGGCGTCATTTTGATCGAATTTTTATTGAATGGAATCGGTGTATTGGTTGGAGAAAAAATTCTGAAACTTTCAAGATCTTTCCAATGATTTCAATGAAGATTTATGATAGTAAAAAATGTCAATAAATTCATCAAATTTTTGTAAGTATGGCTTGTTCACACTCGTGCATAAAGGTAATCGCGTCACGGGTAGCCGAAAAATAGAACCATGAAAATATACAGCAAAGGGCATTCCGGGAACTCGTGGATTCTACCCGTGCTCAAGAATAAACATTTTGAATTTTTGAATATTGTTATTCTTCTACAAAATAACACAATTTTAATTTTCCATGATTGTGACAAAATGAGATATCATTGTAATGGTTGTCGACTGTTTGCATTTCACTGCCCATGTCGTTGATTTCGGCATTTGTTCCGGAACTCACTGATCTGTTGGGTCTAGGAAAATTGTTTTATTTGTCATTGTTTCATTTTTCAAAACGTAATCCTAAGCTTTGGACAAGAATATTCAATGTTTAAAGACATTTAACTCGCGGCCATCACCAAGACCGTGTGGCCTAATGGATAAGGCGTCGGACTTCGAATCCGAAGATTGCAGGTTCGAGTCCTGTCACGGTCGCAACATGTTTTGTTGTAAATTTGTTTTAATTTTAGTAGCGGGAGTTTTTCGAATGTCAATGATGCGACCAATTATACGCTGGAACTGGCTTTTTTTTTATTAGTTCGTTGGTTGTGCAATGTGAATACTGCACTGGCGCACAAGTTCTCGCTATGCTTTTATATTCAACTTGTTTTGCATTGATTTTTAAAGATATTTGATCCTCCTACTCACATGAGGACCGTGTGGCCTAATGGATAAGGCGTCGGACTTCGAATCCGAAGATTGCAGGTTCGAGTCCTGTCACGGTCGCAACACATTTTGTGTTTTTTTTGCCAATCAGTTTCAATATCTAATTGAAAACCTGAAGAGCAGTCTATTCTTTAAAAGTCTTCGAGAGTGTCTTTGCAGATGACAGTCTTTATGGGATAAGAAGGTCATATTCAAAACATGGCCCTGCTTGCATTACACCAACTCACGCAACAAAATCCGCTAGGCGCTATTTAAAAATTTGAAAATAAAACACGCATAGATCACGGTCTTAAAAGTCTTATACCATTCGTATATCTTCCAATATCTTTATTATTACAATTTCGCAGTTAGAAATGAAGGTAAAGCAGTGACTGAAAATGTATTTGACACCATCTTGGTAATCATGGTGACTACTAGCGCTGAGCGGACAAGTTATCCCTATACTAATATTATCCCTGTGTTCAGTATGCAAGTTATTCTTTATTTAATACACTTCAACTCTGCCACCTGGTTTTTTGTCGCCCAATACACATATTTCATTGAATCAAATTTCCATCAGCGACATCATGGTTCCCACTCGCTAAAGCCAGGCAGAGCAATTCGGATTTTGACGTCTCTGTCTTCCTTTGTTATTTGGCAGCGCTAATTAATTAATATTTTTTCCAAACTGGTAGTACTTCCAGTGGATTTCTGACGTCATCTTTCTCTGAGTGCAATCGGTCTAATCTGAGAGTTTCCCGTGCTCAATAGTAAGATATTTGATAACATTAAAATTAGTATTAAACACCGCCATATTCCAGGGTGGTTGTATTTGAATGATAGCAATCAATGATCGACATCGAGTCGTCGAACTAATGCGACTTCCGTCCCCGCCAGTCGACCACGAGGCCTGTCCGACGAACTTCACGCGCGTCGGTCGCAGCTGCTACCACTTCAGCCAGCGCCAGTTCAACTGGAAGAGTTCGGCGTCGATGTGCAAGTCGCTGGGCGCGAACCTGGCCGAGATGGAGAGCATCGAGGAGAACCAGGACGTAGTCAGCTTCGTGCAAGCTCACGCCGAGCTCAGGGGTGAGTCTCATCTTGCTCTACGATCGGGCAACGTCTCATCAAACTCATCGCCGATTATTAGTAGCCTGAGAGGTTGAGCAACAAGACACATTGTTTTCGTGAGGGTCGTTTCCAAAAGGATATCACCTTTTTAGTGTGGCCACATGCAGCACATGCAAGCCGATGGTGACAATATCACCTAATTGTCACTTAGTTCTCATTTATAGCCTTACAAATGCTTACAGTTGCATTCCTAACAATAATGCTTGTTGATATTTACTACTATACCTAAGAGATACAAAAAGTATCTATACATTCTTGACAGAGTTGATGGACAGAGCTCAGCGAATGTGGAATTGTGCTGTAGCGCAGGGAATTGCTTCGTGTTACATATTGTGATTATTAACGATCGGCGGCCTAATGCACCAGTTGGATTGATGACTTACTCTTTTTCCATATGCACGCAATGGCGTTTTTCTTCGATAGTGCGTTTTTTATCGTGTTGGCGTTACACCTGGTTCCTTGTCTGTGTTTTGGAACCGAACGGTTTGGCAACGTTGGAAACACCGGTTCTCGTGACATCACCGAAGTTAAGCAACATCGCGCTGAGTCAGGTGTTTGATGGGTGACCATCATGCACATGGTCAGTTCTGTTCGGGAGAGAGATTGGAGGGTTTGAAGTTAGTACGACAACTTCACTCGCCTTGCTTGTCAACCTCTCGACAGCACGGATTAGCGGAGGAATCCTGTCGTTCGAGTTGTACCGTCCTTCGGAAGGGACGTAAAGCCGGTGGTCCCCTCGGTGCTTTTCAACAGGAGTAGGCTACGTGCCGGCACCGGGTTTCCCCTCCTCCCTTATAGCCATAGGTTAGGTTCATCATCACCCTCATCATCACCATTTCATTCACCGACGCCATTAGACCAGTGCCAAAGGGCCAGTTGTCAAAACATTGCGACGTTAAGCACCAATAATCAATCAATCAATCAGTCTGTGTTTTGGGGACCCCATTGGTGGATGTTAGAAGGGCTACTGCTGCTTGTGACGGGTTGGTGGTGGGGTAGGGGGTGGGGTAGGGGGTGGGGGGTGGTAGGGCAGTCATGGACATGTACTGGGGAATATCTTCTGGTCTTTGGGTGCTGGGTGATTTGAACCGATAGCAACCTGGGAAATCTGTCAACTTAGACCCATCTTAGCACATTCCATTTACAACCTTATACCACAGAGCAAATTACTTGTAACGTAAGACTTATTCTATGCTGATACTCATGAATCAGTGTTTCCAAAAGTTTTTTCAAATCACGTGTCTCGCCCAAGAGACCAAACCGTTTTATATAATTTTACTAAAATTTCCAGATATTTTAAATTGGAACCTTTCAAATGTGCATTGTTTTAAGTTTAGTAATTATTTTGAAAACGTGACATGTAGACGCCACTGCTTACCACCCTGCTTACCACTAGCCCCGTGAACCCTGCTGACCACTAGCCCCGTGAACCCTGTTAACCACTAGCCCCGTGAACCCTGCTAACCACTAGCCCCGTGAACCCTGCTAACCACTAGCCCCGTGAACCCTGCTGACCACTAGCCCCGTGAACCCTGCTAACCACTAGCCCCGTGAACCCTGCTAACCACTAGCCCCGTGAACCCTGCTAACCACTAGCCCCGTGAACCCTGCTGACCACTAGCCCCGTGAACCCTGCTAACCACTAGCTCCGTGAACCCTGCCAACCACTAGCCCCGTGAACCCTGCTAACCACTAGCTCCGTGAACCCTGCTAACCACTAGCCCCGTGAACCCTGCTAACCACTAGCCCCGTGAACCCTGCTAACCACTAGCCCCGTGAACCCTGCTAACCACTAGCCCCGTGAACCCTGCTAACCACTAGCTCCGTGAACCCTGCTGACCACTAGCCCCGTGAACCCTGCTAACCACTAGCTCCGTGAACCCTGCTGACCACTAGCCCCGTGAACCCTGCTGACCACTAGCCCCGTGAACCCTGCTAACCACTAGCCCCGTGAACCCTGCTAACCACTAGCCCCGTGAACCCTGCTGACCACTAGCCCCGTGAACCCTGCTAACCACTAGCCCCGTGAACCCTGCTAACCACTAGCCCCGTGAACCCTGCTAACCACTAGCCCCGTGAACCCTGCTAACCACTAGCCCCGTGAACCCTGCTAACCACTAGCCCCGTGAACCCTGCCAACCACTAGCCCCGTGAACCCTGCTGACCACTAGCCCCGTGAACCCTGCTAACCACTAGCTCCGTGAACCCTGCTAACCACTAGCTCCGTGAACCCTGCTGACCACTAGCCCCGTGAACCCTGCTGACCACTAGCCCCGTGAACCCTGCTAACCACTAGCTCCGTGAACCCTGCTAACCACTAGCTCCGTGAACCCTGCTAACCACTAGCCCCGTGAACCCTGCTAACCACTAGCCCCGTGAACCCTGCTAACCACTAGCCCCGTGAACCCTGCTAACCACTAGCTCCGTGAACCCTGCTGACCACTAGCCCCGTGAACCCTGCTAACCACTAGCTCCGTGAACCCTGCTAACCACTAGCCCCGTGAACCCTGCCAACCACTAGCCCCGTGAACCCTGCTGACCACTAGCCCCGTGAACCCTGCTAACCACTAGCTCCGTGAACCCTGCTAACCACTAGCACCGTGAACCCTGCTAACCACTAGCTCCGTGAACCCTGCTAACCACGAGCCCCGTGAACCCTGCTAACCACTAGCTCCGTGAACCCTGCTAACCACTAGCCCCGTGAACCCTACTAACCACTAGCCCCGTGAACCCTGCTAACCACTAGCTCCGTGAACCCTGCTAACCACTAGCACCGTGAACCCTGCTAACCACTAGCTCCGTGAACCCTGCTAACCACTAGCCCCGTGAACCCTGCTGACCACTAGCACCGTGAACCCTGCTAACCACTAGCTCCGTGAACCCTACTAACCACTAGCCCCGTGAACCCTGCTAACCACTAGCTCCGTGAACCCTGCTGACCACTAGCTCCGTGAACCCTGCTAACCACTAGCCCCGTGAACCCTGCTAACCACAGCATCCTGCACGTCCACCACGCAGGTCACGACTACTGGACCGGCGGGCTGAACCCCGGCCTGCTCTGGATCTGGGCGCACAGCGCGCGTCCGATCTCCGGCAACGCGACCTCGCACGGCCACGACAGCATCCAGGGCAAGGGACGCTGCCTGAGGCTCGGCTTCAACCCGGCGATGCAAGGCTACGCCTACCAGGGAGCCGACTGTGCGATACGTGTACACTTCATCTGCGAGCACGAGGACAACGCGACGGGCAGGAAGCTGGAGAGAATCGCTAAGGCGTTGGAGGGACGAAGCGTCGAGGGGGTGGTTAAGAGGAGTTTCGGCTTGGATTTGGATTTGGATGAGGTTTAGGGTCGGTGTTATGTAATTTTCGGGCAGGGTTTTAATCGTCACGGGGTGTGTTCCCACTGATCTCTCTTGCCATGGATAGCCCCATGGGGTCGCTTCGTACAGTGAGACTTTGATGCCATTGTGAGCCACTTTGAAGCACCTTCCCCTTATCCCAGTTTTCATCAAATTTTCAATTCAAAAGGTAAATTTGGTGTAGAAACGATTCAATTAATGGTAGGAGTTTTGTGGTAATTCACCATGAAAAGTGCATTGGCTTTGATATAATTGTTAGCTATAGAGGGTGGGTTGAAGAATCTTGATGAACGTGATTGTACTGAATACTATAAAAACTGGCTAATTAGGTAAGAAATAATCATAAGTAAACAGAAAAATTTGGGCGACCAAGAAGCGAACATCTGGCGGCACTTTACTTGAACGTGGCTCAATACGATGCGCTATCCAGTTTATTGAGATCAGTGGTTGTTTGCACGAGTTGTGTAGAGGAAATTCAGACAGCTATTTTTGTTTGAAGATTGTGCTACCGAGTAATTGTTGTGTGTTTGAGTGTTTTTCGTACCTAAATTCTGTGTTTTTTTTCATGTCAATGTTTCATCGTGTATCTTAATTTGTTTTTATTGGTATTTTTTGTGAAACTGGTCATGGAAAGAATAAGAGAAAATGGTAAATTACAGTGTAAGGAAATATTGTAGAAAAAAACACTTCCGAGTCGTCACATTTAAATTTTATCCAGTGATTGAAAAGAATTTCTCTATCGCAAACCCAAACATTTACAAAGGGTCCAACATTACGGCTTGTTAAAAGTTGAAAACGGAGTTCAGCCGAAGCATTTGGAACACATTATTGTATTAAATCTCCATCTGCTTGGATTGAGAATTTGACGTAGATGGAAAATGCACTAAAATACGTTTTTGAGTCAAGTTTTGGGGTGTGACGGGGTGATGTGTGAATAGGTTATGGCGCTATACCCTCTCACTTCCAAAATAATCGAATTTACAAAAAAATACTTTGATAGGACGTTACAATAATTTAATTAGGGCTTGATCTGAATTGTCCTGAATTCATTGGCATTTCCGGCATCCATGAACAGAGAGTAGCGTATTATTTATTTGACACTTTTGCAGAGGTCTGCTTGTAACATGTATTATTTAACCACTGTGATAGCTGCTGTCACTTATGATAATTTATGATTTAGGCAGAATTAATCAAGTGTTTATTAATTTACCCTATCTTGTTAATCTCCTCAATTCCAACAGCTAAGCATGGTTTCAGTTTATATGATCTTCTTAGCTGCTAGCATAGAAATAATTATTTTGGGGAAAATTGCATTTGAAACTTCTATTTAAACTCAGTCATAAGCAGCGATAATGAGTATTAAGAATCAAATCATTCCTAAAGTTATTGCAAATATTTACCTTGTGTCACAAATCGCGGGCAATTCGAGCAGATGTTACCTCAATATTCTGTATATCCGGTTGTTGCGCGAGTGCGAACTGCATTTCCGGTTATGTAATTTGCATTTCACATATGATCAGTGCAGTGTCAATCTAACTGGGTTATCGGTTTATCTTTGATCGAAGTTAGGTGTGAAATTCTTTGATTCGCAGTACGTTGTGATGGCTGCATTACTGAAGAAAAGGGCTTTAGCTGAGTACAGCCAAAGTCAGGTCATTGTTCAGGTAAAACATTTCTTATAAGTTTTAGGTGGATGATGATTCCTTATAACCTACATAATTTGGTCCTTGCCGGCCATGGTCATGCAATAAAATTCGCAATTGTAATGCTTCTGATTTCTTGCAACTGTTAGGAACAGCCAAAACCTAAAAAGCTACGACTTGTGAAGAAATTGGTGACTGGTAGCTCTGCTGGTGTGTATGTTGGACTTTTAGAGAAGAGCAAATCGAGTAACGATGCCTCCCAACTACTGCTTCGGATTGCCGAGTCAGATGAGCTAAAATTCGAGGTAGATTGAACTGAATTACTACTGGTGACTTATTCTAATGTAACATCGACGTTAGACAGTTAGTGATTAGTTTTTTATTGCTTTTCTAGGAGGAAGATTTGGCTGAAATAATTCGTAAACTTTCCGAGCATTTCCAACAAGAAGAGGGCTCGGTTGTTCGATCCAACATATTAGCCCTGTACGGGAAGATCGGAGAAGAGAGCAGTGCAGATGTCAGCGCTGTTGCCGACGAGATAGTATCCCTACTGCGACGCGAGAAGTCGCACATTGTAATCTCGCAAGGCCTAGTCGCAATGCTACGCTTGGGCAAGTTGGCTCCGGACAATCTTCTGCTGCATCAGCGACTGGTATCGGTGGCCACGTATTACCTGAAAGATGTCAGCCACATGGTCAAGTGCAAGTGTCTCTACCTGATCGGTGGTTTGGCTAACGTAACGGACGCCAACGGACAAGCTACGATGCGGCTGATCGTTGATCATGCTCACAGTGAAGACGCGAGAGTTCGTAGTGCGGCTTTTAGGTAATTGTTCTTCATGCGTTTATTACTTGAGAGTTAAGCAGGCACAGTATTAATTTGAAATTTGTATCTAACATAATATTCCTATGATTCATAAGGCTATCATTGTATTTATGTTAGAGGTATGTAACTAAATCATATATTTTTTTACAGGACCATGATAGATCTTCATGAGAGAGGACTTCCTCTTGACCCGGGAGTGTACCCTGAAGTCTGCACGGCTTTGAAAGACGACTACGAGATTGTCAGAAAAGTTGCTTTACAGCTCATTTGGGTTCTCGGACAGACTTACCCAGAAAAGTAAGAACAACTGTCTGTCATTACATCTGCTAGAACTTTCCTATTACCCAGGTTGTCACATTTCTTTGTTAAAAAACTGAGATTAAACAGCTCTTTGGCTAGTTCTTAGACAGGTGGTAAAGAAAGCAGCACAGCCAAAGAATAAAAATGCTTTCAAAGGAATTTAGCACATTGATGGCCATCTTGTTGGGACTAAAAGGCACATAATATTTTAGAATAAATTCTACAAGTACTACCTAGTACCTACCTACTTATTTAGACTTTAGTTTTGACAAACGTCAGACTCGAGCTTAAAACCGGATTCAAACGTAGCCTTGATGATCTAATTCTTTATCCATCTTTCTAGATGTTCTTCTATCCAAAACTGTATCACCAAGGCAACGCTTGCGTTGAATTCATCGGCCTCTGTGTCCAAAACTAAAATCTCTCCGAATTCTAACACAACATTTAAATCTCTACTCAGTACAAGACGGATGGCTTACCTTCGAAAGCTCATGGCCCTTACCTAGCGCAGCCAAAGGCTGGTCTTACAGTGGTGCTAGTAAAAAGCCATCTTTTACTTATTCTTTTATCACAGTAATACCGGGTGCTACTTAAGCCACACCGTATCACCGAAACGTCAGTCGCACTAGGTTCCTCGGACTCGATGGCGGAGCGTTGCAAGTTCCCGTGACGTTGTCTCAACCGATTCCGTCCGCCCCTCCAGCAAGGTGGTCCTGCGCGACACGAAGGAGGGCGTAGAGACGATCCGCTTGGCTGACGACGCGTTTGGCAAGATCTGCTCGTCGGTGAACGACCTGTCGATGCACGTACGCACGTTTGCCGCCCGCCTGCTCGGCTCGGTGACGGCCGTCAGCCCGCGATTCCTGCAGCAGACGCTCAGCAAGTCCATCATGTCCAACATGCGGGTGAGTGCCGTTGGCCGCTAGTCGGCTGGAGGATGGTTCGTAACGCCGTCGGCCTAGATCGCGTTTATCAAATGGTTATTGCCGCCAAAACCAACATTAATCTTGACAATGATGTTTGAATCAATGGACCACGTTTTCTTATGTAAGAAAAGCGTGGCTGGTCACCATTAGTTGCCTGGAGAGCGTTTTGTAACGGAGTTTATATTTATCAAAAGGTGTATGTTTCTAACACTAATCTTGATATTTTAATCCATATATTTCCTTCTGATATAAGAAAGCATTTCCACCAAAATTTTTATTGTCTGTAAAATTAATGGAGTTTTTAATGAATTTGGTCTATAAACATCTCCTTTTTCATAAATATTCAAGGAAATATATCAACATTATTTGGTACAACTTCAAGACAGTAGAAACCAAGTATCGAATCTGATTTGTGTACCTCCTGGCCCGGATTCACGAAGCGGGGTTATCACTTAACCCCGGGGGTAAAGTGATAACCCCTTGAATTTAGCCCCAATCCGGATTCACTAAAAGGGGTTATTCATTTTTGGAGTTAAATTAGCCCCATAATTTAACCCCTGCTCCGGAGCAGGGGTTATTCAATAACCCCGATTTTTTAAACAAGATGGCGAATTCTGGCTCACCATATCAAATGTTTGTGAATTATTTTTAACTGTTTCTTTGCTTAGTTCCTATTAGAATCATAAATAAAGTGAGTGTTATGTGTGGCTAGATATAAAATTACAAATAGTTTGACAGTCGGAGACTTTTGAATTGAGCGGCCATTGCGAAGTGGGCGAGTCCGGCTGCAGCTGTTGTAAGCACATGTCAGTTCGAACTTCAACTTGGCTAGGCTAGATAAGGTTATAAATCGTAAAAATGTTTAGAGCTGGTGCCGCATACATTCACATTTTAACAATATAAATAATAACAACGTCGTAGTTCAGCCCGAAAGAGTTTTCAGAGATAGATTACACGTCCCGGCAATATCTGATAATTATCTCATGAGGTATCATCGCTTTCCACGGGTAACTATCCTAGAACTTTGTGCCGTTCTCCAGCCCGATCGGCTGAAAGTGTCATCGCAAGATCACACGCCATTCTTATCATCACTCAAGTTCTTGTTTCCTTAAGATATCTTGCATCTGGAACTTTCCAAAATGTGCTAGGCGACATTGGTGGCATGAGCTAGTCAAGTTTCAGTCGGATTTTTAAAACTTTTTGTGAACCACACACCCCACAGTACATCACCATTGAACTTAATTCAATGACATCACGTGTTCTTTAGATAATGCTGCGGCTGTGGCTGAGATAAAGGCTGGAAAGATGCTGATACAGAGAAAACATTAGTTAATACATTAATTTGCACATTCTACCCTCAACTTTATGTACACATCTACCTATCTTCCTAGGTACGTAGGTAGGTAATGAAAATGCAAATTGTTGGTACTCTCTGTCATTTTGCTCAGTTGCCTGACACAGTATGTATGCTCTTTAAAGTGTTTTTGGTGATGCGTGATGTAGTAGAGAATTAAGTTTGTTCTCTGAAAGTTTTTCCTTCTTTCAAATGTCGAAGGAATTTCAAATGTCAAAGTGACAGCAATGAAGTCACGAATCACAATTTATGACAAACAGTTGCCAAAACATGTTTAAAAAATAGGGAATATTTGTATCTGAATTCTCATTGGTTGAAATTACTACTCATTAATGACGTCATCGATGACGTATCTATTTACCTCCCCTCCAATTACCCCAAGTGAAATTTCCTTTTGTGAATACGAAAATTCGGGGCTAAAATTTCAGGGGTAAAGTTGGGGCTAACTTAACCCCTTTTCTTCTTAACCCCATATATTTTAACCCCCCTTTGTGAATCCGGGCCAAGATGGCGAATTCTGGCTCACCATATCAAATGTTTGTGAATTATTTTTAACTGTTTCTTTGCTTAGTTCATATTAGAATCATAAATAAAGTGGGTGTTATGTGAGGCTAGATATAAAAAGACAAATAGTTTGACAGTCAGAGACTTTTGAATTGAGCGGCCATTGCGAAGTGGGCGAGTCCGGCTGCAGCTGTTGTAAGCACATGTCAGTTCGAACTTCAACTTGGCTAGATAAGGTTATAAATTGTTAAAATGTTTGGAGCTGGTGCCGCATACATTCACATTAACAATATAAATAATAACAACGTCGTAGTTCAGCCCGAAAGAGTTTTCAGAGATAGATTACAAGTCCTGGCAATATCTGATAATTATCTCATGAAGTATCATCGCTTTCCACGGGTAACTATCCTAGAACTTTGTGCCGTTTTGCAGTCCGAAAGGCAAGATCACACGCCAATCCTGTCATCACTCAAGTTCTTGTTTCCTTAAGATATCTTGCATCTAAAGCTTTCAAAAATGTGCTAGGCGACATTGGTGGCATGAGCTAGTCAAGTTTCAGTCGGATTTTTAAAACTTTTTGTGAACCACACACCCCACAGTACATGACGTATCCTTTGGATAATGCTGCGGCTATGGCTGAGATAAAGGCTGGAAAGATGCTGATACAGAGGTAACATTATTTAATAAATTAATTTGCACATTCTACCCTCAACTTTATGTACACATCTACCTAGGTATCTTCCTAGAAACGTATGTATAGCTAATGAAAATGCAAATTGTTGGTACTCTCTGTCATTTTGCTCAGTTGCCTCATGCCTGACACAGTATGAATGCTCTTTAAAGTGTTTTTGGTTATTCATGATGTAGTGGAGAATTAAGTTTGTTCTCTAAAAGTTTTTCCTTCTTTCAAATGTCGAAGGAATTTCAAATGTCAAATTGACATCAATGCACTCACAAATCACAATTTATGACAAACAGTTGCCAAAAAATGTTTAAAAAATAGGGAATATTTGTATCTGAATTCTCATTGGTTGAAATTACTACTCATTCATGACGTCATCGATGACGTACCTATTTACCTCCCCTCCAATTACCCCAAGTGAAATTTCCTTTTGTGAATACGAAAATTCGGGGCTAAAATTTCAGGGGTAAAGTTGGGGCTAACTTAACCCCTTTTCTTCTTAACCCCATATATTTTAACCCCCCTTTGTGAATCCGGGCCCAGATGGGGAAACAAACCAGGATCCTTTACATTGCTGGTACCTTTGATTTCTCAAAATTCAGTTGAGATACGTTACAGTTGTTGGTGTGCGATTGCAGCATAGCGTCACTAGATTCACTGCCTTTTATGGTCATTCATAGCCCTTTTCTATCTCCATGGAGCCACGTTATAATCGGGGTTAGTCGAGTTGTTGGCGTGTGATTGCAGCATAGCGTCACTAGATTCACCGCCTTCTACGTTCATTCATAGTCCTGTTTCTATCTCCATGGAGCCACGTTATAATCGGGGTTAGTCGAGTTGTTGGTGTGTGATTGCAGCATAGCGTCACTAGATTCACCACCTTCTATGTTCATTCATAGTCCTGTTTCTATCTCCATGGAGCCACGTTATAATCGGGGTTAGTCGAGTTGTTGGCGTGTGATTGCAGCATAGCGTCACTAGATTCACCACCTTCTATGTTCATTCATAGTCCTGTTTCTATCTCCATGGAGCCACGTTATAATCGGGGTTAGTCGAGTTGTTGGCGTGTGATTGCAGCATAGCGTCACTAGATTCACCGCCTTCTACGTTCATTCATAGTCCTGTTTCTATCTCCATGGAGCCACGTTATAATCGGGGTTAGTCGAGTTGTTGGTGTGTGATTGCAGCATAGCGTCACTAGATTCACCACCTTCTATGTTCATTCATAGTCCTGTTTCTATCTCCATGGAGCCACGTTATAATCGGGGTTAGTCGAGTTGTTGGCGTGTGATTGCAGCATAGCGTCACTAGATTCACCGCCTTCTACGTTCATTCATAGTCCTGTTTCTATCTCCATGGAGCCACGTTATAATCGGGGTTAGTCGAGTTGTTGGTGTGTGATTGCAGCATAGCGTCACTAGATTCACTGCCTTTTATAGTCATTCATAGTCCTGTTTCTATCTCCATGGAGCCACGTTATAATCGGGGTTAGTCGAGTTGTTGGTGTGTGATTGCTGCATAGCGTCACTAGATTCACTGCCTTTTATAGTCATTCATAGTCCTGTTTCTATCTCCATGGAGCCACGTTATAATCGGGGTTAGTCGAGTTGTTGGTGTGTGATTGCTGCATAGCGTCACTAGATTCACTGCCTTTTATAGTCATTCATAGTCCTGTTTCTATCTCCATGGAGCCACGTTATAATCGGGGTTAGTCGAGTTGTTGGTGTGTGATTGCTGCATAGCGTCACTAGATTCACTGCCTTTTATAGTCATTCATAGTCCTGTTTCTATCTCCATGGAGCCACGTTATAATCGGGGTTAGTCGAGTTGTTGGTGTGTGACTGCAGCATAGCGTCACTAGATTCACTGCCTTTTATAGTCATTCATAGTCCATCTATCTCCATGGAGCCTAACAACTCAAATATAATACCCTTTTGAAAGTCGGCAATCCAGAAAGCTCCTTGGTGGGACCAAGATATCATGTTATGTATTGTCTTGATCTCGACACACATTTTCAATTGGAAACATCGTTTTGAGTCCTCATAGTTTTTGACTCCAGTTCAATATATTCAAAAATCAAATAACGTAGTAATATTGATTTTTAGTAACAAAATATCAATTCCAAAATACCAGTACGATTACAAATTTTGTAATTTGATATTTCGTTACCTACCTACCTACTAATAATTTAAACAAAATCTACCGTACATGCAAAGGGTATTTGCATTTAGGTTCGGATCACACTTCTGTAGTAAAAAGCAGCGAAATAGACACTCGGCAAGTCTGAAGGAAGCCGCAACCAACGGCTGTGTTTGTGTTCCCGAGCAGAAGAAGCGTTCGGCGCACGAGCGTGCGTGGGAGAACGTGACGTCGGGCGAGTGGGCGTCGGGCAACAAGTGGGCGGACGACGCGCCGCGGGAACTTCTCGACGGCGACACGCTGGACCTGGTCGGGTCGGGCGCGTGCGGGGCGTTCGTGCACGGCCTCGAGGACGAGTACCAAGGTAGCCCGCCCGCCGTTCACTTTGTCTGTGTAAAACGTTTCGCATTTTTTGCACTTTGTTTACGCGATTTTGATGCTTTGCTTCATTCCTAGTTCACCTTCTTTAATACACCTATTACATTCAGTCAACAGTCTATCGAAACGACGTCATGATGCCCACTCGCTAAAGCCAGGCAGAGCAATTCGGGTTGTGATTTCCCTGTCTTCCTTTGTTATTTAGCAGAGCTAATTAATTTTTTTTCCAAACTGGTATTACGTTATTATGACGTCATTTTTCTCTGAGTGGAATATGTCTTTTGTCTGCTTTGTTTTCTATTCTGTTGTGGGATCACGGGGCTCGGCTACAATTTCTAGTTGTTCTTGACTTGATTACTTGCCAGTCATCTTTGCACCTTAAGTGGCTACCACCACCTACAACCGGGCCACAACTCCACTAGACCTACTCCACTCAGAGGGAAATGATGTCAGATACTTACTGGGCATGCTACCAGATTGTAAAAATATATTGAGCTCTGCTAATTAACCAAGGAAGATATGGCAATCACAACGCAAATTGCTTTGCCTCTAGTAGTACACCGTTTTTAAGTCAATAGAGATGACATAACTAACCGAGAAAATTACTTCAAAGTCTTTTCAGTAGATTGACATCATAGTAAAAAATGTGATCTGATTCCCAAAAACTGAAATATTTGTATGAACTGATTTGCAAGAAAACTTTTTGACGGATTTGCTGAAAATATGTCCAGATACATTTGAAGGTTCCCAGATTACTTTAACCGAAAGCGGCTTAGGCGTTTGGTATCTAGAGCGCAAACAAACCCACCAAAAAGCAAACAAAATAGCGATGAAACTGACTATCGGCTCCATCCACTGTTTGTGACCCGCCCGTCGTTCCCGCCCGCTCGCAGAAGTGCGCAGCGCGTCGGTGGACTCGCTCTGCTCGCTGTCGATCGTCAACCCCGGCTTTGCCAACTGCTCGGTCGACTTCCTCGTCGACATGTTCAACGACGAGATCGAGGAGGTGCGTCTCAAGGCCATCGACAGCCTCACCAAGATCAGCCGGTACACCGTCCTTCGCGAGGACCAGCTGGAGACAATACTGGGAGCGCTGAAGGTAGGCTACGTTTCAAGGTAGACCGCGATAGAAAGTAGAGCTCGATTTAAGGCAGGCTATGTTTGAAGGTAGACCACGATAAAGTTTATTTAACTTAAGAATAACCTTGTCCACTCAGCGCTAGTAGTCGATACCACTACCAACATGATGACAAATAGATTTGCTGTCACCGACTTACCTTTATTTATAACTGCACGAGTAATAATAACTGTCATAATAAAGTTACTTGTTAAAAGCTTGAAGATGTGCCAGTAGTAAATAATACGTTTAGCCAGTGATCTAGAGTTTGATTTTGAAATTTTTAAAAGACGCTTCACAGATTTTGTTTCATGAGTTGGTAAAATGTGAATGGCGGCCATTTTTTGAGTATGACCTTATCCTGGAAAGACTATAGAAAGTAGGGCGCGATTTAAGGTAGGCAATGTTTGGAGGTAGGCCCGGCTTGGAGGTGGACTGTGTTTGAAGATTGGCTGCTTATGAAGGTGTGTCTTGTTCACAAGTAGACCACGCTTCAATGTTGACTGTGTTTGAGGGTAGGCAACATTTGGAGGTGACAGCGATTTCAAGTAGACCTCGATATAAGGTGGGCAACATTTGCAGGTGGGCCAGGCTTGAAGGTGGACTGTGTTTGATGGTATGTTGCATTTGCCGATGTTAAAGTTGTTAGGTAGGTTGCGTTTGATGCTGCGTTTCAAGTTGTTAGTTAGTTTATCTCGGACAGGGAATGGGGGTTGTGGCTGTTTCACTTACCACGCCATGACCGACTGTTATACGTTCCATTTATTTACTCTCGTACGGTGGGAGCTTCTAGTCCGTATTTCTCCGAAATTCCTCAAGATAACAATTCTACCGTTAGACTCGGTTTATGTGGCCGTATTTTAGCCGAGGAGATAGTTTAGTAGGTGGCTTGAAGTTGTACACCTAAGATTGGTTAAAAATACCTATCCACCGTAGAACAAAACAAAATTTGTATTGTCATTCAATTGCCAAAATCGATAAAAACTGTATTGTTTCCTGGGACTAGGATTATGGCTGGGAAATTTTAACTTCATGCATAATGTGAACCTGATTTTCATTCAAAAATGCATGTCCACAGTCTTAACTATGTTGTATATTGTAACAAATGTTTTTATTGGTAAAAAATGTGTATGTTTATACGATCTACATTCTTAAATTGAAGTGTAAAATGGTGGTGTCGACTTCTCTCGCAGGATTTCTCGATCGACGTTCGCGAAGGACTCCACGGGATGCTGGCTGCTTGCCGCCTGTCGACCAAAGCCTGTCTGCAAATGTGCGTCGAAAGCCTCCTCGAAAATCTCAAGAAGTATCCGATGGTGAGTCCATTCTTGCGTAACGCCCAATTAAAACGGTTGGCTTCCGCACGCTTGGTGTGTTGTAAAAATGCTCAAAGAATTTGAATGCCGATTCATCGTCGCGATCTATCTAGAATCGTACGATAGTGGAGGGTTTCTCGGCTTTTTGGGCTGTCCTTGTTACAGCCAGTCCTTAATGGTATATTTTGCACTGCCTCTTATGACTACATATTGTAAAAGGTTGTGGGCAAAAGATTTAAGTCTAGCTATTTTTAATTTTACCTCTTTTTAGGCTAATCTATGACTTCTAAAGCATTTGTATTTTGGTTTTAACTTTGACTAGCTGCGAAACTTTTGTTGCGATCCCATATTTAATTAGTAGGATGTAGGATTGCTTGTCAATTGTCGTCCCTTGGAGAAGCAGAAAGCAAATCTTTGCCAAAGATCAAGAGATTTATGATATTTAACTTAATATCCGTTCAAAAATCTTATCGAAACCAAGAATAAAATCCGGCTCCCACTCTTGTAACGAGACGCGTCCCACCCGAATCTGTCGGCTTCACGAATCGCTCGACGACATTCCTCCGTCGTTTGGCAGGACCGCAAGTCTACCTGGCAGTGCATGCAGCGCATCGGGCAGTTCCACCCCGAGCTGACGCTGCCGCTGACGCCGACGCTTCTCTCGGTCCATCCGTTCTTCGACGTCGCCGAGCCCGACGTGGAAGACCCGGCCTGTATCCTTGACAAAAAACTGGCCGCCGTGGTTTCGGTGGGCCGGCGTACGAAGCGCGCGGCTGCGAGTGTCGGGCCAGGGAACTAGCGGGGAACGAGATGGTGATGGCGGAATTCCATGTTTTTTGCTAGTGGAAACTGTTAACTTCCATAGCTCCTATAGTTTTCATGGAAGGTAGAGAATTACTGTGAAATGCTTACGCCTGTAAACTTTCCATCAGTTTCACGTAACTTCAGATTTTGATGTTTTTTGTAGTGAAAATGTAAAAGTTCGTAATTGTTCATTGTAGGGCAATAATAATAACAATAATAGTGATAATAATAAAAACAAGACAGTGAACGTCGTTGATTCCTTGACCGGCCAGCCAGATGTTTGCGTGTTGATCCTGGTGTTCAACGCGGCGTGCTACTGCCCGTCGATGATGCAGCTGTTCGAGGAGCACACAATCAAGCACTACGATTACCTGCGCGACACGATGCCTGCGCTGGTGCCGGCGCTCAAGGTACGCCCCTCGGATTCGCCGAACGAGCAGACTTACTAATTGGCTCTCGTTGCCAGATGACACGGCAGGATTTATTTTGGTTGTTTCTCGATCTCTGGTTCTTTCTTTCTCGATCTGGTTCTTTCATACTCTGGTTCATACTCTGTAGTAGACAGGTTCCTTGTCGTTCCTTGTTCTGTGCCTTGCTAGAAAGATTAATCTAACATAGATCCATCATGGAGCTGTATAGCATTTCTTACGGAACCATAATTTAGAAAAAACTTGTTTATTATCACCACCAGATCACTGCCTTCGGGGTTCTTAAAAACGAAAAATGGGATTTTTAACCACCCTAAACAAATGTCTGAAAATAACTGAAACATACATTATTTTATTGTAAATTTTAATTCAGCAAAATGGTAATTTTTAATTTTCAACTTTCATAAACAGTGGACATTGAAAATCAAATAAACAATAAGTTTTAATACACTTATCAAGGAACTCTCTGGGAATCGAAAAAACCTGCGTGAGAGATATTGATTTTATGAAATGATATTTCCAATTAAAATTATTTTTCCCTTCCGAACACTGTCCACTAATCTCAACGTCGCTCCTGTGCAGCACCCCGGCTGGACGAAGGGTTCCATTCTTCTCTAAACACCGTTTACGTCAAAAACCACAAAGATCACGCAACTCGTTCGACCCAAACGCTTTCGACGTCTAACTCGAATGGCGCTCGTTCCAGCTGGGCGGACCGTCGCGCGGCCCTACGCTGGCCCCTACGGCGGCGCGTTCGGCCGACTTCCTCGCAGCCGTCCTCAGCCGCATCGAGACGGCCCGTTCGCCCAGCGTGCGCGCCGAGCTGCTAGCCGCCGCAGAACGGGACCTTGTTCGCCTGGCCGAGGTGAGTCTCGTCTTGTGGCAGCCGGCGGCCTCGCCCGGTGGTTTCGTCCATTCGTGCGAATCACAAGCTACCGTACCAAAATTTTATCCAACGTTTATTATTACTTATTAGAAACAAAATATCCATTCCAAAATTTTTATCTGTATCAGGGTTTGAACCCAGGTCTTTTCAACTGCATATGCATTATGCATCATGCATGCGGGGCTGTGCATTATTTCATTACGCTGTACGAACAACCGACTTTGGGATCGATATTAAGTTTATTTGAGTTGTTGGGCTCCATGGAATGAACATAGAAGGCGCTGAAACCAGTGACGCTATGCTGCAATCACACACCAACAACTCGACTAACCCCGATTATAACGTGGCTCCATGGAGATAGAAACAAGACTAGGAATGAACATAGAAGGTGGTGAATCTAGTGACGCTATGCTGCAATCACACACCAACAACTCGACTAACCCCGATTATAACGTGGCTCCATGGAGATAGAAACAGGACTATGAATGAACATAGAAGGAGGTGAATCTAGTGACGCTATGCTACAATCACACACCAACAACTCGACTAACCCCGATTATAACGTGGCTCCATGGAGATAGAAACAGGACTATGAATGAACATAGAAGCCGGTGAATCTAGTGACGCTATGCTGCAATCACACGCCAACAACTCGACTAACCCCGATTATAACGTGGCTCCATGGAGATAGAAACAGGACTATGAATGAACATAGAAGGAGGTGAATCTAGTGACGCTATGCTACAATCACACACCAACAACTCGACTAACCCCGATTATAACGTGGCTCCATGGAGATAGAAACAGGACTATGAATGAACATAGAAGGAGGTGAATCTAGTGACGCTATGCTACAATCACACACCAACAACTCGACTAACCCCGATTATAACGTGGCTCCATGGAGATAGAAACAGGACTATGAATGAACATAGAAGGTGGTGAATCTAGTGACGCTATGCTGCAATCACACGCCAACAACACGACTAACCCCGATCATAACGTGGCTCCATGGAGATAGAAACAGGATAGTTATACATCACGCAAAGCTACGCCGCTCATCAAGAGCCTAAACTCAAGTCCCGGATAGATCAACTATCAAGGATCGATTGGGAAAAGAGACGAGTCTTCAGAAAGCGGCGACGCATCGTTGACCGACGGCGGCTGGCTCGGCGCTTGCAGGTGGACGGCGCCGGCTCGGGGGCGGCGCACTTTGCGGCGCTGCACGTCGGCTGCCAGCGCCTGGCGGAGAGCGCGGCGGCCGGCGGCCGATGGGCCGAGCCGCGCGCGCTCGCGCAGCAGCAGGGGAGCGCAGACAGGCACCGCATCGCGCGCATCATGCAGCACTGCCTCAAGTGAGTCACGTCTTGCTCTTACATTATGGGGAACTCTGCCAAAATAGCGTTGTTGAGATGGAGACAGATTTGTCAGGACTGCCTGAAGTGAGTTACACTTTATAGCCTGTACACACGGCGCTTTCTGCTCGCGTTGAGCGCGCGGGTTTAAAGCGTCGCCCTCGAAGGTCACGCGTTTGCTATTCACACACGACGAATCCTCTCGCATCCAATGCTCAAACTTTTCTGTCACAACTGTCACTGTCAATACTTGACGGGAGAGAAACGCAAATTTAAGGACAGGAACTGTGACTTCCCAATGATTACCAATGAGTCAGAGGGATTCATTATAATTTTTTTTTAAATCTTTCAATATAATTTCCGTGTCGTAACTTCAGAATATCTTTGTAGACAAAATTTGTGCCGTGTCGCTTGGCTTGTTTGGCCAATGGATATTTTACTTTCCTGCTTGATGGACTATTTTAAGTGAGGATATAATTTTAGAAGATTTTAGCATGCGCTTTATTTGCTCTTTTGTTATGGACACGAGTGGAAACATAATCAATTAAATAGTAAAATATTATAAATTATTGGTTATGCGTTCACAGAAGTGAGAAACGATGTAGCGATTGCGCGCGAAATAACGGGTGTTCTTATTGGGCAGTATTGAAAGCTGCATTGTCATTGGTCAGCACGACGGGTTGCAAGCGTCAGTTTAGGACCGAGCTCTACAATCGTCTAGTCTCCAGGATAAGGTCACACCATCACACTCAAAAATGGTCTCCTATTTACATTTCACCAAACTCATGGAACTAAATCCGAACGGCACCGTTTCAAAGTATCAACATCTAACACTAGAACAGTGGCTAAACGTTTTATTTACCACTTGCATATCTTCTAGCTTTTTTCTAGTAACTTTATTATTACAGTTTTATACTAATAAAGAGAAATGAAGGTAAATCGGTGACTGTAAATTTATTTGGCATCATGTCGGTATTCGTATTGACTACTAGTGCTGAGCGGACAGAGGTTATTGGATGAGCGAGCAAAGCCAACGAAATCCTTCAATTTAACAACAAAGGGGAAAAAAGCGTTTGGATTTTTTTTTGTTTGTAACAAAAACGAGCAGGCCTACTTAAAGGTCGCAGATCGTTACGAAATTTGGCAAAAACGTTCGTGGTGACTCAGCGAGGTGCTGTATAGTTTTTGAGCAAAATCTGGTCAGCCATTTTGTTTTTATGAGCAAAAACCAGTAAATTTTTCAGTTTTTTGGTACTAGCTTCGTAACTAATTAACCGATTTGCACCAAATTTGGATTGAATATATATGATAACAAGTTAAACAAATTGCCTAAGTTTCAGATTCGTGCATGAAGTATTTCGCTAATCAGAAAAATAGTTTTTTTTTACCTCTAAACGGTTTCAATACCGATTTATATTCGGTTTATAATATGATTGTCAAATGTTTTCCGTTTGGGTTTCCTCAGGGAGATTACGGCTCGCTCATCCTGCAACGAGTGTAGGCTCTACTAATCGTTTACCTAGTGAATAAATTAAATAGACTGTAACTTTATGGGGAACTCTGCCAAAATAGTATTGTTTAGTTGTCAACAGAATCCTCGGCGCCCGCTATGCAGCAAGGAGAGGTATTAAAGCTCCGCAGCCAGCTAGTTACAACTTAAAACATTGATTTCAGAAATACTATCTGGATATTAAATGCCATTATGTCCCAAACTCAAACATTTTGGACTTGGCACAGTCAAAACAACTCGTAACGGCTGGCGTGTGTTTCGTCGTCTTCCCCCCGCAGACTGCAGCACCTGTTTGTGGGGCTGCGCGCGCAAGAGCTGGCGGCGGTGGGGCAGCTGCGGCTGAAGGCGCTGGCGCTGCAGCTGGTGTACACGGTGCGCGGCAGCAACTCGTCGGCGCTGGCGCTCACCGACCACTTCCTCGAGCAGGCGGAGGAGACGCGCCGGTCAGTGCCTCCGTGTGTCTCCATCGCGATCTCTTTCCGCGGGGTCGATATCGATTCAGTGGCGAAGCCTACGCAACTTGTTTGCGTTTTCAGAAAAACTATTTAAGTGGGTTATTGAATGCTAAAACTTATCCCGACGTCTCGCAAAGCTGTGCTGCCTGTCTGAACTCGAGTGCCAATTCCCAACAAATCAAAACAAAAGAACCAACAAAAACCTAAAAAAACCCAAAAAAACCAAAGCAATCAAAAACTTGTTTGCGTTACTTTTTGGCCCGCTCTCGGTCTCTCGGCACGTGCACTCGGATTTGGGCAATTCATTTCTCGGTTGCTCGATCGTAGAGAAAGAGGTCAGGATTAATTAATTCAACTGATGGTCTTGATTGGGTGTGCACCAGTAACAATATCGGTGTTTGCTTTACAAGCGTTAACTTGACTACATCGAAACAACCAACCGGTATAGATCCTATGCCACTAACAGAAAAATCTCGCCAAATACCTACTGGACGTACTACCAGTCTGGAAGAATATAATAATAAGCTCTGCTAAATAACAAAGGAAGACAGGGAAATCACAACCCGAATTGCTCTGCCTGGCTTTAGCGAGTGGGTATCATGACGTCATCTTATAGAATTTTGATTGAATGGAATCGGTGTATTAATAACTCGATTGCTCGATCGAAGAGAAAGAGGTCACAGTTCACTAATTCAACTGGTGGTCTCGATTCGGTGTGCACCAGTAACAATATCCCGGTTTCCAAACGTTACCTTATAGAATGGACTAGATCTCTGTTAACTTGTCTTGAAAAACTAAGCAATCTTGTTTTCGATGTTTGCTGCATTTATTTTTTTGAATGATCAACACCAGTGTTGCTGACTGAGTTTTTTCTGAAATGAAATGCAATTTATGTCAACTTCTTGATCAATTCACCAATCGACTAATCGACAACTCATTGACGAAGCAATTCCCAGACATCTAAACCCTCTAACTCTAACTGACGTGCCTGTTGTTTTCTACAATTTTACTTATATCCAATTGGGAAATGACAAAGGAAAATGACCATGATAATGTGAAATCCTCAACCCCTGTTGACATTATTAGCCATTGGAAAATGGACCTTTATCACGAAATACAAAATAACTTCATGTGAAGTTCAATTTCCCAGCTGTCAAACTGAGTGATGTGAAATTTTTACCTTGGGTTTATTGAAAAGGCTGCATAAAACCATCAAATTGGCAACGGAGATGATGATGAGGTGATAGAAACAAAGAGTCAGTTGTGAAAAAGGTTGGTGAAAGAGGTGAGCCTGAGAAAATTGACCAGGGTTTGTAAAGACAAAATTATACGCTGTCCAAAATCTGTTCTGTAAAATCACCGAGGCAGACTTTGGTTGATTTGCTAACAATGGTTCCCATGAGGTCAACCAATTTCAAGCAAATTGCAGTAGGTATGAAAAGTTGAATAGACGACCGTTCATGCTGAAACGTGCTGAAACTGGAGTTCTATTTGGGAGAGAGGTTGAATAGTTTGAAGCTAGAGTACAACAGCTTCACTCGCCTTGCCTTGTGTGTCAACCTTGCGCCTGGGCTGGTTAGGGGATGAATCCAATGCAGTGTGAATGAAACATCATTCTTTGATGCTCTCAGCCCAAGATCACAGCCTGAGGACAACCTATCTACAGGATGGAACGTTAAAAATAGCTAAACGCCACATAGGAATTGTATTTTCCACAAATGGCCCAAATGGGACGATATTTAGCAAATACATTCTCTGCCTTTTCAGAAGTGTATACATAAACATATGGTGTAATGATTTGGTGAAAGTTGGGGGAAATATTTGAGGCACAAATATAATTATTTAATTATATTTCACACCATTGATGACTCCAATTAGTTCATAGAACCTGACTATCCTTTGTATGTATGAATGTTTCTCTTATTGTTGGAGAATGAGATGATGACCTTCCTTCAATTACCAAACCGTCTGGGCCCACATGGGTTAAATTGAATCTTACTCTGGGCTAAAACCTGAATGGATACCGCATACCGTTAGAACGGCTGCTTTGCAAAACAAACAACCTAAACTAAACACACACTTCTCGATCAACAAACGCTGGCGGCGAATCTGGCCGAACGGTCGCGGGCTGTGTTGTCGGTAACCAAACCTTCGCCACTCCCAAGCCTCATTCCATAAATACTCGGCGAGTATGCTGCCATCGCTCACTTCTCTCTCTACGGGCCCGAGCCTAGGTTCAAGTTATCGGATTCCTGCTGGCAAAGCGACAGTTGCTATCGAATCAGAATGATTCCTACTGTGTTAGGTGGCGTTTGGCTGAGAAGAACGAAAGCTTTATAGGTGAGACCATCTGGCGAACTAGATTATCTTCTGTTGTATCTTTTGGGTATTTTAATAACGGTGCATTTGGTTGACAATTTGCTATGGTTGTCGAGCGTGATCGACGTCTGATTTGTGACTATTCGAGGCACTTGCTGC
Source organism: Nemurella pictetii (assembly GCA_921293315.2). NCBI lineage: Eukaryota > Metazoa > Arthropoda > Insecta > Plecoptera > Nemouridae > Nemurella > Nemurella pictetii. The sequence goes on along the minus strand of OV121123.1, from coordinate 10,805,430 downwards.
GTCGGCAATTTAGGGCGAAGCGTGTAGCATTCATTTTATCGCTGATTTATGATGCCTGATGGAATTCATTGTTGTAGGTTTGTGGACGAGGAATGACTGACATGTGATTTTGGTATTGGGTCGTTGCCCGTCCGCTATCTAAACCCCAGTTTCGAACTATCGACTTCAGGATCGAAATATTTGTATTTTGAATCGAAACTGAATCGCACGAAATTCGCTAGTTTTGGTATCCGGATTTCTTACCAAAATCTCCTGTGTATCGCGCGGGGCGATGTTCGGTCTGTACGATATGCATCTCTGCAATCGATTCTCTTTGAAGAATTCGCGAGAAAATCGGGCGATTTGAAATTGAAAAATTGACCGGAAGTCGTTTTCTTACACAGAAGTCTCGGATCACATTTTCATAACTTGCAAACAGAATTAAGACCCGGGATCGAAATTGTATACGCACTTGTACTTTTTCGAACCCACAGATTGAGCAGCGATCATTCTGTTCATTGGGAACAAGTACATTATCAAGTTGTAAGACTGTGCACGAGTCTCTAATCTCTGCTGTGTTCTCTTGAAAGTGCATCTAGGTAATCGGGATTAATGTACATGACCCAGATTTGTAGCTGCCTCGTGGGGTTTCTTCTCATCCCTATACTTGACATCATCCATGCTGGGATTTTTATTCAATAATAAATCGCGGTTGCAGTTTGCTATTTGCAGCTACAATCGCAGTTTGCTAGTCATCAATTTTTATCTTAATTTGATTATGAAATCGTTGCTGTTCAGCTTTTCTTGCTGATGTGAACAGAACAATCAGCTGATATGTTGGTTGTAAATTGATCTGTGAGTGTGTACATTTTTATGTGGTCATGTGGTAATCGCACAAATGTCAATGAGCCATTTGTTGATTTTATTCTAATTTCATTAGATTAGATTGCTGGGGTTTGTTTTATATATCCTTTCTTGCCTTCTTATCAGGTGCTTATTTCCCAGGAAGTTACTAGCATCTAGCAAGTTATGTAATAGTGACTAGCATGGCACCAGTCACTTTATCATTATTTGAATTTATCGTTATTTCACACATGAAATACAAACAGCAACCTTGATAAAACCATGATAAGATTTCAAAGCATTGGTCTTGAGTATTTTTTTATTACTATTGAGAAATCTTTGGTTAACAGATTGAAGTAGGATTTTTTGTAAGTAGTATTTACAAAGGGAACATACCTCATCTCTCACAGCCTAGCGCCACAGAACTCAAACTTGTTCCCACCACTCTTCACCATAGATAACGAGAATTCCTATCAGTGGTTAAATCAACACAACTCGATGAGATAACACTGGTTAAACTCGAGTTTCATTGACCTCTGTTCTGTTGCAGATACCTGAGTGAGCAACTGCTACAGCCAGATGCCTTCACCATTGCTGTCTTCAAGGAAGTGGACCAATTGGAGGAGACCAGACCTGGACCAGTGGCCAGATGCCTCCTTCCTTTGCTGCAGGTGAGTGCGGGCTACATATTTGGAAGTTTTGATTTTTATTTCGGTTTTAAGTCATGTTTATGCCATTGAAAATGTGAGTGCAGACTGGAAGACAAACTTTGAGTCTTTACCTGTTCTGTTCTAGAGCTTAGGAGGCTTAGGTCACGTAAAACTTAAAAAAATAAATGCCATGAAATGTCCAAGAATCTAAGGAATATAATATGTTTTATTTGTGTGAAACCAACTATTGGCATAGGTCCTCGACAGAAATAATGTGTGGAATGTTCTTACATTTTCACCGAAGAAGTACTTGTAGATGATGTGTAGTAATGTGAAATAATGTAAATAATGTGTAGAAAGTTCATACATATTTCTCCAAAGAACTACATGTAGATCACCAAATTTTCTACCTACCTAACCGTGGGCAGCGTTGGCGCATTTCATGCCGTCGTCGCTCCACGAGACGCGATCGATATCGACGCGGCCACGTTCCTAACGCCCCCGCCGCCCGCCCCCGCAGATAGCGAGCCCGACGCCCAACCCGAGCAGCGCGGTCGGCATGACGTGGTCGGAGATCTCGGAGCCTACGGGCGACACGGACGTCCCGCTCAAGTTCACCGCCGGCCTGGTGCTGGGTGTGCCGTTCGACGCCGAGATCCGGAACCTGGCCAACCCCCGGCTGCTGCGCATCAAGGTGAGACCCGATTTCCTTCTTAAGAAAATGGACTTAACTGCTCATTACCTTGACTATCAGACATTTGAAGCGAAATTCAACACGCTAGCCGAGCGTAAAATCCGGTGCGCGCTCGCTCCCCTTTCTTAACGCGTACCTACGACTCGGCTCGCTCCAGGTGAAATACCCGGACCAGCAGACGAAGCTGGTGGTGCCGACGCGTTCGCACCTCCGCCCGCTGGCCCGCGACCTGCCCGCCGATCCGTCGGCGGCGGCGGAACCGGCGGCGGCGGAGGCCACCGACTTCCGCCTGCTCACCACGGTGCTGCTGTCGCACCAGGTCTGGACCGAGGCGTGCACGGTGGACGTCAGCCTGGCGCTCGACCTGTCTTCAGCCGACGGCAGCACGGGGTGAGTGGTCGCGCCGCGCCGGGCTGCTGTTGGCGTGGCGTGGAGGAAGGCTGATGCGCAGCTCGAGTCGAATTGCATGTTGTTTACGCACTACTTGTAGAGAGGAGGAATCTAATAGACCCACTGGACCCACTGGACATCCTACCAGCTAGAAAAAATATTTATTGGCTCTGCTAAATAACGGAGAAAGATAAGGAAATCATAACCCGAATTGCTCTACCTGGCATTAGCGAGTGGGTATTGTGATGTCACTTTGATAGAATTTAGAAAATCTTTGGCTCGGCCAAGCGTTACGACTCCGCTGCGGAAAGCTCGAGTTTTAAAGTTTACTTGTGAACGCTTTTACGGCATGTGTACTCCATATTTTACGTTAACGTCCAAGTTAAAGGGGTGAGTCTGCAGTTAGTTGTGAACCGCACTTCAACCTTCGACCAAAGCTGGGTTTGCTGTTTCGGCCGAGACTAGGCTAACTTACCCGATGTCGTTGTTTGGCGGTGGGCAGGCGTAAGTCGGGGGCGGGCAAGTCGGACCCGGACCTGAACGTGATCGACCTCGGCAAGCCGGTCAAGGTGTACATCTCGCCGAAGCAGGTGCGCCGGGGCATCTAGACGCCGGCGCTGGCGCTGTCGCTGGTGCTGGCTGTGACCCGGTCTGGGCGGCTCGAATCGGTCAGGTGAGTCTGTACTGCGCCGTGACGTTGGTCCTGCGTCGCGACGGTTTGAAAGCGGCGTTGATGCAGTGTCGCTGCGATTAACAAGCGACGTTGATTTGTTTCGTGGTGGTCAACACGTCAAGTCCACATTTCGCTATCTGTAATCGACCTCGACACAGGGATTTTTATTCCTGATTTATTTCCTTTCATGTTAATCTGTAAGATATTTACTGTACTTAACTATGTGATAAGTGATAGCATTTTTAGTTTACATGCCTTTATTGGACGGATTAAAAACTTTTTTTGTTTAAGAATTGGTCTTTGAATTGAATAGATCTTTGATTGAAAGACGTTGCTCTGCTCGACATACTTTCGGGCAGTAAAACAAACAATTTATTTTCTTGCAAGTTGCTTTGAATGGTTCATACAATGTCTATGATTATTGAAGAAAATTCATGGTTTTTTTTTTTGCTCACTAGGTAGCTACTTACCTTACTTAGGTACTCTTGTATATTTTGTTTTTTATATACCACACTAAGAAAGTTGATTTCTTACCAACCTGCACAAAGAAATACAATCTTTTATTGATGTTTGATTATTGGTTTCTTACGACGCACTGTTTTGACAACTGGCCCTTTGGCACTGGTCTAATGGCATCGGTGAATGAAATGGTGATGATGAGGGTGATGATGAACCTAACCTATGGCTAGAAGGGAGGAGGGGAAACCCGGTGCCGGCACGTAGCCTCCTCCTGTCGAAAAGCACTGAGGGGACCACCGGCTTTACGTCCCTTCCGAAGGGCCCAGTGGCGTGCGGTGAAATTTGGGACGGGTATGCGCTATATTTATCTCAAATCTACCGTGCTAAGCGGGTGACTTACCTGGTTAGGCAGTTTCTACTTGAAATTGAAGTCCATCCTTCTTTCCTGCTTTGCGAAGACGTTGGGGACTTGGGCGTGAAACTCGGGATTTCTTCTGAGTTCACAGAGCACAGATTTCTCGATGGAGAGCAAAGACAGATCCGACATTATTGGTTGTTTCTGGGTGGCGCGAACGTGCGACTTGATTCTTTTTAGAGCCGAGAAAGATCGTTCAACTTGCGCCTTTGTGCTCGGAATTGTTAATATAAGGCACCCCAAACGGAAAATTTGTGGCATAGTTGTTGCAAGTCCGTGGGACTTAATGTAATGAACGATTTCATGAGGATGTTTGCCTTTAAACTCTTCCCAGGAGTACATGACAGTCAGTTCATTTTTTAGGAGAAGAAAGTCAAACAATCCACTGTGCAATTGTTCAAAATCCTTGAAGATTGGCGCAGGAAATTTTGCATTGAAAGACTGAAACTTCTCGGGGTTCAAGAGGCTGATGAACGTTAAGCGTCGCATCGAACTGTAGCGGTCATCGAGCTGGGTGTTAATTGTGTCCACAATTTCAAAGTAAATCCTCCTCAAAGATGCGACTTCGGTGACCGCGTTTGGTGCATTGCGGCGTGGACGGGACTGCTGGATGCCACACTCGATCGCTCTTCAATTTTACCTCTTCCCAGAGTGTTTCAAATGTTTCACGACCTTTTTTTAAGTTTGCTTGCGTCTCCAGAACTGTCTTGTAACAGTAAACAATATCGACTGCCTTCTCTTGAAGCACGTTGTAGAGCATATCAGTTTGTTTAAATATGCCTGAGAATGCAGACGTTCTGAAAATTATTCAAAAACAAAGAAAATCCTTGAGCTTGCATGATAGTAGGTACATCCCAGTGTTCAGAAGCTTCCAGAACTGAGTCAAAAAATTCGATTTGTTGCAACTGAAACTCGCTTACAGTATTCACAAGCCGGGACGTGAAAACCCATCTGGTCGGGGCCACTTGCGGAAGCTTCCTCATCATGAAAGACTTCAGTTCTTCGCTTCGCTTGGGTGATCTACTGAAAAAGGCTGCTAATCCAGTCAGAGTTGAAAAGAATATGCGGCACTCTTTGACACTCATGCAGACTTGCTGAAGAACTAGATTCAGCCGATGGGCGAAGCAATGCACGAAAAATGCTCTTGGAAATTTCTCCAAGACCCTCGTGCAAAGGCCACTCGGTTGTCCGGCCATCACTGCAGCCCCATCATACGACTGAGCGATTAGCTTTTCTTGAAGTCGGAAATCTTCCACAATCTTCAAAACGTGTTGAAAGAGACCTCCGCGCTTTTATGTGAGCTAACGTCTGTGAAGCCGATTAAACGCTCCTGGACTTTTCCATCCTCAGTGACATAGCGAAGAACAGTTGAGAGTTGGGACGAGTTAACAACGTCCGTCGTTTCGTCCAAAAGAATGGCCACAAATGGGGCAGCGGTGACTTCTTGTTTTATTTTCTGTAAGACAACCGAACTCACAGCGGTGATCACAGACAATTTATATTAATTAATGTAAAGAGGAATCAAACACAGGGTAAATTCTGTGGCAATTTGGAAAAATGGCCCAAATCAAAATACTTTGTTTTTGAGTAGACAGGAAAAGCAAAACCTGGCCATCCACAGTGAACTTTATTTTGGATCCTATGAAGTCAAATGAAGAGATTCGCTGTATCTTTTTGAGTAAACTAACGTCAAAACACTTCAAAAGTAACATGTCACTAGTAGAAAAAGATAAAACTATTTTTAACAAAATAAAAAAACACTTAGGCCGTTTTTCTAAATGTGTTCAAAGATGAAATTGTAATTGTAATTGTTTTTTATTGTAGCTTAGGAATGCAAGTACATACATATTAGTCATGCACTTACGGTGGCTTACATAAATTTTAACTAAGTTTACTATTGTTATTTACACTAGTGGCACACTGGAAATAACAACGTAACATTAATGAATATCGTTATTGATACTATTCATGTCTTCAATATTTACAGCAATTGCATTGAAATCTTGTGGGAAATCTTTCATCAGGTGTAGAGGTAACCTGTTCCAGAGTCTGATTTTCGGGCCGAGAAAGGAGTGGCGTCCCAGGTCCGTTCTATGTCGCGGGACAAATATTTTTTGAGGGTGATCATTTTTTCCCAAGAATGTTGGTTTTGTTGTTAGTTTCGCTAACTCCAGGCCTGGTGGCCAGCTAGTGCCTTATGGAGGCAGCGTAGACTGGCTATAGAGCGTCGAACACTCAATGCCTCCCATTTGAGCTTAGCTTTGGCCCGACTCACACTGAGGGATGGTCGCTTCTTCTATTAATCATCTTCAGTATCGCTTTCGATTATGGGGTGAATGTTGACAATGTTATCGTCCAGCAAGTTGCGATAGAAATCATGGTGCCGGGGATTGATTAGCGGTAGAATGCTAAGCAGATCTTTTTTCTTCTCCTTGCTAATCGGTAACAAGGCTGCATATCTTCTCCTCAGGTAGTTGCCCTCTAGAGCCTTTCGACGCTGGAAAGAGAGGCCTAGAAACTCTTCTTCCTCTTTTAAGGATAACTTAAAGAGAGTAGCTTAGCCACTGCACCGTCCTCCAAGTGAATTGGTTGCCGCTTTCATCTTTCGTTCGTACTTGGTATGTGTCATTTAGCAAACTAGCGAAATCATAAAATATCTCTTGAGTCATTTCGGTCACGATCATTGGCGAGATCTAAGCAGAAATGCGTATAAGCTGATTCCAGTCTGCTGGATGCTCAATTTTTAAGTTGGTGTGCTTTTTGTCACGCTCGATGATTGAATGGTCCACATCACACTCCATATGAGTGTGCCCAGGTACCAGAAACTTGTGGTCGATAGTAGTGATATTTTTGAAGTGCTTAACTGCGGTCAGGAGCATAGCACTCATGTGCGAGTTTTTATTTTGCCCCCCACAGGTTTCTGAATAAAGTATAAGATGAGACACTTCTGTTGGTAGGGTTTTAAAATGTTCGAACAAGCACGAAGAAATTTCATTTGCCCCCCTCGAACCTTCGGTCTCGTTCCAAGTATAACAATGTGCCTGTCCAGTTACACAGTCGTGTACTGTCAGGTTGTAGACCCACAACTGCCTTTTATAAAATATGACTGATGTTGTCAAGTAAGGCGTTGGCAGACACTGCTGCAGATCGAAGGCAAACACTCTCATGTTTCGATTTACCCGAGCCTTTTTTTGCCCATAAGCTGAATCTGCTAGCTCTTGGTGCAAAATTAAAGCAGATCGTAAAGCGTCTTTCTCTGCTCCATCGGGGAGAGTTTCAATTTGTTTGTTATGGGTATCACAAAAATTGCATGTGTCTACGTGTGGGCTTTTCAATGCCAATAATCGCAGCGAGTGGAAAATTTTGGAGTATGTGGATGCGGACACTGGGGTTTCATGTGTTTCTTTGTACATACTATACAATTTAGCGTTGTTAAGATCACACCCCAAGTATTTCTTGCTTGTGCTACGCCGGGAGTAGTGACTTTCGTATGCTGGGAAACTGTTTATATGAGAAATGACAGCATTCCTTTTTGTTTCACAGAGTTTTTGTAAGGGTGGTGCACGCCCACGTTTGTCCGGGCTCACTGCCATCCCTGAAATTCCCTTGGACTTTTTCATATGAACGGTTTTCATAAATCGGCTAGTTACGTCTAATGTGTCAAGAAAGCATTTCTTGCATAGTTTTATTCTCTCGCCCTTAACTTGCAGGCGATATGTGTGTGCAGCCTCACGATGATGAACATTTCCACTTTTATTTCTTGTCCTTCTAGTCTCAGGTTCTGAGGTTGAAACCATCGATGATGCACACACAATTCGTTGATTAAATGTTTCAAGCTTCCAAAATTCATCGAACAACTTCTGCCGACTGACCTCTGAAATCTTCTCTTTTCATTTATTTTTGCAATCTGCCAACACTTTGCATTGTTTAGCCTTCACTGTCTTGCCTGTATCAGTTGTGTATGATTTGCCGCTGTTTCGTTTTCTCTTTCTCTGAACTCGAGCTCGTGATATGCTTCCTCTTCCACGCATCGTTGAATCCTGGTCCTGCTCTAATGTCGAATCCTGATCCTGCTCTAATTCTGCTTTCTGGTTTCCTGCATCGCTATCACCAGACTCATCGCTACCATTTCCATTGCTTTCAGGTTCGTACGAGCTGTCACTTTCGTTATCAGACATATTTTCCTCCACGGCTACCTCCATAAAAATAGATACCAACAATAATTGTGGTTCGAAAACGTATTAACGAGTAAAAATTACTTTTAAAAATACAATGTCTGGCTGGCTCGGGTTCCTTTCGAAGTTGCTCGACGGTTGGCATTTTTTCGTTACCAAGTTGCTCGACGAAAATACATAATTGTCCACTCATATTAAATGAGCTTAGGTACACAATTTATATTAATTAATGTAAAGAGGAATCAAACACAGGGTAAATTTTGTTTATGAGTGTACTCTGGCGGGTAAGAAACAGTTTATTGTGGTACAACATTTTGAATTGTACATCATGTCTCCTGTATGTCTCCCGCTGTTTCCCGCTGTTTCCCGTTGGATACGTAATATTCTGGTCAAAGACTCGCTTTGTTGGTCTGGCCTCTGAAATTGACATTGTTCTACTTTCAACTGTTCCTCTTTTACATATTTTTATCTTTGCCCAAATACGCTTTCTATTACAAATTAATATTATGACCACAACAGCTAACGTTACAGAATATGATAGATGAATATATGAACTCTGGACCCCGCTTGCTCTGTGGGCAAGTAAAAAATCTCCGTCTTATTCTCCAGTTTATTCACGTGCACTTTATTAAAACTACTAAGAGAAGTTGGCTGGATGCCATAAAAAACTTTGTTCAAACCATCAACAAGACGTTTGTTTTCGCCGTCAATGTTCCATCTGAAGGAATTTAAAAAATCGAAACCAATAATGCCTGTGGATCCCGTGTCCAGCTCATTGGAGGCAACTAAAAACTCGTGCATATAAACTTTGTTACCAATGGCCAAACTTATTGTGGCTTACCCACGAATGGGTAGGCGTTCGCCGTTCACCGCAAAAACTTCCCTCTCGCAGGGTAAAAATGGAATGTTTCCCTCGTTTAGAACTGACTCATGAATTATGCTAATATCTGATCCCGTGTCTACTAAGCAGGGATATGAAATGTTTAGATGTTGCGAATTCGCTGAAATTAAAAATGTATTGACAATAGGCTTAAAAGATAAACTTGAAAGGGGGCGTATATAATTTGAATTAAGTCCTTCCTTAGTAAAAGTTCGGTGGTCTGAGGGTGATCCGAACTGATATAAAAATTTGAAGTTGAGGCTGGCTCTTTGTTATCGACCGGCTGGGGCTGATTTACTAAAGAGTTTCGGGTATCTCGCTGGCTCGTCGGGCCTGTCCCAGGAGGGTTCGGCGGAAGCAGACAACACACCGAGACGTGATGTCCCCTCCGCTTGCAGTATTTGCACTGTGGTGTCACACGAGCACTGCATTGATTCGCGTAGTGGCCTACCACCTTACACTTGAAACAAGTGGGCGTTCGAGGCACGTCGGACGGTCGTGAACGTTGCTGAGCTTTTGATATGGCAATAATTTCGCGCATTTCTAAAAGTAAAGCCTTAGCCTCGGTAGTGAAGGGAGGAAGGGCCGGGTCGGGCGTACGGCACTGTGCTGCTACATGGCCGCGACCACCACAACGTGAACACGAGTTGGGAGCTGTTGTTGAAACGGGGGGGCTCAAAATGATCGCGACGGTCATTATGGGCTGCAATCACCGCATGTACCCTGCCTGAATTATTCGGTTTCCCCTCATCATACATTATATAGCTAAAGCCAACGCGTCGTCGATAGTTTGCGGGCGTTGCATCGCTATTATCAACTTCCCATTTTCTTGCCGTAAACCTGCAAGGAATCTTGGCAGTAGCAACCCATCTATCTGCGCTTGTTGGGGCGGTTGATTGGGCAATGCTATAGCTCGAGCAGCTTTAGTTCCTAATTGTTTTAAGCGCATTAAAAACATGCGAGCGGTCTCGCCAGGGCGCTGAACACATGAATGAAATTCGAGGAAAGTATCGGCTGTAGATGTTTGATCAGCGAAACACTGCCGAAACCGTTCCTGCACTTGGGCCCAAGTCCCTTCAGCCAAGTCGTTATTCCCCTCAAAAAAAATCGTGACCTGGCCTGCTTACGCATTACCGCATTACCGTGAGCATTTGATTCGTGGTCCACATGCCCAAACGTGCGGCGCACTCTATGCTCTCTAAAAATTCGGAGACCGTCGTGGAGTTGGGCTCCCCCGTGAAAAAACGCACCATGCTTACTACCCTACTAATATTGGCACGGGCCATGGCCGCAACCTCTTCGGCATTAACAGCTGCAAAGGCCCAGGACTGATGTAAATCCATTTAAAAAAAAAAGGAACGTGTGCGAACTCGAAGTTTAAAAGAAGTCGCAGGTGAATTGAAACATTAAAAATATACAAAAAACAACAAAAAAACACGCGATACTCTCGTTGGTTCCTCTCATTTCCATTATAAAAATTTTGGGTCTATGACTATGGAGCCATGTCGAGAAACGTGGACCAAAGTAAACATTGGTGAATTGATTAATTTTTTGAATGGGTGTGCAAATATAAAAGTTTACTTGAAATTAAAATGTAAAATGAGCGTCAAGCAATAGAACAGCAGTAATCCACATCTTGGCACCAATTGATAGTGGAGCAAGAAGATGAAAAGCTGACGACAGTCATACAGAGAAAAAATATATCGCAAAATTCGCAATCACTGATTAGAGAAACCCGCCTCTTTTCCGCAAAAACAATCCCACCGCTGCCACCAATTTTGTCATGAAGTGATCAAATTTGGTAACGTTTTGCTGCCACCAGGTTATGTACGAAGCCCTGATAAGCAGGCTGAGCGGTCAAGACTAGTAAATGAGTTCCCCGAGACGAAACTCGAGTGTTTGTTTAGAAGTGAGGCGAATTGAAGAAATAAAATGTGCAACACAGTTAATTGAATATATAAATATGGTTTAATAGAAATAAATATAAACTTACAGTAGATCAGCGAAAACCAGTGTCCTCCTCGCAAGAACCAAGAGTAGAGTGTGCGAGACCCTACACCTCGAGTTGGTCTTAACCCTGCGTGACCCAGTTACTTCCCCTCTCTTCACCCTTAGCTGTCCCGTTAGGGTTAGCCTGTAGGTGGAGATGGACGATGGCTTGGTGCCGCAAAGATAGGAATTTAGAGTGCTAATAAATTGGCAAGCTGGTAAGAAAGAGAAACCGTTATGAATGTTATAATCTGGGCCATTGTGCCTCAATAATAATATATCTCGAGAAGAAATAAGAATTTACACCCGACATGTAGGCGCCTTGGTTCTGCGTGTATAAGGAATGATACGATATCTTATTATCTTAATGATAAATACACATATAAAATATATAAAATACACCTCTAAATTATAAAGAAAACGTGATGTCTCATTGAGATATTGTTACGAGTGCCGGAGGGGCGTTGAACTCGCTGGAGAGTCCATTGTCCGCTAACACCGTGATGCGTATCTTTGTACGACTGAAACCATTTTTGTGGAGTTCCTGACAGGTAGCATGGCAAGCATACTAGCTTTGTCACCTCGTCCCAGCTATTCGCCTCTGCGATTGTTTCAAAGACTGATAACCACTCTCCTACATTGTCAACTCCTTCTTTGAACTGAGCAGGCTTGATATTCATGTTAACTTTAACCATAGAATAAAGACCTCTTTATTCTATGCTTTAACTATGTTAACTCCACACGATAAGTCGTCTAGACTCTGACTTCCGTCTGCCGACTTCCATGTTCCTGACTTCCATGTTCTTTGCGTGGTTTGTGATCCTTCCAATGTTGATCGAGTTCTGGGACTGAATGTTGTCTTCTACCCTGGTACGCCAAATCGACTTCCAGAAAATGCCTGTTACCGGTTGTATGTATGTAATTCTTTATTGTTTTAGGCACATTCATTTTACCCGGGTACAATTTCATTATAATATTAACAGTGGTTTTTTTAAATTTTTACTCAAGTAAATAAGATTCTAACTTGCGACAAATATTCGAAATCTCCTCTACAGATTCAATTTCAAAACTGCTGAGGGACTCAATAAAATAAGGTAAAATGTTTCTCTTCAGTACCTTGAGTTTGGATTGCTCAGTTACAGGATTGGGTGGTTTTGCAAATAGGCATGGCATCGTGCGTATACACTGGCAAACTTTCTCTCTGCATCCTTGTGTTCTGTATCTAATTTCTTCCCAAAGCTTATCTTAGTAATCTGCAGGAAGGAATTCTTCTTTTAAGCCCACTACAACACTATCCCATGAATTTGAATGGCTTTTCATGGTACAGAACCGCATAAGGGACCTTCAAGAAGGTCAGTAGCCGATCTCCATAGATCTTTGTCGTCAACATTTCTGGTAGTCTTCATTTCTGCTATCCTCTCCAAAAATTCGTGAACACTCTAACTATTCTTGTCTCACGTGAAATGAAGGTTCCATTGGCAAACTGGAGTTTGACGTCGAATTTTTGTCGTCTTTTGTAGACGTCTCTCTGACACATACGCCTTCAGCTTCAGTTAATTTCTCTAATCTTTTCTGTACGTCTAAAAGCTCTGGAATTATTTCCTTCTCCAGGGAGATGCAGATCCACTGTCCCCCAAGAGAAATCTCCAAACTTCTCCATGGCACCCTTTATGACCAGGAGGCCCGTCAATCCGGCGGAGGCTGACTGCTCTAGGGTAACCCTAAGGAGGAGAGACAATGGTCCTAAATCACCTATCCAGGCCTCAAACAAAGCAGCTGCATTCGTCTCATTTACTGTATGACCCAGCTGAGAGTAAACAAGGCGCAGAACCTCTACAGTAAGGGAAGCATCAGGAAGACCTTCATCAGCAATGGCATTTGATAGGAGGGTGGCTTTGGCATCTGTGATAGAACCCTTCTTTGCAAAAGAAACAAGAGCAGTGATATAGAGGATAGCTCCCGAGTCAAGCAATTTGGGAGTGGGGTGATAATCAATGAGATAGTTGGCAAAGCGTGCTAGATTCTCTGCCGTGATCGCGTCATTTTCTATCAAATCCGCGGCTAAATGAGGAGCAAAACCATCACGCTGCGCAGGAAAGCCTGGTACCTGGCGCATTCCTCCATTAACTGCAAAAGCTTCCACATATTCATCCTCAGTCATGCGGACGATGGTGGTTTTCGAAAGAGCATAGCAGAGGAAGTGGATCATCTGCTGGCGGAAGGCAATTTGAGCATCCTCTGTGTTCAACGGGGTGAGAAGAGCCATGGGTGCTATTGCGTTCATAATGGCTACAACTCTCCCGGTATTCAGAACATCAGCTGATCTACGCCAAATAGCGTCTCCAATTCCGCACATATGAAGGAACGGATATAGATTTTGTTGGTGTCGGTCTTCCATGAGAACAGGTTCCAGTTCAAGGTTAATGCCGATAATTCTATCGAAGATAGAACGATTACCGAAAGCATGCAAGAATTGAACCGCATTATCATTAGGATTCCTCATAGCAGCCATGATGAGAGGAGGAGTTCCAGGAGGGCTAGGAGGCGGGGATGAATCACCTGGGCTGGAAGAAGACAAAGAAAGAAAATCGTTTTCCGAGGAGGAAGAAAGCGTGGTTGCAGGTGCACCGGGATCTGATAAAGAGGGAGCTCGCAAGGGACATAAATCAGAGGAAAGATGAGGGGGATTACACGTACAGGGGTGGAAAGGGAAATCTGGTCTCTTTTGCAATCTTTGTCCCGCGGGTGTAGCCAGCAGCTGTCTTAAGTGACTAATTGCTGTAGATAACCGAGGGCGCTCAATGGTGTTGGAAACTAGAAAGCATAAAGGAACAGAAACGTTTGGCTCAACGGCTCAACGGGGAATTATTTCCATTACCACATTGGCTGAAGCATTGAGCTGGTTGTAGAGTGAGAGAATCTTGCTTAAGATGCTTGACCAGGACTTCGTTTCAGATGACTCCATCGCTTGGATTCTTTCGGCTCTTCCGAGCACATGCGTCAACTTACTATCAATTGACTTATAAGCTGGATCCAGCCGTCCTTTGAATATATAAAGCAACGTCACAATTTCTACCAGTTTCTTTTCATAGTTCTTGACCTCCTCTTTGACTTCCAGAACGACCGAAGGCATTGTTAATTTCCCCTCCGTAGTTGTCCGAAGGACTTGATAGGTTCTAGCGGCTATCGTGTCGCCTCCGAATACCTCGCTACCTGCGCGATGTATTGTTCGGGCGACAACGCGTCTGCCCTTCCCTCGTAGGTAGCGAGGGAAATATTAAGCGCCCACACAGCCCGGTGCTCGCCCGCGGACGTGTTTCTCTCGGCACGCAGCAGGCCGACGATTTGTGCCGCCAACCGTCGATCGGCAAGGCCGAAGGGTCCACCTACTCCGTGGGCAATGGTGCCCTGAGGGCTTCCTCCAACACGGCAACGTTCTTCACCCTGCGGGCGGAGGCGCGCGCTCGTTTCATGGCAGGGATGCAAACGCGAGACATCGACGCACGAAAATACAAATAATAAGAACGGCTTTTGACGAGACCCCAATTGATAGGTTCTGGGGTTGTCCTATAGAGACACTGATTTGTAGCATTAATTTTTTGGGAAAATAGCATTTATGATTGAAAAAATAGCATTTTATAGCATAAATTTGTCCTAAAAATGCGTTTATGTAGCGTTTACAAAAAAAAAGTGAGCACGGGCAGGAAAGCAAGTAAGGGTGAAAAAAAGTTTCAAACGACGGTGCTCTGGTCACATGTTTTAATTAAAAGTCAGCATCGCACATGTTTCCAATGTATTTTGTTTCATATTCGTACGTCTATCAGACAATATCATGTTGTAGTGGCTGAAAAAGCTTTCCGCGTCGACGCTACTTACTGGGGCCCACACTGTCTGAAGTGCCGCAGTGGCAAAAATCCCGTGTACCAGCTTGACCAACATCAGCAGCTGTACAATGTCAACCCTCACACCCTCCCGCACTTGCTCCACAAGCATCCTCTTGAAGTAGGTGTACGCTTCGAGAAAGTCTGCATCGGAAACTTTTTTAAAAGTAGCACCCAGTGGTCCCTTGTCCGAGAGAATCGCTCTGTCGGTTATGCAAACATTTTGGCCGACAACGGCAGGGTTGAAAAGTCTCCCGGCCGCCTCATAAAACAAATTGACTTCATTGTGTACCGATCACGTTGTCCGGCAGCGCACGGCGAGGCGAACGGCGTGTGGGGGCCTGTACTCGCCCACAGCCGGTATCCCGTCCAACGGAGGGAAGCCGCGTCCGACTTTCCCTCTCCTCCTTCTTTCCTGGCGAGACCTTCCAGTCCTCGCCCCTCCCGCCCCATCTCGGCCTTCCGAATCTCCCCCTTCTCCGCCCCCACCAGCACGATCTTTCTCTCCATCATTTTACACTCCTGCTTTTCCTTCCCGAGCCGCTCCTCCAGCTTCGCGATCTCGGCCCTCGGGACCAACCAGGCCCTCGCATCCTCTTCTCCCCCGCGTCTCACCGCCAATTCCTACAGCACAGTCGATCCTTTTTCCTCTTCCGGATTGCTCCGTGTCCGTCTGCCTTTTACAGCTCTCTATTGGAGAGCTGCGTCGTTCTAGTGAACTCGGAGGAGAATGTTGAAGGAGGAGGAGGGATAGGGTGGGGGCGGCCCTATGCCCACCCGATCGACTCCTAATCTAAAACTAAGGCTAACTAAGATCTAAACTAAAGCTTCTAAACTAAACTTACAAACCCGAGGGACATCCAGGAGTTGGGCGCCACGTTATTTATTAGAGTTATCCTAAGTAGCGAAAGGATGCAGGGGAGGGGGGGAGTAAGAATGAAATCGGAGCAGACCTCCTTCCGCCAGCACGGCCGCCACTGCCTGGCTCACCAAACACCCACACTCCGATCGGAAAACCTCGTTCACGACTTGCACTGATTCCACCTACTCTCTCCGCTCCCTGCTACGTACTGCCGCTCTGCCGGCTCGATCCTCACCATCCTCGGCATTACTGATCGAGTCATCAGCGTGACGCATCACGAGCACGATCATTAAAAGTCCCAGCGAACATTGCTCCGCCTGCAAAAATAATAATGTTACAATTGTATCTATGAATCATGGCTGGCCAACTTCACTCCACTTTTTTGGCAGCACTCCTTTAGCTGTGACTTCAATGCAATTGCACAGTTGCGTTACCTACTGCTTCCAAAGCCCGCACAGTCTTCAGCGGCATATTGCTCTTGCAAACTCGCTTCAAGTTCACGCTGAGGCCAGCTAGGTCCTCCCACAGCAAGCGTGCATAGGGGTACTTGAAACCTTACAACACGTCGATGAGTTTCGCAACAAATTGAAGCTGTACATTAACTTTATGTGCAGCGGCTTCTTTTTCAAAAAGCTGGACGAAATAATCAGCACTTGGATTCTTCGGTTCCTAGGCCTTCATGAAGGAAACTATTGCGTCCTCGTAGTCGTAAAGGTACTTTACCTCATGAAACCACGAGTTCCAACGTGTGATAATGGGGCTCTGAAATAGCTTCGAAGGCAGATCGGGATGGTTTTCTTTGAAGAAAACCAAGTATGTATTCTTCATTCTTCAGGCATTCAAAAATGCCATTTTCGTTTTTGTCACAAACATGTTCCCGACGCTGGGTGAATGTATACATAGAATATACACATGGACAGTACTCAATGTCAAGGTACCGCCGTGGATAGTCGCTCACGCAAGTACCGGCCGGCCGTCGCTTGTCGCCCGCCACTTGCGACTTCGTTGGGTGAATGCATTTCACCCAACGCTCACACAACTACCGGCCGGCCGTCGCTTGTCGCCCGCCACTTGCGACTTCGTTGGGTGAATTCATTTCACCCAACGCTCATGCAAGTACCGGCCGGCCGTCGCTTGTCGCCCGCCACTTGCGACTTCGTTGGGTGAATTCATTTCACCCAACGCTCACGCAACTACCGGCCGGCCGTCGCTTGTCGCCCGCCACTTGCGACTTCGTTGGGTGAATTCATTTCACCCAACGCTCACGCAACTACCGGCCGGCCGTCGCTTGTCGCCCGCCACTTGCGACTTCGTTGGGTGAATGCATTTCACCCAACGCTCATGCAAGTACCGGCCGGCCGTCGCTTGTCGCCCGCCACTTGCGACTTCGTTGGGTGAATTCATTTCACCCAACGCTCACACAACTACCGGCCGGCCGTCGCTTGTCGCCCGCCACTTGCGACTTCGTTGGGTGAATGTATTTCACCCAACGCTCATGCAAGTACCGGCCGGCCGTCGCTTGTCGCCCGCCACTTGCGACTTCGTTGGGTGAATGCATTTCACCCAACGCTCACGCACGTACCGGCCGGCCGTCGCTTGTCGCCCGCCACTTGCGACTTCGTTGGGTGAATGCATTTCACCCAACGCTCACGCAACTACCGGCCGGCCGTCGCTTGTCGCCCGCCACTTGCGACTTCGTTGGGTGAATGCATTTCACCCAACGCTCACGCAACTACCGGCCGGCCGTCGCTTGTCGCCCGCCACTTGCGACTTCGTTGGGTGAATGCATTTCACCCAACGCTCACGCAACTTCCCGGCCGGCCGTCGCTTGTCGCCCGCCACTTGCGACTTCGTTGGGTGAATGCATTTCACCCAACGCTCACGCACGTACCGGCCGGCCGTCGCTTGTCGCCCGCCACTTGCGTGAGCGTTGGGTGAATTCACTTCACCCAACGCTCACGCAAGTCCTTAAGTTCCTTCATAAACATATCACCTGCCAAATTGACTTTATGAGCCCAGCATTGAAAGTGCAGCAGAGTATCACCCGCAATGTTACGAGCCCGAAAGCACGCACCCATGTGAGGAGCCGAGTTCGAAACCAAACCGATCACATTGCTCCAGGCAATTTTGTAATTTTGCAAGCATTCGATTATTGCTTGTGTACATGATGAGGCGTCCGCTTTGTCCAAGAAGCTGCACGCGGCCAGCTGAACGTCTTGCATGGAAGTTGCTGTTAGAGTGCGAACAATGATTGCAAGAACGCACCGACCCTTGATGTCGGAAGTCTCGTCAGCAACGAGGACGATCGGTTTGTCGCAAAACTTGGAAGCAATTTCTGCTCGAATCTCGTCTCCGCAGGAAGTCAGGTGGCTGCCTCGTAAAGTGTCCGCCTTTGGTAGATCTCCAGAGCCCGGGAGGTAACTACAACAAGTAAATTACAATGATTGTAGCTAACTGCAAAAGATCAATAGTACCCTCTGCATTAGGCCACATAATTCCACTAAACATAAATTATCTGACTCGACCAATCGGATCGCAAGCATGCAGGAAGAATCAGGGTGGTTGCACCAGCAGCGGATGCCAGCAAAAATGGTGCTTTGAAGTTTCGATGATTCCAGTGATTTAAAGTTCCAAAGAACCAATGGGACGAGCAAGGACAAGCAATCGAAATCAATGCTAAGAGAAACTTACGTTTTCAGATCTTCACAAACTGCGGGATGGTCGAGTTTCTCAAGTGGGATGTCGACTTTCAGACACCTCTGTATCGCTGATGAAGTTGTCCTTTTCTGTTTTCGCTTTCTTTGTTTTTCTGTCCATGTCCGTTCTGGTACTTTGCCTCTTGGTGCCTGCGCCCGCTTCCTCTGCAGATCAACGCGACTCTTTCTTCTTCACGTGCCCACTCGTTCTTACATGATTTTTTAATGTGTACAACTTCTCTTATTCCAAGCGGGAATCGCAGATGCCACACATTAGAATAGTCGAATCACTCACATAAAACTAGGGTTGCCATAGAGTTTTTCAAAAACCCGGACAATAATTATTACTGGTGCACTACAGTGGCCTGACTCGCTGAATGCTATGCTGTTTTCACTTATTGTTAAGTCCGTCTCTTGTATTGATAGTTATTAGTTATGTGTAATTTATCGGAGGGAAGCTCTTGAGAACTTCCCGACACTTGTGTAGGCTTTCTCTCTAACTTCCCATCTAGTTTTCTTGAGGTGTCTCATTACAAAGCTCAATTTACTGTTTCCTTTTTTAATTTTCGTGCTTATGTGTTCATCCCAGTGTAGGTTGTTACTTGTTAGTGATTTTTACTCTCGAGTATTTACATTTGTCTGCATATTGGAGTACTTCGTCAATTAGCGTATATTGATAAAAATCGGCTTTCTTTTTGTTAGTAACTTTCATCAGTTGACTCTTAGCAGAGTTAAGTTTCATTTTGTTCCTTCCAACCTACTTTTCGATCTCGGAATTCAGTTAACATTTGTGAGAGTCATCACAGTCCTTAATTTTGCTACATATGATGCAATCATCAGCAAATAGTCTGATTTTACAGTTTATGCTATCTCCAATATCATTGATGACGATGAGAAACAAAAGCGGGCCTAAGACGCTCCCTTGCGGAACTCCTGACGTCGTTTGTTGAGGCTCGAGGCGAAACGTCGATTGTTGAAGCTTTGGGGCGGAGCAGGATTTCCTTGTTTCCGAATTTTTTATCTTTCATTTCTCTGACGAGTGAAACGATCCCGGGCAGGTTTTTGCAATATTCGCACGCTTCAGTGTTGGTCTTGCAAGCTGCAGAGAAGTGCCGAATCCTGCTCACTGGAATCGGACAATGTTTGCTCGAAGCACCCGGTTTCACTGTAGTTGCGGCTGCTGCTGTTGTGGTTTCTGGGTCCCTGGTGACGTGACCACGTTGACCAATCCACTCGCGAGGGAGAGCCGGTCCAGTGTGCAGGTGACGGTTCCTCCGCTTCCTCGGTTCCTCCGCTGCCGGCTGCAGGCGACTAGAACTCGGATTCCACGGCACTCCAATGCCGGAGCTCTCTTAGTCCATTGCCAGTTCTAGGGCTTGTTAGATTTTTGTGAATTTTTCTCCCATTTTCTTTTCAATGAGGTGTTTTTTCGTTTGTTTGAAATGTCTACGGCGAGTGTTCCCATCATTTTCGCTCTTCTGAGGTGTGCGAGAGCTGACTCGCCTGGCTTTATAACTCGTTGTTGTAGTCGTCTTCGACCGCCCAAAGTTGATCTGCCGACTTCGGAGTTTCCTGGTTGAAGCTGCTCTGGGTTTCGTCTCCTTTCATGAAAATAGATGCCTTGAATAGAACAATGTACTTTTCGGTTGCTATGTGTAACTAACCGTACTTTCTAGCGCTCCCTCATGTCTGTAATAGCATCGGCAATCTTTTTTCAATGAACTGTGCAGCTCATTTAGCATGCACATAGCATTTGTACGTATTCCATTTGGACAGTGTGATTTGTACCGGTGACGCTGCATCCCCCAGATCAATAATGTGGTCTACAGTTCGCCTAGAAGTTTGTCTAGAAAATCGCACTTCTTGCGAGGAAGAGAACTCATATTATAATCTTGAAGTAACTTGTCTGTTTCCAACGACGGAAACGTTTCTTGGGAGAGTTGAAAACCTATTCGCTGGTCATCGGCGCCGGTCTTCTGGTGCGTTTTAGCCGGTGTGATTTTTACCGAAGATGCCGCATCCCACAGATCAATAATGCTAGAGTTTCGTTGCCTTTGCCATCGTAGCTCTCAGTGAAGATTGCATCTCTTGCATCTCTTGTAGTACTCAAAGAACTTACCTGATTTCCTGGACGCATCGCAAAGATGGAAAAGATTCTTGGGAAAGCTGAAAACATATTCACACTTATTCGTAGTGTGGTAATCCCCCGGTTTTCCGGTGCGCTTAAACCTTCGGAATTCAAGTGTCGAGCGGTGTGATTTGTACCGGTGACGCCGCATCACACAGATCAATAATGTGGTCTACAGTTTCGTGGGCTGTCGCCGCGGGGACGGACATTTGTAGATGCAGGAAGGTGTCTTTCCGCAAGACTTTGCCGTCGTGCAAGCTGCGAATCGAGCATTCACGGACGTGGGGTTTATCTGTTTCGTATTGCGAACTGGGAAGGTTGCTTCTTCTCCTGCGTCCTGTTTGCGTGTCTTGGGATCTTGGTGGTCACTGCTACCTACTTGCCTAAGAAAATGCCCAAGACTTGAACAAAGACACCTTTTTCTTGGCGCCTTTTTCTTCCATTTGTCAGCGGTTGGAATTATGATCCTCACTGGATTTTACCAGCCCCACAAGGCTGGGCAGAGTGAGAACTTAAAATACAAGAAGGCTCAAATTCTCTTCTTTTTAACTTTGTATCGGACTGCACCCAGCACTGCACGATCAACAATCATCATACAAACAACCTGATGTTTATACTTTGCCTCACAGTGCTCTAGAAATCTCTGCCAATGCAGGTTGTAATATATCTGCCACTTTCGAGTAGATTTTCAAATGATGACCTCTTGTATTCACTCCTACCAATGATTCAATCGAAAGCTAAAATTCTCTTCATGTTTACCTGCGTATTGGACTGTGCCTAGTTTTGAATCATCAACCTCATGTTTGTATCGGCGATGGTTTCCAGAGCCGTTGGTAGATGTAGAAGGTTTCTCAGTTTTGCTCTGATGGGATGAGTGTGGTCGTCCTGAAAAGGACCAGTCTTCTCGACAACCGAGAAACCTTCTGCTACAACCTCATGTTTCTTCCTTGTCAGATAGATATTATTAGCTATTCTGCCACAGTTGAGTGGTTTCCTACCAGTTATTCAATCGTAGGCTAAAATTCTCCTCTTGTTAAACTATGTATCGCACCAACACCAAACGTCTTACAAACAACCCAAGCTCTCGCAAAATAAAACTGCCAACGCCGATTAGATTTTCAAATGCTGGGATTTATTTTTCAATCAATATTACAAAAGAAACGTGTCTACATCGGTCCGGGGGTCGCGTGGTCGGTTGCGTCCGCCTTACGCCGGGGGCGCCTTTTCCTCGGAGCAGGTGGTGACGCCGGACGCGACGGAGCTGGCGTCGTCGTTGCCGCCGGCGCACGACAGCGCCGGGAAGCGCTTCTGCAGCGCCGCACGGTACTTGGGGTGGCTGGAACAGGCGGCGCCGCCGGGTTAGCGCCTCTAGGATCGTGGTCGAGAGTCTGCTGCTCTTCGTCGTGTCCGTCTTGGTATTGTGAGGATGACTCGATATGCGAGGCTTACGAAGTCTTTTCTGAATTACTATTCCATTTTGAAACTCGACATCGAGATGGCCAAAACATAGTTCCTTAGAAAACTCTTTCTAGGGTCTAACTCTGGTGTGCAAACATCTGATGGTTTTACCAAAATGTATTTTGGTAAGTTCTAGATAGCATTTGATCAACTTTTTCTTTTTAATGGTAACATTTTTGGTTCTTGCTTAAATCAAACATTTCTGCCAAATTTTCTTAAATATCAATAGTCAATTACCCATATTTTCCTAAGAACAAAATACTATAACCCGTTACTCAAAATTGTTAAAAAACGTTTTCCGGCAGTGTCATTACCTCGACGAACTCTGTACTTGTTCAGTGCTGTTGATAAGGGCCGAGTGTAATTAAACACCATCACTTCCCACTGTTTCAAAACTATTTCTAGGCTGTTTCAACCCTCGAAACTATTTCTAGGCTGTTTCAAACCCTCCAAACTCTTTCTAAGCTGTTTCTTCCAAAAGTGCCAAACCGTCTAATGGCACTTCCAACCCTAAAACACCACCGCGCCTCGTCTCGATCCAATCTGCGCCGGAAGTTCGCAAACAAATCGAAACGCCGCCACTCTCGGCAGCTCAACTGCCGGCATCGGCTGCACACGATCGGCAGCCACCTGGCTCACCTGATTCCGTAGACGATGGGGTTGTAGACGGCGTTGGCCTTGGCGAACACCGAGCCCCAGATGGTGAACAGCGGCGTGATCTTGCCGCCGTCAAAGACGCCGGTGAAGTTGATGACGAGGTACGGCGTCCACGCGAAGAACCACAGCGAGATGGTCATGAGCGCGATCTTGGCCAGCTTGCACTCGGCCGATGTCGCGCTGGCCTCCGCCGAACGCAGCGACGCCACGTTCATCTTCTTGGCCTGCTCGCGCATCTGCTTCTCGTGGGCCGAGACGGCCTGCGGAATCGGGCGCCGGGCGGCTGGGTCACGTCGCTTTTGCCGTTGTCGAATTGTACTGCGGTTTTCTACAAGCTAGTGTTGCTAGATATTGGTTGGTGTGTCATTTCATTTCTCATTGAATGTACACCATTCTACGATAAACGAATGACGAACGAAGCGGTCTACTACGAGTTAGTTTTGCTAGATATTGGTTTGTGTGTCATTTTGTTTCCCGTAGACGGGTTTTAACCGTGTTTCAAGAGCTAGTGTTGGTGTCTATTGGTTGCTAGGTTGCTTTGCTTTAAAATCTTGCGTTGAAAGAAATTGTTTGATGTGATGGTTTGTTGGGCACTCGAGGCAAGCTAGCTAGCAGCTGTGTGTATGAGCTACTCTTGCTAACGCTTTGTCCCTAGGTCACATCGTTCCTCATCGATAATTGTTAGCAATTTTCTACAAGCTAATTTAAAATATAAATTGGTTGCTCGGTCTGTACGTCTCTCGTAGAGTAAAATCTCTCGTAAATAGCAGCAACATAAGACAACTTGACGTTCCCGAGTGTTTGTACGTTTTGCAGCTTGCAATGTAGGTTTAGCTTTGGCTGTTCTCCTCACTGGGATCTTTTAGCTTTTGAAATCTTCTTGAAAACTTTTTAGAAATCTAGAAATCTACTTAGCTTTTGTACTGCGACTTCTGCAATTGGGTTCATCGAATAGACACTCGCTGTGTGTTCTGTTGCATACTGCTTGACATTCGACAATCGCTCAATGACCATCAGAAGGACATGATTGCTCACGATTAAACACTCCCAAGCTAAGTAACTACGGTAGCGGCGAAACGAGCGAAACTAACGAGTCGTCGGTCGCACCTGTACGATGAAGAAGTACGAGTAGATGATGAGAGCGAGCGGCAGCATGTAGACGAAGAACGCGTACGAGATGATGTAGCTGCGGCTGAGCCAGGTCTTGGTGAGGTAGTCGGTGCCGCAGGCGGTCATGTTGCCTTCGGGCACGTAGCGGTTCCAGCCGAACATCGGGAAGAGCGTCCACGCCAGCGACATCGCCCAGACGAGCACGATGCGCAGCATGGCCGTCTTGTTGGTCATCGGTTGCGCCGACAGCCCCTGCAGAGTGGCCGGCGTTAGGCGGTGGGAGCAGGTCGGCGTTGGGTTTTGGAAGCGTGTCGACATCGGGTAGAACAGGCATTTGGAACAACACTTTGTAAATTGAGCGACAACCATCTCTATTGTCGGCTGAATTTAAATTCATAATTACTCTCTTTTATTCTAAGAATTCTCTTCTTAAGTCTCTTTTCTATTAGACTCTATTTTATAATTCTTTTCTAAGAATTCTCATCCATTCTGTTACACTATTTTATGATTTGTTTGTGAAAACAAACATTTTGTATTTGCTCCTTTTCTATTTACACTGTTTATTGTTCCTTGTAGCCTGCAATACTTAGGCTCATTGCAATCTAAAAATTCTACTTGATGAGAATTTTGCTCATGCTGTTGAACCATTAAGTGGCTGCGGTGATTCGGTCAAGTTGCAGATTTTTTCCATTCTTTTCCATTTTGAACACTTCTGTCGTTACGCCGACTGCGCCAGAACCGACTGCAATTATCAAATGGGTTTAGGTGCTTGTATCGAACCGCAGCGGATGAAGTAGTCGAGTGACGACATCGCAAAACTTTCTAGCCTCGGTCTGGACCGACATTTGCCCGCCGCTACCTTGACGATGACGTTGTACCGATCCATGGCGATGACCGTCATGGTCCAGATCGAAACGGAGCCCATCAGCGACCCGATCATGGCGTACACCTCACACATGAACGGTCCTGTTGAAGCGATAACAAAATCATGCCAAAAATTGGGAAAAACTCATTTTTATATTTTAACGATTCGGCATTTTGAGGATGTGCTAAGCAGACCATAATAAGACTCGCTTGTTGGCCAAAGTCTACGTGAACATTCTGATATCCACTTGCAGCAAAATGGGCTTGTGAAACGTTGACCAATTCCCCAAACATACATCTTGCTGTTCCCAATTTTTCTATAATTTATTGCTTATTAGTTGAATTTATAAACAAGTGCCTCTCTAATTGGAACTCTAAAATTGTTGATAAGTAAATTTTAAAGTCTCTCATTTGGAAAGTGAATGTTTTCCACTAGTTTTTTGACAGATAAGTCTTGTCAAAAGATGGCTTCACTTTCTAAGCTTTTCATCCACGTTCTATTGACCACCTGGTAGTTTACTTCCTTCTATACAACGCTCTAGCTTCCTTTGTTCCCTTTTGCTCGCTCCCTCGAACGCAGGCTTTCGAGGCCCGTCCTTTCATCCGGCCGAGTTTTCCCTCCCGCGGCCTTGCGTGTCCCACCGTAAACCAACAACGCACCGAGCACCCAGGTCTCGTAGTAGCAGTTGATGACCATGGGCGGCGACATGCAGAACATCATGAGGAAGTCTGAGAAGGCCAGGTTGACCACCAGCAGGTTGGAGGGCGTGCGCAGGCCTTTAGTCGTCGAGAAGATGTAGATGACCATGCCGTTGCCGGCGACGGAGATGAGGCCGAGGACGGCGATGGCGAAGCCGAGGAGCCCGTGCCACAGCGGGTTCAACGGGGGGAACTGGTACCTGCGAAAGAAACGTCGCGTCGTAATGTCGCTGGCGGAACTCCGAGTTTATCTTTACTTTTGTTCTTGTTCAAAAACTGATTCATGAACAATTTTTCTTTTATATCTTCGGTGAATTTCCACCTATTTGTGTCCGTTTCCCTGTAATCGGAACCGGACGAGATCTGGCGAATTTGTTTTTAGTTCAATGCAACTCTTTAATCTTTTAGTTGTCTCGAGAGCTTTCCTCCGAAACATAGCCACGTAAACCTGGTGATATAGAATTGATTTCCCATCAAATCTTTGCTTCGTTTTCTAGTTGTGTGCGGATGCGTAATGCAGGGCTGTTTCTCCGTTGGTGCCCGCGTCCATTTTGTTTTAGTAATGGTGTTTGCTTTCCAGGCATGTTTGTAACAAAATTCACAATGCACTCGTTTATTGAAAACTGTTGGCAGCGTTTGCAATACGGTCTTTCTGCAATCTTGCTTCGATTCCACGAGATTTTTGAGGCGATAAGTGAAAGGTAGCGTAACGTTTTGACTACAGAAGCGTTGTTGTTGACGTCGTGTGTCACGGTGTCACGGTTACCTATCCACCTCGGAGAGTAATGCATCCTAGCCTGGATGCTGTTCCTGGCCACGGGATATTGGGCTGTTTCACAGCCTATCCTACCCGCAGACAACTCTGTTGATTTGAACAGTGGTAATTGAATATGTCTTTTAAAGTGTCCAATATGGTGAGCTTGTGTATCAAATTTTCCATAGACTACGTTTATTTGAGATGGTCAGGGGAATTGATATTGCTTATCAGATGTTTGCAATTGCAATCGAATTTCTTAATTGATCTTCTCTAGATCTCGCCAGATTGTTCTTGCGATAGATGAAAAGTGGTATAATATACCAGCTGGTGATGAGCAATCACGTGCAATGGAGTGAACCCATCTACTTCAGGAGTTTCCGCAAGAGAA
This sequence comes from Nemurella pictetii, assembly GCA_921293315.2. Classification (NCBI taxonomy): domain Eukaryota; kingdom Metazoa; phylum Arthropoda; class Insecta; order Plecoptera; family Nemouridae; genus Nemurella; species Nemurella pictetii. Next base: position 10,778,783 of record OV121123.1, on the reverse strand, counting down.
GAGGAGACAATAAACCCCAGCGCAATTGCTACGCCCATTACCTTCATATGCCTGCTAAGTAATTAAGGGCTCTTTGATAGCCTTTGATGGTGGCTGGACCCCATGAATTATTTTAACTATTTCAACTACATTCAATCGGGTTACATTTATATGTGGATTTTCATAGAGTTGATGGAAATAGGACTTGGCACCGTTTGCAATCTGCAATCATTTGAAATCTTGCCATCAGCATTCTGCAATCCTCAGTGTCTTGTTTTTTGTTTTTACTGTTCAGAGATTGAACAATTTTGACATTTGAACAGTCAGGTTCCTGGAATGAATCGTTTGTGTTGGAACTAATTGGGTACGTTGAAATTGTTGTTGCGATAGATGAAAGAAAAAAGAGTTTACCAGTCGGTAGTGGCAGACGGGATATGCTGCAACGTGCAAGGGGGTGAACCCATTGAATTCTTCCGCCCGCGCCGGGTAATGAAGGCCTGTTTGACCTTTGACTTGCTTACTGCTAACCGACAAAGTGCGAGAAAAACGGCCGACAACAAATGCAGCAGAGTGCAAAGGGGTAAACCCATTAATAAGGATAACATTCCCCGTGATCTTGAACGTCTAATTGACTTTCTGCTATAATTACTTTGTGCTAACAGTTGACGGGAAATCTTGCGCTTAATCTGCGAGAATATTCTGTTCTAAATGTCGGCGAGGAAATGCAGCCATGTGTAATGGAGTCCACCCTTTAATAACGACTACATTGCCCTTGATCCTGAACGTCTGATCGACTTTCTGCTACATTACGGAACTGCCCGTTGTGAAGAATTAACTTTTGATAATTATTATCGCTCCTTAACGGCTGAGAATGTTGTTAAGAACCAGCCGACGGCAGGTTTTGCATGCAACGGGGTTAACCCATCAAAATGACAACATTGCCGGTAAATACTAGGCAATGAACGTCTTACGGACGTTACGAAGCTAAAATTAATCTACCGATTGAAATGAATGCCATTCCGATTGATTGGCCACGAAAGCGGCAAAATTCTGCTGCATGTATCGGAGTGAACGATATCGAAGATATCGCCGTATTTACCGTCATAAATCTGCTTACCAGCTCAATGCCTGCTAATATTTGGCAGGTTTTAAACGTTTTTGCGCTGGATGAAAGGTGGAATAACGCATCGCCTGTCCGGTGCGTAGCTGTAACGTGTGTTCCTGCGTATCCCAAGCACGGAAAGTACCGGGCGTGATTGTGCCTCGATACGATATGGGGTGCCTACTTCTAACCTGCTGCTCTCTCGGCAACACGCTCCCATTGTGACGTACACAACGAGGTTCTTACGAGGGTTTTATGTACTCTCGTTGATTTAACGATTTACAGGCATACTATAGTCCATTCCCGATGGATGCCACTGACTTGAATGCTTAAAGTTTTCAAAGACACTGATATAAGTGTGATAGGATCAACAATTCTATCTTTTCTGTTTTCTATTTTTTTTCATGTTCCATTCTGTGTTTGTACCGTAGCCAATTTGGGAGGTCCATGAGTACGGACTTAATTGTAATTCTAGCTTTCGAATCTTCAATCGTCAAGAAATCCGAGTGAAGAATGTCAAGAAAGTCAAGATTGTCAAGAGCCAAGAACAAGAAACAACTGTAGTATGTTGTAAAAACTTAGTGATGCCTGCCTACCCTGATCTAGACGGTTGATTCCTATTACGTATGTACGTCTTCCCATGCCTGTGCTTGAAAGGTGCGAAGCAACTAAGCTCAACGACTTCTCGCACAAGATTTCCTAAGAAAATTTCTTTCTCCACGATGCCCAATGCTCGTTGACGCATGAACAGATCACGAAAACTGCACCCTTCCCATAGAAATTTCAGCTTGTCTCCAATGGTGATCGTTTCCCTCCTCTGCAGATCAAACCCGAATCGGTTCAAACTTATCGCTAAACAACGTCGCAAACTCCCAAGATTCCGTGCACTTCTCGACAAATCAAACAATTTTGGCCTTTTTGCACTTGCACGTTTCACCTCTCCCGATGTTGCCACTCGGAATCGCTAACGGAAGCTGTGGGGCATTCACCCGCTTGGGCAACTCAAATCGACGCCCTCAAATCACCCTCTCAAAAAATATGTGTCGGTGGTGTTTTAAAAGCGATTAAAATCATTCAAAGTCGATTGTGATCATGATGAAAGGCTAATTTTACAATATTTTCGAATTTAGCGGATAGGTACCTTTGAAATGTATCGTCTTTTGCTAGACTCCGACTTCAATCCAGGGTCGAAAAAGTTGTAAAATCAGCTTTAAACAGTTAAAAACTTTGCTAGAGTAGTCGCTTGTCTTCTCAATCATTTGTCCCATAAAAAAAATTGACAAAAATGTAGATTTCACCGTGGTAAAAGTAACAAAATTGCCCCCTGATCGTTTCAACTTTCAACGCTTGCTGCGACATCCACGTTTGCTTGCCCCGCGCTGCTTGCCGTGTTCCAGCTTTGTCAGCGTCGGCTCACCAATGGGGGTCCACTAGATAGAGCATCTCTGGCGGCACGCGGTCGACGACGGTCTGGTTCCCATAGCCGGCCCCGCTGCCGCCCCCCCACTGGTAGGCGGCGTAGCTCGGTTCGCTCAGCAGAGACATTTCGTACTGCGGGCGGAAACACACGTAAGTTTGCCGTTAGAACGGGGATTTACAGTCGTGGACATGTGTCGGGACCCGAGGTGCTGTTTGCCGATACACCAATTCCTTTCAATAAAAATGAAGTCATGATACCCACTCGCTAAAGCCAGGCAGAGCAATTCGGGTTGTGATTTCCCTGTCTTCCTTTGTTATTTAGCGGAGCTAATTAATTTTTTTTTTCAAGCTGGTAGTATGTCCAGTGGGTATCTGACGTCATTTTTCTCTGAGTGGAAAAGGTCTGTTAGGTTGATGTTTTCAGAAAGTCTGTTTGACTGGGAGTTGAATGCTGTTTCAAACTCGAAACCGTTGGGACTTGGTGTTCAAGAACCCAGTGAAACAGTTTCTCTGAAAGGAACATGCTAAGATTATGAAAAGACACAAGTCTTCAGAAAGTATTCGGGTTTTGGTGTGTTTTTTCCTTGGTATACAATAATATTCCAGAGAAAAATTATTTAAGTTGTTGATTTTCAAATTTTAGCCCTGGCCAATAGTTTTTTTGAGTTTATTTCTTAATAAATGTGTGTCTCTAAAACAAAAACTGGCTCATTAGAATTTATACTAATTTTATCATTGGTTTAATTAGGTTTTTTGTTTTTTTTGTAGCTTACGCAGCTTTTTCCTGACTGTCTCGCCTAATCTGTTACAAACAAGGCCGATTTATTTCTGATTATGAACTGTGCAAGATCATTCAAAGCAAATGTACAAAGCCATTATTTGTTAATTCTTTTAAAATGCGTACTCGCTCACATTCCGGTGCGAAACTAAAGGCAAAAACAGCGCTACCGTATCGATCCATGTCCTAATCGTCTGTACCGTTACCTTTCAGTTGGCTCGGAAAGTAATATACTGAAGAAAATCGACGAAGCGAACTACTTCAGTATCCACAGACAGGTGTCACACGAAGTCCGCCAGGGCTCGATAGTGAAGTCAGACTGCAAAGTGCTGCTCGGTCGTTGGCAGCCCAGGCGTCCGCTACTTATACCCGCCGGAAACACCTGCGTAGTGGCGGTGATCTCGTTAGCCCGTCTTAAGACTGTTAGCAAAGAGAAGCCGTATGAGTGGCTCAAGGGGGGGCGAGACTAAAGTAGGCGATTAAGTTTTGTTTGCCCTCATCTCGTTATAGCTCGCCGAGTTTGGCAGAAACATTGCAAGGCGGTGCGTACAAGGCGAATGCTGGTTGTCTGCGATTCTGGATTGTGGATATTGACGATGGCTAATTTGGAATTATGAATTGGAATTAGTTTTTGAGATGTTACATATTTTGTACATATTATATATGTAAATATATCTTTATTTTCACCTACAATATCCTTAATTCCTCTTGTAGCTAAGGAATGACACCTGCAAATAATATTTTAGTACGTCTCCGCCACCAATGTTTGAGAAAGCCGTGAGAATCCTGCAACAATCGGAAACATTTTCTCCTAGGTCTAGGTGAAATGTATCGGTTTCAAAACCTGAAATGTGAAACAATATTTTGCCTTCCAGTGTAAATTTGTCGAGCTATGGCTCTATATTTTGTGACTTGTTTGGGTTGAAGCCCTAGTAAATACTTTTTAAGAACTTTTGCAACTTTTCCTTGATGTTTGTAGGTTTCCCTTCTTGTCCTTTGTCACCGTTGAGTTTAGAATATTTGTTAATTCGATTAAACTACAGTTCTATTTTTAAATTCTCGAGTTTTTTGTTCATTGTCCTCCTGCTAGGATGTAAATTGCATTCTTCATCTGCCTTAGCTTTATTGATGCATTGTGATCTTTGGATGAGTCTTTTGGTACAGCTTCTAGTGGTAACTTAAGGTGGGAAACCTTCTGCATAGCTATGAAAAAATATGAATTAACTCATTTTGTGATCACAAAAAGCTGAGTGGGCTGCTTGGATTTCTAGGGAGAAGTTGATAAATCCATACTGTGGGAAATCCAGTAAAGGGACTTGAATTTACTATTCAGCGTTTCAATACACCCAAAGTTATGTTCGTTCAAGTTTATTTCATTGGCGAGTCATGGGGAATCAATCATTTTTATATGTGATAAAAACTAAAAGTGAACTCTATTATAAGCAGTGGATACCATCAAACAGCTCGGTTCGTGGAAATCTCACAAATTGATTGCTTTACAGAAGAAAAAAGTGTGATTTCTTCTTTCTATAGATTTTTGCAATCTTATCAAAATGCAGACAAACATAAAATGGCAATGACATCTTATCTCGAAGTAATGTTCTTGCACGATGGATCTATGTTCTTGGGGAAATTCTCACATCCAACTCACCACCGATCAACTTAATACCGACTTGCCTATTAACCTATTTTAGAACAACAAAAAAATCAACAGAAGGAAATTTTGCCAAAATGACGCTTGAATTTTCGCGGAATTCTACCGCGGTTCGATACGCTGCGATAGTGCTGCCGACTCCAAAGCAGCGAGTTGTCGACGAACTCTCTGCAAAAAGTCAACATGTTTTGGCCTGCTCTGCAGTCTGCCGGCCGGCCGGCAAACAGTCAACCTCAACCATCGGCGGTGTGTGTAGAGTGTTTTCGGTGCCGGCTCGTGTGACTTCCCCTTGGGTCACACAAAATTCTGGATTAACTGCAAGGGAGACTGTTAGAGTGAGTACCATCTCTTGGTTGTCTGTTCCTGTTAAGCGTTGACAGGACTGGACTGTTAGTTTCGTCAAGGGGGGTTGGTCTGAGCGTCGATGTCGAGGGTGTCATGCCGCCGGTATTGACAGTGTCATCGTGTAGGGCACATGCTGGTACAGCGAGTGCCTAGTTCACATATGGGAGGCGTTGTGTAGTTGCATATGTTGTAATTCAGTGTGTAGAAGTATAGTTGTTGGCATTTGATTAGCAATCGGTGTGGTCACGAGTAATAAGTATTGATCGAAGCCTTACATTGTGTTCAATGATATCATCGGCCAAGCTTCGATCGAGCACGTGATGTGGATACGGCATGGTATTTTTATGCTTTAGCCTAACGATGGAAGGTGATTAGTTTTCAAGTTTTGTCGAACGGCAAGGAATTTATTGACAGCGTAAAACGTGCGACCTTGGATACCGAATTACTTGAGTCGTTTTAAGCAGAATGAGACAATGGAAGAATTGATGTCATTGCACTTGATGTATTTTTAGCGGTCAGGTGATTCCGATACTGACGGGAACTCAATTTATTTCGTGAGCTCAAGTGCTTTCATTTTTTTTAATGCAAACGTAGACACATTTAATGCGAAACTAAATTATTGGAGGGCTATCTCAAAGATTCTTTGTCTCCGATCATGTTTTATACACAATTTTTATCTCATTGTTCTGCGACATGCTCCAAGGATGGTCGTTTACCGATGAAGTTACGCACTGCTAGTGCTTTTCGTATAGTTTTCTTTTTCAACAAAATAATGAAACACGACAGTAGGTACATGGGTTATGCACTCTGCACTTGTGAGTTGATATGGTCGTCATTGGTCCGTCACACGTCGATAACCTCTTCTGCCAACTGTTGCATGTCATCGAGTTTTTTTGTGACTTTTTGCTGGTAGGGCACAAAGGATCGTCGATAGGAATGCAGAATATTGCACGCATCGACTTACAAAGAACTGCAAGAGCAAATGAAAATTCCTCGAGTACCCGAATCTCATGTAGTATAAAAAAATGTATTAACGATGGTAATATTTTGATACCTCTTTAGTTTTTACGGTGGGAAATCAATAACCAGCTGCCAATGTGCACAAAGACACCAAAATTTCTTCTTTGTTTATGTTCTGGTAAATTTACTACCACGACGAATTCTTCAAATCAATATAAAAATCGCACATAAGTTTGATCTAAAAATATACCTAACGATGTAGGTTCACAAATTCGCAATTTAAAAAATCGTTTCTTGGAAATTGCATTCACGTAGCACACCATCCCGAATTACAGTTTGCCCTTGACATACTGAATTCTGAACAGAACAGGCTGGCGGGTGCGTTTGCTATGGGACAGTAAATGTGCACTATTTTAAGATCGGTGCTTGCTTGTGTTCACAAAACCGAAGCTATCTACTGGCAAATTTTCAACTCGCTCACGTGCTAGTTGTCGATTCCCTATCGGCTCGAGAGCAATGGATTGATCTTGCAATGGTGATGACTCCTTCGAAACGCAGTCGAAAGCCTGAAGCCGTATGCTTGTCTGAACCTTACACCACAAGGATGTAGACAAATCCCTTATTTTACTGACCATCAAAACCTACTTGAGTGTAGGGTAGACCAGTGATTGTGGATCAGGATACCTACCCATTTGTGAGTTACTTTGTACAGCCAACTGAAGCCTTTGAAGCTAGCAGTATGTAATATGGCCACAAGTTATATATAAAGGTATAAGGGAAATACAAATACAAGTTATGTTGCATCATGGCCAGAACTGGACAAAAATGACCAATTTTTCTTAAAATATCAATAGACATGAGTGGGCTTAAAACTAAAATATGTTGCTGAAAGTTTACTCCAATTTGATTTCGTAACGACTTCATATCTGAATATACCCTAGGTTAGGTTGTATAGTACCTACTTCATTTGTACCCTAGGTTGTGCAGTACCTACTTCATTGGTATTGATGCGAAATTGAGAGTATTTTACGTATCGCAAAATATCGCGAATAAATTTTTAAAAGGCTGATGGCTTTGGTGTGTGTGGTCAAGAAATTTGCTAACAAGTTGAACTAATTTCTTATTTTTCCTTGAGGTTGATATAATGTAAAGAGGAAACGGAACATGTGGTTTGGTATTTTTTACAGCAGTGCTGTTTCTCTCTTCATTTTGAATATTAACCGAGCAGTTAGTTAGGCAATGTAACGGGAATGAAGCACTTCATTCACTAGACCTGACCCTACTATAATTCCACCAACCATGAGTACCAAGTGAATACTGACCATATTATTCTTAAATATTTATCACAAATCCGCATAAAAAAAATAAACATCTTTAATGTGTACGTTGTCTGTCACTAATAAACGCATATTTATTCATTGTTGCGAAGCAATTCGTCAATTTGACCCCTACTAGCAGAAGTCACCGAAACACAAACAGACTGTACAGAGAGTCAAATTAGACACACTATCCGCTCATTACACGAATATCAACCACAAAACTTTAGGTAAATAAAGAAGGGGAATGGTATCGTCATCGAACACAATGTGCAATCGCACTTCATAGCAGCACGCGTGAAGTTCAACTTTAAACTCTTCCACACATGATAACTGATAAGAGTTCTAGTTCTAGTCTCTTTCGTGAAGTAACCAAGATTATGCAATGTTAACAACCTTGAAGTTATTATTAGTTATATAGTATAGTATGACCTGTGTATAGCACGTGGGCTCCCATGTGCTCTAATCTGCTGCTGCTCACAGATCTGTTATCTCAAAATATACCACCTACTACCCTACTACCTACTGAATTCTTACAAGGGGCAGATTCAACAATTTTCATACTTTACAGTGTCGAACATGTATGTCTCTAGAATTGTTCTATTATCAATTCGTTTACTGCGAATTTATTTATTTAGTCTCGAATTTGTCACTGCATATGATGCAAAAATGCGTCACCACAGCTAATGACAATCGCATTCCGCTATCGCAATTATTTACATTCTGAGATAATTAAGGGTCTACTTTACATATCTCATAAAAAAAACGAGACACTAACGCTGTGACAATCCCTCAGAATTATGTTAGCAATATTATTGTCACTCACAGACAGAGAAACACGTCATCATTTGGTGTCGAGTCATGACTAGTGACTACATACTTTGCAGAATCCACTTGCAGCTAAAGTCGATGCACGCAGTCTGTGCAGATGCAAACTGCACTCGATGCAAGTGAACTGCAGCAAAGCGCAGCCGGGAGATATTTCGCTGGAGATGGTGTTGTGCATTCTTACAGAAAACAATTATATCATTTTCAATGTTATTTTTATTTTCCTCAGACATTGTTTTTTTTTGCCAACGGTAACAGGAGTAATTTCGAACTGTTTTTTAGTATTTTATCTTGCAAACATTAAATCCCGATTCGAAGCAAGTGGATCAAATCAAATTGATCTCGGTATCTATTTAGCCGACCAGAATGTTGAAAATCGACTGGCTAAATTCGCAGATGCGATTTCGCACGGAACATAGCGTGTTATTTTTCGCCCGGGCAGTCGTTATTGCTCGTGGCGCCGTTGAAATCTCAGAATCTGGGTCGGCGTCTTCGAAACCAAACTTCGTTCTGTTCATGTTCTTTTTGGTTTCGTTTCTCTGCGTTGGTGCGCCCCAGCTGTAATGAATTTCCCTTTGAAATGGGGGAACATGGGATTCCTTGCCCGCATAAGCAGCAGTTGTGTGACTCGAAATATAGGAATTGTGAACAACTAATCTTTGTCTCGTTTGGTCTAACAACTTTTTAATAAAATATATTACAACTATACGTTAAAATAATGCTGATGTAATTGCCACTAATTATTTTTAAAGACAGATAATCATTATCTTAACCTCTGTCCATGGATATTATATTATTTTTTATAAGAAACTAATCAAATTTCGTAACGTCAATTAATATCCCTGGCAAAATGTAGAAACTCAACTTATTTTGTAAGCTTGTAATTCATAGAGCTCGATTTACTTTTGTGTCCGTTGTGTTTTTGAATCAGTTCAACGGAAACGTCAACCTGTCTGCTGCAAATGTTCCGGCCGTTTGATTCGAATGCGCGGGGGGCCCTCGCAAATCATCAAGGCGTAGAAACCCCACAGAATTGTGACACCCCTGATCTTTGTGGGGTGCACACGGCGCCACAAAACTTGCTCGTCACCAACCGTTGATGCACCTTTTGCTCTCTTTGTGCGGCGCGTAGCCGGGGATTTTTAGTTTCATTCTCGCAGCCTTGGGTAATATACGACACGAGCACATGTCGATCGATACCCGGGAAGGCATCTATCTAGGTTGTTTTTCATTCGATGGTCACTGTCATGACATGTGACACTAATGACAGAGTATATGATTCACGGCTTGCCATGTCACATTGAACAACAGCCATAACTTGATTGCTTTTCCTTTCCTATCACTGTATTCCGTGTCACGACGTATGTTTTCTTTTCGGATGATCACTCTTGAAAATTTCCTGTATTAAAGTGGATAGAACTGTACATTTGTAAAATTCATTGTAGTGTGCTATGGTGTAATTTTTTTTAACTAATGGGAAGGTATCTATTTGGAGATTTTCCGGTCTAAAGCTCAAAAATCTGATTTGTGCTTTCAAAAATTAACCGCTTGTGTTCGTAAAAGCTGTGTGCAATATTTTGTTGAATTAATTGTTTATATACTTTTAAAATGCAATCCCGAATTTGTAAAAATAAGTCTAGTTATTTATGCGGGTAAAGTCAGCTTCTCATATCTCATGAGGATGTTATGTCAATTTAATCTGCAATTACTTATAGCAATTTTAATCTGACAAGCAATTTTGTGAAAGTGGTATTTTGGATTTAGTTTGGACGCAGCTAATCCTTGGATGTTTTCGGTTTTTCGGTTTTTCGGTTAGTGTCTAGGGTATGGAACAATTGATCATTGGAATGTGCTGCCACAACAGATATAGCGAGTCAAAGTAATTGACCTGCAAGTAATTGCAGCTAAGTGATTCTGCGTAGCGCACGTCGATTAGGCTTTTATCGATCGCGCTGTTGTTGTTGTTGTTGTCTATACGAATCATGGCGGCGGAAAAGGAACTTCTGTCGCTATCGTTTGAATTTTTTGGTTCTATCACGTCTGATGTAATAGGTCGAGATAGTAACATTTAAAAGTTGACAATATTTCGGCACTTTTTCACACTTTTTAAATGTTAGTTTAGTATATCCTGGCAGAATAGGTATTGGTATATCAGTTATTTGCCGTAATTAGTACACGTGTTTACCTTTAAATATCAAATAACTATTCTAATCTCAAGCTATCCTCAAAATTGCCCCAACTATAATGGATATTCTTCACTCATAACGAATCACAAAAGGTATATGAATACTGAACAGTTAAACAATTAGCAAAAATTAGCAAAAAAAGCATATTCGTAAGAAGTACGGGTTGAATTGAATAGTGGTTTTGGGGAAAATTGCTCTTTCAGATTCAGATGGTACATCTCGCTGGAAAATATCGTAAATGATGTTTTAGTCCTAATTAGCATGTAATTTAAATCGCCGTGCTTTAGCAGCTGAAGCCAGGTGCATCCACGGTCTAGTGACGATGTTCCAACTTCTTGGCAGAAATTTAGTTTGTCAAGAAAAACTCATTTCTCATCGACGATGTTTAAAATAGGTCCATTTCCCTCAAAGTTGTCCTTCAGAAGATGCTGGATACATAATCTTAATGCATCCGCTTGCAGTGCTTATTTTAATCAGTTCCATCTTGTTCATCGCTCGCAGGTGTTCACCAAGACAAGACATCTTCCTTCACGGTCTGAAGAGTTCTTGCCAGCCTTGCACTTGGTGGTTCCAGTTATTTTTTTTGTCATGCCACACGATTTCCTATTGTGTATCGACGACTACGTGGGTAACTTCAAAAAGTCATTATCACCAAGAGATTCTAGTCTGATAAACAGCATAACGATTAGCGAAGCAATGCTGCAGACTGCTGAGTGTGGGCCGCTGCAATGATGACAATTGTTATCATTACCTGATGCCTGCTGATGAGGTGTCATAATTACATGTCTGGCTCCTTACGATCATTAGTCATTTCGAAACTGATAAAATTACAAGTTCCATCGTTGTGTACCTTCTTCATTGCCGACTTCGCCCACTTTAATGTCTGACCAGGAGATGCAGCTTATATTTTAGCTACTCTTTATTGGAAGCATATCCAATCTGTCAGCTTTGGGAAACGTTCTGTACCTGTTACTTCCATCTACTACCGTCTCTCTTATAATCTTGGTGCATTCAAATTTCATGGTACTGTTTTTAGCCACTTAACCGCCCTCAGTATTTTGACGGACAGTTCATTTACTGGCAGAGCATACTTTTGCACAAGAAGCGCTATAATTTTCGAAACATACTTTGTGTTAGTGTTACCTACTATCTTAGATTCGAGTTGGTTAATTCTTCATCGGTTTACCATACCAGACCATGGTACATATTGAGCCAAAAAGCCAACCTTTTAGATCCATTAATGACATTTTTTGTGACCGCCGTTGAAGTTTGGATTTAGGAGTTGGTACGAGCAAAAAGACATCCAATTGGTCCGATTTTTGTGATGGTCGCCCCCCTGTATAGACTGTTATCATTTTTCTTGCTCGTCCTTACATGTTCTAGGGTTAAGACCCGAAGGCCATGGACCACCTGCCCGATTCTTTCAGTCATCATTATTTGGTACCAACCATGAGAAAAGCTTGTACTTAAAATCGGCGGTACACCCTGTATGCCTCTGATGCCACAGCTAAACGATATTTCTAGCCGATGGTCCTTTTCAGGACCAAAACCAACTCACATCATAGCAGACATCGTGAAGCCACTACATCCATCTAACTAACTGATCAACTCTCTTGCTTGACCGACAGACCAGTGCCTTAACGTCCGTCCAGAAGCCAGCCGGGCCAGTAGGATGCTTTGACCGGGGCTACCAGGACGATCAGGACGATCAGGAAGATCAGGAAGATCAGGAAGATCAGGAAGATCAGGAAGACACCGAGGCTGCACCATGGACGCCGGCAAAAAGACTGCGTTTCGCCCCCATCCAAGGGCGACCACCAACTGGTTGTCATCCCTCACATTTTGGTAAGATTTTGCCGAGTTGCCGTCAACAGTTATAATATCATTGCCGTGACATCTGCTGCCTTGAAATTCTGAACTCGCCTCGAATTCACATTCTATGTTTAGTTGTCTAGCTATCTATGTCTTTAGCGTTACATCACTGAACATGACAAGATTTTTACCATCTTTGAGGCAATTGCCACAAAACTTGCGCAATCTGTCGTCGCAGCTCTCGCTATCCAAACAGCAGGAGCATTATGCCTATGATTGACACCTGTTTTTTGTTATAACGATTTCCGACGATGGAATACCTGGTTGCATCATGTCTAAGCACACAAATCCTCATCTTATCTGGCGTCGCTGTGCTGATTGCTCGTTATTGCAGGCGGCATCGTGTGACGGAAGGGGCTTCGTTTGCATATCCGGTCTCGGTCTTGTCGGCATTATATAATCGTGTTAGTCGCGTCACCCAACAGGGACACCCTAAAGTGACACACAACAATGGCACTCAACGAATGACACCCAACGAATGACACCCAACGAATGACACCCAACAGTAATTGTTGCCGTGCATCATAAGGACATAAAATATACCTGTACTCGCGGGTGATAGCAGCTCTAGATCTCACATGCGTCTACGAGTGGACACACGGTGAAATATCATTGATTTGAGCTTTGGGAAATCGCCGCGGCTGTGTATAGGAAGTGGTTTAGCAATTCCGATTTGGTATTTGGTCTGTTATCTGTAGTGATGCCATGTTTTGACCGATTTTGATAAGTCCTCTTGTAACAGATTGTAGTGAGTGTGCGTAAAGTCGGCAAGCTCTTTAGCATTTCAAGAGCGAGGTCATGAATTTCATTCTAGCAGAAAGTTTCGTTTTCAATTTTCATGACCATTGTTAGACTTACAGCTACCTTTCTAGATATGTTGACCCTTCTAATGAATCAGAGCATAACACATGCTCCATATCCACCTCCATCCTGAACTATTGCCCCATTCCAAAAAGAATAAATAAGTGGGAAATTTAGAAAAATTCAGTCAAAAAATTTAGAAAAATTACTTCATATGGTCATATGAAAAATTGTCATATCTGGGACTTGAGTTTCAACCCTTGATAAAGCAGACAGCATAGCTTTGCAAAATGTCAAAAGCTTAAGTTTAGGAGATAAAAATTCAATAACCGATTTGATTGTTTTCTTGGTGTGTCTGCCAGGTGGGTGATCGACATCTTCTGGAAGGGTTACAAGAAGGACCTCGAGATAGAAGACCTCTACGCACCGCTCGATGAACACAAGTCTGCCCACCTCGGCGACAAACTAGAGAGGTTCGTGATTGCTGTCGATTCTTTCCGTCTCTAGCCTCTGCTCTCTACACAGTGTAGCAGCCGGCACTGGTACCTGGTTCCTTGGCAATGGACTTTGTGGTGATGGATTACTTACGGTTGCACACACCACACATACCTTGGGCTCGGGGATTATGACAGTAAATCAAATCGGATGCCTATTTCTGGAAAACTAGTCGTACACATTTTTTTATGTATTGTTGTGGAATGATTACAACTTTGTTATAGTTCAATAGGAACATTTATTGAAATGAAAAACATAGTCGAAGAGAAAAGCTCCTCGAAACGCGACTTTTCGAATCGGAAAATGAATAAGAATAGGACAAAAGTGCAACAATACAATCCCTGTTGCCCCTGGCAACTCCATGGGGACTTGGGTCCCAACAATTCCTATCAACTTTTTTGCTGTGTTATATAATTGTGAAATAAGTTTGTTGTAGGTACTGATTATTTATGATTAACTTTGGTTCTTGCAGTGAAATAATTTAAATGATTTTTATATCACAATTTAATTAAAAAGTACATAGGCTTCTTAATTTCAATGTACAAGTGTACTATAGGTAGGTATATAGTTAGGTTAGGTATACACACCCTTCATTTGTTAATTGAAGTAGAGTTACTGATACCAGAGCATGAGGTTACCCAATGCCCATTATTACCTATTTTGGAACATCGCTAAACCGACGCCATGCAGTGGCCTCTAGACCATCATCGCAGCGTTGCCAGTGTCGTGTCGCAACCGAGCGATTCATTTCCCACTTTCAAAATTGTTCCGAGCAAAATTTTACTCTCCTAAAATATTAAATAATGGCAATAACAAAGCAATATCCATATACCAAGTAACGGTTGTTTTGCAAACAAATTGCCAACCGAACTTCAACCGTTAGACACAAGTGAATGGAAGGAAACAAATTCTACGTCTTGCCATTGTGTAAAGACAAATTACGCTACAACAAAATGAGCCAATATGAACATTTTCTAATTTTTTCAACTCTTAGCAATGAGATAACTGGTGCAATTGAATAAAACTGCAAATGACTGGGTGTTGCAATAGAATTCATCTCACACAATTTAACTCAGACTTAAGAAAGTGGTAAAAATAGTGCAGTCAGTAAACCTTGTGGCATTTCAAACTAAATAACAGGGTTATTAAATGCTGAGCTTTTGTTTACCAACGGTTTACAAAGCTTGCTACCTGAGTTACCAAGGGTCTTCTTAACTAAAGGCAGTTAGTTCGTTTGAAACTACGGAGCTAATATTAGGAGGAGGAGCCTCTGTCATGCGACAAATGCATTTTGTGGCTTGTTCTAGACTATCGTTGTGTTGATATAATATCTTGAGCTTGACGGAGCACTTGGCAGCTGTATTCTCCTTCTCCATAAGAAAGATTGTCGAAAGTCTGCGTTGGCGTTGGTTTGCACTCTCCGTTAGTATCCCAGCAATGTAGTACTGTTTACAGCATTAGGTCATATTTAAAACATGGTTGCCATTTAAGTCTCACCAACTCATTGAACTAAATCCGCAGGGCGCGTACAAAATATCAAAACCAACACTAGAACCGTGCCCAAATGCCTTATTTCCCGCTTGCATACCTCCTAGCTTTTCACTAGTAACTTTATTATTACAGTTCTTAACTATTGCAGTTAAAAATAAAGATAAATTGGTGACTGAAAATTTATTTCGTAAATTTGGTATTTATATTTACTACTAGCGCTGGCCGAGTAGACTGGATATTTAGATTAAATAGAGTAGGAAACAGGAATGCACATGGTGTGCAAGCAAAAGTCAAGTCAAGTCAAAGTATTTTATTATTGCTTAAAGCCTCATCTGATTGGGCACAATATACATTGATAAGGTTGAACATTTGCATTTCACAATTTCACAATCTCACAATATTTTAATTGTTAACTTAGAAGTAAAATATAATAATACCAATACGTAATTATCACTATTAAAATATATTATTTTCATCTAATCTCCCAGTGAACTCCTCTACCGAGTCTGGCCTTGGGTCCAACACTGTCACATTTAGCCGATTCGATTCGGGGATTGTAGCACTCGGGAAGGCGTATTTGCCTGTATTAGTACGGTAGTAACCCTTTAGATCTACCTCATGGGGGTGGCTTCCTTTACCTAAGAATGAGGCTATTTGCACATCCCCAGGTCCTTCCAAGCCTCTTGCCCAGATATAATTTTGTACATTGCCACCAGTCTTGAGTGTTATAGCCTTCGGTTTTCAAGCGTTTGCCAGCCTCGGTGATGCAGCATCTCAGTGGGACTATGTATTCTCCCGTACTTGCGAGGACCTTCCTGACTGCTTTCCGCTGGACTTTCTCTAGCAAGTTTTTTAACACTTGTTGATGCAGATCCCATGTCAAGCTGGCGTATTCAAGTGCTGGAAAGTGCTATGCCATTTCCTTAACTTTGGTACAGCTGCTTCGGAGATTTCTCATAATAAAGTTAAGACTATTCATTCCCTTCTTAGCCACCTTCTCCGCTTGACATTTCCAATTCAGCTTATTATTTATAGTTAATCCTAGATATTTACAATTTTCTACATACCTAGTCTAATGGTACACTATTAACCATATAGTTAAAAGTACATTAAGTACATATATCATTGCGCTTGCTAATTGGTCAGAGCAATTTTGAGTGTTGCATGTAAGTAAATCCTACACCAGGGGCCAGATTCACAAAGGGTACTAAGTCCTAATACGTACTAACTTTAGTACGAATTTGAAGGTAATGCAGGAATGGCCACTAATACCAGTACAATATGGTATTAAGTCTAGTACCATCTCAGACTGGTACTAGCAAAGATAATACCGTCACATGAAAATGTAAGATATTTATTTTCAGTGATATATTCGTTTATCTGCTCACAAATATCTTTAAAATCATTTTACTACGAAGCACGAAGTTTATTAGTTCATATTTACGCGCTTTTCAAACAAATTTCGAGCCTTCTGACAGCTGCGAAGGGGAGTGCCTGTCACCCTGTGGCAAGACTAAAGGAAACAGTATAGGAATCTTTGCTCAAGACCAAATCGTAGATTTATAAGACAAATTATCAATAGTGAGAGTAAAAGCTCAATTTTTTAAAAGTTTCCTTTCGGCCACAACATTAACCAAAGCTTTTAATTCATCTGGCAAGAAATTGGGCAGGCGGGTCTTTTTCTTGTCCAATTAGTTTTTCTTCTCCATTTGTGTTTCTATAAATATAAAGCGTACAATATTAGATCTGCTCAATACTGTGAAATAGTTTATTGTTAATGAAAATATGATTTCAAGTTGAAATAAGTTTAAAAAACGAGCTGTCACTTACCGGCTAGATTGGCGTAAACAGACGAAGATCGAAATGAATTTGCATCTTTGAGAACTCATCTGTGATTGGCCGAAATGAATTCGTATACATGTGAACCCGCTTGTGATTGACCGAAATTTCAAATGTCATGACGTCACTTCTAAATGCGTGACGTTTTATCGGAATAGTGCTAATACCGTGATAAGGAATACGGTATTAGCGTGGTATAAGCTAGTACGTACTATCTCTTATTCGGTACTAAAGTTAATACCCTTTGTGAATCTGGGCCCAGGTGACTGATCGAAGGGAACGCCATGGAAACTCGTTGATTAGCGAGCGAGTATGCAAACATCGTAATTGATTACATATTTACCAAGGTGCAACTTACTCGTTAATTGCTTGTCAAATAGCATCCAGTGGCTTTGTTGAATTTAATTTCTAATTCTCTTGAAGAGCAGAGTAATACGATTCGACCTTGGCTGTGTGCCATTCGATTTACTTGTGAGTAATGCTTATGAGTGAAGGGCAATGAAATATTATTCAAAATTGAAAATTTCTTATTAAGAATATTGTCTGTCCTGTTGCTTTAAACAGGACTCGCTTGCAACTGAATGATTTAGCAGTCAAGATGAAAAACCCTTTGAAAACGTAAATCATGTCCTCAAAGATAGTCCTTTTTGCACCCACTGTATCAACCCCATCAATCACTTTTATAAAAAAATGAACTTTGGTTATGATTATAAATATAATGCAACCTTATAAAATCTAGGACCTAAAAGGTAAACTAGAATGCAGCGTGTGCAAATTCAACTTGCTTATCACTTATCATGCTTACTACACATTATTTGGTTAGCATTTTTCTTTATTGAGAAATGAAATTCATTTAATAAACTCTCTAAATGCTGTAAACGGAAACGCGGCACCTAAGAGAGTGCCCCTTTTATGTCGCTTACGCCTGGATCGGACCCAGGGCATCGATCTACGAAGCAGATTATCATAACCCTTGTGCTAAACTTGCTATCACCGTCGAGTTTGCTGGACGGTAGAGGCTGGCAAGCAGGCAGCTTGTAAATTATCATAGTCCGTCGGGAGCGCTGTAGTAGAAGTGATGTGGATCGAGCCGTTATGCGGCACAGAGTTTGAACGACCTGCACGAAAACACGGCATCCGGACATCCAGAAATGTCTGAGATCAGAGATGAATAAAATGGGTTTTGGAAATGTTGGGTACTAACATTCAAACGAACGTCAGTAACATTTCGTTGGTGCTGGTAATCGGTCCAAATCACTTCTACTCCTGACAGACAACGATATCTCCAAGCTGACCGCTTGCCATTAGCACTGAGTCTCCAACCCTCCTTCAAACTCAATTCAGACGCCGTGGTGACGGCCTATGAAATGCACCGAACATTTCCTGCGATTAGCAGCTAGAAGTGTATCCCGCGGAGCTAACGCAGACCCGTCCGGTGATTGCGGACCGTGGCTGCGGCGGTGGTAGTCGTGCCGTCCGCTGACTCTCTCGGCGTTTGCAGGTTATGGCTGGCCGAGCTGAAGGCGGCGGCGAAGGAGGATCGGCGGCCGAGCCTGCTGCGCGTCATGATGCGCTGCTTCGGCTGGTCGCTGTTCGGCTACGGCATGATCCTGCTGCTGATGGAGCTCGTGCTCAGGTGAGCCACGTGGCCGGGCGCCGGTTTAATACCGAATGTCGTACCGCTGAAATCCGGGAGCGCTGGCTGCGAACCTGGCGGCAAAGTTCGAAGATGAATTAAACGAGTGTGGTTATCACCTGCAAAGATACTCGGTAGTCTTGAGATTGAGCATCAGTGATAAACAAAGCCCCTTAAATGTGAAGTAAGACGACTTAAGTTCTGTTGTTTTGAGTTGTACCGAGATGGCTGGGGTGCTCTAATTCCTTACCACACCGCCTAGGCGGCGCTGACGATTCTGTCCCCAGCTCGACAATGCTATTTTGGCAGAGAATAGTTAGAAATTTGATAATGCTATGCTTGATTTTTTCCCTTATTGATGAGCGTAAAGTGCGAGGCGGATCTTCATTTACAATTACCGCTGATAAATATTGGGTATATAATTTAGAATCGAAATATCTATTCGAAAATTGTGTCCGCACCTGAGACTCCTAATGATAAATAACTTCCTTGCAGTTTGGTTCAAATGGTGTTTTTTCATCCGAGTCCAATGTATGGTCATGGTTTGAGAAACTGGGATCCATTTTTAACTGCAAAAGCTTTTGGGAACTGAGCTATTCAGCAATGTGAACATGAACAATACAATATAGGTGGGAATAGTAATCCAAGTAATTGGTGTCAACAGAATGTCTGTGGTTCTTATCTACGTAACGTGATGCCAAGCCGTGCAAGCTAATGCCTGCCAGGGAAGCCAAGACCAGTGCTAATTGTGACTAATTGCCTATTTACTCGACACCTGACACAAGCGACTATATATCAAGTTACACGAACAAGTTGTGAAATACATTCTATTGTACATCTGCTGGATTCTCATTTCCCATCGACATCATGCTTCAGAAATTAATGCTTGCTATATCTTGCCTTCAGTTAATCTATACATTTGTAACTCATTTAAAAAATTATTTTTACCATCTACAGACTACAATAGAATTATAATTATTGTTTGTAGTTATAAATTTCGACTCATGTCTTGTCCTAATCTTCACGTAAGTGTTTAGAAAAACTATTTAACTGGGTGATGAATGCCAAGTCCCAAAACTCAACGTTTCCCGACGTATCGCGAAGCTACGCTGCAGCTGCTTTACCAACGGTCTAAACTCGAGTGCCAAATGACAAAACAAAAGAACCAACAATAACCTAACTTCCTAAGCCTCCTAAAAAATCCCCAAAAACCCAAAAACCATTTCAATAAAATGACCCTGCTTTTCAAAGTTTGAGTTTCGGGACTAAAGCCCGTAGCACACTGGTCTCGACGTACGTCTGACACCGAGCGCTCCGTCTGCAGTCCACGAGGAGCGTCAAATTGCCAAGCTAGATACGAAGCGTTTGAAGAGTTCCGCCGAGATTATTTGTCACATTTATGTCAGCCATCTTTAAAACCGCTCAGCTGCTTGATCTTTGGCACTGACAGTAGCGGCTAGCATCGAACTTGATATTTAAATTAATAGATAATAATGCAGAGAAAGCCGCGTTTGAAGCGAAGAAAAAGAATTGCTGCGGCGTGTATTGTGGTGATGGGGATTTAAAGAAGTCTGGATGACATGTTTCCCACAAATATCTTCTTGGCTTGATAAAATCAATCATTAGTAACTCCTTTTCTACCGTCCACAAGGGATTCTTTTGAACTTTAGACATTTCTCTCTTTTATAATTATTTTCGCCGTTTTGACAAATAGTCCAGGCAATCTACTGCTTTTTTGGACCAAACCCGGACATGACTCATGTCAAGCTAATTTTTTCAGGATATGTTCATTTGACCCTCCTGAACATTGGCCAGAAAGTCGCGCGAAATCGGGTCGGTGCGTCCCTTCGTTTCACCCTTGTTTAGGGGTAGTTTTTCATATAATCGTGATTATTGAGGTTTCTATGGCAGGTATCCAAAAACTTACAACGGCAATGTTGTAGCTGACTCAATTACGCATCTGATGATATCAAAAACATTTTAATTTGGATCAGGGGTGACCAAGATATTTGCGATCTTGCTGAGTACCATTTTCGTAAAATCGTGTTTTTTGTGTTTAATCGATCGGAATTCCCGGAACAAGTTACTTTTTGGTTACAAATAATAGTTAAATAATATCAGCAGTCCCCCTGGTTCAGGGGTGAACAATATTTTGGTGATATTTTGTGGAAATTCTTCGGAAAGTTCGTTTTTGTGTTAAGACGACCGGAATTCATGGTTTCACTGTTTGCTGACAAAATCGTATAATATTACAAATTCTTATGGGGGTGACCAGAGTCAAGTTGTCTGATAACTATGTTTTAAGAAAACATTTCAAATAGATTTTTACCTGCCATCATGGACTCAGGATCATCGGCGTCTTTTTCTGGTACAATAAGTGCATTGCTGCATGTTGCACCGTTGCATTGGCTGCATATGTGTTTATATGCCGTAGTCCGGCTTTAAAGCTGCTGCACTTTCCAGAACACGAGGTCTTGCAGTTGCAGCTAACGATATTCAGCAGCTCGTTCGGGGTTGGAAGCTGAAGAGTTGGTACAGGCAGTAATTGTTCGCTTTCTGTCTTCCACCCCAAGAGAGTGGGTGGAAGAATATTTCCACGGTACTGCTGTATTTGGTGATAGACGCGATAGGCGTGTTGTTTTGCTGCGGCAGAAGTATAGGAGGAAACGCGGCCAAATCGAAGTTAGAGCTAAGAGCTTTCTTTGCTACAGTCTTCTTATATGCTCTAAACCACAGTGCATCGAGGGATGATGTTTCGTTTGCTCCATATAGGGCTAATATAAATTCTTCCCCAGCTGCAGCGATGTTGTCTGTCGTAGCAAATGTGTAGTTGAATATTGTAACGCTTTCACGTAATTGCACCTTGGTGGACAAGATCTTTAGCGCCTTCTTTTTCCCTTACGATACAAAGCTGAGGTGGTGTCACACCCAGTACTCGCATGTATGAAGAGAATGTGCTCGCAGTCTACCCCCAGCCCAGTGCTTTTTGAAGTAACTGTGAGCTGTATACTTTTGGGGCGATCTTCGCGGTGCTGGGTTTGAACATCGTGATGTTGCTGGTCGCTGGTGCCAGGGACACTGTGAGCACTAAAAGATCTGTTTCATCGTCCTCATCGCAACAAGACCCATACATGACGGACAGAGTCACAGTTTACTGCTTTCATGAAAATGGTTGGATGGTTGGAAAAACCTTCGGAAATTTAAAGCTCAAAACGACAAGCGACCAGACACATCACGATGTTCAAACCCAGAACCACAGAGACAGCTCACAGTTACTTCAAAAAGCACTGGGCTGGGGGTAGACTGCGAGCACATTCTCTTCATACATGCGATTACTGGGTGTGACACCACCTCAGCTTTGTATCGTAAGGGAAAAAGAAGGCGCTAAAGATCTTGTCCACCAAGGTGCAATTACGTGAAAGCGTTACAATATTCAACTGCACATTTGCTACGACAGACAACATCGCTGCAGCTGGGGAAGAATTTATATTAGCCCTATATGGAGCAAACGAAACATCATCCCTCGATGCATTGTGGTGTAGAGCATATAAGAAGACTGTAGCAAAGAAAGCTCTTAGCTCTAACTTCGATTTGGCCGCGTTTCCTCCTATACTTCTGCCGCAGCAAAACAACACGCCTATCGCGTCTATCACCAAATACAGCAGTACCGTGGAAATATTCTTCCACCCACTCTCTTGGGGTGGAAGACAGAAAGCGAACAATTACTTCCTGTACCAACTCTTCAGCTTCCAACCCCGAACGAGCTGCTGAATATCGTTAGCTGCAACTGCAAGACCTCGTGTTCTGGAAAGTGCAGATGCTTTAAAGCCGGACTACGGCATATACACACATATGCAGCCAATGCAACGATGCAACATGCAGCAATGCACTTATTGTACCAGAAGAAGACGCTGATGATCCTGAGTCCTGCTGACAGGTAAAAATCTTTTTGAAATGTTTTCTTAAAACATAGTTATCAGACAACTTGACTCTGGTTACCCCCATAAGAATTTGTAATATATTATACGATTTGTCAGCAAACAGTGAAACCATGGATTCCGGTCGTCTTAACACAAAAACGAACTTTCCGAAGAATTTCCACAAAATATCGCCAAAATATTGTTCACCTCTGAACCAGGAGGACTGCTGATATTATTTAACTATTATTTGTAACCAAAAAGTAACTTGTTCCGGGAATTCCGATCGATTAAACACAAAAAACACGATTTTACGAAAATGGTACTCAGCAAGATCGCAAATATCTTGGTCACCCCTGATCCAAATTAAAATGTTTTTGATATCATCAGATTCGTAATTGAGTCAGCTACAACATTGCCGTTGTAAGTTTTTGGATACCTCCCATAGAAACCTCAATAATCACGATTATATGAAAAACTACCCCTAAACAAGGGTGAAATGAAGGGACGCACCGACCCGATTTCGCGCGACTTTCTGGCCAATGTTCAGGAGGGTCAAATGAACATATCCTGAAAAAATTAGCTTGATATGAGTCATGTCCGGGTCAAATCGTAGATTGCCTGGACTAAAAGAAAATATCTGACAATCGATGCAATTCCTGTAGATTTGAATAACCGCCACCTTTATCCCGTGATATTTTCATGTTCTGTGATTGGCCAATCATGGTCTGTGAGACACGCACCTACCAAAAAAATAGGAAGTTTCCTATTTGAATATTTCACGCGGCCCGGCACGGAGCGTGTCGACTTTTTGAAACTGCGCATGCGCATGACGGAGCGCTCGGTGTCAGACGTGCGTTTGAGACCAGTGTGCTACGGGCTTTTGCATTCATAAACCAATTAAATAGTTTTTCTAAAAAAAAATAGTTTGTAGTTATTTATTATTACCGCATTACCTTGTAATTTATTACGATCTATTTTGTTAAACTTATAATTATTCAACATCGCATTTGAGAGAGCAGAGATAGGTGTTAGTAATTTTGTTTAAATCATTCTAAAAGTAACTCACTTAGTCTTCAAACAATACACCGATTCCATTCAATCTAAATCCTATCAAAATGACGTCATGATACCCACTTGCTAAAGCCAGGCAGAGCAATTCGGGTTGTGATTTCCCTGTCTTCCTTTGTTATTTAGCAGAGATAATTAATATTTATTTCCAAACTGGTAGTACGTCCAGTGGGTATCTGACGTCATATTTCTGCGAGTGGAACAGGTCTATTCGCATAGTCAACATTTTCAGAATTTGCCAGCCGCCATCATGCATTACTAACCGATAACCTATTACCGCCGCGTCGTTTCCCGCTTGTAACGCCTCTTCCGCCGCCCTCGCAGGATTCACCAGCCGATGCTGATCGGCAACCTAGTGCGCTATTTCAGCCAGGCGTCGACGGGGAACCGCACGATCTACGAGACGGACCGGCTCGAGTAAATACCCCCGACGTAGCGTGGCCGCCTCTGTTTTCCAGAGCCTGCCGCTAGCTGGCTGTGAATGTCGTAGCGCTGATGAGGGAGGTCGTGGTGTGGCGTGGGGTTTAGTCGGATTGCTGTGACGTCCCAGGGTTGGGCACGAAGCGTTCTTGGCTCGAGGATGGCTTTTTACTTTTTTTGTTTCCGAAATTGAGCGTTTTCTTCATTTTGATTTCAAAATGTCGACTTCTAATAATTAAGTAATTTTCGTTGCGGTTTTTGGAAAGCTATCTTGTATGCAGTACATTTTACGGCAATAAGGAATGGTGGCTTGATTGATAGACTTTACATTTTTCAAATATTTTTGTCAAAAAGTCATGAAAAATGACATTGAGTTTGTTTCTGAAGGTTTACGCATAAGGAAATTTTTATCTATGTCATTTAGAGCAGAGGTAACAATGTTTACATGCGATGGGTGATAACCGGGATTGAAATCCTTGACTTGTTCGAAATTCCAGAATAAAAATCAGGTTTAATAAATGTAAAACACTATCTTCAATCGGTATTTGGCAAGTTTGTAATTGCAAGACAACGCGCATAGCGGCATCGCGATCTTCGAGCCTCGAATGTTTCGTGTCGACCGGCTGTCGGTATGCCGTCGTATCTTTACTAACCCCCGAAGTTTTGGTGTTTGAAAAAATATCAGATTGCATTGAATATGATTTTTAGATTTCTACATTTTATTGTCGATGTGTTTAGTTCTTCTGAATGGTGTGTGGTGGTTTTTGGTCACTGTCTTTCTAACTTGTGTTTTTGTTCTACAACCCGAATGGCCGTGCTAACATGTTCTCCAGTTGCCGTCATCACTACTAATCGAAGGTTTCAACGGTTCTAGACGTGTGCTGGGTTAGCTCCTAAATCCCTAATCCACGACTACAGCAACTCCTACACCACTTCCTGTCCTCACTCGACTGGGTCTTTTGAATTCTCAAACAAGTTGTTGGATTTGTGAGGTAGATACATTTGATTTGTGTTTAATAATTCCAAAATGGTATGCCCCATGTTGTTGTAGATTAAGCAACTTGTGGTCAATTATGTAGAGTTACTGGTGCATCAAGTTTTTGTTAGTAGTTCAGTGGAACGTAATTAGACCTTTGCCAAACATAACCATGGGCATAAATCTAACGAAACGATTGTTTTATTAGAAAGAAAATATGCAGTCATAATCGTGTGTAAACGAAGCTCTCTGGACGGCCGACATTCGAAATGATATCCAGCTTATTTGAATTGTTGGGCTCCGTTGAGATAGATACGATTGAACATGTTTAGTTTCTAATAGCAAATATCTGCTGGGCATGTAACGAGATTCATAGCTTCAGTAACTACTGATAAATAACCGAAACAACTTACATGTTTAAAAAAATGGTGAAACAATCCGTAAATGGGCTGGATTTCATTGGTAGAGCCTGCCATTAATGTCAATCACGTCATATCATTCAGAAACTGGGCAAACCATTTGGCGTTTCAAGATTACAGGATCACAACCTTTACTCTTTTACTTGGTCAGTGGGATGGATGTCAGGGGGGATGCATAATTTTCAAGGAAATTTAAGAAAAAATTAGTATAATTTCTGATTAAAATCTGTACAAATCATTATTTAATAAAAAAAAAAAAACTTCCATATCCAATTTAGATACAATAAAATAAATGTTCTCTATGATTTTATTCCAAAAATGAACGAAATCGCCGACACGGGTATGGACTGTCCGCTTGCCGTGCGCAGGACTGCCCAGCCGCTGTTCATCGGGCAGCTGGTGAAGTTCTTCAGCCCCGGCCCGCACGGGATCTCGACGGACACGGCGTACGCGTACGCCGCCGGCATCATCGTCTGCTCGGCGCTCAACGTCTACTTCATCCACCCGTACATGCTGGCCGTGTTCCACATCGGCATGAAGATGCGCGTCGCCTGCTGCTCGCTCATCTACCGCAAGGTATTTGTTATTATTTTTATCGTCTGCTGGAACATAGGTACACTTCTGGACACTGAAACCCGTCTCCTCGAAAATTATACAAGCCCGTGGAAGGTTGGCTTGAAAGTATGGTGAAGATCAGTCGGGTAAACACCATGCTGTATGCCATGTGCTATGTGGACCTGTACCTCGTTATGATAAACCAGTTTCCCTGTTGATTCCTGTCCAGTGAAATGAGGATCGACCAAGCTCACAATTATGATATCTCGTGAGTCTTGCACACCATGTCAGCACCCCCCACTGCCCTATATAACTCGTAATTTTCCGTTCAGTCGCTGCGGCTGAGCAAGACTGCGCTGGGCCACACGACGGTCGGCCAGGTGGTTAACCTGCTCAGCAACGACGTGAACCGCTTTGACGTCGCCGTCATCTTCGTGCACTACCTGTGGATCGGGCCGCTCGAGACGATCGTCATCACGTACCTGATGTGGCGCGAGGTCGGCGTCTCGGCCGTCATCGGCGTCGCCTCGCTGCTGATGTTCATCCCGCTGCAAGGTCGGTACGCGGCGGACGAAACACGGCTGATTTTGCTGATTTTTTTTTTCTGATTGTGGAGCGAACCCCTGTTTGCTTGTCTTCGAGGTAGTTTTACCATTTTATTGACTCTGGGCTGGAGTGGGAGTCGAGTTGAATTCCATGAGAACGGTCAGTGAAATTAATTTTTTCTGTGACCTGGCTGCACTGATCTCTGTAGCCATGGATAGCGCTTCGTAAAGCGAGACTTTGATGCCGTAGTGAGCCACTTTATCATGTCTTCTCACTGATCTCTATAGCCATGGATAGCGCTTCGTACAGCGAGACTTTGATGCCCTATTGAGACACTTAATCATGTCTTCCCACTGATCTCTATAGCCATGGATAGCGCTTCGTACAGCGAGACTTTGATGCCGTATTGAGCCACTTTATCATGTCTTCTCACTGATCTCTATAGCCTGGATAGCGCTTCGTAAAGCGAGACTTTGATGCCGTATTGAGCCACTTTATCATGTCTTCTCACTGATCTCTATAGCCTGGATAGCGCTTCGTAAAGCGAGACTTTGATGCCGTATTGAGCCACTTTATCATGTCTTCTCACTGATCTCTATCGCCATGGATAGCGCTTCGTACAGCGAGACTTTGATGCCCTATTGAGACACTTAATCATGTCTTCCCACTGATCTCTATAGCCATGGATAGCGCTTCGTACAGCGAGACTTTGATGCCGTATTGAGACACTTAATCATGTCTTCCCACTGATCTCTATAGCCATGGATAGCGCTTCGTACAGCGAGACTTTGATGCCGTATTGAGCCACTTTATCATGTCTTCACACTGATCTCTATAGCCATGGATAGCGCTTCGTACAGCGAGACTTTGATGCCCTATTGAGACACTTAATCATGTCTTCCCACTGATCTCTATAGCCATGGATAGCACTTCGTACAGCGAGACTTTGATGCCGTATTGAGACACTTTATCATGTCTTCCCACTGATCTCTATAGCCATGGATAGCACTTCGTACAGTGAGACTTTGATGCCATATAGACTTGAGTCACTTTATCATGTCCTCCCATTGATCTCTATAGCCATGGATAGCGCTTCGTACAGTGAGACTTTGATGCCGTATTGAGACACTTTATCATGTCTTCCCACTGATCTCTATAGACATGGATAGTGCTTCGTACAGTGAGACTTTGATGCCGTATTGAGACACTTTATCATGTCTTCTCACTGATCTCTATAGCCATGGATAGTGCTTCGTACAGTGTGACAGTGCTAACGACCTGACTCATGTTTGCAGCGTACCTCGGCAAGAAGAGTTCGGTGTACCGACTGCGCACGGCGATACGAACTGACGAACGGGTCCGTTTGATGAACGAAATCATCGGCGGAATGCAGGCAAGTGTTAACACGACGTTGTGAACACTGGACAAACACATCTGATTGATGTACAACCATGGTTGATGGACATCCAATTGATGTTACAGTCAACTGGTTGTGAATTTACAAAATCTGGAGCAAGCTCATCGAATTAATTGCAGTAAAAATGCAACTGTATCTTTAAGAAGAAACCAAATATTAATTCCAATATGTGTCTGTACTGGTATACTACAGGATTCTTCCGTGCAAATATTTGCAAATATTTGAAATTTGAATCAAAACTAATACAACCTCATCGGGGTTAGTCGAGTTGTTGGCGTGTGATTGCAGCATAGCGTCACTAGATTCACCACCTTCTATGTTCATTCATAGTCCTGTTTCTATCTCCATGGAGCCCAAAAACTCAAATATAAGCTTAAAATCCATTTGAAAGTCAATTGTCCGTGTAGCTTATTTGGTAATGCTTAGCTCCGTTAAGGCAGAAGATCCGGGTTCAACGGCTGCAATGGATACAATTTTGTAGCGGATATTTCGTTTCTTAAATAAATATTAAACGTTCGTTCAAGAATATATGCAGCTAGTTTCGATCCCGCATCAATGAAGTTCCGCATCGTCAAACGGTGTCTTACCGTTCCGCCATGTTCCGCGCTTGCAAAACCCGCTAAGCCCCGTCGCCTCCTCCGCCGCAGGTGATCAAGATGTACACCTGGGAGAAGCCGTTTGCGGCGATGGTGTCGGCGGCGCGCAAGCACGAGATCCAGTCGATCCGCGCGACGTCGTACGTGCGCGGCATCACGCTGTCGTTCATCATGTTCACCACGCGCATCTCGATCTTCGTCAGCATCGTCGCCTACGTGCTGCTGGGCAACCAGGTCACCGCCGAGAAGGTAACGCCGTCGAGTGAACAAGTGTAGAGATCCTGGCGTTTGCCATCATCTCCGAGCAGCTTGCTTGCCGTCGGGGCTACGACTCTACACTGATTGGACGGAGGATTTCAGATCCCTTGTTGGATGGATGTGGTAGCTTCATGAGTGTTTAACGACGCACTGTTTTGACAACTGGCCCCTTGGCCCTGGCTGACGGCGTTGTGCCGTTGCAGGTGTTTGTGCTGACGTCGTTCTACAACATCCTGCGGCAGACGATGACTGTGTTCTTCCCGCAAGCGATCACGCAGGCGGCCGAGGCGATGGTGTCCGTACGCCGCCTGGAGGTGGGTTCGAATTTATTTGTTTATCTCTTACAATCTTTCGATGCAGTGGTGAGGTCTTAAATTCCGTAGTAATTCTCTAAATTCCTCCGCATCTAATTCCACTCCCTTCATTCTAATCCCGTCTTCCAGCATATTCCAATATCGAGCCGTTCTTCTTACTTAAGGGAAAACATTCCCAAATCTGTGTTCGATCCTATCTCCATCATTATTTTTTGAAATCCATTTCTTCCGTTTATCTTTTGTCAATTTGGTCGTTTAACTCTTGCCTTCCTTCCAAATTTTCCTGTTGGTTTTTAATTCTGGTTTTCTTCTTTCTTGCTTCCAAAGACTCCCAACCATGTTCTTTGATCATTTCAGTTCACACTTTCTACTATCCAAATCATCATCAGAATCGCTCACCACATTTGCACAACGTCGTGATAAGCTTAAGTTCGTAAGCTTACGACTGAATAACCCACCGTTTCCCGCGCAGAACTTCATGCTCTCCGACGAGCTGGAGCAAGTCTCTGTGATGCCGCCGCCGGCCCCGGCAACGGCCGCCGCCGGCAACGGCGTCGCCAAGAAGGCGCCGATTGTCCGGGAGAACGGCGCCGCCGCGCCGGACCTGGACGCGGACGCGGCGCTGGGCGTGAGCATCGTCGGCGGCTACGCACGCTGGACGGAGGGCGCTCACGAGGAGACGCTCGCCGACATCAACCTCGAGATGCGGCCAGGGCGGCTGGTCGCCGTCATCGGCCCCGTCGGCGCCGGGAAGGTGACCGACTTCAGACTCGTGTCTTTCCTGGTCTTAGCACCGAAGTTTTCAGAGAAACTATTGGACTGGGTATTGAACGCTTTGAGTGAATTGAGTGAACTGAGTGAATTGAGTCCCAAACTCGAACTTTTGTAGTTTGCTTAGCATACAAAGCTTCGTGAAATGTTGGGAACCTTCGATTCTCAGTTAAATGGTTTTTCTGAAAGTGAGCTACGGTCGGCGAGAGTCGGCCTTCGCGAATCGCGTTTCTACGTCGGGATGCCTTCGGTTCGTTAAACCGAAGCCGGAAAAGGGAAAACAGTCCAAACTATCCGGTTATTATCCGGACAATAAAAAAAACACGTGAACAACCAAAAAAAAGGTTACAAAACGTTACAAATGGCATTCCTGGAGGGTCTTATAAACCTTGGGATCGTAGCTGATTGAGAAGGCTCATCATTCTTCATTGTTCATCGAGAAAAAAAATACCAAACGCACCACTCGAAAATGTTGAACAGAATTCAGGATCCACACTGTCCTATAAGCTTGCTGCGCTCGGAACTCGGGTTCTGTTTGGAGAACGCTCGCCACGCCGATCGACAGACTTGGCTCTAACCTCCGTTGTTCGTGCAGACGTCGCTGCTGCACGTGATCCTGCGCGAGCTGCCGCTGACGTCGGGATCGCTGAGCGTCTCGGGCCGCCTCAGCTACGCGTCGCAGGAGCCGTGGATGTTTGCCGGCTCCGTCAGGACCAACATCCTCTTCGGCGAGCCGTACGACAAGGAGCGGTAGGCGGCCGATGACTCTCCTTGACTCTACCAGGAGTTCACACTATCTGATATTTCTTATCTTTGCCAGAAAACTATTGAAGTTCAATGTGTCTGACTTGCTGTCATGAGTAGAAGCTGTTTAATGTACTCCATAGATGGAGAACTACTCATACTCATGACGTAGGAGTAGGAGTACTGATGTACTCCATGGATAGAGTAGTTATAATCAACCCATGAAGGATTAAAACGGTGTAGAAACTTCAAAAGACATGTAGAAATGTGTAGAAACATGTAGTTACTTCTAGGAAGGTGCTAAAACATGAAGGAAATTGTAGAAACAAGTATAAACGTTGTAAACACTAGGTAAACGATTAGTAGAGCCTACACTCGTTGCAGGATGAGCGAGCCGTAATCTCCCTGAGGAAATCCAAACGGAAAACATTTGACAATCATAATGTTGAAAACGGTGCTTTAATGATCAAGTATTTTTATTATTATTAAGAGTGCTATGCATGAATCGTCGCATAGAATTTTCCGGCGGTTTTATGAACTACGAGGTCTCAACAGCCAAGACTAGCAGCGTTCTAGGTTTGAAAAAAAGGTCGATCATTAACGGTCCGGCGACTGTGTTTAATTACCCTTCCATTGTCATCGAATGATTTGGGTCTCGAGGATGAGTTGTTATCTCATCTATCTGGGAATAACCTGTTTGGACGAAATTAATGGGAGTAATCATTCGAAGGATGCCGTTTTCGACAAGCATCGACTCAATTCAATACGATTCAATATGACTTATGATGAGCAAACTTATAAAATCGGAAATGAATACAGGCACAGATAAAACTCATTTGCCAATAAGCATTTACCAAATGCTAATTTGGCACATTTTGGTGCAAACGCTGATAGTCCCTTCAATGAGACACCGCGTCCAAATTTTGGATATTTTAGTAAAAGAATAATAACACGATAAGAAATTGCCAAATATAATTTGCATAGTAACGAAAGAGAGTCGGTACATGCTCAGTATCTTAGTTTTCCGCTCTGTGGCAATATTTCCTCTTCTGCTGCTGGGCTGTAGGGGTATACAGAGTCTGGGGTAGCGTCTACAGGCAGTGATTGCTGCCGGGACCCCGAGCCAGTCCTGGGGCTCCGGTATAGGGATGTCTTTAAACAAGTTTTTCAATATTTGACCCACAAATCAGGGCTTGAAGAATAAGTTTCAGATTTTTTCTCAGATCATTGTACTAGTCGCCTTCAGGGCCGAATTTGCAATGTCATAGCTAACTATATCCTCCAGATCAAAACTCAACTCCATGGTTACAACATATCAGTTTCATTCTGTTTTCCTTCCTAACTGGAAGATAACTATCTAACTGTAAATTGTAACACTCGCCCTTCGTCGAAAGTCGACAGTCGATTTTTGATGGAAATCTTATCCTGTTCCACGGTCCTCAGCACCGAAACTGACTATAGGACGGGCCCCATTCCAGTAAAAACTAGACGTAATTCATCCACATGGGCCCGAATATATTATTTGTGGATGAATATATCCATAAAATTTCAAACTAAACATTACTCAAGCTGGATATAAACGCGAAGATTTGTTCCAAAATTTATATCGAGAAATTAATTTCTTCGAGATGTGTCCCCTAACCAACCTATTTGTTTGGACCACCTTTTTATGGCAAAGCCACACATGATAAGAACATGGGAAATCCTCACATCCGCACAGTCACGAAAATTATACAAAAATGTAATAATTATATTTTATTAATAAATAAATAAAACATATATATACAAATTAATGTGGCGTACGGTCTTAGTGTGGGTGGGACTTTGAGACACAGACACAACTTCCCCTATACCGCACCCCACCGTTTTCGGGGTCTTCAAAAGTGTCATCGCCGCCGGGGCCTTTTCGAACCAGTCTGCCACTTTGTGATAGTGGCATGGACATGGATCTGCGATGGCTCGAGTCCACCAACTCGGGGAAGAGGCATAATATATATATATATCGTAATAGATCGCAATTTTATCAACAAGGTGAAGTTTACACAGTTCAATATTATGTTATTTCTTAGCCGGTCTTCTGCTATAGTTCATGGAAGTAAATGAACAAAATCACTTAAAATGAGTTCTTGGATTAGTGAATTAGTTATTGATTTTTTTGTTGCCAATATGATTTCAACGGTATCATTTTCTCTTCAACAGTCTTGATAACGCTAAATCTAACTAGATTTCAGATTTAAAATCCATATTCAATCTCAGCTCACAACCAACACCGAAGTTTACCAATGAAATATGTATTTCAACGCGCGATGCTCAGGTTCGTTTCCGCAGGCTTCTGATAGCCAGGGTTCTGTAATCACAGGGACAGATCTGAGAGCCGGGGCTATTAAGAGATAACCGTCGACTTAATGACACAGGTAGACGGAATATCGACGCTAGCGTTCCTATCACAATTATCGTGAACTACTAGCACATAATTTTTGCCAAAATCTAGCGAAATATGCTGTTTACCGAGGTCTGCGAAATTCGTTCTCATCGAGCCAATTTTAAAGATAATTAAATTCGGAAAAAAGGACCGAATTGTTAAAAGTGAGTAGATAGGCGCTTGCTTTTTAGATTTTGCGAAAAATTCTTGGGTTGCTGTCAATAAAATCGAGAAAATCACACATTTTTTAAAGTTAAAATTACGAGATGTTAACAAAAAAAAGTAAAAAACTGAAAAGCAAGCGCCCATCGAGACACTTTTGTGAACCATATTCCAAAAACCGTGTGGTTCTAAGACAAACGGTATGGAAATGAGAGCGAATATTGCGAAATCCGTCCGTCCATAGCACTCTTAAGTCTTTTTTTTATTTTTCTGATTACAAAACTTCATGCACGAATCTGAAACTTAGGCAATTTGTTTAACTTGTCATCATATATATTCAATCCAAATTTGGTGCGGATCGGTTAATTAGTTACGAAGCTAGTACCAAAAAACTGAAAAATTAACGGGTTTTTGCTCATTAAAAAAAAATGACTGACCAGATTTTGCTCAAAAACCATACAGCACCTCGCTGAGTCACCACGAACGTTTTTGCCAAATTTCACAACGATCTGTGACCTTTAAGTAGGCCTGCTCGTTTTTGTTACAAAAAAAAAAAAAAAAATCCAAATGCTTTTTTTCCCCCTATGTTTGTTGTGAAATTGAAGGATTTCGCTCGCTTTGCTCGCTCATCCAACATAGAAACGTGTAGGAACTTTTTGAAATGTGTTTAAAACAAATGGGTGCTAGAAACATACTAAAACGTACAGAAAATTGTAGAAATGTGCAGAAGTTGTTCAGTAACATGCAGAAACACAGCTATTTAACGTCCTCGAAACGCAACGAGTGCCGTGTCGTGAATCGTGTCACGTTGCTGCCCGGCTGACCGGCCCCCCGTCCCGCCTGCCCGACAGCTACGACCGCGTGGTGCGCGTCTGCGCGTTGAAGCGCGACTTCCAGCTGCTGCCGTACGGCGACCGCACCATCGTCGGCGAGCGCGGCGTCTCGCTCAGCGGCGGGCAGCGGGCGCGCGTCAACCTCGCCAGGTGCGTACACGCAGCCCTGCCCTTCGGGTTGGACGTGAAGCCGGTGGTCCCCTCGGCGCTTTTCGGCAGGGGTAGGCTACGTGCCGGCACACCTTACGGTTTGGCAATGTTGGAAAAACCGGTTCCACCAGAGTTCACCAAAGTTAAGCAACAGTGCACTGAGTTTGGTATTGGATGGGTGGTCATCATGCACGTGATCAGTTCTGTTCGGGAGAGAGGTCGGAGGGTTTTAAGTTGGTGCGACAACTTCACTCTCCTTGCTTATCAACCTCTCGACAGCACGGATAAGCGGAGGAATCCTGTTGTTCGAGTTGTACCGTCCTTCGGAAGGGACGTAAAGCCGGTGGTCCCCTCGGTGCTTTTCGACAGGAGTAGGCTACGTGCCGGCTCTTTCAACTGTCAGTTGGACACTTCAGATTGAGCATTAGTAACAAACAAACCCCCTTAAATATTCCGTAAGATGACGTAAATAACGTTGTTTTGAGCTGTACCTGGATTGCTGTGGTGTTTTAATTTCTTCCCTTGCCGCCTAGGCGGCGCTGACAATTCTGTCATCGGCTCAACAACGATATTTCGGCAGAGTTTCATGCAATACACCGATTCCATTCAATCAAAATTCTATCAAAATGAAGTCATGATAGCCACTCGCTAAAGCCAGGCAGAGCAATTCGGGTTTTGATTTCCCTGTCTTCCTTTGTTATTTGGCAGAGCTAATTAATATTTTTTTCCAAACTGGTTGTAGTACTTCCAGTGGGTATCTGACGTCATTTTTCTCTGAGTGGAATATGTCTGTTTAATAGTAAGATGTTTGATGTATTGCGGTGTGGTCACAGGGCGGTGTACAAGCAAGCGGACATCTACATGCTGGACGACCCACTCTCAGCCGTGGACACCCACGTCGGCAAGCACCTGTTCGAAGACTGCATCTCCGGCTTCCTCAAGGACAAGACGTGCATCCTGGTGACCCACCAGCTGCAGTACCTGACGCACGTCGACCAGATCCTGATTCTCAAGGACGTGAGTGCTGGCCGCTGGTGACGCTGATTGTTTGGGATTTTCAGAAAAAAAACTTTTTAACCAGGTGTTGAATGCTAAGTCCCATATAACTCAAACTTCTGAATAGAACTTCTGAACTAGGGATGTCAATCGATTACGATAAATCGTTCGATTAATCGATTATGGCCTCCAAAACGATTAATCGATGTTGCCTGCAAAAATCGAAAAAATCGTTTTTCTATAAAAAATTCGAAATTTTAATTTTCCCGCTTGTCAGGGCAAAGGGCCAGAAGAGCAAGTGAACTTACCGAAGGATTAGCAAAATTCATCGCAATGGACCTCAAGCCATTCAGTGTTCAAATCCTAAGAGAATCATAAAGATAACCTTCAAAATACGTCTTGACAATGTTTGCCATCCATTTTAACCTAAAATTCCTTAAAAAATCGATTTAATCGATTAATAATCGATTAATAATCGAATTCGATTAAATCGATTATTAATCGATTTTCACTTATCGAAATTTCGAATAATCGATGTTCCAAAAATTAATCGTTTGACATCCCTAATTTCAACTTAATGTGCTTTCCTTTGAAACTACACTTTTAGTACGATACCCAGCACTTTTTGGGTTTTTTTCCCCGGAAATCAATTCTGGATAGAGACAGAAGTAAAGGAAATTGACAAAAAAAATGTTTATTTTATGCATTGTGCAATTTTGAAATTCCCATAAGAAGAGGATTGCCATCAAAATTATTTTTGTCTATCGAATTGAATTTTGAATGCGGTCTTTTGAATGCCAAAGTCACGCAATACATACCGCCACCATTGAAAATTAATCACCACAGATAGAAAATAGGGAGCCACCGCCCAGCAAGCGGAAAGTCCTGGGTTTGTATCCCAGTTTGCTTGCGAATTTTTCCCGTGTCGACAATAATGCTTACTGGTGTTAGCTCCCACCAGCAAAAAAACAATTTCTCATACCTAACAAAGTTGATCTCGTCACCAAGCAACCACCGACAGTGTTCGATAACGAAGCTCGCTCCTCCCATCTCCTGCAGGGCCACATCCAGAAGGAGGGCACCTACCAAGAGCTGCAAGAGAGCGGCCTCGACTTCGCCCAGCTGCTGGAGCCCGAGCTGGACGACGACGAGAGCGTCGACGACTTCGGCATTCGTCGCTCGCGCTCCCGCCAAGGATCGCTCAAGCAGATCGTCTCGCTGGGGGTGGGTCCGTGGTTTGCATCACATCGTCTGGGCGCTGTTCCGACTACTGGTGCTACGATTGCTGGGCCTTGAATGCCAGCAAACACCGGTGTCACTGCTGTTGCTAGTGTTGCCACGCTGCTACGATTGTTGGCATTACTTTGTGCCTTGCCTAATGCCAGCAAACACCGGTGTCACTGCTGTTGCTAGTGTTGCTACGCTGCTACGATTGCTGGGCCTTGAATGCCAGCAAACACCGGTGTCACTGCTGTTGCTAGTGTTGCCACGCTGCTACGATTGTTGGCATTACTTTGTGCCTTGCCTAATGCCAGCAAACACCGGTGTCACTGCTGTTGCTAGTGTTGCCACGCTGCTACGATTGTTGGCATTACTTTGTGCCTTGCCTAATGCCAGCATACACCAGTGTCACTGCTGTTGCTAGTGTTGCTACGCTGCTACGATTGCTGGGCCTTGAATGCCAGCTGTTGCTAGTGTTGCTACGCTGCTACGATTGTTGGCATTACTATGTGCCTTGCCTAATGCCAGAAAACACCGGTGTCACTGCTGTTGCTAGTGTTGCCACGCTGCTACGATTGCTGGGCCTTGAATGCCAGCAAACACCGGTGTCACTGCTGTTGCTAGTGTTGCTACGCTGCTACGATTGCTGGGCCTTGCATGCCAGCAAACACCGGTGTCACTGCTGTTGCTAGTGTTGCTACGCTGCTACGATTGTTGGCATTACTTTGTGCCTTGCCTAATGCCAGCAAACACCGGTGTCACTGCTGTTGCTAGTGTTGCTACGCTGCTACGATTGCTGGGCCTTGAATGCCAGCAAACACCGGTGTCACTGCTGTTGCTAGTGTTGCCACGCTGCTACGATTGTTGGCATTACTTTGTGCCTTGCCTAATGCCAGCAAACACCGGTGTCACTGCTGTTGCTAGTGTTGCCACGCTGCTACGATTGTTGGCATTACTTTGTGCCTTGCCTAATGCCAGCATACACCAGTGTCACTGCTGTTGCTAGTGTTGCTACGCTGCTACGATTGCTGGGCCTTGAATGCCAGCAAACACCGGTGTCACTGCTGTTGCTAGTGTTGCCACGCTGCTACGATTGTTGGCATTACTTTGTGCCTTGCCTAATGCCAGCAAACACCGGTGTCACTGCTGTTGCTAGTGTTGCCACGCTGCTACGATTGTTGGCATTACTTTGTGCCTTGCCTAATGCCAGCATACACCAGTGTCACTGCTGTTGCTAGTGTTGCCACGCTGCTACGATTGCTGGGCCTTGAATGCCAGCTGTTGCTAGTGTTGCTACGCTGCTACGATTGTTGGCATTACTATGTGCCTTGCCTAATGCCAGCAAACACCGGTGTCACTGCTGTTGCTAGTGTTGCCACGCTGCTACGATTGCTGGGCCTTGAATGCCAGCTGTTGCTAGTGTTGCTACGCTGCTACGATTGTTGGCATTACTATGTGCCTTGCCTAATGCCAGAAAACACCGGTGTCACTGCTGTTGCTAGTGTTGCCACGCTGCTACGATTGCTGGGCCTTGAATGCCAGCAAACACCGGTGTCACTGCTGTTGCTAGTGTTGCTACGCTGCTACGATTGCTGGGCCTTGCATGCCAGCAAACACCGGTGTCACTGCTGTTGCTAGTGTTGCTACGCTGCTACGATTGTTGGCATTACTTTGTGCCTTGCCTAATGCCAGCAAACACCGGTGTCACTGCTGTTGCTAGTGTTGCTACGCTGCTACGATTGCTGGGCCTTGAATGCCAGCAAACACCGGTGTCACTGCTGTTGCTAGTGTTGCTACGCTGCTACGATTGCTGGGCCTTGCATGCCAGCAAACACCGGTGTCACTGCTGTTGCTAGTGTTGCTACGCTGCTACGATTGCTGGGCCTTGCATGCCAGCAAACACCGGTGTCACTGCTGTTGCTAGTGTTGCTACGCTGCTACGATTGCTGGGCCTTGCATGCCAGAAAACACCGGTGTCACTGCTGTTGCTAGTGTTGCTACGCTGCTACGATTGCTGGGCCTTGAATGCCAGCAAACACCGGTGTCACTGCTGTTGCTAGTGTTGCTACGCTGCTACGATTGCTGGGCCTTGAATGCCAGCAAACACCGGTGTCACTGCTGTTGCTAGTGTTGCTACGCTGCTACGATTGCTGGGCCTTGAATGCCAGCAAACACCGGTGTCACTGCTGTTGCTAGTGTTGCTACGCTGCTACGATTGCTGGGCCTTGAATGCCAGCAAACACCGGTGTCACTGCTGTTGCTAGTGTTGCTACGCTGCTACGATTGCTGGGCCTTGAATGCCAGCAAACACCGGTGTCACTGCTGTTGCTAGTGTTGCTACGCTGCTACGATTGCTGGGCCTTGAATGCCAGCAAACACCGGTGTCACTGCTGTTGCTAGTGTTGCTACGCTGCTACGATTGCTGGGCCTTGAATGCCAGCAAACACCGGTGTCACTGCTGTTGCTAGTGTTGCTACGCTGCTACGATTGCTGGGCCTTGAATGCCAGCAAACACCGGTGTCACTGCTGTTGCTAGTGTTGCTACGCTGCTACGATTGTTGGCATTACTATGTGCCTTACCTAATGCCAGCAAACACCGGTGTCCCTGCTGTTGCTATTGTTGCTACGCTGCTACGATTGTTGGCATTACTATGTGCCTTGCCCAATGCCAGCAAACACCGGTGTCACTGCTGTTGCTAGTGTTGCCACGCTGCTACGATTGTTGGCATTGCTATGTGCCTTGCCTAATGCCAGCAAACACCGGTGTCACTGCTGTTGCTAGTGTTGCCACGCTGCTACGATTGTTGGCATTACTATGTGCCTTGCCCAATGCCAGCAAACACCGGTGTCACTGCTGTTGCTAGTGTTGCCACGCTGCTACGATTGTTGGCATTGCTATGTGCCTTGCCTAATGCCAGCAAACACCGGTGTCACTGCTGTTGCTAGTGTTGCCACGCTGCTACGATTGTTGGCATTACTATGTGCCTTGCCTAATGTCAGCAAACACCGGTGTCACTGCTGTTGCTAGTGTTGCTACGCTGCTACGATTGTTGCCATTACTATGTGCCTTGCCTAATGCTAGCAAACACCGGTGTCACTGCTGTTGCTAGTGTTGCCACGCTGCTACGATTGTTGGCATTACTATGTGCCTTGCCTAATGCCAGCAAACACCGGTGTCACAGCTCTGCTATTGTTGCTACACTGCTACCATTGTTGGCTTGGCTATGAGCCGTAACTGATGCCAAGTTTTGGCAGAGCTTCCTACAAAATCCAGCCCGGTACCAGGTTGCACCCGACTGACGTAGCATTCCCCGGGTTTCCAGAGCGTTACCTCGATGGAGGAGAAGCCGGCGGAGCCGGCGGAGGTGGCGGAGTCGCGCACGCGGGGCAGCGTGACGGGCGCCGTGTACAAGTCGTACTTCACCGCCGGGGGCAACGGCTTTGTCATCTCGCTGCTGCTCTTCCTCTGCGTCGCCGCGCAGCTGGCCGCCAGCGGCTGCGACTACTGGATCACGCTCTGGTGCGTCGCGGACGTTTTTATAATTTTTTTATAATTTTTTTAAATATTGCTGCTTAGGAATACGTAGTTCATAATATTAGACGCACGCTTCCGGTGGCTTCAATAAGGTTTAACTAAGCTTACTATTGTTAACGCTAATGGCACACTGGAAATAACATTGTATCATTAATGAATGTCGTTAATTGATATAATTCAGGGATCTGAATATTTTCGGCAACTGCATTGGAATCTTGCAGGAAATCTTTCATCAGTTGTAGATGTAACCCAGAAGTTAAATAATTAACAAGCCAATGAAAAACGAGTTCTAATTATCTACTTCACTCAGTAATGACTAAAACTACAAAGTACAGTAAAATATTTATCATCCAGCTAAGAAGGACAGGATAGGTTGTCTCCGTGGAGATGAGTCTTCAACTCCAGGCTAGATATTGTAAAACCTGTCAGAAGTGTAACTGAACCGAGCAAGAGAACGGAAACTCGCCAGTGTTTGACGGCACCACCGCTGTTTCCCTGCCGCCAACAGGACCAACTGGGAGCAGATGCGAGCGGCTCCGTCCGCGACCCCGCTTTCCCAGGACCTGATCGGCACGGCGTTCGGAGACGAGGCGTTCGGAGACGAGGCGTTCAACGAGACGGCGTTCAACGAGACGGCGTTCAACGAGACGGCAGGGAACACCACGCACCAACACGACTTCACCGGGATCTTGCCGTTGTCGGCAGACATCTTCAGCCGGTCGTTTGAGTGGTTTGGGAGCGACGGGTGAGTCGTACTGCAAGTAATGCAAGTACTACGTACATGCAACGAATATTTGAAGCCGCACCGGGATTTGAACCTGAATATTTTCATCTGTCCGGGGCTATGCATTATCCAGGTACAGACAACCACAGACCACCCACCCCAGACCAACCACTATACAGACAACCAAGTGTGGAATCGATATCAAGTTTATTTGAGTTGTTGAGCTCCATGGAGATAGAAACACGAGTCACGACTATGGATGCACATCAACATTTGCCTAATATGTAGGTTCGAAACACACCAAGTGAAATCGTTCTTCAGCGGTTGCGTTTGTCCCGCGGCGGTCAGGTACGCGACAACGGAGGCGTGCATCGTGGTCTACTCGGCGATCATGGTCGCCACCATCGTGTTGACCCTCTGGAGGTCGCTGACCTTCTTCAACGTGTGCATGCGGGCGTCCATCAACCTGCACGACCGCATGTTCAACAGCATCACGCGCGCGACCATGTACTTCTTCAACACAAACAGTTCCGGTGAGTCGTCCTCCGTCGACGTTGTCGAGATGTTGCAGACCTGCTTGCTGGAGTGTTGTCGCCGTTTATTGTCGATCCAAATCCTAGATTGTTTTAACAGTTGGATATTTAACAGATATCTGTTAATGCTTGCTGAATTGTTGTCGTTGTTTATTTTCAAGCACAATGTTTACAATTTTTACAGAACGGAGAACGGAAAATTTTCGTAAAAACTGATTTTTATAAAAATTTGTTAATGGAATGGGTCTAAGTTGAGAGTTAATAAAAAGGCATCCACCAAATTTCATCAAAATTGGTGTAAGCGTTTGGCCTGTAGGGCAAGAACAAACAGAAATTTAAATAAATTTATTTAATTTTTTCAGCAAGAGTAATTGAAGATTTGCTTCATTCGCTTTGCTCGTTACGCTTGTGTATTAAATAAATACATACTCATTTGCTGAAACCCACCGGAACCCAGAGTAACGATGTTACGATGTAACGATGTAACGATGTAACGATGTTACGATGAAAGCAGCCCTCCAGAAACTAACTTTAGGATGGCATTAATTTCACTGCAAAGAATTTAATATTTAATTTGTGACAAGTTGAGTTGGGGTTTGATTTTCTGCCTACTAACTAGATGCGGTAGGTTTGTTTGTTAATGCAAGTGTTTTCTTTGCAGGTCGGATACTTAACAGGTTTTCAAAGGACATGGGTTCGATTGACGAGCTCCTGCCCAGCGCTATGATAGACTGCGTGCAGGTAAAACTCAAACTTTACTCTTGCCCGACTCTTGTTCCATCCATTTATCTCAATCAGTAATTCTTATTAGTTGCCACTGAACTATTCACAGAGGAAACTACTGGCATTTTTCGTTTTATATTCGAAACCAAGCGGTTGCAAATGCCACTTAATAATGCTCAATGGGATGAGCATTTTACTCGTCCTGAATTTAAAATCTATACATATCAGTTCATAAGGTTCTATGCTTGGCAAAAACCAACAAAGAACTTTGCAAT
Source organism: Nemurella pictetii (assembly GCA_921293315.2). NCBI lineage: Eukaryota > Metazoa > Arthropoda > Insecta > Plecoptera > Nemouridae > Nemurella > Nemurella pictetii. The sequence continues at coordinate 10,736,504 of OV121123.1, read as the reverse complement.
CTCTGTTGCTCAGTCTCCGAACTAGGTTTGAACAGCTTCCATTCAAGGAACCACCGTGGCAGCAACCAATCGGATGCAGTTGTTCCCGAGCTGGCTGCAGGAAGTTCACTTTCAGAGAACTATTTTAGTTAGAAGATTAAACTTTATCCATTATTTTCAAAACTACTCATCTCAAAAAACCTGCCATCTCTAAGTTATAATTTGTCTCAAAAGTTGCCTGAAAATTTCATGCCGATCATCGTTTCCGTGCAGCCGGAATCGTGCAGACCTAACATTCCCTGCCCCACAAAGAAGAAGGCTGTGCATAATTTAAATAGAAATTCCTTCGTCCGTTTGGCTATCAACCTCGCCTAACCTCACTCGGAGGTTACCGACGCTAAATTACGGCGGGGCGCTTTGCAGATCGGGCTCGCGCTCGTCGGCATCATCCTGGTGGTGGCCATCGTCAACGTCTGGCTGCTGCTGCCGACGATCCTGGTCGGCATCATCTTCTACTTCCTGCGCAAGATCTACCTGGAGACGTCGCGCAGCGTCAAACGCCTCGAGGGAATCAGTGAGCACAAACTCTTCATTCCCGCACTCCCCAAATGCCCCCTGTACCCTTGTTTGGGAGAGAGGTTGGAGGGTTTGAAGTTGGTACAACAACTTTATTCGCCTTGATTATCAACCTCTCGACAGCACGGATTCCTGTTGGATTCCTCCTGTTGCAGGAGGAATCCTGTTGTTGAAGGATTAGTTATTAAAGGATAGGGACGTAAAGCCCTCGGTGCTTTTTGACAGGTGTAGGCTACGTGCCGGCACCGGCTTTCCCTCCTTCCTTCTAGGCTAGGCTAGGTTCATCATTGCTCGATGCCATTAGACCAGTGTCATGGGGCCAGTTGTCAAAACAGTACATTTTAAAACACCAATAAATAAATCAAATCAAATAAAATCTACAATATGGTGACAACCTATCAGTCTTAGCTGGAGAGTAACTACTTAACTCGACATTGTAATTCCGGTCCTGAGCGTATTCCCAACAAGGAATATCTACCGTCGATTCTCAGGGGTGTCCAGCCCTGTCCTAAACTGTCCGCTCTGTTCCAGCGCGCAGCCCCGTGTTTGCGCACCTGAACGCGTCCCTGCAGGGCCTGACGACGATCCGCGCGTTCCAAGCGCAGCGCATTCTGGAGGAGGAGTTCGACAACCACCAGGACCTGCACTCGGCCGCCTGGTACATCTTCATCGCGTCGAGCCGCGCGTTCGGCTTCTGGCTCGACAACGTCTGCCTGATCTACATCGCCGTCGTCACGCTCAGCTTCCTGTTCATGGGCAACGGTCAGTCGACGCTCGGGCAATCGGGTTGTGAAGTTCGGTTATCAAGTGACGTGTTTGTTTCCAGATAAACTATTTAAAAATGCCAAGTCCCTAACTCAAACTTTTCCCGGTATTTCACAAAGCTGTGCTGCCTGCTTTACTAATGTATTACCTAATGCTAGTGCCAATTGGCATCAACTCGAAACAAAAGAACCAAAAATAACCTAAGCCTCCTAATATAAAAAACTGTTAACCTAACCCAGGGGTCAGGAAAAGTTTGAGATTGGGACTAAGGGCCGGTATTACAACTTTTTTCAACTCTGGGTTAAGCATCTAACCCCTAGAAACAAATGAATTCCACTGCATCCCATTGGCCGTTGCCATAACAAATAACTTAACTCCCACTTTAACCTGGAGTTGCCAAAATTGTAAAATCGGGTCTAAGTAAATTACCCATCTCTTCAACCACCTTCTTTTCCAATCCATTCCAACTTCCTCCTGTTCTGTTCATAAATCCATGCATCACTATTTATTTGGCTTAGTTCATTTCAACTTTACCTACTTTTTTCATGACCCCTTCTAAATCCGTTAATTTGATCGGCCTACTCAATCGAACGCGGGTAATTGCCCGGAAAATCCTCTCGCTTGATGACCCTCCTAAAAGCCGTACGATTCCTTGAATCGCGCCTCTGCTTCCACGCTTGCAGACACCTTCGGCGGCAACGTTGGGCTGGCGATCACGCAATCGATCGGGCTCACCGGGATGTTCCAGTGGGGCATGCGGCAGTCGGCCGAGCTCGAGAACCAGATGACGTCCGTGGAGCGCGTCTCAGAGTACACGGCGTTGCCCGCCGAACCGCCGCTGGAGTCGCTGCCAGGTCGGTCGCTCGTGTCTCTCCGTTCGGCCGCGGCGTTCGTTGTTTGCCTTGTCGACGGCGCCGGCGGCGACGGGGGAAACGGGTGGATTACGCTTCCCGGGTTGTCTATGGGGTGTGGTTGTTGTTGCTGATGATGATAATATGGTTGCAGCTGACGTAGTTGATGAGCGTTACAAGCGAAGCGAGTGAAGCGAAGCGAGTGAAGCAAATCTTTAATTTCACTTACTGCGTACAGCGAGACTTTGATGCCGTATTGAGCCACTTTATTATGTCTTCCCACTGATCTCTATAGCCATGGATAGCGCTTCGTACAGCGAGACTTTGATGCCATATTTAGCCACTTTATCATGTCTTCCCACTGATCTCTGTAGCCATGGATAGCGCTTCGTACAGTGAGACTTTGATGCCGTATTGAGCCACTTTATTATGTCTTCCCACTGATCTCTGTAGCCATGGATAGCGCTTCGCACAGCGAGACTTTGATGCCATATTAAGCCACTTTATTATGTCTTCCCACTGATCTCAACAGCCATGGATAGTGCTTTGTACAGCGAGACTTTGATGCTGTATTGAGCCACTTTATTATGTCTTCCCACTGATCTCTATAGCCTGGATAGCGCTTCGTACAGCAAGACTTTGATGCTGTATTGAGCCACTTTATTATGTCTTCCCACTGACCTCTGGCCATGGATAGCGCTTTGTACAGCAAGACTTTGATGCCATATTGAGCCACTTTATCATGTCTTCCCACTGATCTCTATAGCCATGGATAGCGCTTCGTACAGCGAGACTTTGATGCTGTATTGAGCTACTTTATCATGTCTTCCCACTGATCTCTATAGCCATGGATAGCGCTTCGTACAGCGAGACTTTGATGCCGTATTGAGACACTTTATCATGTCTTCCCACTGATCTCTATCGCCATGGATAGCGCTTCGTACAGCGAGACTTTGATGCCGTATTGAGACACTTTATCATGTCTTCCCACTGATCTCTATCGCCATGGATAGCGCTTCGTACAGCGAGACTTTGATGCCGTATTGAGCCACTTTATCATGTCTTCCCACTGATCTCTGTAGCCATGGATAGCGCTTCGTACAGCGAGACTTTGATGCCGTATTGAGACACTTTATTATGTCTTACCACTGATCTCAACAGCCATGGATAGTGCTTTTGCACGGTGAGACTTTGATGCCGTATTGAGCCACTTTATCATGTCTTCCCACTGATCTCTATAGCCATGTGCTTTGTACAGTGAGACTTTGATGCCGTATTGAGCCACTTTGGGGCACCTTCTTCTTCTTATATTCATCATATTTTCAAATCTTAAGGTAAATTTGGTGTAGAAACGATTTTAATAATCGTGGGAATATTTTCAGTTTGTAATTCTTGGTATTTCAGCATAAAAAGTACATGGCTTTGATTTAATTGTGAGCTTGGAGGGCGGGTGAAAGAATATTGATTAAAGTGATGTACTGCATTCTGTAAAAAACTGGCTAATGAAGCTAATAATAAATTAACATAAATAAAAGCCGCATAATTGGGGCAGTCAGGATGGCAATAATCTGGCTTTTCTTTTCTCGGCCTTGCGTCGAAACGATGCGCTCCAGGTTATGAAGATCATCGGACTTGACCGACGCGTGAAATGTGTAACGGAGGTGGTGTTTGCGGTTTGCAGGCAAGAAGCCAGCCAAGTCGTGGCCGGCCGAGGGCAACGTGGAGTTCGTCAAGGTGTTCATGCGCTACGCGCCCGACGAAGCGCCCGTGCTCAAGAATCTCAACTTCGTCATCCGGGCGCAGGAGAAGGTGCGTGCCGTTCCCGGGCAGCCGCCTGGAATCGAGCGGGATGGATAGAGTTGTTACTTGGAGTGATTCGAAGCTAAATGCGAATACTGGTTGCATCGACGCTAGATATTTACTATTGGGAACGAAAGATCCATTACAAAATTTGTATCCGTACCGATATTGAAGCCTTACAATGGGGTTGTTGCTTCCTGTTTGTGGTGGACTTGGTCTCCGATACCTTTTTTTACTGTGTAATTGCCGCGCTCTACAGACCAAGCGCCTTAACCGTGTTCGATGAAAATTTCGAGGAACTTTTCAAATATCTGAACTTAGATCTTCCACGTTTTAAAGAAAATCAGTTGAACAGTTTGCTGGAAGTTAGTTTATACAAAAAAAAAAAAAACAGTGTTTCAGTATGAAGCAAATGACTAGACGCCAAACCAAACTAGGTGTGTACAATAAGTTATAACGAAACTTTACTTTCAACTACGTTATTCCTGATGACTTGCTCACAGTAAAAAGTATTTCCCAGTCCCCTGTAAAGGACGCTCATTGTAAATGACACCTTTATGACATTTTCTTGTGTTTTTACAGTTTTTTTTAGTTTCTTAGTTTCTTAGTTATTTAAACTAAATCAAAGTCGGCTGAACCTAAGTTGACGTGAAGGCAAGATCTCCCAGCAAACGTGTGAATTTGGCAACACGAAGCCCGTTTCGAACGCCAGCGCTCCCTGCGGAGAAGCACGCTCACTCTAACCGCGTTGCCGCCGCTCCCAAACAGGTTGGCATCGTGGGACGCACGGGCGCCGGCAAGTCGTCGCTGATCGCCGCGCTCTTCCGTCTGGCGCCCGTCGACGGCTCGATCCGCATCGACGGCGTCGACGGCGCCGCCATCGGGCTGCACGACCTCCGCTCGAAGCTGTCCATCATCCCGCAGGAGCCGGTGCTCTTCTCGGGGACGATGCGCAAGAACCTCGACCCGTTCGACGAGTTCCCCGACGCCGTGCTGTGGAGCGCGCTCGAGGAGGTGCGCTTTTTTTTGTTTGTTTTGAAAATGATTATTATTTTTGTTCTTATTTTTGGATTACAAGATAAAGATACGATACAAGGTATAGAATTAGGTGAAATTGAAAATAAAATTTGAATAAAAACCCACAGCAAAGCTTGTGCGTAGGAAAGAATAATACTAGTCGTTTTTACAATCATAGTTTTTTTTCCATCTCTTGTTCTCTTGCATCGATCTCTTGCTCAGTTTTAGTTCGTATTTTGTGTAGGGATGTCAAAAGAAACATTTTGGAACGTCGAAAATCGATTTATTTTATTTGATGAAACTAGATTATAAGTCGAATTTTCTCCAATCAATCCAAAATCGATTTTTCTAAAAAAAATAGGCGATTTGGATTTCTTGAGACGTAATGTTGCCGGCTGGAACACCAAAAATCAGCCTTTTCTGAACATCCTTTTGATTTCATACCTTGTCTGGACCCGAAAAATTACAATCAAGCTAGTTTGCAGCATCAAGTCAATATAAATTTAATTTTCCAATCGAAAATTGAATGCATTTATTTATTGATGAGTGGTGAGATTCAAGTTCTAAGCTAGAAGTGATAAAGAAAATAACATCCACTGAGCACACAACAAAAAATAACCAAAAATCAATACTCAAATACCTTACTACGCTTTAGAATATAGGAAACACATCGACCAAGCGCTGGTGGCTAACCTGGCGCTGAAGTTAAAATTTAAAGTAATCTAGTGCAGTTACAACCTGTCACAAAACTCTTTCTTTAGATTTCAGCTGTCTGTTGACACGTGGGCTTGAGCTTTTAGAGCCACACAAAGTCCCGTCAATATAACCAATACTCAAATACCTTACAAGGTTGTTGAATACACCGGGAACTTTCGGCAAAATCGGGTGAAGCGCCGGTGATCTGGTGACCTGGCAGACTAGCTAGAATTTAAATTAGACAAGTGCAGTTATAACCTGTAAAAATACTTTATCAACTGTCAGTTGAAACTTGAGATTCAGAACGATCGCCAAACAAAGCCCCTTCAATATTACGGAAGAAGACTATTCGTACCTAGATGAAGAGGATGCAATAATTTCTAACCACACCGCCCCGGCAGCGCTCACGATTCTGTCCCCAGCTCAACAATGCTACTTCGGCAGAGTTTCCTACATTCTACAGCTTGGTGAGATATTTGCTTCCACTGATCCCATGGAGGTGTTCCAAGTTTGCCGTCACGATAACTCGGCGCTGCGAATTCAGACCCCGACCGAATTGAAATATCACGATGCCGCATTATCGAAAGCTTTGCTCGTCCTCTGCCAGGTGGAGCTGAAGGAAGCTGTGATGGACCTGTCGTCGGGACTCGACTCAAAGATGTCGGAAGGCGGCGGCAACTTCAGCGTGGGACAGAGGCAGCTGGTCTGCCTGGCCCGCGCGATCGTGCGCAACAACCGCGTACTCGTTCTGGACGAGGCGACGGCCAACGTCGATCCGCAGTGAGTGTCCGTTCGGTGCCGATTGCCGACGGGCTCCATCGCTACGTAGAACGGGAGTGCAGGGATTCGCAAAGCGGGGTTATAAACATCACCGGGTTTGAGTTGGCGATGAAAGCCAAAATTATAGTGTTGATTCAAATCTAAATTTACAAATACTCGTTAAATCGAATCGAATCGTTTAATCGACATTAAACACAAGCGTACCCAACGTCATAATCGGGGTTAGTCGAGTTGTTGGTGTGTGATTGCAGCAAAGCGTTACTAGATTCACCGCCTTCTATGTTCATTCATAGTCCTGTTTCTATCTCCATGGAGCCACGTTATAATCGGGGTTAGTCGAGTTGTTGGCGTGTGATTGCAGCATAGCGTCACTAGATTCACCGGCTTCTATGTTCATTCATAGTCCTGTTTCTATCTCCATGGAGCCACGTTATAATCGGGGTTAGTCGAGTTGTTGGTGTGTGATTGCAGCATAGCGTCACTAGATTCACCGGCTTCTATGTTCATTCATAGTCCTGTTTCTATCTCCATGGAGCCACGTTATAATCGGGGTTAGTCGAGTTGTTGGCGTGTGATTGCAGCATAGCGTCACTAGATTCACCGGCTTCTATGTTCATTCATAGTCCTGTTTCTATCTCCATGGAGCCCAACAACTCAAATAAATTTTATATCAATGACACAGCTGGTAGTCCGTATTGCATAATTGAATAATGCATTGCAAAGTATGCAGAGCAAATTATGCAAAGTAAGAAAGTAATGTTACATTCCTCAACACCCTTTTCAAAATTGAAAATCATTTCTCATTTTTTTCCTCTTCATGTCCAACTTGAACCAATGAATGACTGTTCTTCCCAATAAACCTCGCTCTATCCAATCCACCCCCTGTTCCCTCCACGCCAACTGCTCAACAACGAGATTATTCAATTTCATTAATTAGTTTAAACAGATCAGTTCATTGACATGTCAGTTTGTCCGGGTCCCTAACTTTCCATCCCATCCCGATTTGAACCGCGCGACTGAACGCGGCGTGGACGTCGTTGCTGCCCGCAGGACTGACGCGCTGATCCAGTCTACGATCCGCGAGAAGTTTGCCGAGTGCACGGTGCTGACGATCGCGCACCGGCTCAACACCGTGATGGACTCGGACAAGGTGCTGGTGATGGACGCCGGCACGATGGTGGTGAGTCGCCAGCCGCTATCGGCGAACGAGATCAGGGGACGAGACGCGTTGTCTAGTTGATGGAGAAGCGGTTTTCTGGATCCGCGTTGCGTTTGCATAGTGTTTTTGTGACCGAACGATGGAATTTACTTTTATAACGCAACGTTCTTGATTCTCAGATTAACTAGTTGACTGGGTTGTTCTGCGCTAGGCTACTAACTTCGACTTTTCCCTTGGCTTCGTTTCAGTGAGGCCCTTGATAAAGTTGGCAGCATAGCTTTGCCAAATATTGTAGGAAAAGTTTGATTTTGCTTGCTCAGTGAAAATTTTCTGAGAATGAATGGGTGCTATTTGTCGGCTGTTTGTCACCAATGTGTTTCTACTCCGATGTTCTTTCAATTGTGCGGCTCGATCGTATCTTTGTGGACCCGATAGACATTGACAAAGTTGTGCTAATAGTACGTCCATTGATTACTAGTTTTGTTTGAATTTTGGCAGTTCAGAGAGAGGTGCAAACTAGATCTTTTAAAAACTTATTTGTTTCCCTCAATAAAAACTATTTTACCAATTTCCTGCATAATCATTACTGAGATTTTGAGGGTACAATTAAGATTTCATCAATTGGTAAACAAGAACCCAGAATAATTAATTGATTTAATTTCTCCGTAAAATATCAAGACAAGAGAATTTCGCTGCCCTTTTTTTCTCAGGAAAGCTATTCAACTGGGTTTGACACTTAGCATTCGTCACCCAGTTAAACAGTTTCTCTGAAAACCGTGCTACGATTAGGGAAAGACAGAGTCTTCAGAAAGTAATTTCGCGGCACCTTTTTTCATTTACTACGGTAATCGATTAAATATTCAACGTGGATATTCCACCAAACTAACCCTCGTAGACAAAATAGGCGAAATCGTAGTTGTAACCATCGACTTTGTCTAGAATCCATGGAAGTGGAAACGAATTGCTTTGCACTAACGTTTCCGAGCTGTCGCCAGGAATTCGACCACCCGCACACCCTGCTGTCGAATCCGGACAGCTTCCTGTCGAAGATGGTGGAGCAGACCGGCAAGGAGATGGCCAAGTCGCTGAGGAAGGTCGCCGCCAAGAACTTCAAGGCGCACGCCGCGGCCGAAGACGAGCCCACCTCCGATGCCGGCCCATCGTGATTGGCCGATCGAGCCCGGCGGTCATTTATTTGATACACACACTCTATTTTCTAGGAAACTATTTTCTGACTTTCTAAAGTTGACCGATTATGGAATTGACGGTTGTTTTCAACATTCCATGTGAATCGCTGTGTGTTGAATGACTTGGCGTTGAAATGTTCAAGCATAAAGACTAGTTGTACACTGATAAATATATTGTGTATCTAACTGGTTGTAATATTATTTTCTTAAATTTCATTTAAACTTAAGAGTTCTTGAATCGAATACATCGGTTTGTTAAATTTTTAAAGTTCTTATAATCGATGTTAATCACAGTAAAGAGGAAATGTTTTTCAAGGTATCGTGTTACCTACCCTATTTATTTGGATAGCAGTTGTTACTTACAAGGGCCAGTAAATGAAAGGTGCGATGTCACTGTCGCTTACCAGATTGAGTTTGAATTAGACTGCCGCTAAAAGTCATCCCTTGTTTAATGGTGGTGCCAGTGGTGCTAAGAAGTAATTATCTTCACAAAAGCGAGTATTATCGTAATGTTCACAAGGTTACGGTGCCGTTGATGCACTCTGTCCAGAATTATGTTCATGTGCAAACGTCTTAAATGTTAACAAATTGATTAAAGAGTTAAATGTTTAACATGAATTATTGAAACTTGCAAATACCTACCAAAACCATCCTAGAAGTACAAAAGGCTGTAAAGTAACTAGTGCAATTCCAGAGAAATCCCATTCTCCCAATTACATATTCATTTTTCGTTCCAATTCTCCTGAAAATTAGAGCATGCTTTTTTTCATTTGTACAGATTTGTTTCAGCAAACCAAAAAGCCCCAGCGTTTTAAAATCAATTTCAACTCCTCCGAATGTCTAATATCGAGTAATTATAACTAAAGCATATATTGAAACTTGAAAAATTCTGAAAATAAAATGGTCATTTGCTCCACTTTGATGATATATAAAGAATTTGTTGACTTTCACATGAACCGAAACGTTGTGACTTGTAAAAATCTTACAGATAATATGTTTATAAATAAAACTCAACAGCTTACATCATTTCCCGGCACCTCCAAAGGAACGGCATTTATTTTTTGAGATCGTATATCGACACGTTATCGTCAACGACGTCACCGACGAAGCTCGCTAAGTAATACTAACCACAAAAAAAAACATTTGTTTTTAAAAAACCATATGAGGTCTATCACATCCCCCACCCCCTTCAAAAAAATAATGTAAGAAATGTCTGCTTTCAAAATTTGTGAAATCGGTTAGTAGCTGAGGTCTTCTCGGGACATGCGAAGTCAAGTAATCGGAAGGGTTGCATCCCTTGTAATCATGACCGAACAATCGTGAATTGTGGTGTTTTGCGATGCATATTAGCATGTTAACGGCATATTCTACGTCCCTCATCGATTTCCTTAAGAGGGAATGCAATTTTGCAGATGACAGTGAAACAGCGATTATTCGGTCATGATTACAAGGGATGCAACCCTTCCGATTACTTGACTTCGCATGTCCCGAGAAGACCTCAGCTACTAACCGATTTCACAAATTTTGAAAGCAGACATTTCTTACATTATTTTTTTGAAGGGGGTGGGGGATGTGATAGACCTCATATGGTTTTTTAAAAACAAATGTTTTTTTTTGTGGTTAGCATATCAGTTATTTTTGATATATTTAAAGAGTTTATATGGTTTGTTTAGCTTCTGTTTAGCAAATGAACCAACAATTCATAAGCTTTTTTCACCACTGTGCCTGAGTGATTATCAATCTCATGCTTAGGTATATATACCTATTTTAAAATAAGTTATTTTTAAAGATTCTAGGGCTCTGTATTATTCTTTCTTGAGTAATTACGTTTGTCTGTGACAGGCCCTACAAAATGTTTTATGTTTGAAAAATACCTTAAAATACACCTTTTCCCAAGAACTTATGTTTTTATGGAAACACAATATTAAATTTAATCTTATAATATAAGAAAATAACCCGAACAAACTCCTAAATACACAATAACTAACACAGCAAATTGATATAATCACTAATCCGTATCCATTCTGGCGACGATCATGAAGTTCGTACATGGCGGGTTCGAAACAAGGAACACGAATGACGTATTTCCGTCTAATTTTTCGTCAAAACACGGACTCGTAAAATCGGCTAATTTCAGTATAGGAATTTGTACAGGAGCGTCACTTCAAACATTAATATACACGAAACCCACACGACTCGGCGTCTAAACGATTATGATAAGTAACCGCTGACCTGACAAGATGCTATCTGCAAATTAAGAACATTGTACGTTTTGTGTATAAATATTTCGGTCCCCTCAGTAACCCAACTTCATTTTCTGTTATGTAAAGTATACAGTGGTAACCTGGAGTCGAGGGGTGTACAAAAGTCGGGGTAATAGACCTCATCGGGAGGTTACCACCTCCCCCAATCAGATAAAAACTCGTCCACTGTGAATTGGAGCGCATGACGTCTCTGCATTCCAGCTAAAGAGACTCGGGCTCAGGGGCGGATCTAACGGTCAGCATTTCAGCAAATGCTGACCGGGCCCCTGCCTTCTGGGCCCCTCTGGGCCCCGGCTTATGCGTCGATATTTATTGCGACAAGAAAATAAATGCTTATAAATTTGATAATATCATGAAAATATAACATTTTAACGTACACATAACTATGAAAACGTAATATGAGACTAACTTCTAGGGCCCCAAACAGCTACTACATAATATTGTAACGTTAGCTTGGCTAAGAGTGTATTCGTAGATTCTCTAGAATATCCATACTTAGTGCTCCAACTACCGACGACTCGCTTGTCGCGCCGCTATACCCTTTGTCGGTCAGCGCCGACAAAGGGTTGCGACAGTGGAAAGAATTACTATGTAGGTATTGAGTGGAAATTGTTTCTAGTTACTGAATCTGATATAAGAGGCAAATGTAGAACTAGGAAATTTGCTCGAGTTTTGCGCACATAGAAATAAAAAAAACCATGCAGTCAGTTCGGGTTGGAATTCCACCTCGTGCGGACGTCGTGTCAAGTGCCATCATTAAGACTATCGCCGTTCGACGATGACCACAGAGGACAAGCAACAACACTGCCATCCTTTCCATTGAAATGGAGGAGGCAAGGAAGCTGGACTACAAAATACAAAAGCCGCCGCAGTGCCACATTCACGTAGATGGGGTGAGTCAACGAATTGAAAAAACTAGGGCTTCGCGAATGCTCAATATCGCGTTGTAGATGAGCGTACATATTTAGGGCTTGAGGATAAGATTCAAGACCTACAAGAATATGAAGGTCATCGCACCAAAACCTTCCACTTGAATCTCGAGGGGTAAATAGCTAAGAATCGTAAAAAACTGTCGAAACAATGCAAATAAAAAATGAACAAGATAAGATATAGATCCAAAAACTTCAGCACAGCTGCATATCAGTTTGCTTTGTATGTTTCTTAAGTTTGGTGTGATTATATAAATAACTTTTGGCTGTACAAAATAAGAAAAGTTTTGAAAATTCTGAAATATTTTTTAAATTTTGAATAGTTAAGATACTGTTACCCCGACTTTGTTGAAAAAAGCAGGAAGTCTAAGTTGAGAACAAAATACGGTTTCATGAAATTTTCATCAAAATCAGAGCAGCTGTTTGGCCTGTAGAGCGCGAACAAACACACAAACAAAAAAAACATGAGTGTTTTTTTCTCTACTAAGTGAAATTGAAGCTTTCGCTTCGCTTATCAACTAATTAATATTATAGGATGTATTGCCGTTTAGGACTGACATTTTTTTTGCGTGAAAGATCACCCCCCCCCCCCTCCCCCCAACACCAACCCAAAAAAGAGGGCCCCTTGGATACGTTTGCTGACTGCCTTTTGAGTCTTAGATCCGCCCCTGCTCAGGCTCATCATATCTTTGGCATCCCTTTATTTTCAAAGATCTTAAGCTAGATCTTATTACTCGTTGCATTCGATTAAACTCGAATGCCATCCCGTCCAGGTAGCAGTCGATGAACTTTTAATACCTACGATATGTCTCATTCATGTCGTCTGCTGTGTGGTAATTAGATTCATTGACCTTGAGGCACAGAAAACTCAGGCACACTATCCGGTCTTCCTGGTCGGGTGCGTTGCATCCCTTCCTCTTACCATGATTGACCGTGGTTCGATTCCCGCTGCCCGCGTGGTTTTACTTTTTTGTCCAACCATCTTTGGCTGAAACATCTTCGTTGTACGATGCTTGCTAGTTCTTACGTCACGAAGCGCCAGACTGAGACAAATGACAGCCAGAGGACAACTGAGGCGGTCAGTTTATTACAGCCTCTAGGTTCATCACAATTAAAGGGTAGGAAAATATATTAGTGCAAGACCCCAATACCAGTGTGGCCCTGTGGATAGCACGTCGACTTCCGAATGAGAGATGTGTGACCCGGGTTCGATCCCAGCAGCAGGTGTAGCTTTTTGGCAATGTCTGGCAAAATACTGAATATTCACTGTACAACAGTGAAGAAGAGGACTTGGTCGTCTGCAATGTCAAACACACAAGTCAATCGCCTAAAAAAAAGCACACCAGCTTACCATGTGCAATGTGGAGGGAGAATTCGAAGCAATTGAACGTCGACAGCGTGGTGCATGGATAGCCTACAAGCCAGAATGCTAGCGGCGCGGATTCGCTCCTCGTACCGTCCGGCTTGAGGTAGAAAATAAATATACTAAGTCACAGATTTGTTCAATTTTATCTACTAGATACCAAATCTACTTGTCTACCAAATTTGTGCAAGCTCGTGGCCGTTTGGTGCAAACATTTTGGCCACGGGAAGTGCAAGAGCTTAGGGTGCTAGGGTGAGACGAATAACTTTCCGCAAAATTTCAAACCGAGGTCGCAAAGAGATCGAGGTTTGAATTTTTGCAACTATCTTTAATTACATTAGCCGAAGTTAACGGGATTCGAGCGGCCACTTACTCGCCTCGGCACTTGCAAGTGTAGATTCACGATAAGCAGCCACTAGCTCTGTGGGGTGAGGGCCGGGATTCTCTCATGCTGGCATGTGTGTCTGAGCTCGAGATATCAACAAACTAAACGGCCTTGTATGTTTTGGTCTACTAGGGTATTAGCCTTACATACCCTTGGTATTAGATTGCATAAATAAAATGAAAACAAGACACAAGTCATAGCGAATTACCACTGAAATGGAAATATGGGATTTTTATTGACACGATTGAACTCGTAATTTGAAACAGAATTTGAATCAATTTGAATCGAAGTTCTAACGTTATTATTGATCGGTTATAAACATCATTGAACATGCCACAAAATACTATTTTGTCACCTCCCCATCCCACATTTCGACAGAGGATTATTATCGCCTTGCCAAAGAGCTGAGAGATTATAGTTGCCGAGCTTAATTAAAATTGCTTACTTTTATGAGTCACCTAATACTCGAGACATCTCACATCGACATGATAAAACCACGGAAATCAATTTTTGTGAGAAGTTTTGACAGGAGTGGACTCGTGATTTGATATAGATTTTGAATCAATTTGAATCGAATTTCTATCGTACCTACTTCTTGACATTTTTAAACATCACCGAACATGCGAGACGAGACGTTTCTTGTCGTAGCTATCCTGCCTGTATATTCTTTGCACGCTTGGGGCTATAATCTGGGATTGAAATGTTCGATATAAATGGAAGGTCGATTAACTCGATTGATTTCGTTCATTAGCAGTAAATCATTAAAGTTGCCAAAGCAAACATGCTCTTATGCCTTTTGAATGAACTTTTTAGCCAGGTAGTTTTTTTCAAAATAATATCGCTAACTACGTATTACAAATCGTTTGGTTACGTAGCATTTACTCAATGTGCATGTATTTTTCGCTTCATGTCGTTGTATGATGGAATCTTCGAACGGAATGAGGTGCAATCAACATTTCATTTCATTTCATGTAAACTAATTGTTACTGATTGAACTTGTTAGCTTGTGCACTTTCGTAACATTTACAGCCAAGATACCGCAGTATAAACAACCCGCTAAAACAGATGCAGAGCGTGTCTCGGAAGACCTGACTGCATGCAGATTGCACCCGATGCACTCCCAATTGCATTTAGATATGAGGTGTAACAAGTACGTTTTAGCAACTGCGAGAGAAATTCGGTTCAAATCGTTATCATAAGCTGTTGTGAGTTACAGATTTCAGCGCGTAGTGTTGTTTTTTTCAAGTCCTAAGCCAGAGGATTATAGATAGCGAGCGTGTGAACGATACCAAGGTTACGTGAAAGAAGTGTTTCCAGACCACGAACTGGACTGTTTCAACGCCTAAGTAATATGCAATTTGAAGTGATTTGAAGTACTGCTTGGACGAAACGTTCAGATTTAGGCGCAAAAGTTTCCCTCGTGCAGCACTGGTTTTTGACCACGGTTTGGGACACATCGTTTGTCGGAGGAACATAAGACTAACATGGTTGGATTCAGCTTGCTTCAAACTTGTTATCGTTGGTTTTATTTTCCTTATAAGTTGTACCGTATGCTTGTGACAGCCAGTGAAAGAATGAGGTTTTTTTAGCGAAATATTTGACATAATCAAAAAATTATATCTTTGAAAGGGACGTAAGAAGCAAAAATAAAAAGTTATCAGCACACAAATAGAAGCATTCTACGAATAAATAAAAATACTAGACACCTTTTCCTCGACGGCTTTTCCTGAAACCGTGCACGCAAATGAAATATACATTTTTTAGTTTTCCGCTAATTTCCCGGTATTTTCCGCTAAGTACTATATTTTTCCTAGGTGTGATTACAACTGCCTAAAATGAATATTATCAAAAAAAAACGGTTGCAGTGTGTTTTTTTTCCCGCTCGAATCCCGTTAAATGCAAAAAAACTCGCACATCTCTGTACTAGCCAGGATTCGACCCGGCTACCTTTGGGACATGAGTCTAGAACCTTAACCACACGGCTGTTGAGACTCAATACATTAACCGAAATTATGAAGGTGGTTATTATAAGTGGTTTGTTTACCTTTTGTAATTATTAAAAATTTGAGAGGTTGGCGTACCCCCGCCACCCCAATTCATGAGAAAAGCTCAAAAGCCACCCGGATTTGAACGCATCATCTTTGCGTTACTAACCAAGCGACTTAACCACTCGGCCATTCGAGTGATGTGATTGGTGGGCGATATTTTTCAATATATATATATTATACAATGGTGAAAAAGCTGGATGCTACGGGGCCAAACTAGGCTCATACACAACATTATTTAAGAAGCAAGCGACTAAACCAACAAGACATTACGCCAGGTGAATTTCCCTGTAGTAAAATTCCGTACCTCAAAAAGAAAAGATTAATGATGTTTTCTTTCACCTCGCAACTGCATACTTTGCGAAGCTTAAATTTACAGCATTTATATCCAAAATTGCACTTGGTTAAATTGGATTTCTATAATTATCCCCCCTGCAGGGTTACTTGTCTGTGACCTGTGTCTTAAAGAGCACCACCCGTCGAGTGAAGCGTCCAGTGTTTATGAGGACATCGTCCACAGTGCACTGAGCTCCCCCAGCTCTCGGCATTTGACGAGCTCAAAGCTCACGCCTTTGTACTCATAGACATGAATCCACCTCGCTCTACTAAAATTTCTTGTATGATCACAAAAAAGTGATAGCGGCGTCTTTTTGACAACAGCGCAATCTCTGGTTGTATCCATAAATACATATTTTGAAAGCCCCCCCCGTCCGAACTTTGCAATTTTTCGTTAGTCTTATACAGCCACCATGTTATATGACTTGGCCGAACCAGAAATAGAAATCGAATAACTTTCTGAAATTCAATTTATAAGAAAAATACAATTAGACATAAGAGATGCGTATTCACCGGAACTATCCTGAAATATTCGGTTCGACTCCCGCCGAATGTCCCCACGCCCGCACTTTACCATTCTCCGCCAACTCCCATAAGAGCCCACGTTAAATTACTTGGCCGCCGCAACCGCCACAAAGGTACTCTCCGAAGGACACCGCCGCAGAAGTACTGTCCCTTAGTCCCATAAGAGACAATAATATTTGACTTAGCCAAATTTCTCACCATTAAGGTTGGTCCACCCAACGCCGACGCAAGTACCGGCCGACTGATGCCTGTCTTCCGCCACTTGCACCGACGCTCGGACAACTTGGTCCACTCAACGCCGACGCAAGTACCGGCCGACTGATGCCTGTCGTCCGAAGAAGTGGAGAAAGTTCAGAGGCTTGCGGCAAGAAGAGTAACAGGAAAGATGAAAAGGTTTTATATGATGGAGAATGATAAAGGAGAAGAAGAAAGGGTGATGGAAAGACCATCAGAAATGGTAAAAGAACTGGGTTGGAAGACGCTGGAGAGCCGCAGAAAATTATAAATAGTTTGTGTAATTATTTTCGAGCAATAAGGGGAAGAGGAGGCTGGAAAGAATTGGGAGAGCAGATAGTGATAGCAGAGAACAAATATGAATATAGAGGAGGACACAGAAGAAATGTGATATTGAAATGCATGAAAAAGGATGTGGGGCATTACTCATTTTTAAATAGGAGTGGAATGGAGTGGAATGGATTGGAGAAAAGTGTTATGGAAGGAGAACAGGAAGATCTAAATTTTTTTAAAGTAGACTTTTAGCTTGAGATAAAACATAAGTATAGGGACCTGCCACCAATACCTTGTATTATTCGCGGAAGTTTGTAAAATAAATAAATACATAATAAACCGGAATAAAGCCAGACTTCAATATGGGATAAATCCACTGGATTAATGCCATATTATGACATATGGCTTTGTTCCGGTGTAACAGAAAATGGCCGATATTATCCATATGGTGTCATTCAGCTCCCCCGTTCTGGATTAGGAAGGATTTGAGACTTGCATCGAAAGTGGGCCGGGTTGGAGCAAAGTAATAACTTTGCCCAATGATAAAATACCATGCAAAACTTCAAATTTTCTTCATCTGAATTCAAAATCCCACAAAACCAAAGAGGGCTTCCCCGTGCAAGCGCACTAGCCCGCGAGCTGTACATGCTAATTCACGTGACTTTTGTCTGACAAGAGCACGGCTCGGCGAGCGGAGCGTGTTGTGTTTCTGAGAAAGTCGTCCAGAGCGCACTGGTCTTCCCGAGCATGCGGCGATCGCCGAGCGCAGAGAATACGCCGCGCCTCAGTAAAATGAACCAGAACCCATGTTTTCGCCATGATGTGTTGCAAGCAATGCCGCGTTCGATAATCTAGGGCGAAACCTTCCAGTTCCACCAGCCGGCGCGACCGGCCTCAACTTCGACCTGCTGCTTTCTGAAAAACAAAGGGAGCGAGCATCAAGTGTAAAATGATTTCACCGGCTAGAACGCTCGGCAGACACCGAGGTCACAGAGGTGTTGGTATAGCTTCCCTGCGGAAGAAAGAGCCCTGAGTCCGACTATGGGTAATTTAATTTAGAGCATCTGCAAGGGCAATGGAAATGATGTTTGACGACAGTTCAGCTCCATCATATAATTTTGCTACTTACTTTAATAACATTCGCCCAAAAATAATGCAAAAAGGCTTGCATCTCTATTCTTGGCAGAATTCAAACCTGGTAACTTCGGGTCACCGATCTCGAATCATGTTCCCTTACTGACAAGTTTTTAAAATGTTTTTTGAATTCTACTTCAGTTCAACACTCTCCTCATTACTTCAATAACTTCCTTAAATTCAATTTCTAAGGAAAATTGATAGAGTTGGAAAAGATGCGCATAGTTGAGTGGAATTGGAAGTCTGAAGATAGTCTGAAGAAAACCTCTCACCGTTTTCACTATTGCAATCTCACTTTTGTTAAATTTTCAAATTCCTATGCCCTTCGACAGTTCCAAATTTTGATAAGGAAAAGGCTACAGGGGAGACATCGAGTGTTATTAATTAAACATTCAGATGAAGTGAACCAACTTTTAATTATCTACAATGTCGTACCAGCAACATCGATACACATTCCCGGATTGAACAGAACTTTGGTTAACAAAATTGTGTGCGATCCGGTTATCAAATCTCCGTAGAGATATCGGTTCGGATCTAGGTGTCCATCGAACCAAGCCGTCCAGTTGAAACAAACCCAGTTAATTTATTACTAAAATTACAATTTATTTCATAGCTTGACGAAAACATATTCATATCCTAGATAGTTAGTTGCATAAACAGATTGTTGATAATTCTCGTTATGTGGTTCAATATTACCTACACGAGATGCGGGCACACCAAAATGCCCAGTGAATAGGCCCAGCTAGTGGAAACAAGTTTACTCATAATTTACAGCAATCGTTAATATGGTGGCATGACTGCGAAAGTTGAAAGCATCATTAAAATAACCCAGCTGTTAATTATTTCCGCTAAAAATTACCGTTTGATGACTTGCGGAAGTTCAAATTTCCAGACATATTTTGCTTCGATGTGAAACAACAATTTATGGTAGAAGCTAATATCAGGCAAACCCTACAGCAAATTCATATTAGAACTTGATTTCTTTAAATTGAAAGGTAGTTAAAAAATAACACACAAGAAGTTTTGCCAATAAAACCACATTTCACTAATAAGTAGACCAAATTCAGATCATAGACATTCAAAATGTACACAAAATAGAGAAAGCAAATACTTTTTCGAGCTTCACCTGAAGCTTATTACCGCCAATTTGGAACCTATTTAGAGTGCTTTGCAAGTGCGACATCCCAGTCGAAGAAAATTTAATACAAAACAAAACTTATATTTCGAGTATGGGACACAATCAGTGCAAATTAACACGTTTACAACCGATCATGTTGGGCACCAGTCGGACAAAGACTCGAGCAATAAGTCACTTTCAGGTTTAATCTGGGGCAACTATTTATTCGGTAAGGAATGAAATACAGTCAAGCAGAATTGATACCTAGCTATCTAACCTCCCGATGCAGACACTGACCACTACACGCGCGCCAGTCCAAACTCCTCGCCAAGCACGCCATTAGCACTGACGATGTCTGCGGTGATTACTCGGTGCCGCACGCCGTTTCCGTTTTCTTCTCGTCAGTCTCTGCCGGTTGCGTATTTAACACTGCCCTTCAGTCAAAATTCCTGCAGCTTGACACTGCTCGGCAAACAAGTTAACTGTACGTCTCCTTGACAAATCATGGACGATATTCACAAGAATACGCAGCCAGTAAATAGAAACAGATCGATTAGGCTGTACTGAAAACTTGGCAGAAATTAATCAGAAAATTAAAAATAAGTTGCCGGAAATTGAATAGCTTTACTTTAGTCGGAAAGGTAATTTCTAATGAGTAAAGCATCATTTGTAAATTGTTAACACTATATCCTTTACCAAACTCAGTAACCCTAAAGGTCTGCCAACCTTTTCGAGACAGAATCAAACTAGTCGAGAAAAAAACGAAAAAAAAAGAGCACAGAGTCGAAATACTGATTCCCTCGGAGACAGCCAACGAAACGGACCGCCGGCGACACCGCCCCCCCCGCCCGCCGCCGCCTCACTGGCTGGCGCACTGCACGCGGTTGGGTCCCGCGCCGCCCGCCTCGTCCTCGTCGTATGCCTGCCGCCCGTCCTGCCGCCGCGCCTCCGACTCGGGGCTCATCTCGACGAGGCCCACCTCCTCGGCGCCGTCGGGCACCATCGGCTCGGTGCGCGGCGGCAGGCACGCCTCCAGCGCCGCCACCGACGCCGGCGGCAGCGTCGCAGGGAAGTCCACCATGAACTGGATGATGAGGCGGCCCTTCTCGAACGGGTTCTTGTACTGCGGCATGCCTTCGCCCTGCACGCACTTGATGTCGCCGTGCTTCACCACCTGGCCTGTGGACGGGGACGACGCCGCCGCGTTAGTTTCGTCGTGAAGAAATGAAGGCACGCGTATCCAAAAGTGGTCGAATTGACGAGAGGGTGCGCTCTGGTTTGAATGGGAATTAATTTCGGAATTGGACTAACTGGAAGTGTGCACATGGTGAGACATTACCATTTCAAAGATGATCACTGTTTAAGAAGGCACAGTGATCAGTCTCACAGACAGCGCAATGGATGTGAAGCGGAAGATTTCAGATACTACAAGGAAAGTTTCTGATTCACGGAAAGTTTCCAACTTGTATATAGAGAATTATCTGAAGTACATTAAAACTACAATGAACTTTTACCGGACCATATTTCCTCCGCGATGTTAGTTCCATATAATTTTTGTGAGGTAACCATGTTGGCTACCAACACATACCTAAATACCTTAATTGGTGGGCAGACTTTATTTTCAATAAACTGAGCTTCAGGTAGTATTACGGCCGTGTTCGTGAATAACCTATGCAGTTTATTGCAGGTTATGCAGGCAACACCGGGCACTACTTAAGCTCGGCGTCGCCACCGCGCGTTACCTGGCAGCGTGTTGAGCAGCAGGTCTCGGCCGTCGAGCGTTCGGATCGAGCGCGTGAAGCCGCACAACGCTTCGACCAGCTCCAGGTGCATGGCCATGATGAGGTCGCAGCCGGAACGCTTGAACGTGTCGTGCTCCTTCTCGTCGATCACGATGATGATGTCGCCCGGCTCGAGGCCCGGCTCCTGGTCGCCCTCGCCCGAGTACGTTATCTTCTGCCCGTCAACCATGCCTGCCGAGCCACGAGATTACAAGGTTTCGTTAATTTGCTATGCATTTGTTTTGAACTTTTGCAGGAGCTTTTAGATAGGTGGTAAAGTATTACTAAAAATTAAAAATAAATACAATTTAAACCAATTCAATTCAAACAATGACACAACTAGATTTTTATCAATTTTTCCACCCCTTGACCAGGTATCTATACGTATTTATTTACCATCCTTTGCTTATTTCTGATAGTTCTGCACCTGATTTCCATTGCTGCATTGTTGCTCTGTACCTACCTAATGCAATGATGGATATTAGGGGCAGAACAACAGAGTTTTATGAACAGTAATTTTAACTTACAATCCAAAAATAATTGCAAACTACAGAAATGTTTGGGCGCTTACTGAATTACCTACTAGAGGAAGTCATGTGCTGTTGTGCAACTAACAAAGACTTGTCAAAGAGAAACAATAGCTAAAGCTAAATTCCCTACCAAACTTATTATTATACTAGATGGTAGCTACTCTGTGGGAATTATGGTTATTACTAACACCTTGCCTGCAATAACTACTACACTGGTTGTTGTAGCTGGAAATGACTAAAAAGGCTACCGTTTTAGGTGATGCAGACACAAGTATGGGGTATTATGAAAAAAAACTTACAAACGAACAATACACATATAACATAATTACAAATCTAGGTCAATATCCTTTAAGCATGCACAAGTTGGTTTCTTTCCTGATGCAATTTAAAATAAGTGGAAATTATATTGGTAAAAAGTAAATATTTCATAATATGGAAATACTCGAGAAAATTTCAGTGCAAGCCAATAAGTTTCATCAATCAACACACACAAAGTGCTGATAAGAAGCTGTTTGAGGTTTGAAGTGCAACTTTTTAATCAATAAATCTATTAGTTTACATTAATTTACATTAATAGGAGTAAATACATACCCTTATCAACGTGAACCTCCAGAATCTTGCGATCGCGAACGGTCTTCCCACCCTGGCAGCCGACACAACGGTCCTTGGGTGCGATTCGCTCCCCCTGACCCCTGCATTCGCCGCACATCGACTGGATCTGCTGGATCATGCCGGGTCCGAGCTGCGCAATCTGAACCTGTACGCCAGTTCCCCGACACGTCGGACACTGTTGAACGGCACCCTTGCGCCCGCCCCGGCCCTCACACTTGTCACAGATAACATTCTTTTGAACGGCTAGCTTCCTAACGGCCCCCTTATACAACTCTTCTAACGGAACGCTGAGTTGATGGATCACGTCTTTGCCACGCCGTTCCCGCCGTCCACGGCCGCCACCGCCTCGGCCACCGAACGGACCGCCTCCGAAGAACATGTCGAAGATGTCCATCGGCGATGAGCCATTACCACCATGGCCTCCTTCCTTGATAGATTGTTCCCCTCCCTGGTCATACATGCGCCGTTTATCGGGGTTGGCTAGCACTTCATACGCTTGTGAAATTTGCTTGAATTTTTCACCTTCATTGGGATTCTTGTCTGGATGATATTTCAAGGCTAGTTTTCTGTAAGCTTTTTTCAGCTCATCTGGTGTTGCGTTTGGTTTCACTCCTAGGACGTCGTAATAGCCCGTTTCTTTTACCATTTTCGAAGCTTACGGTGTGATGAGCGTTTCGGGAAAAGCTTTCACGAATGCACAAACACTTTTGGCTAAAAACGTGGTCGATCGCTGCCAAGGTCTGTAGAAATTCTGGAATATTCTGCTAGACGTGAGTAATGAATAATGATTCTCGAGAAATTTAGCAATGGCCGCCGTCGCCTTGACGACTGAGCGCGAAATCTACCAGCCACCAAATGAAGCTAAGCAAAATACTTATCAAGCATTTACTGTCTCTCTAAAGCTGTAGAGCTTATTGACATGTTCCAGATATCACAAAATTGCGAATAAATCTAATTTTAAAATTTTGAAACATAATTGCATCTTTTAAAATTACCATATTTCAATAATAACAAGAGATATGAAAGTTAAAAAATAAATATTTGTTAATAATTCTGGCGCAATTCCGAGCCTCCGTAGCGCAGTAGGCAGCGCGTAAGTCTCATAATCTTAAGGTCGTGAGTTCGATCCTCACCGGGGGCATAATTTTCTTTATTTTTTGTTATCATGATTTTCAGCCCAATCAGTGGTCGACGGTTAGGTTATTAGATATTATGTAAGCGACAGCTGAAAACTGACGTAGGTACTTTCATTTATGGACGAGCTAAGAAAATATTATTCATAATCGAAGGATGTTCTGTTGTGTGCGATAATTAAAACATTCGATTGTATTACGCACGCATTATTACAAATAAATTGCTTCAAAGAAATCTAGATGCAAATTATGCATTCCCACGTAGCAACTATAACTTATGCAAGTACAGAGCTGTCTCTACAAGCTTTTCGCTCGATTAATGTGAATGGCGATATTTTCGAGACCGCTTGGATCCATCTGAAGATGGGAGACGCGAGTGAACACTCCGGGGATGCCGTACACCACCCCGTTTGTAACGACAAACACAACACATGTGCATGTTTGAAAATAATGGCGATCTGAAACCTGTAGTTCGTTAAATCTCTGAGAGTGTCAATTTGCTCCCGATTCCACGTCCACACAGCTGTGGTGCCAATTCCCAGGGGACAATGCAGCTGCCTCGCCAGTCATTGCATCAATGAGACGGGTGATGTGATATTATGAGAGCAGAATCTAGAGCTCTGTAACTTCAAAGTGTACACACTGGACATGGATTACAGGGAAATGAATTAATAATATACATGGCCGTTTATTGAGACCACCGATATTTTGATCATAAATTTTTTTAAACAATTCAACATTTATTTTCCTGTTTATAAACCAATATTTTATTATGATCGGTTAGACGAGGTTTCAAATGCGATGTTAGTTTACCCCCGTGTTCGATTGGTACTGCGATGACCTAACTATATTTTCTTCATGATTTCATTCTAATTACGTTCATTTATCCACTAAAGTCAGTGGGCGCAGCTCTTGTTGGGGGCAGAGCCCTCAAATACAGGGAGGGGGTTCGGAGGGTAAAGCCACCCACCAACTAACTTCGGGGGTCCACGTGGGGCGGAGCCTCCTGGTGGGGTTGGCGGCCGGGCGCCGCACAAGCGGAGACAACAGTTCGGTTAAATATGACTTTAATTGTATTATTATTTCCATAAACTCAGGCAATTTATTCGCCTTCCGTCCCTGCTGTCCGTCCCTGCTGTCCGTCCTGCTGTCCGTCCTGCTGTCCGTCCCTGCTGTCCGTCCTGCTGTCCGTCCCTGCTGTCCGTCCCTGCTGTCCGTCCTGCTGTCCGTCCCTGCTGTCCGTCCCTGCTGTCCGTCCTGCTGTCCGTCCTGCTGTCCGTCCCTGCTGTCCGTCCTGCTGTCCGTCCTGCTGTCCGTCCCTGCTGTCCGTCCTGCTGTCCGTCCTGCTGTCCGTCCCTGCTGTCCGTCCTGCTGTCCGTCCCTGCTGTCCGTCCTGCTGTCCGTCCCTGCTGTCCGTCCCTGCTGTCCGTCCTGCTGTCCGTCCCTGCTGTCCGTCCCTGCTGTCCGTCCTGCTGTCCGTCCTGCTGTCCGTCCCTGCTGTCCGTCCTGCTGTCCGTCCTGCTGTCCGTCCCTGCTGTCCGTCCCTGCTGTCCGTCCCTGCTGTCCGTCCTGCTGTCCGTCCCTGCTGTCCGTCCCTGCTGTCCGTCCTGCTGTCCGTCCTGCTGTCCGTCCCTGCTGTCCGTCCTGCTGTCCGTCCTGCTGTCCGTCCCTGCTGTCCGTCCTGCTGTCCGTCCCTGCTGTCCGTCCCTGCTGTCCGTCCCTGCTGTCCGTCCTGCTGTCCGTCCCTGCTGTCCGTCCCTGCTGTCCGTCCTGCTGTCCGTCCCTGCTGTCCGTCCCTGCTGTCCGTCCCTGCTGTCCGTCCCTGCTGTCCGTCCCTGCTGTCCGTCCCTGCTGTCCGTCCCTGCTGTCCGTCCCTGCTGTCCGTCCCTGCTGTCCGTCCCTGCTGTCCGTCCCTGCTGTCCGTCCCTGCTGTCCGTCCCTGCTGTCCGTCCCTGCTGTCCGTCCTGCTGTCCGTCCTGCTGTCCGTCCCTGCTGTCCGTCCTGCTGTCCGTCCCTGCTGTCCGTCCCTGCTGTCCGTCCCTGCTGTCCGTCCCTGCTGTCCGTCCCTGCTAACTCCAGGCAGAAACTAATTACAATGTATTACTTCCTTCAAACTTCAAACTTCAAACTCAAAGGCAATGTTCACCAGCAACTCTGGCCATGCCCAGAAGTTATATCATGCCTGGATACAAGACGGACGTCGGCCGTTTCTCCTTCCCGGGCCGCACGATCCCCCAGTGAAATAAGTTGCCGAAGCCAGCGATGGAGACAATTCCTCATCTTTCGGCATTAGCATGCATTAGTCAAACATGTTACCTTGCAACGTACAGTCATAATTTAAAGTCATGAAATGTATGTATACTACATACATCTATTCATATCACAAGTTCTCGTTTTCGAACGAAATCACCACATGAATCAAGCAGCCGCATCTCAGCTATAGGCGACTGGTCACCAAGATATTGACACCCATCTTTGCTACGCCGCCACCACGAGGAGCAACCGTCCTGCCATATGACCACGCTCTTGCTGCACGGAGAGCTCCTGGCGATGTGCCGCTGGCTCCAGTCGAAACACACAGCGTCTTTATGGCGATCTCTTCTCATTTAGCCGCGCATGTCGAAACTCATTCGCAAATAGTCATCGATACTTTTTTTTCTGTGGCTGGGATACAGGATATGTGATTAGGAGTTAGGAGTTAGGTACATTATCTGTACAACAAAATGCACGTCCTGTTGTCTCTAAATTGAATTGAGTTAAATTATGTGTACCGTTTAATTCAGAATTCGCGAGATGAAATCATTGTTTCATGGCAATGAATGAGTAACGATACAGTTGTGAACCGGGATAACCGCCCTCCGTCGAATAAAATACTGATAAATCGCCCAAATCGAGATGGAAATCGGCTTCTGAGAAATTCACATTTGAAAACAGTTTGAAATATCATTAACTTCTTGACAGTAAAGAGAGTAATCGCTGCCTAATCGCTGCTCTGTTACTGTGGTTTATTCCTTTCGTTTTGAAACCGAGGCAATTTTTGTTAGTACTTCAATAAACTTTATTTCACAACTTTTATCATTATCTGTGTAGCCGAGTTAACAATCTCAATGATTACGATTTGCCCGTTTACTAAAGCACCCCTAAAAGAGACAAAATACAAAACAAAACATTGCAAATTTCTCGAAATCCTCGTCCACAGCGCGGCGGAGTCTGAGCAGAATCCGACGTTTTTAAAATAACTTCAAGAAGACGTTATAATTTTTATTATTCCTGGACCCACGTTGTTGCCAGCCTGCGTATTTTCGACAGGGACCCGGAACGGTCGAGGCCCAATGGCACCCTGGTTTACTTTCCTGGTATCGAGGTACATTCATGGTATACATGGTGGTACACAAAAAGGGATTGAAATTTTGTCGCACCTTGATGATGCAGTTTGCCGAAAATGCAAGGCGTTAAAGCAGCTCAGAGGAAATAATTGTAATAAGGATAATTTCCAAGGGTGAAACATTGTCGGTATTCCCTTTTGTACCGAGGGTTTTGACATGACACGCCATGAACATAAGCCTTATCAGGTTGAATAAAACTTGACCGTGGTAAAATACCTGACAAAAGGCCGGAACAGCGTCATATCAGTTAGGTTACCTACAGGGCTGATATCGTTGTGCGTCATAGCTCTGAAGATAGCTCGACGAACCTAGAGCGCTGATTGGAGGACACCACGCCACGTCTAAATTGACAGCCGAAGGGTTTGTCCTTTGTTTTCGTAACTTACACTCGCTAGCTTGGCAAACCGTCAGGAACAAGCGTTCCAATTATCTCAAGCCAGAAAGGAAGTATAAAGAAGTTGACCAACGATCAATTTGTAACTAAGAACTGGATTAAGCCCTGGCAGAGATCAGCTTATCGAAAACAAGCTCCATTGTTGTTCTCGCGAAGTGACAATGGATGTGCGTAAATTTGAATCGTCCGATCTGTTCGGTGATGTGTTCAGCCGTAGAACTAATATCATCTACGATCAGTTGGATGTGTATGACGGAGATACTTACCAGGACATGGCAGCTCGTAACATCGAGCAGAATCAACGGTATATGCAAGGTGCGTAGACACTTGGTGTGGCATAATTATGCCGTATGTGGCGTGATTGTTTCATTGTTTGGTTGCAAGGCTGGTCATAGAGCGAACTTAAGTGAAACGTTAAGACACTAATGTTCAGTTTTGTGTGTGTGATTTAGGAGAGCAATTCTTCAGTGTTCTGAGTTTGCTGAAAAGAATTTACCAAGCGGTGTACAGAAACTGAAGAAAGACAAAGCCTCTAGCACGTTAATGTCTTTCCTTTTAGTCTACCTGATGCCTTCAGAACACGCTGACTCCTCCTGGAAGTCAGCTGGTCTGGCCGTACTGCTGGTGGCGTTGGTGCTTGCGAGTCTCCTCTTCCTATACTACTTCGTGGTGCACTGCTGCGCTTCTAAGAAACCAGGTGGGTGGCCGCGAAATCGCAAGCCCGTGTGCATGACACATTATTTAATATTTGAAACGAAATATTCATTCCGAAATTGTGTCCGAACTGGGAGCCGGGATGGAGAATTACCAATCATACACTGAAAACCGACTTTCTAATGGATATTTTAAGTTTATTTGAGGTGTTGGGCTCCATGGAGATAGAAACAGGACTATGAATGAACATAGAAGCCGGTGAATCTAGTGACGCTATGCTGCAATCACACGCCAACAACTCGACTAACCCCGATTATAACGTGGCTCCATGGAGATAGAAACAGGACTATGAATGAACATAGAAGGCGGTGAATCTAGTGACACTATGCTGCGATCACACACCAACAACTCGACTAACCCCGATTATAACGTGGCTCCATGGAGATAGAAGCAGGACTATGAATGAACATAGAAGCCAGTGAATCTAGTGACGCTATGCTGCAATCACACGCCAACAACTCGACTAACCCCGATTATAACGTGGCTCCATGGAGATAGAAACAGGACTATGAATGAACATAGAAGGCGGTGAATCTAGTGACACTATGCTGCGATCACACACCAACAACTCGACTAACCCCGATTATAACGTGGCTCCATGGAGATAGAAGCAGGACTATGAATGAACATAGAAGCCAGTGAATCTAGTGACGCTATGCTGCAATCACACGCCAACAACTCGACTAACCCCGATTATAACGTGGCTCCATGGAGATAGAAACAGGACTATGAATGAACATAGAAGCCGGTGAATCTAGTGACGCTATGCTGCAACCACACGCCAACAACTTGAAATTACGACTAAAGGGTACTGTTTAAGAGGAATGCTCGGTGATAGTGTAATGTAATGTAGTTTATTGTCCAGGTTGATCATAAGACAATGATGGCACCGTAATAGTTGCATATTGGCGGAATTAAAGTTGATATCGAATTGACAGACTTTTTTGGCAATCCGTGTTCAAGATTTCACATTTAACTTAGAATTTTGTCAGACAGCTTTACATTTTTTGAGCCAACCGTTTCGCGACTAGTTTTCTATGGCTCCTAAGGACCGATTCACATATAAAGATTGTCAAATCACATCATAAAGATTTATGATTAGTGATTAAGGATTAAGGATTAAGGATTAAGGAGTTAGTTGGATACTTTTTGATGTAGATTTCGATTACGGTTTAAAACAGGGATCCGAACCGAAAACAATAACGGTTCTGATTCCGGTTCTGGTTCTGTATTTTTTCAAATAACGGTTCTTGTTCCGGTTCTTGTTCCCAATTTTTTTAAATAACGGTTCTGGTTCTGGCTCTGGTTCCATGATATTTTTATTTACGGTTCTGGTTCCGGTTTCGGTTCCAGAATCAAAATTTAGGTTCCAATATAGGTTCCAATAAAAATAAAGGTTCCAATAACGGTTCCAATGAAAAATGTCGGTTCCATGTTCTCTCTTTCACAAGTGCTGCAATACTGAACGCCAGTGGTACACGCGGGTTACGCGGTGAATGTGTTTGACCAAAAGGCGGTATTAAATTAAAGGTAATGGAAATGTCATGCACTTCTACATTTTCAAGACGAAAATATCCAATATTAGGGTATCACTCCTAATGATCCACGTAAGCCTGCCAAGAATGGTACTGTATGTGTCTATGCGTAGTCTGGGACGGGACATTGTTGTCGGCGTCGCGACGAGCCACAAAGGGGTTAGTCTAACCGAATTAGTTGGATTTCCGAAAAGTAGCCCAAATAGGTACAAGAAGCCGCGTACGAGAGTAGGTAGTAATATTACTGTTATTACTTTGAGGGAGTCCGAAGCCGCCTTTTCGGCATCGCACCGCGGTGCGAGGGTAGCAGGTGGTAGCAGCGAACCAACTTCAATAACAAGAATTTGCCAAAATGACAAAATGCCCAACAACAAGCAAAAAGATGCCGAGTAACCAGTGGAGTTGCGTGCACATTAGGGCATTCTTCTCCGGTTTTTTTTCTGTTTTGAGTGAGTGGAACCGTTATGGAATTGAAAAGAACCTATATTTTATTGATCCCAATAACGGTTCCGGTTCTGATTCCGGTTCTTTAAAAAAATTAATAACGGTTCTGATTCCGGTTCTGGTTCTCTAAAATTTCGAATATCGGTTCTTGTTCCGGTTCCGGTTCCAAAAAAATAAAGGTTCTATCGGGTTCCGGTTCTGGTTCCGGTTCCGGTTCGGATCCCTGGTTTAAAACAGTTTAGTCAGATTTTGACATTTTTTCAAAAGTTGCTACAAGGATTAATGTTTAAGAATTGAATGTTTATAATTTCGACCGTTCCTGCCCTTCCTGAACGAAAACAACTGTCTCCCATTTCTGATGAACCTTGTGACTAATGACTAATTGTGACCAATTGTGAGCCGGGCTTTAGTTAGGTACTCGCTTTTTCCTGGCCATTACATAACTATCCCAAGGCGTTCGTGCCAGCGAAGAACACGGGTAATCGCGGTGTCGTGTTGTTTGAAACCCAGCGAGGACAGCAAGGCGTTCGTGCCAGCGAAGAACACGGGTAATCGCGGTGTCGTGTTGTTTGAAACCCAGCGAGGACAGCAAGGCGTTCGTGCCATCGAAGAACACGGGTAATCGCGGTGTCGTGTTGTTTGAAACCCAGCGAGGACAGCAAGGCGTTCGTGCCATCGAAGAACACGGGTAATCGCGGTGTCGTGTTGTTTGAAACCCAGCGAGGACAGTTCTTATTCGTAGCTCGTGACATTGCTCTGAATCACCGAGGCCGAGCAGTTGATAGCAGGTCGTTGATTGTACGTTTCACGGCTGGCAGTAGAAATACAACGTGATTTGATGGGGAATTCGAATGTTAGGAAGGTCAAGTTTTTATAGACAATAAAAAATACATGTCCATCTTTGGAAGGCCCGCAAGTATTGGAAAATGAGAATTCCTTGTGCACCATAAAAAAATGTACAGTTATTTCGAAATTCCTACTCCTGCCATGTTCTACCTAATAGTTGTGGGACTTAGAATGAATAGGGTTACAGGATGCTAAACTCAGGTCTCAGGTCCAGTTTTTCACTGACTTGTTAATTATTTAACGCTCTGTTAAAAAAATATCTGGAAATCTCATTGCAAGTGGCCATGGTGATAACATATTAACGGAGCGTTGAGAAGTTAACGGGGCCAATGAAAAACTGGGTCTTAAGCTAACTTAAGCTAACTTAAACTTGAAGGAAAACTTGGAAGCAGTTTGCATTCATAATCCAGTTATCTAGTTTTTCCGAAAGGCGAAAACCAACGTTCTAAGATCAGAAAGGCACTGAGTCTCACCTAGAAATCTATAAATTTCCGTAAATTTCCATCCTCTTACCCTTCAGAGCCCATGCATCACGCACATGATGCATGGGCTCTGAGAGGTCGGAGGGTTTGAAGTTAGTACGACAACTTCCCTCGCCTTGCTTGTCAACCTCTCGACAGCACGGATTAGCGGAGGAATCCTGTCGTCCGAGTTGCACCGTCCTTCGGAAGGGACGTAAAGCCGGTGGTCCCCTCGGTGCTTTTCGACAGGAGTAGGCTACGTGCCGGCACCGGGTTTCCCCTCCTCCCTTCTAGCCATAGGTTAGGTTCATCATCACCCTTTCATTCACCGACGCCATTAGACCAGCGCCATAGGGCCAGTTGTCAAAACAGTGCGTCGTTAAACACCAATAATCATCCCTTCAGAGCCCGACGTCGAGCAGAACTCCGTCGACGACCCGTCCAGCGAGTGCAACGACCGCGCGTCGGACGGCTGCGCACCCAGCGAGCAGCCGTCGAAACCTGCGCCGACCCCCGCGGCCGCCGTCGCGTCGTTCCGCGCGTCGCCGGGGCTGCACGTGACGCAGCCGTACCAGCCGGAACCGGAAGTCTTGGCGCGTGCGCAGGAGCGCATGTTGGCGCAGCTAGAGTCTACCAATCAGGGCTGGGAGCTGGGGCACGGGGACTTCGATACGAGGCCGTTGCAGTAGTGGAGTTGTAGTGGGTCAATACACCCATTCCATTCAATCAAAATCCAATCAAAATGACGTCATGATACCCACTCGGCAAAGCTAGGCAGAGAAATTCGGGTTGAGATTTCCCTGTCTTTGTTTAATTAACGGAGCTAATGATATTTTTTTCCACGTCCAGTGGGTATCTGACGTCATCTTTCTCTGAGTGGAATTGGTCTATTGCCAGGTCGTCGCAGTGATGAGTGCATTCTTAGGACACGGTTTTCATGAGTTTTATGGATTTTTATTGATTGTCATTGATTTTCATTAATTGTCATTAATTGTCATTGATTTTCATTAATTGTATTAATTGTCATTGATTCAATCGTGATCGCTTGTGATCAATCGTGATCAATCGTGATCGCTTGTGATCGATATCTTCATATCTTCATTGCCATTGATTTTAATCGGATTTCAATTAATTATTAATTATATTCTTTATTTCATTGATAAAGACCGAATTGCCTTCTATTAGATATGCTTGAGATTTAGTAAGTCTGCGTAGAAGAATACGTTAAAATTTAAGAAAAAACATTGTCATCTCATTTCGATGGTAAACAGAAAGTTATTTTATTGCTGAATCTGATTTTTTGGGGATTGCGTTCTCAGGCTAAATATTGTTTGAATTTGCAACCTGTGTTTTAATTGGTGTTCTTGATATTAAATGAAGTGATATTATTCTTTATTTTCTTTGAAAGAGATGAAAGAGCGCACATTTTTTTATTCAGATCCTTTGTCAAATTCAATTAGAGGCATAATTGAAATTTCGAATAATTCCTGACAAACTATCCCACGAGAGCTTCGTGTACACGAAAGTTGTAGAAGAGAAATGTGAAATATCTTATAAAGGTCAAAAGGACCATCAAGTCTACCTAAAAAGTTTGCAAAAATGAAATGATAAATACGTTATTTAACTCTGCGCAAAACGCCACTAAAATCCATCGATGGCAGTGATTTGACGACCCCAGAAGACAGAGACGACCAAACATTGTTATGCCACATTCTGTTTTGAAGCAGTGCAGACGCTGAAGTGTTTCTGAATATCTTTATACCGGCTGCTTACAAGAAAGAAATGTCTTGCGGTGAAGAGATCTCGGCGATGGTCCACGGTTCGAAGACCGAACCACCCTGTGACACCCCCGGCGGCGGCGACCTCACGAGCAGACAGCGACGCCTGGAATTGCAAGTGCTAAGACTCAAGATTCCGCCGACGAAGACGGTGCAATCGCTACCTCGGTCGCGAGCTCGATCTCAGGTACGTGGTCTTCACAATCAAGATCGTACAAGTTTACAATACGGCATTTGCAGTTAATATATGACTTTGATTAGGGGTTTCCGGTTTTCCCCGGAAATGAACTCTTTCTTAGCGTTTTTTTTTGTCCGTGCGGCTTTTTAGAATAGTAGAGAAAAGCCCGGGTTGAAGTTACTTAGAATCTTAATGTTTTATAGTGTGCTTATTGGTGATTCTGTGCCACATTTCATTCAAGGAAATGAATCATGGCAGTGCTTCATGTTTTAAGCCGCTTTCTTTCTGCACGAAAAAGGCATGAATATTAGTTACAGAAAAGATCGTTGGGGCGGGATAGGTGGTACTAGTGTTTCTATTTGATATTTTGAAATAGCGCTTTACGGATATAGTTTCATTACTTGGTGAAGTGTAAATGGCCGTCACTTTTTGAGTATGACCTTCTATCCAGGTTAGACTTTAGCAGGTCACAGTCCAGCAGGTAGTAGCTACTATTACCATGTCCATGGAGTAACATTACCATAGCCATTATTTACTCTATGCTATTACTTGCATGCATTTCAGTATGAAAGCTATACAGTCGGTCAATAACAGGACCCAATTGAAATCAGGTTTTAGATTAAAATATGCATCCCCCATTTTCAAGTAAAAGCCTCTTGCTGTCGCAAAATTCCTATAATTTACCCTCGTCATATATAGAAAAAAATGACCGTCACCCACGTTTTTTTCCATTTCAAAACACCACTGCTCGCAACTGTGAGTAAAAAAGCGTTACAAAGACGCCCGTGACGTCACACACACGTCTGTCTTGCAGAGAGCGCATGCGTCGGGCGACATCGAGATGCGCAGGCGCGCAGCGTCGCTGCAGGATCGGACGAGTTCACCGCGCGTTACGTCACGAGGGCGGTGAGTCGCAGCGTGCGCAGCCGCACTGGTGCCAAGTGAGCGTGGCTGACCATCATGCACACGATCAGTTCTGTTTGGGAGAGAGGTTGGAGGGTTTGAAGTTAGAACGACAACTTCACTCGCCTTGCTTATCAACCTCTCGACAGCACGGATTAGCGGAGGAATCCTGTCGTTCGAGTTGCACCGTCCTTCGGAAGGGACGTAAAGCCGGTGGTCCCCTCGGTGCTTTTCGACAGGAGTATGGCTACGTGCCGGCACCGGGTTTCCCCTCCTCCCTTCTAGCCATAGGTTAGGTTCATCATCACCCTTTCATTCACCGACGCCATTAGACCAGCGCCACAGGGCCAGTTGTCGAAACCGTGCGTCGTGAAACACCATCAGTAAATCTATGCACGAAATGGCGTAATTCTTCGATAGTGCGTTTTTTTATCGTGTTAGCGATGAGACCAGGGGGACGATTTTGTTAATTTTGTTAGAAAAGTCACTCGTCTTCCCTATGAGTGAAGTCACTCGTCTTCCCTATGAGTGAAGTCACTCGTCTTCCCTATGAGAGAAGTCACTCGTCTTCCCTATGAGTGAAGTCACTCGTCTTCCCTATGAGAGAAGTCACTCGTCTTCCCTATGAGAGAAGTCACTCGTCTTCCCTATGAGTGAAGTCACTCGTCTTCCCTATGAGAGAAGTCACTCGTCTTCCCTATGAGAGAAGTCACTCGTCTTCCCTATGAGTGAAGTCACTCGTCTTCCCTATGAGTGAAGTCACTCGTCTTCCCTATGAGAGAAGTCACTCGTCTTCCCTATGAGTGAAGTCACTCGTCTTCCCTATGAGAGAAGTCACTCGTCTTCCCTATGAGTGAAGTCACTCGTCTTCCCTATGAGTGAAGTCACTCGTCTTCCCTATGAGAGAAGTCACTCGTCTTCCCTATGAGTGAAGTCACTCGTCTTCCCTATGAGAGAAGTCACTCGTCTTCCCTATGAGAGAAGTCACTCGTCTTCCCTATGAGTGAAGTCACTCGTCTTCCCTATGAGTGAAGTCACTCGTCTTCCCTATGAGAGAAGTCACTCGTCTTCCCTATGAGTGAAGTCACTCGTCTTCCCTATGAGTGAAGTCACTCGTCTTCCCTATGAGTGAAGTCACTCGTCTTCCCTATGAGTGAAGTCACTCGTCTTCCCTATGAGTGAAGTCACTCGTCTTCCCTATGAGTGAAGTCACTCGTCTTCCCTATGAGTGAAGTCACTCGTCTTCCCTATGAGTGAAGTCACTCGTCTTCCCTATGAGTGAAGTCACTCGTCTTCCCTATGAGAGCGTCTCCAACATTTTTTTTTACAAAATCGCCCCCTGGTTCCTTGTCTGTGGTTTGGGACCTCTTTGGTGGATGTTCGAAGGGCCACTCTTACTCAATGGGTCTATCTCCATGATACATCTACGTCATGCATATAACATGATGCCAAACGACAAAAGTTCAATTTGAACCAACTCGTACGACAATACCGGATGGCCTGCAGTAAAACAAGTTTGTAATTGTGATAGAAAACCGTTCCGCCGTATTAGAAGCATGAACGTAGTACCGTAGAGCAAGCAGTCTTAGCAATAGCAAGCAGAAGTGCCCACCCAAGTCTCTTGGATTGTGGTCCAGGGTGGCGACGACGCCTCGACGGCGACGCTCGATGCCGGCGATGCCCGACGCCGACGCCGACCGACAGGACGCCGGGCGTCGGGTCTGTCAGACGCTTGCGCTGAACGCGTGGCGCGCGCAGCGGTCGGAGGCTGCGCGGCTGCGTGGGGAAGCGGTGCAGCTCAAGGAGCAGGTGCGTTCACAGTTTCGTGGTATTTCTGTGGTGAGGGGGGGCATTGGTATAGGGACGGATTTCTATTTTTGATTGTATCTGGTTGATATTGAGTTTTTGTTTGTATCGTTTGGA
This sequence comes from Nemurella pictetii, assembly GCA_921293315.2. Lineage (NCBI taxonomy): Eukaryota > Metazoa > Arthropoda > Insecta > Plecoptera > Nemouridae > Nemurella > Nemurella pictetii. The sequence goes on along the minus strand of OV121123.1, from coordinate 10,700,471 downwards.
TCTATGTTTAGCTAGAAGTTGCTTTTCATTAGTATCACGGCTCTAGTGTTGGCATGAAAAGTTAATATTTTTAGAAGATTAAATAATGGGACGGAACTACTTTGTAGGTTCCATCTGTCCCATTGTCAGGGGCGGAACTAGGCGCCCGCAGGGCCCGCGGCCGCGGGCGGGCCCTGGCCCGTCTACGGCCGCGGGGGGGGCCCGTCGGTTGTCACTAAATCTTAAACACTTTTACTCATTTTTGCGATACTTTCAGTGTTATTCACTCTTGTTTCACGCCAACTGCAGATTCAATGTGTGAGGCAGACTGGTCCAGTACGCGGGGGGCCCTTGTCGAGTCAGGTCAAATTTGGTACACGAAGGTTTCGCTTGATAAGGAGCAAAATATCAGAAAATACGAAAAACTGCAGAAAAACACTGTCAATTACATTAGAAGGTATACGCAAGGGTCACGTATAGTGATTGAAAGTATCTTATAGGTACCTGCTGAAATTTTATTTCCAGGAAAGGTCTATCCTGCTTATCATATTGCAAGATAAAACTTGGAAATGTGGTTCACAGAAAATATCGAGCTGATTTTCCAAATCCGTCAATTTCAAATAGCTTTGCAATATGTTTAAAATTCTTGCTAAAACGCATAGATTCGTTCTAAAAAAGGACAATGATTCAAAATTTTATCGGGGGCTGAAAAAACCTGTCGCCTTTAGGGGGGGGGGGGGGGGCCTTTTGTCCAAATCTGCGGGCGGGCCCGTGAATCGTTGTTCCGCCCCTGCCCATTGTGTCCCATTTTACTATTGCTTTTCACATTTTGTGTACCATTGGTACATGGTATACTATGCAGTGTTTAAAATACAATTATACAAATCCCCTGGCTCCCTTGTGAATTTTCAATTAAGTTGTATTAAAAAAACTCAGCAGAGGAAGAAAGTAGTACATTAGATAAGAAATCTTCAGTTAAAATTTTTAGAAGGCAAACAGAAACGTAGATCGTGGAATTTTGCAAAGACGTGCATTGATATCCACTGATCCACTTTACTTTGAAAATTAAACCATTATTATATTTTTGGTTTAGGGGACCTTCCTCGACCGCTCAGTGTAGGTACCTTAATATCATCTGCACTGAAAAAAAAACAGCTTTCTTGTCCTAATAATTTCTATCAAAAACGTAAAACAGTAACGGATTTAAGTGTCGATAGGTTATAATTCATTGCATGCACACTAGCTAAGATATTAGTATCCATGATTAGAAACGAAATTAAATTTCCATGCCAAAAGTGTGTCCGTACCGACGTCCGACACGGATGGGATATGGACCCAACTTTGGAATGGAGGCGCGTCTCTAATTTAAAAAATCTAGGATTCCTATAAAACAGTAACGGATTTAAGTGTCGATAGGTTATAATTCATTGCATGCACACTAGCTAAGATATTAGTATCCATGATTAGAAACGAAATTAAATTTCCATGCCAAAAGTGTGTCCGTACCGACGTCCGACACGGATGGGATATGGACCCAACTTTGGAATGGAGGCGCGTCTCTAATTTAAAAAATCTAGGATTCCTATCTCGCTGGTCGCGTCGCTGCATATACCAGTTTGTACTAACCTATCGCACCCCGCTGCGCCCGCTGCCCCCGCTGCGCCCGCTGCCCACGCTGCCCACGCTGCGCAGCTGGGAAAGGAGCAGCGAGCGACCGAGACGCTGCGCGAGCTGCTCGACGACGAGAAGCTGCGCGTGGCCGGCGCGCAGCAGGATGCGCAGCGGCTGAGCTCGCTGCTCGCTGAAGGAATCGAGGACCGGGCGCATCTCGACGCGGTCGGTGAAATCTGCTAAGTTTTGCCCGTTATTACAGCCGTAAATTTCATGACCTTATTGCATCGAGTAAGCAGTCTTCCTATCGAGGCACGAAGCTCTAGTTAAATCGTCTGCAGCAGCTCGGTGGTAAGCATTCTTCTCTGCTTAGTTTCTTCATCGAACTTATATAGGATGAAATATCAATATTTGTGACTCCGTGGAGTTTAAGAGGTAACACACCTAATCCGTTGAATTAAAATTCAAAATGACGTCATGATAGCCACGTTACACTAGGCCAAAAACTGTATATATTTCGAGTAAACTTTCATGATATGAATAATCTTGTAAGATGGCGACTGTGTAAGAATTTTTTGTCTGCAAGTAAAATATTTCCCTTGAAAATGACTGAGTCTTGCTTTGACTTCTAACGTTTTCCAGTTATCTTGCTTGATAATGGGTTAAAAGTGTTCAAACTTTGTCCTGCCAACCATTGTGCGAGTTAAAAGTGTTCAAACTTTGTCCTGCCAACCATTGTGCGAGCCAGCGAAATCAGCCAATGACCCCTGTGACCTGTTGACCGCGCGCAGCAAGTGCAGCAGCTGGACGCGCAGCTGGGCGAGGCAGACCGGCGGCTGCTGCGCGCCGAGGAAACGCGCGCGAACTTCCACAACAACCTGCTCACCGCCAAGACGTCGTGGACAGCGCTCGACGGGCTGGTGGCGCGCAGCACGGCGCAGCGCGCGCGTCTGCTCAACCAGAAGCTACGTCTCGAGGCGCAGGTAAAGCGACAGACACGCCACTTTCAATTGTAGTACCATTTTTATCGGTTCTTAAACGTTTCTTGTGATTTCTTTGGCGCAACGTCTATTCCATTCAATCAAAGTTGTATCAAAATAACGTCATGATGCCCACAGGTAGAGTAATAGACCTATTTCACTCAGAGAAAAATGACGTCGGATACCCACTGGATGTACCTACTGCCTGTTTGGAACAAAATATGAATTAGCTCTGCTAAATAACAAAGGGACATCACAACCCGAATTGCTCTGCCTGGCTTTAGCGAGTGGGTTATTTTGATAGAATTATGATTGAATGGAATGATGATGATGGGTTGTGATTTCCTACCTTCCTTTCTTATTTTGCAAATATTTATTAATAAATTCATTATGATTTCTTATCCAACTGGTAGTATATTTAGTGGGTATCTGACGTCATTTTTTTCTGAGTGGAATAGGTTTATTGAGTGTAGTCGTTGGCGAAAATTAAAATTAAAATTACGAGTAGCAGTTTTTACGTTCACCACATCTCACTTCAATCGAAGGTTGGTCCATGGAGCCACCTGGCACGCTGCTGTCTGGTTTAGAATAGCGAAAAAAACGTAGGTATAATATTATTCTAAAATTTATGTGTGAATGTAATGTTAGGTCATTACAATTTCCAGCTGGTCTTACTTTGTTCAGTTAAGTGGCTAACCGATAAAATCTCCCAGGGGACAACCTACCGAATTCGAATGCTTCGCTGTCTTTTTCCTAATTGGATGAGCGAGCGAAGCGAGCGAAATCCTTCAATTTCACAACATAGGGGAAAGAAAAGCATTTGGATTTTTGTTTTTTTTTGTTTGTAACAAAAACGAGCAGCCCTACTTAAAGGTCACAGATCGTTACGAAATTTGGCAAAAACGTTCGTGGTGACTCAGCGAGGTGCTGTATAGTTTTTGAGCGAAATCTGGTCAGCCATTTTGTTTTTATGAGCAAAAACCCGTAAATTTTTAAGTTTTTTGGTACTAGCTTCGTAACTAATTAACCGATCCGCACCAAATTTGGATTGAATATATATGATAACAAGTTAAACGCATTGTCTTAGTTTCAGATTCGTGCATGAAGTATTTTGCTAATCAGAAAACTAAAATTACTTAATAATAAAAAAATATACTTGATCATTAAAGCACCGTTTTCAAAAATATGATTGTCAAATGTTTTCCGTTTGGATTTCCTCGGGGAGATTACGGCTCGCTCATCCTGCAACGAGTGTATGGCTCTACTAATCGTTTACCTAGTTATAGTCAACTGTACGATGCAAGACCACCCCTAGTTATGCTAAAATATTAGTGTGGTTCGAACCTAGATGCAAGTGCTCGTTGCATGTACACGGTAGATATTTATTATTAGAAGCGAAACATCCATTCCGAGATTTGTATCCGTACCAGGATTTGTTGGAGCTCAAAAAATGTGCTGTCCGATGTCCGTATAGCATATTACATAACCCGGACAAGTAAAATCCGGGCTCAAATGCAAGTATACGGACAAGAATTTTGGAATGCATATTTTATATTAAAAAGCAATCTTTTTCCCCTTGCTGCAAGTTTCTCGTGTTGTTCGGTTGCGCAGCGGACTGCGCGCACCAACGAGATCACCGCGCAGCAGGCGACGCTGCTGCGCATGCATCGGCGGTCGAAGGAGCTGCAGACTGAGCTGGAGCAGAAGCTTGACGAGCTGCGCACAGCTGACGAGGTCAGCAACCAGCATCCAGCATCCAGCAACCAGCAAAGTCTGCTCGTTGCTGGATCATTTCCATCGCATGCGTTGAATGGTTATATTTATTATTTGGTTTATTATTTGGTTCATTGCCACGGAAAGATGGTTGTAAAGATGGCGGTTTTGCTCTGTCCTGAACACACCTGAAGATGTCCTGAAGATGTCCACGCCATCGCGGACGAAACGTCGAACTTGCTCCTTTTCAGGACCAAAAGTCACTTCCATCAGAGCAAAGCCGCCATCTGTACAACTATTTACTATTTGTAACAAGATTAATAGATTATTAGCGTTTGACGACGCACTGTTTTGACAGCTGGCCCTGTGGCGCTGGTCTATAATGAAAGGGTGATGATGAACCTAACCTATGGCTAGAAGGGAGGAGGGGAAAAACGGTGCCGGCACGTAGCCTACTCCTGTCGAAAAGCACCGAGGGGACCACCGGCTTTACGTCCCTTCCGAAGGACGGTACAACTCGAAACGACAGGATTCCTCCGCTAATCCGTGCTGTCGAGAGGTTGACAAGCAAGGCGAGTCATCATCACCCTTTCATTCACCGACGCCATTAGAACAGTGCCATGGGGCCCAGTTGTCAAAACAGTGCGTCGTTAAACGCCAATAATCAATCAATCAAATATCGACCAGTTTTGTTGGCGTGGCGTAATTTCGTACTAAAACACAGCCTGGCAGCCTGGCAGCATAATCATAATATGGCGCTCGCTTGGCTACAGGAACAGGCCGGGGCGACAGGACGCAGGGACGAGCTGGAAACGCAGCGCGCGCAGCTGCTAGAGGAGGCGGCCGGGATGTGTGCGCAGCGGGAGAGCCTGAGCGAGCTGCTCGACGCGCAGGCGCAGCAGATCGCCCGCCGGGTCCAGGACATCGAGCACCTGGAGGGCGAGCTCACGAGTCACGTGTGAGTTGCACGCAGCAGTGATTCCGACAGGATGCAACCAGACATCTTGCTGATTTCACTTACAAACATTTACATTTACATGCAGCTTCGAATTTCACCGTGGATGTTTGGTTTTAGGAGATGCTACGTCCAAAAAGGGTTTTTATTTTTATTTTTTGTTTGGTCTCTCTTCCTGTAATGACTGTAATCTTACACGGAACTCTAGGCAAGCTCGGGCGACAGAGAAAGCGCTGGCGACGAAGTTAGAAGAAGTAAATGCAGTGATCACCTGCAATGATACTATTTTGTTTTGTGTCATAGCTGTCAGTTGACACCTGAGATAGAGCATCAGCATGGCAAACACAGCCCCTTCAATATTTCGTAAGTAACGTGAGTATCAAGTTGTACCTATGATGGCTAGGGAGCAGGGGCGGATCTAGACACCACTCATGGTGGGGGCGATTAAGCTGACAACGGGGGGGGGGGGGGGGGGGGCACAGCCCCCGAAAAATTGCAACGAGAAGGTCTCGCAATGAAACAAATCTACGCGTTTCAGGCAATTCATAGGCACAAAAGTTAGGACCCAAGATATTCATGTTTGAATGGTTATTACGTTTTTTGAAGAAATTTTTTCTACTAAACTATATTGTAAAGTAGTATAATGCAATTTCTTTCTCCATTAAAAATCAAATTTACAAATTTCAGCCAAACTAAAGACATGATTTTGAAATGCACTCAGGGATGAGGAGTTTACCGGATTCATAGGGGGGGGCGATCGCCCCTACCGCCCCCCCCCCTGGATCCGCCACTGCTAGGGAGGCGCTGACGATTCTGTCGACGGCTAAACTAAACAATGATTTCTGAGTTCTTCCACACTTGAAAATAACAATTTACCTGTAATATAATAGTAAAACTGGCACTTGCTATTCTAATGTAGTAAACAATGTTGAATTTTTTTGGTACTTTTACTTTTTTGCGATTGCTGAGCTTGCGACAGAATCGTCAGCACCACCTAGGCGACATGATGAGGACTTAAAGCACCCTAGTACAACATTATACTTACCTCACCCTTCGTAATATTTAGAAGGTGTTGTCTGGATGGAAGTTGCTCAATCTCGATTGTCAACTGTCAGATCGACATAATATAAAAGCGTATCTTTGCATTTGATCACTGCACTGTTTAATTTAACTTCTGACTTCGCCGCTGAGTTCACCACCAGCGCATTGTCTCCCGATTTTCGCGAAGAGTTTCCTGCATTTTAAACTAAATATTTGGCAAAATTTTGCTAAAATTAGGTGTCTTCGGAAAGCTGCTATGAGTGACCAGCAGCGGGCGGCTGAAGAAGTGTTAATCGGTGGATGTTGCGCAGGAGCCGCGAGAGCAGCCTGCGCCAGCAAGTCGCCGATCTGGCCGCCAGGCTGTCTGTCACGTGGTTCGAGCGGCTGCGCGGGGCGCTGTCCAACGAGCTGTGGTCCTGGCTGCGCACGCGCGGACGGCTGCACTGACCTGCGACCTGCGCTTCAATCCCGCGCTGCGCACGTTATGCGCGGGTTTTTATTATTTGAGTTCGCTTGGACCATGTTCAAGGTTTTGAGAAGATAGGGAAGCTTTAATTTGTGCAGGTATTATTTATTTTTTATGACAGCGATGCAGAAGGAATATAATTTTGTTAGAGCGCGTATTTTTTGTTTTTTATTTGGTTGGATTTGGCCTCCGGTATTATGTGATGCAAATGTAAGTATAGGTAATGTGTTCATTATGCCGATGACTGACTTATCTAAGGCAATGCGCGTAGTAAACGGTACCTATAATTTTGTTTTTTATAATGGTTCGTTTATTTTCCCTTAGTGTGTATCTATCTGTACCATGTCCTACAAGACTTTTCGGTGACGATATATCTACCTGAATTGGAATTGTGGACCATCAATTTCAATTACAGAGCATTTGCAAAATGAGTTGTTATCATTCAATCCAAATTTGGTTCCGATCGCCTAATTAACGAAGCTAAATTACCAAAAAACTGAAAAATTAACGGGTTTTTGCTCATAAAAACAAAATGGCTGGCCAGATTTTGCTCAAAAACTATACAGCACCTCGCTGAGTCACCACGAACGTTTTTGCCAAATTTCGTAAAACAAAAAAATCCAAACGCTTTTTTTTCCTCTATGTTGTTGAATAGAAGGATTTTGCTCGCTTCGCTCGCTCATCCAAAAATCAAGTTGTTTATCTGGTTGCCAAGCAACAACAGTTAATTTGAATATTTTCTGCACTTAGATTCTAACTGACACTGACAGAACCTATAATTATCACCATATTATATCACTGGGAAATGAAAAGGCTACTAATAACAATATCTTTGACCAAAATGATTCCTTATTTTTATGGGATAAGAGCAAGATGTAAAATTTCACCTAAATGCCCCACCCTTCGCAAAAATTTACAATCTACACCAATCAAACATATTGCGATGAGTGTGACTCATACGATAATGCACACAATTACCTCACCCACCTCCACAGCAGGGACAGGTTAATTGATCAGGCGGTGTGATTATTGACTGGACAACCCTGCAAGCTGAGCAGTCACCTGCAACCTTGAATACAGTTGATAATTGCTTATGATAGCTACGATAACCTCTTGCCGTTTGTTCTGGCGAGAAGTGTTTTTTGCGGATGTCCGGCCAGGCCGGAATAATTTCTATACAAATGGTGAAATTCTGATCTGGGATGTTGTTTCTGAGCAGTCGGACACATTTTTAAGCGGAAACCGGCTCCGACTGGCTAAACGATATTAAGGAAATTCTTCATAGATAATTTACTGTGGATTCTAAGAAAATTCATATACATCCTACCTATACCAAAAAAATAAACCAAATGACATAGAAATGAAATTGGTTGATTAGGCATTTATTTTTTTGCCCACTTTTGAACCAATCACTATTGTTCCTAGCTAAATTTGGATCAACATACGTGATGCATGTTAAAATTTATTTATTAGTTTATAATAATAATAATAATTTCTTTTTATTCTTAATAAGAACACAATGTACAGTTATAGAATAAGTCAATACAAGTCAATATATAAGTCAATATACTAGGGCTTCGCCGAACGCTACCTGTGGACGCGTTGTTGGATGAGCGTATTTCTTTGTATACCAGTATATAGTGTAAACGGTATAGTGTATACCAGCCCAGATTTTGATCTTCCAAAGTTCATCAAATTTGATTCATAATTTTGGCATGTAAGCTAACCTAAGTAAAGGATTCTTGGAAGCGAATAAATCTACACACGTCTTGATTCTTTTGCCGAATTTCCACATCACCTTATCATAACTTTTTTTTTCTGTTAAATCTGTAAATTTTCGTACATTTGGATACATTTGGATACATTTGGATACATTTGGTGTACACTATACCGTATACACTGGTATACACTATACCGTATACACTGGTATACACTATATGGTATATACTGGTATACAAAGAAATACGCTCATCCAACAACGCGTCCACAGGTAGCGTTCGGCGAAGCCCTAGTTATTTTTATACAACGTGGCAGCCTGTTGAACAGGATAGGTCCTGCATACGAAGGACATCCCGTAGATAGTTTGAGCGAGTGTGTGCTGCGATGGTAGTCCCGGTTTCTCCTTGTTCTGTGGATATGGATTTCGCTGTTGGGTGGTGGATTGCTCAAGTCGTACCGCGCGAACATGATCACTTTTCGGACGTAGAGCGCCAGTACCGTGAGAATTTCCAGCTTCTTGAAGAGAGGGCGACACGATGACCTCCTGCTACCACCCATCAAGGCTCTTCTTGAAGAGAGGGCGACACGATGACCTCCTGCTACCACCCATCAAGGCTCTTCTTGAAGAGAGGGCGACACGATGACCTCCTGCTACCACCCATCAAGGCTCTTCTTGAAGAGAGGGCGACACGATGACCTCCTGCTACCACCCATCAAGGCTCTTCTTGAAGAGAGGGCGACACGATGACTTCCTGCTACCACCCATCAAGGCTCTTCTTGAAGAGAGGGCGACACGATGACCTCCTGCTACCACCCATCAAGGCTCTTCTTGAAGAGAGGGCGACACGATGACCTCCTGCTACCACCCATCAAGGCTCTTCTTGAAGAGAGGGCGACACGATGACCTCCTGCTACCACCCATCAAGGCTCTTCTTGAAGAGAGGGCGACACGATGACCTCCTGCTACCACCCATCAAGGCTCTTCTTGGAGAGAGGGCGACACGATGACCTCCTGCTACCACCCATCAAGGCTCTTCTTGAAGAGAGGGCGACACGATGACCTCCTGCTACCACCCATCAAGGCTCTTCTTGAAGAGAGGGCGACACGATGACCTCCTGCTACCACCCATCAAGGCTCTTCTTGAAGAGAGGGCGACACGATGACCTCCTGCTACCACCAATCAAGGCTCTTCTTGAAGAGAGGGTGACACGATGACCTCCTGCTACCACCCATCAAGGCTCTTCTTGAAGAGAGGGCGACACGATGACCTCCTGCTACCACCCATCAAGGCTCTTCTTGAAGAGAGGGCGACACGATGACCTCCTGCTACCACCCATCAAGGCTCTTCTTGAAGAGAGGGCGACACGATGACCTCCTGCTACCACCCATCAAGGCTCTTCTTGGAGAGAGGGCGACACGATGACCTCCTGCTACCACCCATCAAGGCTCTTCTTGAAGAGAGGGCGACACGATGACCTCCTGCTACCACCCATCAAGGCTCTTCTTGAAGAGAGGGCGACACGATGACCTCCTGCTAACACCCATCAAGGCTCTTCTTGAAGAGAGGGTGACACGATGACCTCCTGCTACCACCCATCAAGGCTCTTCTTGAAGAGAGGGCGACACGATGACCTCCTGCTACCACCCATCAAGGCTCTTCTTGGAGAGAGGGCGACACGATGACCTCCTGCTACCACCCATCAAGGCTCTTCTTGAAGAGAGGGCGACACGATGACCTCCTGCTACCACCCATCAAGGCTCTTCTTGGAGAGAGGGTGACACGATGACCTCCTGCTACCACCCATCAAGGCTCTTCTTGAAGAGAGGGCGACACGATGACCTCCTGCTACCACCCATCAAGGCTCTTCTTGGAGAGAGGGTGACACGATGACCTCCTGCTACCACCCATCAAGGCTCTTCTTGAAGAGAGGGCGACACGATGACCTCCTGCTACCACCCATCAAGGCTCTTCTTGAAGAGAGGGCGACACGATGACCTCCTGCTACCACCCATCAAGGCTCTTCTTGAAGAGAGGGCGACACGATGACCTCCTGCTACCACCCATCAAGGCTCTTCTTGAAGAGAGGGCGACACGATGACCTCCTGCTACCACCCATCAAGGCTCTTCTTGAAGAGAGGGCGACACGATGACCTCCTGCTACCACCCATCAAGGCTCTTCTTGAAGAGAGGGCGACACGATGACCTCCTGCTACCACCCATCAAGGCTCTTCTTGAAGAGAGGGCGACACGATGACCTCCTGCTACCACCCATCAAGGCTCTTCTTGAAGAGAGGGCGACACGATGACCTCCTGCTACCACCCATCAAGGCTCTTCTTGAAGAGAGGGCGACACGATGACCTCCTGCTACCACCCATCAAGGCTCTTCTTGAAGAGAGGGCGACACGATGACCTCCTGCTACCACCCATCAAGGCTCTTCTTGAAGAGAGGGCGACACGATGACCTCCTGCTACCACCCATCAAGGCTCTTCTTGAAGAGAGGGCGACACGATGACCTCCTGCTACCACCCATCAAGGCTCTTCTTGAAGAGAGGGCGACACGATGACCTCCTGCTACCACCCATCAAGGCTCTTCTTGAAGAGAGGGCGACACGATGACCTCCTGCTACCACCCATCAAGGCTCTTCTTGAAGAGAGGGCGACACGATGACCTCCTGCTACCACCCATCAAGGCTCTTCTTGAAGAGAGGGCGACACGATGACCTCCTGCTACCACCCATCAAGGCTCTTCTTGAAGAGAGGGCGACACGATGACCTCCTGCTACCACCCATCAAGGCTCTTCTTGAAGAGAAGGCGACACGATGACCTCCTGCTACCACCCATCAAGGCTCTTCTTGAAGAGAGGGCGACACGATGACCTCCTGCTACCACCCATCAAGGCTCTTCTTGAAGAGAGGGCGACACGATGACCTCCTGCTACCACCCATCAAGGCTCTTCTTGAAGAGAGGGCGACACGATGACCTCCTGCTACCACCCATCAAGGCTCTTCTTGAAGAGAGGGCGACACGATGACCTCCTGCTACCACCCATCAAGGCTCTTCTTGAAGAGAGGGCGACACGATGACCTCCTGCTACCACCCATCAAGGCTCTTCTTGAAGAGAGGGCGACACGATGACCTCCTGCTACCACCCATCAAGGCTCTTCTTGAAGAGAGGGCGACACGATGACCTCCTGCTACCACCCATCAAGGCTCTTCTTGAAGAGAGGGCGACACGATGACCTCCTGCTACCACCCATCAAGGCTCTTCTTGAAGAGAGGGCGACACGATGACCTCCTGCTACCACCCATCAAGGCTCTTCTTGAAGAGAGGGCGACACGATGACCTCCTGCTACCACCCATCAAGGCTCTTCTTGAAGAGAGGGCGACACGATGACCTCCTGCTACCACCCATCAAGGCTCTTCTTGAAGAGAGGGCGACACGATGACCTCCTGCTACCACCCATCAAGGCTCTTCTTGAAGAGAGGGCGACACGATGACCTCCTGCTACCACCCATCAAGGCTCTTCTTGAAGAGAGGGCGACACGATGACCTCCTGCTACCACCCATCAAGGCTCTTCTTGAAGAGAGGGCGACACGATGACCTCCTGCTACCACCCATCAAGGCTCTTCTTGAAGAGAGGGCGACACGATGACCTCCTGCTACCACCCATCAAGGCTCTTCTTGAAGAGAGGGCGACACGATGACCTCCTGCTACCACCCATCAAGGCTCTTCTTGAAGAGAGGGCGACACGATGACCTCCTGCTACCACCCATCAAGGCTCTTCTTGAAGAGAGGGCGACACGATGACCTCCTGCTACCACCCATCAAGGCTCTTCTTGAAGAGAGGGCGACACGATGACCTCCTGCTACCACCCATCAAGGCTCTTCTTGAAGAGAGGGCGACACGATGACCTCCTGCTACCACCCATCAAGGCTCTTCTTGAAGAGAGGGCGACACGATGACCTCCTGCTACCACCCATCAAGGCTCTTCTTGAAGAGAGGGCGACACGATGACCTCCTGCTACCACCCATCAAGGCTCTTCTTGAAGAGAGGGCGACACGATGACCTCCTGCTACCACCCATCAAGGCTCTTCTTGAAGAGAGGGCGACACGATGACCTCCTGCTACCACCCATCAAGGCTCTTCTTGAAGAGAGGGCGACACGATGACCTCCTGCTACCACCCATCAAGGCTCTTCTTGAAGAGAGGGCGACACGATGACCTCCTGCTACCACCCATCAAGGCTCTTCTTGAAGAGAGGGCGACACGATGACCTCCTGCTACCACCCATCAAGGCTCTTCTTGAAGAGAGGGCGACACGATGACCTCCTGCTACCACCCATCAAGGCTCTTCTTGAAGAGAGGGCGACACGATGACCTCCTGCTACCACCCATCAAGGCTCTTCTTGAAGAGAGGGCGACACGATGACCTCCTGCTACCACCCATCAAGGCTCTTCTTGAAGAGAGGGCGACACGATGACCTCCTGCTACCACCCATCAAGGCTCTTCTTGAAGAGAGGGCGACACGATGACCTCCTGCTACCACCCATCAAGGCTCTTCTTGAAGAGAGGGCGACACGATGACCTCCTGCTACCACCCATCAAGGCTCTTCTTGAAGAGAGGGCGACACGATGACCTCCTGCTACCACCCATCAAGGCTCTTCTTGAAGAGAGGGCGACACGATGACCTCCTGCTACCACCCATCAAGGCTCTTCTTGAAGAGAGGGCGACACGATGACCTCCTGCTACCACCCATCAAGGCTCTTCTTGAAGAGAGGGCGACACGATGACCTCCTGCTACCACCCATCAAGGCTCTTCTTGAAGAGAGGGCGACACGATGACCTCCTGCTACCACCCATCAAGGCTCTTCTTGAAGAGAGGGCGACACGATGACCTCCTGCTACCACCCATCAAGGCTCTTCTTGAAGAGAGGGCGACACGATGACCTCCTGCTACCACCCATCAAGGCTCTTCTTGAAGAGAGGGCGACACGATGACCTCCTGCTACCACCCATCAAGGCTCTTCTTGAAGAGAGGGCGACACGATGACCTCCTGCTACCACCCATCAAGGCTCTTCTTGAAGAGAGGGCGACACGATGACCTCCTGCTACCACCCATCAAGGCTCTTCTTGAAGAGAGGGCGACACGATGACCTCCTGCTACCACCCATCAAGGCTCTTCTTGAAGAGAGGGCGACACGATGACCTCCTGCTACCACCCATCAAGGCTCTTCTTGAAGAGAGGGCGACACGATGACCTCCTGCTACCACCCATCAAGGCTCTTCTTGAAGAGAGGGCGACACGATGACCTCCTGCTAACACCCATCAAGGCTCTTCTTGAAGAGAGGGTGACACGATGACCTCCTGCTACCACCCATCAAGGCTCTTCTTGAAGAGAGGGCGACACGATGACCTCCTGCTACCACCCATCAAGGCTCTTCTTGGAGAGAGGGCGACACGATGACCTCCTGCTACCACCCATCAAGGCTCTTCTTGAAGAGAGGGCGACACGATGACCTCCTGCTACCACCCATCAAGGCTCTTCTTGGAGAGAGGGTGACACGATGACCTCCTGCTACCACCCATCAAGGCTCTTCTTGAAGAGAGGGCGACACGATGACCTCCTGCTACCACCCATCAAGGCTCTTCTTGGAGAGAGGGTGACACGATGACCTCCTGCTACCACCCATCAAGGCTCTTCTTGAAGAGAGGGCGACACGATGACCTCCTGCTACCACCCATCAAGGCTCTTCTTGAAGAGAGGGCGACACGATGACCTCCTGCTACCACCCATCAAGGCTCTTCTTGAAGAGAGGGCGACACGATGACCTCCTGCTACCACCCATCAAGGCTCTTCTTGAAGAGAGGGCGACACGATGACCTCCTGCTACCACCCATCAAGGCTCTTCTTGAAGAGAGGGCGACACGATGACCTCCTGCTACCACCCATCAAGGCTCTTCTTGAAGAGAGGGCGACACGATGACCTCCTGCTACCACCCATCAAGGCTCTTCTTGAAGAGAGGGCGACACGATGACCTCCTGCTACCACCCATCAAGGCTCTTCTTGAAGAGAGGGCGACACGATGACCTCCTGCTACCACCCATCAAGGCTCTTCTTGGAGAGAGGGTGACACGATGACCTCCTGCTACCACCCATCAAGGCTCTTCTTGAAGAGAGGGCGACACGATGACTTCCTGCTACCACCCATCAAGGCTCTTCTTGAAGAGAGGGCGACACGATGACCTCCTGCTACCACCCATCAAGGCTCTTCTTGAAGAGAGGGCGACACGATGACCTCCTGCTACCACCCATCAAGGCTCTTCTTGAAGAGAGGGCGACACGATGACCTCCTGCTACCACCCATCAAGGCTCTTCTTGAAGAGAGGGCGACACGATGACCTCCTGCTACCACCCATCAAGGCTCTTCTTGAAGAGAGGGCGACACGATGACCTCCTGCTACCACCCATCAAGGCTCTTCTTGAAGAGAGGGCGACACGATGACCTCCTGCTACCACCCATCAAGGCTCTTCTTGAAGAGAGGGCGACACGATGACCTCCTGCTACCACCCATCAAGGCTCTTCTTGAAGAGAGGGCGACACGATGACCTCCTGCTACCACCCATCAAGGCTCTTCTTGGAGAGAGGGCGACACGATGACCTCCTGCTACCACCCATCAAGGCTCTTCTTGAAGAGAGGGCGACACGATGACCTCCTGCTACCACCCATCAAGGCTCTTCTTGAAGAGAGGGCGACACGATGACCTCCTGCTACCACCCATCAAGGCTCTAATTGCTCGCTTCTGCATGAGAAGGATTCTCTTAGTATGTGGAGAACCTCCCCAGAAGATGATTCCATAAGCGAGATGAGATTGAAATAGAGCAAAATATGTTATCTTCAGGATGTTTATACTAGCTAGGACTCGACCCGGAGGTTTCGCAGCAGGAAGGTTCTACTATCTAGTCAATAAAGTGAATTACAATAAAAACAGAAGCAAGTATATTGTTAATAATTTATAGTGTCCTTAGAAGTGTTTTCATTTTGATTAAAAGTAGGTAGTACTAGAAATGTGAAAAACTATCAGATACTATTACTTGTTGTTATCGAGCTAGTTTTCAGAAAACTATTTAAATGGGAATTATTGAAAGCAAAGTCCCAAACTGAAACATTTCCCAACATGTTGCAAAGCTGTGCTGCTGCCTGCTTTATCAACGGTTCTAAACTCGAGTTCAATACCCAGTTAAGTAGTTTTTCTGAAAAGTAACAGATAATATTTTTGTACATTACGCAAACCAAGGCCAACTGTTACTATTACATAAATCAAGAAAATTAAAAATTAGTGGAGATTTTCACCGGGTTGTTTGATCAGCATGATCAATTAGTAATTACAAACAAATAAATTTAACTTTTAACTAAAGAATCTTGGCATAAGAAATCGAAGAGGAAGTATACAAAAAAATACAAAATAATGTTTTAAAATAATTTCAAACCACTTGTCAGCTCAAAATGCAAATTGCAATAAATTCACAGCAACTGTTTTGAAGTAAACACAAGCCGAGTAAGAACTTGGCCAGTGTACATTTTTAACAAGAGCACAAAAACTAGTTGTGAGCACAAAAACTAGTTGTGAGCACAAAAACTAGTTGTGAGCACAAAAACTAGTTGTGAGCACAAAAACCAACACAGAGGAAATATAACGGCAAATATTTTTAGCATTTCAGCACAGCATCACAATATTCATCTTCCCTTCAACTAACACTTCAACTTTAACCATATCCAGGACCTTATCTGTACTTCCCTCGTGGTGATTGACCGTAATTTTAGAGTATTCAATGGCACATCCGTTCTATTTGGTCACGCACTGGTTTCAATTAGTACATTATACATCCACCCGTAGTCAAAAGGCAATTATTTCAACCGAAGCATCTGCCAACGGGCCAGATCACAATCTCGTTCCGGCCTTGTGCCCTGTTCAGGCCCACGCAAAACCCCCAGAAACAATCTCAGCGTTACGTTTTCGACTAATTTTTCCCAAAATGTTTACACCAATATTCCCGGGACCTTAGCCTTCTAGTTGATTGAAAATTTGATGATGCCAGGACGGTTTCTCGACAATTATCATCAGAAACAAAATATTCACTCAGATTTTATGCCAAACCAGGGCTAAGCATTGCTATATAATGATACACAGGCCACCAACTTTCCAATGGATACTAATAATTGCTTATCATTCGGGTGGTTGGATTAGTATCCAAAATGCATTAACATCCGATCAAAAGTTGGTTATCCACGCAGCAGAAAATCAGCGTGGATCCTGGATCTTCCACCTTGTAGGCATGTAGCCCCTGTCCATAGACATGTAGCCTGCAACGTGAAAGATCCAGGTTCGGCTCCCAGTGCGGACACAACTTCGGAATGGATATTTAGTTTCATCAACCGTGCACGCAACAAATCATTTCAGCACCGGCCAAACCAGCGTTACCGTCTCTCGATGTTTAGCGTGGCACTGAACGAGTCATGAATACGCCACCGATTTCACGTTCGGCAAGGATGGCGGCTCAATACTTTGGATATCCGTCCTGGGCCATGACGGCTTGGTCCCCGACGTCGTCAGGCCTGTGCTGGGCGACAGCGGGCCCCGTCATGGCCCGGAAGTCGCGCAGCTTGAGGACCGCGTCGTAGCCGTAAGCAGCGGCGCCCAACGCGCCAAAGATCTGAAGAAGGAGGTGTGTTAAACGGTGGTCTCTGCTTTCTTACCGACAAAAAGGGGCTCAATTTCTAGCAAAGTACATTTTGATTTCACAACTTAGCATGGCTTTATTAAACACTAGGCTATGCAAACACTCATATAATCGTGTTGTGGATGAGCGTAATATTTACGCTCACCCACAACGCAATTATATTGCGTATGCGCATAGCCTAGAGGCTTTTATGATCAATTTAACATGTCCAGGAAGAATTTAGCAGTTTTCTCAATGACATTTGAATATTTCAAAACGTAAAAATCGATTTAAAGAAAAACTTTTCAATTGATTTGGTTCAAATTAATACAGTATATTCTTTTTACGATTTATAATATACACAGTAAATTTTGTGAACTTCGGTTGAAGATAAAGTTGCTTAAGTGGCAAAAAACTGAAAAAACGCTAAAAAATCGCAAAAAATCGTCATAAAAGCGCAATTTTCAAGAAAAGTGCTTAACATACTAAAATGAAATTTTTACACAAACATTGAATCGTGAGGGTCAACATTTCCTGAAAGTTTCGTCAAATTATATTCAGAACCTTTGCCTCTAGAGTGCAAAACGTGTTTTGGAAAAACTGAAAAATTTCGTAAAAACTTAATATCATAAAATTTACTCGTCCGATTTGCTTCAAAAACGTGGCAGATCTAAGTTCAGAGAAAACGAAGGTCGATGTAAATTTTCATCAAAATCCGTTTTGGCGTTTGGCCTGTAGAGCGCGAACAAAAAAAAAAAAAAAAAACATTCCGGATTTTTTTAGCAGTAAAGTGTAATTGAAGATTTCGCTTCACTCGCTACGCTCGTTACGCTCATCAATTAACAATTTAGTTCTAAAATTTATCACCTTTCCAAAACATTCCAATCTCTTCCTGTTCTGTACGAAAATTGATACTTTTCTATGTCTGTCCTGGTTTCTTTCCACATAGCTGTTTTTTCATGATCCCATGAATCTTATCACATCAACATATCGACAAGAAACTGAGGTGAATTTAACTGGATATTTTCGAGGCTGCGCTAGTCGCTAAATAAACGCTTGGAATTTTGACGGCTTCCCATTATTAAATACAGGTAACTGTTAACAATTACTACAAAATCAAGCAGTTAATGTGGATATTCTACACTTTCTAGGTGGCGTGAAAGAAGTGGATATCGACTTAAATTTCCTTATTTGAAATTCTGCCCTCGAATGTTTTACGACGCACTGTTTCGACAACTGGCCGTTTGGCACTGGTCTAACGGCGTCGGTGAATGAAAGGGTGATGATGAGGGTGATGATGAACCTAACCTATGGCTAGAAGGGAGGAGGAGAAACCCGGTGCCGGCACGTAGCCTACTCCTGTCGAAAAGCACCGAGGGGACCACAGGCTTTACGTCCCTTCCGAAGGACGGTACAACTCGAACGACAGGATTCCTCCGCTAATCCGTGCTGTCGAGAGATTGATAAGCAAGGCAAGTGAAGTGTCGTACTCACTTCAAACCTTCTGATCTGATCACGTGTATGACAGTCACCCGTCCAACACCTAACTCGTTCAGCCCTCCATCAACAAACAGGCGAAGCCCACGCGTAATCTGGCCGGATTTCGTTTCCCCGCCGCGCTGCCAACGTTTTGTCCGGCGATCATCGCCGTCGACGGCTGGCTACGTACCGTTGCGGCGATGGCTCCCCCGTCGCCGCTGCCGAGCTTCGTGATCATCAGCACGGTTACGATGACGAACAGCACCGTCCAGATGCCGCTCGTGTACAGCTCCTGGAGTGCAAGCGCATCGTTAGCCACCGTTCTGCAACGCTTGTAGAAGTTATGGAATATGGACCCATCAACGTCGTAAAGCTTTAGATATATATCACAGAAAACAGATATTGTATCAGAATAACAATCGGAATCAGAAAATGATTTCACAATCCCTAATAATAATAGACCTATTCAACTCAGAGAAAAATGACGTCAGATACCCACTGGACGTACTACCAGTTTGGAAAAAATATTTATTAGCTCTGTTAAATAACAAAGGAAGAAAGGGAAATCACAACCCGAATTGCTCTGGCGGGCTTTAGCGAGTGGGTATCATATGAGTGACTTAATTTTTATTGAATTTTGATTGAATGGGATAGCTGTATTTACTGATGGAAGATTTTTGGATAAACCAAAAAAAAAATGCTGAACACACCACATAGGTAGGTACATACTATCTATACATATAAAAGGTGCTATATACTGATATAAAATAAGGATGCCGGCGGTTATCCGATTAACCGAGTCCGTTACGGTTACGGCATTATCCAGATACAGTTTTTACTACTATCCGGATAGTTTAAAAAAAAAAAAAAAAGGGAGTACTCGGCAGAAATGTCTTCTCCACCTCCCGAGCGGCTGGCAGGAGCAAGCAGGAGCGTCTGCTGCATATCCCCCCCCCCCCACCCCCTCTACACTCAGTAACTGCCCCTCAAGTGCATCATCAGAGTCAAGTGAGTCATCATGGCCGCATGTAGGAAAACCTGGCGGACGTGGGAAAAATGATCTGATTGTTTCATTGCACCGTCTGTGTAGGTTGAAATAGTAAAGGGCGCACCCTGCCTTGCCTATCCACTCTCGTTTTTTTTTTTTTTTTTTTTTGGCTGTTCAGAAGTCCTTTTGTGGACTTGTGGACGGTTATCCGGATACGGTTATCGTAACCGAAGGCATCCCTAATTTAAAATCCTCCCCTACCTCTGGACCTTATGCCCTATAACCATCAGCATTCAATTTGAAGGAGGATAGTAACGGCTCAGCACCTTCCTTCAAACTCAACGGTATCGGAATAAATTATAGTTTCAATACGTTCTTGCCAAATTAATATCTTCCCAAATTAGGACAATGAAGAAAATTAATGGGGCCAAAAATTGTTTGAAACAGAGCACAACCTTCCACGACTTCTACATATCTTCTGATTTTGATATTTCAAAATAGCGCCGTACGGATTTAGTCGGTGAAGTCGGTGAAATGTAAATGACAGCCACTTTTTGAGTATGACGTCTTATCCTTGTGATGATTATAGTCTGTATCGACGTCTTGCGCTTACTATCTTGACCCACGGCACCGAGTTGAACCGCTGCACGACGTAGAACAGGCAGCAGATGAGCAGCAGACTCGTCACCCAGAAGCCGAGGTGGGCGACCGTGTGGAACAGCGTCGCGCCGAACGAAGCGTACAGGTACGTGCACATGCACACGACGTCGATCACCTGCAGGGCCGGACACGTCAACGAGTGTTAATACTTTCTCCTGAGACTCGTGTCTCTTCCTGATCTCAGCACGTTACGTTTCTGAAAATAATTTAACCGGGTGATGAATTCTAAGTCCCAAAACCTCAAACTTTTCCTGATGTTTTGCAAAGCTGTGCTGCCTGCTTGATCAAGGGTCTAAACTCGAGTCCCGACGTCTCGCGAAGTTGTGCTGCCTGCTTGATCAAGGGTCTAAACTTGAGTGCCAAACCAAAACAAATCGAAAGAAAAGAACCAGCCTCCTGAAAAATCCCCAAAAACTCAACAAACGATTCAAAGATTGTTAGCTTGTCGTATTGTTTCGCCTGTGGCCATGTTTCGTCTAAGCGGAGTCGGAGATCTCCTATGCTTCACATGTTTAATTTGGCACATAAATGGCCTGTTATCTGATTAGCGGCCAGGTCGATAAGCCTAGAACAAATTCGGAACAACTGAGGAACCATTACTTTCTTAAGACACGTGTCTTTTATAGTAATTTTTATGAAAACTTAGGAACCTTTTTACAGAAATAGACATGATCTTTAAAAAATATATGTAGGTATCTATATTTTGGTTTATAATTGGAGACATACTAACATACTAAAAATAAGTGAAAACTTCAGTTCAGTTCAGCAGCATTTTTCCTGCTTAGCTAGCCCACCAACAATTGCTTACTGACATGTAAGCTTCCACCCGTGAAACCAATTTCTCAAACTCAACCTAACTTGACTGCACACTGACCATTTGCACGATTTTCAAGATGCCCGGCACGGTTTTGAGGTAGTCGTAGTTGAAGAAGCGCGTCGGCTGCTGCTGCACCGTCATGTGCACCGTGATGGGCACCGAGTGCGACGGAGGATTGCTCTGATGGTCCATGGCCGGCCGATGATGCTCCCTCCGCTATACTCGAGTATCGCGATCGCTACGTGAAATACCTGCGCACGGGACACAGGTGGGTTAGAATAGATTGTTTCACACGGCACACTCTCATAAACAGGACAAAATCATTAAGAAACCTGGACAAAATTAAAATACCTGAATGAGGATGATTATTAGTAACAAAATTGGAATTGATATTTTGCTACTAATAATCAATGTTATATAATGTTATATAATGTTATATAATGTTATATATAGGTACCATACATGCAACGAGTATTAAACACAGTAGGTACCTATACAAGATATTTATCTTTAGAAGCTAAATATCAGTTCCAAAGTTGCCGTCATAATCATGAAATTGTATAAATCGATTACCATTTGCTGTTTCATCACGGAAATAGGCTCCATGATTTCAAAGTATAAATATATAGTAATATTAGGGAGTGGTTCAGAGCCATGGAAAGATGGTTGAGTACTCGACCATAAATATATAAATATTTATGTTGATGTAAATTCTTTTACCCAATAGGTAGGATTAAATGACATTTATCAGTGAGTTGTACAAATATTTAAGACTATTTAAATCATATTATGTATACCCTCCTGTTAGTGCTACATATTTTGTTATCCAGATAACTAAGTACAGCCACAAACAGGAAATGAATGCATCAGCACATTATAGGTAGTAACTATTAACTAATAAGATACACCATGTGCAGCAGCATGCAATCGCAATGTAGTACGTTACAATAAATGCACCGACAGCGGAAGAAGCCAGCAAGTCGAACGATTATTATTATAGACCATAATCATAAAATTCCCACGTCGAGCTGTGAATTTAAACATTCACCAGCCTGCTTACCAAGAACCAAAAATGTCATCTGGTTCGAGTCACAACAAACTCCACTTCTGAGTTCTGAGGACCATATTTAGCGGCTGAAAATATTTTACTTCAAGGATACATTAGCTATTAGTCACAATCACACCTATAGAAGGAAATTAGAAACCCGATTATGCTTACGTATGGGTTTTCCTTCCGATAATTGGTAACACAACCAAACAATCACAGCGTACCTACCTAACCAGACCAGTTTTCTTAGCGCACTAGTAGAAGTAGAGACCTAAAGAACCAGCCATCATCAAACGCAGGACTTGTCTGGACTTCGTTACAGGACGTGGTTAAATCGCGCGTGATATTCAAGCGAGATCGGCCTTGGCTATCGCTCACAGCGGCGTACGGACAACGTTATAACACACCCACACTTAACAATCTGTATACAAGCTAACAGTGTTGGAAGCGTGCTAGAAATCAGTGGCGTGCCTTCCGTGCTATGGCGGATGAGACCATAAGCCCGTCGTTTCATATGCAGTTATAATATGATATCTATACTGATTCCATGTATACACCACATAGCGAATGCATATTTTTAAATTCACCCATCACGGTAGCATAGAGCGGAAGCAATGTTTCGTATCATTTTTGCTGCTGTAGTTATAAGAATCCCAATCCAAGACTATCATAATAACTTTTACTGGCCGAGTGAACTGTCAGTGTGAAATGTGAATTGTATTGGTCAGTGCGCCACTTATTTCTACAGCATGCTTAGCTCACCAAAAGATAGAGCGGCTTGGCGACCGTGAACTTGAGATGACATCGCCCGACCCATGGGATTGGGTGCTATACCTACACTAGCAGTTCTATGAAGACAACCCTTTATAAATGATGAGAATTTATCCGTAAATAAAGCCAGCTATGTTGTTAATTCCAATTGTTGTAGCGTGCCATAGTTTTTTCTGACGATTTATTCCCACCACTTACCTACGACGGACGAGAGCCGAAACCATACGCGGAGCTTCGCAAATTATTTATAACACATGTGGGCGAAGGCGTCGCGACAATTTACCACCCAGGTATTGCATTCTCGTAAATTACCCGTATAAACACAGCGGGTGTCAACAATGTCATCACGTCATCATTCGTGTCATATCATCAAATGGAAATGACAGAGGAGGTAAATGGTAAGTGGTAACACATGCTCGACACGATCACGCCAACGAAAACATAGTCCGCCAATGTCCAAGTATAACATAATTTGATATGGCCACCAATTGTTACCCTTGCAGAAGTAATTAGACAATGCTATCAATAAAACAATGCAATACAACTGCACCATTGAAGTAACAACCAATTGATGATTTATATCCTTTGCCAGACGGCAGACACAGGCTAACGACTGCATCTGGTAAGCAAAAACAGTAATGTGACGATACGTAGTCGTAGGAAGATAACATACCTTCTACAATTTGTTGAATCAGATGCAGAATTAATTCGCCAGCGAAACAAACCGGTGTAGGAACTATGAGACAGCAATTGTGACAACAAAACACAGCTAACAGCGCCAAATCAACCCAGCTACTTGCTGCGATGACAGCAGAACTTACACTGACTGGCTGATGGAGGCAGCAGTTTCAACGTCTTGGAGCGGCATTCGAGTGAGATGGACTCATCTTCTTGGCGAGGCATGAGAGTGAGATGGACTGAGGCTAGAGGAGACACCAGGGCGCTGTTGCCAATTATAGACCCGTCTGGGAGTCCGCCTGTTCATCTTTTTCTCATATTCTCAGTTCTGTTAGTTAATTGTTGATGTACTTTCCTCCCGTAATCCTTCTAATCCCACTCTCAGTTATTAACTCTGTATTTATTCTAGTAGCGCTGAGCCTACACGGTTAGTCTTAAGTTGACTTTATCCTCCGAAATTGGCAGCTATTTTTTCTTCTTGAACGAAGCGAGTGAAGCAACACTGAAAAGATTCGTATTTTATTTTTATTTCTTTGTCCATTCGCACTCCTACAGAGCAAACGACCGAACTGATTTCGATATAATTTTCAAAATACTATTGTTTTCTCTTAGCTTGGACCCTCTACTATATTTTCAGGACATTCTAGTCACAACCTGTCAAATCAATTTTTGTAGAAAAAATCGGTTTATTCAAGACAAGTTTCTAACTCTATACGGGACGAACCATTTTATATATTTTGAATAAACTTTTCAGATATAACTTTATCCAGCATGACGACTTTGTGAAATTTTAAGTGGAAGTGTAAAAGTAAAAAGTTTCATTTTGGGTTTCTAACTCTATTTTCTATTTTCTCGATCCTGGAATTCCTGGCAACTACAGGAGCTTGAACCATGAACACTGCGCTCAATCAGCATCATACAAATTCGAATGCGTTTAAAAAAAGCGTTCGGGAATCACTTGTATAAAATGTCAACAGGATCCATCATGAACGATCTGTTTCATTCTTTTTTTTTATTATATTGACTCGACCAATGTCAAAAATTATATTTTTTGTATTTTGCATTTTCTTTACCTGTCATTTTCAAGTTCCTGTCAGACTAAAAAACAAACAACCCCGCGATAAAAATATCCAGCCAGCAGTGCATCATCGTCTCTTGCATCTGTTTATTTTCACTCAAATTGTTCTAGGCACCACGACGGCTAAATATTTGCTAAAAAGTCCAATATCTTTTCAGATTTCCCACATAATATATTACATTATTTCTACAAACCAAAATTACCCGTCGGTCGATTGCTCGAGTCGTTGCAAATCGACAAGGTGAAATATATTCGCACAAAATGGCCAACGCACTGCTGAAGACACTGAGGACGAAGACGGGAGTGCTGAAGAGGCTGACCCACGACAAGAAGCTCTACGAGAGCGAAGTGGACGAGCAGCGTGGACGCATACAGAGAGACATGGACCAAGGTACCTCGTTAACTCTCATTAGCTTTAGCTTTAGCATTAGGAACGGTTTGGCAACGTTGGAAACACCGGTTCTCGTCAGCTCACCGAGGTTAAGCACCATCGCGCTGATTGAGGTGTTTGATAGGTGACCATCATGCACATGATCAGTTCTGTTTGGGAGAGAGGTTGGAGGGTTTGAAGTTAGTACGACAACTTCACTCGCCTTGCTTGTCGACCTCTCGACAGCACGGATTAGCGGAGGAATCCTGTCGTTCGAGTTGTACCTTCCTTCGGAAGGGACGTTAAGCCGGTTGTTCCACTCGGTGCTTTTCGACAGGAGTAGGCTACGTGCCGGCACCGGGTTTCCCCTCCTCCCTTCTACGCTAGGTTAGGTTCATCATCACCCTCACCATCACCCTTTCATTCACCAACGCCATTAGACTAGTGCCAAAGGGCCAGTTGTCGAAACGGTGCGTCGTTAAACACCAATAATCAAGCAGTCAATTAGCATTAGCTTTGTGACCGTTTAAAAGGGGCTTTACATGGTCATATTTTTCGTCAATAAATTGGAAAAAGAATTTGGTTTTCGATGGTGAAAGCTATTAAAACAACTGTAAGCAATTTCTGGTGGAATAGCAAAGCAGGAAAAATGCGCCACCGAACGGGGTTAACTGTGTTGTAAATTATAATTTTTATCAGGTGCAATGAGCAAGCTTCAGTTTCCTAGCTCTTTTCTGACTCAACATAATGACTTTTTCATAATATTTTTATTTTCATTTATAATCATGGCTTGTCTCTTGCATCCTATCATCTTGTAACTGTGTTTCTTATGACCCAGCCAAAAGTGTAAAGGGGTTTTTTTCCCTTTGTGGGCTTTGCCCCCTTCCATAATCACGTTTTACGAATGTACCTATTAACAAATACTGTATAAAGCCTGATTTACACGGTCACATTTTTTCATCACATTCCGTCAAACCCTTGCACAGCAGTCTTGTATACAACTGCATGTGACCGTGTAAACAGTCCATAGCACGGCAGTCCGTCACATAAAAGTCTTGTATGGCAGACTGTGGCACATTTTTTTTCGGATAGCCCAGGCTCTATTTCCATCACATCTTGTATGGAATGCACCCATGAGATCAAAGATTGCGTGACGTCAAACTTTTCAAAAAATCATGGCGGCATATGTCAGTGAGCAGTGCAAAATTTGAAATGGCTGCAATTAAAATGAATTAAAAGTTGATAAAAGTTTATTTTTAAATAGAAATCACACCCATACCTGACGTCTGACGAAAGTAGATCTAAATTCACTCTCATTTTTTTTCTGAAATGTCAACCTTATATAATTTACAAGAGGGTTGATTTTCAGCTGTTTTTGTACGTATCTGGTTATCTGGGTATCTGGCTATGTCTTCCATTAATCTTTTATAGAAACGGTGAAAAATGGACGAAAATTAATGGGGTTTTTTTCAAAACCTTTCTTATTCTCTTCCCAAATTATTTTTCGTTTTTGAGCGAGTTCTGTGACCTTTTTCTAATTTAATTTTGAAGAAATCTCATTTCGTCTAGGCTGAAAAAAAAACAAATGCAACGGACGGCCGGCCAAAATGCATCCACTATAAAAATGGAAAATATCACTATAGCACTGGAATATTCAACAAGTACACAGTAGTTTACAATTTCATGCAATAAAGACACATTGCGTCACTAAAACTCTTGCCACGCACGCGCATTTTGCCCTATAGGCATATTGTTTGCCCTATGGGCATATTGATGTTGTTTTGCATGTTTTTGTATGCCCTATGGGCATAATTATGCCTTATTGGCATATAGTTTTGCCCTATGGGCATATTGACATGTAATTTTGCCAGCATTTTGCCCTATGGGCATATTGTTTTGCCTTATGGGCATAGGGTTTTGCCTTATTGGCATAGGGTTTTGCCCTATGGGCATATTATTATATAATTATGCCAGCATTTTGCCCTATGGGCATATCGTTTTGCCTTATGGGCATAGCGTTTTGCCCTATGGGCATATTGACATATTATTTTGGCAGCATTTTGCCCTATGGGCATAGCTTTGCCCTATGGGTATATATATGCCTTATGGGCATAATTTTTGCCCTAGGGGCATAGTTATGCCTTATGGGCATAGGGTTATGCCTTATGGGCATATTGACATAAAATACTGCAGCTTTTTGCCCTACGGGCATAGCTTTGCCCTATGGGCATATTATTTTCCCTCGGGGCATGTCTCTGCCCTATGGGCATATCTTTGCCCTATGGGCATATATTTGCCCTAAGGGCATAACTTTGCCCTATGGGCATATACATGCCCTATGGGCATATCTTTGCCCTATGGGCATATTTTTGCCCTCGGGGCATATCTTTGCCCTCGGGGCATATTTTTGCCCTCGGGGCATATCTTTGCCCTCGGGGCATATCTTTGCCCTCGGGGCATATCTTTGCCCTAGGGGCATATCTTTGCCCTATGGGCATATACATGCCCTAGGGGCATAGAAGCTGCCCGCAGGGCCTAGCTGGGTACCAGCTAGTATTGACATATAATTTTGCCAGAATTTTGCCCTATGGGCATATCGTTTTGCCTTATTGGCATAGGGTTTTGCCCTATGGGCATATTGACATATAATTTTGCCAGAATTTTGCCCTATGGGCATATCGTTTTGCCTTATGGGCATAGGGTTTTGCCTTATTGGCATAGGGTTTTGCCCTATGGGCATATTGACATGTGATTTGGGCGGCATTTTGCCCTATGGGCATAGCTTTGCCCTATGGGCATATTTTTTGCCCTAGGGGCATAGTTATGCCTTATGGGCATAGGGATTATGCCTTATGGGCATAGGGTTATGCCTTATGGGCATATTGACATAAAATACTGCAGCTTTTTGCCCTACGGGCATAGCTTTGCCCTATGGGCATATTTTTTGCCCTCGGGGCATATCTTTGCCCTATGGGCATATATTTGCCCTAGGGGCATATCTTTGCCCTATGGGCATATCTTTGCCCTATGGGCATATATTTGCCCTAGGGGCATATCTTTGCCCTATGGACATATCTTTGCCCTATGGGCATATCTTTGCCCTAGGGGCATAGAAGCTGCCCGCAGGGCCTAGCTGGGTACCAGCTAGTCAACTGACATCACTTCCATGGCCTACTGTGATAATAAATGTGTTACAATGATTATTGTGAGAAAGTGGTTTTTCTGGTGGAAGCTTACACCAGTACGCAATTGTTGGAGGGGTTGCTAGGCAGGAAAAATGCGCGTCCGAACCGGGATACGAACCCGGGACCTTCCGCTCCCGGGTTCGTATCCCGGTTCGGACGCGCATTTTTCCTGCCTAGCAACCCCTCCAATGATTATTGTATCGTGTAAAAGGTCGTCACATTTTTCATCAAATCCGTCGCACAAAACCTTGTACAATGTTTATATTACGGACTGCTGTACAAGGGTTTGACGAAATGTGATGAAAAAATGTGACCGTGTAAAAGGGGCTTAAGAAGGTAACCTATATATTATGGTATTTGCTATGCCTATATACACCTACAAATGACGGCAATTTTTTTTAAATTGAAAATGCTATATATAAAAAAGTCAAAGTAAACGCCTTGGGTTTTTTCATCACTTTGCCAGGAAAGGACGAGCACCACATTCGCAAGCAGGAGGAAGGCTTGTTGGAGACTTTGAAGATGGTGCCGCATTGCCAAGAGCTGCTGGCGAAGGCGTACGAAGAGCTTCTCAGCTTGCTGGTCGAGGGCAGAGCCCTGAAAGATACCGAGGAGTACCTGGCCGCCCAGAAGATGCTGGAGTTTGCTGCACCCCAGCTGCCAGCGACGACAGACTCCCAGCTCGCTACCAGCCTGTAAGATTCGCAACCATCAATGGTCGTCTCAGAAGTTATTTATAGTTGTTTGAAACTTTGAATTACCAGCGAGGCTTGTTGAGCGAATATTTATGCATGGTTTTTACAAAATTGGCACGTAATACATCTGACTTCATTTGACGATGTTGTGTTCTGTCTGCTGTGTGCTGTGTGCTGTGTACTGTGTGCTGTGTGCTGTGTACTGTGTACTGTGTGCTGTGTGCTGTGTGCTGTGTGCTGTGTGCTGTGTGCTGTGTGCTGTGTGCTGTGTGCTGTGTGCTCTGTGCTGTGTCCTGTGTGCTGTGTGCTGTGTGCTGTGTGCTGTGTGCTGTGTGCTGTGTGCTGTGTGCTGTGTGCTGTGTGCTGTGTGCTGTGTGCTGTGTGCAGTGTGCTGTGTGCTCTGTGCTGTGTCCTGTGTGCTGTGTGCTGTGTGCTGTGTGCTGTGTCCTGTGTGCCGTGTGCTGTGTGCTGTGTGCTGTGTGCTGTGTGCTGTGTGCTGTGTACTGTGTGCTCTGTGCTGTGTACTGTGTGCTGTGTGCTGTGTACTGTGTGCTGTGTACTGTGTGCTGTGTGCTGTGTGCTGTGTGCTGTGTGCTGTGTGCTGTGTGCTGTGTCCTGTGTGCTGTGTGCAGTGTGCTGTGTGCTGTGTGCTGTGTGCTGTGTGCTGTGTGCTGTGTGCTGTGTGCTGTGTGATGATTATTACCTTGGGATTCAGTCTCGGAAATACTCGACCATGTTTCTGAGGGTAGATAATTATTGAGCCGGAAGAAAATATTATGAACAATTGGTTTGGGTCCTAGCCTTCAATACCCAGTTAAATAGTATGTCTGAAAATAAGGTTTTACTAAGATTAGGAGCAGACATTCGCAGGGGCGGAACAACGATTCACGGGCCCGCCGGCAGATTTGGACAAAAAGGCCCCCCTCCTCTCCCAAAGGCGACAGGTTTTTCAGCCCCCGATAAAATTTTGAATCATTGGCCTTTTTTAGAGCGAATCTATGCGTTGTAGCAAGAATTTTAAACATATTGCAAAGCTATTTCAAATTGACGGATTTGGAAAATCAGCTCGATATTTTCTGTGAACCACATTTCCAAGTTTTATCTTGCAATATGATAAGCAGGATAGACCTTTCCTGGAAATAAAAATTCAGAGCGTCTGAGTAGGTACCTATAAGATACTTTCAATCACTATACGTGATCCTTGCGTATACCTACTAATGTAATTGACAGTGTTTTTCTGTAGTTTTTCGTATTTTCTGATATTTTACTCCTTATCAAGCGAAACCTTCGTGTACCAAATTTGACCTGACTCGACAAGGGCCCCCCGCGTACTGGACCAGTCTGCCTCACACATTGAATCTGCAATTGGCGTGAAACAAGAGTGAATAACACTGAAAGTATCGCAAAAATGAGTAAACGTGTTTCAGATTTAGTGACAACCGACGGGCCCTGCGGGCGCCTAGTTCCGCACCTGGACATGCGTCTTAATGAGCTATTGTGTTGTCATGTGATAGAATGGAAATTATCCATAGAATTAACAAGTTAATGATCGGGCCCAATTAAAATAGTAGGTAATGGGCAAATCGGAACCCAAATCTAACAAAAGGACGCAAATAATATCGATAAACTCGCATTATCTGATATATAAATTCACAAATAATAACATATTTATCTAATAATTTATTTAATCGAAAACACAGTTATCAGGATCACAATATTTAAGTGACATCTAAACAAAAAAATCGCAAAAAATACAGGAACCATTACGTTTTACTAAATATTACAGGAACCTTACAATTATTAGTAAAAACAAAGTTTCCTGTAATATTATACAAAAAAAGATCTGCCTTTATGGCTTTCAGGAGGAAAAACAAACAAAAGCGTGAATACAATATACCTACGAGGACGCAAATCACCAAAAAAACCATCAAATTTATCAAAACCACCCAAAACAACCCGACAAATTAAAGCCAGCCGAGACCCATCCCTAGCTGGGAACCAATCCAGGAATTGGGTGGGTTCCATCCGGAAACCGGGGCCTCCTAGCCGACCATCCAATGGCTGGCCGGGCTCGCCGCACTTCCGCTCGCCGGACGGGAAGCCGTCAAACTCCGCGTGAACGTGCTCCACGGGTTGCCGTACACGCTGGAGCCCGTACCATAGGTAGAGCCCGTACCATAGGTAGAGCCCGTACCATAGGTGGAGCCCGTACCATAGGTAGAGCCCGTACCATAGGTAGAGCCCGTACCATAGGAACCATAGGTGGAGGCATAGGTAGGACCATAGTTAGAAGCTGAACCGTACGGAGAGCCAGCGTATGACGAAGCGTAGACAGGAGCAGCAGCGTACGTCTGCCCTGTGCCGTACGTCTGCCCTGTGCCGTACGTCTGGCCGACGCCGTAGCTCGTGCCGTACACGGCCTGGACGGGCGCGCCGGACACGCCACCCGCCGCGCCGTACGTTTGACCGTAACCGGCGGCGTTGTACACGCCCGCGGCCGCGTACGGCGCCTGCGCCACCGCTGCGCCGTAACCGCCGCCCGCCGCGTACGACGCCGCTGCCGGCTGCGTCCACGGCGTGTAGGCTGGCTGCGCGGCGGGCGCGTGGTAGCCGTACGCCTGCGCGGCTGCTGGCTGCGTGGCGGCGGCTGCGCCGAACGTGCTGTACGCGGACGACGGCTGCGCGATGGTGAAGAAGGTCGCGAGGCTGCCGGGGAGGGGCGCCGTGCTGGTGGCGGCGGCGGTCGTCGAACCGGAAGTAAGGCCCGTGGTCGAGCCGGAAGTGAGGCTGGTGGTGGAGCCGGTGAGGCCGGTCAGAGCGGTGCTGAGTGCGCCGGTCAGCGAGCTGCTACTGGTTCCGGTGAGGCCGGTGAGCGTGGAGGCGATGGTGCCGGCGACCGGGGAGGTGCCCGACGTGGCGGTGTTGGTGGTGGTGGTGGTCGTCGTGCCAGAACTTGCCGCAAGGGTTCCGCTGCTGCTGGAGGTTCCGCCCACTGTACTTCCTGATCCAGAGGTTCCGGCAACAGTGCCACCGGAACCGGAGGTTCCGGCAACGGTGCCACCGGAACCGGAGGTTCCACTGACCGTTCCTGCAGATCCAGAGGTTCCACCGAAACTTCCTGCAGATCCAGAGGTTCCACCGAAACTTCCTGCAGATCCAGAGGTTCCACCGAAACTTCCTGCAGATCCAGAGGTTCCACCGAAACTTCCTGCAGATCCAGAGGTTCCACCGAAACTTCCTGCAGATCCAGAGGTTCCACCGAAACTTCCTGCAGATCCAGAGGTTCCACCGAAACTTCCTGCAGATCCAGAGGTTCCACCGAAACTTCCTGCAGATCCAGAGGTTCCACTAACTGTTCCTGCAGACCCTGAGGTTCCACTAACTGTTCCTGCAGACCCTGAGGTTCCACTAACTGTTCCTGCAGATCCAGAGGTTCCACCAACTGTTCCACCGGACAGGCTTCCGGTGGAAGTGGAAGTGGAAGTGGAAGTGGCCCCCGTGCCCCCTGTGACGGTGGAGAGAACAGAGCTCAACGAAGGAAATGTCCCCGAAGTCGAAGTCCCAGAAGTGATTCCGGAAACAATGGAACCCAGAGCCGGCAGGGTGGCGCCACCGATGGTCGTGGTCGAGGTGCTCGATGTGGAAGAGCCCGAAACGCCGGCGGCAGCGGCGGCAGCGGCGGCGGCAGCGGCGGCGGCGGCAGCGGCGGCGGCGGGGGTGGCGGGGGCGGCTGCTGCTGCTGCTGCTGCTGCTGCGGCGGCGGCGGGGGAAGCCACTGTTGCTGCTACCGGGGGCGGAATGAAGACCGGCACGGCGCCGGAAGTTGAATAGATGCCACCGGCCACCGGACGGTACTGGTTGGTGGCGGTGGCTGCCGTCAACGGGGCCATTCCGCTGCCGTACGTCATGCTGCCGCTGCCGTACGTCATGCCGCCGCTGCCGTACGTCATGCCGCCGCTGCCGTACGTCATTCCGCTGCTGCCGTACGTCATGCCGCCGCTGCCGTGCGCGGCGTACGGCGCGCGCGCGGCCCCGGCGCTGCCGTACTGCGAAGCGAAGCCGCCGGGCGTGCCCGCCGTGTTATAGCTGGGCGCAGCCACGTAGGTTGGCCGTGCAGCATATGTTGCTCCGGCTGCGTAGGTTGGTGCTGCGGCGTAGGTTGGTGCAGCGACGTAGGTTGGTGCTGCGGCGTAGGTTGGTGCAGCGGCGTAGGTTGGTGCAGCGGCGTAGGTTGGTGCAGCGGCGTAGGTTGGTGCAGCGGCGTAGGTTGGTGCAGCGGCGTAGGTTGGTGCAGCGGCGTAGTTGGTTGCTGCTCCGTAAGGAGTGTAGGCGCCTGTGAAAATAATTCGATTTCAAAGCTGCGGCCCTTTAGTGATCTGCTGTGCGATTCTGTTGATTTTTTTTGTAGTCGAGATGAGATGTGAACTTTTGTCAATGCTTAGAATGGAACACGTGAACGCTCTTATCTTATCTCAGCTTACAAAATTGATATAATCGCACTGCTGGAATCGTGGTTTCGCTTTTCCAAATGCGTGAGCGTGACTCGTGAGTGATAAGTGGTGGCAATGGGACTCATGGTTGGCCCTTGCGCTATCTGGTTTTAGTAGACAATCGTGGAATTTGCACGACTTCAAACATTGTAGATTTATTTTTTTACCAGATTGGATATTACTTACACAAAGTTTTAATTATTTCGCCTGAGGATTATAAGTTTTCGTGGAAAGCGTATGCTTTCTAAAATCACCGGTGTATTAGTGATGAGGGGTGGGGCAAAACGTCAGAGCTGTGTCTCTGTCACGGGGACGTCGAAAACATTTGCACTGGATGCCTGAGTAGAGCTCGTACGGTTACGAGTCGCTTCTTCCCTTCTCTCCCGACAGCAGGGGCGGATCTAACGGTCAGCGTCAGCATATCAGCAAATGCTGACTGGGCCTCTGCCTTCTGGGCCCCTCTGGGCCCCGGCTTGTGCGTCGATATTTATTGCGACAAGAAAATAAATGTTAATAAATTTGATAATATCTAAATAATATAATATTTTCACGTACACATAACTACGAAAAATATGAGACTAACCACTAGGGCCCCGAATAGCTACTACATAATATTGTAACGTTAGCTTGGCTAAGAGTGTATTCGTAGATTCTCTAGAATATCCATATCTAGTGCTCCGAGTACCGACGACTCGCTTGTCGCGCCGCTATACCCTTTGTCGGTCAGCGCCGACAAAGGGTTGCGACAGTGTGGAAAGAATTACTATGTAGGTATTGGGTGGAAATTGTTTCTAGTTACTGAATCTGATATAAGAGGCAAATGTAGAACTAGGAAATTTGCTCGAGTTTTGCGCACATAGAAATAAAAAAACCATGCAGTCAGTTCGGGTTGGAATTCCACCTCGTGCGGACGTTGTTTCAAGTAGGCAAGGAAGCTGGACTTGTCGTCGCTAATAGATACCTTCGCCAAGGCAAAAGCCGCCGCTGTGCCACATTCAAGTAGATGGGGTGAGTCAACGAATTTAAATACATATAACATTTAACATTATGAACTAAATAAAATTTCCTCGTCCGACAAATTTTATGTTTTCAAATTAAAACTAGTTATACTAAATAATACTAGGGCTTCGCCGAACGCTACCTGTGGACGCGTTGTTGGATGAGCGTATTTCTTTGTATACCAGTATATAGTGTAAACGGTATAGTGTAAACCAGCCCAGATTTTGATCTTCCAAAGTTCATCAAATTTGATTCATAATTTTGGCATGTAAGCTAAGTGAAGGATTCTGGGAAGCGAAAAGATCCACACACGTCTTGATTTTTTTGCCGAATTCACTGCAACTTGAATTTGTACCAAGAGATCCAAAGATTCAAGCATTATTACAATTACCTCTGGTGAAAGCCGGTCGAATCCAGAGGCAAATAATTTTCGGCCAAGCAAAATCAGTACCTAGCTGTCAAACTTTGTCCAGCCTAGACGACAGATGGAGTTTTCGATAATTTTCATATAAAAACCATTTCAAATCGCAGGGAAACTGTTATAACGGTACATCTCACTACGGTCAACATATTTGTAACGTTTGTTGAAGAAAAAGCAAGGGTTATTACAGTTAATATATGCAAAACGGCAAAAAACTTGAAAATTTAATCGAAAAATACAATTAAAAAACGTATAAAAAACATAAAAAACATATCTCTTGGTAAACCGGTATAGTGTATACGGTATAAAAAGCCTATTCTGCAAATTTAATCAAAATCGGCTTGGTATTTTAGCCAGTAGAGTAAAAACAAACAGCGAAATGATGGCGAAAAATCTGAAAATTTTCATAAATTTGGTTTTTTGAGAAAAGTTCTAAAGCTATCAAGCTGAAAAACGCAGGGGGTCTAAGTTCAGAACAAATTCAGATACACTGAAAATTTCATCAAAATCGGAACAGCCGTTTGGACGGTAGAGCGCGAACAAACACACAAAAAAACAAAAAAAAAACAAAAACAAACAAACACACAGACTTTTTTTCTACGGGTGGTCAAATTGAAGTCTTCGCTTCGCTCGCTTCGCTCGCTACGCTCATCCAACAATGCAAAATATCTGCAAATCTCTAGGACATCATTCCAGCAGTGAGACTGCTAATATCGGAGACAATATCAACCTAGATACGGACGACGAACACTGTTTCGTCGTCAGTTTACGTCGTCAATATCTACCTCCGGATCAGACGAAGACCTTACTATAGTCGTGGATATGTGGAGAGGAAACAAGAACACACCAATCGACAAGTGCATACATCGCTGATTTTTACCTTGGTGTTATCTTATGATCGCGTGTATATCACGTATAGATCCTTTGCCATGACAATTTACCCATGCAGATCTATTAGAACAAAAATGAGTGGAAATGATGGAAAAGGTCTCCTACTCCCATACTAAAACTTCCAATAAGCAAATTATGCTTCCACAAAGTGATTTTTAAAAATCAAAATATGCTGTGTCGTGATCCGGGGCCTTTGCGAATCCAACATTGCGAATCCTTTAAGACACCGGAGGATTCAGGGAATTTTCAGCGATTTGTATGGAATGACTCTCCTGTTATTCTTGCCGCGACAAGAATTACTGTTTACATGTAAAAAAAAGCACATCTCTTAACAATCTTTTTTGAGATGTCCCATCCCACTCTGCACGTAAAAGAGCTAAGCTTGACGTGCGCTTTCTGAGGGACAATGTTAAAAACTGAAGCCTCAAAAGACGCATAATCACAAACAAATGCACATTGCACTTCCAACGAATTTGGAAATAATGTCACTTTCGGTGCAGCAAACGCTCTCGGTAGACATGGTCTCGCATTCGCCACATCACACCAATTACTGTGGTTTGACCTGCCAAATCCTTTCTTGATTGCCTTATCTTTTCGGGGTTAATTCTTTTTATAATGTGACTTACGGGGGTCCTGCCATAGGCGTGCGCAGGGTCTCAAATTAGGGGGGGCCAAAATTGAGACCGGGGGGGGGGGGGGGGGGTGATGCTTATTGTAATGGGGATGCTCAATTTTTAGTACATGTGAAACTTATGTGCTGCAATATGCATTTGCACAGAATACATGTAATTTGAATCTGAATTTGAAACAAAATTGGCCGTATCTGTTATCTATGCTTAGCCAATCACTCCAGTAGGCTGCATAGGCAATATTGTGGAATTTCTGAATCTAGGTGAAGCTATAACTAAAATTATGGTGTAATTTGTCATAAATATTCTTCAAATATTAACAGGCCTCATAGCCCAATTTATAAGCCGAAAATGCAGAGGTCCACGTAAACCTTTCTCCTGCCCCTACAATTATCCCAATATTTTTGAAAAAAAAATCAGTGTGTAAAGGAAGAGTACAATGGAAAATAAAACAACCAGAGAAGAAAGAACAGTGGTGTTTTTCGCTTAAGAAAACCGCAGAAAGTCCCAAATTCAAGATTTATTTGTGACCAAATTAAACGTCTGATCGACACGAGACTTTGCATCGCTAACCAGAATTTTTTTCAACTATTCACTGAAATGTTTACAACTAGGGCTTCGCCGAACGCTACCTGTGGACGCGTTGTTGGATGAGCGTATATCTTTTTATACCTGTATATAGTGTATACGGTATAGTGTATACCAGCCCAGATTTTGATTTTCCAAAGTTCATCAAATTTGATTTATAATTTTGGCATGCAAGCTAAGTAAAGGATTCTTGGAAGCGAATAAATCCACACACGTCTTGATTCTTTTGCCGAATTCACTGCAACTTGAATTTGTACCAAGAGATTCAAAGATTCAAGCATTATTTCAATTACCTCTGGTGAAAGCCGGTCGAATCCAGAGGCAATAAATTTTCGGCCAAGCAAAATCAGTACCTAGCTGTCAAACTTTGTCCAGCCTAGACGACAGATGGAGTTTTCGATAATTTTCATATGAAAACCATTTCAAATCGCAGGGAAACTGTTATAACGGTACATCTCACTACGGTCAACATATTTGTAAAGTTTGTTGAAGAAAAAGCAAGGGTAATTACAGCTTAGATATGCAAAACGGCTAAAAACTTGAAAATTTAATCGAAAAATGCGATTTAAAAACGTATTAAAACATTAAAAACATATCTCTTGGTAAACCAGTATAGTGAATACGGTATACAGGAGCTATTCTGCAAATTTCATCAAAATCGGCTTGGAATTTTAGCCAGTAGAGTAAAAACAAACAGCGAAATTATGGCGAAAAATCTTAAAATTTTCGTAAATTTGGATTTTTGAGAAAAGTTCTAAAGCTATCAAGCTGAAAAACGCAGGGGGTCTAAGTTCAGAACAAATTCAGGTACACTGAAAATTTCATCAAAATCGGATCAGCCGTTTGGACGGTAGAGCGCGAACAAACACACAAAAAAAAAAAAAAAAAAAAAAAAAACAAACACATGGACTTTTTTTCTACGGGTGGTCAAATTGAAGTCTTCGCTTCGCTCGCTTCGCTCGCTACGCTCATCCAATTATAAGATGTATTGCCGTTTAGGACTAACATTTTTTGCGTGACAGATCCCCCCCCCCCGCAACACCAACACCAACCCAACAAAGAGGGCCCCTTGGATACGTTTGCTGACTGCCTTTTGAGTTAGATCAGCCCCTGCCCGAGAGAGCCCTTTCCTCACCCAGCGAAGCAGGAATCTTGTGTGGCCGGATAGCTCAGTGGTCAGAGCAACCGCCCGGCAAGCGGAAGGTCCCGGGTTCGTATCCCGGTTCGGACGCACATTTTTCCTGCTTAGCTAACCCACCAACAATTGCTCACTGGCGTAAGCTTCAACCAGTGAAACCCAATTTCTCAGAGTTACTATCGCCTTTTTTATTAGAAACGATATAACCATTCCTAAATTTGTATTACGGATACAAATTTCGCAATGAAAATTTCGCTTTGAATAATGAATATATTCTATTGTCTATGCACCGCCGAGTATTTGCATGTAGCTTCGAATCACACTCTTACTATTGCCTTCTTCTGGAAATAAGTGGAACTGGCCTTCGTCAAGGAGATTACTTGTTGTTTCAATACTGGGGAAAGGAAAGGAAAATATCAATTTTAAAGATCTATTTCAACTGATAACGCTGCAATGTGACTTCAAAGGTCGCAGTAGAAAACTTAGCACCTCAGAGTTAGCACGCATCCTACAGTAGAAATTAACGCGATTGCATTGCGGGCTGCATCTAGGAGATATATTTTTCTGGATCATTTTACCATAAAATATCAAGAATATCAAAGTCATATTTCAACTGAAACCGCCGTAACGTGACATCTAAAGTCCTGATGTTGAATGCTGGCATGGATGCAAGCATGGACCTATAGCTCCGGAAAATTTACCAACAACTAATGGCCACGCGGTTCAATACATTTTGGTGACGGGTACTCACGGAACGTGGATGCTGTATTGGATCCGCCGAACACGGATACGCCCTGCTGTAAGGTGTTGCCGACTTGACCGCTGTACGTGCTGGCGTACGGGAGCGCCTTCGCCACCGTGCCAACCCCGTTGGTCACAGAAGCCTTTGTCGACAGGGTCGGTTGGTAGGCCTGCTGGTTGGACGTCGGTGCAACCCTCGCAGCGACATTGCCCAGTTGCAAGCCGGAGCAAAATCCCTGGATGCTGGCCACAGCTGCAGGAAAATATGTTGGCAATTTAACATGATTATAAAATAGGAAGGGAATACCGAGATAGACGTGGAGTGGTGTGATAAGAGAAGACTTTGAGGAAGGGAGTGTGAGTTGGGAGGAGGTTGACAGAGGAATATTGTGGAAAAAACGTAAATGAATGATAGGAATGAATGAAAGGAATGAAAGGAATGAATGAGCTAGTAGATAAGGACTAAGAGTTAGATGATGGGGAGAGGGAAGCCGGATTGAAAATTCCCCGAAATGCCCTAGATGAAAAAAATTGGCCCTATAGTAAAGGATACAAGAAAAACGATATGATATTTATTAAAATACCAGCGCTTGAGTTCAAGTCCGCTAGTATATTATTTAAAGTTGTAGCCATAGCCGCAATCAAGAAATTGAAAGTATGAACCTAAGTTTACTGTCGTTGCACTGTAGTTTTATTTCCTTAGCGCCGGGTTGTTTTGAAAGGAGCGTTGCGAGCGTGGCGCGTTGACTTTTTGTCAACAAACTAGGTCAAAATCCCGAAAAATCCTACTATTGTCTTAGACATAAGTTCATACACACATAAAAACATAAAAATATACTTAAATAAAACACAAGACATCTACATAAACACATGAGCGGAGCCAACGAGAAAAGCCATGAAGCAACGCTCGGAAATGCTTAGCCGAATTCAACCTTTTTGGCGCAAGATCGCAAAGTGTGTTTTCTCGTGTCTTGTCGCTGTGACATCTTGTAATGGCAAAATGTATGCGGAGTGTTGGCTTACCGAGGAGTGCTGTTGCCAATAACTTCATCTTACTACCGATTCTTCCCCTATGGGTGAAATTCCGGCACGAGCCACCTGTTATAACACCGACGGACACCCCAGTCTGCAAGACAATTACCTTGACAATTACCCTGACAATTACCCTGACAATTACCCTGACAATTACCCCGATTGACGTCAAGAAGGTCTCAATTATTCCAATCTAGTTATTTTTACAATGAACTCGTGTTTTTCTAGAATTTTGATAACGAAATTACAATTGTAATTCTCGTAAGAAAAACACACACCTAAAACCTTGCCAGTGTAGAATTCACTACTTTATTATTAAAATAACTTAATTGTTGTTTCATGTTTACCTTAGAATTTGACTGGCTTTTCGTGCTCGACTATTTGATGCCTCGAGATAATTGAGCACAATTGGATGTTGGTAAAGTTGATATGGTCTGACATTGAAGAAAGTCTACTATCACACCGATAAGACATTTTATAATTGCTTTCAATTTGGGCCAGGTTTGAAAATAATCGGCCGGCCCCACCATAGTGACATTTAAGGAAACAAATGGGGAAATCGGGGTATTTACACGTTGATTAAAAGAGTTGATAGTTTTCGTGGTGAATTTTGATACTCTAGAATCACATTGAATCGATTGTTCTGAATTTGTTTTTGTTGGAGATTTGTGTTCTTCTTATCTTGGATTATACTGCCACCACCTTCAACCCCATCTTATTGCATCTTACCCAGACACTAAAAGTAAAATGAAGGTGAACAATAACTGAGATTTACTTTCTGAAGACTTTATAGGCACAGGGTTTGCCTTTTGAGTAAAGGGCTTATTTTTGCCTTCGAGGCATTAGGGGCAAAGGGTTTTCTTTTAAGAGTAGGGTTTTTCTTTATTGGCATAGGGTTTTGCCTTATGGGCATATTTTTGCCTTATGGGCACAATGTTTTGCCTTTTGGGCACAATGTTTTGCCTTTTGGGCACAATGTTTTGCCTTTTGGGCATACTTTTGCCTTATGGGCATTGGGTTATGCCTTATGGGCATAAGGTGTGTATTATGGGAATAGAGGCTGTCTCATGGAAAATATTATAATCAATAAAGGTAAAAGGCGTAAACACAAAGTGCCGGAGGCACGGGGCTCCGCTGCTAGCCAACTTATAACGTGTGTTTTCAGACAAACTATTTCACTGGGTATTGAAAGGTATCAGCCACAAACATTTCCCGAAGTTTCACAAAGCTGTGCTGCCTGCTTTACATATCAAGGGTCTAAACACGAGTGCCAAATAGCAACAAAGCTACAAAATAGCAACAAGATTATTCTCCAGTTTGATATTTCACAATATTTAGTCCAAATCATGCTAAGAAAGAAAACACTTGCCCAAAAAGAACCTGCAGTTTTAATTATAAAATGCTCCCATGACAAATATTCAAAACAAAGAACATCAATGTTTCATTTTTGCATATAAATAACTCACATTTTTGATCGATTGCAGTCTGAATATTTAATCTATCACATTCTGTTCGCGCTCTATCACCAATGTATGACTAACACCCTTAAAGTATTCCTCCCCCCCCCCCCCCCATCGACCCAAACGTAAGCAGATATTATGTTTGGTCTCTTCTAAGAAAAATATTTTCGTTAAACCAAAGAGATGATCCTAAGAGAAAATCCTCGCTTCTACTTTCTGCTACCAATGCGTCGGTGATAAAGATAAAACGAACAGTATTTATTTTAAATGTATTTTATTTTCATTTTCCACAGACTAATTTTTAACTGAGATGAAAACGAAAAATATAAAAAAAAAAAAAATGAAATGATTTTTGTTTTAAATATAGTTTTAAAAACATGCCAACGACCTATAAAAGTTCTGTTCACAATAATCCACAGAACTCACATAAGACAAGGGCCCAAATCAATGAAAGAAACAAACCGTCAAATCACATCAAACCACCCTGCCACACCCTACCATTAAAAACCCAGCCAAGACACACCAGGATACGGAAACCGGGGCCTCCTAGCCGACCATCCAATGGCTGGCCGGGCTCGCCGCACTTCCGCTCGCCGGACGGGAAGCCGCCAAACTCCGCGTGAACGTGCTCCACGGGTTGCCGTACACGCTGGAGCCCGTACCATAGGTAGAGCCCGTACCATAGGTAGAGCCCGTACCATAGGTGGAGCCCGTACCATAGGTAGAGCCCGTACCATAGGTGGAGCCCGTACCATAGGTAGAGCCCGTACCATAGGTGGAGCCCGTACCATAGGTAGAGCCCGTACCATAGGTAGAGTCCGTAACATAGGTAGAGCCCGTACCATAGGTAGAGCCCGTACCATAGGTGGAGCCCGTACCATAGGTAGAGCCCGTACCATAGGTAGAGTCCGTAACATAGGAACCATAGGTGGAGGCATAGGTAGGACCATAGTTTGAGCCATAGTTTGAAGCTGAACCGTACGGAGAGCCAGCATATGACGAAGCGTAGACAGGA
This sequence comes from Nemurella pictetii, assembly GCA_921293315.2. Classification (NCBI taxonomy): domain Eukaryota; kingdom Metazoa; phylum Arthropoda; class Insecta; order Plecoptera; family Nemouridae; genus Nemurella; species Nemurella pictetii. Next base: position 10,658,097 of record OV121123.1, on the reverse strand, counting down.
GCAGCAGCGTACGTCTGCCCTGTGCCGTACGTCTGCCCTGTGCCGTACGTCTGCCCTGTGCCGTATGTCTGCCCTGTGCCGTATGTCTGCCCTGTGCCGTACGTCTGCCATGTGCCGTACGTCTGCCCTGTGCCGTATGTCTGTCCTGTGCCGTACGTCTGCCCTGTGCCGTACGTCTGGCCGTAATCGGCGGCGTTGTACACGGCCGCGGCCGCGTACGGCGCCTGCGCCACCGCTGCGCCGTAACCGCCGCCCGCCGCGTACGACGCCGCTGCCGGCTGCGTCCACGGCGTGTAGGCTGGCTGCGCGGCGGGCGCGTGGTAGCCGTACGCCTGCGCGGCTGCTGGCTGCGCGGCGGCGGCTGCGCCGAACGTGCTGTACGCGGACGACGGCTGCGCGATGGTGAAGAAGGTCGCGAGGCTGCCGGGGAGGGGCGCCGTGCTGGTGGCGGCGGCGGTCGTCGAACCGGAAGTAAGGCCGGAAGTAAGGCCGGAAGTAAGGCCCGTGGTCGAACCGGAAGTAAGGCCCGTGGTCGCACCGGAAGTAAGGCCCGTGGTCGAACCGGAAGTAAGGCCCGTGGTCGAACCGGAAGTAAGGCCCGTGGTCGAACCGGAAGTATGGCCCGTGGTCGAACCGGAAGTAAGGCCCGTGGTCGAACCGGAAGTAAGGCCCGTGGTCGAACCGGAAGTAAGGCCCGTGGTCGAACCGGAAGTATGGCCCGTGGTCGAACCGGAAGTAAGGCCCGTGGTCGAACCGGAAGTAAGGCCCGTGGTCGAACCGGAAGTAAGGCCCGTGGTCGCATCGGAAGTAAGGCCCGTGGTCGAACCGGAAGTAAGGCCGGAAGTAAGGCCCGTGGTCGCACCGGAAGTAAGGCCCGTGGTCGAACCGGAAGTAAGGCCGGAAGTAAGGCCCGTGGTCGAACCGGAAGTAAGGCCAGAAGTAAGGCCCGTGGTCGCACCGGAAGTAAGGCCCGTGGTCGAACCGGAAGTAAGGCCCGTGGTCGAACCGGAAGTAAGGCCCGTGGTCGAACCGGAAGTATGGCCCGTGGTCGAACCGGAAGTAAGGCCCGTGGTCGAACCGGAAGTAAGGCCCGTGGTCGAACCGGAAGTAAGGCCCGTGGTCGCATCGGAAGTAAGGCCCGTGGTCGAACCGGAAGTAAGGCCGGAAGTAAGGCCCGTGGTCGCACCGGAAGTAAGGCCCGTGGTCGAACCGGAAGTAAGGCCGGAAGTAAGGCCCGTGGTCGAACCGGAAGTAAGGCCAGAAGTAAGGCCCGTGGTCGCACCGGAAGTAAGGCCCGTGGTCGAACCGGAAGTAAGGCCCGTGGTCGAACCGGAATTAAGGCCCGTGGTCGAACCGGAAGTGAGACTGGTGGTCGCGCCGGAAGTGAGGCTGGTGGTGGAGCCGGTGAGGCCGGTCAGAGCGGTGTTGAGTGCGCTGGTCTGCGAGCTGCTACTGGTTCCGGCGAGGCCGGCGAGACCGGGGGGTAGCGACGTGATCATGCCGTCGAGCGGGGAGGTGGCCGCTGCCCCGGCGGCGGTCGCGGCGACGGCAGACGTTCCGCCGGTGCCGGTCGCTCCCGCCGCAGTGGCAGCAGCCCCGGAGGCTCCAGGCGCGGACGCTGCGACACTAGTGGCTCCAGGCGCGGACGCTGCGACACTAGTGGGTCCAGGCGCGGACGCTGCGACACTAGTGGCTCCAGGCGCGGACGCTGCGACACTAGTGGCTCCAGGCGCGGACGCTGCGACACTAGTGGCTCCAGGCGCGGACGCTGCGACACTAGTGGGTCCAGGCGCGGACGCTGCGACACTAGTGGCTCCAGGCGCGGACGCTGCGACACTAGTGGCTCCAGGCGCGGACGCTGCGACACTAGTGGGTCCAGGCGCGGACGCTGCGACACTAGTGGGTCCAGGCGCGGACGCTGCGACACTAGTGGCTCCAGGCGCGGACGCTGCGACACTAGTGGCTCCAGGCGCGGACGCTGCGACACTAGTGGCTCCAGGCGCGGACGCTGCGACACTAGTGGCTCCAGGCGCGGACGCTGCGACACTAGTGGGTCCAGGCGCGGACGCTGCGACACTAGTGGGTCCAGGCGCGGACGCTGCGACACTAGTGGCTCCAGGCGCGGACGCTGCGACACTAGTGGCTCCAGGCGCGGACGCTGCGACACTAGTGGGTCCAGGCGCGGACGCTGCGACACTAGTGGCTCCAGGCGCGGACGCTGCGACACTAGTGGCTCCAGGCGCGGACGCTGCGACACTAGTGGCTCCAGGCGCGGACGCTGCGACACTAGTGGCTCCAGGCGCGGACGCTGCGACACTAGTGGCTCCAGGCGCGGACGCTGCGACACTAGTGGCTCCAGGCGCGGACGCTGCGACACTAGTGGCTCCAGGCGCGGACGCTGCGACACTAGTGGGTCCAGGCGCGGACGCTGCGACACTAGTGGCTCCAGGCGCGGACGCTGCGACACTAGTGGCTCCAGGCGCGGACGCTGCGACACTAGTGGCTCCAGGCGCGGACGCTGCGACACTAGTGGGTCCAGGCGCGGACGCTGCGACACTAGTGGGTCCAGGCGCGGACGCTGCGACACTAGTGGCTCCAGGCGCGGACGCTGCGACACTAGTGGCTCCAGGCGCGGACGCTGCGACACTAGTGGGTCCAGGCGCGGACGCTGCGACACTAGTGGCTCCAGGCGCGGACGCTGCGACACTAGTGGGTCCAGGCGCGGACGCTGCGACACTAGTGGCTCCAGGCGCGGACGCTGCGACACTAGTGGGTCCAGGCGCGGACGCTGCGACACTAGTGGCTCCAGGCGCGGACGCTGCGACACTAGTGGCTCCAGGCGCGGACGCTGCGACACTAGTGGCTCCAGGCGCGGACGCTGCGACACTAGTGGGTCCAGGCGCGGACGCTGCGACACTAGTGGCTCCAGGCGCGGACGCTGCGACACTAGTGGCTCCAGGCGCGGACGCTGCCGCGCCGGACGGGCCGGTCACGATGCCAGGGGTTGCAGGCGAGCCGAGAGACGACGCGAACGGCGCCCCGGAGATTGCGGAGGCAACGGAGCTCAGCGACGGCAAGCTTCCGGAAGTGGAAGCGGCTGAAATGCCCGAGGCGATCGAGCTCGGCGAGGGAAGGGCAGCGCCACCGACGGTAGTCGTGGTGGCGGCGGCGGCGGGGGCGGCGGGGGCGGCAACCGGGGGCGGAATGAAGACCGGCACGGCGCCGGAAGTAGAATAGATGCCACCGGCCACCGGACGCTACTGGTTGGTGGCGGTGGCTGCCGTCAACGGGGCCATGCCGCTGCCGTAGGGGCTGTAGGGCGATAAGAAGCCGCTGGACTGCCTGGCTGCGTAGGTGGCAGCGGCGTAGGTCGGTGCAGCAGCTGCGTTGTTGGACGCATACCGAGTGCTCGCGGCTAATAACATTGAAAAGCGCGTGTCAAGGCTGGCCGGTGGAGGTGGTGTGGTGGCGGTTCTACCCGAGCAATAGTTATAACTGGCTCAAAAGCGAGGGTGAATCATTTTATTTGCTAGCATCCTTGTAATAGCAGCCAGTTGCCAGTATTTAGGTGAGGTGTCTGGCTATTTTATACACGCTTTTCCCATCGTCTTAATCAAGTAGCCGATTAGAGACGGTTTTGTGTGAAGTATGAAAACCCGACGATTTTGTAACACGTTGATATTTGATTTTGTTCTGGTTTTATCGATTTCGGGTCATAAAAATCTGAACAAATATTTATTTCTTGCGTTTTGGAATCGGCAAGATAGCTAGGATGGCCAATTCTACATTGAAAATCTCACATCCCATTAACGAGCTGATTGTTATATTATTGACAGTCACCCCAGCACGAAAGACAATTAGCTTTTTATCACCCTGATTACGTCACGAGTTCACATGTGATATTTGGAAACTTAATTGCTTGTAATTCTTGCAGGGACATATAAAATGCCTTGGCTTTGTAATCTATGTAATTTTAGCATAATTGTTGCTTCATGTCGACCTAAAGATATGATATTTTGTTTGGCGTGCTTGTCGATTCGATGTCTTGATGAAAATTGGGCGCATGACTTTTGCACCGTGTTTGTTGTTCCACATTGAGGAAAGGCTGCTTAACATGAACACTGATAAAATATTCTATAATTGCTTTTAACTTGGCAGGGTTTGAACATTTGAAATTACTTCTAATCAGTGGTATAGTGAAATCCATACTTTCAACTGTTGAATAACTATGAAACAAGTATATTGTTTTTCAGGAAAAACTACTGCCAATCTCAAACAGATAAAACTTATATAACATTATTATTAATCACAAATCTTACCTAGAAACAACAAGCAGACATTATTTTAGGGAGGTTGAAATATTTTTTTCTCTCGTTCATAAAAACTTAGGTAGTACTACTCCTACATGGTGGGGGTTATCAAGTTTCAATCTATAATATTGTAAATGAGTTACAAAAGAGCTCTATCTTGAAAGATCTCGATGTTACTCCGATTTATTTGACAGAGATACAGCGTTGGCGATATTTCAATATACAATTATAATAACCAATTCGATCAAGTCACAGAATGTGGAACAAAAAGCATTGATCGGTGACGTTCTTAATGAAGAGACTCTTGTCTTGATTCAGCAGTTTAGTACAGTCGACCTTTGCCGTGTGATTCTGTTATTTTTTTTAGGTCAGATGAGATAAAAACTTTGGTCAGTGTTGTAAATGAAACAAATGAACGCTCCCATCTCATCTCATCTTAAGAAGACCAACAGAATCACACGGCTGTTTCATAACTTTGTCCGTTGCCAACCCTGCCGTAACGGCATTGAGACGGTAAAAAATTACTAAATAGTAACATGTTTGCTGGACATCACAATCAATTACCATCACCATCGCATCTCAGTCTCACAGATAACATGATGTGTAGGTACTACGCAAGAACTCGTCGATGCAATTTACAACATTTGTGAAACTGCATGGACAACAAAGTCCTATCGGTCTGTACACCGGCTGCCCTGGCCGTTTGCCTGTTGAAGTCTTGGCAGTCGCTAGAAGATGTCCTTGTCTCTTGCTAGACGATGTCTCGGCTAGACGATGTCTCGGCTAGACGATGTCTCGGCTAGACGATGTCTCGGCTAGACGATGTCTCGGCTAGACGATGTCTTGGCTAGACGATGTCTCGGCTAGACGATGTCTCGGCTAGACGATGTCTCGGCTAGACGATGTCTCGGCTAGACGATGTCTCGGCTAGACGATGTCTCGGCTAGACGATGTCTCGGCTAGACGATGTCTCGGCTAGACGATGTCTCGGCTAGACGATGTCTCGGCTAGACGATGTCTCGGCTAGACGATGTCTCTTGCTAGACGATGTCTCGGCTAGACCATGTCTCGGCTAGACGATGTCTCTTGCTAGACGATGTCTCGGCTAGACCATGTCTCGGCTAGACGATGTCTCTTGCTAGACGATATCTCGGCTAGACCATGTCTCGGCTAGACGATGTCTCGGCTAGACGATGTCTCGGCTAGACGATGTCTCGGCTAGACGATGTCTCGGCTAGACGATGTCTCGGCTAGACGATGTCTCGGCTAGACGATGTCTCGGCTAGACGATGTCTCGGCTAGACGATGTCTCGGCTAGACGATGTCTCGGCTAGACGATGTCTCGGCTAGACGATGTCTCGGCTAGACGATGTCTCGGCTAGACGATGTCTCGGCTAGACGATGTCTCGGCTAGACGATGTCTCGGCTAGACGATGTCTCGGCTAGACGATGTCTCGGCTAGACGATGTCTCGGCTAGACGATGTCTCGGCTAGACGATGTCTCGGCTAGACGATGTCTCGGCTAGACGATGTCTCGGCTAGACGATGTCTCGGCTAGACGATGTCTCGGCTAGACGATGTCTCGGCTAGACGATGTCTCGGCTAGACGATGTCTCGGCTAGACGATGTCTCGGCTAGACGATGTCTCGGCTAGACGATGTCTCGGCTAGACGATGTCTCGGCTAGACGATGTCTCGGCTAGACGATGTCTCGGCTAGACGATGTCTCGGCTAGACGATGTCTCGGCTAGACGATGTCTCGGCTAGACGATGTCTCGGCTAGACGATGTCTCGGCTAGACGATGTCTCGGCTAGACGATGTCTCGGCTAGACGATGTCTCGGCTAGACGATGTCTCGGCTAGACGATGTCTCGGCTAGACGATGTCTCGGCTAGACGATGTCTCGGCTAGACGATGTCTCGGCTAGACGATGTCTCGGCTAGACGATGTCTCGGCTAGACGATGTCTCGGCTAGACGATGTCTCGGCTAGACGATGTCTCGGCTAGACGATGTCTCGGCTAGACGATGTCTCGGCTAGACGATGTCTCGGCTAGACGATGTCTCGGCTAGACGATGTCTCGGCTAGACGATGTCTTGGCTAGACGATGTCTCGGCTAGACGATGTCTTGGCGACTGAGATCAGGAACCAGGGTTGGCGGTGGTTTGTTGACGACGACCACCTTTGTGGTTGCGATGCCACCTGACGTCGTCGTGATCACCTGCAAGCGGGACCACCGGGAACGTTGGCACACGTCATAGAAATCGAGGCGCATTAAAGTTAGACCTATTCCACTCAGAGAAAAATGATGTCAGATACTAACTGGACATATTACCAGTTTGGAAAACAATATTAACTAGCTCCGCTAAAAATCTAAAGCCCCTTTTACACGGGAGAAGTTTTCAAACAAGTCTGGTGCACACGTCTTCCATGGAAGACTTGTTTCAAGTTTTCCATGGAAGACTTGTTTCAAGTTTTCTTGGGCGGACTTTTGTTTGAAGTCAGTTCAGCCTCCCAACAATTGTTATCAATATGAGTGATTCTGATTGGTCGGTTTGACACTAGACTTGTGTCAAAATAGAACATGCTCTAATTGAAAAACTTCCGCAAAAGTCTTGTCTCGACGACTTGTCCAGACTCGTGCCGAACACGTTTTGAGACAAGTTTCTGTTTCCACGGCCCAAGTTTTCTTCTGCAGGAGACTTCTGCACTAGACTTGGTTGAAAACTTCTCCCGTGGAAAACAGGCTTAAGGAAGATAATCAGAATGCGAATTGCTCGGCCTGGCTTTGGCGAGTGGGTATCATGATGTCATTTTGATAGAAATTAGATTGAATCAAATAGGTTTATTGAACACTTTGCTGATTTAAAAAAAAAGTCAATATCAAAGTAAACCATTTTTCCCATAAGATTCATAACCGTGCAGAGTATAAACATTGGTCGAGCTTTACTTGATTTAGCTGCAAAAGCTATCAAAAAGTGTCATTTTCAAGAAAAATGCTTACCAAACTATACTGAAATTTTGCACATTTGTCGTAAGTTCATAACATTTCATACCTATAATATCTGGAAAGTGTAATGAAATTATTTTTAGTATTTTGGCCTAAGCCTCGTGACAAAAAACTGGAAAATTCCTAAAATTTAAAAAAAATTATTTGACTCATTAATTGGCTTAAAAAACACGCAGATCTAAGTGAAAAGCGATCGCCATGATTCTCAGCCATTTCCCCAGCTCCAACAGACAACCAGAAAGAAAAGCGAACGCCCGTTCACGTCACCTTCTGCCCGAGCCCGACGGTGGGGAACTTGACGGCGGCGCCGGCGGCGTTGGTCGTCGTGGTTCCGGCGCGCGACGTCACCAGCACGTACTTGCCCCCCGGCGCGGCAGCCACCGAACCCGCCGACCGCGCCCCTCCGCCCACCACAATCGTGCGCTGGCCTGCGCAGACAAACAAGCGATGGATTAATTGGTGTTTAACGACGCACTGTTTTGACAACTGGCCCTGTGGCGCTGGTCTAATGGCGTCGGCGAATGAAAGGGTGATGATGAACCTAACCTATGGCTACAAGGGAGGAGGGGAAACCCTCCTCCGCACGTAGCCTACTCCTGTCGAAAAGCAGCGAGGGGACCACCGGCTTTACGTCCCTTCCGAACTCGAACAACAGGATTCCTCCACTAATCCATGCTGTCAAGAGGTTGATAAGGAAAGCGAGTGAAGTTGTCGTACTAACTTCAAACCCTCCAACCTCTCTCCCGAACAGAACTGATCATGTGCATGACGGTCACCCATCAAACAACTAACTCAGTGCTTAACCTCGGTGATCTCACGAGAACCGGTGTTTCCAGAAAACCGTTTGGTCGAACAAATGAGGTCAGCATCTCTGGCACAGAGTTACGACATTGAATAAGCTTCCTAATTACTAGGAACAAAATACAGTCCCAAACTTAACATCCGTACTGGGATAATCCCAGTACGGATGTGGATTATCCATTATGCTATACGGACAACCAACTGTGGAATTGATATAAATTATATTTGAGTTGTTGGGCTACATGGAGATAGAAACAGGGCTATGAATGAACATAGAAGGCGGTGAATCTAGTGACGCTATGCTGCAATCACACGCCAACAACTCGACTAACCCCGATTATAACGTGGCTCCATGGAGATAGAAACAGGGCTATGAATGAAAATAGAAGGCGCTGAATCTAGTGACGCTATGCTGCAATCACACACCAACAACTCGACTAACCCCGATTCTAACGTGGCTCCATGGAGATAGAAACAGGACTATGAATGAACATAGAAGATAGTGAATCTAGTGACGCTATGCTGCAATCACACACCAACAACTCGACTAACCCCGATTATAACGTGGCTCCATGGAGATAGAAACAGGACTATGAATGAACATAGAAGGTGGTGAATCTAGTGACGCTTTGCTGCAATCACACACCAACAACTCGACTAACCCCGATTATAACGTGGCTCCATGGAGATGGAAACAGGACTCTGAATGAACATAGAAGCTGGTGAATCTAGTGACGCTATGCTGCAATCACACGCCAACAACTCGACTAACCCCGATTATAACGTGGCTCCATGGAGATAGAAACAGGACTATGAATGAACATAGAAGGCGGTGAATCTAGTGACGCTATGCTGCAATCACACGCCAACGACTCGACTTACCACCGATTATAACGTAGCTCCATGGAGATAGAAACAGGACTATGAATGAACATAGAAGGTGGTGAATCTAGTGACGCTATGCTGCAATCACACGCCAACAACTCGACTAACCCCGATTATAACGTGGCTCCATGGAGATAGCAACAGGACTATGAATGAACATAGAAGGTGGTGCGAATCTAGTGACGCTATGCTGCCATCACACGCCAACAACTCGACTAACCCCGATTATAACGTGGCTCCATGGAGATAGAAACAAGACTATGAATGAAGATAGAAGGTGGTGAATCTAGTGACGCTATGCTGCAATCACACACCAACAACTCGACTAACCCCGATTATAACGTGGCTCCATGGAGATAGAAACAGGACTATGAATGAACATAGAAGATGGTGAATCTTGTGACGCTATGCTGCAATCACACACCAACAACTCGACTAACCCCGATTATAACGTGGCTCCATGGAGATAGAAACAGGACTGTGAATGAACATAGAAGGTGGTGAATCTAGTGACGCTATGCTGCAATCACACACCAACAACTCGACTAACCCCGATTATAACGTGGCTCCATGGAGATAGAAACAGGACTATGAATGAACATAGAAGGCGGTGAATCTAGTGACGCTATGCTGCAATCACACGCCAACAACTCGACTTACCACCGATTATAACGTAGCTCCATGGAGATAGAAACAGGACTATGAATGAACATAGAAGGTGGTGAATCTAGTGACGCTATGCTGCAATCACACGCCAACAACTCGACTAACCCCGATTATAACGTGGCTCCATGGAGTTAGAAACAGGACTATGAATGAACATAGAAGGCGCTGAATCTAGTGACGCTATGCTGCAATCACACACCAACAACTCGACTTACCCCGATTATAACGTGGCTCCATGGAGATAGAAACAGGGCTATGAATGAAAATAGAAGGCGCTGAATCTAGTGACGCTTTGCTGCAATCACACACCAACAACTCGACTAACCCCGATTATAACGTGGCTCCATGGAGATAGAAACAGGGCTATGAATGACCATAGAAGCCGGTGAATCTAGTGACGCTATGCTGCAATCACACACCAACAACTCGACTAACCCCGATTATAACGTGGCTTTATGGAGATAGAAACAGGACTATGAATGAACATAGAAGGCGGTGAATCTAGTGACGCTATGCTGCAATCACACACCAACAACTCGACTAACCCCGATTATAACGTGGCTCCATGGAGATAGAAACAGGGCTATGAATGAAAATAGAAGGCGCTGAATCTAGTGACGCTTTGCTGCAATCACACACCAACAACTCGACTAACCCCGATTATAACGTGGCTCCATGGAGATAGAAACAGGGCTATGAATGACCATAGAAGCCGGTGAATCTAGTGACGCTATGCTGCAATCACACACCAACAACTCGACTAACCCCGATTATAACGTGGCTTTATGGAGATAGAAACAGGACTATGAATGAACATAGAAGGCGGTGAATCTAGTGACGCTATGCTGCAATCACACACCAACAACTCGACTAACCCCGATTATAACGTGGCTCCATGGAGATAGAAACAGGACTATGAATGAACATAGAAGATGGTGAATCTAGTGACGCTATGCTGCAATCACACACCAACAACTCGACTAACCCCGATTATAACGTGGCTCCATGGAGATAGAAACAGGACTATGAATGAACATAGAAGGTGGTGAATCTAGTGACGCTATGCTGCAATCACACACCAACAACTCGACTAACCCCGATTATAACGTGGCTCCATGGAGATAGAAACAGGACTATGAATGAACATAGAAGGCGGTGAATCTAGTGACGCTATGCTGCAATCACACGCCAACAACTCGACTTACCACCGATTATAACGTAGCTCCATGGAGATAGAAACAGGACTATGAATGAACATAGAAGGTGGTGAATCTAGTGACGCTATGCTGCAATCACACGCCAACAACTCGACTAACCCCGATTATAACGTGGCTCCATGGAGATAGAAACAGGGCTATGAATGAAAAAAGAAGGCGCTGAATCTAGTGACGCTTTGCTGCAATCACACACCAACAACTCGACTAACCCCGATTATAACGTGGCTCCAAGGAGATAGAAACAGGGCTATGAATGACCATAGAAGCCGGTGAATCTAGTGACGCTATGCTGCAATCACACACCAACAACTCGACTAACCCCGATTATAACGTGGCTTTATGGAGATAGAAACAGGACTATGAATGAACATAGAAGGCGGTGAATCTAGTGACGCTATGCTGCAATCACACACCAACAACTCGACTAACCCCGATTATAACGTGGCTCCATGGAGATAGAAACAGGACTATGAATGAACATAGAAGATGGTGAATCTAGTGACGCTATGCTGCAATCACACACCAACAACTCGACTAACCCCGATTATAACGTGGCTCCATGGAGATAGAAACAGGACTATGAATGAACATAGAAGGCGGTGAATCTAGTGACGCTATGCTGCAATCACACGCCAACAAATCGACTTACCACCGATTATAACGTAGCTCCATGGAGATAGAAACAGGACTATGAATGAACATAAAAGGTGGTGAATCTAGTGACGCTATGCTGCAATCACACGCCAACAACTCGACTAACCCCGATTATAACGTGGCTCCATGGAGATAGAAACAGGGCTATGAATGAAAATAGAAGGCGCTGAATCTAGTGACGCTTTGCTGCAATCACACACCAACAACTCGACTAACCCCGATTATAACGTGGCTCCATGGAGATAGAAACAGGGCTATGAATGACCATAGAAGCCGGTGAATCTAGTGACGCTATGCTGCAATCACACACCAACAACTCGACTAACCCCGATTATAACGTGGCTTTATGGAGATAGAAAGAGGACTATGAATGAACATAGAAGGCGGTGAATCTAGTGACGCTATGCTGCAATCACACGCCAACGACTCGACTTACCACCGATTATAACGTAGCTCCATGGAGATAGAAACAGGACTATGAATGAACAAAGAAGATGGTGAATCTAGTGACGCTATGCTGCAATCACACACCAACAACTCGACTAACCCCGATTATAACGTGGCTCCATGGAGATAGAAACAGGACTATGAATTAACATAGAAGGTGGTGAATCTAGTGACGCTATGCTGCAATCACACACCAACAACTCGACTAACCCCGATTATAACGTGGCTCCATGGAGATAGAAACAGGACTATGAATGAACATAGAAGGCGGTGAATCTAGTGACGCTATGCTGCAATCACACGCCAACAACTCGACTTACCACCGATTATAACGTAGCTCCATGGAGATAGAAACAGGACTATGAATGAACATAGAAGGTGGTGAATCTAGTGACGCTATGCTGCAATCACACGCCAACAACTCGACTAACCCCGATTATAACGTGGCTCCATGGAGATAGAAACAGGACTATGAATGAAAATAGAAGGCGCTGAATCTAGTGACGCTTTGCTGCAATCACACACCAACAACTCGACTACCCCGATTATAACGTGGCTCCATGGAGATAGAAACAGGGCTATGAATGACCATAGAAGCCGGTGAATCTAGTGACGCTATGCTGCAATCACACACCAACAACTCGACTAACCCCGATTATAACGTGGCTTTATGGAGATAGAAACAGGACTATGAATGAACATAGAAGGCGGTGAATCTAGTGACGCTATGCTGCAATCACACACCAACAACTCGACTAACCCCGATTATAACGTGGCTCCATGGAGATAGAAACAGGACTATGAATGAACATAGAAGATGGTGAATCTAGTGACGCTATGCTGCAATCACACACCAACAACTCGACTAACCCCGATTATAACGTGGCTTCATGGAGATAGAAACAGGACTATAAATGAACATAGAAGGTGGTGAATCTAGTGACGCTATGCTGCAATCACACACCAACAACTCGACTAACCCCGATTATAACGTGGCTCCATGGAGATAGAAACAGGACTATGAATGAACATAGAAGGTGGTGAATCTAGTGACGCTTTGCTGCAATCACACACCAACAACTCGACTAACCCCGATTATAACGTGGCTCCATGGAGATGGAAACAGGACTCTGAATGAACATAGAAGCTGGTGAATCTAGTGACGCTATGCTGCAATCACACGCCAACAACTCGACTAACCCCGATTATAACGTGGCTCCATGGAGATAGAAACAGGACTATGAATGAACATAGAAGGCGGTGAATCTAGTGACGCTATGCTGCAATCACACGCCAACGACTCGACTTACCACCGATTATAACGTAGCTCCATGGAGATAGAAACAGGACTATGAATGAACATAGAAGGTGGTGCGAATCTAGTGACGCTATGCTGCCATCACACGCCAACAACTCGACTAACCCCGATTATAACGTGGCTCCATGGAGATAGAAACAAGACTATGAATGAAGATAGAAGGTGGTGAATCTAGTGACGCTATGCTGCAATCACACGCCAACAACTCGACTAACCCCGATTATAACGTGGCTCCATGGAGATAGAAACAGGACTATGAATGAACATAGAAGGCGGTGAATCTAGTGACGCTATGCTGCAATCACACGCCAACAACTCGACTAACCCCGATTATAACGTGGCTCCATGGAGATAGAAACAGGGCTATGAATGAAAATAGAAGGCGCTGAATCTAGTGACGCTATTCTGCAATCACACACCAACAACTCGACTAACCCCGATTATAACGTGGCTCCATGGAGATAGAAACAGGGCTATGAATGAACATAGAAGGCGGTGAATCTAGTGACGCTATGCTGCAATCACACGCCAACAACTCGACTAACCCCGATTATAACGTGGCTCCATGGAGATAGAAACAGGACTATGAATGAACATAGAAGATGGTGAATCTAGTGACGCTATGCTGCAATCACACACCAACAACTCGACTAACCCCGATTATAACGTGGCTCCATGGAGATAGAAACAGGACTATGAATGAACATAGAAGGTGGTGAATCTAGTGACGCTATGCTGCAATCACACACCAACAACTCGACTAACCCCGATTATAACGTGGCTCCATGGAGATAGAAACAGGACTATGAATGAACATAGAAGGCGGTGAATCTAGTGACGCTATGCTGCAATCACACGCCAACAACTCGACTTACCACCGATTATAACGTAGCTCCATGGAGATAGAAACAGGACTATGAATGAACATAGAAGGTGGTGAATCTAGTGACGCTATGCTGCAATCACACGCCAACAACTCGACTAACCCCGATTATAACGTGGCTCCATGGAGATAGAAACAGGACTATGAATGAAAATAGAAGGCGCTGAATCTAGTGACGCTTTGCTGCAATCACACACCAACAACTCGACTAACCCCGATTATAACGTGGCTCCATGGAGATAGAAAAAGGGCTATGAATGACCATAGAAGCCGGTGAATCTAGTGACGCTATGCTGCAATCACACACCAACAACTCGACTAACCCCGATTATAACGTGGCTTTATGGAGATAGAAACAGGACTATGAATGAACATAGAAGGCGGTGAATCTAGTGACGCTATGCTGCAATCACACACCAACAACTCGACTAACCCCGATTATAACGTGGCTCCATGGAGATAGAAACAGGACTATGAATGAACATAGAAGATGGTGAATCTAGTGACGCTATGCTGCAATCACACACCAACAACTCGACTAACCCCGATTATAACGTGGCTCCATGGAGATAGAAACAGGACTATGAATGAACATAGAAGGTGGTGAATCTAGTGACGCTATGCTGCAATCACACACCAACAACTCGACTAACCCCGATTATAACGTGGCTCCATGGAGATAGAAACAGGACTATGAATGAACATAGAAGGTGGTGAATCTAGTGACGCTTTGCTGCAATCACACACCAACAACTCGACTAACCCCGATTATAACGTGGCTCCATGGAGATGGAAACAGGACTCTGAATGAACATAGAAGCTGGTGAATCTAGTGACGCTATGCTGCAATCACACGCCAACAACTCGACTAACCCCGATTATAACGTGGCTCCATGGAGATAGAAACAGGACTATGAATGAACATAGAAGGCGGTGAATCTAGTGACGCTATGCTGCAATCACACGCCAACGACTCGACTTACCACCGATTATAACGTAGCTCCATGGAGATAGAAACAGGACTATGAATGAACATAGAAGGTGGTGAATCTAGTGACGCTATGCTGCAATCACACGCCAACAACTCGACTAACCCCGATTATAACGTGGCTCCATGGAGATAGCAACAGGACTATGAATGAACATAGAAGGTGGTGCGAATCTAGTGACGCTATGCTGCCATCACACGCCAACAACTCGACTAACCCCGATTATAACGTGGCTCCATGGAGATAGAAACAAGACTATGAATGAAGATAGAAGGTGGTGAATCTAGTGACGCTTGCTGCAATCACACGCCAACAACTCGACTAACCCCGATTATAACGTGGCTCCATGGAGATAGAAACAGGACTATGAATGAACATAGAAGGCGGTGAATCTAGTGACGCTATGCTGCAATCACACACCAACAACTCGACTAACCCCGATTATAACGTGGCTTTATGGAGATAGAAACAGGACTATGAATGAACATAGAAGGCGGTGAATCTAGTGACGCTATGCTGCAATCACACACCAACAACTCGACTAACACCGATTATAACGTGGCTCCATGGAGATAGAAACAGGACTATGAATGAACATAGATGGTGGAGAATCTAGTGACGCTTTGCTGCAATCACACACCAACAACTCGACTAACCCCGATTATAACGTGGCTCCATGGAGATAGAAACAGGACTATGAATGAACATAGAAGGTGGTGAATCTAGTGACGCTATGCTGCAATCCCATGCCAACAACTCGACTAACCCCGATTATAACGTGGCTCCATGGAGATAGAAACAGGACTATGAATGAACATAGAAGCTGGTGAATCTAGTGACGCTATGCTGCAATCACACGCCAACAACTCGACTAACCCCGATTATAACGTGGCTCCATGGAGATAGAAACAGGACTATGAATGAACATAGAAGGTGGTGAATCTAGTGACGATATGCTGCAATCACACGCCAACAACTCGACTAATCCCGATTATAACGTTGCTCCATGGAGATAGAAACAGGACTATGAATGAACATAGAAGGTGGTGAATCTAGTGACGCTATGCTGCAATCACACGCCAACAACTCGACTAACCCCGATTATAACGTGGCTCCATGGAGATAGAAACAAGACTAGGAATGAACATAGAAGATGTTAATAGATTGCAGTTGCCAAATGCGGGGTTAAATACTAACGAGACCCTAGGTAGAGTCACCGGTTGTGGGAAACTTGGCAACTTATAAGTTAACCGTTGTCAGTTATCAGCGCTATGAGTGATCACGCGCTGCTCACCGACGGTTCCGGCGGGCAGCGGGGCGCGCGCCAGGCTGGGCGGAGGCAGCGCGACGCCGGCGGCGGGCGGCGCGGCGGCGGGCGGCGCGGCGGCGGGCGGCTGCGCGCGCAGCTTGCCGACGGCGGCATGCAGCGGCGCGGCCAGGTAGCCGAACTCAACGCGGTACTCTTCCAGCGAGTCGGGCGGCGCGCGGATAGACTTGAGGATCGGCGCGAGCACTTTCTGCAATCGAACGCGCCGTGTCAGTTGATTGATTAACGACGCACTGTTTTGACAACTGGCCCTGTGGCGCTGGTCTAACAGCGTCGGTGAATGAAAGGGTGATGATGAACCTAACCTATGGCTAGAAGGGAGGAGGGGAAACCCGGTGCCGGCACGTAGCCTACTCCTGTCGAAAAGCACCGAGGGGACCACCGGCTTTATGTCCCTTCCGAAGGACGGTGCAACTCGAACAACAGGATTCCTCCGCTAATCCGTGCTGTCGAGAGGTTGACAAGCAAGGCGAGTGAAGTTGTCGTACTAACTTCAAACCCTCCGGCCTCCCTCCCAAACAGAACTGATCATGTGCATGACGGTCACCCATCAAACACCTGACTCAGCGCGATGTTGCTTAACTCCGGTGGTCTCACGAGAACCGGTGTTTACAACAAGCCGTTTGGTGCAGCGTCAGTTGGATGGGGTCTGGCTTGCAGAGGATCATTTTGTGTAGGCTACTAACGCCAGTGTCTTTGGTCGATACCATTGGGTGGGGTTGCCGAATGGTTGTTAAGGTCGTGGAATTATTGCTTGGATAATTACGGCATAGAAAAAGTTGACAGGAGCGGGGGGGGGGGATTTACGGGGCGTGAGCACTTTCTGCTTTGGTTTTAACTTTTAAGCGGATTATTTTGCAGGAATGGTTGTTGAACAGAATACGATTGGGTTGCGGTTGCCAAATGCGGGGTTAAATACTAACGAGACACTTCAGAATAGGCGCCAGCACTTTTTGCAGTGAAACGCGAAGTTGTGGTAAGTTAGTGGAGCTAGCAGTCCGGTTTGCAGTGAATGATTTTGTGGGAACCTTCAGATGAAGTCATTTTGATAGAATTTTTATCGAATGGAAAAGGCGTATTTTATGGTGTCTTTTTAATCATTTAACGGCTTGTTGACGCAGCATCTCGGCATCTCATTGGCAGTGGCCAAGGTAATAACTAGAGTCACGATTACATGGTGATGCGCGAAATCGCGAATTGTTGAAATCTCATGTTTTTCTTACAGATGAGTCCAGTTCATGGAATTCCCATCCCGAATATGTAACTAACTCATCGCGACATAACGCGAAATTCACGAAAAACCAGCCGTAACACCGAAATCAACACTTTCCCGCGAAATCATCGCGAAATTCACGAAAAAAACAGCCATATCACCGAAATTCCGCGATATCATCGTGAAATAAGCCATTTTCCCCAAAAAATATTTTGAAATGCAGCTTTTCCGGGTTATTTATCAATTGAGGGAATTTGCTGATGGTTTTTCCAAGAATGAAGTCGGCAAGCGGCATGGCGCGTGCACGTGCAGTTTGAGACTCTACACTCGGCGAGATATAACCCGACGCCCACAGTTGCACTATTTTCCCTTCTCCAGCACGGCAGGAAACACAGCAGGTCAACTTATACCCCACAGGCTATAACAGGTTGGACACGAACATTGCCGAGCAGGAGCGAAGCAATCGCGAATGTTTATCCTGGGTGATATGACAACTCCAAAGTCGATGACATGACGGAACGCTGTGTCGGCATGATGACCACGAGTTGTACAGGGTCACACACATGGGACGTACATCATATCAACCCTTCTTCTTGGATTTGGATTTAAAATGGTTTAACCTGCAGTTAGTGCCCAGACAAGGGCAGCTGAGTTCAGGAGCCACAATTTAGCTGTCAATGACAACAAGATACTCAGGTGGTATTTTTGCAAGAAGTAGGAAATCCGCCAAAAAGCGCGAAATTCTGTATTTTTTTCATAACACCGCCATAACGCGAATTCCAACAATCTTACCGCGATATTTACGAAATCATAACACCATCAAATCGAGACTCTAGTAATAACACGTCGACAGACCGAAGTCAGCGGCCCGATGAAAAACTGGACATCGTGGCGCTAGCAAACGAAGCCGACTCACCAGCAGCAGGTGCTTGATGTGTCCCGCCGCAATCTTGTCCACGTTGCTCAGCGCCTGACCCTCCAGAGCCGACTCGACCCGCTCGGAAATGAGCCGCACGCGCGGCAGGACAAACACCTTGATGACCTCGGTGCCGAGCTCCGTCAGGCCTGAGCAAAGCCGAGGGGTTAGACACGGCGCACTAAGCGGGGTTAGCGCTTGCTTTGTGGTTTGGTTAGGGTTGCCATAATTCTTTGTGAAAAAAAGGGGACAAATGTATTAGTGACGAAATATCAATTCCAAAGTTTGTATCCGTGCCGGGATTCGAATCCGGATCCTTGCCTGTTCGGGGTACTGCACTTATCCATTATGCTACACGGACAACCAGCTGTGGAATTGATGTTAAGTTTATTTGAGTTGTTGGGCTCCATGGAGATAGAATCAGGACTATGAACTTAATCATACCTACACTTAATCAAAAAATTTAAACATTATGATTTACTGCAGTTATGGCTAAAATAGCAAGGAATTTAACTTGGTACATTCCAGGCAATAGTCATGTATACTTTTGTTGATTATGCAGAGGTAGTTCAAGCTTCTCAACTCTTGCAAAGTGCATGTATACAGGTAGGAAGCGGTTCTAACATGCGATTCGACTTGAGCTGCGTATCCCAACCTAGCCTTGCTCCAAGCTTGCACGTTGTACAGACTGGACAGTTGCTAACACAGGTAGGAAGCGGTTCTAACATGCGATTCAACTCGAGCTGCGTATCCCAACCTAGCCTTGCTCCAAGCTTGCACGTTGTACAGACTGGACAGTTGCTAACACAGGTAGGAAGCGGTTCTAACATGCGATTCAACTCGAGCTGCGTATCCCAACCTAGCCTTGCTCCAAGCTTGCACGTTGTACAGACTGGACAGTTGCTAACACAGGTAGGAAGCGGTTCTAACATGCGATTCAACTCGAGCTGCGTATCCCAACCTAGCCTTGCTCCAAGCTTGCACGTTGTACAGACTGGACAGTTGCTAACACAGGTAGGAAGCGGTTCTAACATGCGATTCAACTCGAGCTGCGTATCCCAACCTAGCCTTGCTCCAAGCTTGCACGTTGTACAGACTGGACAGTTGCTAACACAGGTAGGAAGCGGTTCTAACATGCGATTCAACTCGAGCTGCGTATCCCAACCTAGCCTTGCTCCAAGCTTGCACGTTGAACAGACTGGACAGTTGCTAACACAGGTAGGAAGCGGTTCTAACATGCGATTCAACTCGAGCTGCGTGTCCCAACCTAGCCTTGCTAGAAGCTTGCACGTTGTACAGACTGGACAGTTGCTAACACAGGTAGGAAGCGGTTCTAACATGCGATTCGACTCGAGCTGCGTATCCCAACCTAGCCTTGCTCGAAGCTTGCACGTTGTACAGACTGGACAGTTGCTAACACAGGTAGGAAGCGGTTCTAACATGCGATTTGACTCGAGCTGCGTATCCCAACCTAGCCTTGCTAGAAGCTTGCACGTTGTACAGACTGGACAGTTGCTAACACAGGTAGGAAGCGATTCTAACATGCGATTCGACTCGAGCTGCGTATCCCAACCTAGCCTTGCTAGAAGCTTGCACGTTGTACAGACTGGACAGTTGCTAACACAGGTAGGAAGCGATTCTAACATGCGATTCGACTCGAGCTGCGTATCCCAACCTAGCCTTGCTCCAAGCTTGCACGTTGTACAGACTGGACAGTTGCTAACACAGGTAGGAAGCGGTTCTAACATGCGATTCGACTCGAGCTGCGTATCCCAACCTAGCCTTGCTGGAAGCTTGCACGTTGTACAGACTGGACAGTTGCTAACACAGGTAGGAAGCGGTTCTAACATGCGATTCAACTCGAGCTGCGTATCCCAACCTAGCCTTGCTCCAAGCTTGCACGTTGTACAGACTGGACAGTTGCTAACACAGGTAGGAAGCGGTTCTAACATGCGATTCGACTCGAGCTGCGTATCCCAACCTAGCCTTGCTCCAAGCTTGCACGTTGTACAGACTGGACAGTTGCTAACACAGGTAGGAAGCGGTTCTAACATGCGATTCGACTCGAGCTGCGTATCCCAACCTAGCCTTGCTCCAAGCTTGCACGTTGTACAGACTGGACAGTTGCTAACACAGGTAGGAAGCGGTTCTAACATGCGATTCGACTCGAGCTGCGTATCCCAACCTAGCCTTGCTGGAAGCTTGCACGTTGTACAGACTGGACAGTTGCTAACACAGGTAGGAAGCAGTTATAACATGCGATTCGACTCGAGCTGCGTATCCCAACCCAGCCTTGCTCCAAGCTTGCACGTTGTACAGACTGGACAGTTGCTAACACAGGTAGGAAGCGGTTCGAACATGCGATTCAACTCGAGCTGCGTATCCCAACCTAGCCTTGCTCCAAGCTTGCACGTTGTACAGACTGGACAGTTGCTAACACAGGTAGGAAGCGGTTCGAACATGCGATTCGACTCGAGCTGCGTATCCCAACCTAGCCTTGCTGGAAGCTTGTACAGACTGGACAGTTGCTAACACAGGTAGGAAGCGGTTCGAACATGCGATTCAACTCGAGCTGCGTATCCCAACCTAGCCTTGCTCCAAGCTTGCACGTTGTACAGACTGGACAGTTGCTAACACAGGTAGGAAGCGGTTCGAACATGCGATTCGACTCGAGCTGCGTATCCCAACCTAGCCTTGCTCGAAGCTTGCACGTTGTACAGACTGGACAGTTGCTAACACAGGTAGGAAGCGGTTATAACATGCGATTCAACTCGAGCTGCGTATCCCAACCTAGCCTTGCTGGAAGCTTGCACGTTGTACAGACTGGACAGTTGCTAACACAGGTAGGAAGCGGTTCTAACATGCGATTCGACTCGAGCTGCGTATCCCAACCTAGCCTTGCTCGAAGCTTGCACGTTGTACAGACTGGACAGTTGCTAACACAGGTAGGAAGCGGTTCTAACATGCGATTCGACTCGAGCTGCGTATCCCAACCTAGCCTTGCTCGAAGCTTGCACGTTGTACAGACTGGACAGTTGCTAACACAGGTAGGAAGCGGTTCTAACATGCGATTCGACTCGAGCTGCGTATCCCAACCTAGCCTTGCTCGAAGCTTGCACGTTGTACAGACTGGACAGTTGCTAACACAGGTAGGAAGCGGTTATAACATGCGATTCGACTCGAGCTGCGTATCCCAACCCAGCCTTGCTCCAAGCTTGCACGTTGTACAGACTGGACAGTTGCTAACACAGGTAGGAAGCGGTTCGAACATGCGATTCAACTCGAGCTGCGTATCCCAACCTAGCCTTGCTCGAAGCTTGCACGTTGTACAGACTGGACAGTTGCTAACACAGGTAGGAAGCGGTTCGAACATGCGATTTGACTCGAGCTGCGTATCCCAACCTAGCCTTGCTCGAAGCTTGCACGTTGTACAGACTGGACAGTTGCTAACACAGGTAGGAAGCGATTCTAACATGCGATTTGACTCAAGCTGCGTGTCCCAACCTAGCCTTGCTCCAAGCTTGCACGTTGTACAGACTGGACAGTTGCTAACACAGGTAGGAAGCGGTTCTAACATGCGATTTGACTCGAGCTGCGTATCCCAACCTAGCCTTGCTGGAAGCTTGCACGTTGTACAGACTGGACAGTTGCTAACACAGGTAGGAAGCGGTTCTAACATGCGATTCAACTCGAGCTGCGTGTCCCAACCTAGCCTTGCTCCAAGCTTGCACGTTGTACAGACTGGACAGTTGCTAACACAGGTAGGAAGCGGTTCTAACATGCGATTCGACTCGAGCTGCGTATCCCAACCTAGCCTTGCTGAAAGCTTGCACGTTGTACAGACTGGACAGTTGCTAACACAGGTAGGAAGCGGTTCTAACATGCGATTCGACTCGAGCTGCGTATCCCAACCTAGCCTTGCTGAAAGCTTGCACGTTGTACAGACTGGACAGTTGCTAACACAGGTAGGAAGCGGTTCTAACATGCGATTCGACTCGAGCTGCGTATCCCAACCTAGCCTTGCTGGAAGCTTGCACGTTGTACAGACTGGACAGTTGCTAACACAGGTAGGAAGCGGTTCGAACATGCGATTCAACTCGAGCTGCGTATCCCAACCTAGCCTTGCTCCAAGCTTGCACGTTGTACAGACTGGACAGTTGCTAACACAGGTAGGAAGCGGTTCTAACATGCGATTCGACTCGAGCTGCGTATCCCAACCTAGCCTTGCTCGAAGCTTGCACGTTGTACAGACTGGACAGTTGCTCACACAGGTAGGAAGCGGTTCTAACATGCGATTCAACTCGAGCTGCGTATCCCAACCTAGCCTTGCTCCAAGCTTGCACGTTGTACAGACTGGACAGTTGCTAACACAGGTAGGAAGCGGTTCTAACATGCGATTCGACTCGAGCTGCGTATCCCAACCTAGCCTTGCTGGAAGCTTGCACGTTGTACAGACTGGACAGTTGCTAACACAGGTAGGAAGCGGTTCTAACATGCGATTCGACTCGAGCTGCGTATCCCAACCTAGCCTTGCTCCAAGCTTGCACGTTGTACAGACTGGACAGTTGCTAACACAGGTAGGAAGCGGTTCTAACATGCGATTCGACTCGAGCTGCGTATCCCAACCTAGCCTTGCTGGAAGCTTGCACGTTGTACAGACTGGAAAGTTGCTAACACAGGTAGGAAGCGATTCTAACATGCGATTTGACTCAAGCTGCGTGTCCCAACCTAGCCTTGCTCCAAGCTTGCACGTTGTACAGACTGGACAGTTGCTAACACAGGTAGGAAGCGGTTCGAACATGCGATTTGACTCGAGCTGCGTATCCCAACCTAGCCTTGCTCCAAGCTTGCACGTTGTACAGACTGGACAGTTGCTAACACAGGTAGGAAGCGGTTCGAACATGCGATTCAACTCGAGCTGCGTATCCCAACCTAGCCTTGCTCCAAGCTTGCACGTTGTACAGACTGGACAGTTGCTAACACAGGTAGGAAGCGGTTCTAACATGCGATTCGACTCGAGCTGCGTATCCCAACCTAGCCTTGCTCCAAGCTTGCACGTTGTACAGACTGGACAGTTGCTAACACAGGTAGGAAGCGATTCTAACATGCGATTTGACTCAAGCTGCGTGTCCCAACCTAGCCTTGCTCCAAGCTTGCACGTTGTACAGACTGGACAGTTGCTAACACAGGTAGGAAGCGGTTCGAACATGCGATTTGACTCGAGCTGCGTATCCCAACCTAGCCTTGCTAGAAGCTTGCACGTTGTACAGACTGGACAGTTGCTAACACAGGTAGGAAGCGGTTCGAACATGCGATTTGACTCGAGCTGCGTATCCCAACCTAGCCTTGCTCCAAGCTTGCACGTTGTACAGACTGGACAGTTGCTAACACAGGTAGGAAGCGATTCTAACATGCGATTTGACTCGAGCTGCGTATCCCAACCTAGCCTTGCTCCAAGCTTGCACGTTGTACAGACTGGACAGTTGCTAACACAGGTAGGAAGCGGTTCTAACATGCGATTCGACTCGAGCTGCGTATCCCAACCTAGCCTTGCTAGAAGCTTGCACGTTGTACAGACTGGACAGTTGCTAACACAGGTAGGAAGCGGTTCTAACATGCGATTCGACTCGAGCTGCGTATCCCAACCTAGCCTTGCTAGAAGCTTGCACGTTGTACAGACTGGACAGTTGCTAACACAGGTAGGAAGCGGTTCGAACATGCGATTTGACTCGAGCTGCGTATCCCAACCTAGCCTTGCTAGAAGCTTGCACGTTGTACAGACTGGACAGTTGCTAACACAGGTAGGAAGCGGTTCTAACATGCGATTTGACTCAAGCTGCGTGTCCCAACCTAGCCAGGTTCCAAGCTTGCACGTTGTACAGACTGGACAGTTGCTAACACAGGTAGGAAGCGGTTCTAACATGCGATTCGACTTGAGCTGCGTATCCCAACCTGGCCTTGCTCGAAGCTTGCACGTTGTACAGACTGGACAGTTGCTAACACAGGTAGGAAGCGGTTCGAACATGCGATTCGACTCAAGCTGCGTGTCCCAACCTAGCCAGGTTCCAAGCTTGCACGTTGTACAGACTGGACAGTTGCTAACACAGGTAGGAAGCGGTTCTAACATGCGATTCAACTCGAGCTGCGTATCCCAACCTAGCCTTGCTGGAAGCTTGCACGTTGTACAGACTGGACAGTTGCTAACACAGGTAGGAAGTGGTTCTAACATGCGATTCGACTCGAGCTGCGTATCCCAACCTAGCCTTGCTCCAAGCTTGCACGTTGTACAGACTGGACAGTTGCTAACACAGGTAGGAAGCGGTTCTAACATGCGATTCAACTCGAGCTGCATATCCCAGCCTAGCCTTGCTCCAAGCTTGCACGTTGTACAGACTGGACAGTTGCTAACACAGGTAGGAAGCGGTTCTAACATGCGATTCAACTCGAGCTGCGTATCCCAACCTAGCCTTGCTGGAAGCTTGCACGTTGTACAGACTGGACAGTTGCTAACGCAGGTAGGAAGTGGTTCTAACATGCGATTCAACTCGAGCTGCGTATCCCAACCTAGCCTTGCTCCAAGCTTGCACGATGTACAGACTGGACAGTTGCTAACACAGGTAGGAAGCGGTTCTAACATGCGATTTGACTCGAGCTGCGTGTCCCAACCTAGCCAGGTTCCAAGCTTGCACGTTGTACAGACTGGACTGTTGCTAACACAGGTAGGAAGCGGTTCTAACATGCGATTTGACTCGAGCTGCGTATCCCAACCTAGCCTTGCTGGAAGCTTGCACGTTGTACAGACTGGACAGTTGCTAACACAGGTAGGAAGCGGTTCTAACATGCGATTCGACTCGAGCTGCGTATCCCAACCTAGCCTTGCTGGAAGCTTGCACGTTGTACAGACTGGACAGTTGCTAACACAGGTAGGAAGTGGTTCTAACATGCGATTCGACTCGAGCTGCGTATCCCAACCTAGCCTTGCTCCAAGCTTGCACGTTGTACAGACTGGACAGTTGCTAACACAGGTAGGAAGCGGTTCTAACATGCGATTCAACTCGAGCTGCATATCCCAGCCTAGCCTTGCTCCAAGCTTGCACGTTGTACAGACTGGACAGTTGCTAACACAGGTAGGAAGCGGTTCTAACATGCGATTCGACTTGAGCTGCGTATCCCAACCTAGCCTTGCTCGAAGCTTGCACGTTGTACAGACTGGAGAGTTGCTAACACAGGTAGGAAGCGGTTCTAACATGCGATTCGACTTGAGCTGCGTATCCCAACCTAGCCTTGCTCGAAGCTTGCACGTTGTACAGACTGGACAGTTGCTAACACAGGTAGGAAGCGGTTCTAACATGCGATTCGACTTGAGCTGCGTATCCCAACCTAGCCTTGCTGGAAGCTTGCACGTTGTACAGACTGGACAGTTGCTAACACAGGTAGGAAGCGGTTCTAACATGCGATTCAACTCGAGCTGCGTATCCCAACCTAGCCTTGCTGGAAGCTTGCACGTTGTACAGACTGGACAGTTGCTAACACAGGTAGGAAGTGGTTCTAACATGCGATTCGACTCGAGCTGCGTATCCCAACCTAGCCTTGCTCCAAGCTTGCACGTTGTACAGACTGGACAGTTGCTAACACAGGTAGGAAGCGGTTCTAACATGCGATTCGACTCGAGCTGCGTATCCCAACCTAGCCTTGCTCCAAGCTTGCACGTTGTACAGACTGGACAGTTGCTAACACAGGTAGGAAGCGGTTCTAACATGCTATTTGACTCAAGCTGCGTGTCCCAACCTAGCCAGGTTCCAAGCTTGCACGTTGTACAGACTGGACAGTTGCTAACACAGGTAGGAAGCGGTTCTAACATGCGATTCGACTCGAGCTGCGTATCCCAACCTAGCCTTGCTCGAAGCTTGCACGTTGTACAGACTGGACAGTTGCTAACACAGGTAGGAAGCGGTTCTAACATGCGATTCGACTCGAGCTGCGTATCCCAACCTAGCCTTGCTCGAAGCTTGCACGTTGTACAGACTGGACAGTTGCTAACACAGGTAGGAAGCGGTTCTAACATGCGATTCGACTCGAGCTGCGTATCCCAACCTAGCCTTGCTCGAAGCTTGCACGTTGTACAGACTGGACAGTTGCTAACACAGGTAGGAAGCGGTTCTAACATGCGATTCGACTCGAGCTGCGTATCCCAACCTAGCCTTGCTCGAAGCTTGCACGTTGTACAGACTGGACAGTTGCTAACACAGGTAGGAAGCGGTTCTAACATGCGATTCAACTCGAGCTGCGTGTCCCAACCTAGCCTTGCTCCAAGCTTGCACGTTGTACAGACTGGACAGTTGCTAACACAGGTAGGAAGCGGTTCTAACATGCGATTCGACTCGAGCTGCATATCCCAGCCTAGCCTTGCTCCAAGCTTGCACGTTGTACAGACTGGACAGTTGCTAACACAGGTAGGAAGCGGTTCTAACATGCGATTCGACTCGAGCTGCGTATCCCAGCCTAGCCTTGCTCCAAGCTTGCACGTTGTACAGACTGGACAGTTGCTAACACAGGTAGGAAGCGGTTCTAACATGCGATTCAACTCGAGCTGCGTGTCCCAACCTAGCCTTGCTCCAAGCTTGCACGTTGTACAGACTGGACAGTTGCTAACACAGGTAGGAAGCGGTTCTAACATGCGATTCGACTCGAGCTGCGTATCCCAACCTAGCCTTGCTCCAAGCTTGCACGTTGTACAGACTGGACAGTTGCTAACACAGGTAGGAAGCGGTTCTAACATGCGATTCGACTCGAGCTGCGTATCCCAACCTAGCCTTGCTGGAAGCTTGCACGTTGTACAGACTGGACAGTTGCTAACACAGGTAGGAAGCGGTTCTAACATGCGATTCGACTCGAGCTGCGTATCCCAACCTAGCCTTGCTCCAAGCTTGCACGTTGTACAGACTGGACAGTTGCTAACACAGGTAGGAAGCGGTTCTAACATGCGATTCGACTCGAGCTGCGTATCCCAACCTAGCCTTGCTGGAAGCTTGCACGTTGTACAGACTGGACAGTTGCTAACACAGGTAGGAAGCGGTTCTAACATGCGATTCGACTCGAGCTGCGTATCCCAACCCAGCCTTGCTCCAAGCTTGCACGTTGTACAGACTGGACAGTTGCTAACACAGGTAGAAAGCGGTTCGAACATGCGATTTGACTCGAGCTGCGTATCCCAACCTAGCCTTGCTGGAAGCTTGCACGTTGAACAGACTGGACAGTTGCTAACACAGGTAGGAAGCGATTCTAACATGCGATTTGACTCAAGCTGCGTGTCCCAACCTAGCCTTGCTCCAAGCTTGCACGTTGTACAGACTGGACAGTTGCTAACACAGGTAGGAAGCGGTTCGAACATGCGATTTGACTCGAGCTGCGTATCCCAACTTAGCCTTGCTCCAAGCTTGCACGTTGTACAGACTGGACAGTTGCTAACACAGGTAGGAAGCGGTTCTAACATGCGATTCGACTCGAGCTGCGTATCCCAACCTAGCCTTGCTCGAAGCTTGCACGTTGTACAGACTGGACAGTTGCTAACACAGGTAGGAAGCGGTTCTAACATGCGATTTGACTCGAGCTGCGTATCCCAACCTAGCCTTGCTAGAAGCTTGCACGTTGTACAGACTGGACAGTTGCTAACACAGGTAGGAAGCGGTTCTAACATGCGATTCGACTCGAGCTGCGTATCCCAACCTAGCCTTGCTGGAAGCTTGCACGTTGTACAGACTGGACAGTTGCTAACACAGGTAGGAAGCGGTTCTAACATGCGATTCAACTCGAGCTGCGTATCCCAACCTAGCCTTGCTCCAAGCTTGCACGTTGTACAGACTGGACAGTTGCTAACACAGGTAGGAAGCGGTTCTAACATGCGATTCGACTCGAGCTGCGTATCCCAACCTAGCCTTGCTGGAAGCTTGCACGTTGTACAGACTGGACAGTTGCTAACACAGGTAGGAAGCGGTTCTAACATAGGATTCGACTCGAGCTGCGTATCCCAACCTAGCCTTGCTGGAAGCTTGCACGTTGTACAGACTGGACAGTTGCTAACACAGGTAGGAAGCGGTTATAACATGCGATTCGACTCGAGCTGCGTATCCCAACCCAGCCTTGCTCCAAGCTTGCACGTTGTACAGACTGGACAGTTGCTAACACAGGTAGGAAGCGGTTCTAACATAGGATTCGACTCGAGCTGCGTATCCCAACCTAGCCTTGCTGGAAGCTTGCACGTTGTACAGACTGGACAGTTGCTAACACAGGTAGGAAGCGGTTATAACATGCGATTCGACTCGAGCTGCGTATCCCAACCCAGCCTTGCTCGAAGCTTGCACGTTGTACAGACTGGACAGTTGCTAACACAGGTAGGAAGCGGTTCGAACATGCGATTCGACTCGAGCTGCGTATCCCAACCTAGCCTTGCTCCAAGCTTGCACGTTGTACAGACTGGACAGTTGCTAACACAGGTAGGAAGCGGTTCTAACATGCGATTCGACTCGAGCTGCGTATCCCAACCTAGCCTTGCTGGAAGCTTGCACGTTGTACAGACTGGACAGTTGCTAACACAGGTAGGAAGCGGTTATAACATGCGATTCGACTCGAGCTGCGTATCCCAACCCAGCCTTGCTCCAAGCTTGCACGTTGTACAGACTGGACAGTTGCTAACACAGGTAGGAAGCGGTTCGAACATGCGATTCAACTCGAGCTGCGTATCCCAACCTAGCCTTGCTCGAAGCTTGCACGTTGTACAGACTGGACAGTTGCTAACACAGATAGGAAGCGGTTCGAACATGCGATTTGACTCGAGCTGCGTATCCCAACCTAGCCTTGCTCGAAGCTTGCACGTTGTACAGACTGGACAGTTGCTAACACAGGTAGGAAGCGATTCTAACATGCGATTTGACTCAAGCTGCGTGTCCCAACCTAGCCTTGCTCCAAGCTTGCACGTTGTACAGACTGGACAGTTGCTAACACAGGTAGGAAGCGGTTCTAACATGCGATTTGACTCGAGCTGCGTATCCCAACCTAGCCTTGCTGGAAGCTTGCACGTTGTACAGACTGGACAGTTGCTAACACAGGTAGGAAGCGGTTCGAACATGCGATTCAACTCGAGCTGCGTATCCCAACCTAGCCTTGCTCCAAGCTTGCACGTTGTACAGACTGGACAGTTGCTAACACAGGTAGGAAGCGGTTCTAACATGCGATTCGACTCGAGCTGCGTATCCCAACCTAGCCTTGCTGAAAGCTTGCACGTTGTACAGACTGGACAGTTGCT
Source organism: Nemurella pictetii (assembly GCA_921293315.2). NCBI lineage: Eukaryota > Metazoa > Arthropoda > Insecta > Plecoptera > Nemouridae > Nemurella > Nemurella pictetii. The sequence goes on along the minus strand of OV121123.1, from coordinate 10,628,161 downwards.
AACACAGGTAGGAAGCGGTTCTAACATGCGATTCGACTCGAGCTGCGTATCCCAACCTAGCCTTGCTGGAAGCTTGCACGTTGTACAGACTGGACAGTTGCTAACACAGGTAGGAAGCGGTTCGAACATGCGATTCAACTCGAGCTGCGTATCCCAACCTAGCCTTGCTCCAAGCTTGCACGTTGTACAGACTGGACAGTTGCTAACACAGGTAGGAAGCGGTTCTAACATGCGATTCGACTCGAGCTGCGTATCCCAACCTAGCCTTGCTCGAAGCTTGCACGTTGTACAGACTGGACAGTTGCTCACACAGGTAGGAAGCGGTTCTAACATGCGATTCAACTCGAGCTGGGTATCCCAACCTAGCCTTGCTCCAAGCTTGCACGTTGTACAGACTGGACAGTTGCTAACACAGGTAGGAAGCGGTTCTAACATGCGATTCAACTCGAGCTGCGTGTCCCAACCTAGCCTTGCTGGAAGCTTGCACGTTGTACAGACTGGACAGTTGCTAACACAGGTAGGAAGCGGTTCTAACATGCAATTCGACTCGAGCTGCGTATCCCAACCTAGCCTTGCTCCAAGCTTGCACGTTGTACAGACTGGACAGTTGCTAACACAGGTAGGAAGCGGTTCGAACATGCGATTCAACTCGAGCTGCGTATCCCAACCTAGCCTTGCTCCAAGCTTGCACGTTGTACAGACTGGACAGTTGCTAACACAGGTAGGAAGCGGTTCTAACATGCGATTCAACTCGAGCTGCGTATCCCAACCTAGCCTTGCTCCAAGCTTGCACGTTGTACAGACTGGACAGTTGCTAACACAGGTAGGAAGCGGTTCTAACATGCGATTCGACTCGAGCTGCGTATCCCAACCTAGCCTTGCTGGAAGCTTGCACGTTGTACAGACTGGACAGTTGCTAACACAGGTAGGAAGCGATTCTAACATGCGATTTGACTCAAGCTGCGTGTCCCAACCTAGCCTTGCTCCAAGCTTGCACGTTGTACAGACTGGACAGTTGCTAACACAGGTAGGAAGCGGTTCGAACATGCGATTTGACTCGAGCTGCGTATCCCAACCTAGCCTTGCTAGAAGCTTGCACGTTGTACAGACTGGACAGTTGCTAACACAGGTAGGAAGCGGTTCTAACATGCGATTCAACTCGAGCTGCGTATCCCAACCTAGCCTTGCTGGAAGCTTGCACGTTGTACAGACTGGACAGTTGCTAACACAGGTAGGAAGCGATTCTAACATGCGATTTGACTCAAGCTGCGTGTCCCAACCTAGCCAGGTTCCAAGCTTGCACGTTGTACAGACTGGACAGTTGCTAACACAGGTAGGAAGCGGTTCTAACATGCGATTCAACTCGAGCTGCGTATCCCAACCTAGCCTTGCTCCAAGCTTGCACGTTGTACAGACTGGACAGTTGCTAACACAGGTAGGAAGCGGTTCTAACATGCGATTCGACTTGAGCTGCGTATCCCAACCTAGCCTTGCTCCAAGCTTGCACGTTGTACAGACTGGACAGTTGCTAACACAGGTAGGAAGCGGTTCTAACATGCGATTTGACTCAAGCTGCGTGTCCCAACCTAGCCTTGCTCGAAGCTTGCACGTTGTACAGACTGGACAGTTGCTAACACAGGTAGGAAGCGGTTCTAACATGCGATTCAACTCGAGCTGCGTATCCCAACCTAGCCTTGCTGGAAGCTTGCACGTTGTACAGACTGGACAGTTGCTAACACAGGTAGGAAGCGGTTCTAACATGCGATTCAACTCGAGCTGCGTATCCCAACCTAGCCTTGCTGGAAGCTTGCACGTTGTACAGACTGGACAGTTGCTAACACAGGTAGGAAGCGGTTCTAACATGCGATTCGACTCGAGCTGCGTATCCCAACCTAGCCTTGCTCCAAGCTTGCACGTTGTACAGACTGGACAGTTGCTAACACAGGTAGGAAGTGGTTCTAACATGCGATTCGACTCGAGCTGCGTATCCCAACCTAGCCTTGCTGGAAGCTTGCACGTTGTACAGACTGGACAGTTGCTAACACAGGTAGGAAGCGGTTCTAACATGCGATTCGACTCGAGCTGCGTATCCCAACCTAGCCTTGCTCCAAGCTTGCACGTTGTACAGACTGGACAGTTGCTAACACAGGTAGGAAGCGGTTCTAACATGCTATTTGACTCAAGCTGCGTGTCCCAACCTAGCCAGGTTCCAAGCTTGCACGTTGTACAGACTGGACAGTTGCTAACACAGGTAGGAAGCGGTTCTAACATGCGATTCGACTTGAGCTGCGTATCCCAACCTGGCCTTGCTCGAAGCTTGCACGTTGTACAGACTGGACAGTTGCTAACACAGGTAGGAAGCGGTTCTAACATGCGATTCGACTCAAGCTGCGTATCCCAACCTAGCCTTGCTCCAAGCTTGCACGTTGTACAGACTGGACAGTTGCTAACACAGGTAGGAAGCGGTTCTAACATGCGATTCAACTCGAGCTGCGTATCCCAACCTAGCCTTGCTCCAAGCTTGCACGTTGTACAGACTGGACAGTTGCTAACACAGGTAGGAAGCGGTTCTAACATGCGATTCGACTCGAGCTGCGTATCCCAACCTAGCCTTGCTCGAAGCTTGCACGTTGTACAGACTGGACAGTTGCTAACACAGGTAGGAAGCGGTTCTAACATGCGATTCGACTCGAGCTGCGTATCCCAACCTAGCCTTGCTCCAAGCTTGCACGTTGTACAGACTGGACAGTTGCTAACACAGGTAGGAAGCGGTTCTAACATGCGATTCAACTCGAGCTGCATATCCCAGCCTAGCCTTGCTCCAAGCTTGCACGTTGTACAGACTGGACAGTTGCTAACACAGGTAGGAAGCGGTTCTAACATGCGATTCAACTCGAGCTGCGTGTCCCAACCTAGCCTTGCTGGAAGCTTGCACGTTGTACAGACTGGACAGTTGCTAACACAGGTAGGAAGCGGTTCTAACATGCGATTCGACTCGAGCTGCGTATCCCAACCTAGCCTTGCTGGAAGCTTGCACGTTGTACAGACTGGACAGTTGCTAACACAGGTAGGAAGCGGTTCTAACATGCGATTCGACTCGAGCTGCGTATCCCAACCTAGCCTTGCTCCAAGCTTGCACGTTGTACAGACTGGACAGTTGCTAACACAGGTAGGAAGCGGTTCTAACATGCGATTTGACTCGAGCTGCGTATCCCAACCTAGCCTTGCTCCAAGCTTGCACGTTGTACAGACTGGACAGTTGCTAACACAGGTAGGAAGCGGTTCTAACATGCGATTCGACTTGAGCTGCGTATCCCAACCTAGCCTTGCTCCAAGCTTGCACGTTGTACAGACTGGACAGTTGCTAACACAGGTAGGAAGCGGTTCTAACATGCGATTCGACTCGAGCTGCGTGTCCCAACCCAGCCTTGCTGGAAGCTTGCACGTTGTACAGACTGGACAGTTGCTAACACAGGTAGGAAGCGGTTCTAACATGCGATTCGACTTGAGCTGCGTATCCCAACCTAGCCTTGCTCCAAGCTTGCATGTTGTACAGACTGGACAGTTGCTAACACAGGTAGGAAGCGGTTCTAACATGCGATTCAACTCGAGCTGCGTATCCCAACCTAGCCTTGCTCCAAGCTTGCACGTTGTACAGACTGGACAGTTGCTAACACAGGTAGGAAGCGGTTCTAACATGCGATTCGACTCGAGCTGCGTATCCCAACCTAGCCTTGCTCCAAGCTTGCACGTTGTACAGACTGGACAGTTGCTAACACAGGTAGGAAGCGGTTCTAACATGCGATTCGACTTGAGCTGCGTATCCCAACCTAGCCTTGCTCCAAGCTTGCACGTTGTACAGACTGGACAGTTGCTAACACAGGTAGGAAGCGATTCTAACATGCGATTCGACTTGAGCTGCGTATCCCAACCTAGCCTTGCTCCAAGCTTGCACGTTGTACAGACTGGACAGTTGCTAACACAGGTAGGAAGCGGTTCTAACATGCGATTCAACTCGAGCTGCGTATCCCAACCTAGCCTTGCTCCAAGCTTGCACGTTGTACAGACTGGACAGTTGCTAACACAGGTAGGAAGCGGTTCTAACATGCGATTCGACTCGAGCTACGTATCCCAACCCAGCCTTGCTAGAAGCTTGCACGTTGTACAGACTGGACAGTTGCTAACACAGGTAGGAAGCGGTTCTAACATGCGATTCAACTCGAGCTGCGTGTCCCAACCTAGCCTTGCTCCAAGCTTGCACGTTGTACAGACTGGACAGTTGCTAACACAGGTAGGAAGCGGTTCTAACATGCGATTCAACTCGAGCTGCGTATCCCAACCTAGCCTTGCTCCAAGCTTGCACGTTGTACAGACTGGACAGTTGCTAACACAGGTAGGAAGCGGTTCGAACATGCGATTCAACTCGAGCTGCGTATCCCAACCTAGCCTTGCTGGAAGCTTGCACGTTGTACAGACTGGACAGTTGCTAACACAGGTAGGAAGCGGTTCTAACATGCGATTTGACTCAAGCTGCGTATCCCAACCTAGCCTTGCTGGAAGCTTGCACGTTGTACAGACTGGACAGTTGCTAACACAGGTAGGAAGCGGTTCTAACATGCGATTCAACTCGAGCTGCGTATCCCAACCTAGCCTTGCTGGAAGCTTGCACGTTGTACAGACTGGACAGTTGCTAACACAGGTAGGAAGCGGTTCTAACATGCGATTCAACTCGAGCTGCGTATCCCAACCTAGCCTTTCTCCAAGCTTGCACGTTGTACAGACTGGACAGTTGCTAACACAGGTAGGAAGCGGTTCTAACATGCGATTCGACTCGAGCTGCGTATCCCAACCTAGCCTTGCTCCAAGCTTGCACGTTGTACAGACTGGACAGTTGCTAACACAGGTAGGAAGCGGTTCTAACATGCGATTCAACTCGAGCTGCGTACCCCAACCTAGCCTTGCTCCAAGCTTGCACGTTGTACAGACTGGACAGTTGCTAACACAGGTAGGAAGCGGTTCTAACATGCGATTCAACTCGAGCTGCGTATCCCAACCTAGCCTTGCTCCAAGCTTGCACGTTGTACAGACTGGACAGTTGCTAACACAGGTAGGAAGCGGTTCTAACATGCGATTCGACTTGAGCTGCATATCCCAACCTAGCCTTGCTCAAAGCTTGCACGTTGTACAGACTGGACAGTTGCTAACACAGGTAGGAAGCGGTTCTAACATGCGATTCGACTCGAGCTGCGTATCCCAACCTAGCCTTGCTCCAAGCTTGCACGTTGTACAGACTGGACAGTTGCTAACACAGGTAGGAAGCGGTTCTATCATGCGATTCGACTCGAGCTGCGTATCCCAACCTAGCCTTGCTCCAAGCTTGCACGTTGTACAGACTGGACAGTTGCTAACACAGGTAGGAAGCGGTTCTAACATGCGATTCGACTTGAGCTGCGTATCCCAACCTAGCCTTGCTCCAAGCTTGCACGTTGTACAGACTGGACAGTTGCTAACACAGGTAGGAAGCGGTTCTAACATGCGATTCGACTTGAGCTGCGTATCCCAACCTAGCCTTGCTCCAAGCTTGCACGTTGTACAGACTGGACAGTTGCTAACACAGGTAGGAAGCGGTTCTAACATGCGATTCGACTTGAGCTGCGTATCCCAACCTAGCCTTGCTCCAAGCTTGCACGTTGTACAGACTGGACAGTTGCTAACACAGGTAGGAAGCGGTTCTAACATGCGATTCGACTCGAGCTGCGTATCCCAACCTAGCCTTGCTCCAAGCTTGCACGTTGTACAGACTGGACAGTTGCTAACACAGGTAGGAAGCGGTTCTAACATGCGATTCGACTTGAGCTGCGTATCCCAACCTAGCCTTGCTCCAAGCTTGCACGTTGTACAGACTGGACAGTTGCTAACACAGGTAGGAAGCGGTTCTAACATGCGATTCGACTCGAGCTGCGTATCCCAACCTAGCCTTGCTGGAAGCTTGCACGTTGTACAGACTGGACAGTTGCTAACACAGGTAGGAAGCGGTTCTATCATGCGATTCGACTTGAGCTGCGTATCCCAACCTAGCCTTGCTCCAAGCTTGCACGTTGTACAGACTGGACAGTTGCTAACACAGGTAGGAAGCGGTTCTAACATGCGATTCGACTCGAGCTGCGTATCCCAACCTAGCCTTGCTCCAAGCTTGCACGTTGTACAGACTGGACAGTTGCTAACACAGGTAGGAAGCGGTTCTAACATGCGATTCAACTCGAGCTGCGTATCCCAACCTAGCCTTGCTCCAAGCTTGCACGTTGTACAGACTGGACAGTTGCTAACACAGGTAGGAAGCGGTTCTAACATGCGATTCGACTTGAGCTGCGTATCCCAACCTAGCCTTGCTCCAAGCTTGCACGTTGTACAGACTGGACAGTTGCTAACACAGGTAGGAAGCGGTTCTAACATGCGATTCGACTCGAGCTGCGTATCCCAACCTAGCCTTGCTCCAAGCTTGCACGTTGTACAGACTGGACAGTTGCTAACACAGGTAGGAAGCGGTTCTAACATGCGATTCGACTCGAGCTGCGTATCCCAACCTAGCCTTGCTCCAAGCTTGCACGTTGTACAGACTGGACAGTTGCTAACACAGGTAGGAAGCGGTTCTAACATGCGATTCGACTTGAGCTGCGTATCCCAACCTAGCCTTGCTCCAAGCTTGCACGTTGTACAGACTGGACAGTTGCTAACACAGGTAGGAAGCGATTCTAACATGCGATTCGACTTGAGCTGCGTATCCCAACCTAGCCTTGCTCCAAGCTTGCACGTTGTACAGACTGGACAGTTGCTAACACAGGTAGGAAGCGGTTCTAACATGCGATTCGACTCGAGCTGCGTATCCCAACCTAGCCTTGCTCCAAGCTTGCACGTTGTACAGACTGGACAGTTGCTAACACAGGTAGGAAGCGATTCTAACATGCGATTTGACTCGAGCTGCGTATCCCAACCTAGCCTTGCTCCAAGCTTGCACGTTGTACAGACTGGACAGTTGCTAACACAGGTAGGAAGCGGTTCTAACATGCGATTCGACTTGAGCTGCGTATCCCAACCTAGCCTTGCTCCAAGCTTGCACGTTGTACAGACTGGACAGTTGCTAACACAGGTAGGAAGCGATTCTAACATGCGATTCGACTTGAGCTGCGTATCCCAACCTAGCCTTGCTCCAAGCTTGCACGTTGTACAGACTGGACAGTTGCTAACACAGGTAGGAAGCGGTTCTAACATGCGATTCGACTTGAGCTGCGTATCCCAACCTAGCCTTGCTGGAAGCTTGCACGTTGTACAGACTGGACAGTTGCTAACACAGGTAGGAAGCGGTTCTAACATGCGATTCGACTCGAGCTGCGTATCCCAACCTAGCCTTGCTCCAAGCTTGCACGTTGTACAGACTGGACAGTTGCTAACACAGGTAGGAAGCGGTTCTAACATGCGATTCAACTCGAGCTGCGTATCCCAACCTAGCCTTGCTCCAAGCTTGCACGTTGTACAGACTGGACAGTTGCTAACACAGGTAGGAAGCGGTTCTAACATGCGATTCGACTTGAGCTGCGTATCCCAACCTAGCCTTGCTCCAAGCTTGCACGTTGTACAGACTGGACAGTTGCTAACACAGGTAGGAAGCGGTTCTAACATGCGATTCGACTTGAGCTGCGTATCCCAACCTAGCCTTGCTGGAAGCTTGCACGTTGTACAGACTGGACAGTTGCTAACACAGGTAGGAAGCGGTTCTAACATGCGATTCGACTCGAGCTGCGTATCCCAACCTAGCCTTGCTGGAAGCTTGCACGTTGTACAGACTGGACAGTTGCTAACACAGGTAGGAAGCGGTTCTAACATGCGATTCGACTTGAGCTGCGTATCCCAACCTAGCCTTGCTGGAAGCTTGCACGTTGTACAGACTGGACAGTTGCTAACACAGGTAGGAAGCGGTTCTAACATGCGATTCGACTTGAGCTGCGTATCCCAACCTAGCCTCGCTCGAAGCACAAATACAGACAGGCTTACAACCAAGATGTTACGCAAGTATCTTACTAGGCTGTAAATGCAGGAAACTCTGTCGAGAAGCCACAGAGTAAACCCAGAGTCTAAATCTACCAATTATTGTGGGTTATTGACTAATTCTGACCGCCAGATAAAATCACGATCAAACGTAGAGCAATATTTTCGAAACAGAAACGAAACGCGAACGAGTTGATGGTAGTGCGGCGCACCTTCCACGGCGCCGTAGAGCGAGGCGAGCTGGGTCTTGTCTGCGCGCAGCGCCGAGCTGAACATGCGCGTCACTCGGGTCTGCAGGTTGTTGGTCGACGTGTTGAAGTTCTTGCAAACCTGCGGCGAGCAACGAACGGCGTGGTTAGCTCGACGCTTTCTCAGCGACAGTTGTACAATAAAACAGTTCTCTGAGCTTCCTACGAACAACCCGGGAACAAGTGCATCCGATTGGTTGTCACCGTGGCAATTCTTTGTTCGGAAGAAGTTTGTTTTCATAAAAACTATTCTATTGGGACTTAGTTATAGGACTTAGCATTCATTACTAGTTTTACTTAGTTTTATCAACTAGTAGTTCATTACTAGGAAATAGATTTTCCGAAAAGTTCAAACCTTATTCAGAAGTTATACAACTTTTTTTAATTCCTAGGCATGTGTTCTAAAAAGCTGTCAGAATTGTTACAAAACGGTGCAGTTAATAAGAAATAGTCACACACATGATATTTAGTTGACGTCAACAGCAATTATCTTACAATTCTTAAAAAGGAATCTTTGTTGAAATAGATTATTGAGCTGGCGACAGAATGGTCAGCGTCACTCTACGTTACTGACATCACTCTACGTAGTATTTAGGGGCCATTAAACTCGGCCTAAGGTCAACTCAGCCCCTAGAGGGTCGCCAGGTCGACAACGCAATATCGGCAGAGTTTCCTGCATCGGATTAGCAAGGTGTTTGGCGGCGGTACCTGTGCCATGAGCCGCGACGCAAAGTCCCGCAGCGCCCAGTGGTTGTCCAGCTCCGGGCGGACGCACAGCTGGCGGCTTACTATGCACGTCGCCACCGACGGCACCAGCTCGTGCAGCTGGAACAGATTGATTGCCGGTGCTTAACGACGCACTGTTTTAACAACTGGCCCTGTGGCACTGGTCTAATGGCGTCGGTGAATGAAAGGGTGATGATGAACCTAACCTATGGCTAGAAGGGAGGAGGGGAAACCCGGTGCCGGCACGTAGCCTACTCCTGTCGAAAAGCACCGAGGGGACCACCGGATCTTCCCCTTGGATGGGACTGCTCTAACCAAATGTTCAATTCGCGGAAAGCATTGTTGGGACTCCCGATGTTTTGGGGAAGTTTGTTTTTGGGGAAGTTTGGTTTCAGGGATTTTTTCTTGGGGAAGTTTTTGTTCGGGATTTTTTTTAGGGTAGTTTGGCTGTGGGGTAGATTTATTTGGGGCAATCGGATTTTAGCCAACATTTCCCATTGGATGTCAATTTTTAAGATGATTTAATGATTTGATGAGTAAATGATTTGAGTAAAAGCTATGATTTTTAAAAACAATTGCAGGTTTTTGTGAAGCAGATGACAGCTAGATGCTTGAAAATATAACAATTATAAAGGAAAAACAACATTTCTTAGATGTAGGTGCTTCACACTTTATTCTGCAAAGCAAGCAAATGATTTATGAAAAACCAGTAGGTAGGTAGGCACCATCGCCCGACAAAGTTTAATAAAACTACAACTAAACTTTAATCATTATATCACAAAACCGTCGAACTCCACAACCTTCTTTGATCTTTCACACACGTTGTTCCGGTGGTTGTTTGATTTGATGGCTTTAATCCAGTCGGAATAACGTCATCAAGGGTATTTGGTTTGATGGCTTTATTCCGGTGGAACAAAGCTATCAAAATAATGACTGGAATAAAGCCATCTCGCGGATGGCTTTATTCCGGTCTCCATATTTTTGAATGTTCGTCATCTGATACAGGTTGTCGATTAAAAGATCGAAACTGGAATAAAGCCATCAACCTTTTACCCACTAGATGGCTTTAGTCCAGTCGGAATAACGTCATCTAGCGTATTTGGTTTGATGGCTTTATTCCGGTGGAACAAAGCCATCAAAATAATGACTGGAATAAGCCATCTCGCGGATGGCTTTGTTCCGGTTTTCAATTTTAGGCCTAGATGGCGTTATTCAGGAGCCTCCAATAGCACAATGGATAAGTGCAGAGCCCCAGACAGACAAAGACCCGGATTCAAGTCCCAGCACGGATGTAAATTTAGGAATGGAATTTTGTTACTAATAATCAATGTCTACCGTCCATGCAACGAGTATTTGCATTTAGGATTAAAATCACACCAACCGTCAACACCACTCACGTATTTCTCGAGGTATAGCGACTGGTTGTCGAGCAGCGCCTTGACCATGCGCATGAGGTAGATGAGCAGCGCGAGGTTGTTCTGCACGACGTTCACCTTGACGCCCTCGCCGATGAAGGTGCACATGCGCGGCAGCATCTCGTGCAGCCCGGGATCGGACGCCAGCGACTGCAGGGCCTCGGCTCGCCGCGCCTCGTCCGAGCCTACGCACGCCTCGGTGATCTCCTTGTAGTAGAGCTGCTGCTCCACGCTCAGCTCGTGCGTCGCCAGCTGCTTCACGTGGACCGTCTCCGCGTTGCGTAGCTTGGCCACTTTGCTGCGGGCAGGGAGATCACGGTTCGGTTCGTCGATGATTTGAGAAATGACGAGGGAGGGAAGCCTCCTTCAAACTCAATAGCACAGGGATGGTATCTGACTGCAAATATCTTTGTTTGCACAGTAGATATTTCAACTGCTAGCGTCCTAACGGTCACCTACACGCTACACTATGAGCAACCTGCTTGCCGTTAGCGCTGAGCCCCTACCCTTCTTCAAACTCAATAGTGTAGGGATAGGACCTGCAGGGCGATTGTGTAACTTTTTACAGATCGGTATCTAGAGATAACAATCGGTAGCTAAGGAGATAACGATTCGGTAAAAAATCTGCGATTGTGTAAGATTTTATCGATCGATAGCCTGCCGAGCGATCGTTAAAATTAACGACATCAAAATAGGTGTCGTTATGTATTTACCGATCGGTAGATGGTTTAAAGATGGCGGATAACCTTTCAAATCTTCTACATGTCGAATAATTAGCGATTGAATACGATTTAATAAACTAAGAAAACAATGTTAGGAAAGTGAGAGTCGAAAGTGAATTTTTGAGAGATCGATTTGATCCATTTCAAATGTCGGACAATAATTTCATACATCTTTACCGGGTAGAAAAAATAGCTGTGTACGACCTCGTGACAGCCATGCCGGCGAACATCTTCAATTCCGCCTTCGATGAGAGTGGATGAGTGTAAGCTAACCTTTTTCTAAATACAATCTAATATTTTGAATTAACGCGCAAATACTTTGACGCCCAGCCAGCTGTCGGCCTTGGCCTTGCTGTAAGTCGCCGGCTGTCATCCAGCAAGTTGGCAGATCATCGGACTGAATCTTGTTTGGTCAATTGTCGCACATTTGCCCGTTGCTTTATCTACAAAACATGTGTTCAACAAGAAAAAACTTAACTGTTTGATTGTTCTTTTCCAGGTAAAATCACCGCTTTGGTTTATTTTTGCTTCGGGGAGCTATCAACGACGAAATGGACAAGATTATATCAGTGCGATGTGCCAAACATCAGTGTCTGTTTGCATCAAGGAGGTTATTATGGCAATTAATAATCATCTTTTAGATGATTGGATAAAGTTTCCGAGGACAGAGTTAGAGTTTCAAACCATGAAGCAAAGGTATGGTGCACCTACCTTTTCCATTTAATTTACACCGATGTGAGATGAGAATTAGGTGAAAAATAGGTACCTACCTAGTACCTACTCTATACTACTAGCATTGGATTTGGAATCATAGCAAATTCGATGCTTCTAGCATTCTACTAGGTAGGTATCTTGTCTATAGGAAAGACAAGCATCTCTCTAGGCTACAACTATTGCCAAATTTAATGCTTCAACCTACCCTCTAGCAATTTCACTGTTCCACAATGACATTATTTAGTACCTACCTAATAACTACATTATTAACAATCAATGCACTTTATTCTAGATTCATGGCAGCAAACATTTTCCTGGTGCCATGGGAATCATTGACAAGCATATTGCGATATGCCCGCCAAACATGGAACGTGAACATCTCTTCCTTGATCAAGAGAATCGATAGTAATTTTGATTCTTTCATTTTGAAAGTACTTAGTGGAAATGAGATAAATCTACCTTTTGCCATTAAGTGCAATCTTTTGTGGGTCCCAAGCTGCTAGAGTTCAATTGACCTGTTAATTTGTTCCACAACTCATAATTTTTTCCTGTGACGTTGGCCTTCCATAAACGTCACCAGCCGATAACTGTTTCCTGTAATATTTGAATGCTTACAAATCCATAACTGCATAGTTGTCAACCAGAAGTTTTGTAACGGGCTTATATCCTAAATCATAGTCATAGATAATGTGTAATTATGAAGTGATTGAGCAACGTGTGTTGTACATTTCAAGTTTACTGCCAATTAAATTATTATCTACACTGCAGAATTAAAAGACAGTAGTGCACAACCAGTTTAATTATTATTTTTTACCCTGCTTGCCGCTAGAAGAATCCTTCTTTTAAGAACTCATTTCGATATTGATTTTTTTCCAATAAATGAAGTTTCAGTTTTAACCTAAAACTTGCAAAACATTTGAATTTTGGTGCTGTCAACTATTCAAAGCAGCAAAGTGCGCGTGCGCGTAGTTCAAAAACCAAATACTCATTCCAAAAACATCGACTTGAGAGTTAACGAGTCGATAAAAGTTTCCGAATCGATAACTCTGCCGACATTGTTAGACGATCGCTATCTAGATACCGAATCGGTAGACTTATCGATCGGTAGCCTTATCGATCGGTAATTATTGAAAGTTACACAATCGCCCTCCTGAGCGCAAATATCGTTGCATCCACAGTAGATATTTCAACTGCTAGCGTCCCAACGGTCACCTACACGCTACACTACGAGCGACCTGCTTGCCGTTAGCGCTGAGCCCCTACCCTTCTTCAAACTCAATAGTGTAGGGATAGGACCTGACCGCAAATATCGTTGCATCCACAGCAGATATTTCAACTGCTAGCGTCCCAACGGTCACCTACACGCTACATTACGAGCGACCTGCTTCCCGTCAGCGTCGAGATGAGTTTGAAGCGTGTCGTGGACTCACCCGGTGGTCGGCTTGCCCCAGTCGCCCGGGCGCTGCGCGGTGAGCGTGCTGATCGGGTCGACGCTCTCCGTCTTCTGCGCCTCCTTGCTGATGGGCGGAGGGTTTTCGGGCACCGTCGGCTGCACGCCCTCGATGCACAGCCAGTGTGCTGCGAGCAGGGTCAATCGACGCGGTTTCAAAACGAGGCTGGCCGCGATTTTCCGTTCATTTGTCCGACTGTTTGCGCTCGGTTCCGCGCCATACTTTAATGATCGGTTTTTGGCGATGTGAATCTACATGCATTTATACTCGTTGCATGTCCGGTGTAGTTGTATTATTAGTTCGATATCACATAATCATTGTCTCACTAAGAATCAAGTACCTATCTGATAACTGGGTCACATTAATAGTCGGCAAATATTGTGATTTTGTAACCAATAATCAATATCTACCATACTTGCAACCATTTGCATTTAGGTTCGAAACACACTAATTGTGATTTTGTGATAACTGAAATGGAACATTCAATTGAATTTGTCACTTATTTAGAACATGGTGCATATTTACAACCAATATCCCCTGAATATTGCAATGATATTATCATATCAACAACCTGTGACCACTTTACAAATTTTTATCAAGTATCTAATTGCAAGTTCTCAATTCTTGGCATTTAGACTCTTAATAAAGCAGGCAGCACAGATATGTAAGATGCTGCTAGCAAACAATGCATCAGTTGTTTCGGCGACGATTTCCAGAGCCGTTGGTGGATGTGGTGGTGGTTAAAAAGCACGACCGTGAAATCATCAACTAAAATGCTATAGTTATTTAAAAAGGAACGTGCCAAGATTAGGAAGAGACGCAAGTTACAGGAAAGTAACGACTGCCTTGGTCGGTCAGCCGAGAGCGTACCTCGCATGGCGACCTGCAAAGGCAGCTTGGGCAGCGGCGCCGACGCCAGCTCCGTCAGGTCGATCTCCTTCTCCTCGGCAAAGTGCAGCTCGCGGCCCCCGCCCGACGCAAAACGGAACGGGATGCCGTCAGCGGCCAGGAAACCGTAGAGAGGCTGCGGACGGGCCAAGGCTGTTTAATCGGTGTCGACTTCTATGACCCTTTTAAGCATCGGTAACGATTTTAATTGCGAAGTACCTCGACGTTCTTCACTTTGAGACCGTGGTCGACATCGCTGCTGCTCAGTTTCTGTCGTTTGGCATGGTGCATGAACTTGGCAGCATCCTGTCAAGAATAACGGGTTGGTTGATCTTAACGAAACATAGCGACGATTACAAAGTAGCTGTGCAAAAACTACAGTGATAGCACAATAATGAGCTGTAATACATTTAATTACATTTAAGATCATATATAATGAGAATGCGTGGAGATATGAACTTAAATGGAAAGTTTAACGCAAAATATGAGGCTCAGTCTTGTTTTGACGGTATTTGACCCTATATCCCTGCCATTTAATGCATTTTAAATTTAGGACTTCATCAGCGTAACAAAATAACACAATTAAATGACCGATTTAGAGACGGGAAACAATCCGAAGATGCAATTTGTAGATATTCAAAGAAAATGTAAACAAAAGTACCTGCACGATCTGTTTTAACCTATAAGAGACGTCATCTGCCAACTCTTTCGCCGCTTCATCGGGTAGATTGGGAATGCCGATGCTCTCAGCAATCACTTTAATTGATTCTAACGACAGCGTGGTGCCGTACATCATATCCGGATCGTTCATTTTCACTCAAATATGAGTAAATAACTCTTTCAATGATTACTGTGTGCCGATCCCACTCCACAGTTTGTTTGTTTTTGTATGTTTTCTGACATTGGATTGGATCACTTACTCAATGGATTGGATGTAGGCGACGATTGCGCCATCTCTTGCACTTAAAAAGCACTTAATCTATGTAGCGCGTAGACTTGAATTCCTATGTTCATATTTAAAATATTTTTTACTATTCAAAATAAATGTACTTTGCAATCATGATATTTGTCTTAGACTTATAAAAAATGATTCGTATTATTTACTTTGTGTAAGATTGGGAATGAATATCGATTTCGGAAAATACTGCTAACGAAAGCTAAAAACACCGACTAGAGAAAGTCTACAGACAAGATGCATGAGCACGAGCAATGAGCAAATCTGAGACTTGAATAGAATTTGGGAACAGCTAAAATTTTTAAAAGTGAGATAACTGTTTTAGGGGCTGGGAATATGCAAAATGTGAATTGATGTGTGAGACAAGAATTTATAAGACTGATGACACAACTAGACCAAATATTGAGCAAATGTCATTTACAATTTTATTTCGAAAACATCGTGTAAAATAATTTTGTAAATTTTTTAATTTGTTCGATATTTTAAAAAGCTGTCAAACAGACCAACTTAATTAAAATGTATTCCAAACATATTCCAAATGTTTGGCATCGTAATAATAATACTAAATAATATTTCACCTGCGTATACTGCTCATAGAAGTTAGCTTTACGATTGAATATTGCTGCTTCTTTTAATGATTTCAACTTAAAATTATCACGTTAGCAACGCTGCAGATTTCCTATCTCGCATGCCGGCAAATCAGCCCCAAGCAATCCTAGTTCTATTTCTGTTGCAGCCAAGGCGACAATCAGATGGGAATTCCAAGACATCTCGCACTAATCATCATCAAACCATGGAGTTAAAGAAGCTATATCATACCAAACATCGCAACAACCTGACCTTCAAATCAAGTAATCAGTCAATCCTATAGAACAAGTATGTATTGATTATTCCTAGTACTCGACACACTAAATAAATATCAAATAGCTGCTAGCATCTATTCCATTTAGAAAAAAATGACGTCATATACTTAACGGATATACTGCCAGTTTGTAAGGAAATAAAATTAGCGCTGCTTAAACTCACCGACTAAGATATGGAAATCACAACCCGCATAGCTTTACCTATAGAGTAGATGTAGCGGGTGGGCTTTACCTGTAACGCTTGTAATCCCACAACCATGACCAGTGGCGTGCCGTGGAAAAATCAATAGGGGAATCAATCTGGTCAAAAATTTGCCTCCTCCTCATCATGAAAGCCTCATCAGGAAACCCGAGATGGTATACGACGGTAATGAATCTTTCGATGATCGATCAAATCTTTTTCATTGTCTCATTATTAATTGCTGCTGACTGCTGAATTACGACCGACTGCATGTCATTGCTTGTCCCTTGCTACATGGTAGACAGGCGGTACAAGTTCGGCTGTTCCCGGCCATCGTTCGGCAGGCTGACTCAGACCCAGTGCTTGTCGCACATCTCATGGGAAGCAATCTTGTAGAGTGATTCCCCTCAGCTTAAAACTCGATAAATGATGCCATAATGAGCAAAATGCACCAAAAAGTTGACATGATATTGGCCCTGGAAGAGTAACGAACAATATTGTGGACCTAAAGGCCTCGCCCGTGCTCTGCACGCGCATATTTTGGGCTTTTATTGACACGCCGTGCTCGCCGGCGACGCTTGCCGCGCGGCCGGCTCACTGCAGCGACTGGCTGCTAGCACGCTGCACAGCCAACAGCACGGGACGGGAGAAGCATTTCAAACAAGTGATTCCCTTGGACGAGCTAGAGTCGAGCGATGCGGGTTGCGTTAAACGCATTCTCTGCCGAGGGATGTATTTGCGCGGAGTTCCGAATTGAATTCGTATCAACTATCAATTCCATAACATAAGATGAAAGTTTATTAAAAAATGTGATTTTACTTACATCGCTAAGAATGTAGTTCAGTATTTAAAAAAAAATATGTTTTCATTTATTTATTGGGAATTCGAGGGGAATCAATGATTCCCTTGATTCCATGGACGGCACGCCCCTGACCATGACGTCTGCTTGTGGAGGTGACGTCACGGCTAGAAAGCTTGTGGTATCGAGGACGGATCTGCAGCAGTCGTAGCTTCAGTCTTCTCTCGACTTGATTCGACGCCGGACGCTGACTGATCCTCGCATCCAACGGACTTGTCAGCCCGAAACACAGGTGAGTTCAGCTTTTGGTTTATTTTATCTTTTCAGTGTTTCTTGTTTGTGCTAAAGCAAATTTGTTTGCTTTGCAGCACAGGTATTTATTTTGTCTGCTACCAAATTCAATCGCTGTATTGTTTCATCTTCGATCGTTTAATTTTGATGATGAGTATTATAATATATGTGCGAGTTGAGTGTCTATGTCTCGAGATTTAATTGTGTTCATCTGGTTGAGAAAGTGTGCAGACGATATACCTTCTGGTTTGCGAAATGCCATTTCTGCAGCTGTGAAAATTATGGCAAAGTTTCGCTTTTTGCCGTAAAGACTTGGACTGGGAGTGCCCGCGATGGTCATGAGTTGTGATTTTTAATTTTTGCCGAAAATTTCATTGTTTCTTTAATAGTTTTAATCACCGTCCCCGGGTCGCAGCAATGTTGTGAGGAATTAGGTAGCAGCTTAATTGCGAGGTGTCCTCTATCACGTATAGGATCCCACACTAACTGAAACCGAAAGTATGTTTATATATCATGCCACACACTCTAAACATGTAATTTTCGTTTCGGAACTAGTCGTGCATACAAATTCGCAGACTCGCATCTCGTGCCAAAATTCTATTCGCCCAGACTCTTAGCTAATATTGAAAGTGAATCGACGTGTTTCTAGTATTACTTGACGATCACTCACTATTTTCGCATCATTACAACATGGTCTACAAATTTCATCGGCGTCTGCTTTGGGTATTTGAAATGTGTATTGCGATGTGATACAGCGAAGATGTTGAACTATACACTTCATAATCAAGCGATCACCAACAGCAAACACAAGAGCTTATCTCATATACGAAGACATGTCCTTGTATATATTATGATCTTAAATATAAATCAATTCACTCTGCCAAATTATATTATAAACATGGCATCGCTTAACGAAATCCGATCAACATAATTGCTATTAAAACAGCAAAGATTTTGCTGCCCCTTTGTTGTCAAAGATCCCCAGAGCGTAAAATGAACATCCCCGTCTGACGTCATAAGCTCTCAGACGGGATTCATTGAAAGTCACCCACAATTTCTATTGCGCGAAGTCAACGGCTCTTCAAGCGAATTGAATCGTTTCTCTTGCGAGGTTTGATCACTTCCTTCATGTCAAGTCCGGCGGTGGTCAGTGTCGATGGCCCGACGGTCAAGGTCACAAGGTCGGCTGCATCCTGTAAGCACTGGGGACCGGTACCTGTAGTACACAGAATTATTGGATTTCTTTACGAATCGTTCATTGTTTGGTTCTTTAAAGAAAATTTGGCGCAAAATTAACTGTCAAAAATCTGACAACACCTATTTAACGAATAGTAAAAATATAGGTTAACTCAAACCCTTAAGTATCGGTGTAACTCTAACTATAGATGTGGGTTAGTTTGCATATAATTTATAATAGCTATACACTTGTTTTTAGTTTGTATCAAACCGCTTGATAGAAAAAACATGCGTGAAAAAAGTCAGAAAGCTAATGATTCACTTTCATCTTCATTGATGTCAAAGATATAAAAACTTCTTGTTAATGAAACAATCGGCAATTAAAAACGATTGGCTAAAAAAAAAGTTTAACCAGCGCGTTGCAGTCTCAAAGTAGCTCGCTACACTCGCAATTAGAATCGCTAAAATAACTCTAGGTACTTCCTTTCATGACTCATAACATCTCACACCTCGGTCTTTCCAAGGCCAGAGTAAAATTCCTCAAATATTGGGCTACGATGGAGGAAACGGACTTCCACAAGATACTCAAGGGAGTGTACGAATGTAGGTATGCTGGGAATTTCCTTCGTTCAAACCCAAGACGAGGTGCAATTGTCGACACAACATTTCCCAAGATCGAATGGAGGTCCCTAAGACAGCATGCTGCACTGTCAAGACTGTTTCACAGGATAAAGACTGTCAACAGCGACTGGAGTATTGAATGCTCGAACATATTATGTGAGCCGAGACATTTTAATGTAGCTAATATTAGGAAAATACAAAAGTATAAGTGTTTTATTAGCACAAAACTGCAATCTTTCTTTGCAACTGCCTACGTATATAGCTATACATGTTTATTATTATTGAAGAGAAATGTCAATAAAAAAAAAACCGCACCGAGAGTACACGAAAAATAATATAGTTATGACACTAGAACATGTCACGAGTGACTGTTCTAGATAGTAAACGAGAATTATTAACTGTCACTTTGGTGACAGGTTAATTTAATGGGCACGGGCTTCGCTGTCATGCTGCACCGATCATGTGACACATCAAACATTGGGGAAATCACGAGTGACAGTTTGACAGTCACTCATATGTCGTACTCATTATTCGTAGCGATTCTTGTAAATTGTAATTTTGATTTTGAGAATTACTGTTAAATCAAACACGCGGTTCAGTGGTAAATTTAAGAAGTAAAATCTTCGAAAAGGAGCTGTTTTAAATGAGACAGTAAATCGTTTAGTGAGATTTATAGACGTGCTTAGGCCAGAATCAATGTTGCTGTATGTGACTGTTTTTTTTAAATTGATATTGAAATTGAATCACAATTGATTTATTTTATCCAACTCTGTTACGGGGACTGTCAAAGCACAGCCAACTGGAATAAGATATTTTATAATATTTTATTTTAAATATGTGATTTCAGTTGGCTATGGTCAAAGTATCAAAAAATTTCAACGATGGCCGGCTTAATCGTGCACGATTAAGCCTCGGCACCAAATCCACTCAATACCATTGAGTTTGTAGTGAAATCACACAAGAACAGTGCATTAAAATTTTATTTACCACTCGCATACCTTCTAGCAGCTTTTAGCTAATGCAGTTAGAAATAAATCTAAATTATTAACCGCAAATTTATTTTTTGTTATGTTGGCATTAATATTGACTACGAGCGCAAAGCGTACAGGGGTATTCTTGAAGAGACCACATTCAAAATCAATCCCAGAGACGGTAAAAATGTTTGTGACAATGCGTTTCTTAAGGGAATACATTTGTTGCAATCACACATTGATCCTGGAACGGGCAATTACGAATGCCGTCCACTCAGAGAAATATGGCGTCAGATACCCACTGGACGTACTACACGTTTCAGATACTCCTGCTAAATAACAAAGGAAGACAGGGAAATCACAACCCGAATTGCTCTGCCCGGCTTTAGCGAGTGGCTATCATGACGTCATTTTGATAGCATTTTATTTTTATTGTGGCAAGTCCGCCGCCTCGTCAAATGCGTGACAGCTTAGAGCGACAATGACGATCGCGGGCGGCCGTGACCAGAGCATGACAGTTGACAGTTCGGCGCCGAGGAGAGAGTGGTGAACTTGCCGACGACGACGGCGTCGGTGCGCGTGCGTGAGCGCTGACCCCGATGCATCCGGTGCCCGGCCTTCTGCGCTCGAAGCGGGTCAACTTTCTCCCCCCCCCCCCCCCCTGCCGGCTAGACCCACGCAGGCGTCGCGAAGGTCCGCGGGATTCCCCAGATGTGCGACTATCGATGCGATTCGAGTCGATACGATTCGATACGTTCGATACGATTTGATTCGATTCGATTTGATTAATCAGTTTCTCGATAAGTTATATTTTAAGAGTAACCCTGTACACTCAGCGCTAGTTTAACTAACCATGACATTCATACCAACATGATAAAAAAATAATTTGCAATCTCTAATTTATCTCTATTTAGGACATCTACAGGGCGTAGAGGTAAGCCTTGCGGGAAGAGGGTTGCGTTATGGGAAAAGAGTTTGCCTATAGTAATAGTGGCTTATAATAATAAATAAAAAAATCACACGAAGTAAAAGGCGTACAAACATAGTGCAGTAGGCGCGGGCTCCGCTAGGAGTTAGTAAAAATCTGTAATAATAATCGGAAATTGTTTTGCCTTTCTTACAAGACCGAATACTCCGTTCAGTTTTTCTGTCAAATTATCTCGTTAGTGTGGTTTCGTTGGTCTTAGGTAGGCGTATCCACACTCTTATAACTTCACCAGTAACAATAACACCTAAGAGTTTATGGCAAGCTATCACGGATCACGGATCATGCCAACTACCTACCACAGCGCCGGTGGATGGGGGGGTCGAACCTCCCTCAACAACCCGGGCAACTAATATTTTCACTCGTAACCGGAAGTCTGCTCGGTTTTCTTATGTAAGCCATTAGATTTGCTACAAAAATGGTATTGAAGTCGGAATTTTCTTGTAGCTTTGCTGCTCCCGCACCCCCGCTTCATACCCTTCAGCGAGTCCCACCTATTCCTAACCCGATGATTGTGCTATTAGAAAATTCGTTGGTGTCGAATTTGTCGAGGTGTTTCAATATAAACATACCAAGTTTACCGATGCAAAATTATTGCATCGGTCAAAAATCTAATATATATAATGTCCGTCGATTTGGTTGCCCCGGGATTCCATTGTTGGCTATGTTTCTTTGAATTCAGTAGTGCAAATTTAGAAATCCCTTTCATGAAACATTCACGCACTCTCCACCAAACGTCTTTGTCTAGAATTAAAACACAGCTAATTTTCTACTGCTAAGGCTATGTTTCCTTTGAATCACTTGAATATTTCTACTAGAAAACTCGGTCGAAACGTTCGCGGCCCAGCCTAGACAGCTACCTCAAGTTCAAGTGCAACCTTAGTGCACTCATTGACTTTTCAATTTACACGAAATAATAATAATTACGCATTCAATTTGGTACGTACATGCATTACTGACCATTTGGAGATGTCCTTCATCGTTTCATTGTGATTTTTTGTGCCAAAACGTGATAAGAACATTTCTGACATTTCGTCAGTGACAGCTGGCAAATTATTAATTTCAAGGGCTTAAAACTCAAACAGGCACTGACTACCAGGATACATTTTTTCACTAGGGCTGTTCCAGAGTTGATGGAATGAATTAAATCAAAAGTTGCCGCCAACTTTCGCAAAGATTTTGGCCTATAATAGGCCTTTGGTTTGCAACGTGCACATCACCAAATCTGCATTTTACTACTTTATATTCAATAAAAACAACTAAATTCTGGTACTTAATTGATTTTTCTACCATTTCCAACCGTCTCACGTATTTTTTATAGCAACTCAAATTACGAAAACTTGAAATAAGCATCAACGTAATGTCACCATCTGACAGCTGGCAAAACAATTAATTTCCATCTCTCGCAACTCAAAGATAGCAAGCAAGTAATTAAGTAAAGATTTCATTCTGCGCCGACCGATTCAAGTTTCAATGCAATCAATTGATTATTTATTTGTGAAAAGTCGACCGTAGGTATTTAAGTCCAGCCTAGACAGCTAACCCGAGTGCAACGCGCACTCATTGACGTGACATGATACACTTTTATGTAATATGAACGGAAAATCTAAGGTAATAATCTAATAATCTAATTCAAATTTCGATAACTTGATAACAGCACATGGCCGAAATTTCCCCATTAAAAAAATGGTTAAAAACGAGTTTATTTTGCAAGAAAAAAGCAACATGCTCTTTCCACGAGGACAGCATGGAAGTGTCAAAACAATTACACGATCAATTCTACAAGGAAAGGCGATCGAAACTTTGCACGTCCAGCCTAGACAGTTAATCCGAGTGCATCGTCCAATCATCGTCACGCCAATTTACAGGTGATATTTATTCATACAAATTCTCAAACGTGGACATGTTTCTTCTTTCATTTGAAACAATTTTTCGTCTTTTCAGTGCAATTTAAATTGAGGGAAATACATAAAAACAATTCCGAAATTTAGTCAATTGACAGATGGCTAAGAATGAATTTCTTTTGCTCAAAACACAAACATGCATTATGACTCAAGAGTGCAACACACACTCATCTACATTGCAATAATTAACGCGTTATTTTTTAATAAAAACACACAAATAAGGGCATGTTCGCGTACCAACTTTCAATTGTAATCATCAGGCTTCATTTTTGCATTATAAATCGCGAAAAACCAAAAGCAAAATTGTCTCCACGGCAGTATTTGACTGCACTGGCAAAAAATGATTTCTATTCAAAACTCAAATAAGCAGTGACCTAATGGATACATTTGTCACTTTAGACTTTTGAAGAGTCAATGCATTGAATAAAATTATAAGAACGTCGCCAAACTCACGTAACTTGAAAACCCGAGAGCAAGGCAACAGGGTTTGTCTTATAGGCACAGGGTTTGCCTTTTGAGTTAAGGGTTTACCTCATGGGTTTATTTTTGCCTTACGGGCATAGGGTTTCCTTTTAAGAGTAAGGTTTTTTTGTATTGGCATAGGGTTTTGCCTGATGAACATAGTGTTTTGCCTTTTGGGCATATTTTTGCCTTATAAACATAGGGTTATGCCTTATGGGCATATTTTTGCCTTATAAACATAGTGTTTTGCCTTTTGAGCATATTTTTGCCTTATAAACATAGGGTTATGCCTTATGGGTATCAGGTTTGCCTTATGGGCATAAGGTGTGTATTATGGGAAAAGAGGCTGTCTCATGGAAAATAGTATTATCAATAAAGGTAAAAGGCGTAAACACATAGTGCCGGAGGTACGGGGCTCCGCTGCTAAAAGACTATTCGATATTTTTACGAATGCAGTCGAAAAAACCGTAATTTCTATATTATATCTTTTTCAGGATTCAAACAGCGAACAAGAATACTATTTGAGGTGCTACAATTATTCAACAGATGTGGTTCAAAAGCTGCTACTCAAAACCAAAACATTTTTAAATCTTCATTTTCTGTTAAATTATTACTGTTTACTGATGTTGATAGAAATGACCTACCATAAAGTTGTTTCATGTTAATGCGAGTCTAATATATCGAATAGCCTCAAAAACAGTTTTATTTGCAAATTTCTAAAGTAGGTATAAAATTAACAAAATAGATGTCGAATGTTTGCCTGCATTTAAAATGGAGGCATGGGGTGCATCTTGACGAGGGCTTAACTAAGAGATTTAGTCACTTTACCACGGTCAGAAGCTAGATCGCCTAAATGTCTTAAGGGAATCAGCAAAGAGGATGAAAAATTTGGACAAAGTAATAAACGAAAATGTAAAAGGCAAAGAAAAAATTGTACCTAATGCCCAAGGTCCATCAGTCTAACCCTTATACTGCGCCCAAAGGGCGAACCATACTCCCATAGGGCAAACTATACGCCCATAGGGAAAACTATACACCCATAGGGCAAACTATACACCCATAGGGTGAACTATACGCCCATAGGGCAAACTATACACCCATAGGGTGAACTATACACCCATAGAGTGAACTATACACCCAGAGGGTGAATTATACACCCATAGGGTGAACTATACGCCCATAGGGCAAACTATACACCCATATGGTGAACTATACGCCCATAGGGCAAACTATACACCCATATGGTGAACTATACGACCATAGGGCAAACTATACACCCATAGGGTGAACTATACGCCCATAGGGCAAACTATATACACCCATATGGTGAACTTTACGCCCATAGGACAAACTACACACTCAAAGGGTGAACTATACGCCCAAAGGGCGAACCAAACGCCCATAGGGCGAACTATACGCCCATAGGGCGAACCATACACCCATAGGGCGAACCATACGCCCATAGGGAAAACCATACGCCCATAGGGCGAACCAAACGCCCGCAGGGCGAAACATACGCCCATAGGGCGAACTATACGCCCATAGGGCGAACTATACGCCCATGGGGCGGACATTACGCCCATAGGGCAAACCATACGCCCATAGGGCGAACCATACGCCCATAGGGCGAACTATACGCCCGTAGGACGAACTATACGCCCATAGGGCGTACTATACGCCCATAGCGTACTATACTAGCGAACAATACAATTGGCGAACATTCACCCGTATTGCGAAAATTAGGCCTATAAGCTTTTTGTTCGCCCTATGAACGTATATTTGTCCCTATGGGCGGATAATTCGTCCTATGGGCGTGTGGTTCGCCCAATGGTCGTATAGTTCACCCTATGGGCGTATAGTTCGCCCTATGGGCGTATGTTCGCCCTTTGAGCATGTTGTACGCCCTATGGGCGTATGGTTTGCCCTATGGGCGTATTTTCCGCCCCATGGGCGTATAATTCGCCCTATGGGCGTATAGTTCGCCCTATGGGCGTATAGTTCGCCCTATGGGCGTATAGTTCGCCCTATGGGCGTATAGTTTGCCCTATGGGCGTATATTTCGCCCTATGGGCGAATAGTTCGCCCTAAGGGCGTAAAGTTCACTCTATGGGTGTATAGTTCGCCCTATTGGCGTATAGTTCGCCCTTTGGGCGTATAGTTCGCCCTTTGGGCATATAGCTCGCCCTATGGGCGTATAGTTTACCCTATGGGTGTAAAGATCACCCTATGGGTGTATAGTTCGCCCTTTGAGCTTATAGTTCGCCCTAAGGGCGTATGGTTCACCCTATGGGTGTATAGTTCGCCCTATGGGCGTAAAGTTTACCCTTTGGTTGTATAGTTCGCCCAATGGGCGTATAGGTCGCCCTAAGGGCGTATGGTCCACCATATGTTATATGCATCAATTGCATAAATCTTCTATGCATAAAGGGAAAAATTCACATAAACTCCACCACGCGTCTTTGTCTAGAATTTAAACACAGCTTATTATACACAGCAGAGGTTTTTTCCCCATGGAATCAATTGAACAGTTCTATTTGAAAACTTGGTCGAAACTTTGGGAACCCAGTCTAGACAGCTACTTCAACTGCTACGTGCATATTTAGCCCTAATGGCGTATGGTTCACCCTAAGTTCTATAGGTTCTCTTCACGCCCATTGGGTGAACTATTCGTCCATAGGGCGAACATGTACCCCATGTCGTTAAAAACTAAAAGAAAAAGTCGTAAGTATGCTTTGTGCCTTATGGGCATAAGGTTTGCCTTATGGGCGTAGGGTTTGCCTTTTGAACAAAGGTTTTGCCTTATTGGCACATTTCTGCATTATGGACGTACTTATGCCTTATGGACATAGGATTTGCCTTATGGGCATAGGGTTTGCCTTAAGGGTAAAGGGGCAGCCTTATGAGCTTAAAAAAATTAAATGAAAAAAAAAATTTAATTATAAGTAAAAGGCGTAACCACATAGTGCCGGAGGCACGGGCTCCGCTGCTAGTAAAATACATTGACCGCAATCACCTTGGCAATGACTCTGATATCAAATGCAACCCCCCCCCCCCCCAACAAAAGAACAAGTCATGGGTCGTCCCTGACCCAGAGTCAAATTATAACCTCAGCTTGAACACACCTATTTCATAAATCAAAATCCTATCAAAGTGACGTCATGATACCCACTCGCTAAAGCCAGGCAGAGCAATTCGGGTTGTGATTTCCCTGTCTTCCTTTGTTATTTAGCAGAGATTATTAATATTTTATTTCTAACCGGTAGTACGTCCAGTGGGTATCTGACGTCATTTTTCTCTGAGTGGAATATGTCTATTGGGAACACTGCTCGCGATATCCGTATTTCCGTTATCCGTATTCCGATATCCGTTTATCCGTATCCGCATTTTCTCTTATCAACAACATCAAATTCTTCTGCCATTATTTGCCGGTGCGGAACTGGCGATGCTTGAGTTTCTTCTTCGGAGAGCATTGCCAAAGGGCAGCTGCAAGGTTATCAAGTCTCAAGATGCAGAAGATGCAGATCTTGACAGGCAGGCTGGCTGGCTTGCCCCCCCCCCCCCCCATATGATGCTAACTCGGCATAACTTTCGCTGCTTAGATGAGACGTGACGTCACCGCTTTGCATGACGTCACTCGTGTGACATGGTGGTAGGGCGGGTAAAACCACGGTGTGTGCAATCGACAAGGCGGTGGCGAGCGCTTTTGTCTCTTGATTGTTAATGGGGCAAAATTTCTTGACAAGATGAAATGTTTGAAATGAAACATGAATATTGTGGAATGTTTTCGGTCGATGGCAATCTACGATTTGACACATTAATTTTTTCAGGATGTGTTCAGCTGTCAGCTTGGATATTGGCCAGAAAATTAACGCGGAATCGGGTCGGTGTGTCAACTCCTTTTCACCCTCGTGTAGTGATGTTTTTTTGATACGTTCGTAGCCATTGTGGGCGCTTGGGAGTTATGGAAGAAGTTATTTGAATCGAAGTAATCTTTAATAGATTGTGATTCGATGCAGTGCATCTTCTTTTGTGTCACGAGGGTTGTCAGTTCATATTTTGAACGCAGTTTTGACAACTATCATTTTCACGTACACTAGGGCTAAAAATCTATCCAAACAGCCCAAACGTCGCCACAACGTACATCCCCTGCACGTGCAAATGTGTCAAAGCCCTTAATAGACCCATTCCACTCAGAGAAAAATGACGTCAGATACCCACTGAACGTACTACCAGTTTGAAGAAATAATATCTCTGCTAAATACCAAAGGGAGATAATAGCATCCCGGATTGCTCTTCCTGGCTTTTGGGAGTGGGTACCATAACTTAATTTCAATTGAATTTTGATTGAATGAAATAGGTGTATTCGGGTTGTGTTATTTAGCAAATATTTTGTAGCAAATTTTTTATTATTCTCACCCCAAACTGGCAGTACTTCCAGTGGGTATCAGACGTCATTTATTTCCGAGCGGAATACCTCGTGTCTCTTCACCAATCAACCCCCCAACTAAAACAAAACGCACCCTCTCTCCAAACAGCCATGGTACTCGCCAGCACGCTCGCCCTGCTGCTGCTGCCGCTGCTGACCGCCGCCCAGTGCCCACCCTCGGACGCCGCCGCCTCCGCTAACGCCACGCCCGCCGACCTCTACCACGGTCAGCCGGACTTCGCGTTCGACATGCTGCGTGCGGTGGCCAAGCGCTCGCCGGAAGACTCGGTCTTCTTCTCGCCCTTCTCGACGTACAACGCGCTGCTGTTGGCCTACTTCGGCGCGGCGAACGCGACGGAGGACGCGCTGAAGACGGCGCTGCGCATCCCCGAGGAGCAGGTCGGTGGGCGGTGGACTGGTTGTTGGTGTTATGGCGCACTGTTTTGACAACTGGGCCTTTGGCACTGGTCTAATGGCGTCGGTGAATGAAATGGTGATGATGAGGGTGATGATGAACCTAACCTAGCCTAGAATTGATTGATTGATTGATTATTGGTGCTTAACGACGCACTGTTTTGACAACTGGGCATTTGGCACTGGTCTAATGGCGTCGGTGAATGAAATGGTTATGATGAGGGTGATGATGAACCTAACCTAGCCTAGACGGGAGATGGGGAAACCCGGTACCGGCAAAAGCACCGAGGGGACCACCGGTTTTACGTCCCTTCCGAAGGACGGTACAACTCGAACGACAGGATTCCTCCGCTAATCCATGCTGTCGAGAGGACGATAGGGTAAGGCGAGTGAAGTTGTCGTACTAACTTCAAACCCTCCAACCTCTCTCCCGAACAGAACTGACCATGTGCATGATGGTCACCCATCAAACACCTGACTCAGCGCGATGTTGCTTAACTTTTTTTCGATTTGTTGGTATTTGGCACTCGAGTTTAGACCGTTGATAAAGCAGGCAGCAAAGCTTTCAATACACTTCAATACAATATTCAATACACGGTTCAATAGTATTGAAAATTAAGTTTTCATTCTCGGGAAGTAGTTTAGTAAGTAAACAAAAAGCAAAAGGAAGTCAGAGGTGTGGGTGTTGGTTGGCAGTAGAATGAGCTATAGGAAAGATGAACTATGGAGAGTGTTTACGGTTTTTCAATGCCGGTATTTGACCCCGAAAACCAATTGTCATCCCGGCTGCACGCATGCGGGGACTGCGAATAGAATCCTGCATTATGTCGGCACAAAGAACTTGCTTCCCGGATGACGCATTTCGACGCGTGCTTCACAAGCGTAACATTCATCAGGCGACACATTGTCGTCTGCTAGCCAAAATAACGCTTTGTCATCGCAACGGAACTTGTTAGCATTGTCAAGTTGATGGTGATTTTACGCCTTTAGTTTGAAAATCATGAACTTGGTAAGCAAGCATGCACGGAGCAAATGACGAGAGCGATACATCTTGGCGTAGCCAATTCATTGCGACGACAGCAATGACAACCAAGGCACGTGCTCGGGGTGAAAATCTACGAGTTTCACAAGGTCTAATTGTTAAGTGCGTGAAAAATTGCTCTTGATGACCTTGTTTTTAGAACAACTGCTACAACCGAAGATGCAATTGTTATAGTAATGGGATTTACCCAGAAAATAAACATGTTAGGATTAGTCAAAACACGCGTCGCTTAGTGGAGTTATTTTGTACTCTATAGGTATATCTTTTTGGCCCCTGTGAATCGTTATGTTATAAACTTTGACTGTTTCAAAATCTGCTTTCACACCTTTGATTGCATTGGTAATCTGATATTTTTCACCTTTAAGTTTTGGTAATCTGGTGTTTTTCACCTTTGACTGTTAGAAATCTGGTGTTTTTCACCTTTGACTGTTAGTATACTGGTGTTTTTCACCTTTGACTGTTAGTAATCTGGTGTTTTTCACCTTTGACTGTTAGTAATCTGGTGTTTTTCACCTTTGACTGTTAGTAATCTGCTGTTTTTCACCTTTGACTGTTAGTAATCTGGTGTTTTTCACCTTTGACTGTTAGTAATCTGGTGTTTTTCACCTTTGACTGTTAGTAATCTGGTGTTTTTCACCTTTGACTGTTAGTAATCTGGTGTTTTTCACCTTTGACTGTTAGTAATCTGGTGTTTTTCACCTTTGACTGTTAGTAATCTGCTGTTTTTCACCTTTGACTGTTAGTAATCTGGTGTTTTTCACCTTTGACTGTTAGTAATCTGCTGTTTTTCACCTTTGACTGTTAGTAATCTGGTGTTTTTCACCTTTGACTGTTAGTAATCTGGTGTTTTTCACCTTTGACTGTTAGTATACTGGTGTTTTTCACCTTTGACTGTTAGTAATCTGGTGTTTTTCACCTTTGACTGTTAGTAATCTGGTGTTTTTCACCTTTGACTGTTAGTAATCTGGTGTTTTTCACCTTTGACTGTTAGTAATCTGCTGTTTTTCACCTTTGACTGTTAGTAATCTGGTGTTTTTCACCTTTGACTGTTAGTAATCTGGTGTTTTTCACCTTTGACTGTTAGTAATCTGGTGTTTTTCACCTTTGACTGTTAGTAATCTGGTGTTTTTCACCTTTGACTGTTAGTAATCTGGTGTTTTTCACCTTTGACTGTTAGTAATCTGGTGTTTTTCACCTTTGACTGTTAGTAATCTGGTGTTTTTCACCTTTGACTGTTAGTAATCTGCTGTTTTTCACCTTTGACTGTTAGTAATCTGGTGTTTTTCACCTTTGACTGTTAGTAATCTGCTGTTTTTCACCTTTGACTGTTAGTAATCTGGTGTTTTTCACCTTTGACTGTTAGTAATCTGGTGTTTTTCACCTTTGACTGTTAGTAATCTGGTGTTTTTCACCTTTGACTGTTAGTAATCTGGTGTTTTTCACCTTTGACTGTTAGTAATCTGGTGTTTTTCACCTTTGACTGTTAGTAATCTGCTGTTTTTCACCTTTGACTGTTAGTAATCTGGTGTTTTTCACCTTTGACTGTTAGTAATCTGCTGTTTTTCACCTTTGACTGTTAGTAATCTGCTGTTTTTCACCTTTGACTGTTAGTAATCTGGTGTTTTTCACCTTTGACTGTTAGTAATCTGGTGTTTTTCACCTTTGACTGTTAGTAATCTGCTGTTTTTCACCTTTGACTGTTAGTAATCTGGTGTTTTTCACCTTTGACTGTTAGTAATCTGGTGTTTTTCACCTTTGACTGTTAGTAATCTGGTGTTTTTCACCTTTGACTGTTAGTAATCTGGTGTTTTTCACCTTTGACTGTTAGTAATCTGCTGTTTTTCACCTTTGACTGTTAGTAATCTGGTGTTTTTCACCTTTGACTGTTAGTAATCTGGTGTTTTTTACCTTTGACTGTTAGTAATCTGCTGTTTTTCACCTTTGAATATTGGTAATCTGCTGTTTTTCACCTTTGACTATCTGTAATCTGACCACAACGTTGCCGTTTCGCAGGACAAGCTGGCAACAATGCAGGCGTACCGACTGGAGCGCTTCATGCAGGACTTCCGTGAAGCCAGCGGCTCTGTGAGCTACGAACTCTCGTCCGCCAACCGCGTCTACCTCGATCAGAATGTAAGCATCCGGGTCTAGTAGGTAGTCAGCAAGACTTGCAATACCTGCTGTCTCTTCCAGAATTTAGATTAATTTGGCGAATTCAACTGGCTTGAGCTTAGTGCTAATCCCACTCATACCATGAGCGATTGTCCACTCCGTTTTGAGATATGCTTAAAAGCAAAGACAGGGTCGTGCATATATAGATTACCTCAATGACCTTGTATCAGGAAGAGTGGAAACCCAGTGCCATATTATGGAATTATCTAATGCTCCAGCGCCCCTGACGGACAGTGTCAGTATCTACTGCAATGAATTACACGGATATCCTTGCTACCATCTCCTGGATTACCTTATAAGCGCCCCAGGTAGGACAGCTTACTGCGGG
This sequence comes from Nemurella pictetii, assembly GCA_921293315.2. Classification (NCBI taxonomy): domain Eukaryota; kingdom Metazoa; phylum Arthropoda; class Insecta; order Plecoptera; family Nemouridae; genus Nemurella; species Nemurella pictetii. The sequence goes on along the minus strand of OV121123.1, from coordinate 10,596,364 downwards.
AAAAGTGTTGGACATTTTTTTTGTAATGTAAACGAGTAAGCCTTCTTAAAGGTCACAGATATTTACGAAATCTGGCCAGAATGCTCGAGCGTGGTGCTGTATAGTTTTAGAACAAAATCCTTTCAGCTTTTTTTAATTTTTTAATGAGCAAAATACTATATATTTTCAGTTTATCGGTTGTTGCGCCGTAAGGAATTAATATTTCGCCACCAGATTTGTGCCAACAATACATCGCAGCATGCGCTACCCATATCCCAGGTTTGTGGTCGGTTTCGATCACCCTCGAGCTCGGTTTCGGGCTCGCTCATCATCGCTTGAAACTAAAAATCTCTTTTGTGTCCCATGCAGCCCGATCTGCAGCCGTCACCGTGCGTGGCCGAGCTGCTCGCTGGCGAGTTGCTGCGCCTGGACTTCCGCGCGCAGCCGGAGGAGTCGCGCTCGGCGATCAACAAGTGGGTGGAGCAGCAGACGCGGAGGCACATCACCGAACTGCTGCCCGTCGGCAAGATCTCCACGCAGACAAAACTCGTGCTGGTGAGTGCGGCGGCAGGGCGCAAGTTGCATTGGAAAGTTTGTTTTTGAAATGGACCTATTTTATGCAAGAAATATTGCAGTCAGATTCCCACCAAGAAAAGCCGTTGGGTTTTGATATCTCTATCTTCTTTGGTTGAAATGCAGTTTCACCAAGGAAGATAGGGATATATAAATGTAACTGGTATTTTTTTAGTGGATATGTGACCTCATTTTCTCCGAATTTCATGGTAAAAAAATGTATGATTTGTATTTTATCCAAATGTCCTTAAACTATCGAGGGGCGAATAGAATAGCCTATCGAGAAATTAGTTTCAAATTGGCTAGCTTTCAGGGTGCATGTCTCTATTTAATAACAATTTTTGTAGCGTGGAAAAATTTAGTTGCAGCCAATGCAACCAATGAAATCAATGATTTTCAATTCAGATTCAAGATTCAGATCCGCCCTGTCCTTTTTACATAGCTTTTATTAAGCGATAAAACCACGAAACGCTAACCAATAAACACACAAGTGTGAAAAACATGTGTAAGCCTGTGTAGTTTGTGCTTGTGCTTGTTCTAATCTTGTGCTTGTGCCAACGCTTGTGCTTGTGCTAATACTGCGAGTGTGCTTGTGCTAATCTTGTGCTTGTGCCAACGCTTGTGCTAGTGCTAATGCTGCGAGTGTGCTTGTCGTGCAGGTGAACGCTTGTGCTTGTGCTAATCTTGGAGTGTTCTTGTCGTGCAGGTGAACGCTGCTTACTTCAAAGGACTCTGGCAGTCGCGCTTCCAGCTGGAGAACACCAAGATGGAGCTGTTCTACATCTCGGCCAACCGCCAGATGCTGGTGCCGATGATGAAGCAGAAGGGCAGCTTCAACTACAGTGAGTGCACCTCGATGCCTGGACCCTTGTCTCTAGTTTCACCTGGTTGTCGCCGCCACGCCAGGAGGTTGGGTCCTTAGGGTAGAACCGATTCTAGTATTTTCTTTAGTAATTCGTGCACAAAAAGGGTGCCAACGAGCTCTAGAGGTCACCACGATGAGAATCCCACCGCCTGGCGCCAATTGTAAAACAATTAAATTATTAGAGTTTCACTCGAATGTTCTTGATATAACAGCATGAAAAAATCATTGACTTTTATTTAATTGTGAGCTTTAGAGGGTGTTTTAAGGAATATAGATTTAAATGTACTGAAAATTTAAAAAAAAACTGACGAATTACCTAGAAAATAATTTAAAAATATCTATTTTGTCGCATTTTTGGGGTGGTCAAGATGGTGAGAATCTGGCTTCACTTTACATGACCTTGGCTCAATACGATGGGCTTTCCCGGTTATTGAGATGAGTGGACCGACCCTGGCAAACAAAAGGGCAAGCTCATGGACCATGAACCATGTCGCTTGGCTTGTCGGGCCGAGGGTGTGCAACTCGAGAGGCTACGAAGCTAAGAACTTCCACTAAAAGTTTCCCTCCCCGTGGCTGTACCCAGTGATCTCCGAGGCGCTCGGCGCGCACGTGCTGCAGCTGCCGTACAAGGGCGGCCACGTGTCGCTGTACGTCGCGCTGCCGCCGTTCTCCGCCGCCGGCGGCGGAGTCGACGCGCTGCTCGGCAGGCTGAACAACGAGACGCTGCGCGAGCTGGTCGGCGACGCGCAGGACGCACCGCGCTCCATCGAGGTCGCCATACCCAAGTTCAGCATCGAGCGCACGCTGGAGTTGACGCCCGTGAGTGTTCTAGCTTTTCGTGAAGTTTTTTGTGTTGATTGCTTAGTGTTGAGTGGTGTAGGAAACTGGCGGCGAAACAGCTGGCGACAAAGCGCTGGCGGTGTGCAGTACTTACTGCTAAATATCTTGGTAATTCAATGTGGAAAACTCTCGGTGAAATCAAGCATAATTTAGCAATTGCAGTTATCACCTGCAAAGATGCTCTTTTATATGTCAACTGACAGTTGACACTTGAGATTGAGCATCGGTGGCAAACAAAGCCCACTAAAGATGATGTATGTAACGTTGTTTGTAAGTTTTATCTAGATGGCTGGGATGCCTTAACTTCACCATTCACAGCCTAGGCAGCGCTGACTGTTATGTCGCCAGCTTAAAATGATAATTCTGCCGAGTTTCCTCTATTGTAAGAGATAAGACAATTGATTGAACTGTTTTGCAGCGGTGTACTGTAAAACATGTGCATTTGATTTCAGTTGCGTTTTCTGCCATGCGGGAAACATTATTCGGCAAATTTGCTTCAGCAAACGTGCAGTATCTAAGTGAAAGTCTCAACTTCTGTGTAACATACGCGCACTAATCGCATCGACTTTTCAACACAATTTCAAGAGAGCACCCAACTCTAACTCGCGCACCCCTCCACAGATCTTCGAAGAACTCGGCCTCGCCGACCTGTTCTCGCCCGACGGCGACCTCTCCGGATTCGCCGCCGGCCTCCACCTGGACGAGGCCACTCACAAGGCGCGACTCGAGGTCGACGAGCAGGGGACACGCGCCGCCGCCGCCACCGCCGCGTTCAGCTTCCGCATCTCGCGCCCGCTGATGCCGACCAAGTTCATCGCCAACCACCCGTTCGTCTACTTCCTCTACGACAACACGTCGCGCACCGTGCTCTTCACCGGCGTCTATCGCCAGCCGACGACGGCGTCGCCGAGGCGTCAGTGATGCGGACGTTGAGGTGGTTGCAGTCGCTGTGTGCTTTGATGGGGGGCTCGAGGCTGTAGCGTGCTTCGGGCGCAGAGGCTGTGTAAACGCTCTGTTCTTAGCTCTGTTCGTAGCATGCTGTGTGCTTTGATGGGGTGCTGTGGCTGTAAAACGCTACACGATGTGTTGCTTGTGATCATTTGTTACTCTAAATTGCATGAATTAAACTATGGGGTCTGATCTTTACCAATTCTTGCAACTCCCAAATTTGCACAGAAAAAAAGGTATTCTCATACAAGTAAAAACACTGACAGTGAAATTCCCTTTCAATCCGAGTTTCCATTGAATGTATCTGCATTTGCTTGAGTGCCTATCTTGCACATTGGAACTCAGAATTTTGAAAATTGTTATAGCCGAGCCTTACATTTACTGCCGTTTTGCAATTTTACTGCGAATTTTGTACGAGTATACTTTCTGGAGTCGCACGTTCCACATCATGTACGAGCTGTGCTTGAAACAGGCTTATGGAAAATGAAAGAAAAATAACTCACCGTGTAAAAAACGATATTTTCTCGAGGTGCTACTTTTTTCGGTCGCATTGTATTGCGTTGCAGGTTCCGAGCCGCCCGCTTCCTGGCTCTGTGTGCTATTGGCTCTGATAATATGTTTTGTAGCTTTACGAGTTAGGTTAGTTTTTAAGGGTTGGTTTCCAGCACCCGTTATGATTTGGCTGGACGGACAATCCGACAGCCCTGATTTTGTGTAACGCATCGTTAATTTTATTGACAGCATTGGTTGTTGTTTTTGACACACTTAGTAAACCGTGTGGCGTCTTGTCGTGACCAAAAGGGTGCGCAACGACGATGACAGTACCTGAAAACCCGTCTGTTTTCTTTGAGAGATTTGTTGATACTGACTTCTTTCGGATGAAAATATTTGCGCTGTATATAATGTTAACAGCTTTGATCGTCAGAGTCTCGGTAAATAAACGTTTGAATTTGTACATTTTCTTTTTCGAATGACATTAAATCCCACGACTGTTTACGCTTCTAGCAAATTAGTTGCTTACAAAATTGAGTTGGTACGGAAATCGTCTTGCTGGTATTACATGTAAGAACGGTAGATATAGAAATGAATAGCTCAGCAGCTGTCGACGCTTAGATAGCAAAGTCAACGACTGTCAACACAGTTGCACTTTACATTATTATTTCACCACTGGTCTTCTGTAAGCGCAGAAATTATTTTTCCATATGTTTTGTTAGTCAGTTCTGAACCTCGACAACGTATCGCGATCGCTTCTGCAACACCACCGTTTTATAATCCATAAACAAATTCATATTTTAAAATCACGATAAACATAACAATCATTTTAGTACAAGACATTATGTGCAGTGAGGTGATATTAAATTGACAGCCTTGTTAAAGAGCCTCGACACGAATGTGTAAATCACAGTTTGATTGCCATCTATTGACCGCGGGTAATATTATTGTCATCTTAATAGGACATCTGACATTCGTATTTTACTATAACCGCGGATTCATTCCCTTTGATCGTAGCTTCCTGTGAAGTCAATACAATGTTCCATCGAATGACAGTTATCTTATATCCACATGCCATCATAAACGACCTCAGGAGTATAAATATCAACATTTATGAAAACCTACAAGTTTCTGAGCAAGGCCACAAGCGTTCAAAGCGCCACCATTGCCCGCACTCGTGACATTATCAGAACGAAATCCCCTTTCGCCGATTGTCACAAAATCAAACATTAAATAAACAAATAAAACGACGATACATTGCCATAAAATCTGACGGGAAGCATGAACAGCTTGAATGAGCTGATCTGGTGGAAGAGATTGTTAGTTCGGCACGAAACCACTTGCACTTATAAAAGGCTGGCATCAATCGATGGTTCATAGAGGGCGTGGGACACTCAGCGGTGAAATCTTGAAGAATGGTTGCCTTCTCGGCCGCCGTTGTCAGCTCGGCGCTGCTGCTGGCCTTCGCCGGGACGGTCCGCACGGTGAGATCTACAATCTACGCATTCTCGGGGATAATTTGAGTGATATTTTAAACTATAGTACATCTCAAAGATCTCAAAGATAGAAAATGTGTTCTGCAAAAAGTAGCAAGTAATTCAAATGACTAGGGTTTCGCGAAAACGCATATAATCGCGTTGTGGGTGAGCGTATTTTAACGCTGACTGCACGATTCTCAGGGTTCGCGAAGTCTTCGGATAGTGAAACAAGTGTAATTTTTCGTAAAAATGGATTTTTATAAAAAGCTGTAAATGGAATGGGATGAAAATAGTGCAGGGCTTAATTTGAAAGAGAAAAAAATATATCCATTTATTCTCATCAAATTTGGTTGAGGCGTTTGGCCTGTAGAGCGCGAAAAAAGAGACATAAAAAATGCAAGATTTTTTCAGCAGTAAGTGTATTTAAAGATGAGCAATTCGCTCGTTACGATCATCAATAATACAACATTGACATTTGAAATACGAATCTAGTACATTTAAAAGCAACTTTTAGAATAAATAAATAACAAATTTTCATACTTTTGAATGTGCATTACAATTGGCGCCAGGCGGTGGGATTCGCAAGCATTGTGATAAAGCGAACTGAAATCGTAAGCGTATAAAAATTATTGGTTCAGGTTAGCACGATATCATTCGCTAGGCATCGTCACAGCGCTTACGCCTGACATTTTTTACGAATCATACAAAAAATAGGAATCGTGAAGCACGATTGACGAATGATGGGACAAGAACCAATTCACAAAACAAGTCTTATGAAATGTTAGCACAATATTAAAACCATGCACACGTAACGGGTTACCAATCCGTGTCAGATTCTTTATGGCTACATTCTGCTCTTGTTTGCAAATGAAGTAAAGTATAGGAAATGAAAGCCGAAATTTCACCCTAATCCACTGAATTGAAAATGGCAAAGTTAGTAGATGGAGCCTTTGGCTCAGAGTCGATGTCTGCACGACAAACGGGCTGCCGACGCGACGGACTGGCGATGCACACGACGGATTGCACAGCGTTGTGTTGCTTTGCGTGGCACAGAGTCGACGTCTGCACGACAAACGGGCTGCCGACGCGACGGACTGGCGATGCACACGACGGATTGCACAGCGTTGTGTTGCTTTGCGTGGCACAGAGTCGATGTCTGCACGACGAACGGGCTGCCGACGCGACGGACTGGCGATGCACACGACGGATTGCACAGCGTTGTGTTGCTTTGCGTGGCACAGAGTCGACGTCTGCACGACGAACGGGCTGCCGACGCGACGGACTGGCGATGCACACGACGGATTGCACAGCGTTGTGTTTCTTTGCGTGACACAGAGTCGATGTCTGCATGACGAACGGGCTGCCGACGCGACGGACTGGCGTTGCACGCGACGGATTGCACAGCGTTGTGTTGCTTTGCGTGGCACAGAGTCGACGTCTGCACGACGAACGGGCTGCCGACGCGACGGACTGGCGATGCACACGACGGATTGCACAGCGTTGTGTTGCTTTGCGTGACACAGAGTCGATGTCTGCACGACGAACGGGCTGCCGACGCGACGGACTGGCGATGCACGCGACGGATTGCACAGCGTTGTGTTGCTTTGCGTGGCACAGAGTCGACGTCTGCACGACGAACGGGCTGCCGACGCGACGGACTGGCGATGCACACGACAAACTAACAACCAACGCGCGAATCAACCGCCTGGAAAGCAACTAACATAATTCGAACCCGACGTTTCATCAGCAGCAGCAGCAGCAGCAGCAACAGCAGCCGTCCCAGGAAACACCCCTAGCGTTCGCCGTGCGCGAGCTCTCCCCGTGCCCCGACTACCCCGACCTGCCTCTGCGCGGCACCAAGTTCGAGATGCGCGTCGACCACAACGACGGCGACATGTACATCGACAGCGAGATCGTCGTGTCCGAAACATTGCAGGATCCGACGACAGTGAGTGACGCGACAGTCGGGACCTCCCACTGATCTCAATTACTTGAATAGTGCCTCCTCGTATTGAGCGATTCACTTGACAAGTGAAGCCAGATTTTCGCCTACTTGGTCGCTCCATTTATGTTTATTTACTAGCTTAGAATATTCAGAACATCACTTTAATCGATATTCTGTCACCCACCCTCTGTAGCTTGCAATTAAATCAAAGCCACTGCAATTTTCGAGCTGAAATACCAAGAATTACGAACTGAAAATATTCCGATGATTATTAAATCGTTTCTACACCAAATTTGGCTTTTGATGTGAACTTTTGATGAAAATTGAGAGTAAGAGGAGGTGCCCCTGAGTGGCTCAATATGGCACCTAAGTCTAATCGTAAGAAGCGTCATCCTTGGCTTTAGAGATCAGTGGGACTTCCGCGTCGTGCAATGCGGCAGCAACGCTGGAACTAGTGTTGATGAGAGAGATGTTTCCAAAGCCCGTGGGCTTTGAAAATGCTGAATGAAGGAAGTGGTTTGTCGGTTTCTGCTCTGATCTTTATGGTCTCTGGTCCTGAAGATGACGTTTTTTTAACGAGCGCGTTGGCATTTTCAGGATCTCAGGACCAAGGGGTCACAAACCATTATAATATCAGGGAAGAAAAGCCACTTCCTTCATCTAGTGTTGATTCGAACCAAACTGATGGGACCTTTTTAACTCAGGGAATCCTAACCTCATTTATACCCACTAAGAAAAGCCAGTTATATTAATATTTCCCTTTCTTACTTGGTTACATTGCATAGGCAAAAGTATTTTTTGTGTACTTTCATCTTCATCGAACCCAAAATGTTTTTTCTTAGTGGGTATTTGAAGTAATTCTTGTTTGAATGAAATAAGTGTTGCATACACAGTTGAAACGAAAAATCCATTCCAAAAATTGCATCCGTACCGAGAGTCCATCAACAATTATAGTTCGATACATACTACCGACTGTTAAAGACCCATAAATTTAACTTAATTGCATTGAATACATTCATGCCACGTGGCAAATATAGGATGGGGACCAAAAATTGGTTAATCAAATCAAATGTCAAGTTGCTAAGTGTTGTAGAGTATATGCAGAATGCACAGAATGGCTCATGCCAGCTTTCTTGAAGATGCTGACAGCTGACTTTTTTCTGCTTGTCAGCTACGCGTCTACTTCTACAAGTGCATCACCAAGGAGGAGGACTCCTGCGAACTGGAAAATAAATGGGAGAGGAAGACAATATGCGATGACATTTCAAAGAATGGTACGTTTTTTTGAGATGTTTAGATTTCAATGTCATTGGGATGAATTGCATGTAAAAGGTGGTCAAAAACTGTCTTAAAATTCAAATGTCTTACTAGGTGGTAGAATCTAGAAGACTAAAGTCAACAATAATACCAACATAAAACGAAATAAATTAGCAGTCACTAGTTTATCTTTAATTATAACTGCATTAGTATACAGCTGTAATAATAAAGTTACTTGTAAAATATACTAGAAGCTATGCAAGTGGTAGATAAAACATTTCTAGTGGCACTGCCCTAGTGTTTTCTTATGATATCTTGAAATAGCACCATGTGGATTTAGTTTTGAAAGTAGGTGAAACGTTAATGAAACCCATCTTGTAAGTTTGACATTATCTACTACAGACTCCAAGACTGACTGTAAGGTTGATTCCTAGAAATGGTGTGGACGCCGTTGTTGGCCAGCGTCGAGGGTCTGGACGCTCGTTGTCCCATCCCGCCGGGCACCTACAAGATGAAGGACGCACCGATCACACGCGCCATCCGGGAGCGGATAGCGCTGAGAAAGGGCCACTGGCGAATCAAGACCATGATGCTGAAGGGTGACAGGGTGATCGGGTGCCATCGCGGCTACGGCGAGGTGAAGCCGAAGCGACGACCGAAGAGCAAGGACAAGGGCGGCAGGGGTGCACGTGACCGGTGAAACGGCGTGGGGGTGTTTGTAAGATTGTTTGTCTGGGTTTTGGAATCCTGGGATATTACTAAAAAAGATTCGGACGTTTCACAAAGCTGTGTTGTGTGCTTTATCATGTCATCTTACAGCTTTAGTTTTCTAAACAAGTCTGAACCACGACTGGAATATTTAAGACCCTTGATAAGGCAGGCAGCTTCGTGAAGCTTCCCGTTTAATAATCTAGCGTAAAAGGTTTAAAGAAAACTTCATGAGACAAGATTAGGCTGAGACACGATGTATTCGTAACAGGAACCATTTGGGGGTAGTTTTCGATGAAAATTTTGTTTGGTCATCATCCGTGTTACGTCTGCTTGGCGGTTGTTTTCCACCGTTGACTTTGAGAAGCGTTAAACGTTGCTTAAAAATAGTTGCATTTTATTTGGCAGTACTTAAATTCATTTTCAAACACTTGGCCGCAATTGCTTCAATTAAACGTTTAGCTTGTGAATATTTTGAAATAAATCATATGCACAATTATTTCGTGTTTTCAGTTATGATAAGCAGGTGTCGGCAAAAATTTTAAAATTTTAGAGCCTGGGTTTTAAAATGGGTCGAGAGAGATTAAGGTGGTTTGGACATGTGAAGAGAATGGATGAGATGCGAATTACAAGAAGGGAGTTTGAAAATACGGCAGTAGGAAGAAGAAGAGTGGGAAGGCCAAGAGAAAGATGGAGAGAGAAGATAATAGAGGATGTAGAAAGACGTGGAAAGTGGAGTGATGTTGATGATAATAGATTGTGGGAGAATAGAGAGAAATGGAAGGAATTAGTAGAGAGGATGGAGGAAAGAAATGAAGAAGATGAAGAAGAAGAGGACGAAGAAGAGGAAGATGAAGAAGAAACAAGAGAAGCGACCGGAGTGGCCAGCCGGTTGTATCACATGAGGCCCTAGATTTAGGTGGATTTTCCACCCCTTGACCCAAGAAAATTTGGAATAAAGGAAAGATATTATTATTATTCGCCTGATCCAAATTTCAGTGCCGTACTTGAGTAAAAGGTACAGAGAAATCTTTCAAAGTCACTAACTTGTTGCTTGTTTCAAGCGATACTGTTGAGGAACATGTAGTGCTACGAGCTATCAAACTTCTTCACCTGCCAAACGGAAATCATCGTCAGTTTATGAGTGTTTCATACAAAATATTGATAAATTTGTAAGTTTTTTGTTTTAACTCTTAATTGATTATTAATCAATTTGTATCATAGGTCTGTGGTGGAGAGATTTAGATATTATTTATTGGTTTCCTTGACTGACAGGAAATACCTTTGCAAATTGCAGTTCCAAGGAAATATCACCTAGGGCTGAAATTACAATGTTAGTTAAATATTTATCCGCCAGTTGGGGAGAAAACAGAGGTAGCCGGTAGGTTGTCACCATGGAGACTTGACTTGATTTATTCTATCAATTGTTTACAAACAGATTACATTTACATCAGAAATTATCCTTTACCACACAGGATGTCAGTCATGCTCACTAATCTGCGAGTGATCCTTGTGATACAAAGTTTGGCATAATCCCACATAGGAATAACCTTATTACATTCGAAGTAAATATGAAATGCAGTGCCTAACGCCGCGCAGTGTGGACATCTCGGTGTCACGCGCAGCCCCCATCTGTGCAGCCGCACAGGAGATGCCACCGCGTCATACATTATCCGGTAGCAAATGTCGCCGTCTGCACTGCTGGTGGGATAGGAATACAGACAGGACCAATTGACAGAGTTGTCTATCCATATAGGTTTTCCTGATAGCTGGGTATCCGGGAAAAGCTTCGCTTGCACATGGCTATAGAGGTTATTGCTTCCGATTAGATCCAGTGCCTGCAGGTTGTATCTGGAGGTTAGCCACCTAACTGGACATGGTCATTTTGGCCCTTGAACAAACAACTCTTTATTCTGCCGATGGATAAATTAAGCCCACTTTATATTGTGGTACGCACAATTTATACAAAAATGTTGACCCGAAGCTAAGAATTTGAGTTTCATTCTTCGTTAAGTTAACAAAGTGTAAAATACCTGCATGTTTCTATAACTCTCTCATTTCCTTGTGGTTAATATGGCTTAAGAATTGAATGCGTGGTATATCTTAAGCGACAGAGCCGGTTAGCATCTAGCATTGTTGGTGTGTGTAAGTTATTTTGAACCCTAGCTTGTAACATCACCGACTCTATCACTCCCACCCCTTCTCACTAAAACATACTGCTTCGGCTGCTTCCCTGTCGATGCTCACGAGGCTAATATCGAGCTATCGTCTGTTTCCAAGAAAGACTAAGCAACACACAAAGTGAAACAGAGAAGGTAACTGATTCATCCGAGTTTCGATACGAAATCCATTCGTATAAACTATCGACGATACGATGCAAGGTCGTTTTGACGTATTTTCACAATGATAAATAGATTAAGAAAACAAAAGACCAGTGGAGAAAACACACTATCAAGGTTCGAGTGTTTTAAATGCTTTGAAAACGTACTGTCAAGGTTTTCTAACAACAGCCCGTGCAGGATGCGTCTTATGTAGGACTGAAACGCACACGGTGGTCAAACGACCTGCGAAGCCGTGACGAAACTAAACCAGCATTATCAGAGTTTTATTGGCAAGGTCATCGCAGCAAGCGTTAGGCGGCGATTGTCGAGTCGATCCAGTCGCGCACGCTCGCAACGCGGCCGTAAATTTGCACTTCCTCGGGTATTTCGCAGGCTCCTGGCCACTGGGCGATGCCGAAGAGTTTGCCGTTGACGAGCAGCGGACCACCCTCGTCGTACTACCAACACAACGAAACGCGGTAATTATCATAGTTCCAATGATCGTCGTTCGGGGATTGTTCGGTAACTAGTGACGAAGCTAAGCTTCGATGGCCGGTCCTGTGTCAATCAGCTTATACAAGTTAAATTACAATCAGATAAGGAATCCTTTTGCCAGGAACTGATAAAATTATTAGTTGCATTAACTTTGAATGCAATTGAATTAATGCAGAAAGAAAGTTCTCGCCCATAGTAAGCTCACCGAGCAGCTAACGACTTGAGACTTGAAGTCCGTGGCGCAGAGCATGCTGTTGTGGTAATAGGAGCCCATTAAACTGGAGCAGTCTGTATCGCCGAGGACCGTAAGGCTCGCAAACTGCAGGTCTTCGTTCGTAGTGTCGAGCGACATCTGGAGACAATCACGGATAGCTTTGATGAAGATCGACAGACATCCTAGCAGGTAATCTTGAAAAGGAACACATCTTAAAAAGCTAAGCTATTATTAGTTGACCTCCCAACGGAAAATTAGAGTAACAAACTTTGCATCATTAAGGATAATTTACATAAAAATATCTGCTTAGATAAGACGTACAATGATAATGATACCAATCATAGAAATAATACTAAAAATAAAAATGATAAAAATGATAATAAATAATAATAAGTAATTTGGCCCGTAGAGTGTGAAGCGTGATCTGAAACGACGAGATTATCCCTAAATATTATCCCTGTGGTTCGGTATGTTTTCATCACTTTCAGACATGTCTATGCACGCCTAAAGTTACCATCCTATTCTTATGAAATTTTGGAAACGCACTCGATACATCATAAATGGGTGCAACGAGGGGGTCTCGCTGCGGTTTGACCAAAATGGGCCCTTTTTTGGGGGGGTTCACCTACCAAATTTGGACTTGGAGGATTGATAATTTATACCCGTGTAGCAGCGACCATTTTCAATTCAAATTGAAATTTTCAAATCAGCCAGCCCAAAATTGCGCCCTTTTGAGGGGGTCATTTAGCAGAAACAAAAACTTGCGATTACACTTGGCAGTTATTTTCCTAACTTTATGAAATTCTGGAAACGCACTCGATCACACATGATATAACTCACTGTTGAGGTTTCGCTTCGGTCTGGCCAAAATGGGCCCTTTTTTGGGGGGGTTCACCGGTCAAATTTGGACATATAGAATTGAAAATTTGTACCCGTGTAAAAGTGTTCATTTTTAATTCAAACCTATAATTTTACATCCGCCAGCCCAAAATTGGGCCCTTTTAGGGGGGGTCTTTTCACAAAAACAAAAACATGCGACTCTACACTTAGCAATTATGCTCCTATCCATATGAAACTTTGAAATCGAACTCGATCCAACATTCTACACCTCACTTATGGGGTCTCGCTATGGTTTGACCGAAATGGGCCCTTTTTTATGGGGGGGGGGGGGGTTCAACCACCAAATTTGAGCATCTATCTTTATTAAAAATCCACGACTTAAAATTTGCCTAGCCCGAAATTGGGCCCTTTTTTGTTGGTGTGGGGGGGGGGGGGGGTCTTTTCGTAAAAACTCCCGACTTGCGGTGTGGGCATTTTGGAAGATATTGAAAAGTGGATGTCCGTTGGTAGCATGGTAAAATTGCGCTCATCTTGACATTATTTCCCATCAAATGTATGAATTTCTTAAACTTATTTCGTTGCGTTCAACGCTGACAGCTAGATGAGCGCTGTGGTCTGTTTTTGAAGTACTTTGTCCAAAAACACATGGCCCCACCAAGTGCATATAAATCATCATGGAGAGAGGGGGCTCGCTACAGCCAGCCGCATTTCGGGGAAGTCCCGTGATTACGCAACTGATCATAAACATTGAGCATTTTTTTTGAGCACATTTAATTGAAACTAAGAATGAATCTGAAAATTACTGACGATATTGTGATTTGTTTTCGTAAGGCGTCGGTATCGAGAGTTCGCGAACATTGGTCAACTTTGCGCGTTATGACACCAATTTCGCGTTGGTTCGCGAAAAGCAGCAAACACACAGCAAACATAGTAAACATCAACCTTCAATCATCATCCACCTTAACTAAAATCCTTAAATTTGGCTCCGCGTAATTCTCTATAGAAATTGCGAAAACGCGATGAAAACGCGTGGGTCAAGTTGCGTTGTGTTCGTGCCACCGGGGACTTGCGCGCTGCAATATTTAGGCAGCGATTTGAGCAGGGCTTGATAGGGCTTTGATAGGGCTCGAAAGGGCTTGATTGGGGTTCACGCGGCCGAAATTCGTCCAACGTCGAGACAAAATTCGAAGCAATTCATCGCCTCTGGCTTGAAGTTGGGTTGGGTCAGGAAAGGTAGGATTAGTGGAGGGGGGGGGGGGGGGGGGTGAGGAATTCTGCAAAACCATGCCTGAACCAATTGATGGTGGATGTCTGTGTACCTGAGTCACGAAAACATATTGCCATCATTAGCAGTACCCATAAGTTCGCATTTGAGCAGTGAATATGTAGATAAACACGAAGTGTTAGGTAAGCGTGGCAGAAGGGTCAAAGACTAATTACCGGAAAATAAATCAACACAAGAAACAAATAAAACCTACAGGGGGCGAAGCCCCCTGCAAGGGGGCCCTACGCAGAGGAAGGTTGGGAAGTTGGGTTGGGTCAGGAAAGGTAGGATTAGTGGAGGGTGGGGGGGGGGGGGAAACTCTGCAAAACCATGGTTGGGAGGTTAGTTTGGGTCAGGAAAGGAAGTCATAGAAGAAACACGTGTAGCGGCACGTGAAAACTCATGCTTCGGCGACACCACACCACTCGCTTTTCTTGGATCAACTACTGATGGAGGACGCATGTGTACCAGAGTCATGACCATCATTAGTATTACTTTAAAGTTCGCATTTGAGCAGTGTATATGTAGGTAAACACAAAGTGTTAGGTAAGCGTGGCAGAAGGGTCAAATACCAATTACCGAAAAACAAATCAACACAAGAAACAAATAAAACCTACAGGGGGCGAAGCCTCCTGCAAGGGGGCCCTACACAGAGGAAGGTTGGGAAGTTGGGTTGGGTCAGGAAAGGTAGGATTAGTGGAGGGGTGGGGGAGGGGGATGGGAAAATCTGCAAAATCATGGTTGGGAGGTTACTTTGGGGCAGGAAAGGAAAACATAGAAGCAGCACGTGTAGCGGCACGTGAAAACTCGTGCTGTGGCGACACCAAGTGATGGGGGACATCGGTGTATCTGTGTCACGAAATGAAACCCCCCTCCTTTTAGCAACACCCAACAATGAACAGGCGGGCAGAGAACATGCAGAAAGGCACTAATTGTTGGGCAAGGGGAGTAGCAAAAAAAGACGCACGAAAGGCAGGAAAGGCATCAGGAAACATACAACACGGTTGGGTTGGGAGGTTGGGTGGGGTCATGAAAGGAAGACTTAGAAGCAGCATGTGCGGCATCACATGAAAACTATCCTTTCATATTGCCATCATTAGTAGTACCCATAATTTCGCATTTGAGCAGTGTAGGTAAACATGAAGTGTTTGGCAGGCGTGGCAGAAGGGTCAAAGACCAATTACCAAAAAACAAATTAACTCAAGAAACAAATAAAACCGACAGGGGGCGAAGCCCCCTGCAAAGGGGCTCCGAGCAGATGGTGCTTTGGGGCGAAGCCCCAAAGCACGCCGCGTGGGTTGGCGGCCGGAGGCCGCAGGGGCAGAGCCCCTAGTGGGAACAATAAAACCTAAAATTGCATTTCGCACATCGTGGAATTAATAAAAAGCGCTTCGTTCCAAAACTGACTGATTTGCAGCCTGTATCCAGCGCTCACTCTCCCAACTCACGTTTGCCTGTCCCCAGCCGGCGACGACAGCATCGGCGCCATCAGGAGTCGCCTCCTCAGCCTCGGCCAGCGGCACGGCTTGCACGTTGTCGCCGAACTCGAAGGGCGGGTCGACTTGGATGAGCGCGAAGTCGTTGATTTCATTATACACCTCGGCAAGAGGATGGTGGATCCACTGGACGACGGCGTGTTGCGTGCCGTTGCCGAGCCGCGCGCTGCCGACGCGGAGGGAGAACCTGGTGACCTCGACGGGTCTAAAGGTGCACCAAGCGTCGGTCAGCGCCCATCGGGCGTCGATGATGACGGCGCCGCAGGAGTGGCCGTATCCATTGAGTTCGATGGAGCCAATGTAGGGAAAGTCTGCGATGTCGGCGTCCTGGCCGCCGAGGATTCGAGGTGAGATCGGCGTCGCTGGAAGTTTTGCAGTGGACATGAGAGGGCAGCAGTTTTATGTTTGGAATGTGGCGCTGGTTTTTATTTGTTTTGTAATGGTGACTGATGAGTGCATAATCAAGTAAAAAAATAAATGAACATTGATAATCAATATTTAAGCGATGATCTCTAATAAAAAGTATGCAGGGATTTTTCCTGATTTATTTACTGCTACCGAATTTTTTCAAGACTTTACTAATTGATGAGCGTAGCGAGCGAAGCGAAATCTTCAATTTCACTAAGTGGATAATTTTTTTTTTTTTTTTTTTTTTTTTTTTGTGTTTGTGTGTTTGTTCGCGCTCTACAGGCCAAACGGATGCTCCGATTTTGATGAAATTTTCAGGAAACCATATTTTGTTCTCAAATTAGACACCCTGCTTTTTTCAGCAAAGTCGGGGTAACAGTTTCTGAACTATTCAAAATTTACAAAATATTTCAGAATTAAAAAAAAAAAAAAAAAAAAAAAAATTACAGCCAAAGGTTATGTATACAATCACACCAAACTTGAGAAACATACTAAGCTAATTGATGTGCAGCTTTGCTGAAATTTTTGGATCACTATCTTATCTGGTTCATTTTTTATTCGCATTATTCCGACAATTTTTTATGATTCTTAGCTATAAATCCCTCGAGAGTCAAGTGGAAGGTTTAGGTGCGATTACCTTCATATTCTTGTAGGTCTTAAATCTTATCATCAAGCCCTAAATAATCTACAACGCGAAAAGGAGCGTTCGCAAAGCCCTAGTTACTTTGCACTAATACCTACCACTAATTACTTTACTAATTACTACCACTAGTTACTTTACTAATAGAATGGTCGGTAAACTAAACCATAACAAGCACGGGAGCTACGCTCCCGAGCTTGGTGCCCATAGGGCACGTTTATACGCCCATGGGGCGTATATATGCCCACAGGGCATACCTATGCCCATAGGGCATACCTACCTATGCCCATAGGGCAAACGTACCAATGCCCATAGGGCAAACCTACCTATGCCCATAGGGCAAACCTACCCATAGGGTAAACCTACCTATGCCCATAGGGCATACCTACCTATGCCCATAGGGCAAACCTACCTATGCCCATAGGGCATACCTACCTATGCCCACAGGGCATACTTACCTATGCCCATAGGGCATACCTACCTATGCCCATAGGGCATACCTAGCTAAGCTCATATGGCATACCTACCTATGCCCATAGGGCAGACATACCTATGCCCATAGGACAGACATACCTATGCCCATAGGGCATACATACCTTTGCCCATAGAGCATACTAACCTACGCCCTATGCGCATACCTACGTATGTCCATAGGGCACACCTACCTATGCTAAAGGTTTTTCTACATATGCCCGTAGGACATGCTTCTACCTGTAAAGTATAGGCTTTAAATACGCTAATATAAGTCGTTCTTTCGTAGTGATAGTAACTACATAACAACATAATTATATTATGCCTAAAGTCATACTATATAGGCGCAGCTTTCCTGGTATAATTTTTTATAAAGGGCAAACAGATATTGGATGAGATTTCGGCTTTATGGCGGAAAGTGCATTCGTACTCCCGTACTGAGTCGGACTCTTCGACCAGGTCGGACTCTTGGACCAGGTCGGACTCTTGGACCAGATCTGACTCTCGGACGTGTACGTGTTAACGTTGTAGGGTTGTAACAACCTTGTTAAACGCCCATATGGCGTAAATATGCCCACAGGACTTAAATATGGCCATAGGGCGTAGCGTGTGTACATTTTACTGTCAAGTATAGGCCCACGGGGTACAAAATTATGCCCACGGGGCATAAATATGCTCTTCGGGCAAAAAATCGCCCCTGCGTCTATAGGACGTAAAAATTCCTCTAAGCCATAAATATGCCCAAAGGTCATAATTATTCCCGAAAGAGCAATATTCCTCAACGACCTAATTATGCCTTGATTTAGAACCCGGGCCTAATTATGTCCGAGGAACATAATTAAATGACTTTCGTAAAAATATCCTACGTTGGGCGTATGAAAGCTGAGCTGGGTTTCTTATTTTTATTATAATATATAATATAATATAATATATAATATATTTATAAAAAAATCAACAAACTTGAGCCAGGGTTTGAAACTATTTAATTAAATACTTATTATTTGAGATTTTAACTATCGCAGCGCAACACAAATTAATTTATAATTCAAAATTCTAGTTTGAATTACGAGAAACGATGCCCTAATAATATATTAATATATAATTATATATATATATATATATATATATATATATATATATATATATATATATATATATATATAGTATATATATATACGATAAATCAGAATATTTAAAATCTAAAACATTACTATCGATCCCTACCTTCACCTAGGTACCTACCTATATTCTGTTTATATTAAGTTCCTGAGCAGTACCAGCTTGCTAAACTAACGAGAATGAACTCTGACAAAAATGAATGTGAATGGGAAATGAGCAAATGTATGTGATATAATATGTTAACTTGTTGGTAAAATAATAAATATAGGTGCCTAGTACCAATGGGTTATAATGGATAGTACTAATGCAGGAACCAAGGGACGGAAGGGAGCTAAACTACAAATTCAGTGTAGGTAGGTATGTACCTACAAAGTTAATAGGTACTCTACCTACTAATAACATTCATAACCAGAATATTATTTTCTAAGACCATTTTTATCTTTTATGTAAACAGAGTGAATAGACTTATCATGTCCCCAAGCCCATGTCTGGAACAGCTGGAAATAGACTATACACACTTATCCACTACTTTTAGAATATAATTATCAAAGTTCATAAAAATAGCCTGAATATTTTCTTATAAGCATTTTGAAGTCAACCAAAAGTTAAAACATTCTTCGCCATGCTTTCACGACTCATATGATAGCCCTTATATTCACAGAAATATGAGTGTAATTTGCGTGTGGTGGGAATAGCCTCAAACTGAGTTGCGCTGCTGTCAGTGTTAGGTTATAGAGGGTTATATTATAGAGATTTTCTGGTTGTTGTTATTCATTCTGTGCCCAATTTCCAAAATCAAAGATTATAAAGTTTTTCCGTATGCCCAGTAACATATCAAATATGAATTGCATGAACTATTTGCTTTGAGAGCAATGATATCTCAATGAATTTTCAGATTTTGGAGAAGCGTACTGGAAAGCCCCGAATGATTTTTATGAAATAAAACCTTATAGTAGAGTACCTATGTAGTTCAGTGAAAAGGCTAGTACTAGTCTACTTATACAACAACTAAGGTAAGAACCACTTTTTGTTATAAAGCCATCATTTTACCCACAATCTTACGATCATAGGCACACTTTGCATTCCAAGACCTTTCCACGACGTTCCAGAATGTACCTACCTTCCTAGTCAGATAGAAGATGTGTTTTAATTGCCCAGCATTGACTGACATCTCATAATAAAGAACCTTTGTGTTCAAAATTGTACATAATATGTACCTACCTACCTACTAGAATCTAGGTACAGACACATGTAGATGATATCCATTTCTGTTGGTTCTGCCTTGTAGTCCTTCCACGTATAATGCCAATATTTATATGGCCGAGAGCACCACGTGCCACAAGAATGCCTTGAACAAAGCTACTTCTTACAATGCATTTGGTTTCGGTAGCGTAGGCCCAAGGCGAAGGCCACTCAACTAGTAAACAACAAACATTAATCTCGCCATCCGACGTATGAAATGTTATTTTCAAAATCGGCTAGATTACCTAACCAAATTACTGGAAATCTGTCTTCTGAGCCCAATGCCATTATATTTGAAAAACACCGAGTACATTTCCAGCCAATATATGACTTTTCAATGGTATTAAAACGATTAAAATATAAATGTGTCAGATTTCAATGTCAGTGTTCTTCTTTTTTTTTATGAAAATATCTTTTGTGGTTTGAAAAAATCAACAAACTTGAGCCAGGGTTTGAAACTATTTAATTAAATACTTATTATTTGAGGTTTTAACTATCGCAGCGCAACACAAATTAATTTATAATTCAAAATTCTAGTTTGAATTACGAGAAACGATGCCCTACTCGAGCGTTTATTTTAAGAACCGCGCTAACGGCGATCGTCATGACGAAAGTCAGAAACCAAACGCACCAGCGCATATCCCCATAGTGATAAATGCCTTTATCCCTGGGGGGAGCTGCGCTAAAAACTGACATCTTGGAGTTAGTTTTTTTGGACAAATTGCTTAATTTAATGTATTCTTTTAATTTTAGCGGATGCAAACTTGACTAAGGTCTTTTGATGAGGGGGTAAATAATGGGATTGACGTGGTTTATTTGAAAGTCCGAATAAATGTTAAATATGATTAAGTAGAATTTCTTTACCTAATCAACCGAGCAGTTAGTTCAAGTGAACAAAACAGTTCCATGTTGTTGGCTTTAACTAAGATAAAGGTATTTAATACTGTACCAGAGCAGGCCGCCGCCACGAAGAACAGCACGCTGACCACGGAGATAGTGCGAAGCATGATGACAGAAGATATTATACTCTTGCAAACTGACTCGCTTTTTACACCTTCACATGCTTGTTGTCACAGACAGATCGAGGTCATCTTTGCCCTCATCGATTCTCCATCAAAATGATATCCAATTAAACATGTTCGCTATCATTGTTTCGGTGGCGAATGGAACGAGATTAATGTTTGCTGATTATAATATGTAGTTTATTTGAAAGTGATTTTCAAAGAGCAAGCTACCCAAAACCCTCCCCTTATGGAACAACAAGTATCGGTTTTCTTCCAATAATTTACAGTATACTTTTTTGGTTTTGCAGAACTGGAAACGAAAAACCCAAGTGCTTCATGTGGGACGTTTGCAAGCAAAGCTTGGCTCTTCCTGTTTCACGCAATAAACATCAGTTCATGTGCTTAGCTCGGTTCCAATATTGTCTGCC
Organism: Nemurella pictetii; assembly: GCA_921293315.2. Lineage (NCBI taxonomy): Eukaryota > Metazoa > Arthropoda > Insecta > Plecoptera > Nemouridae > Nemurella > Nemurella pictetii. The sequence goes on along the minus strand of OV121123.1, from coordinate 10,575,337 downwards.
TTAATCTACGAAGGACAGACAAAGATTTTTTATCAATTGACATCATAAATTAGCAAGTTAATATATCTGCTAGCTAATCTGACATATTTTTATTGATAGCAGATTTCGGTTATCGGAACTAAACATTAGTTGAGTGGACGAACGAGAAACACAGTTGGGTTTTTCTATGTTATGCTAACAACGTCGCGCGGAAACCTTTTTAGCAAAAAGTGTTCAAAAAGACCAACTTTTTTTAATGGCAATCGTTTGTGCTTCGCGAGGGTTTGTTTGTGCTTCGTTACCTAGTTACCTAGTAACGAAGCCAAGCCTAGAAAGCAACAAATCCTTTGAAAGTTTCAAACCTTATGAACTGATAAGGCATCACATTACACAAATTTAATTGCTATACACATATTAAAATGAGTACTTAGACACACCTACATTTTCAGGGAATCACGCAATATGGTATCCAAATCCTAAAATAATGAATACATAGGATATGAAGGGTGGATATGTTGAATTAAAAAAATTAAACATGGCTTGTAACGAACAATTTTTTCCTCTCCTTATACTATCTGAATATCTACATGTGCCTTTAAGTCTATCTCAACAATGAAATAATGTTTAATTTTTTTCCTGTAACTTTTGATAAGGTACCCATACAGCGTACTTGTATCTTAATTCCCTGAAGCACTGATGCTTCAGGTTATGCTTCAGGTAGCTGCCTGCGATTGAATACCCCCTTTAACCGAAAGGGTTCACTGGCTAACTGTCCGCTGGCAAATGGTTCGCCGCCCGAGTGTTTTAATGCTGACAGCGTCGCACGGAAACAGCTTTATCTAAATGTGTTTCAATGTGTAATCAGCAATCCACAGTGGCGGGCAGATGTGTCTACTTAGGATACTCTTAATACACCCCGATGCGAGTCCTTGCCGTGTTGTATTAAAGCTTGAAAGATAAAATACTATTGGGTTTCCCTCGTGGCTGTTTGGTTCCATGGTTGAAAAGCTATAGAAGATTTTAAAGAATTCAATCACACACAGAAATGGTTATTGGGTAATAATAATAATAATAACTTGTTTATTGCCAACATGGAACTTTTTCTATTGAGTGGCCGTCAATGTTACAAGATTTTGTATACTTAAGCTTTGAATACATTAAATTGAAAGTAAATAATAATTTGTACACTTAATACAGTTTATGTAGAATTTCACAAGTATCAAAAACAAAAAAAATAAATTGAAACCTTTTAACTCTATCACGTTTTGTGCTCGTCCAATATTTCGGTTGTATTACAAAAAAACATTTGTTAACAGGAAATCCTTCCAACCAACAGTTAGAGTCAAAGTGTCCTTCCAGAAATCACTCGTGAGACAGTAAACTTCAAAATAGTGACGTGAATGCTTGGTGAAATATCGGTACTTGTGTTCCTTTAGGGGAGAAAACCGCTTTTGCAACGTGAATCCGAAGCAATGGCCGAAGAGTACACTTTTTGCTAAAAAAATACGGAAAGTTTTGTTCGTTTTTTTTTTGTGTGTTTTTTCGCGCTCTAAAGGCCAAACGCTAGTACCGATTTTTATGAAAATTTAAATTCACCTTCGTTTTCTCTGAACTCAGATCTGCCACGTTTTCTTCTCAAATTGGTATATTTAGTTTTCTTGTTAATAAGTTTTTACGAAATGTTTCATGTTTTCGTTGTTGGGGGAATTAAGGTACCTACGCTTTTGCACATTACACATAAAACAAAACACACATTATACTTAATTGAAACTATCGTTCTAGCTTTTAACTTCTCGATTGTTTCAAGCGATGCTGTTTAGGACCATGTAGTACGAGTAGGCAGAATTCATCACCTGTGAAACGGAAGTCATCGTCAGTCTATGAAAGGCTTATACAAATTATTGTTAAAGGCTTTTTAGTTTTTCAGTGGGTTTTTAATTATTCAACGGTTTGTTTTACACAATATCTGTGGCATCTTATTGGCAGTGGCCGCTGTTAAACTGGGCCTTAAGCTGGTACTTTAAATGTTCAACTTATTGTTAGCATTGTGGTTTGATCAAAAACAATTCTGGGCTACCCTAGCCGCGTATACCTTCAACTTTTCAAGTGCGAAACGCATGATACTTACGCTCCGGAAGGTGATGAGCGAGATCGGAACGAATCCACCAGCATTTATCACTGGCGGATTGTTGGCCACCGATATACAAATTATAATCGACTTTTTGAAACTCTCGCTCGAATCTGTCCAATCGCATGAGAATATCGCATCTTTCAGCAGAGCAGCCTAGAGAAAGAGCATTGATTTCTTATTATGGTTTATTTCCGAAATGTGTATAATAATACAACGCATGGTGTTAATAGATTCCGTTTCACTTTCGCAGCCAGTCTAAATTATTTGTCGGTGTTCCAGGTACAATGGCCATAGGAACATGCAACATTTACACTGCGACGAATAATTGCCACCCTTAATATCACCACCCCAGTGCTATACAATCTAGATTACGCCATGGCCTTGTAAAACTTTCACGGAGAACACAATTTCATTAATCGACGACAGAAATTATATCGAAACATTTTTGTGAATTACAGCTGACAATATGCAGGAGTAGAATTATAGACAAGACTGTTGTTTACAATATTGTAATTGGTTTGGAGAAAAGCTATGAATTGGGTCGGGATTTCACCTCGTCGGTGACCATCTCTGAGAGAAGGCTGAAGAGGGCGAGCAGCGCGTAGAAGTTGATGCTGACCACGAGGATATACGCGGTGCTGGTCGATGATCCGCTCGATTTCTGGACGGGTGACCACGAAGAACACAAATATTCAGTGAACCGGAATGCCTCAAGATGCCAAGTTTTCCTGCCCCGATAGGTAAACGTCTGAATGCGGCAGCTGGAAAACACTCACCCGCATCGAAGAAAATAGAAATAGAACACACTGGAAGAGACAGATGCTGATGTGTACGCTAAAGACGAGGTTCCACAATGACTCAAACTTGCTGATGAAACTGAAAGAAAATTGATTGATTCATTGAAATGATTGGCACAAATTGTTGTAAGCAAGCGCTTTCTTGTCAAATTTTAGAAGTTGTTATGCAAAACAGAACAGCGTTGCCTGACGGTGTGTAATCTGTTTACGAAATATCAATTTGTTGCCAGGTTTAATTCGTGTCTGTCATTCCGGATATTTTGTCAAATTAATCTGCGAATACACGAATGAAAAATTTGCGTGCAGTTACCTATAAACTAGTAATTTGGACCTGGCATCGGTTGAGAGTTTCACGGATCGGTAATATGTGAACCACCCAAAAAAACACACACTTTCTGAACGCGATATTTACTTCAATATTTCACAGTGATGCGCCACACATTCATTGAGACGAGAGTGCATCTCTCTGTTGACGTCTTCATCAGGCCGCCTAAGTTCTTCATTCGTTTTACACTCTGTATTACCTTAAGGAAATAGCAAAAAATAATTTGGAGTAATTTGTAGCGTCTAGAAATTGAATTTGATGAGAAAGATGTATAAGTAGGGGCCTGTTAAAGCTCTATTCTTAACCTTCGGTTATGCAGGACACAGAATTGACAATTATTATGCCCCCATTCATATGAATTATCAAGTGATTTGGTGACTGCCTTGACCGCCTGGGCCTAGACTAACTAGGCTATAGAATACAGGAAACTACAGGATTGCGAACCTGGTGCACTAGCGTGAAGTTTGAGTAAGCAAGCCAAGTTTCTACCTGCAAAGTTATATGAAAACTGTCAGTTGACATTAGTGATTGAGTAAGTAACGTTACTTGAAGTTGATAAGGTGGTTGTGGTGCTTAAATTTGTAACTTAAGCCGCCTAGGCGTCGCTGACGATTCAGTCGCCAGCTCAACAATTCAATTTTGGCAGAGTTTCCTATACTTCTTTCACAGCTTATATCCTAGATGGGAACCTTTACCAATAACTATTTCATCAAAATATATCCATTTTAAAATGTGTGAAAATTTGTATCTCTTCAGTCTCTTTCATGGTTGTGCTTTCTGTCCCCCCTTGGAATGCGAATACCAATTCACGATTACATTCTTACCTGCTATTGTTGTATCTTCAAGCTCGTATTCGTCATTTATCAGGCTGCCAAGAAGATAGTCAACTGAATATTGATCAATATCGTCTAAAAATGGTCGTTTATTGTTATTGGCTTCATCATGTCGCCCAAAATCATGTTCTGCAAAAAAAATCCACGTGAAAATCACACCATATCGATGCTCGTGCCATCAACCTATTATTTTCCAACTCGATTATGCAGACCTGCATCCTCGGCGGCCGGTCGTAGGTTTCTGATCTTGTGGTTGAGAATCTTGAGCTGCGCGATAACTTGCACCAGCATGCACAGAATGAGCAGATTCGTAGAGACCATGTGGAGCGAGACTTGAAACAAATTGATGCCGTAGCCGATAATCACGAGTTCGTAGACACCCGGCGCTGTGGCGTTGAATGGGAGCCAGAATCTAGGAAATATTTTTTGTAGCGAAGAAAAAATATAAGGCCAGAGGTTTACATAGTCGGGATATAAGCATAAGTGTTTAAAGTTTGTTAATGAACTGGGATGGAAAAATGTAATGAAAAAATAAAGATGAGTAGATTATTCTATATTCATAAAGCATATAGACCTATTCCACTCAGAGATAAATGACGCCAGATACCCACTGGACGTACTACCAGTTTGGAAAAAATATGAACTAGCTCTGCTAAATAACAAAAGGGAGATAGGGAAATCACAACCCGAATTGCTCTGCCTGGCTTTAGCGAGTGGGTATCTTGACGTTATTTTGATAGATTTTTGATTGAACGGAATAGGTTTATTGGTACAAAGCTTGTACCAATGATTAAATGATTAAATCCGACATGGAAATCTTTATGCTTACTTGGTTTTCCGTTCGAAATCCTTATTCACATACATATCGAAACCTTGGATTATATGTTTTTTATATTATATTTATTATATGGCACAACTGGGTACCCACCTGTACGTCATAAAGATTAAAAAAAAAAAAAAAAAAAAAAAAAAAGCAACCAAAAAAAAAAATAGAAAAACACAACCACGGACAGATCGTGTTGAGAAGATAACAAATTTTTCTCGTGTACTTCGCAACTCTCGCCGCGTACTCGGTTTTCGGACAAGCAAATCGGTGTATTCTTCTCATGACGTCCACGATCTCCGAGAGCTCATCGTTTTGCAGGAACACCGCCAGACAATTGGCACTTATCAACACCACCATGATAGTGTTGCCCAGAACCTCGGCCAACTCCGCAAAGTCTTCGAAATTCTCGTAGATGTACAGCGGACAGCTGACAAATAGGTAGTAGACGTTGAAAATGAACGTGTAAAAAGTCAAGACACGCCTTGATAAGTACACGGCATTGTTCTTTTTCTCGTTTTTATCTAGCCAGAAACCTGTGGAAAATACCGAAGAATACATTTGGGAAGGCAAAAACGGTGTGTAGGAGGTAGAATCTAATTGTTTTCAAACTCTGGCTCCACGCTATTCTGTAATTAAGGAAGTCTAGGGGTTTAAATTCTTACGTGTGTTTTGGATGAACTCTCAGATTTTGATCATAGTTTAATTAAACACAGAAACAAATGTTTCCCAACTAAACTCGAGTGAATATGTTATCGCCAGAGAACTGTACGAAAATCAACTTACCGTTTAAATGGAATATGTGTAAGAAGTTGTCGAAATCAGCCATGACGCAATGAGAGCTGTGTCGTTAGTGAAGCGTTTGAAATTGTTTGAAAATATAACCTTTACTTTGCCTTGTACTAAATTCTGACAAAAGTGACTTAGTAAAAATGTTATACGAAACAAAACAAGGATATTTAACCCAAGTGTCACGTTATTGATTTTACTCGGCACGCAATAGTTTTGTCCTGCGCCGTTCGTTCTACCTGCTATTACCCAAGCTATTACAGATTATGAATGGTAATGACAGAAGGCGAAGTATCAAGTGGGCAAAGCATTTTAAATTACCTCTTTTTGTAAATGCTCATGCATCGTCTTCCTAATCCTGCCGAGCTCTACATTATACACGAAAATTTGTGGTACCAAATCTTACAAAATCTTTGTATGGCATAAAGTTTTGTTACGCAATATTATAAATCACACGAAAATTTTTTGAAATCGATTTTCACGATTTTTGTAAGCTATTGCCAAAACCTGCACCGCATAACCATACAATTGGAACGCAGAAAAATAAACTGTTTCTTTGTCAATACGTTGATTTTGGTTTCTGACACCTAATATGCTAATTTAAAGCTGATGTTTTATTGCAATTAAAATTTTATTTATCTTCTTGAATGAATTCATTTGAAGCCAATGAGCAGCATGTAATATGAGTAAGCTGAATTCATCACCTGAAAAACGCAATCACAATCATTTTATTTCGATAAAGACCTCAAAAAATCCCGATATAACTCTGATGCTTTTCCCGCTTCGCGACCCGAAGCGGCTCTCTCACCGAGTTTCATTGACAGTTATAAGATTTTAAGTAGAAAATCTAACGTACACTCCCAAAAGTGTTCATTGACACCGGGACGAATCCTGCGGCCTTGATCACAGGCGGATTGCTTGCCATGGTCAAGAAAATTAGAATCGATTTCTTGAAAGTTTCGCTCGATTCTGTCCAATCGCACGAGAAGATTGCATCGTTAAGAAGATCTCTTAGATTTCCTTGTAACATCAACTTTGACTGCATTGCTTTCAGGCTAGCCTTCTTAACGAGTGCGTATCAAAAGGCCGAGTTTGCAATAGACCGAGTCTCCAAAACACCGAGTGTGCAAAAGGCCGAGTTTGCAATAGACCGAGTCTCCAAAACACCGAGATCTCGGTCTATTGCAAACTCGGTCTATTTGAGACTCGGCCTTTTGCACACTCGGTGTTTTGGAGACTCGGTCTATTGCAAACTCGGCCTTTTGAACACTCGGTCTATTGCGCACCCAGCGTCTGAATCACGGGGTGGACTCGGCTTTTTGTAGACTCGGCCTTTTGTAAACTCGGCCTTTTGTAGACTCGGTCTATTTGACACTCTGGTTTTCCTTACTACGGCCGTCGGAGAATCACAGCCCTACTACCATCTACTACTCATCATGCAGTGTTGCCGGCTGTGAACGCGGTAAATATTTGGTTTCTCTTCTCTGTCTACCACTTCGCCGCAAGACGGTCCAAGAAGCGATTTAGGGGATAAGATACACCCCATCTAGCATGCATGCATTGCCGGTGGTCTATAAAGCGAGTGTTTTCATCACAATTTTTTTGACATAATCGTTCATATCGGTGTGCTGTAGGTGTTCCACATTTTAACCATGGAAAGATACCTTAGCCTAAATGTCAACTGTTCACTAGGCAATTTACTAGGGGAGAGTGTCCCAAGTAAATTAGAATTCAAATCAAATTTTACTTTTCTATTAACGTTACCAAGTCCATTGGCTCTATTCAGTTGTTTTGCAAAATTATCAGTGATGTAAAATGGTGTTACTGGTAACGGTAATTTTACACCAACTCCGGTTACATTGAAATTTTCGGTATAATATAATTAGAAAATAAAGCTTTGTCTTTCTATATTTTTGAATTAAACTTTCATTTGTCACCTTGTGAATTTGTCTCAAATGTCACTGTTTACTCGAATTCCGACCGGACATGTTGACACAGTGACCCACCGGTCAAAGGACCTACAATTTTACTTCCCGGTCATCACGCACTATTACGGAACGCTCACAGAGCAACATGCGGCTTAGAACAGTTTGAACGATGGCGGCAAATCAACACCCACAGTCTTTGCTCGTAATGTGCGATGATGTCTGTCACTTCTCTTCGGATAGCTGGGGTGAAAATGAGGCAATTGTTTTCCTTCAACAAGAAACGTCTGGAGGCTCGACGGTGTGATACTTAAAATTACGATCAATTGTGACATTTGCCCCCTTGCTAGAAATAACTGCATAATGTGCAGATGGCTCACCTTTCACTTAAGCGTAAATCTCTGGAATGAAAAAGTTTCAAGTGTTCATGAAAATATAATAAGTAAATTATTTCTACAAAATTATCACCGTTTCAGGTTGATAGTTTCTCACTTATATAAATGCACCGATTTTTCTTCCATCCACGCACACGAGCCGCTTCTTCGTCAGTTAATTTGACTCGCATTTGGCGAATGTGGAACACCCAATTGCAAATTATATATCTATTTAATTTCCCAGTTTTCGGGTCCATGAAGAAAATAGGGCACCGAGGTTGTTAAAATTACCGGTAATATTTCCGATTTCAATGTTACCAGTAACCACCACAGATAATTATCTCGGACAACAAAATTTTCTTGAAATGTTGCGATCTTTCTATACAGTTTCCCTATTTAATACTTTCGTAAAAACTCACCATAGAGAGTTCTTTAAAAAACGCACGAGTCGAATAAGAATGATTTCCTCTGAGTAAATGAAATCATTCAAATTAATCGATCCTTAACATAGCCTACTCCACTTAAATCGAATAGTATTTCAATCCCGGATTAAACTGCCGAGCACACAAGGAATGAACATCGCGACAGATAAAATAGCAGGGAAAAATAATAGGTATCATTCGGCATTTCAGTGATGTTTCAAAACGTAAGTGAGTCCGCTATAAAGTACAGATTCGCTTGAAATTGATTCAAATTTTTAAATTTATCACGAGCTCAATCGATTCAATGACAACTCACATATAATATCTTGTATTCAGTTGGTATATTATTTCGTTGTATCATCACAGGAAAGAAAACACTTTTAATTAGTCATGGTTATTCTCGAATCTCTCGCTCATTGCTCGTTGACTATAATCTTTGCTAGAGATGTGAGATGTATAGTATGAAACCTTATGCGGAGTGGGGATGAGCTCGAATAGTCCGTCATACACACAAAATGTTGACAGTTTATAGACAAGTTATTTAGGACACAAAAAGGAAGATAAAATTGTAGCCGTTTTACCTTCTGGAGATCGCCGTCGTTTGCAGTAGTTCAGTTATACAGATACCGTAAAGGTTATACAAATAATAATCCGCGTGAGTCTTGTTAGGATAAAATAATACATTTTAATTTTTGAGAGAAGATGTTTACTCCTCGAGAAGTTTGCCAAATGCCATGTTCAAAAATATGAAATCGCTATCACAATAAGTTAACAAACAACAAAAAGAAAAATATGCACAAAATAGGAATCGAACATATTCTATCCTGCAATTCCGACCCTGTCCATTACGCACTCCTAATATCCATCGGTCATCTTTATAATGAGTGGGATACAAACAAGTTATTGACAGCTAACGCAGAAATTTGAGCCTTGGGTCGCTATAGAAACCGACCGTAAAGGGTCTTAAAGCGGCAAAGTACAGTAAAGTACCGTAATCTTCGACTATTGTACTCCGCCCCTTCCTCTGGCAAGCGGACGGTGCGAGCTTAGCCTAAGAAATAATGGGATTCTCTGCAGATTTAGGAATCGTGTTATCAGATATAAGTATTACACGGTTTTGATTTAAAAAAAATCAGATTATATATTGCTAGCTAGTCAATAAAACTAGCTAGCAATATATCCCAAATTGTACGCTAATAATACAAATCTAATATACTTGGTAGGCCGACGAAGGTAGGAAAGCATGTTTTTATTTGATTTATTGTAACGCCTCGAAAAACATAAATATGTAAATTTTCTAAGGTTTCAATAACTAGCTCACTTGGCTAGTTTTGGAAAGTTGTGTACTGAGTTTCATGACGCTGTGTCTTTGGTCTGGACGGGGCGAACGATAAGGTGGTGGAGTGCGCATGAACTTTGAACGACGCCCGACGCCGCTAGGGGCTTCGGATAAATGAATCAGAATTAAAAACCCTACAAACTGTAAAATTGCATGTTTCCTGCAGAATATGCATGATAAAAGGCCGCCATCGGCCGGACTATAGACCGGACTATGTGTCCGAATCACCTCACAATATGTTGGTCACATAGCTGGCAAGAAAATACGTATATGTCGAGAATCGAAATAATTTCTTGTCTCCATTCATACGTCTAGAGCCTTTATGGAACACAACCATAAATGCGGAGGTCCACGTTAAAGCATGCGAGTTGAATCAGACCAGTGTAAAGCTACCTCAGAAAACAGAACAGTGATATTTAAAAAAAACAAACAATTATCGTCCAAATTTCATTTTTTTGGTGAATAAACTAAGGTTAGATCCAATTGAGACTTGAAATTGTGAGTCAAAATTTATTTTAACTATCCATTGATTTTTTTTCCTGTTTCGAGTTTCCTGACCCTGTTCAAACAGTCTAAAACGATATTGGTGGAAGAGTGCATCTTAACTTAAAACGACGCCCGAAGACGCTAGGGGCGTCGGATTTTTCCTTGACCTCTACAAAATATATTAATCAGATTCAGAAATCAAAGCTCTACAAGCTTTACTCATTAAGCAACCTAAGAAGGGATCGGTAATGATCGGCCAGCTATTAACACTGTTATATTTAGATGTCGGTGGACTGTGAAGCTATAAATTGACGTAGACTAGAGACTCTTGTTTCGCACAGCAAGTCGGTGACAATTCACCGACTGAATTGTCCCTGTATTTCAGTCAATGCCCCTCACGATAGGCAGCCAATGTACACTCCTGGACACTGAAAACCGTCCACTAGAAAATTATACAAGTCCCGAGGAAGGTTGGCTTGAAAAATAGTGTAGGTAAGTCGGGTACACACCATGCTGTATGCCATGTGCTTTCTGAACCCATACCTCGTTATGATAAACCAGTTTTCCTTATCAGTAATGCCTGCCCAGTGAAATGAGGATCGACCAAGCTCACAAATATGATATCTCGTGAGTCTTGCACACCATTTCAGCACCCCCCAATGACCTATAACTCGTAATTTTGAAGATGCAGAAATAATTCGAAAACTTCCTGTGTCTTCTCTTTACAGCAAACACGTTTATCTCATCACTTCTTCAGTATTCTGGAAAAAAGTTTGTTTCTATGGCACGTTTTAATTTTCTCTCCTTTTAATTGCTTATCTTATCTTTGGATCAAGTCAATGGTTGGGTCCGAGACCCGACCTTTTTGATGCTACCTTGTCCTGGCGGGTCGGATATATTATATCACGTACGGGAGATTAGATAACAAACGACGACGTCGATTATTACAATGCAGTGGAGGAAATTCAAACGGTTGTCATTTTTAGTATTTTTACCATTGAATAAATGTTTTTTAACTATTAATAGGTATCAATAGTAAATGTAGTGTAATTACAGCAAGGATATTGAAATTCGTCCAAACCGTCTAAATCTTCACCGGCAAATCTGTGACAAATGCTGGAGCTCGATCACGCCAAAAGGGCTACTCTGGTGAACGAATATTCGCAATGCACGGTTCATATGAATTGTTAAAAGCCCCACTGATAAGAAAACTGGTTTTCCATCATTAGGCAGCTTCCCAAGCAAGTGGTTTCATATGCCATGTGCTCAGCCTCTACCTGGCTACCTATACTATTTTCAAGCAAGACGAAATTGGGACTTGTAAAAATTTCAGGTGGACGGTTTTCAGTGTCCAGAGGTGTACCTTTGGAGAACGACCAGCATGCTAGAACGATCCGGCATCGTTGCCAGGCCTGGGCATGCGCAGTAGAATAAACTCGGTGTTTTGGAGACTCGGTCTATTGCAAACTCGGCCTTTTGAACACTCGGTCTATTGCGCACCCAGCGTCTGAATCACGGGGTGGACTCGGCTTTTTGTAGACTCGGCCTTTTGTAAACTCGGCCTTTTGTAGACTCGGTCTATCTGAATCTCGGTGTTTTGTAATCTCGGCCTTTTGACGACTCGGTCTTTTGATCACGCGACTCAATTTTTTGGAGACTCGGTCATTTGAAGACTCGGCCTTTTGAACACTCGGCCTTTTGGAGACTCGGTCTATTTGACACTCGGTGTTTTAGCTCAAATACTCGGTCTTTTGCAAACTCGGCCTTTTGCAAACTCGGCCTATTGGGACGCTCTCAAATCTAACAGTCTAGAAATGTGATGGGTTTGTATAGATAAATGCGACCGCTACTGCCAAATGCAAATGTCACCTTAAATCTAAACGAATTTTTCTAAAAATGGCAAAAAATCATATTAACCATTATGTTCAAGTAAGCCAATGGAGAAGTAAATTTGTTCCGGTGAATTTCGAATGTGAAATTTGTCTTCATGGAAATGTTTGACAACTGATATATCAAATATAGAACCTATAGAGCCTTTGTAGGACACATGAAGTTGAATGCAAAGACCTTGTATCAGGAAGAGTGGAAACCCAGTGCAATATGAAATTTCCTAATGCTCCAGCCAGCGCCCCTGACTCACAGTGTCAGTAGCCACTGTTAAGAATTTAATAGCTTTCCTAGTTTGATTATTTTTGGATGGAAAAGCCAAGAAAACTTTATTGCTAGACAAATTCTCTAACGTACAAGAGATTCAGTTTCTGTAAGATGGATGTGTTTTGATTTCAAATCACCAGTTTTTTTTTCAAATCAATTTCAAATCATGGTTTTGTAAGTTCTTACCTCTTCTGTGATCTTCTCTGACAGATAGCTGAACAAAGCCAGCAGAGCGTAGAAGCTGAGGGTTACTACAAATATGTGCATCCTACTCGGAGATTCAAGTGATTCCTGAAAAAGTTACATTAAACTTAATAACTTGCATTGCAAAAAGGTGAAAGTCATTTTTTCTGGACTACGCCTTTAATCCTTTGCGAGACTTACCGTCGAAAAGGAAACCAGGATTAAGACACTTTGGAAAAGAGAGATGCTCATTTGGACGCTGAAAAGAGGATTCCAAAATCTCTCGAACTTCTCGATGATCCTTAATAAAGAAATAAAATGGGTTGCATTACAATGTGTCTATTTGATGAGTGTATCTTCGAGGCACTCAGTTTTCAACATTCACTATATTTTGGCTTCACGAAAATCATTTTTAAATTCTGTCATTCTGATTTGGTTAAAAAAAAAATAGTAAGCCAGATTTCTATCATTCAGAGTTCAGAGTTCAGAGTTCAGAGTTCAGAGTTCAGAGTTCAGAGTTCAGAGTTCAGAGTTCAGAGTTCAGAGTTCAGAGTTCAGAGTTCAGAGTTCAGAGTTCAGAGTTCAGAGTTCAGAGTTCAGAGTTCAGAGTTCAGAGTTCAGAGTTCAGAGTTCAGAGTTCAGAGTTCAGAGTTCAGAGTTCAGAGTTCAGAGTTCAGAGTTCAGAGTTCAGAGTTCAGAGTTCAGAGTTCAGAGTTCAGAGTTCAGAGTTCAGAGTTCAGAGTTCAGAGTTCAGAGTTCAGAGTTCAGAGTTCAGAGTTCAGAGTTCAGAGTTCAGAGTTCAGAGTTCAGAGTTCAGAGTTCAGAGTTCAGAGTTCAGAGTTCAGAGTTCAGAGTTCAGAGTTCAGAGTTCACAAGACATTTTTGCTAACCTCAGAATTTCAGTGCTGGATAACGCATTCGATTAGCCTTGCGTGCATATTTGATTTAGTTTCGTTGTGATATCTGTTAATTGTTAACTTTATTGGTTCCTCCTCGTTTTCGCTTGGATCTGTAAAAATCACACATCAAAAAAATATCTTGGAAAAAACATTTTTACGTTCATAATATTACTAATGAAATTCTAGGTGTAAATTTGGAAGCCAAAGGCTTTTCTATTATTACCTATCATTAGAAACAAAATTTCCATTACTTAATCTATATCTGTACTTACTGGGATTCAAGCACGGATCTTTTCGCCTGTCTGGGTTCAAATCCCGAAACGAATAAAAATTTTGAAATAGATATTTCGTTTCTTATAATAAAGAAATACTTAACATGCAACGATTATTTCTATTATTTCTATTTTATTCATTATTACCTATTTCCGTCAAATTTTTCTGCTGGAATTTCTCACGAGCTGAATTCCAACTTATTATGTGATGGAGTCCTGGAGTCTTGTTTCCTGGCTTATTTATTTGGACTCTAATATCCACTTCTTCCCCCAGAAAAATAAAGTTAGGGTTACACTTGAATCTTGAAGTTTGACACGAAACAGCAATCCCCCGAGAAATACCTGTGCCTTGCCCACAAGTTGGTCGAAGATTTCTCAGCTTGTGGTTGAGAATCTTCATCTGAGCGATTATTTGTACGAACATGCAAAACATGAGCATGTTGGTCGCGATCATGTGCAGAGTGACCTCAACATAGTTGACCGCGTACAAAGACAACACCAGCTCAAAGACAACTGGCGCTGTTATCAGTGGCGGCTCGTGGCGGTTGTTTTGGGAGGGTCTGCTAAAAAAATATATAGTATACAATGCATGTATACCCCCCCCCCCCCCCCCTTCAAATAAACGAAAATTCGTCCAATTGTTTTTATGGCAATTTTTTGGTTTAATGTTAGTGTTCGGATGGAACAACTCTTCAGCCCCGTCACGGTGTTAGCATTGAGTATACAGGTGTTAGTATCCATAATGACTGACGAGGTGACGATACCATGGCGGGCCGCGGAGCGTTATCGCTCTAGCTAGTTAATTCGTCGGCCGGGGACTCCCGGTCGGAGACACCCAATCGAGCTGCAGTGAGCTGCCTTGCGAGCAGCCCGAAGATTCGTTATAGCATCGCGCCACAAGCAAGCAGAGTGTGACCTTGGCAAACTACGTAGCTCCGCGAGTCTCCCGGCTTTACCATATAGCTAGCGCGGGCTGCAATCGCCCCAGCCCGCGCGCTTGCTCGTGTGAAGCGTGCTGCTGCCATGGCGCGCGGCATTCCGCTCGCTATTCAATTGCAACGCCGCGCGTTCCGTAGCAAATACCGCTGATTCAATACGATTCAATACTAAATAGTAAATATTTTTCTGGTTTAAATGTATGTATGATACGTCTATAAAATAAATATGTAAATGTAATAAATATTAAATTTAAAAATTAAATTCCACGAAAAAATATTAAGAAAGAGATTATTTGATGTTGTTACACCGGAAAGCTAGGGAGGGCTGCAGCCCTGCAGACCTCCCTCACGAGCCGCCCCTGGCTGTTATATTCAATGGAAGCCAGAACCTAGAAATATTTTTTTAATCGAATGTTAATTCATGGTGTTTATTTGGAAAGGTCTCTCAAAGCAATTGAAGAGGTGAGTGCAGTAAACAGTCAAGTCCAGATTGTTCAATTTTCAGAATATGAAAAAAACTGCGGGGAAGGTATATCATAGAAGATAGGTTTAAATCGAGAACTAATGGGAACGGTGGAAATCCTTGTTCAAGGACGACTTCACAGCTCACTCATTCAAGTGGACTGAACTGGTAATCACACTCACCTCTTCATTGATCAAGTTGTAAATACGAAGCTTAAATTACTTTGTTAGCTTTTCGAAATCTTTGTTCACATAAGATTCAGCTGCTGAAATGATTCCAATCAAAACAAAAATTAAACTGAATGCTCGCAGAAGAGTTGTGTCAAATAAATGACAAAATTTCTTTGAATTTTCCACTATTTTCGAAGTGTATTCGTTTTTCGGACAGCTGAAGCGATGCATTCTTCTGATGGCCACTATCAGATCCCAGAGCCGGTCGTTTTGCAGCAAAATTGTCAGGAAATTAGTGAAAATAAGCACCACTCCGACGCTGTGTCCGAGAGCTTCAGCCACCTCGGAGAAATCGTCCCGATGCTTGTAAATGTACACCGGGTAACTCACGCAGACGAAGTAAACGTTGAGCATGCATGTGAACCAAATCAAGGCGCGTCGCAAATAATACGCGTGGTTTCTGGCTTCGTTTTCCACCCTGGTACCTGTAGGGAAAGGCGAAGATTATACGGAAGCACAATTGAAACGTTAAATGTATCAATATTTATTCTGAATTCAAAATTACCAAAAACAATAAAAAGTTATTTCAACTTTTTAGATCAAATTTTATTTAAGCTCTTAGTTAATTAAGGTTTATCATTTCTTTCTTTCTAATACATCTATCTTTAACTTCATGCCAAAATCTTTTAATGTGCTATTTAGTTAAAACGTAATTTGGATGATGCAATAATTTAACAAACCGTTTAAGTGGAAGAATTGTAGTAGCTCCGTGAAGTCGGTCATGATGCAGGTAAAGACTTGCTACTCTTTCGTCCTCCAGTACTACTATGTCAAAATTCAGGACCAATATTTGAACATTGAACACAGTAACTCAAACAATTGTTGTTATTGCTCTATTTTTCTAGCTCTACTTCAGGGTTATATGTTACAAAACTTTTCTACATTACCTATTTTTTATTACCCTCGTTTGGAGTCATACAATTTTAAGTTAAATCGACGGTCTGCTGCAATATTCGTAGAACTTCTAATGAGAGTTTGGAAAGTCACACCGCGACAGCTCATGTTTCCTTTCATAGAAGCTTCTATTACTCTGGCCTTTCACTGCAAGTATTTCACACTGAACCACGAGATTGATAATATATATTTTGTTTTAGAATTAACATGCATTTCAGTTTTGTTAGGTTTGGCAAAATTTTGTTCTGTTGGCACAACAAAACAACTTTAGTGTAATCGTGAAAATATCGCTATAAGGAAAGTGAGAGCTGAAATGATGACGTGTCGATGCTATTTTTACAACCCAGTTTTTTATTTATCTCTGAATTTAATCACACAATTAATAAAAACGCTGACTTGTGGATTGCGCCAGCAAAGTTGCTTGGAAAATTAAAAAGTATAGGAGTAGGCTGATTTCACTTCAAGAAAATTTCACCATCGAACAAAGCTGTACAATCTCCCTGGTAACTAAATACTAAACTGTATGATTTTTCCCACATCTGCGATTAAGCTAAGCAATTTGTCAAAAGTTTGCAAAAGTTCGAAACGCCTAAAATCTTTAACTAAGCATTCAATAACCCGGTTGAATATTTAAAAAAATGAAAACTCACCTGCTTCGATCAGAAACAAATCATGACGTGTCACAAGATAGTAAAGTTAAGCAAGTATTTGGAGATGATTCAATCGTATGCACTCCATTATTTGTTATACTGAGCATGCGTACGGTGAAACCCTGCATGCTGAATTAATACCTTTGCAATCAAAGGAAAGCCAGCTTAATGTGTTGGAGTCGCGATAAATCAAAACCGATGCAACTTTGTCTCTCAAACTCCTTGAAAAGCCATCGGCACCAACTAATCGATTATCGAGTATTGATAAAATCGCATAGCTTCCGTCCTTCATTCATTCTGTCTGCTGATTACTTAAACTAAAAAAAAAACGCACAACTCAATGCAACATTGTAAACATTTCATTAACTACACATAAATTACAACTTATCATTTTCATTTTTTAATACCTTATTTTTCACAAGATTATGCAATAAGCTTTCTTGATATAAACAATTCATAATGTATCAAATATAATATAATGAATACATCATTTACTATTTACCTTTCCACCGTATAAGTGCATTTTCAATATGTAAAATAAATTGAACACCAACAAAAACACACAGCATTGCCACAAAGTCAGCTGCAATCCGCAAAAAAATATGTTGCAATGTAGTTAGTCTCTGGCTCCTTCGACGACCGGAACCAGCAAGAATCTATACGCGATCTCGGCTCGCTAACGACAACCGGATGCAGCTGAGATGCGCTACGCGATGATATCTGCAAAGCGGACGAGCGACACTTTCCGCTGACACGAAGCGACGCCCCCTATAAATCGCCGGTGCGCCCGTCGTTCGTCTGTCTTCGGCTGACTGATGATGGCTGTGGTAACGTTGATCGCCGTCGCCGCCGGTGTGGCGCTGCTTGTCACCGAAATCGGCACCGCGACCTTGGCCTCGGTGAGATGACGTTTAGAAATCAATCAATCAATCAATTAAAAGTTGATTATAAAGATGGAGGAATGAGAAAGCTTTACAAAATGTTATGTGTAATGAAGAAGAACTGTAATGAATGTATAACCATCTGAAAAGAATTTGAGGAATTTGAAACAGGAGGATGGAAACATGTTGATCGGAAAGACTTAGAGGAAAAAAAATATTTTTGTTTAAGTTTTTCCTCAAATTAACATAAACTTTTTTTTGGTTAGCTTACATTTTTGCGGTTCTAATTGCATCAGTAACTTTTTAATAAAGCAGCACAGCTTTACGAAACAGCGGGAAAGCTAAGACATTCAATAATCCAGTAAGAGAATGGTAATAACTGAAAACAGAATTGCTACTTTTTGATATTTTCTCGGACTAACCGACCTGTTTTCTTTGCTTCGGGAGTCGGCATTGACGGTGGCCATCAGCGAGGTCTCTTCTTGTCCCGAATTCAAAAGACTGCCGATAAAATTCGCAAAGATCCAGCTACGAGTCGACCACGACAACGGCGACTTGTTCGTCAACAGCGATGTCATAATATCTCAAGACATTGAAGACCCCACGACGGTAGATATATTATAGACAATATGGGTGGGAATGGAGCCAAACTGCACGTGCACAGAATGTTTTTATGATTCGAGCCGAAGTTTCTATTCAAAAATTTTAATTTCGTTTTCAATAAGAAATAAACCGCCAAGTATTTAGCTGTATAAAATCTTGTAAAGTCTACCGTAACTATTAGTATTCACATGAAACTACCAACAAATACAGCAAGTAAAGGGTATACTACTTTCTGAATATTCTTGTCTTTTCCTAACTTAGCACTCAAGTTTTCAGAAAATCCATTCAACTGAAATGATCATCACGTTCATCATTATCATGATAAAGCAAACACCTGTGCGAAACGCTGGGAAATTTTAAGCCTTGTAGCTTAGCAATCATTCAACAACCCAGTTTCTAAAAATTAACAAGCATTTAAACGAGCACCCTAATTCCAGTTTCGCGTAGAAATCTTCAAGTGCGTGACCAATGAGGAGGTGTCCTGCCACCACTACAAGACGCTGGACCGTTCGACGATCTGCGACGACATTGACGACGACGAGATGGTCTGGACGCCGATCCTCGGCAGCATCGAGCTCTTCAAGGCACAATGTCCGGTGGCGGCGGGCAGATACAAGATGTCGGAGGCACCGTTGACCCGGGCAGTCCGCGAGCGCGTCACCTTGATCAAAGGCTTCTGGCGCATCAAGATTTCACTGTTGAAGGACGGCAAGGTGATAGGCTGCCAGAAGGGTGCCGGTGAGGTGAAACAGAAGCGTCGGAGCAGGGGCAAGGGGCGAGAGGAGGAGGACGACACGCATCATCATCATCACGCGGATGGTAGTGATGATCATGATCATGATCATGATCATGATGATCATGACCATGATCATTGATAGGTACAGGGCTGCAAGTATAAGGTGTGGTAATAGAAGGTAGCTATGAGAAGTAGCGTATACAGCTTGTGAATGTATATTATTATTATAGCGAGTTATTGTGGACTTGCAACTTTATAAACCGTTTGTTCACGACTTTTTAGTGTCACAAGGTAACAAGCTGTTGATTAATGTTGATTTTCTTGCAACTAATGTGCAACATGTGGTCCAATCTACACAATTATATATTCAAGTAATAAAAAATATACGCAATAAATCATTCGGCGCAATTAATTGAATTTATTTAAGACCGTAAACATACGGTATTATTTCTGAAAATTATTATGAAACTTCCAGGGCTTTAACTAGAAGACTAAAATTCATCAATTAAAACCTCCCAACTCCCTCGTTGCTTACTAAACAAATTCTACCAATATCACACTGCCTGACACCAAATGTAGAAAAGTTTCATTTTTATAAAACTTGGCATTAAATCTTGTAGCAAAGTTAAGTGCAGGTGAAGTAAATCATGAAGATTGATTCCGATCTCATTGAGGCTTACGTTTGCTTAGCGGTCGGTTTAGTTCGATTCAGATCGGATTCAACTAAAACGCATGCTAATTTACCTCGGCACATAGATTACGTCCGCATTACGGTCGGCTGGTTGAAGGCTAATGATATTTTCTAATCAAAATTAAACCCTAATTTCGATAGAGAATTGACTAGAGATTGCAAATGTTTTTATAAAAAAGCCGTTACTTTTTTTGTGTTTTGTAACTCAGCTGCTGTACGAGCCACTGAATTAGGCAACGCGTCTGCCCTTTACTTTCAAAACGACCAGCATCGAACTTAACAGACCAGCATCGAACTTAACAGACCAGCATCGAACTTAACAGACCAGCATCGAACTTAACAGACCAGCATCGAACTTAACAGACCAGCATCGAACTTAACAGACCAGCATCGAACTTAACAGACCAGCATCGAACTTAACAGACCAGCATCGAACTTAACAGACCAGCATCGAACTTAACAGACCAGCATCGAACTTAACAGACCAGCACAGACCATTGCCCAATTTTTCAGTGGCCCGTTATCTTCTAAACGGTTCGTTTATATGTTATTACCATGGCCACTGCCAATGAGATGCCTTAAAATGTGCTAACAGACCGTTAAATAATTAACAAGCCACTGAAAACCCTTGGTCAGTTTGTCAAATTCAACCGTACCGAACCGACTGTTGAACGCTTCAAGGCGACCGTAATCTATCTGCAACGGCAAGTTAACATACGTTGAATCCGACCTCTATCGAACTTAACAGACCGTTAAGCAACCGTAGTCGAGCGGCTGGAAGCCTTATAGTATCCGTTATCCATCTGCACTTATATTACCAGAACGTTACCCGACCTGACCTTATCAACCTGCTCTAAGAATGGCCACAAGCTTACTTCTAATTTCAATAAAATTGAATCGCACCACATTTGGCGTCAGGTGGTGGGATATTGATAGATTTTTCTTTATCACCAATAATAGGACTAGGGAGGTTTTAACTGACGAAATTAATCCTGTTATTAAGCGGTTAGACGTTTCATAAGTTAAGGGTAGTTTCATTATTGTTTTGACATGTCAATAAATTAAATATGCTTTTCATGATTTATTGTCCACGCTTTTATTTATTGAACATAATTGCGTTGATTAGAATACATGCCGCACATTTGTTGCAAGCTAATCATCATAAATCTCTAGAAACAGAAGTAGCACTGGGTCTTCTGCCGCTGAAAGTTCGCGAATAATGATATTAAGTTGTTCACTTGCATTAATTCACATTCTATTTAAAAACTCCCTCTGCTCTCACAGGTGTTTACCCTAGCCTTTCTCCGCCCCTAACCTCCCACACATCATGTTGTTCATGACGACCATGACCTTACTGATCATCATGACCACAATCATCATGATTATCTTTTTGATCAAGATAATCATGATCATCACTCCCATCCTCTTGATGACGATGCGTGCCATTCACGTCCTCTCTCCTCATCGCCCTGCCCCGTCGCTTGAGCATCACCTCGCCAGCACCCTTCTGGCAACCGATCACCTTGCCGTCTTTCCGCATCGTAAACTTGATCCTCCAGTATCCCTTGACCCAGGCGACATGGTCGCGGATGGCCCGGGTTAGTGGTGCGTCCACCATTTTGTAGATGCCCGCCAACACGGGACAGCGGGCTTGGAAGTGCTCGATGCTTGCGAGGATCGGTGACCAGACCCTGCCGTCTTTGCCGATATCTTCGCAGATCGACGACCGCTCGTGCGTCTGGTAGTGGATGCAGGACGCCTCCTCGTTGGTGACGCACCTGGAGATGTCTACGCGCAGCTGCGGAGAGGAATTGGCTAAATGGTAACACAACACTCTTTACTGTTCAGAAAAAAACTATCCAACTGGGATGGTGAATATGCGGAGCTTTACCATGGTTAAACGCGTCATGATGTGTCGCAAGGCCATGCTGCCAGCTTGACATGATCAAGATGATCAAGCCACAAACAGGATGAATATTTCACTGGGTAGTAATTTATACTAAGTTCCTAACTCAAACATTTCCCGAAGTTTCACAAAGCTGTGCTGCCTGCTTTATCGAGGGTCTAAACTCGAGTACCAAATACCAAGAAACTAACGAGCCAAGATTAGGAAAAGACATGAGAGATCAAGATGATCATGTGTTCAGTTAAATGGATTTTGTTTTCAGCTCAGTTTGTGTTGGTTTAATGGAATGCATTGCATTTATTGCTTTGGTAGACATAAGAGATATGTGAGCGAAAAAAATCTATATTTGTTTTAAGTAATTAAATATTTATTTCAAAGCTGTGTCCTTATGTTTCGTGAAAGCTTACTCTCAACTAAGATCAGTGTTCGAATCCCGGTACAAGCACAATTTTGGAATGGGTATTTCGTTTATTAAGAAATAGGTTATGTTTATATTAACCAAATTGTATACATGAAATGAAATTGCATTTTTGACTGGTTTTATACTATCGAAAACAAATTATTTTGCATCTTAAAACGTGCAGATTTTGACCCCTCTTTCTTTTGGGCTGTTTGCTTTCTCATTAAATCTTGGTTGCAGCAACCAGTCATGTACGGTTAAATTCATCGCTAACTTTCATGAATAATAATTCGTTAAATCCGATGCCTGGATTCAAGTTATTGCATAACTTAATTGTCAAGTCATAATTCATAAGTCAGAATCATTCAAGCACATATTGCCACATATTTCTCGAAAGGTAATCTACCCATACTTTACCGTGATCGGATCTTCAATGTCTTTGGGTATGATGACATCGCTGTTGACGAACAAGTCTCCGTCGTCGTGGTCCACACGTAGCTGGATCTTTCCGAACTTGAATGGCAATCGTTTGAATTCGGGACAAGAAGAGACGTCACTTATTGCTATTGTCCATGCCGCCGGCTGAAACACAGAATACATTGTCATTCACAAGAAAATAACCATAAGTAGCTTCTGCTTTTAATAATATCTAATTATAACTGGATTGTTGAATGCTTTCAACTTTCCCATTAAACATTCCCCGACGTTTCGCTTAGCTGTGCTGCCTTTTTGGAACTAGTCACTGATTTCAATTAAAATCCGAAAACACCACCACAACAATATAAGCATGCAAAAAATCTCACTTAAATTTGAAAAAAAAATCTACATGATAAAATCGAAATGAGTAAACAACCTGATTTTTTAGTTCCTCCAATTCTTCTAAGATTTTATGCTGGCTACAAATTCATGACAGTTCTTCATACACATAACTTTTTAAATTCACCCTTTTCGTACCTTATACTCTGCATTCTCAACAATTATTTGATAGATTTCTAAACGTCATCTCACCGAGGCCAAGGTCGGGTTGCAGAGTTCGGTGACAAGCAGCGCCACACCGGCGGCGACGGCGATCAACGTTACCACAGCCATCATCAGTCAGCCGAAGACAGACGAACGACGTGCGCACCGGCGATTTATAGGGGGCGTCGCTTCGTGTCAGCGGAAAGTGTCGCTCGTCCGCTTTGCAGATATCATCGCGTAGCGCTTCTCAGCTGCATCCGGTTGTAGCGAGCCGAGATCGCGTCTAGATTCTTGCTGGTTCCGGTCGTCGAAGGAGCCAGAGACTAACTACATTGCAACATTTTTTTTTGCAGATTGCAGCTGACTTTGTGGCAATGCTGTGTGTTTTGTCGGTGGTTATATTTCTTACATCTTTTAATTGAACATTCGCGGAGGCAAGTTTGTCTTTGAAGAAATTAATGGTATAGGTATATTTAAGATTATCAGATAATTTTTAACATAAGATTAATCTGGTTTTAATCTGGTTGTGTTTAATGACCATAATCTTTATGGTGCCATTCTATTCCTTTCGCGGTTTATTTATGAAAATCACTTTGAAACCTGTTGATCTTTCTTCATTCTTCAATCATTCTTAAAATATCGTCTCTGGAAATGCACCATTTCACAAATTACTATATTAATTTCTGTTCATCCTCATTTGTTCCTGCAACAATGTTCAGTTTTAAAAAGCTCGTTTTATCAACTTGAAAAAAAGGAATACAAAAATAATAATTTTACATTGTAAATTTGCACTGGAAGGCTTACATTGCTGTGCATTTTTTAGGTAAAGTAATTAGCAAACAACTATGTAAGGATGGCGGAAGTAATTCGATTTTATCAATTCTCGACTGTCAATTAGTTGAAGCCGATGGTTTTTCAAAGGGTTTGAGCGACAAAAATGCGTCGGGATTTATTTTTTGCCGCTTAAACACAGGATGTAGCACGTTTAACTGACGGCGTTCCAGCTTTCTTTTCCATTCACCCTAATGCCATTTCAATCATCATTGGAATAATCTTTTAATGCCCAGCAACATTGTCTGCAACGGCATGTCCCCAAATACTTTTTTCTCTTTCCTTAAAAATATATTTGTTTTTATATTTTCAGAAATCTATCGAAATTTGTGTGTAGGACATTGTAGGACTATTATCTGATGATCTTGATCTTGAAATTATGGTACGAAACTTGGTCCAATTAAAACAAGAATTGGACTCAGTAAAGAAAACACAAAAAAATCATTTAATGCAGATTGTAAATACTTCCGTATCTAATTGTGCTTATAAAATATTACTTAAGGAACATTCAGGTATCTCATCAGAAGACTGTAATATTGTTACGAAATGCATGGGTGCATTTCGTGGCTTGGTGAGCTGTCGCTGACAGGTGAGGAATGTGTCAGGTCAGCGTCAGCAATATCCAAATGTCCGATGTGTGCTCGTGTTGGCCAGGGTTTGGGACAGAGAGAAAGGAACCAGCGACCGAGGGGACAGGTCGGGCGATGGGCGCCGCTGTTCAGGCTCTTCGGGGATTGGGGGTAAGCAATTGTACTTTTCGGAATTAAACATTAGAAACATTTTGGAGGAATCTGTGCCCTCATTTAAGATCCTGGCAAGTTACGACCTCTCACAAGCCAAGCGAGTTGTATTTCGGCCTTTCATTTAATACAGTCAAAATTCTATCGTAACAAATGGTTGAGGCACCGGGCAATAATTCGGGTTAAGTTATCTAAATTTTAAACATAACAAATTATTAAAATGGGGGCACTTAAAATTAAAACGGGGGCACTCAAAATTTAAATGAGGGTTTTTCAAAATTTAAACTTGGGGAAAAATTGGTTTGCTGGTTCGTAGGGAGATACTAAAATGGGTTCGGAGGTGAAATTTCGGAAATTTGTCGAGGGGGTCGACACGGTCGATGAGTGGCTATGGCTTTTTGAAAGGACAGCTTCGGCAAAGGGTTTGGGGATCGAGGACAGAATTAATTTATTCCCGTGTTTTTTGGATGGAACGCCGCTCAGGTGGTACGATGTGTACGAGCGCGGGCATCCGGAGCTGAGTGGGGATGACCATGGGCAGATCTGGGCAGATCTCATGGATGCATTTTTGCGTGCGTTTTTGGGGGCTGATCATGAGGAGCAATGGGAACAGAAACTTGAGGACAGACTGCAGGACCCTTTAGAGACATATCAGTCATACACATGGGATGTGTTATGGCTCTGCGCTAGGGTGGACCAGGCGATGTCGGAAAAAAGGAGGACGCGTCATGTAATCAAGGGGTTGGTTCCGGAGTTGCTGGACAAAATTATAATGTTGGACAATTCATCGGTGGAAAATCTTTTGGGGAATTTAGAGAGAGCGCAAAAGTCCATGCTAATGAGGCATAGTCGGCTGGGGGACTTTGCGGAAGGAGGGCAAGATGTGCACTGTGAGACGACTCGGTTTACGCTGAGCGCGGCAACAACGTCAAGAAACATCACCACGGACACGCAGGAGAGCCCTAGGGATTCCAGGGGAGGTCGTGAAGGAAGACTAGGCAGTCGGGGTCCTTCATCGACTGGACGGGACTTTGCTGGTCGCCCACGGAGGGAGCTTCCGATGAACTTGCGTTATGGAACGGAGCAAGTCGTCGAAGAGGACCAAGTGGACGACACGGCCGTGGTGGCTACCTATTCGGACGCCTGGACTGTCGCGTGTTTTCCCGCGACTGTGTTCTCCGAGGCTGAAGAATGGGTGAAAATTGAAGTTGTCGACGTTCGGGATAGACCTGAGCAGATTTGTCTCGAGCAAGACGTCGAGGAAATTGTTTGGCATCATGCGGATTTCTTGGACATTGAGGACACGAAGAATATGGTTTGCACTTGTTCACCGATCACTGTGATATCTGCGGCTTTGCTAAGGGTTGAAACTGACCGGGTTGAGATTCGGGAGGGACCCAAACGGGTTAGAAACCAGCAAGAGGCCGGAGAGATCAGAGTGAAGCGGTCGGAGGGAGAAGTTTTAGATTTCGCGAATTCAAAATCAATCGTGATTTCTGTGGAATCATCGAGGACTGGCAACGAGATCGGACAATGCAGCAAAAGTGCTTTAGTGTGCTGGTGCAACAGCGGCTGCAGAATCTTCGATCCGGGCGGTGGGACGTTCAACTGTGGCGGCCGATCAAGCGGATAAGAAGACCAGTGCCATGAACTCGGAGTGACTGTAATTTGTGTTTATTTATTTGTTTTCAGTATGCTTTTTGGGGGAAAGAGGATAGGATTCGGTTAAATTGTTTTTTTAGGATGTGTAATTTGCTGTAGGAATGTTACAAAATTATGCTGATCGTAAAAATGTGCTGATGTGTGAGCTTGTGTGGTAATGGAGTGCAGGAAATGTGAACATGCTTAGTCGGCAGATTCTTGTACTGTTGAAGCGTGCCTACCTGATTGAGTCTATACTTGATTTGTTTGTTTTTGGAAAGGCTTGAGGAAGGTGTGGTTTCTACAATAATTTGTGAATTTAGATCTTTGCTGTCCAATTTTGGGGGTGGGTTGGTCTTGGTCGTGAGGGGGCTTTCGGAGCTCAAACCCTAAGTGAGCTCCCCTCCCTTGGATCTAACGGTTTCAGAAATCGGGACGATTTCATCTAAGGTGGGGGAGTGTTACGAAATGCATGAGTGCATTTCGTGGCTTAGGGGAGCTGTCGCTGACAGGTGAGGAATGTGTCAGGTCAGCGTCAGCAATATCCAAATGTCCGATGTGTGCTCGTGTTGGCCAGGGTTTGGGACAGAGAGAAAGGAACCAGCGACCGAGGGGACAGGTCGGGCGATGGGCGCCGCTGTTCAGGCTGTTCGGGGATTGGGGGTAAGCAATTGTACTTTTCGGAATTAAACATTAGAAACATTTTGGAGGAATCTGTGCCCTCATTTAAGATCCTGGCAAGTTACGACCTCTCACAAGCCAAGCGAGTTGTATTTCGGCCTTTCATTTAATACAGTCAAAATTCTATCGTAACAATATATCAATTTAAACACCTAATTCTCTTTGTACTTATTTCTATAAATCTCCCTACATCCCACCGCTTGACGCCAAATGTAGTAAAATGAAATTTTATTAAAAACCGTCTAAAAATTCTCAGCAGGAGCTGAACGCAGTCTGAAAAGCTTTTAAGGCCAGAACAGGTGGAATAGGGTAGTTATTAGATCGGATTAGGCCAGTGGATGTCGGCTATGGTCGGTGCAAGTCGTGCTTGCAGATGAAGGGCAGCAGGTTAGTGGCGTTGCCGGCCGTCAGACCTCGTTGCTCGACGTCGTTGAAGAGGATGCCGAGGTACGGCGCAGCGACGTTGTTCAGCCCGTCGGGCAAACCCGGCAGCCACTCGGCGAAACCCGACCAGTTCAGCGGCTCGTCTGAAAACACGGCAGACAGCTGCTGGGTTAGACCAAATTTTGTCGGTCTTGCCAATTTTGTTTTTCAACTTTGTGTTGAGTGATGACCTAGCAGAAGGAACTGATTTTCACTGCAAGTGTTTGACTCTTGCCATGTTACTGAACTCAATCCCCACTTTAACCCAGTACTCATTTTAACATAAAACTTGCTCATAGAATTAACGCGTTAGTAATTGTCAGTTGAATTAAGTGTCCAATTGGCATTGGTAGATTTTTTGCTACCATGAGTATGAAAGCTGAGTTAAGATAATATGGCCCTCCGATTATATAGTTAATATAATGCGTATTCTGAGCCCTTAAGTCTGTTTTAAATTAACCCACCACCCGACGCCAAATGTCATGAAATTTATTTTCACCCTCGAGGCCTTATTCAAAGCCGCCCATGGTAAAAATGGTGGTGACACTGATGTCAGGTCGCCTGTGATGTCTACGTTACGTTAACCAACTTTACGAACTGGTCTCATATTAAAATACATGATTATAGTATTTAAATATCTCTTATCTGCAGAAGATATAAACGACGTGGTCTATCGGACCGGCGTGAGCCGGGGGAAAATGATTTGGAATTGCCCAATGAAGGGCTTTGAAAATAAAATCTTAGAATGTGGGCGTCTCTGGAACATAACTGACCGAAGATCGTGTAAAAGCGCTGGTTCTCGTGGCGATGGTGAGCGCCGTAGTGGAAGGTGCGCTGTAGCAGCTGCGCGTGGAACGCCGTGAACACCGCGTCGCGTTCGTCGAACGAGCGCAGCACGAGCAGATCGGCGTCCTCTGCGCGACACGTCGCCCACGCCTCGGCCCACGTGCGCAGCGCCGTGTGAACTTTGTAGTAGCCGTGCGTGCCGACACGCGTGTACTCGTCCCTGGCGCGTGCAAGGTTCCACCATAGATTTAGCAGTCTTCCTGGAAAGTCTGGCTTACACGGTTCAATATTTTGTTCAAGACTTTGACAGGACTAGGGCTTGTCAATAATAACACCTTTCGGTTATCAGTCACCAAATCTCTATTACACGCAATCGAACACAACCGTCTCTAAACTCCGCTCTGCTCCGACTGTCGTTGCCGCCTCAGGGCACGCACGTCTCCCTAGCGGCAACCTTCGGCCAGGGACACAGCCACGGTCGAAGGCAACCCAATCCCCGCAATACCCGAAAAGCGCCCAGCGATTCCGGGTATGCTGGTGCCTACCCGTAAACCCTACACGAGCATCGTCCAGCAGCAGCAGAGCAGCAGCCTGCAGGCCTGACAACTTGAGCTCAATCACGAGCTCAACCAAAGTTGAACCGTGCAAACACGAAATTTGATCAAGAAAAGTTGAACTGAATGCTTGAGTTCAACTTTTTCCTCAACTTTTTTGCTTAGAACGAAACCTATTTTTCATTGAACTTGAGCGAAAATCAACCAACCAGAGGACACCTGCTTGCACTATAAACTCCTAGGCTTCCTGGCTTCGAGTCGCAGCGACGTTACTGTTTACTGAACTGTGGTGTACTACGCCATGGAGTTTGTCAAAGATCCTCAATGTGGCAATACGTAGCTGGTCATTTGCTTGAGCAGCCACCTTCAAAATAACTTTACATGCACAGTTTTCCAAATAACTATCAGTTTATCGTAAATATTGGCAGAAAATTGAGTTGGGTGAACGGTGTGTCAACAATTTCATTCAAGTTAGTTGAGCTCAAGATTGAGCTAAATGACTTGAACGTAAAATTGAACCGTGTAATACCAGGCTTATAAGCCTTACTACTTACTCTATGGTACTCGTGGTTGTTGTTGGCTGATAGAAATTAAATAATAATTTATTTTCTAGAAACTGTTTCACCATTCCCATCTGGGAACATCTTAAAATAAAGTTACTTAATATTACGTTAAAATGAAGTGGCTTTGTTTCTCAAGTGTCAACTGACAGTCGACATTATAGACCTATTCCACTCAGATAAAAGTGACGTCAGACACCCACTGGACGTACTACCAGTTTGGAAAAAATATACTTGCTCTGCTAAATAACAAAGGAAGATAAGGAAACACAACCCGAATTGCTCTACCTGGCTTTAACGAGTGGGTATCATGACGTCATTTTGATTGAATTTTGAATGAAATTTTATTGAATGGAATACGTGTATAGAAGAGTATAATTTTATCAACCGACAGTTGACATAAATGAAGAGTATAATTGCAAGTGATAAGGTCTTTATCAGTCTTTGGCTAGCAGTTGGCAGTCAATTAAGATGTCCGCGATGCGTTTACTTGTGACGGTATCACCATAGGTATCGCCGATTGTTTAGGCTGCCACTCACCAAATGCGCAGCTGACACACCGACGCGCGCCGCGTTGCGCAGACGTCGAAGGCGTAGACACCGTTACGGTAGATGCCACAGTTGGAAGATGTCACCCCGGTGTTATTGGGTGCCCCCCCCTGGAAACCCATCTTCCCCAGCGGCTGGTCTGGAGCGACACAAGTTGGAAGACTTTGTGAAATGAATCTTCATTTTTGTACGACTTGGGCACCGTTGCACAATCTCCGGGCAAGGTTTGAATCGGATGCAGTTGTTTCTGAGTTGTTTGGATGAAGTTCATAATACTATTTGAGTTCGGGGATAGTAATTATTGAAAAAAAATCTCACGTGCAATGTATTTGTTAGTGTGTTGATGTTGTTGATGATGAAATTCCTGGATACCTTCGATATTTTGTAACTCACGAATATTTTCAATACTCTTGTTATCAATGATTTTTTAAGAAAAATTTGATTTTTTTCAAAACACGCTTATCACTAAGAAGGTGGCATAACTATATTATGAAATTTGACTCAGCACCATTGAAATTTTATCCCCTTCAGTATAACATATATTTAAAAATAGCATTTTACGTTTGACTTTGTTAACATCTTTCCATCCCCCCCCCCCCCCAAATAAATTCTGGTATTGCCATATTGAACCTTTAGCCAATCAACCATCATCAACATCAATCAACGTCGTTCAAACAACACTCATCCACAACGCGAATAAAATAATCGTTCTCAAAGCCTGAGGGTGAACCGACTGCATGGCCAACGTGATGGTTACACTAGCAGCCATCCAGCCATCCAGATGGCGACCTGCAAGCCAAGTCAACGCCCACCCACCTAGCACGGTGACGTAGTTCCGCTCCTCGTACAGATCATGGACTCCGATGTGCACGTCCAGCACGCCGTACGTGCTCATGATGTCCTTGACGGCGAAGGCTTGATAATGCGTCTCAAACACAGCCAGGTAGCCGTCGATCATCTTGCACGCCTGCGCAATACCGACATAGCAACATTAACGACATGTTCATCGTAAGGGATCTCTTTGTGGACGACAACAAATTGATATTTAGAAAAATTATTCAAGTTATTTCTCACTTTTATGATCATAATGGCTATAACAAGTTTAGTAATACTGATTATAATAGATGAGTTGGCTTAGGGAAGGCCTCGGGATGGCCGTACGGCTAACAGCGATCCTAGCTGCATCCCTGCTCGACGCGTTGACACAGGGAAGAGCTCGGGATGCCCGTACGGCTAGCAGCGATCCTAGCTGCATCCCTGCTCGACGCGTTGACACAGGGAAGAGCTCGGGATGCCCGTACGGCTAGCAGCGATCCTAGCTGCATCCCTGCTCGACGCGTTGACACAGGGAAGAGCTCGGGATGCCCGTGCGGCTAGCAGCGATCCTAGCTGCATCCCTGCCCGATACGTTGACACAGGGAAGAGCTCGGGATGCCCGTACGGCTAGCAGCGATCCTAGCTGCATCCCTGCTCGATGCGTTGGCACAGGGAAGAGCTCGGGATGCCCGTACGGCTAGCAGCGATCCTAGCTGCATCCCTGCTCGACGCGTTGACACAGGGAAGAGCTCGGGAAGCCCGTACGGCTAGCAGCGATCCTAGCTGCATCCCTGCTCGACGCGTTGACACAGGGAAGAGCTCGGGATGCCCGTACGGCTAGCAGCGATCCTAGCTGCATCCCTGCTCGACGCGTTGACACAGGGAAGAGCTCGGGATGCCCGTACGGCTAGCAGCGATCCTAGCTGCATCCCTGCTCGACGCGTTGACACAGGGAAGAGCTCGGGATGCCCGTACGGCTAGCAGCGATCCTAGCTGCATCCCTGCTCGACGCGTTGACACAGGGAAGAGCTCGGGATGCCCGTACGGCTAGCAGCGATCCTAGCTGCATCCCTGCTCGACGCGTTGACACAGGGAAGAGCTCGGGATGCCCGTACGGCTAGCAGCGATCCTAGCTGCATCCCTGCTCGACGCGTTGACACAGGTAAGAGCTCGGGATGCCCGTACGGCTAGCAGCGATCCTAGCTGCATCCCTGCTCGACGCGTTGACACAGGGAAGAGCTCGGGATGCCCGTACGGCTAGCAGCGATCCTAGCTGCATCCCTGCTCGACGCGTTGACACAGGGAAGGCCTCGGGATGGCCGTACGGCTAACAGCGATCCTAGCTGCATCCCTGCTCGACGCGTTGACACAGGGAAGAGCTCGGGATGCCCGTACGGCTAGCAGCGATCCTAGCTGCATCCCTGCTCGACGCGTTGACACAGGGAAGAGCTCGGGATGCCCGTACGGCTAGCAGCGATCCTAGCTGCATCCCTGCTCGACGCGTTGACACAGGGAAGAGCTCGGGATGCCCGTACGGCTAGCAGCGATCCTAGCTGCCTCCCTGCTCGACGCGTTGACACAGGGAAGAGCTCGGGATGCCCGTACGGCTAGCAGCGATCCTAACTGCATCCCTGCTCGACGCGTTGACACAGGGAAGAGCTCGGGATGGCCGTACGGCTAGCAGCGATCCTAGCTGCATCCCTGCTCGACGCGTTGACACAGGGAAGAGCTCGGGATGCCCGTACGGCTAGCAGCGATCCTAGCTGCATCCCTGCTCGATGCGTTGACACAGGGAAGAGCTCGGGATGCCCGTACGGCTAGCAGCGATCCTAGCTGCATCCCTGCTCGATGCGTTGAAACAGGGAAGAGCTCGGGATGCCCGTACGGCTAGCAGCGATCCTAGCTGCATCCCTGCTCGACGCGTTGACACAGGGAAGAGCTCGGGATGCCCGTACGGCTAGCAGCGATCCTAACTGCATCCCTGCTCGACGCGTTGACACAGGGAAGAGCTCGGGATGGCCGTACGGCTAGCAGCGATCCTAGCTGCATCCCTGCTCGACGCGTTGACACAGGGAAGAGCTCGGGATGCCCGTACGGCTAGCAGCGATCCTAGCTGCATCCCTGCTCGATGCGTTGGCACAGGGAAGAGCTCGGGATGCCCGTACGGCTAGCAGCGATCCTAGCTGCATCCCTGCTCGACGCGTTGACACAGGGAAGAGCTCGGGATGCCCGTACGGCTAGCAGCGATCCTAGCTGCATCCCTGCTCGACGCGTTGACACAGGGAAGAGCTCGGGATGCCCGTACGGCTAGCAGCGATCCTAGCTGCATCCCTGCTCGACGCGTTGACACAGGGAAGAGCTCGGGATGCCCGTGCGGCTAGCAGCGATCCTAGCTGCATCCCTGCCCGATACGTTGACACAGGGAAGAGCTCGGGATGCCCGTACGGCTAGCAGCGATCCTAGCTGCATCCCTGCTCGATGCGTTGGCACAGGGAAGAGCTCGGGATGCCCGTACGGCTAGCAGCGATCCTAGCTGCATCCCTGCTCGACGCGTTGACACAGGGAAGAGCTCGGGAAGCCCGTACGGCTAGCAGCGATCCTAGCTGCATCCCTGCTCGACGCGTTGACACAGGGAAGAGCTCGGGATGCCCGTACGGCTAGCAGCGATCCTAGCTGCATCCCTGCTCGACGCGTTGACACAGGGAAGAGCTCGGGATGCCCGTACGGCTAGCAGCGATCCTAGCTGCATCCCTGCTCGACGCGTTGACACAGGGAAGAGCTCGGGATGCCCGTACGGCTAGCAGCGATCCTAGCTGCATCCCTGCTCGACGCGTTGACACAGGGAAGAGCTCGGGATGCCCGTACGGCTAGCAGCGATCCTAGCTGCCTCCCTGCTCGATGCGTTGACACAGGGAAGAGCTCGGGATGCCCGTACGGCTAGCAGCGATCCTAGCTGCATCCCTGCTCGATGCGTTGACACAGGGAAGAGCTCGGGATGCCCGTACGGCTAGCAGCGATCCTAGCTGCATCCCTGCTCGACGCGTTGACACAGGGAAGAGCTCGGGATGCCCGTACGGCTAGCAGCGATCCTAGCTGCCTCCCTGCTCGATGCGTAGGTCAGATAATGGATTCTCACCTGAAACATCTACGTACCGTATGTGCCTGCGTCCAGTTGAGAAGGTTCTGGTTGAGGTAGTAGCGCCCGATGCCTGGAATGGTGACGCCGAGTTCTTCCGGTTTTGTCGGGGTGGCTGCTGCTGCTGCCACCACGCCGCTGACGACGACGACGACGACGACCAGAAGGCGATATGCGGACGGCATTGTGCTGCGAACAAGCATCGATCAATGTTTCTGTTTAGCGTCTTGTCACTTATATATATACAGGTGTAAAAATAGCGAGAATCATTTGAATGAAGTAGTTGATAAGTGGAGACGACCTGATTGATTGTAGAAGGCTTATCGGCTTAAGACGGGGATTTACCATTTTACTCCAACTTCTGGAAACTATTTTACTCAAGTAATCACGCACCGTGCCGTTTTATAGACTGACAGCTATGATAATCAATCTTATCACTTATTCGAGAGTAATTACATTCATGCTTTGACAACTTCCCAGAAAACGGATTGCCAAACTGGTTCGCCAAGAGAAGTAGGTGAAATTTTTCTAATCTTTAATCTATGATTGCTTAGAAACGTTGGTTATCTCTATTCCTATTTAAGAACTCAAACTTAATATATATATATATATATATATATTATTATTTCGCAAAGCACAATGCTAACATTTAGTTTTACAATTTAAAATGTTGTGCTATAAACCTACACGATTGTGGTCGAGCTTAAAAGCGCATTTTTATTTCAAATTTTTGCTCAAAGCTTTATAAATTTAGTTGGAAAGTATTTCTACCCTCAAAAATCGATTTATTATCAGGAGTGCTAATGGACGCAACACAGATGAGCTGCTCATTCATTATTAATTGAGCTCTTAGCGTAAATTAAACTTAGATTTAATCTTTTGAACCAAGCCATGCAGAACTGACAGATGGGAGAAGTACAATTTCAGTCTTTCACAGCCCCTAAATTAACACACTTTCTCCTTTTTCCCACACCATTAAATTATTTTGCAGCGAACAATGCATGTGATGAGCTGTCCTCACCGATGTTCATGAAGCAGTTATGATCACATTTCCCATCCGATCCTGTCATGCTAACGCCAAGCGTACAAATATCATTAAATTAATTATGATGGGCGGCAAGCTGTCAAAACAAGCGTAGAGTACCCGAAAAGATATAACAACTGGGCAACTTGAAATTATTCGTTCAGTATCAATATTGGTGTAGCTTCATTTTAATTTAACGCGGATAGCTAACAAGCACAGACTATAGAATATTTTCTCAAACAACTTCTAGAAAAGTTACAAGCACAATTGTCGTCATGTTTGGATAAGAACATATAAAGGTAAAGATCGGTATATTTAAAGAATAGATTACGCATTCTGCAAATATAAACCATTACGGAATCACTAAATGAAAATGCACACAAAATCCATAAAAAGTATTTAAACAATAAATATATCCTTATAATTATGGCAGTCCTCATCCCTGAAAAACGTGACACTGCACGACGTATACTGTATAACTGTACGTGTACCTGCCATTTGTTCGCATTGTAGGTTAGGTCTCTGTTCATACACAAGAAAAATGCCAAAAATCACCTGTAAACTACGGCAACTGTCAACTGTGTAACTGTGGAGCTATACGATTGTTCAAATTCTGTGGTGAGACACCCTTATAAAATAATTACCTCGGCTTGTGGTGGTTCAGAGTAATCTAAACTGCAACTGAAATACAAAAACTGATTATTGCCCCCGATTTTTACTGTCTGGTTCTTACACTTCTTAATTTTTGTACATACAAAGTATTAAGAGACATACGCCCGAATAATTATTTATTACAGACGCATAAAGTCTTATTAGTAGAATGTTTTAAGCGCTGATTATGTTTCTACTGCCTATAAGACCACATTATTATAATATCTCTGCTGTAGATTTTATGAAACGCTGCCGAATTGCATTGTTGAGCTGGTGACAGAATCCTCAGCGCTACCAAAGGTGGTGTTTGGGGAAGTTATAGCACTCCAGACATATTGAAACAATTTAAAACAACTTACCAAAGTAATTATAAAAGATATTTGTTTTCCACTAATGCGTCAACTGACAGTTGACATATAAAAGAGTATCTTTGCAGGTGATATCGACACTTGTTTAACCGGTTCGCCACCAGCGATTTGCCGCCCGATTTCGTCGCTGGTTTCCCACATTCTTCAGCAAAATATTTGCTAGTACCCTACAGTTATATTGAACGAATCAGACGGCAAGATCGCTGTACAAAAGACATGCACTGATTCGAAATATATACAGCCTTGATCTCAACAATCTGTTCTTACTGCAGCGTTGAATCTTTGGCCGGATTGTTCGAGATGCTCTTGGCCGGTGTCGTGGTACTGCTAGTCTCGGCGGTCTGCGGAGGACATCCCCTGGCGTCCGACCACTTGACGGACATCGTGCTGACGATGACCAGCCTGTTGCGTGCACGACGTGTCGTTCACATTGTCGACGGCTCGCCGGAAGTTGCCACCGCCGCGCGCTTGCTGAGGGTGTTAGCAGGAAGTGACGTGTTCTCCTCTGGCTTTCGCTGGCATGAGAATATCTGGCACTCGATTGATTGTGCGAACAGTCGTCCGCTCGTTGTGGTGTACTCTGGGGGGATATTGAAGGAGTTCGTTGGGAATCTGACCCAGGTACAAAGGATACATATTTTATAGCCCATTATAGGTAAAACCTAACCTAATCAGTCTCATGTGCAGTGTCAGTGTGTCTTGGACAGAATGTAAAGCTTGTTCAAAATTTGTATTAGTATCGGAATTCAAATCCGGCACGTGTTCCGTGAGGATACATATTTTGGAATGGCTATTTCGCTTCTAATAATGTGAGGCCAACAGGGACTCAATAAATAGTTTAGCATCCAACATCTCCCAGAGAGATAGTTTATATAATTATCTAATTTCAGACAATTTTCAGACATTCAGTTTCCTCTCCTTCCAACAGATGCCGTCGCGTCCGCGCTGGCTGTTGTTCCTCCTGCCGCTAGAGAGCGCCAACCGCGCGCTCGGCCACGTGGACGTGCCGTTCGACTGCGAGTTGTTCGTGGTCTCGCCGCCAGGCGCGCCCGCCGCGGCGCTCGACGTGAGCGAGGCGTACCGCGTGTCCGCGCACGCGCCGCTCGTCACGACGCACTTCGGCCGCTGGACGCCAGGTGGCGGGCTGGTCGCCACGCGGGAATCGCTCTACCGGCGGCGCACGCAACTGCACGGTCTAGAGTTCACGGCCACTGCACATCATGTATATGATTTTTTTTTTGTTTAGAAAAACAATATAACTAAGTAATGAATGCTAAGTGGGACTTAGCATTTAAATAGTTAAATAGTTAAGTAGTTAAATAGTTTTTCTTTAAACTTACGTGCTGAGTTTAGGAAACGACAGGAGCCTTAGAAAATAATAACCCACTCCGCTATTACTTTTTAAGACTCAAATCATGCCCTTTTCTGAGCACGTTAGTCTTCAGTCTTCACTCTTCACTTAAGTAATCAAAATCGATATTCGTTCTCAGAAAAACTACTTAAAAAGGTTATTGAATACTTGGCTCCCAACCTCTAACTCATCCCGACACTTCGCAATGCTTTTCTGCCTGCTTTAACAACGGTCTAAACTCGAGATAAACAGTTTCTCTGAAAACCCGCTCCGCTTAGCGCTAGTTTTCATGTTTGATACTTTGCTACGCAGTTACCAACTTCTCTTAAAACCATTGCCATTTTCCGTTGCCATCCAGATCATCTCACAATTAATCAATGTTGCCCTTTTTGTTCAGAAGTTAAGACAACGACGTGAAAAGGTTTTCTTGACTGAAATAACCCAGTTTTACCGTCGAAACAACATCTTCAAGGCTCGCGAAGGAGTGGTGGATGAAGCAGCCACGTTAAACTTTGACAGACCCAGTTCTTGACATTTTCAACGCTGGCTCCAGAAGTTTTTTGATAATTTTGATTTCAGAGACCACCCTTCATCACCATGCATCAGCGACACGACGGCCAGTTCAAGGTCGGAGGGTTTTACGGCAATTTGTGGACTATTCTGCAACAGCGTTTAAACCTAACGTAAGCACGCGATCACCAAGTACATACCGAGATCCAAAAAACTACTCGAGATCATTCAATTTACGTTTGAAGATGATTTCGTTTTCATGGGCTGCTATTTTGAAAACTAAATGATACAATAGGAACATAAGAAGCTAAGTGCGCACCTGCATGGTATTTGTTAAGCACAGGAGCTTGACTTATATGAGCTTTATATACGGTTGACTTGTTTAATTATATACATTCGTTGAAACGAATATTGAAACCTGTTTCACTCAGAGAAAAATGACATCAAATACCCACTGGACCAGTTTGGAAAAATAATTAAGTAACTCTGCCAAATAACAAAGGAAGACAGGGAAATCACATCCCGAATTGCTCTGCCTGGCTTCGGCGAGTGGGCATCATGAAGTCATTTTGTTGGAATTTTGACTGAATGGTACAGGTTGGAACATTGTTCGAAAGAGTTCTTCCACCTGCCGCAGGACGCGCTTCGTGCTCGGCCCCGGCGACTACGGGCTGCGCGACGCCCGAGGGGCGTGGTCGGGCATGATAGGCCAATTGGCGCGTGGCGAGGCGCAGGTGGGCGTAGCCGACTTCACCATCACGGCTTCGCGGCTGGACGTCGTCTCCTACTTCACGTCGGTGCTCAGCAGCAGGTGACACGTGGTCGACATGAGGATGGCTCCAGCACTGTCGCAGAATCTGCCAATAACCCATTTTAATAAATCGTTGGGGACGATTCGCTGTTAGCGTAGTTCCCGGGAGGATATTTTCGCATCCGGACTTGAAATACTGGGCCTTAATGATGCCTTAGAATAACGTTCCTTATTCAATGCTCGACGTCTGGGCCTTCTTGCAGCCACCGCCTGTTCATGCGCGAACGCCGCGTGCTGGCAGTCGATTGGCTCAGCATGACGCAGCCGTTGTCCACGCGGCTGTGGCTCGCCGTGCTGGCGTCATGCCTGCTCTGCAGCCTCGTCCTCGCCGCGACTGCGCGGTGTGTGCGACCGCGGTTGCGCGTCGATGACGCCCTGTTCGCCGTCTTCGGCTTGTTCTGTCAGCAAGGTGGCAGCCATTTTGTGTTGTTTGGCTATGCGCTGCTGAGTTTTGAATTGTCGCCGACTTGCGATCAAATTAATTTTACAATTGCAATATGGTAAACAATGTGGGAAGGTTTGTTGAGTTGGCGACAGAATCATCAACGCCGGGTGGCGACGGATGAAACTAAAGCACCCCAGACATCTAGTTACAACTTATAACAACGTTATTTACATAATCATTCGTAAAATTTCAAGGTACTTTCCCAAACTAGCCTTGCTCCTTTAATATATCAACCTCGTTAGTGTGTTTGCAGCTGGGACAGCAAAACCTTGTTAGTGCGTTTACCAAAGGGAAATTGGGGAAAATAATACCTGAAATGCAATGCTTGATCATCATGGTCCATGGTCAATGATATTATTTCATGTCACAACGATATGAGCACCGCAATGTCCATGATTTAGAGTATATTAAATAAGTCACATATTGTTCCATATAACTTAATTAGGACCTAAAACACCACTTCCAAAATATAAGTTTTCTATTACTAAATAGCCAGGAGCTTTTCTTGCTAATTATCAAGTGTCTACTGACAGGTGACATATGAAAGAGTATCTTTTAAGATGAAAACCGCTCTTGTTTTCTGAAATTCTTACTATTCCGCCAGCTGTCGCACTATTTCACCAAGAGTTTCTTTAATTCTCTTCAGCTTTGTAAGATAATTGGCCTTCCTTAGCAATCACAAATGCCGTTTCGACCGTTGAACAGGCTGTGAGACGCGTGTAGTGGGCGTGTCTGGACGCACCGCCATCTTGACGGCTTGCGTCACTGCGCTGGTGACGTCAGCAGTGTACTCGTCATCGCTGACGTCATCGCTGACCGACCGCAAGGTGGCGTTGCCTTTCGAGACGCTTCAAGGTCTCGTGGATCACGGCCACTACAAGCTCGCCATCATGAGCGAGTCTATTTTTGATATTTTTAGGGTAAGTTCAATGACTATGGGGGGCGATTTTTTAAATATTTCATGAGAGAAGTCTCTCGTTTTCTTAATGAGATCTCTTTTTCTTGCAATGTTTTTAATGGATCAAATAAACGATCTTATCGAAGCGACGAGTCACTTCTCAAAAGAAATTTGTACAAAATCGGTCCCCTGGCTGGAAAATGTGAACTGAAAATAACTCTTTGTATAATGTTCAACGTTCTCCAAATGTAAGTGTTCCAATGCCCTATAGTCTATTCAGGATAAGATCACATTGCCAACTTTGCCAACTTTGCCAACTTTGCCAACTTGCAGAATATTGCCCACATTGGCAACATTGGCAACTTGCAGAACGCGACGGAGCCGCCGTTCCGTCGCGTCTACCAGGAGTACTTCCGGCACGACGGCGACCGCCTGCCGCTCTACGGATGGCAGAGTCTGCACAGGATCTGCACCGAGGACTTCGCCGGCATCGCCTCAAGGTGACACGATAACAGGCGCTAGCGAAGCCAATCTCTGCCCGAAATGAGTGGCCACGAATTCAGTAAATGTTCTGTTTCTTATCCTGCAGTTTGGGTAAGTTTCAGTATCCTCGAGTTAGGAAGAAAACAGAAGCAATCAGAATACTGAATCACTTGCAGAATTTTCTCTTTTGAATGTTTTCATTTCATTTATAGCCTGTGTTACAATGTAAAACAGTCAAATATTTATCTGACAGTTGGTCAGAAAACAGAAGCAGCCGACACTTTGTAAACTTGGAGGTGAGTTCTTACCTAGAGGTTATAGGTTCAACTAGACATTGTAATTTTGGCACTTAAGCTAATATACTTCCTCTTTATAAGCTTGTTGCGGACCTTTTTCAACACTTACGAAACTTCTGAACTTTTTGGCTCGAGGTTTTCGTGCATTTCTCCAGCGGTATCATTGATATTAAACTCATCCTCAACACGTTTACCATCAGCGTTTAGCGGCGCCGAACGTAGGGCTTTGCGAATGCTTAATATAAACGTTAAGTATGTGGATGAGAATAGTTTTAGTAACGCTCACTATGCAATAAAAATGTAAAAAAAAACGTAGAAAATGCAATGAAAATTGCATTAAGTAAACTTTCGCAAATATAACCGTCTTTATTTTAAAAGGATTTACAGAAATCTGGAAGGTTTAAGCATTTGATATTTAAAAAACTGTGTATTTTATTCATTAACTCAGTAAAATATTTTTCTAAAACATGCAAAATCTCATTGAATTTTACTTTCTAAAATCTCATAAGGATTTAAAATACATCACAAAAATTTCATCCAAATTCCGTCGTTTGGCCTCTATAGTGCGAAGAAACTGAAGCAAAAAACCAGAAAACGAAATGACAAATAAAGAGTTAAATTGACTTGCTTAAGGCGGTTCCCCCAAGACGCTATGTATAACGGGCCATAAGACCCTCGCTGTCTTAACTTCGAAATATGCAGTTTTGAAAGGAAATAACCTTTGAACCTGAAAAAGTATAACACCAAAGTGCAGGATTTATCAAAAAATCATGCTCAAACCCAAATTTCACTGAGATACACGCATTTAAAAGGGTAAGATTTCTGGCGATAGCATCAGAGTAACGGTTGTAGATAGAAATACGAAACTTTTTCACAGCCTCGCCAACATCTTGCTCCTAGGTGTGGGCTATCAAGCAAGTCATTTTGAGCCAAGGGCTGATTAGTGGAATTATTTTTGTCACCCTCTGCATTTTGTTTTCACGAAATACTAGTCTTAGAAACATCATAGAAGAATTTTGAAAAGACGAGCAGTTTAAGAATGTTACGATTGGTTTTTGGTCTGATTTTCAATAATCTAGTGTTATTGGTTTGGGCAATGCTATCGCCACATTATTTAACCCGTAAAACCAATACCTGGCTGAAATCGACACCGCCCTTGAATGTCTCGCGATCTTGGCTCGCACTCGTAATCAGTGCGACAGTTAAGTTGTTTATAAACACAATTTATACGTTATAAGCTTATAACTAAGCTTTTCAACGCTCGTGCAGTAAGCAAGTGCAAAAGACTGCTGATCACTTGATAGCTTTTCATATAAGCTCTAATCCTTTGCTAAAAGGCAAGTATATTTTTAAATCTTGTATGGAGTGTCACGAAACCACAACAACTCTATTCATATGTTTGTATACTCAACCAGATTAGAGAGAGACGGACTTATGCCCCGTAATACATAGCGTCTTGGTGGAACGGCCTTAAGCAATGAGAGACCTGACCATCTCGCCCGGTGTAGGAAGTACAAGATCGAAGACAAGGACGAGCTGTGGCGACCCTGTCCTCTCACCTGGCTGCCGCAGAAGATCATGGTTGACACCATCTCCATGATCATCGCCAAGGACAGTCCGTACCGGAAGCTCTTCGACCACCAGTACGTAGATCGCACTCGCCCTCTTTAAACTTCACTTTTCGTTCTTCCCGGTCTTTCCGTGTTTTTCGGGCTATCCCGAGTTCGAATGTTCAGCAACATAATGATACAGCCAGCCTTTCCATTCGAGAGAGTTGGAAATCTCCACTTATCGAAGAGCTTGCAACTGAGAAAGTCGCAAGAGGGGCGCCATGCCCAGTTGTCTATTTAAACACTGTCTCAAGACTAAAACCCTTCAATTCAAATCTTGAGTTTTTGCCCACCCCGCACGTAGAACGTTATTGTGCTGAATTTGGTCCAGTGAAGGAACACCAATAAAATCGACTGAACAACTCGTGGTCATCATGCCGACTAGGCGTTCCGTCGTAGCACCCGGGAGCAACATTCGGGAGTGCTTCGCTCCTGCTCGTCACCGTTCGTGGGCCGTGGCTACCCCGTGTGCAGGCTGTGGGGTCCAAGTTGCCCCGCAACTACAGACAAATTTGCAGATAATTTTTATTTGTGTGCTAAACATCACGGATGGAAGTTTCGTGCGGAACTTTTGACTACTTATTAAACGTTTCCTTTTTTCGTTATGTGTGGGAGTTTTTGTCTCCTTTGTGCTGTTCCGTGCGGGAGGTTTAGTTTGTTTGGTTAGTTTGGCAGCTTTCCTGTTTGTGCAGGACTTAATTTGTTCCATACATTTGGCAGTTATATAATTTACAGTTAATATTCAAATGGGAGAGGGTTTGGTCCAAGTACCTTATTTTATTTTTGGTCTCAGTTTATAGTTCCAAATAACTACGCTCATCTACAACGCGATTAGAGTGAGCGTTCGCAAAGCCCTAGTATAATTTTACATTGATGAAGGTCACAGAATATGAGTCCTCGCGGTGGGCATCTAATATATATAATGTCCGTCGATTTGGTTGCTCCGGGTTTCCATTGTTGGCTATGTTTCTTTGTATTCAGTCATTTGAAATGTCAAAAGTTTGCTGACAGGTAAACTATTAATTCACACACTTTACACCAAACGTCTTTGGCTAGAAATGTAAAACAACTTATTTGACGTGCTACAGGCTATGTTTCAAGTCAATCACTCGAGCATTTCTGGTCGAAAACTCGGTCGAAACTTTCGCGGCCCAGCCTAGACAGCTACTTCAAGTGCAACGTGCACTCATTGACTTTTCGATTTACACGAAATATTAATAAATACACATTCAATTTGGTACGTACATGTATTTTTAACCATTTGGAGATGTCTTTCATCGTTTCATTGCGATTTTTTGTACCAAAACGTGATAAGAACATTTCTGACATTTCGTCAATGACAGCTGGCAAATTATGAATTTCAAGGGCTTAAAACTCAAACAGGCACTGACTACCAGGATACATTTTTTCACTAGGGCTGTTCCAGAGTTGATATGGATTGAATTATATCAAAAGTTGCCGCCAACTTTCGCAAAGATTTTGGTTTGCAACGTGCACATCACCAAAACTGCATTTCACTACTTTATATTCACTAAAAACAACTAAATTCTGGTACTTTATTAATCTTTCTACGATTTTCAATCGTCTCACGTATTTTTTATAGCAACTCAAATTACGAAAACTTGAAATGAGCATCAACGAAATGTCACCATCTGACAGCTGGCAAAATAATTAATTTCCATCTCTCACAACTCAAAGATAGCAAGCAAGTAATTAAGTATAAAGATTTCATTCTGCGCCGACCGATTCAAGTTTCAATGCAATCAATTGATTATTTATTTGTGAAAAGTCGACCGAAAGTATTTAAGTCCAGCCTAGACAGCTAACCCGAGTGCAACGCGCACTCATTGACGTGACACGATACACTTTTATTTAATAAGAACGGAAAATCTAAGGTAATAATCTAATAATCTAATTAAAATTGCGATACCTAACTTGATAACAGCACATGGCCGAAATTTCGCCATTAAAAAAATGGTTAAAAACGAGTTTATTTTGCAAGAAAAAAGCAACATGCTCTTTCCACGAGGACAGCATGGAAGTGTTAAAACAATCACACGAGCAATTCATCCAATCATCCAATCATCCAATCATCCAATCATCGTCACGCCAATTTACAGGTGATATTTATTCATACAAATTCTCAAACGTGGACATGTTTCTTCTTTCATTTGAAACAATTTTTCGTCTTTTCCATGCAATTTAAATTGAGGAAAATACATAAAACCAATCCGACATTTAGTCAATTGACAATGGCTAAGAATGAATTTCTATTGCTCAAAACACAAACATGCATTATGACTCAAGAGTGCAACACACACTCATCTACATTGCAATAATTTACGCGTTATTTTTTAATAAAAACACACAAATAAGGGCATGTTCGCGTACCAACTTTCAATTGTAATCATCAGGCTTCATTTTTGCATTTTAAATCGCGAAAAACCAAATGCAAAATTGTCTTCACGGCAGTATTTGACTGCACTGGCAAAAAATGATTTCTATTCAAAACTCAAATAAGCAGTGACCTAATGGATACATTTGTCACTTAAGACTTTTGAAGAGTCAATGCATTGAATAAAATTATACACCCAT
The DNA here is from genome assembly GCA_921293315.2 of Nemurella pictetii. Classification (NCBI taxonomy): domain Eukaryota; kingdom Metazoa; phylum Arthropoda; class Insecta; order Plecoptera; family Nemouridae; genus Nemurella; species Nemurella pictetii. Next base: position 10,530,495 of record OV121123.1, on the reverse strand, counting down.
AGGGCAAACTATACACCCATAGGGTGAACTATACGCCCATTGGGCAAACTATACACCCATAGGGTGAACTATAAGCCCAAAGGGCAAACTATACACCCATAGGGTGAACTATACGCCCATAGGGCCAACTATACACCCATAGGGTGAACTATACGCCCATGGGGCAAACTATACACCCATAGGGTGAACTATACGCCCATAGGGCAAACTATACACCCATAGGGTGAACTATACGCCCATAAGGCAAACTATACACCCATAGGGTGAACTATAAGCCCATATGGCAAAATATACACCCATAGGGTGAACTATACGCCCATAGGGCAAACTATACACCCATAGGGTGAACTATAAGCCCATAGGGCAAACTATACACCCATAGGGTGAACTATACGCCCATAGGGCAAAATATACACCCATAGGGTGAACTATAAGCCCATAGGGCAAACTTTACACCCATAGGGTGAACTATACGTATGGTTCGCCCTATTCGTTTAGCGAACATTCACCCGTATTGCGAAAATTAGGCCTATAGGTTTTTTGTTCGCCCTATGAGCGTATTTTTTCCCTATGGGCGGATAATTCGTCCTATGGGCGTGTGGTTCGCCTAATGGTCGTATAGTTTACCCTATAGGCGTATATTTCGCCCTATGGGCGTATAGTTCACCCTATGGACGTATAGTTCACCCTATGGCTGAATGGTGTTCCCTTTGGGCGTATTGTTCGTCCTATGGGCGTATAGGTTGCCCTATGGGCGTATGGTTCGCCCCATGGTCGTATGGTTCGCCCTTTAGGCGTATGGTTCGCCCCATGGTCGTATGGTTCGCCCTATACGTTTAGCGAACATTCACCCGTATTGCGAAAATTAGGCCTATGAGCGTATTGTTAACCTTGAGCGTATTTTTCCTCTATGGGCGTATGGTTCGCCCTTTAGGTGTATGGTTTGCCCTATGAGCATGTTGTACGCCCTATGGGCGTATATTTCGATGGGCGTATGGTTTTCCCTATGGGCGTATTGTCCGCCCCATGGGCGTATATTTCGCCCTATGGGCGTATAGTTTGCCCTATGGGCGTATAGTTCGCCCTATGGGCGTATAGTTCGCCCTATGGGCGTATAGTTCGCCCTGTGGGCGTATAGTTCACCCTATGGGCGTCTAGTTCGCCCTATGGGCGTATAGTTCGCCCCATTAGCGTATAGTTCACCCTATGGACGTATAGTTCACCCTATGGCTGTATGGTGTTCCCTATGGGCGTATTGTTCGTCCTATGGGCGTATAGCTCGCCCTATGGGCGTATGGTTCGCCTTTTAGGCGTATGGTTCGCCCTATACGTTTAGCGAACATTCACCCGTATTGCGAAAATTAGGCCTATGAGCGTATTGTTAACCTTGAGCGTATTTTTCCTCTATGGGCGTATGGTTCGCCCTTTAGGTGTATGGTTTGCATTATGAGTATGTTGTACGCCCTATGGGCGTATATTTAGACCTATGGGCGTATGGTTTGCCCTATGGGCGTAGTGTCCGCCCCATGGGCGTATAATTCCCCCTAAGGGCGTATAGTTCGCCCTATGGGCGTATAGTTTGCCCTATGGGCGTATAGTACGCCCTTCGGGCGTATAGTTCGCCCCATGGGCGGAAAGTTCACCCTATGGGTGTATAGTTCGCCCTATGGGCGTAAAGTTGACCCCATGGGTGTATTGTTCGCCCAATGGGCGTATAGTTCGCCCTAAGGGCGTATGTTCCACCATATGTTATATGCATCAATTGCATCAATCTTCTATGCATAAAGGGAAAAATTCACTTAAACTCCACCACGCGTGTTTGTCTAGAATTTAAACACAGCTTATTATACACAGCAGAGGTTTTTTTCCCATGGAATCAATTGAACAGTTCTATTTGAAAACTTGGTCGAAACTTTGGGAACCCAGTCTAGACAGCTACTTTAACTGCTTCGTGCATATTTGGCCCTAATGGCGTATGGTTCACCCTAAGTTCTATAGGTTCTATTCACGCCCATTGGGGGAACTATTCGTCCATTGGGCGAACTTGCATCCCATGTCGTTAAAAACTAAAAGAAAAAGTCGTTAGTATATGCTTTATGCCTTATGGGCATAAGGTTTGCCTTTTGAACAAAGGTTTTGCCTTCTTGGCACATTTCTGCATTTTGGACGTACTTATGCCTTATGGACATAGGATTTGCCTTAAGGGTAAAGGGGCAGCCTTATGAGCTTAAAAAAATTTAATCAAAAAATAAATTTAATTATAAGTAATAGGCGTAACCACATAGTGCCGGAGGCACGGGCTCCGCTGCTAGTCACATAAAATACCTAACTATTACAAAATGGTAAACTCTGCTGAATTCAGACTGCGCTTGCTGCGCGACTCCGGGGTGACGCGGCAACTGCGTCTGCGCCACTGGCCACTGGCTGCGCCACCCGCTGCGCCGGAGTTCGCGTTCGTCGGACTTGCGCAGGTCGCGCCGATGCTGCTGCTCTTGGCGGCAGGCGTCGGCGTCAGCCTCGTAGTTCTCGGCTGCGAACTGCTCGTCGCTAGGAGCTACGGGATTAACGCTGCGCTGGTGTCAAAATAATAATTGGTTTTCAATGAAAACTATTGGCTAAGTGGAAGCGTAGGTTTTTTTCATGAGCCGGAAAAATTCTTTATTATCGCTAAATGGGAGAAAATGGGGTTTGATTTTTGAAATGGTAATGATTCTATACACACAGGCCACAGGTCCTTGAGAAAGTTGGCAAAAATGTTTGTGACAGCTCAGCGTAGCGGTGTTTTTTTTTTTTTTTTTTAAGCAAAATCTGGTCTTTCAGTTCGTTTTTATATATAAGCAAAATATACTTTCAGTTTTCAGTATTTTGTTTGTAGCGCCACAAGGAACTTATATTTTGGCACCAAATTTGTCACAACAAAATAGAATGCGACATGTACTTATATTTTATTTTACAGGGTTTGCCTTTCAAGTTTAACCTTGGGATTGGCTCGACGTGAATCAAATTATCACAAATAATTTTGATAATTGATTGTCAGTGATTGGTCCGAGAGCGTGATGGTTTCTTTGGGGCCTTGGGCCACTCTCAACAATAATCTTATCTTCAGGAATTAACTTTAATAATTTTTTCTATTTCTATGTCGTTAAAGAGTGTGTGATGGTCAAAACAATGTTTTTAAAACTTTGTGTCTCTTATTTCCAATACCAATAAAAGTTTTCTGTCTTTCTGACCACATTCATAATTATCTTTGAATTCTACTTCTTCAATTCCATTTATTCAATTTTTACAACGCATCTTAATGAGCGGCCGAGAGCGTGGACGGCCACTCTAACTTCAAAACTAAGTCGGTGATAAGTATATAATAATATACCGACTAAGTCGGTGACTTAGTTGGTGATAGTGTCACATAAAAAAGTTGTCAAACGCGATTATGTAGAAATACTTTTACCACTTCAACGCTGCAATAAATGTTTTCCCTCCCTGCCCAATTGCTTACGCTGTTTGTCATACGGACAGCTGCCCTACGGGACATGAAGACACTTTCTAGCTTCTAGTTTCTAGTTCGCAAAGGTAATCAACAACAACGATCAATGACCATCAGTCTTAGAATTGCCGAGAAATGTTGACAGTCTATTTCAATATCAATTCATCGATGGTAACGAAGATAGCAGTGCATACCTTTCAGTGGGCGTATTGCTCACATGTAAGACGTTTGCCAGAATGGTGTCGACGTTTTGGCCCGTCGCACTTGCAAGTGTCGTTGTCTGTGACGTCGCTGGCGTCGGCGTCGGCGTCGGCGTCGTTATTGATGACGCCGAAGTACACATCGGTAAGATATAGCTTTACGTGGTGATGACGTCACAGTTACGTTACTATTTATACAGTTCTGAATCTCATTACTTTGAAGTTTGATGCATGCAAAACACAATGGAAACACTGAAATAATTACTTACGTCGTCAAAATTTTTTCCGTGCCATTGGACTACTTTGCAATTTCAGTTATCACACCGTGGTTTCACCTTCATTTTTGGTGCTCGAATCCAAGCGGTAGGGGGCGCAATGACAACCCTTGTCAAGTTGTCATTTCTAATTTGAGCGTCTCAATGAAATTGTAGTTCTCTCGTAACACCTAATCGTGTAACGCCTAACGCGGAATGTCTACCCTTTTCGACAGTCAACCGCGGTCCGAGCAACCCTTCCGAGCAAGCTACCACTTGCTACCTGATCCCAGCCTAATGAGCTGTGAAACGTGGATTCTCTAACTTCATGCTAATTTCACTCATACAAATCTGTGCCAGCAATGTCTGCCAGCGATTCCCTCACGTCGATGGACACTATAGTGTGACTCATATTCATATGTGACTCATATGTGAAATCCTCTCACTTGCAATTCATTAATAAAAATAGTGTATGTTAGCCGGGTACACACAATGCTGTGTGTCGTGTGATTTGTGGACCTATACCTCGTTGTGATGAACCAGTTTTCCTTATCACTTGCTGCCACTGCCCAGTGAAATGAGGATCGACCAAGCTCAAGAATATCCCATCTCATGAGCTTTGCACGCGATTTCACCTCGCCCACCACCGAATTTAAAGTCTTAATTTTAAAGATGCAGAAATAAAACGAATGAAACCAGCGCTCCTTACAAAAAGCTAGTTAATGTCCTCACTTCGTCGGTGTTTTTGTGACAGGTTGTTTCCGCATCTATTTTTAATAGCTTCCATTATCTCTGAATCAAGTTAGTGGTCCGACCCGGGAGCCGAGCTCTTTGATGGCTGTAGCAGTCGGTTATGGTCCTTTCTCGTAACACCTAATCGTGTAACGCCTTACGCGGAATGTCTACCCTTTTCGACAGTCAACCGCGGTCCGAGCAACCCTTCTGAGCAAGCTACCACTTGCTACCTGATTCCTGCCTAATGAGCTGTCAATCTTCGAATCTCTAGCTTCATGCTAATTTTACTCGTGCAACACTGTGCTAGCAATGTCTGCCAGCGATACCACATTCAATGGATGAGTGGGTCTTTTAACATATAGGAAGATCTCCTGCGTATAATTTTATATCTTAGATTATATTGCAGGTCCCCCACGCTTTGTTAGAACAAACTCAGGCGTAGTAGACATATTTGCAAGGCATCAACAGACGAATTAGCTAATACTAATCCTGTCAAAACCCTCAAGTGTAAATAAGAAAACGAATCCTAAGGCCCATAATACAGCTGGTCTGTAGTTAAATTGTGGATTGTGAAGTGTAGCTAATCAACTAAAAATTTTAATACGTGAGAATGCAGTGAACTGACTTCAAGACCGATTTTAATTGTTGATGAAAACATTATTCTACTGCCAACACCGAATACCTCAAACCCCATAAATAGGTTTAAAAATTTTAGTGATGTAAAATGGTGTTTATATTGGTAACGGTAATTGTACACCAGCTCCGGTTACATTGAAACTTTCGGTATAATACTAGGAAATAAAGCTATGTCTTGCTCAATTTTTTAGTTAAATTTTCATTTGTCGCCTTGTGCATTTGACTCAAATGTCACTGTTTATTCGAATTTCGACCGGACATGTTTACACATTGACCCACCGGTCAAAGGATCTACCATTTTACTTCCCGGTCATCACGCACTATTACGGAACGCTCACAGAGCAATATGCGGGTTAGAACGGTTTGAACGATGGCGGCAAATCAACACCCATTAGTCCTTGCTCGTAATGTGCGATGATTTCTGTCACTTCTCTTAGACCGAGATCTCGGTCTATTGCAAACTCGGTCTATTTGAGACTCTGTCTTTTGAACACTCGGACTTTTAGTGACTCGGTCCAGAGCAAACTCGGCCTTTTGATACGCACTCGACTCAAATCGCAAGCCATGGTTTACAAAACCAGGAAAAAATACATTCAGCCCACGAGTTGGAACAGAAAACCCGATGTCATAATCCGTGGAACCTAAAGCCGAATCAAGTAAGTTTGCGTGCACGGTGGTATATCAAGCTGAAGTTTTTACCACGTGCTCAGAACACCATGAGAATAATCACTGTGTAATACCACCCGGAAACGCTCCCAGGAAAACCCCCTAAAAAATTAACCAAGTCAAAAATTGAGAAAAAAAAGTGTTTTTAAAAAACGAACATTATTTCATTCAAAGTTTCTTAAATATCACCCAGGTGTCTGTTAGCATATGTCAAACAAAAATATTTAGGAAAAAAATTAAAATTTTAATAATTAGCCAGATGCCAAAAGAGGCCAAAAATCGCTCGGAATTAATTAAACTGCCGGCTACTTGTTCGTAAAAATTCAATTTTGGTGTCCATTTATTTCCAGTGGATAGCTGTGTTCAATAGATAACAGGAAAAAAATATAAGCCACCCAAAACGTAAACTTAATAGCAAAGTTTTTTTCAAATGAACCTAAGTGCGTCGCGTAAACAATTTGTCCCAACGGTATGTTACTCTTACGAGTCTGCTATAATCATAAAAATCGGTGGCACGTAGAAAAAAACAACGGATTAAATATCTATGCAAACTCTGTTACTCTGGCATAACCGAGATTAAACATCACAATGAAAAAAAGACATGCTGATTATTAGAAACGAAATATCAATTCCAAAATTCACACTACAAGACACGATTGTTGCCGGTTTTCGTGTTGTAGTTGATACGGTTTGGCTCATCTTTGTCAGCAGATTGTACACGTTACAAATCAAAGTTACAGTGTACTTATTGGTGATTGGTGCACTGGTGCACTATTGGTGCACCCAAGCTTTGTTATTTGACGACTTTCGGTTCTGAAAATCCTCGCCTAAGTCAATCCTCCCGGAAATTTTAAAACACATGATTGTGGATAAACATTTTTATTGTTTGCGACAGTTGGTCACTGGAAAAAAAAACGTTGCTCGTATCACAAAGTTCTTAAAGTTTGAAACAGCCAACTACGTAACATCACCTTCCCCAAGTGTGTAGGTACTTCACATATTCCATTCAAACACAATGACGTCGTGATGCTCACTAGGTGAAGCCATTCAGGTTGTCATTTCTTTCTTATAAACAGAGCTTAATATATTTCTGTATCTGACGCCATTATTTTTTCTGGTAGAAAAGGTCTCTTGCTTCACATTAATTTTCATGGTGATGGGTATTTTTCCGTTTTCGTTACTGCCTAACTGGCTAACTGGCTACTTACTGCCTAGCCTAACTGGGTGTTTGCTAGTCTAAATAAACATTTCGATTAATTTGTAACAATCCATTTAAACATTATGCGTACCTATATCGTGCATGCTCACTGCACTATTTATAAAACTTGTTACCATAATCTATCAAGAAGTATAAAAAATTCCAGTCGAGTCAATCCCCAGCCCATGGCTTATAAAAACCAGAAAAAAAATAATCAGCCCACGAGTTGGAACAGAAAACCCCCACCATAAATATCATTCCTCTCGGATAATTGAAAATACATGCAAAATAATCAAAGATATTAGATAATACGCGGGAGATCTTCCTATTAAAAGTCCCACTCATCCATCGAATGTGGTATCGCTGGCAGACATTGCTAGAACAGTGTTGCATGAGTAAAATTAGCATGAAGCTAGATATTCGACGATAGACAGCTCATTAGTCAGGAAACAAATAGCAAGTGGTTGCTAGCTCGGAAGGGTTGTTTGGACCGCGGTTGACTGTCGAAAAGGGTAGACATTCCGCGTTAGGCGTTACACGATTAGGTGTTACGAGAATGGACCCTGTGGACAGACCAAGTCGATGGTGTCGATGACTTCCGGTCGATGCTGGGTCGGATGTTGGGGGTGACCTTGTACCTTGTACACCCCTGTCTCCGCGGAGTTCGCGGTCAGCCTGTGTCGAACCCATGGCCTCTTGGTTCGCCAGGGTGTCACAGAGGGCCAACTCCGGGCACTGCACAGTGAGATTAGATGGGGATGCACCAATTGCACTTAAACATAACTGCACTAAAATAAGACTGCCCTTAAACATAACTGTACTAAAAGCAATCTGTACTAAAAGCAATCTGTACTAAAAAAAACTGTCCTAAAATAAGACTGCCCTTAAACATAACTGTACTAAAAGCAATCTGTACTAAAAGCAATCTGTACTAAAAAAAACTGTCCTAAAATAAGACTGCCCTTAAACATAACTGTACTAAAAGCAATCTGTACTAAAAGCAATCTGTACTAAAAAAAACTGTCCTAAAATAAGACTGCCCTTAAACATAACTGTACTAAAAGCAATCTGTACTAAAAGCAATCTGTACTAAAAAAAACTGTCCTAAAATAAGACTGCCCTTAAACATAACTGTACTAAAGCAATCTGTACTAAAAGCAATCTGTACTAAAAAAAACTGTCCTAAAATAAGACTGCCCTTAAACATAACTGTACTAAAAGCAATCTGTACTAAAAGCAATCTGTACTAAAAAAAGCTGTCCTAAAATAAGACTGCCCTTAAACATAACTGTACTAAAAGCAATCTGTACTAAAAGCAATCTGTACTAAAAAAAACTGTCCTAAAATAAGACTGCCCTTAAACATAACTGTACTAAAAGCAATCTGTACTAAAAGCAATCTGTACTAAAAAAAACTGTCCTAAAATAAGACTGCCCTTAAACATAACTGTACTAAAAGCAATCTGTACTAAAAGCAATCTGTACTAAAAAAAACTGTCCTAAAATAAGACTGCCCTTAAACATAACTGTACTAAAAGCAATCTGTACTAAAAGCAATCTGTACTAAAAAAAACTGTCCTAAAATAAGACTGCCCTTAAACATAACTGTACTAAAAGCAATCTGTACAAAAAGCAATCTGTACTAAAAAAAACTGTCCTAAAATAAGACTGCCCTTAAACATAACTGTACTAAAAGCAATCTGTACTAAAAGCAATCTGTACTAAAAAAAACTGTCCTAAAATAAGACTGCCCTTAAACATAACTGTACTAAAAGCAATCTGTACTAAAAAAAACTGTACTAAAATAAGACTGCCCTTTAACATAACTGAACTAAAAGCAATCTGTACTAAAAGCAATCTGTACTAAAAAAAACTGTCCTAAAATAAGACTGCCCTTAAACATAACTGTACTAAAAGCAATCTGTACTAAAAGCAATCTGTACTAAAAAAAACTGTCCTAAAATAAGACTGCCCTTAAACATAACTGTACTAAAAGCAATCTGTACTAAAAGCAATCTGTACTAAAAAAAACTGTCCTAAAATAAGACTGCCCTTAAACATAACTGTACTAAAAGCAATCTGTACTAAAAGCAATCTGTACTAAAAAAAACTGTCCTAAAATAAGACTGCCCTTAAACATAACTGTACTAAAAGCAATCTGTACAAAAAGCAATCTGTACTAAAAAAAACTGTCCTAAAATAAGACTGCCCTTAAACATAACTGTACTAAAAGCAATCTGTACTAAAAGCAATCTGTACTAAAAAAAACTGTCCTAAAATAAGACTGCCCTTAAACATAACTGTACTAAAAGCAATCTGTACTAAAGGCAATCTGTACTAAAAAAAACTGTCCTAAAATAAGACTGCCCTTAAACATAACTGTACTAAAAGCAATCTGTACTAAAAAAAACTGTCCTAAAATAAGACTGCCCTTTAACATAACTGAACTAAAAGCAATCTGTACTAAAAGCAATCTGTACTAAAAAAAACTGTACTAAAATAAGACTGCCCTTAAACATAACTGTACTAAAAGCAATCTGTACTAAAAGCAATCTGTACTAAAAAAAACTGTCCTAAAATAAGACTGCCCTTAAACATAACTGTACTAAAAGCAATCTGTACTAAAAGCAATCTGTACTAAAAAAAACTGTCCTAAAATAAGACTGCCCTTAAACATAACTGTACTAAAAGCAATCTGTACTAAAAGCAATCTGTACTAAAAAAAACTGTCCTAAAAAAAGACTGCCCTTAAACATAACTGTACTAAAAGCAATCTGTACTAAAAGCAATCTGTACTAAAAAAAACTGTCCTTAAATAAGACTGCCCTTAAACAAAACTGTACTAAAAGCAATCTGTACTAAAAGCAATCTGTACTAAAAAAAACTGTCCTAAAATAAGACTGCCCTTAAACATAACTGTACTAAAAGCAAACTGTACTAAAAGCAATCTGTACTAAAAAAAAACTGTCCTAAAATAAGACTGCCCTTAAACATAACTGTACTAAAAGCAATCTGTACTAAAAGCAATCTGTACTAAAAAAAACTGTTCTAAAATAAGACTGCCCTTAAACATAACTGTACTAAAAGCAATCTGTACTAAAAGCAATCTGTACTAAAAAAAACTGTCCTAAAATAAGACTGCCCTTAAACATAACTGTACTAAAAGCAATCTGTACTAAAAGCAATCTGTACTAAAAAAAACTGTCCTAAAATAAGACTGCCCTTAAACATAACTGTACTAAAAGCAATCTGTACTAAAAGCAATCTGTACTAAAAAAAACTGTCCTAAAATAAGACTGCCCTTAAACATAACTGTACTAAAAGCAATCTGTACTAAAAGCAATCTGTACTAAAAAAAACTGTCCTAAATTAAGACTGCCCTTAAACATAACTGTACTAAAAGCAATCTGTACTAAAAGCAATATGTACTAAAAAAACTGTCCTTAAATAAGACTGCCCTTAAACATAACTGTACTAAAAGCAATCTGTACTAAAAGCAATCTGTACTAAAAAAAACTGTCCTAAAATAAGACTGCCCTTAAACATAACTGTACTAAAAGCAATCTGTACTAAAAGCAATCTGTACTAAAAAAAACTGTACTAAAATAAGACTGCCCTTAAACATAACTGTACTAAAAGCAATCTGTACTAAAAGCAATCTGTACTAAAAAAAACTGTCCTAAAATAAGACTGCCCTTAAACATAACTGTACTAAAAGCAATCTGTACTAAAAGCAATCTGTACTAAAAAAAACTGTCCTAAAATAAGACTGCCCTTAAACATAACTGTACTTAAAGCAATCTGTACTAAAAGCAATCTGTACTAAAAAAAACTGTACTAAAATAAGACTGCCCTTAAACATAACTGTACTAAAAGCAATCTGTACTAAAAGCAATCTGTACTAAAAAACACTGTCCTAAAATAAGACTGCCCTTAAACATAACTGTACTAAAAGCAATCTGTACTAAAAGCAATCTGTACTAAAAAAAAACTGTCCTAAAATAAGACTGCCCTTAAACATAACTGTACTTAAAGCAATCTGTACTTAAAGCAATCTGTACTAAAAAAAACTGTACTAAAATAAGACTGCCCTTAAACATAACTGTACTAAAAGCAATCTGTACTAAACCAATCTGTACTAAAAAAAACTGTACTAAAATAAGACTGCCCTTAAACATAACTGTACTCAAAGCAATCTGTACTAAAAGCAATCTGTACTAAAAAAACTGTCCTAAAATAAGACTGCCCTTAAACATAACTGTACTAAAAGCAATCTGTACTAAAAGCAATCTGTACTAAAAAAAACTGTCCTAAAATAAGACTGCCCTTAAACATAACTGTACTAAAAGCAATCTGTACTAAAAGCAATCTGTACAAAAAAAAACTGTCCTAAAATAAGACTGCCCTTAAACATAACTGTACTAAAAGCAATCTGTACTAAAAGCAATCTGTACTAAAAAAAACTGTCCTAAAATAAGACTGCCCTAAACATAACTGTACTAAAAGCAATCTGTACTAAAAGCAATCTGTACTAAAAAAAACTGTCCTAAAATAAGACTGCCCTTAAACATAACTGTACTAAAAGCAATCTGTACTAAAAGCAATCTGTACTAAAAAAAACTGTCCTAAAATAAGACTGCCCTTAAACATATCTGTACTTAAAGCAATCTGTACTAAAAGCAATCTGTACTAAAAAAAACTGTACTTGAATAAGACTGCCCTTAAACATAACTGTACTAAAAGCAATCTGTACTAAAAGCAATCTGTACTAAAAAAACTGTCCTAAAATAAGACTGCCCTTAAACATAACTGTACTAAAAGCAATCTGTACTTAAAAGCAATCTGTACTAAAAAAACTGTCCTAAAATAAGACTGCCCTTAAACATAACTGTACTAAAAGCAATCTGTACTAAAAGCAATCTGTACTAAAAAAAACTGTCCTAAAATAAGACTGCCCTTAAACATAACTGTACTAAAAGCAATCTGTACTAAAAGCAATCTGTACTAAAAAAAACTGTCCTAAAATAAGACTGCCCTTAAACATAACTGTACTAAAAGCAATCTGTACAAAAAAAAACTGTCCTAAAATAAGACTGCCCTTAAACATAACTGTACTAAAAGCAATCTGTACTTAAAGCAATCTGTACTAAAAAAAACTGTCCTAAAATAAGACTGCCCTTAAACATAACTGTACTAAAAGCAATCTGTACTAAAAGCAATCTGTACTAAAAAAAACTGTCCTAAAATAAGACTGCCCTTAAACATAACTGTACTAAAAGCAATCTGTACTAAAAGCAATCTGTACTAAAAAAAACTGTACTAAAATAAGACTGCCCTTAAACATAACTGTACTAAAAGCAATCTGTACTAAAAGCAATCTGTACTAAAAAAAACTGTCCTAAAATAAGACTGCCCTTAAACATAACTGTACTAAAAGCAATCTGTACTAAAAGCAATCTGTACTAAAAAAAACTGTCCTAAAATAAGACTGCCCTTAAACATAACTGTACTTAAAGTAATCTGTACTTAAAGCAATCTGTACTAAAAAAAACTGTACTAAAATAAGACTGCCCTTAAACATAACTGTACTAAAAGCAATCTGTACTAAAAGCAATCTGTACTAAAAAAAACTGTACTAAAATAAGACTGCCCTTAAACATAACTGTACTCAAAGCAATCTGTACTAAAAGCAATCTGTACTAAAAAAAACTGTCCTAAAATAAGACTGCCCTTAAACATAACTGTACTAAAAGCAATCTGTACTAAAAGCAATCTGTACTAAAAAAAACTGTCCGAAAATAAGACTGCCCTTAAACATAACTGTACTAAAAGCAATCTGTACTAAAAGCAATCTGTACTAAAAAAAACTGTCCTAAAATAAGACTGCCCTTAAACATAACTGTACTAAAAGCAATCTGTACTAAAAGCAATCTGTACTAAAAAAAACTGTCCTAAAATAAGACTGCCCTAAACATAACTGTACTAAAAGCAATCTGTACTAAAAGCAATCTGTACTAAAAAAAACTGTCCTAAAATAAGACTGCCCTTAAACATAACTGTACTAAAAGCAATCTGTACTAAAAGCAATCTGTACTAAAAAAAACTGTCCTAAAATAAGACTGCCCTTAAACATATCTGTACTAAAAGCAATCTGTACTAAAAGCAATCTGTACTAAAAAAAACTGTACTTAAATAAGACTGCCCTTAAACATAACTGTACTAAAAGCAATCTGTACTAAAAGCAATCTGTACTAAAAAAAACTGTCCTAAAATAAGACTGCCCTTAAACATAACTGTACTAAAAGCAATCTGTACCAAAAGCAATCTGTACTAAAAAAAACTGTCCTAAAATAAGACTGCCCTTAAACATAACTGTACTAAAAGCAATCTGTACTAAAAGCAATCTGTACTAAAAAAAACTGTCCTAAAATAAGACTGCCCTTAAACATAACTGTACTAAAAGCAATCTGTACTAAAAGCAATCTGTACTAAAAAAAACTGTCCTAAAATAAGACTGCCCTTAAACATAACTGTAATAAAAGCAATCTGTACTAAAAGCAATCTGTACTAAAAAAAACTGTCCTTAAATAAGACTGCCCTTAAACAAAACTGTACTAAAAGCAATCTGTACTAAAAGCAATCTGTACTAAAAAAAACTGTCCTAAAATAAGACTGCCCTTAAACATAACTGTACTAAAAGCAAACTGTACTAAAAGCAATCTGTACTAAAAAAAAACTGTCCTAAAATAAGACTGCCCTTACACATAACTGTACTAAAAGCAATCTGTACTAAAAGCAATCTGTACTAAAAAAAACTGTTCTAAAATAAGACTGCCCTTAAACATAACTGTACTAAAAGCAATCTGTACTAAAAGCTATCTGTACTAAAAAAAACTGTCCTAAAATAAGACTGCCCTTAAACATAACTGTACTAAAAGCAATCTGTACTAAAAGCAATCTGTACTTAAAAAAACTGTCCTAAAATAAGACTGCCCTTAAACATAACTGTACTAAAAGGAATCTGTACTAAAAGCAATCTGTACTAAAAAAAACTGTCCTAAAATAAGACTGCCCTTAAACATAACTGTACTAAAAGCAATCTGTACTAAAAGCAATCTGTACTAAAAAAAACTGTCCTAAAAAAAGACTGCCCTTAAACATAACTGTACTAAAAGCAATCTGTACTTAAAGCAATCTGTACTAAAAAAAACTGTCCTAAAATAAGACTGCCCTTAAACATAACTGTACTAAAAGCAATCTGTACTAAAAGCAATCTGTACTAAAAAAAACTGTCCTAAAATAAGACTGCCCTTAAACATAACTGTACTAAAAGCAATCTGTACTAAAAGCAATCTGTACTAAAAAAAGCTGTCCTAAAATAAGACTGCCCTTAAACATAACTGTACTAAAAGCAATCTGTACTAAAAGCAATCTGTATTAAAAAAAACTGTACTAAAATAAGACTGCCCTTAAACATAACTGTACTTAAAGCAATCTGTACTAAAAGCAATCTGTACTAAAAAAAACTGTCCTAAAATAAGACTGCCTTAAACATAACTGTACTAAGAGCAATCTGTACTAAAAGCAATCTGTACTAAAAAAAACTGTCCTAAAATAAGACTGCCCTTAAACATAACTGTACTAAAAGCAATCTGTACTAAAAAAAACTGTCCTAAAATAAGACTGCCCTTAAACATAACTGTACTTAAAGCAATCTGTACTAAAAGCAATCTGTACTAAAAAAAACTGTTCTAAAATAAGACTGCCCTTAAACATAACTGTACTAAAAGCAATCTGTACTAAAAGCAATCTGTACTAAAAAAAACTGTCCTAAAATAAGACTGCCCTTAAACATAACTGTACTGAAAGCAATCTGTACTAAAAGCAATCTGTACTAAAAAAAACTGTCCTAAAATAAGACTGCCCTTAAACATAACTGTACTAAAAGCAATCTGTACTAAAAGCAATCTGTACTAAAAAAAACTGTCCTAAAATAAGACTGCCCTTAAACATAACTGTACTAAAAGCAATCTGTACTAAAAGCAATCTGTACTAAAAAAAACTGTACTAAAATAAGACTGCCCTTAAACATAACTGTACTAAAAGCAATCTGTACTAAAAGCAATCTGTACTAAAAAAAACTGTACTAAAATAAGACTGCCCTTTAACATAACTGAACTAAAAGCAATCTGTACTAAAAGCAATCTGTACTAAAAAAAACTGTACTAAAATAAGACTGCCCTTAAACATAACTGTACTAAAAGCAATCTGTACTAAAAGCAATCTGTACTAAAAAAAACTGTCCTAAAATAAGACTGCCCTTAAACATAACTGTACTAAAAGCAATCTGTACTAAAAGCAATCTGTACTAAAAAAAACTGTCCTAAAATAAGACTGCCCTTAAACATAACTGTACTAAAAGCAATCTGTACTAAAAGCAATCTGTACTAAAAAAAACTGTCCTAAAAAAAGACTGCCCTTAAACATAACTGTACTAAAAGCAATCTGTACTAAAAAAAACTGTCCTTAAATAAGACTGCCCTTAAACAAAACTGTACTAAAAGCAATCTGTACTAAAAGCAATCTGTACTAAAAAAAACTGTCCTAAAATAAGACTGCCCTTAAACATAACTGTACTAAAAGCAAACTGTACTAAAAGCAATCTGTACTAAAAAAAAACTGTCCTAAAATAAGACTGCTCTTAAACATAACTGTACTAAAAGCAATCTGTACTAAAAGCAATCTGTACTAAAAAAAACTGTTCTAAAATAAGACTGCCCTTAAACATAACTGTACTAAAAGCAATCTGTACTAAAAGCAATCTGTACTAAAAAAAACTGTCCTAAAATAAGACTGCCCTTAAACATAACTGTACTAAAAGCAATCTGTACTAAAAGCAATCTGTACTAAAAAAAACTGTCCTAAAATAAGACTGCCCTTAAACATAACTGTACTAAAAGCAATCTGTACTAAAAGCAATCTGTACTAAAAAAAACTGTCCTAAAATAAGACTGCCCTTAAACATAACTGTACTAAAAGCAATCTGTACTAAAAGCAATCTGTACTAAAAAAAACTGTCCTAAAATAAGACTGCCCTTAAACATAACTGTACTAAAAGCAATCTGTACTAAAAGCAATATGTACTAAAAAAACTGTCCTTAAATAAGACTGCCCTTAAACATAACTGTACTAAAAGCAATCTGTACTAAAAGCAATCTGTACTAAAAAAAACTGTCCTAAAATAAGACTGCCCTTAAACATAACTGTACTAAAAGCAATCTGTACTAAAAGCAATCTGTACTAAAAAAAACTGTACTAAAATAAGACTGCCCTTAAACATAACTGTACTAAAAGCAATCTGTACTAAAAGCAATCTGTACTAAAAAAAACTGTCCTAAAATAAGACTGCCCTTAAACATAACTGTACTAAAAGCAAACTGTACTAAAAGCAATCTGTACTAAAAAAAACTGTCCTAAAATAAGACTGCCCTTAAACATAACTGTACTAAAAGCAATCTGTACTAAAAGCAATCTGTACTAAAAGCAATCTGTACTAAAAAAAACTGTCCTAAAATAAGACTGCCCTTAAACATAACTGTACTAAAAGCAATCTGTACTAAAAGCAATCTGTACTAAAAGCAATCTGTACTAAAAAAAACTGTCCTTAAATAAGACTGCCCTTAAACATAACTGTACTAAAAGCAATCTGTACTAAAAGCAATCTGTACTAAAAAAAACTGTCCTAAAATAAGACTGCCCTTAAACATAACTGTACTAAAAGCAATCTGTACTAAAAGCAATCTGTACTAAAAAAAACTGTCCTAAAATAAGACTGCCCTTAAACATAACTGTACTTAAAGCAATCTGTACTTAAAGCAATCTGTACTAAAAAAAACTGTACTAAAATAAGACTGCCCTTAAACATAACTGTACTAAAAGCAATCTGTACTAAACCAATCTGTACTAAAAAAAACTGTACTAAAATAAGACTGCCCTTAAACATAACTGTACTCAAAGCAATCTGTACTAAAAGCAATATGTACTAAAAAAAACTGTCCTAAAATAAGACTGCCCTTAAACATAACTGTACTAAAAGCAATCTGTACTAAAAGCAATCTGTACTAAAAAAAAATGTCCTAAAATAAGACTGCCCTTAAACATAACTGTACTAAAAGCAATCTGTACTAAAAGCAATCTGTACTAAAAAAACTGTCCTAAAATAAGACTGCCCTTAAACATAACTGTACTAAAAGCAATCTGTACTAAAAGCAATCTGTACTAAAAAAAACTGTCCTAAAATAAGACTGCCCTAAACATAACTGTACTAAAAGCAATCTGTACTAAAAGCAATCTGTACTAAAAAAAACTGTCCTAAAATAAGACTGCCCTTAAACATAACTGTACTAAAAGCAATCTGTACTAAAAGCAATCTGTACTAAAAAAAACTGTCCTAAAATAAGACTGCCCTTAAACATATCTGTACTAAAAGCAATCTGTACTAAAAGCAATCTGTACTAAAAAAAACTGTACTTAAATAAGACTGCCCTTAAACATAACTGTACTAAAAGCAATCTGTACTAAAAGCAATCTGTACTAAAAAAAACTGTCCTAAAATAAGACTGCCCTTAAACATAACTGTACTAAAAGCAATCTGTACTAAAAGCAATCTGTACTAAAAAAAACTGTCCTAAAATAAGACTGCCCTTAAACATAACTGTACTAAAAGCAATCTGTACTAAAAGCAATCTGTACTAAAAAAACTGTCCTAAAATAAGACTGCCCTTAAACATAACTGTACTAAAAGCAATCTGTACTAAAAAAAACTGTCCTAAAATAAGACTGCCCTTAAACATAACTGTACTAAAAGCAATCTGTACTAAAAGCAATCTGTACTAAAAAAAACTGTCCTAAAATAAGACTGCCCTTAAACATAACTGTACTAAAAGCAATCTGTACTAAAAGCAATCTGTACTAAAAAAAACTGTCCTAAAATAAGACTGCCCTTAAACATAACTGTACTAAAAGCAATCTGTACTAAAAGCAATCTGTACTAAAAAAAACTGTACTAAAATAAGACTGCCCTTAAACATAACTGTACTAAAAGCAATCTGTACTAAAAGCAATCTGTACTAAAAAAAACTGTCCTAAAATAAGACTGCCCTTAAACATAACTGTACTAAAAGCAATCTGTACTAAAAGCAATCTGTACTAAAAAAAACTGTCCTAAAATAAGACTGCCCTAAACATAACTGTACTAAAAGCAATCTGTACTAAAAGCAATCTGTACTAAAAAAAACTGTCCTAAAATAAGACTGCCCTTAAACATAACTGTACTAAAAGCAATCTGTACTAAAAGCAATCTGTACTAAAAAAAACTGTCCGAAAATAAGACTGCCCTTAAACATAACTGTACTAAAAGCAATCTGTACTAAAAGCAATCTGTACTAAAAAAAACTGTCCTAAAATAAGACTGCCCTAAACATAACTGTACTAAAAGCAATCTGTACTAAAAGCAATCTGTACTAAAAAAAACTGTCCTAAAATAAGACTGCCCTTAAACATAACTGTACTAAAAGCAATCTGTACTAAAAGCAATCTGTACTAAAATTAACTGTCCTAAAATAAGACTGCCCTTAAACATATCTGTACTAAAAGCAATCTGTACTTAAAGCAATCTGTACTAAAAAAAACTGTACTTAAATAAGACTGCCCTTAAACATAACTGTACTAAAAGCAATCTGTACTAAAAGCAATCTGTACTAAAAAAAACTGTCCTAAAATAAGACTGCCCTTAAACATAACTGTACTAAAAGCAATCTGTACTAAAAGCAATCTGTACTAAAAAAAACT
The DNA here is from genome assembly GCA_921293315.2 of Nemurella pictetii. Lineage (NCBI taxonomy): Eukaryota > Metazoa > Arthropoda > Insecta > Plecoptera > Nemouridae > Nemurella > Nemurella pictetii. The sequence goes on along the minus strand of OV121123.1, from coordinate 10,511,473 downwards.
GTCCTAAAATAAGACTGCCCTTAAACATAACTGTACTAAAAGCAATCTGTACTAAAAGCAATCTGTACTAAAAAAAACTGTCCTAAAATAAGACTGCCCTTAAACATAACTGTACTAAAAGCAATCTGTACTAAAAGCAATCTGTACTAAAAAAAACTGTCCTAAAATAAGACTGCCCTTAAACATAACTGTACTAAAAGCAATCTGTACTAAAAGCAATCATTACTAAAAAAAGCTGTCCTAAAATAAGACTGCCCTTAAACATAACTGTACTAAAAGCAATCTGTACTAAAAGCAATCTGTACTAAAAAAAACTGTCCTAAAATAAGACTGCCCTTAAACATAACTGTACTAAAAGCAATCTGTACTAAAAGCAATCTGTACTAAAAAAAACTGTCCTAAAATAAGACTGCCCTTAAACATAACTGTACTAAAAGCAATCTGTACTAAAAGCAATCTGTACTAAAAAAAACTGTCCTAAAATAAGACTGCCCTTAAACATAACTGTACTAAAAGCAATCTGTACTAAAAGCAATCTGTATTAAAAAAAACTGTCCTAAAATAAGACTGCCCTTAAACATAACTGTACTAAAAGCAATCTGTACTAAAAGCAATCTGTACTAAAAAAAACTGTCCTAAAATAAGACTGCCCTTAAACATAACTGTACTCAAAGCAATCTGTACTAAAAGCAATCTGTACTAAAAAAAACTGTACTAAAATAAGACTGCCCTTAAACATAACTGTACTAAAAGCAATCTGTACTTAAAGCAATCTGTACTAAAAAAAACTGTACTTAAATAAGACTGCCCTTAAACATAACTGTACTAAAAGCAATCTGTACTAAAAGCAATCTGTACTAAAAAAAACTGTCATAAAATAAGACTGCCCTTAAACATAACTGTACTAAAAGCAATCTGTACTTAAAGCAATCTGTACTAAAAAAAACTGTCCGAAAATAAGACTGCCCTTAAACATAACTGTACTAAAAGCAATCTGTACTAAAAGCAATCTGTACTAAAAAAAACTGTCCTAAAATAAGACTGCCCTAAACATAACTGTACTAAAAGCAATCTGTACTAAAAGCAATCTGTACTAAAAAAAACTGTCCTAAAATAAGACTGCCCTTAAACATAACTGTACTTAAAGCAATCTGTACTAAAAGCAATCTGTACTAAAATTAACTGTCCTAAAATAAGACTGCCCTTAAACATATCTGTACTAAAAGCAATCTGTACTAAAAGCAATCTGTACTAAAAAAAACTGTACTTAAATAAGACTGCCCTTAAACATAACTGTACTAAAAGCAATCTGTACTAAAAGCAATCTGTACTAAAAAAAACTCTCCTAAAATAAGACTGCCCTTAAACATAACTGTACTAAAAGCAATCTGTACTAAAAGCAATCTGTACTAAAAAAAACTGTCCTAAAATAAGACTGCCCTTAAACATAACTGTACTAAAAGCAATCTGTACTAAAAGCAATCTGTACTAAAAAAAACTGTCCTAAAATAAGACTGCCCTTAAACATAACTGTACTAAAAGCAATCTGTACTAAAAGCAATCTGTACTAAAAAAAACTGTCCTAAAATAAGACTGCCCTTAAACATAACTGTACTAAAAGCAATCTGTACTAAAAGCAATCATTACTAAAAAAAGCTGTCCTAAAATAAGACTGCCCTTAAACATAACTGTACTAAAAGCAATCTGTACTAAAAGCAATCTGTACTAAAAAAAACTGTCCTAAAATAAGACTGCCCTTAAACATAACTGTACTAAAAGCAATCTGTACTAAAAGCAATCTGTACTAAAAAAAACTGTCCTAAAATAAGACTGCCCTTAAACATAACTGTACTAAAAGCTATCTGTACTAAAAGCAATCTGTACTAAAAAAAACTGTCCTAAAATAAGACTGCCCTTAAACATAACTGTACTAAAAGCAATCTGTACTAAAAGCAATCTGTATTAAAAAAAACTGTCCTAAAATAAGACTGCCCTTAAACATAACTGTACTAAAAGCAATCTGTACTAAAAGCAATCTGTACTAAAAAAAACTGTCCTAAAATAAGACTGCCCTTAAACATAACTGTACTCAAAGCAATCTGTACTAAAAGCAATCTGTACTAAAAAAAACTGTACTAAAATAAGACTGCCCTTAAACATAACTGTACTAAAAGCAATCTGTACTTAAAGCAATCTGTACTAAAAAAAACTGTACTTAAATAAGACTGCCCTTAAACATAACTGTACTAAAAGCAATCTGTACTAAAAGCAATCTGTACTAAAAAAAACTGTCCTAAAATAAGACTGCCCTTAAACATAACTGTACTAAAAGCAATCTGTACTAAAAGCAATCTGTACTAAAAAAAACTGTCCTAAAATAAGACTGCCCTTAAACATAACTGTACTAAAAGCAATCTGTACTAAAAGCAATCTGTACTAAAAAAAACTGTCCTAAAATAAGACTGCCCTTAAACATAACTGTACTAAAAGCAATCTGTACTAAAAGCAATCTGTACTAAAAAAAACTGTCCTAAATATTATCTGCACTAAAATCGAACTGTCTTAAAACTCAATGTTTTTGCTTTTAACGTACTACGCAGAGAAAGGTTGGGAAGTTGGGTTGGGTCAGGAAAGGTAGGATTAGTGGGGTGGCTGAGGGGGGAGGTATATTATGTGCAATATTATGCCTTGTGGCCCGTTTTTGCCAGCTATCGGCCGTTTAACCGCAAAGAACCGTATCACATCGCTGTAATCCTCGAATCAGACGGGCCAGACCGCCTTCGTTCACACTCCCCTCGTGTGGTGAAGTAAATAATGTGGAAAGGAAAAATGCGCACCGCGTCCCGCATCACTACCACGGATACGTTTTTAGCTGCCATCTACCGAGACCGAATGGGACTTTTTACCCTGATACCTGTCCTTAAAACCTTCATCAGGCAGACACCGAACATAATTCTCAGCCATTCCACGGAACTGTAAACAGACGACGTCGATTACACGGCGCGGTTGTTACGAAACCCGTTCAGTCGACGATAATATAAACGCATTGTTTTTGTTTTTGAAAGTGGCTCTGATTTCCTGACATCCGGCCTCCCCCCCCCCTCCTTCACCCCCCCCCCCCCCCCCACCTAACCTTCCCCCGCCCCAGGTTAAGCGTGAACACGTAAATTCCTGTCTCGTACAGAAACCTATGCTGCGGTTCGAGCACTTCCGCTTTCAGTGCAACACTCTTTTTTTAGCCCCCCCCCCCCCCCCCCCCCCATCGCGGCGAGGGTCTTGGTCGCCGAGCTGGAGGACCCTTTCTTCCCGATACAATTTGACTACCCCTACCTCTGTAATCGCTCGGAACTTTCATGAGCCAACGGACAAAGCGCTTCTAGGAAGATTTGATTTTACACCGACTTGCAAGTCCGGTTTGACGGGCCTAGCGTAAGGTAATAATCAAAAATTCGTTTTTTTCCTTGTTTTTTGCGGTTCGAATATTTTTGACATTCAAAATAGCTGTGTTCAACCACCGCGCCAGACGTTAATTTGTTTTAAAATAAGTTCCGCGCCCGGGTAAAAATAGTCCCGGTGAGGATATAATAATAAATAGTTTGTTTTTTTCTCCACGTGAATTATTCCTGCGGCTGGCTGGCCGATCGCCAGAGATTTGATGAAAAAAACTGATCTAAAATAACATCAAATAAGAAGATTATGGGGTCCGTGTCAATTGACACCGACAGTACTTGTTTCTGTTGAGTGGTAGCTTAGCGCCATCTGCCAGCAAATTTTAAACTATTGTCTTTTCATCAAATAGTGCCAACGTCACAAATCTAGCCAGCTGACTCGAGTACACAGCGGCACCAACATTTGGCACCAAATACCGCAATTTAAAAAATCAATAAACGTCAGTCTCTTGAACGCTTAGTAATTTTAGTTTCGTCTAGTTTCTCTGTGCCAAATATAAAACATGAAGGCCGTGGCTGTGTCAATATGGATTTTCATCAATCTAGTACTCATCGGAATGTGTAGCTACATATACTTGCTCTGGTCGCAATACTGGCTATATGTCGAACGACAGCAAAACCAAGTCCCGTTGGTCACGAACAACAACAACGGCTACATCACCAACAACCAAGTCATCTACCTACACCACTCTGAGATCGAATCCATCGAGGCGCTCGTCAAGAACCGAACGCTAGGCCCGCTACCCCGACACCACTCTCGGCCGAGCGCCACGTCCACTCGTAAGACGAGCACCTCTCACGACCCTAAACAACGCAAAGAAGACTCGACCGCCACCATCTACAAGTGCAACAAAGACACCGGCTGCGCCATCCACGTGGAAGAGCCGGTCGTCGGCGACAAGAAGTCGGCGCGAATCGCCGCGCACAAGAACCAGCTGCTGGTCCAGCTGCGACGGGTGCTGATCGAAGAGAGCAGCGTGTTCAAGGCGCGCGGCGACGGGTCGAACCCGTACGACGTGCAGTACTCGGGTCGGCGGACGCCGTACCTCGGCCGGAGCGTCAGGGAGCTGGTGTGTGAGCTGAAGCGGAGGGCGGCAGCGGCGGTGAAGGCTGTATCGCGGGACGACGAGCCGTTCAGGTCGCTGGGGCTCGGGGAGTTGATGCCGGCCGGGGAGATGTTTGGCGGCAGGGCTTACAACACGTGCGGGATCGTGACAAACGCGGGCTCGCTGCACGGCGCCAAGCTCGGGGAGTTCATCGGTGAGTGTCATTGCGCCGCCGGATTCTTGCGATGGTAACTTTTTTAACTGGTTCTGGTTTTATCGTGACTTTGTCTCATTACTATTTCAATAATAACCGCACTTTCATTGTGATATATATGATCGGATTTGAAGTGAGCAAGATACTTAGACGCAAACAAACAATACTACAAAGTTTAAAATTTAAATTAGTTACGGCTGAAAGTACATATTGTAAGTCAAAATAGATTTGGAGCAATGGCGGGGTATCAAAAAATACTTCAAATGCATCAATACTCTGCAAAAATTGTAGCTTTAAAGTGTGAATTTCTAACATTTATGTGTAAAGTTATAATCATCCATCTTTGTGGGGAGTTCTTTGCTTAAATATTTTTGATATTTTTGATTATTTTTGACTAGATTTTGGTCCGTTGCATTGTAAAGTACAGCAGATTAAACTAAATCTGTACCTCAAATCCGTGAAAAACTTTAAAAACCATGCGTGTCTTGGTGTTTCAAACTTTTAACTGGCGTACATATGCATGTGTTGTCTGGTTGCAGATTCCCACGATGTAGTGATGCGGTTCAACCACGCGCCAACCGCGGGCCACGAAGCCGACGTAGGCACGAAAACCACGATACGCATCGTTAACTCTCAGGTAACCCACTCGTTTGACTGTCGTAGGCAAACCCAAGTTGCCAAACTTCCCTCGTGAATGTAGTATGAGTATCATCATTACTGTTTTAGGCATCTCATTAATCTGGTTACAAATTCTTGATTGTAATATTGTCTAACATTGGTAAAAAGTATTAATATTAATATTTAAGAAGAAATATTAAAGAAGAAATATTAAAGAATTAAAGAAGAAATATTAAATATAAGAGAGGAACAATACGGATTTCGGAAAGAAAGATCGACAAATGACTTGATATTTGCGCTAAGAAATTTGATGGAAAAGAAGTGGGAAAAAAGAGAAGATCTTTGTATGACGTTTTTAGATATTGAGAAAGCATACGACAATTTGCCGAGAGAGAAGGTTTGGGAATGTTTAAGAAAAAAAGGGGTGGAAGAAGAAATAATTATAAGAATACAAAGTACGTATTTTAACTGCAAGAGCAGGGTGAAAACAGTAGAAGGATATACGAAATGGATTGATGTTGAGAAAGGAGTAAGACAAGGGAGTGTAATGTCACCATTACTGTTCATAGTAGTAATGGATGAAGTTTTAAAAGAAGTGTGTAACGAAAAAAGTGATTGCAACACATGTGTGTATGCAGACGATATACTGATATATGGAGAGAGAGATAAAGTTCAATTTGAAGTAAAAAAATGGGAAATGACAACAGAAAATACGGAATGAAGATCAGCAAAGAGAAAAGTGAATCGGTGGTAATACGAAGAGGAAAAAGATTAGAGAATAAAATAAGATTAGGAAATGGAGAAATAGAGGAAAATGAATATTTTAAATACTTGGGAAGCATAATCTCTAACGATGCAAAATTAAATAAAGAAATTGAAAGAAGAATAACTCAAGCAGAAATATTTTATATGAAAGTAAGAAAGCTACTATGGAATGATAAATTTCCAAAAAGATGTAAAATATTATTTTACAAATTATATTATGAACCAATTTTAACGTATGGAACAGCAACATGGAACATCAGCAATAATGAAGTTCAAAAAATGGAGGCAGCGCAGATGAAATTTATAAGAAGTATAGAAGGTGTAACTAAGATGGACAAAATAAGTAGTAAGGTATTGAGAAGAAATGTAAAAGTGGAGAGATTGGGTTATAAATTTGGGAAAGAGAGAATGAAGTTGTATGGGAGATTAAAGACAATGGAAGAAAATAGACTGCCAAGAAAAATTTTTAATATTGAATATGAAAAAAGAGGAAGAGGAAGACCAAGAGAGAGGTGGATAGAGAAAGTAAAATGTGATATAGAAATGAGAGGAGAAAAGTGGGAAGAGATAGAAAAGCAGGAAACATGGAAGGAAAAAGAAAAATGGAAAGAATTAATAGCAAGAGAAGAACAAGATGAAGATTAGGTTTAAAGAAATAAAGTAAAAATAAAATAAAAATAAAAATAAAATAAAATAACAACAAGGAGTGGCAGCCCTTGTGGTTTGAGAAGGATGCCTGTAATGAAAAATTCTACCTGTTAACATAATTACAGATGAAATAAATAAAGGATATTAAAAAAATTTATTATAATAATGGTAAGTTATAACTATAAAAGTTGACATATTTCTACCAACTAATTTATCTTAGGATTTAAATTTAACGGTACATGTTTATAAAACTCGTTTATACTCTTCTACTGTCCTTGGCAATCTTTGGGGATATTAAAACCAATAATGTTACAACCGACCACCATGACGCAAAGCTAAGCTGCCTGCTTCATCAAGGCTCTAAACTCAAGTCCCAGATATCCACCAATATCCACCAATATTCCAACGTTGTTTGCCAAGAAAGTGAAAACCGACCACGACGTAGGTGGTGACCAAGCCGAAGTTCGACTTCCTCAACTCCCCGCTGTACCGCAACGTGAGCCTGCTGGCATGGGACCCGAGCAACTACACATCGACGCTGGCCGACTGGTACCGACGACCCGACTTCGACCTGTTCGCCCCGTACTTCGCGCACCGACGCTCGCATCCCACGGCCGACTTCCGCCTCCTCGACCCGCGATCGCTTTGGACGCTCTGGGACTATATCCAGAGCCACATCCCGAACCGCATCCGACGGAATCCACCGTCCTCCGGCTTTCTGGGTGCGTGCCGATTTGTTTACTGTTTATACATTTATTGTTTGCTGCAAACAATCACATACCTAGTAGTTGTGTGAGTTTAATATTATAAAGGAACTTGGATATCTTTTAATAATGGTAAGGAATAGTTGGCCTGACAGGTTGGGTTTAATTTAGGCTATGGTTAGTAATACTTGCTTAAAAATATATATATAATATAGATTTATCAGATAGGAAAATAATTTAAAAAAATCAAAATATTCCAAAAATGATATTATGTAGGTTATGTCAATGCTTAATTATGCACCAGAAAATATATAATAACATTTCACTAGACACACAAGAAAGATATCTTGGAAATCAAATGCACAAACCAAAGAAATTATCTAAAGCATGCTAGAAACCTGTCAAAAGGATATCATTGTTATGAACAATATTAAAAGGTATTTTTTTTAAGTTCTAGGATTAAGTAAGGATTAAGAAATGAAATAATTTCATTCACTTTACAATCAATAATCCTTAAAACCGCTTAAAACCAATCAGTCAGAAGTAAAAAAAACATTGACAAATTCTGACTCGACTGTTTCTAACCGGATTTGAGGCCACATCAAAAAGTATCCAAATCCAAAGAATCCAACTGGCTGACACATGACAGCAAACTGACAGATATTTCAGCTGCAAATGTTTTGTAAGTTCATCACAAAGATTAAGGAATCATTTGTGAATCTCAACGAGCTGTCAAACCTTAACCTTAATCACTAATCCTTCTGCCCCGTAGTGAATCAGACCTTAACCGTACGGAAATGACCGTCTGAACGGTTGCTTGTTGCTGAGGGCTTGCGTCTGATGGCAGGACTGGCGCTGCTGCTGCCGCACTGCTCGTCGGTCGACCTGTTTGAGTACGTGCCGTCGGTGCGTCTCACCAAGCGCTGCCACTACTGGGACGTCGTCGAAGACTCGGCCTGCACTTTCGGCGTGTGGCACCCGCTCTCTGCCGAGAAGATCCTGACGCTCTCTTTGAACATCGCGCCCGACGCTGCTCTCTACCTGGACGGCTTTGCCCGGGTGCCCGGCTACCGGACGCTCGGCTGCTGAGCACGCCGGCTAATCTAAGAGCAGTAAAAGAATTTCATTTGTTTCAAATGTGTGTCTTGCTAATGTTGCCATGCAAAATGTTTCTGAAAGTATTGACCCTCAATACTTCTAACTTTAAGCAAAGCTCAGTTTGAGAAATCTGAACACACAACTGACTGGTTTTAAGTTGAAGAAATGCGGTTAAATCTAGCTAGCCTGCCAATTTCACCATTGAATTTGCAGTTTACCATGATTAATGACGTAATGAAATGATATTCGATCTCAATTTGTTTTCCAGACGTTGACAATGTGCCAATGTTATTGTTTAATAATTACTTTATCTAGCAAGTGTCTAGATTCGGCTGTGTGTTGATTGTAATTTTAGGATAATGTTTCTATTTCACTATTTCTATCTCAACTTCTCAAACTCAATTCTCTAGTCATTTTTAGTTGATTTAACTGAGAATATAGGAAAAATACATTCCAAAATATTGTGCTATGATAATGGTAGGAAATATAAACTATTTGAATTTTATTTCATAGCCAAAACAGCCTTGTGCCAATAATGTGACATCGTTCAATTGCAAGGAACGGGTTCTACGATGTCATGCATTTGTTTTTGTGTACCGATTTCTATAAGCTTACATCAAATCGACTGGATAAAAATTGCGCAGAGTTCAAGAAACAAGTAAAATAATAATTCATTAATCACCAAAATATTATCTCAGTTTTCTTCAATAACGTCGAAAACGTTTCCATGCAATTCAGCAATGTCTCAATCATTTACCAAGTTGATGCTTAGGTATATTTGCTAGTCTTTTGTCTAGTCTTCCCATTATACTCAACAATTAAGTGATGTAACATTTAGCTGGTGAAGGCCCAAAATCCAGATCCAAATCTCTGTATTTGATAGGAATACGCATCCAATGCGCAAGATGGTTAATCTGATGTTGCGTTGTCTTCATATTCGTGTCGAAGCCATCGAGGTTATAGAACAAGGAATAATCCTTGCAAAAAAAAATCAAAAAGTATTGTACAGAATCAACCCGGTTGGATTCAACGAATTATTCTCGAAACTGCGTCTGGATTGAAAGCCTTTGCTGGATTATTCGATAATTCTTTAACTACGTTCAATCGAAACTTAATGTGATTAAGGCCTAAACTTTGTAAACTGTGTCTGAAAGGGATGAAATGTTGGTCCAGGAATGTTCACAGCTGGGCGGGCGGTACGCAGTGTTGAATTCATGTTCGCTGAGTCGTGGGGGTTTTTTTTGTTCACGAACCTTGCTCATCCAATTTTATCATAAAGACTTGAATTTGCGGCCAAATTTTTGCAGCCGGCAATTCAACTTAAGACTTGTACAACTAATTATTGATTATCTTAACTTAAATCTCCTATTTATTAATATGAATGAATTATATCAAATGTTAACTACTTGTTAAAGGTAATATGACAATATAAAACTTAATTATACATAATATAAACTAAATCTCCGTCAAGGAGTTTGAAAAGATAATAATCGAGCTTTAAACATGTTATAATTAAATATTTAAAACCTCATCCTAAACAATAATACGTAACTATAGACTAGCTCTAAATAAGAATTAAAGATTTAATCAATTTACTACCGAATTATTTACGAATCTCAGTGATGTTCATTTTGTAAACAGAATTTACACATAATAATAATAAGCGACCATTCAATTTGAATGAAAATTAATAAAGAAAAAATTTAAAACAATCTTAAATCTTTTACTGTCATTTTTTCCTAATCCTTATAATTCATATTGATAAGCTGTTAAGCTGGTTTTAGAGCAAAGTTTTCATCCACTTCCAACAAATAATTAATTTTCACAAATAGCTTCTTCTTTCACTGATCAATTACTACTCAATTAGTGCTGGTAAAAAGATCGGCAATCACACGTTCCGAGTTGTTGTTGTTGTAATACCTCGTTGTGTTAAAAGTATAGCTACACTACTCGTACATACCAGCTGTAGTACTAACAGCTAACATCCATCTAGGCTCTAGAGTAACTCTTGGGTACACATATTATTACCTCGACCTATCTCTCAATTATTAATAAATAATTAAAGTATTAAAAATACTTTTTGAATTTTTCATTAATTATTTACCTATATTTACTTTGTGCTCTTTCTCTCTGCAGATACGGCGTGAAGTTTGCTTACGGCGATTTGACTAATTTCTTCATCTTGGATATTTCAGACGACATTATTTCAGACGGTGTTTTCCAGCTGGCGTTGTTCCAGCTGTTGAAATTTGTAATACATATTTCAAATTGAGATATCATTATTTGTAATTGCATATAAGACCTTGGATATTCCAGACGACATTATTCCAGATTGTGTTATTCCAGACAATGTTTTCCAGTTTGTGTTATTCCAGCTGTTGAAATTTGCAATCCACATATCAAATTGTCATATAACTATTTGCAATTTCATAGGACGGGACGGGATAAAGATTTGAATAATATATATATAGGTAAAACTTGTAAAATCTGGCGGTAAATGGCCAAAGAATTGATTCCACTTTAATTTTAGAGTGTGTTTCATTCCAGCTATTAAAATTTGCAATCCATTTTGCAATTCGTGATGTCATTATTCGTAATCGCGCACAGGATGGATAGATATAGATTTGAAACAAAAAAATGTAAGTAACTTGTAAAAATTGTGAATGGCAATAGAACTGATTCCACTTTAATTACAGAGTGTTACGCAAATACGCAATTTTATCCCACTTCCGCTCGCGCGTGATGCGATAATCCAGACGTTTATGTCTTTATACGGAGTGAAGGTCATCTTCGACGCATGCCTGGTCCAAGTTTTTCCTTGTCGATGGTTTGGTATTTCTCTGCTTGTGGTGGCGATTCCCCGGTGTTCACTAGCCTGCTAAGAAGCCTAGATTTCCTCTAGCGTAGCTTCCGGTGCACTTTTATCTATCTCAGCGACTATTACAGCTATTGCTTGAATTACGTCTTGCCCGTCAGTTGAATTGCGATTTTTCTGTCTTCCAATTAATTAAATTGCTGAGCTAATAATATATTTCGTGGACCATTCCAAAGAAATGGGGGAAAAAAGAGCAACTCGGGTTGTGATTTTCCTGTCTTCCTTTGTTATTTAGCCGAGTATAATGGACAACTCTTGATGGGAGGAGCCTGTTAGTCTCTTATTTCCTCAACAGGAACACTTGAGTTTGTGGTAGTACGTCCAGTGGGTATCCGGGTGTTATTTTCCTCTGAGTGGAATTGGTCTATTGGACTTTTGAACATAAAAAGTGTGTAAAATACGACTAAATTGGCAATTTTGAATTTTTCGATATATTTTTTATTTATTTTACTGAATTCTAAGTTTCTCACAAAATCTTCTCCCAATAATTTGTTATATCGTGCAAAACCAAATAACCAAATAATTTTTAATTTCTTCCGAGTAATGAAAGGAAGTGGAGGGTGGAAGGAATTGAAAGCGAAGATAATAATGAATAATACAGGACACAGCAGCAGGAGAGACCATGGAAGAAAGATAGTTTAAAATTTAGAAGCAAGGATGGAGGGAAATTTTCATATATTAATGGAACCAGTATAGAATAGAATGGATAAGATAGATGGGTGTTTGAAGGAGGCGATGACGATCTGAAGAAGTTTAAGAAAAATTATGAAGAAGACAAAAAGTACATATTATTATCATCAACCTTATATAAAATCCCTATTTGGTAGCTTTCAACTTTTTCTTGCCTGCCTGCCTGCCTGCCTGCCTGCTCACTTTTCCAACTGTTTTTTTGGGATTTTTCATGTTTTCAGCGATTCAACCATATTTACGCGCGATTTCGGACCCTTCTGTTGGGAGAATTATGTGTAGAATTTCACGTTTGCCTTATGGGCATAGGGTTTTGCCTTATGGGCACAGGGTTTGCCTTATGGGCACAAGGTTTGCCTTATGGGCTTAGGGTTTGCCTTATGGGCATAGGGTTTGCCTTATGGGCACAGGGTTTGCCTTATGGGCACAAGGTTTGCCTTATGGGCATAGGGTTTGCCTTATGGGCATAGGGTTTGCCTTATGGGCATAGGGTTTGCCTTATGGGCATAGGGTTTGCCTTATGGGCACAGGGTTTGCCTTATGGGCATAGGGTTTTGCCTTATGGGCACAGGGTTTGCCTTATGGGCACAAGGTTTGCCTTATGGGCATAGGGTTTGCCTTATGGGCATAGGGTTTGCCTTATGGGCATAGGGTTTGCCTTATGGGCACAGGGTTTGCCTTATGGGCATAGGGTTTGCCTTATGGGCATAGGGTTTGCCTTATGGGCATAGGGTTTGCCTTATGGGCACAGTGTTTGCCTTATGGGCATAGGGTTTGCCTTATGGGCACAGTGTTTGCCTTATGGGCAAAGGGTTTGCCTTATGGGCATAGGGTTTGCCTTATGGGCATAGGGGTTTGCCTTATGGGCATAGGGGTTTGCCTTATGGGCATAGGGGTTTGCCTTATGGGCATAGGGGTTTGCCTTATGGGCATAGGGGTTTGCCGTATGGGCATATAGGTATGCCTTGGGCATAGTGTTTTGCCCTAAGGGCATAGGTTATGCCTTATGGGCATAGGGGTTTGCCTTATGGGCATAGGGGTTTGCCTTATGGGCACAGGGTTTGCCTTATGGGCACAAGGTTTGCCTTATGGGCTTAGGAATTGCCTTATGGGCATAGGGTTTGCCTTATGGGCACAGGGTTTGCCTTATGGGCACAAGGTTTGCCTTATGGGCATAGGGTTTGCCTTATGGGCATAGGGTTTGCCTTATGGGCATAGGGTTTGCCTTATGGGCATAGGGTTTGCCTTATGGGCACAGGGTTTGCCTTATGGGCATAGGGTTTTGCCTTATGGGCACAGGGTTTGCCTTATGGGCACAAGGTTTGCCTTATGGGCATAGGGTTTGCCTTATGGGCATAGGGTTTGCCTTATGGGCATAGGGTTTGCCTTATGGGCATAGGGTTTGCCTTATGGGCACAGGGTTTGCCTTATGGGCATAGGGTTTGCCTTATGGGCATAGGGTTTGCCTTATGGGCATAGGGTTTGCCTTATGGGCATAGGGTTTGCCTTATGGGCATAGGGTTTGCCTTATGGGCACAGGGTTTGCCTTATGGGCATAGGGTTTGCCTTATGGGCATAGGGTTTGCCTTATGGGCACAGGGTTTGCCTTATGGGCACAGGGTTTGCCTTATGGGCATAGGGTTTGCCTTATGGGCATAGGGTTTGCCTTATGGGCATAGGGTTTGCCTTATGGGCATAGGGTTTGCCTTATGGGCATAGGGTTTGCCTTATGGGCAAAGGGTTTTGCCTTATGGGCACAGGGTTTGCCTTATGGGCATAGGGTTTGCCTTATGGGCATAGGGTTTGCCTTATGGGCATAGGGTTTGCCTTATGGGCATAGGGTTTGCCTTATGGGCATAGGGTTTGCCTTATGGGCATAGGGTTTGCCTTATGGGCATAGGGTTTGCCTTATGGGCATAGGGTTTGCCTTATGGGCACAGGGTTTGCCTTATGGGCATAGGGTTTGCCTTATGGGCATAGGGTTTGCCTTATGGGCACAGGGTTTGCCTTATGGGCACAGGGTTTGCCTTATGGGCACAGGGTTTGCCTTATGGGCATAGGGTTTGCCTTATGGGCATAGGGTTTGCCTTATGGGCATAGGGTTTGCCTTATGGGCACAGGGTTTGCCTTATGGGCATAGGGTTTGCCTTATGGGCATAGGGTTTTTGCCTTATGGGCATGGGGGTTTGCCTTATGGGCATAGAGTTTGCCTTATGGGCATAGGGTTTGCCTTATGGGCATATGGTTTGCCTTATGGGCATAGGGGTTTGCCTTATGGGCATAGGGTTTGCCTTATGGGCATAGAGTTTGCCTTATGGGCATAGGGTTTGCCTTATGGGCATATGGTTTGCCTTATGGGCATAGGGTTTTTGCCTTATGGGCATAGGGTTTTTGCCTTATGGGCATAGGGTTTGCCTTATGGGCATAGAGTTTGCCTTATGGGCATAGGGGTTTGCCTTATGGGCATAGGGTTGCCTTATGGGCATAGTTTGCCTTATGGGCATGGGGTTTGCCTTATGGGCATATGGTTCGCTTTATGGGAAAAAGGGTTTGCCTAATGGACTTATAATTATATGAAAAAATGAAAACATAAATTCAAAGTATAAGACGTAAGCACATAGTGCCGTAGGCACGGGCTCCGCTGCTTAGCTTAGCTTTCAACTTTTCCGTGGCTACCCGCCTGCTCACTTTTCCATCTGTTTTTCGGGATTTTTCATGTTTTCAGCGATTCAACCATATTTACGTGCATTTTCGGGCCCTTCTGTTGGGAGAATTATGTGTAGAATTTCACGACACGTTGTACAGGCTATATTTCGTGGCAATCCGTCAAGTATTTCAAGGTGAAAAATGCAAAAAAACTAGCAATTTTCACCGTGTCTTGCCATTCAAATTTCAAAAAATTTTCCATCTACTCTGATTTCCAGTTTTATTTTTTCACTGGGGCGGTTTCAGGGTTGATTTATTGAAAACAAATAAAAGTTCCCGAAATAAATATGTTGCGCCGAGAATTTGCCCTATGGGCATACTGTTTTATTTACTTAGGGCCGGTATTACAACTTTTGTCAACTCTGGGTTAAGCATCTAACTCCTAGAAACAAATGATTTCCACTGCATCCCATTGGCCGTTGCCATAACAAATAACTTAACTCCCACTTTAACCTGGAGTTGGCAAAATTGTAAAATCGGGTCTAAGACCACGTAGTTTTGCCCTATTGGCATAAATGTTTGCGCTATGGGCATGTAGGCATGCCTTATGGGCATAGTGTTTTGCCCTAAGGGCATATGTTATGCCTTATGGGCATAGGTTTTGCCTTATGGGCATAGGTTTTTCCTTATGGGCATAGGGTTTTGCCTTATGGGCATAGGGGTTTGCCTTATGGGCATAGGGGTTTGCCTTATGGGCATATGGTTTGCCTTATGGGCATAGGGTTTTGCCTTATGGGCATATGGTAATGCCTTATGGGCATAAGGGTTTTCCTTATGGGCTTATAATTAAATGAAAAAATAAAAAAATAAATTCAAAGTATAAGACGTAAACACATAGTGCCGTAGGCACGGGCTCCGCTGCTAGTATATAAAAAATAAGATTAAATAAATAAATAAACTTATTAGTATTAAGTGTAATCCTACCACCTGTATAACATACAATTTGTAGAAATGAAATAAATAAATAAATATATAAACGATTCCAAATTCGTGTCCACACTGCGAGTCGAGCCCCGTGGTCTTTCTTTACCAGTACGGACACAATTTTCGAGTTGAAATTTTTTGAAATTTTTTTTTGATTTTGATTATTTATTTATTAATTATCAGTAGATTCACACAGCTTTTTCATAATATTCATAAATGGCTAATTAAATAAATAAATACCACACAGACAGACTTATCACCGATAAGTCTGTCTGTTTAGTTAGGGTGACATTGTTATTTGCTGCAAACTCAAAGCGGTCTAGGATTCTTATCACCGAGAGATTGTATTTCCTCGCTCTTATCTCACCGCCAATGTATAAATAACGACGAGAACTTTTCCTGGTTCTTCAGACCGTCGAGTTCCGCACAGCTTGTGGTAACTAATTAGAGTGACATTAACTACCGAACTTGTCGACCGTTTCGAGAATGCTGTTGCGGAGTGAGGTGGCGGTGCTTGTTGTGCTGGGCTTGGTAGCGTTTCCTGTAAGCCTAGCCTTACCTTGTGTCTCTTCAGTCCCGGAAGCTATGGTAAGTCTTCTACTCGTATTATTCACAGTCACATGCATTGATCAGATATCATTAGAAGCGAAATATCGGTTACAAAGTTAGTGTGATGCGTATCCGTACCGGAAATCCCGGTACGGATACAAATGTTGGAATTGATATTATTTCGTTTCTGTTAAATACCAACCGTACAAGCGATGAGCGTTTGGAGTTAGGTTCGAGTCACAATAATTCATTGATGAAATAATAAACACGCTCTTGTGTCAAGCAAGGTTTGCTAGAAAGTAACAACACGTTTCTTGTAAGCATTGAAGTTCGTCAGTGAAAATGAAGGTAAAATGGAAATGTTGGGTTAGCTTCAAGCTGGAATAATGCGAAACCGAATCGTGATACGAACCCGAGACCTTCTGTTTTCCGGGCAGTCGCTCTGATCTTAATCAGTTTCGTCGATAAAATATCGACGGTATTGTTTATAAATGATTATAAAATATATTTGATAAGGGTATTCCAATGCTAACAAAGCCTACAAAGCTTCGAAAAGTTTACGTGAAAATAGGATTGGCACAAGGCCTTGTAGATAAATATTGGATATAATTATGAACACTGGATACAAGGCGCATTCCAGAGTCAATAAGTGATAACAACAAAATGTATTCCCAAAAGAAAACCGTTTCCATCAAAACTTTCATCATCTCTGGAATTGAATGATGAAGTTTGTGTATTTTATCTGCTTTCTGTTTCTCAGCCAGTAATATCTCTGTATTTTAATACAAATAACACGACAGTTAATAATCCTGTCCACCTTTTATCTTCTGTCAGTGAAATGTCAAAAAATAAATAAAAAATTTAGTATTACCTATTCGAGATTCGACAGTAATTATATTTTGTTCTTAAATCGATAACAATGTATCTACAGAGGAATGTAAAATGAGATTTAAAGTTTGGTGCGAATCCCACATAAAGCACTCTTTACTCTTCACGTGAATTTAGACATACCTAGAAAAATATGGATACATGGAAAAGCATGAAAAGTCAGCGTACGTCTCGGCTAAAGAGAAGAATTCGGCGATCAAGGAGTTCCAGAAAATGACAGGCGCGAAACCTACCGGTAAGCAAACACCTATTCCATTCAATCAAAATTCTATCAAAATGACGTCATGATACCCACTCGCTAAAGCCAGGCAGAGCAATTCGGGTTGTGATTTCCCTGTCTTCCTTTGTTATTTAGCAGAGCTAGTTAATATTTTTTTTCCAAACTGGTAGTACGTCCAGTGGGTATCTGACGTCATATTTCTCTGAGGTGAATACACGTTTATACAGGCGAACCCTTGGAAACTTTGGAATGTAAGTTCTTAAAATGTCTGTCAGATTGCTCGCACGTATGTAAAGATAATAAAATAGAATACATGAATAAGTATTAAAGCCTTATAAGTTAAAACACAGGTTTTGGAATTATGAATCCTGTTTCAAGTCAAGTGACACTTGCTGAAGCAGCCAGCATTGCTTTGAGAAGCGTCAGGAATGTTTCAGAGGAAAATAATCAAATGCTCTCTTAGGACAGTTTCACTGAAAACTATCGTGCTAAGTATATTATAGGATAAAACACGAGTCTTATAGAAAAGTTACATAGCAATAGCTCTGTGCAGATGGGAACACTTGCACAGAGGAAAACTATGTAACTGGGCTAATGAAGTCCCAAATTCAAACTTTTTCCAACGTTCCGCAAAGCTATTTTACAATTATTTCTTTAAGCCATAGGCTTATGATTTCAACAACAAGTCATCCAGTCTTTGCTGCCTGCTTTACTAAAAGTCTAAACAAGGAACAAGATGAAGATATGTTTCTTTTTCCTGCATCCACCAACAGGCATCATCAACAAGGAGACAATGACATTGATGAAGATGCCAAGATGCGGAATGCCGGACAAATACGTTGGGGAAGCGCCGAAAGGTGAGACTTTGACAAGAACGATTTATTCACGATGAGTTAAGTGCCTATATAATAATAGGATCTACCCAGGAAATTTAATATTAATACTCCTAGGATCTGTTATAAGGTCAGTGCGTGTTAATTTGATACATTTAAAATAATAACTAAAATAGTCATTAAGCATTCCAGAGAATTAAAAGAATACCTATCGTTAAAGAATTCAATATTTTTAGTTATCAAGCGGCCAAGGAAAATATTATGTCAGATGCGTGCAACTTGTCGAACTCGATGCAGCATGCCTGTAACACCGGTAATTAACCACATCCTCAGTTCGCCAAACCTCTTTTCATAGTTAATTGTTACAGGGACACGGTTCTCTTACCGCCAATATCGCTTCCTGCTTTACATTTGATTCAAATATCACTTTGCCTCACGATTTCGTGTATGGCCACAGCACGGATTAGCGGAGGAATCCTGTCGTTCGAGTTGCACCGTCCTTCGGAAGGGACGTAAAGCCGGTGGTCCCCTCGGTGCTTTTCGACAGGAGTAGGCTACGTGCCGGCACCGGGTTTCCCCTCCTCCCTTCTAGGCTAGGTTAGGTTCATCATCACCCTTTCATTCACCGACGCCGTTCCTAGTGCCACAGTGTCAGTTGTCAAAACAGTGCGTCGTTAAACACCAGTAGGCATAATTAAAATTTCTGTTGAAAAGTGTCTTTTTGCTAACCCCTAAACAATTAAGCAATTTGAATTGCCGTGAACTTTTCAAATATTTCCATCATACTTTCAGTGGCGAAGTGGACGAAGAAAAGCCTGACTTACCGCGTTTCAAACTATCCTGCCGGCAGCTTGACCAAGAGACAGGTTGACGGGGTCATCAAAAAAGCCTTCAAGGTTCGTTTCTTTCTCCACACTTTTTATCTCACCCCTTCACTGCCCATGTAGAAATAAAGCTGACAGATATAATGCTGACGCAATATGACCACATAGTATTCCCAACAATCGTAGCAGCGTGGCAACACTAGCATCATCAGTGACACCGGTGTTTGCTGGCATTAGGCAAGGCACATAGTATTCCCAACAATCGTAGCAGCGTAGCAACACTAGCAACAGCAGTGACACCGGTGTTTGCTGGCATTAGGCAAGGCACATAGTATTCCCAACAATCGTAGCAGCGTGGCAACACTAGCATCATCAGTGACACCGGTGTTTGCTGGCATTAGGCAAGGCACATAGTATTCCCAACAATCGTAGCAGCGTGGCAACACTAGCAACAGCAGTGACACCGGTGTTTGCTGGCATTAGGCAAGGCACATAGTAATGCCAACAATCGTAGCAGCGTAGCAACACTAGCAACAGCAGTGACACCGGTGTTTGCTGGCATTAGGCAAGGCACATAGTATTCCCAACAATCGTAGCAGCGTGGCAACACTAGCATCATCAGTGACACCGGTGTTTGCTGGCATTAGGCAAGGCACATAGTAATGCCAACAATCGTAGCAGCGTAGCAACACTAGCAACAGCAGTGACACCGGTGTTTGCTGGCATTAGGCAAGGCACATAGTATTCCCAACAATCGTAGCAGCGTGGCAACACTAGCATCATCAGTGACACCGGTGTTTGCTGGCATTAGGCAAGGCACATAGTATTCCCAACAATCGTAGCAGCGTGGCAACACTAGCAACAGCAGTGACACCGGTGTTTGCTGGCATTAGGCAAGGCACATAGTAATGCCAACAATCGTAGCAGCGTAGCAACACTAGCAACAGCAGTGACACCGGTGTTTGCTGGCATTAGGCAAGGCACATAGTATTCCCAACAATCGTAGCAGCGTGGCAACACTAGCATCATCAGTGACACCGGTGTTTGCTGGCATTAGGCAAGGCACATAGTAATGCCAACAATCGTAGCAGCGTAGCAACACTAGCAACAGCAGTGACACCGGTGTTTGCTGGCATTAGGCAAGGCACATAGTAATGCCAACAATCGTAGCAGCGTAGCAACACTAGCATCATCAGTGACACCGGTGTTTGCTGGCATTAGGCAAGGCACATAGTATTCCCAACAATCGTAGCAGCGTGGCAACACTAGCATCATCAGTGACACCGGTGTTTGCTGGCATTAGGCAAGGCACATAGTAATGCCAACAATCGTAGCAGCGTAGCAACACTAGCAACAGCAGTGACACCGGTGTTTGCTGGCATTAGGCAAGGCACATAGTAATGCCAACAATCGTAGCAGCGTAGCAACACTAGCAACAGCAGTGACACCGGTGTTTGCTGGCATTAGGCAAGGCACATAGTAATGCCAACAATCGTAGCAGCGTGGCAACACTAGCAGCAGCAGTGACACCGGTGTTTGCTGGCATTAGGCAAGGCACATAGTAATGCCAACAATCGTAGCAGCGTAGCAACACTAGCAACAGCAGTGACACCGGTGTTTGCTGGCATTAGGCAAGGCACATAGTAATGCCAACAATCGTAGCAGCGTAGCAACACTAGCAACAGCAGTGACACCGGTGTTTGCTGGCATTAGGCAAGGCACATAGTAATGCCAACATTCGTAGCAGCGTAGCAACACTAGCAACAGCAGTGACACCGGTGTTTGCTGGCATTAGGCAAGGCACATGGTAATGCCAACAATCGTAGCAGCGTAGCAACTTTAGTAACAGCAGTGACACCGGTGTTTGCTGGCATTAGGCAAGGCACGTAGTAATGCCAACAATCGTAGCAGCGTAGCAACTTTAGTAACAGCAGTGACACCGGTGTTTGCTTCAGTGGCGGCTCGTGAGTGTTTTCCGCGGGAGGACAGAAAAAAAAAACCACCCCCCACGACTCTCTCAATCTACGTTCGCAAGCTCGATGCATCGCTGCTTGGCTCAGGCCGCGGGCGGCGATCGCTGCCGCCCGCGGCTGCCTCGCGAAAGGCTGCCAGCAGCTCGCGTTCAAGGCCATTTCCATGCACTCGACTCTGGCACTGCCGGTGTAACAGAATATTTGTACTGCCATAATAGTTTTACTCCCAGTAATCTCAGTTCATAATATCTTTACTGCCCAGTAATCGTGTATTGTATTGAGATTACTGCCCTACAATAAGCAGGCTTTTGGGTGCATAATATTTGTACTGCCCCAGTAATACAAAAACACATAAAATTATTACTGACTAAAACACAGGGTAACCCAAAATAAAACTGGGCAGTACTAATAAAATAGTTGTGCGTCAGAAAATTATAACTTCGTGAACAGAATAAAATGCATCTCAATAAATGAACTCTTAACAAGATGCACTACAGGGTGACCCAAAATAATGAAGGGAGTATTAATATTATAGCCAAGGGGCTTAATATTATTACTCCCCAAAAGTCAAGAAATTGAATTAAATGACATCTATCAATGAAATCGAAGTAATTGCACTACAGGGTGACCCAAAACAATGAAGGGAGTAATAATATTATAGCCAAGGAGCATAATATTATTACTCCCCAAAAGTCAAGAAACTGAATAAAATGACATCTATCAATGAAATCAAAGTAATTGCACTACAGGGTGACCCAAAACAATGAAGGGAGTAATAATATTATAGCCAAGGGGCATAATATTATTACTCCCCAAAAGTCAAGAAACTGAATAAAATGACATCTATCAATGAAATCGAACTAATTGCACTACAGGGTGACCCAAAACAATGAAGGGAGTAATAATATTATAGCCAAGGAGCATAATATTATTACTCCCCAAAAGTCAAGAAACTGAATAAAATGACATCTATCAATGAAATCGAAGTAATTGCACTACAGGGTGACCCAAAACAATTGAGGGAGTAATAATATTATAGCCAAGGGGCATAATATTATTATTACTCACCAAAAGTCAAGAAACTGAATAAAATAACATCTATCAATGAAATCGAAGTAATTGCACTACAGGGTGACCCAAAACAATGAAGGGAGTAATAATATTATAGCCAAGGAGCATAATATTATTACTCCCCAAAAGTCAAGAAACTGAATAAAATGACATCTATCAATGAAATCGAAGTAATTGCACTACAGGGTGACCCAAAACAATTGAGGGAGTAATAATATTATAGCCAAGGGGCATAATATTATTACTACTTCCCAAAAGTCAAGAAACTGAATTAAATGACATCTATCAATGAAATCGAAGTAATTGCACTACAGGGTGACCCAAAACAATTGAGGGAGTAATAATATTATAGCCAAGGGGCATAATATTATTACTAGTTCCCAAAAGTCAAGAAACTGAATTAAATGACATCTATCAATGAAATCGAACTAATTGCACTACAGGGTGACCCAAAACAATGAAGGGAGTAATAATATTATAGCGTATAATATTATTACTCCCCAAAAGTCAAGAAACTGAATAAAATGACATCTATCAATGAAATCGAACTTATTGCACTACAGGGTGACCCACACCTAGGAGCAAGGTGTTGGCGAGGCTGTGAAAAAGTTTCGTATTTCTATCTACAACCGTTACTCTGATGCTATCGCCAGAAATCTAACCCTTTTAAATGAGTGTATTTCAGTGAAATTTGGGTTTGAGCATGATTTTTTGATAAATCCTGCACTTTGATGTTATGCTTTATCAGGTTCAAAGGTTATTTCCTTTCAAAACTGCATATTTCGAAGTTTAGACAGCGAGGGTCTTATGCCCCGTTATACAAAGCGTCTTGCTAGAACCGCCTTAAGATTAGTTTCAAATTTCTAAAAATGATAACAGACTTTAACTGTTGTCCGATTTTGAAATTTCATTCAAATCCGTCATCAGAAAAATTTATAAAAAAAAACAGTTTTTACATTACCAAACTTTAGTCGAGCCTAGGTGACCCCTTACTACCAACCTATGTCTTGACGATTATCTCGATTTCACGTTTACTACTTCTAAACCAATAAACGGAATTAAATGAAATTTTAACTGGGAATACAAACAAAATTTTTTGGCCTAAAATTAATTTGTCGGAAAATTCTTTCGGAAAATTTGGCAAAAAAATTAAACCCACTAAATCAGTAATAATTCGATAAGAAATGATCCGATTGAGCTGAAATTTAGTTGGGTGCATCCGAATAGTGAATTGGAAAATTTAAATATAATTTAAGGAAAATCGTTCGGAAAATTCGGAAAATTTAATTTAATATTTTTTTTTTGGTATGTTGTGATAACATCAATACGCATCTTTTAAAATTGATTGAATTTTCCTTAGAAATTGAAATTGAAAGAGAAATAAAGGATCTAGTTTTGCGGTAAAAAAAAACATGCGCTATCAGTTTTGGGGAATTTGAAAGTGCGGGCGTGAGGACATTCGGTGGGAGTCGAACCGCATACTGATGGATAGCCCCGGTGAATGCGCATCTTTCATATCTGATCTATACCGGGATATAGCCATACTTTAATATGGGATGGATCTACTGGATTAACACCATATGCTCAGATGGCGTTGGTACAGTTCAGATGTAACTGGAACAAAGCCATCTTATCACATGAGATAAAATGGCCAATATGGCGTTAATAAAGAAAGTGTTATTCAGGCGACTCGAACAAAAGTATATACAGTCTTTGTATTGGGTCACCCTGTAGCGCAATTAGTTCGATTTCATTGATAGAAGTCATGTAATTCAGTTTCTTGACTTTTGGGGAGTAATAATATTATACCCCTTGACTATAATATTATTACTCCCTTCCTTGTTTTGGGTCACCCTGTAGTGCAATTAGTTCGATTTAATTGATAGATGTCATTTAATTCAGTTTCTTGACTTTTGGGAAGTAGTAATAATATTATGCCCCTTGGCTATAATATTATTACTCCCTCAATTGTTTTGGGTCACCCTGTAGTGCAATTACTTCGATTTCATTGATAGATGTCATTTAATTCAGTTTCTTGACTTTTGGGAAGTAATAATATTATGCCCCTTGGCTATAATATTATTACTCCCTCAATTGTTTTGGGTCACCCTGTAGTGCAATTAGTTCGATTTCATTGATAGATGTCATTTAATTCAGTTTCTTGACTTTTGGGAACTAGTAATAATATTATGCCCCTTGGCTATAATATTATTACTCCCTCAATTGTTTTGGGTCACCCTGTAGTGCAATTACTTCGATTTCATTGATAGATGTCATTTAATTCAGTTTCTTGACTTTTGGGAAGTAGTAATAATATTATGCCCCTTGGCTATAATATTATTACTCCCTCAATTGTTTTGGGTCACCCTGTAGTGCAATTACTTTGATTTCATTGATAGATGTCATTTAATTCAGTTTCTTGACTTTTGGGGAGTAATAATATTAAGCCCCTTGGCTATAATATTAATACTCCCTTCATTATTTTGGGTCACCCTGTAGTGCATCTTGTTAAGAGTTCATTTATTGAGATGCATTTTATTCTGTTCACGAAGTTATAATTTTCTGACGCACAACTATTTTATTAGTACTGCCCAGTTTTATTTTGGGTTACCCTGTGTTTTAGTCAGTAATAATTTTATGTGTTTTTGTATTACTGGGGCAGTACAAATATTATGCACCCAAAAGCCTGCTTATTGTAGGGCAGTAATCTCAATACAATACACGATTACTGGGCAGTAAAGATATTATGAACTGAGATTACTGGGAGTAAAACTATTATGGCAGTACAAATATTCTGTTACACCGGGCGGACTCGCTTGCCGCCCGGAGAGAAGCGGGTGGCCGCCTGCAGGCGCTAGCAGGCAGCAGAAATGCGGTACGCGGGTTGCGCTACTCGAACGTTTCGAACAGCTCGTGCCACCGGCGCGACGCAAAAAGCGCGATATGTTTTCGGAGACAGAATATGTGAACAGTAACACCAATATTTAAAAAAATCCAAAAGTTAACAACAATTTCAATTAAAGTTATCATAATAAATGTTTATTGTAGTATAATTTTTTGTTACTGCCGAAAAGCTAGGAGGGGCAGCTGCCCTGCAGCCCACCCCCCCCTTCAAGAGCCGCCCCTGGTTTTTTTGCATTAGGCAAGGCTCATAGTAATGCCAACAATCGTAGCAGCGTAGCAACACTAGCAACAGCAGTGACACCGGTGTTTGCTGGCATTAGGCAAGGCACATAGTAATGCCAACAATCGTAGCAGCGTGGCAACACTAGCAACAGCAGTGACACCGGTGTTTGCTGGCATTAGGCAAGGCACATAGTAATGCCAACAATCGTAGCAGCGTAGCAACACTAGCAACAGCAGTGACACCGGTGTTTGCTGGCATTAGGCAAGGCACATAGTAATGCCAACAATCGTAGCAACGTGGCAACACTAGCAACAGCAGTGACACCGGTGTTTGCTGGCATTAGGCAAGGCACAGAGTAATGCCAACAATCGTAGCAGCGTAGCAACACTAGCAACAGCAGTGACACCAGTGTTTGCTGGCATTAGGCAAGGCACATAGTAATGCCAACAATCGTAGCAGCGTAGCAACACTAGCAACAGCAGTGACACCGGTGTTTGCTGGCATTAGGCAAGGCACATAGTAATGCCAACAATCGTAGCAGCGTGGCAACACTAGCAACAGCAGTGACACCAGTGTTTGCTGGCATTAGGCAAGGCACATAGTAATGCCAACATTCGTAGCATCGTAGCAACACTAGCAACAGCAGTGACACCAGTGTTTTCTGGCATTAGGCAAGGCACATAGTAATGCCAACAATCGTAGCAGCGTGGCGACACTAGCAAAAGCAGTGACACCGGTGTTTGCTGGCATTAGGCAAGGCACATAGTAATGCCAACAATCGTAGCAGCGTAGCAACACTAGCAACAGCAGTGACACCAGTGTTTGCTGGCATTAGGCAAGGCACATAGTAATGCCAACAATCGTAGCAGCGTAGCAACACTAGCAACAGCAGTGACACCGGTGTTTGCTGGCATTAGGCAAGGCACATAGTAATGCCAACAATCGTAGCAGCGTAGCAACACTAGCAACAGCAGTGACACCGGTGTTTGCTGGCATTAGGCAAGGCACATAAATATGCCAACAATCGTAGCAACGTGGCAATACTAGCAACAGCAGTGACACCGGTGTTTGCTGGCATTAGGCAAGGCACATAGTAATGCCAACAATCGTAGCAGCGTAGCAACACTAGCAACAGCAGTGACACCAGTGTTTGCTGGCATTAGGCAAGGCACATAGTAATGCCAACAATCGTAGCAGCGTAGCAACACTAGCAACAGCAGTGACACCGGTGTTTGCTGGCATTAGGCAAGGCACATAGTAATGCCAACAATCGTAGCAGCGTGGCAACACTAGCAACAGCAGTGACACCAGTGTTTGCTGGCATTAGGCAAGGCACATAGTAATGCCAACATTCGTAGCATCGTAGCAACACTAGCAACAGCAGTGACACCAGTGTTTTCTGGCATTAGGCACGGCACATAGTAATGCCAACAATCGTAGCAGCGTGGCGACACTAGCAAAAGCAGTGACACCGGTGTTTGCTGGCATTAGGCAAGGTACATAGTAATGCCAACAATCGTAGCAGCGTAGCAAAACTGGCAACAGCAGTGACACCAGTGTTTGCTGGCATTAGGCAAGGCACATAGTAATGCCAACAATCGTAGCCGCGTAGCAAAACTAGCAACAGCAGTGACACCAGTGTTTGCTGGCATTAGGCAAGGCACATAGTAATGCCAACAATCGTAGCAGCGTAGCAAAACTAGCAACAGCAGTGACACCAGTGTTTGCTGACATTAGGCAAGGCACATAGTAATGCCAACAATCGTAGCAGCGTAGCAAAACTAGCAACAGCAGTGACACCGGTGTTTGCTGGCATTAGGCAAGGCACATAGTAATGCCAGCAATCGTAGCAGCGTAGCAAAACTAGCAACAGCAGTGACACCAGTGTTTGCTGACATTAGGCAAGGCACATAGTAATGCCAACAATCGTAGCAGCGTAGAAACACTAGCAACAGCAGTGACACCAGTGTTTGCTGGCATTAGGCAAGGCACATAGTAATGCCAACAATCGTAGCAGCGTAGCAACACTAGCAACAGCAGTGACACCGGTGTTTGCTGGCATTAGGCAAGGCACATAGTATTGCCAACAATCGTAGCAACGTGGCAACACTAGCAACAGCAGTGACACCGGTGTTTGCTGGCATTAGGCAAGGCACATAGTAATGCCAACAATCGTAGCAGCGTAGCAACACTAGCAACAGCAGTGACACCAGTGTTTGCTGGCATTAGGCAAGGCACATAGTAATGCCAACAATCGTAGCAGCGTAGCAACACTAGCAACAGCAGTGACACCGGTGTTTGCTGGCATTAGGCAAGGCACATAGTAATGCCAACAATCGTAGCAGCGTGGCAACACTAGCAACAGCAGTGACACCAGTGTTTGCTGGCATTAGGCAAGGCACATAGTAATGCCAACATTCGTAGCATCGTAGCAACACTAGCAACAGCAGTGACACCAGTGTTTTCTGGCATTAGGCACGGCACATAGTAATGCCAACAATCGTAGCAGCGTGGCGACACTAGCAAAAGCAGTGACACCGGTGTTTGCTGGCATTAGGCAAGGTACATAGTAATGCCAACAATCGTAGCAGCGTAGCAAAACTGGCAACAGCAGTGACACCAGTGTTTGCTGGCATTAGGCAAGGCACATAGTAATGCCAACAATCGTAGCCGCGTAGCAAAACTAGCAACAGCAGTGACACCAGTGTTTGCTGGCATTAGGCAAGGCACATAGTAATGCCAACAATCGTAGCAGCGTAGCAAAACTAGCAACAGCAGTGACACCAGTGTTTGCTGACATTAGGCAAGGCACATAGTAATGCCAACAATCGTAGCAGCGTAGCAAAACTAGCAACAGCAGTGACACCGGTGTTTGCTGGCATTAGGCAAGGCACATAGTAATGCCAGCAATCGTAGCAGCGTAGCAAAACTAGCAACAGCAGTGACACCAGTGTTTGCTGACATTAGGCAAGGCACATAGTAATGCCAACAATCGTAGCAGCGTAGAAACACTAGCAACAGCAGTGACACCAGTGTTTGCTGGCATTAGGCAAGGCACATAGTAATGCCAACAATCGTAGCAGCGTAGCAACACTAGCAACAGCAGTGACACCGGTGTTTGCTGGCATTAGGCAAGGCACATAGTATTGCCAACAATCGTAGCAACGTGGCAACACTAGCAACAGCAGTGACACCGGTGTTTGCTGGCATTAGGCAAGGCACATAGTAATGCCAACAATCGTAGCAGCGTAGCAACACTAGCAACAGCAGTGACACCAGTGTTTGCTGGCATTAGGCAAGGCACATAGTAATGCCAACAATCGTAGCAGCGTAGCAACACTAGCAACAGCAGTGACACCGGTGTTTGCTGGCATTAGGCAAGGCACATAGTAATGCCAACAATCGTAGCAGCGTGGCAACACTAGCAACAGCAGTGACACCAGTGTTTGCTGGCATTAGGCAAGGCACATAGTAATGCCAACATTCGTAGCATCGTAGCAACACTAGCAACAGCAGTGACACCAGTGTTTTCTGGCATTCGGCAAGGCACATAGTAATGCCAACAATCGTTGCAGCGTAGCAACACTAGCAACAGCAGTGACACCGGTGTTTGCTGGCATTAGGCAAGGCACATAGTAATGCTAACAATCGTAGCAGCGTGGCAACACTAGCAACAGCAGTGACACCGGTGTTTGCTGGCATTAGGCAAGGCACATAGTAATGCCAACAATCGTAGCAGCGTGGCAACACTAGCAACAGCAGTGACACCGGTGTTTGCTGGCATTAGGCAAGGCACATAGTAATGCCAACAATCGTAGCAGCGTGGCAACACTAGCAACAGCAGTGACACCGGTGTTTGCTGGCATTAGGCAAGGCACAAAGTAATGCCACACACTACTGACACAATGTAGATGTGGTCGGACGAGACGGACCTGGCGTTCGCAGCGCGCGCAGCGGGCGACGTGGACATCGAGATGGCGTTCGCTGAGCCCGACCACGGGGACGGCTCGACGTTCGACGGGCCGGGCTGCGTGCTCGCGCATGCGTTCTTCCCCAGCCTCGGCTCGGTGCACTTCGACAACGACGAGCTCTGGACGGTGCGCAGCGAAGAGGGTAAACTGGCGCAGACTCTCTCATTTACAATGTGGGAAAGTCTCGGTGAAATTGGGCGACGTATAGCGCCGGTAATATTCAAGTGAAATTAAACTGCTTGCGCCATTTCGGTCGCTTTGTCCTATTATTTCTTTAGTTGGTTGCCCGTGTGCGTCAGCTGGTTTTTAGTTAGGTTTTTTTCGCGTTGTCAAGTCTTATCCGCTCCCCGCTTATCGTGGTGAGCTTTTCGTGCCGGTCTTTTCTCAAACTCGCCACGGACAGGTAGTCTGTGGAGGCAGCTCGTAGCGACATTCAAATTTCCCGAGTTTATTTATCAGTTTGTCTAGAATTAACATGGAGTTCCAACTCTGCGCATCTGCAAGCTAAGTTTGCGTCTCCCATTGTTCCTTCCCTTCCAGTCTTTTACCTGACTTTACTTAGGGCCAACAGCGCGTCACAAGGTAGGCAGTTTGGGCAGTGGCGGCTTGGGACTTGGAAGGTAACCGGATATAACAACTATACTTTGATTTGTGGCTCAAACTCACTATTTCCTGTGATTCTCATATAAATAATAGCTATGGTTTGTAGGCAAGTTAAGTAAGATAATCAAGCATCAGATCTTTCCGTACTTTATTTGCTTTATGTGCTTAAATATAATATAATAATGTTATGTATAAATACTTATATAGTTGCATATTGCATGCATCGAATTATTTCGATCGCTGACCCAATGCACACGTGCACTTTGTGACGAGAATTGGGTAAAACTAAACTTGTCAGATTTCCTAGTACGCCGAAGTGGCCAAAACCACAACAAAACATTGCCAGTATGCCACACTGTCAGATCTCGGTGAGGCGGTGGGTCATGGAAAGGATTCAGATATACTGGGAAAAGGCGCCGACAAAGGGTTCTCAAGAGTCGAGACTCGTATTCGAGACTGTGTAGTTCGCAAAGCAAAAACATACACACATGGGAATGATCGTGATGATCGTGGCTTCATTCCATGGACTCCTTACTTACCGATCGCGCCACCTAGCCAACCACCCCTCGACACCCACCCCAAGGCCAGCCGGCCAGCCAGGGTGACATGGCTAAAAATTACCATAGCCAAGCCGCCACTGAGTTTGGGATTTCTTCACTACTTACAGTCCACTGTCTCTAGTTTTGAGCCCTTTTGGCTACAAGAAAAAAAGTGCAGTTATCAGTCACCTACAAAGATACTCTCTAATTTGTCAACCATCCGCATGGCGCAGTTTCAAAATATCAACATGAAACACTAGAACAATGTACAAACGTCATCTTCTCGCATTTTACAAGTAACTTTACTCCTCACAGTTTCTAACTAATGCAGTTAAAAAAAATATGATTAAATTATGCAGCTTGTGAAGTCTCCTGTCTGTTATCAACCCCAGCGTGCGGACCCATACCGCCCCCAAGTTCTCACCCCCTTCGCACCCGAGGACTCGGTCAGCCAGCATGTATGCGTGTTGTTGTTCAAGTGTTGTCCTTCCTCGTGTCGCCAGGCACCAACCTGCTGCAGGTGGCTGCGCACGAGATCGGCCACTCGCTGGGGCTGAACCACTCGGACGCGGAGAACGCGCTGATGGCGCCCATTTACCGCGGATACAGCCCCAGCTTCATCCTAGACTGGGACGACATCCGGCGGATACGGGTGAGTGCGAGTCCAGATTATGTATGTAGCTGTTATTTTGTGCACTAGGGCATCGTGAACACTCAGTAAAAGTGTTGCTGATGATTGTAATATTCACCTTCAACAAAGTGAGCGTAGACCTTTTCCACGCAGAGAAATAATGACGTCAGATACCCACTGGACGTATACCACCAGTTTGGAAACAAATATCAATCAGCTCTTCTAAATAACAAAGGAAGATAGGAAAATCATACCATGAATTGCTCTGCCTGGCTTTAGCGAGTGGGTATCATGACGTCATTTTGATATAATTTTGATTGAATGGGATGGATGTGTTAACGCACACATGGTGTGTTCAGGTTTTGTACGGCAAGAAGCGGCAAGCGTCTCCCTCGACGACGCCTACGACCAGCACACGAGGAACAACCTCGAAGCCTCCCACCGTGATCCCAGGAAGATTCCGGGACGATTCATTCTGCAAATATCCCTCTTTTGACACGATTTTCACTGACCTCGAAGGAGTAACATACGTCATGAAAGGTAAATTTATCTGTAGAACTACTAGAAAAATATGTCGATATGTCATTTTACTATCTTCGTTCGGGAAACCCAAGTTGACTCAGAAAAAGGGGAATTTTTATGGGGTGATGTATGTACCTAAATATAGTCAGAAAATCGTTCTAAGACCACCAACTGCCCGTAAACGTCGAGCCACATGCACTGCTAGAATTAATAATGTGCTAACATTTTTGGAATTATGCCCATGGCAAAGACAACAGTGGTATAGCTGAACAGTAATACTAACAACGTAGCGACACCAGTGTTTGCTGGTATTAGGCAAGGCACATAGTAATGCCAACAATCGTTGCAGCGTAGCAACACTAGCAACAGCAGTGACACCGGTGTTTGCTGGCATTAGGCAAGGCACATAGTAATGCCAACAATCGTTGCAGCGTAGCAACACTAGCAACAGCAGTGACACCGGTGTTTGCTGGCATTAGGCAAGGCACATAGTAATGCCAACAATCGTTGCAGCGTGGCAACGCTAGCAACAGCAGTGACACCGGTGTTTGCTGGCATTAGGCAAGGCACATAGTAATGCCAACAATCGTTGCAGCGTGGCAACGCTAGCAACAGCAGTGACACCGGTGTTTGCTGGCATTAGGCAAGGCACATAGTAATGCCAACAATCGTTGCAGCGTAGCAACACTAGCAACAGCAGTGACACCGGTGTTTGCTGGCATTAGGCAAGGCACATAGTAATGCCAACAATCGTAGCAGCGTGGCAACACTAGCAACAGCAGTGACACCGGTGTTTGCTGTCATTAGGCAAGGCACATAGTAATGCCAACAATCGTAGCAGCGTGGCAACACTAGCAACAGCAGTGACACCGGTGTTTGCTGTCATTAGGCAAGGCACATAGTAATGCCAACAATCGTAGCAGCGTGGCAACACTAGCAACAGCAGTGACACCGGTGTTTGCTGTCATTAGGCAAGGCACATAGTAATGCCAACAATCTTAGCAGCGTAGCAACACTAGCAACAGCAGTGACACCGGTGTTTGCTGTCATTAGGCAAGGTACATAGTAATGCCAACAATCGTAGCAGCGTGGCAACACTAGCAACAGCAGTGACACCGGTGTTTGCTGTTATTAAAACAGACTTCCACCCCCAGGCCAGAGATACTGGACCCTGGACAGCGCCGGCGTAATCAACGGCTTCCCGCGCTTCGTGCAGACCAAGTGGCCAGGACTTCCGGCCTGCGTCGACGCCGCCTTCGCGTACCCGCGGACCGGAAGGACGTACTTCTTCTCCGGTGCGAGCGTCTGGAGTTACGATGGCAACGGGCTCGCCAAGGGCTACCCGAAGCTTATCACCCGAAGCTTCCCGGGGATTCCCGATTACGTGGACTCGGCGTTCGTGTGGCCGAAGAATGATCAGATCTACTTTTTTAAAGGTGATCATCGAGAGAGTGGAGTGTCCCTTAATATTCTTGCGCAAACCGTAACTGTAGATAAATCAGGCGCTTTGAGATAAGAATAAAGAAAAACAAGGGACCTATCGATTCCAATTTTGTCTCTGCTAGCAGGTTGTATGCAACGGAGAGTTGCACGTGAGCTAAATATGTAGTTTTGTATCTGAATGTGATGAAATGTGACGTGTCTCATCACTGGAGTCAATCATTGGTGTTGTCTGCTTTAAAACATGTATAAAGGAACAGTTTATTTAGTTTACATTTATGTTTTATTTCCATGGGCACTTCCAATGGGATGCCCAGATATTGTGTTAGCAAGCCGCTAAGTAGTTAACAAGACATTGAAAAACTGGGTCTAAGAAACAAGAGTGAGGCATTGTAAGAGGCCATCACTGTTCACGGGTGAACAGCTCCCAGAAATTGGTAGCGAAGAACACAGTCATTACACACTAGAGGTGTTAAAAAGTTTGACATAAGCAGGTAGATAAACTAGCGCCGCGTGGCGCGTTTCTACAAAAATCTATTGTCAGTTGAAATAATTGGATGAGCGAGCGGAGCGAGCGAAATCCTTCAATTTCACAACATAGGGGAAAGAAAAGCATTTGGATTTTTGTTTTTTTTGTTTGTAACAAAAACGAGCAGCCCTACTTAAAGGTCACAGATTGTTGTGAAATTTGGCAAAAACGTTCGTGGTGACTCAGCGAGGTGCTGTATATGGTTTTTGAGCAAAATCTGACCAGCTATTTTTTTTTATGAGCAAAAACCCATAAATTTTTCAGTTTTTTGGTACTAGCTTCGTAACTAATTAACCGATCCGCACCAAATTTGGATTGAATATAATATATGTTAACAAGTTAAACAAATTGCCTAAGTTTCAGATTTGTGCATGAAGTATTTTGCTTATCAGAAAAATAAAATTACTTAATAATAAAAAAAATACTTGATCATTAAAGCACCGTTTTCAACAATATGATTGTCAAATGTTTTCCGTTTGGATTTCCTCAGGGAGATTACGGCTCGCTCATCCTGCAACGAGTGTAGGCTCTACTAATCGTTCACCTAGTCGGCTTCATCTAGTTATCATATCGCGTTGCAGGCGGCGATTTCTGGAAGTTCGACGCCTCGGCGACGCCGGCGGTGGGCGTCGACTATCCTCGACGCATCGACGTCTGGTGGCGCGGCGCGACCGACGCCCTCGACGCCGTTTTCTCCCTGTCCGACGGACGGAGCTACTTCGTCAAGGACGCCCGCTACGCAAAGATCGACGATCGCGACGACAACGTCCGGCCGGAGGTGAGACCGATATAGCTGATATCAATACACCTGTTACACTCAGAGTAAAGTGACGTCAGATACCCACTGGACGAACCACCAGTTTGGAAAAAGAAATTAATTAGCTCTGCTAAAATCAAAGGAAGATAAGGAAATCACAACCCGAATTGCTCTGCCTGGCTTTAGCGAGTGGGTATCATGACGTCATTTTGATAGAATTTAGAACCTCGCAAGCAGTGGTTCGAGCTGAACATTCGAAATTTTGTGGGCGTAAGTATTTTCATTAAATTGAACCGTGTAAACGGCGTTTCAACTTCTTCATTAAAGCACATGTTCAAGTTAGTTGAGCCCAAGATTAAGCTCAAGATTTGTACGTTAGATTGAACCGTGTAAGCCAGGCTTTAAGCAGCTGTGCATCAAGGTAAAGTCGTCACGTCTTATTGGACATTTTATTCACTCACAAAAAATACTTGCAGTTCCCTCCGATTTGCCCCAACACGTTTTCTAGCACTGTGCACTCATGGAGATTTAGCTGTGTCAATGCCTCGCCGCATGTAAACACTGATTGCAATCCATCGAACCTCAGCAGCAGCCACTGCACCTTGCTGTCGCGAGGTTGCTAAGAAAGGCGAGGCCCTCTGTGATGCGTGCACCCTTTGCGTTGCTAGGTGCAGGCTCGAGGTGACATCAGCGAGCTCTTCGGATGCAAGCCGGCGGTCAGCTAGAGGTCGAGGTTGGGCTGATCGAACAGAGCTGTATGGGGGTTGACACGACCGACTCATCATCCCTTATACAACGTCGAGATCGCAAACCCCTTTGTCGATATCATTATATTATATATATATATATGAACTCTCATAAAAAGGTTGCGCAGTTATTCCTAAGTTAATTTGGTATTATAATCGATAATAAATGATAAAAATTTCTCGTTTAAATGTTAATAATCTTAGAAGATTTGTTTATTATAAAATTTTCAGCCAAACAAAATATTGTTTTAACTGTGATAATAAAAGTAAATCTAAATAAATAATAAAAATCATAAATGAAGCTATGTAAAGAGGTCTTCTCGTCTTTAAAATTCATTTTAGGCATTGATTTAAAGGTCAAGAGGTCATTAAAGAATGTACTTGTTCCTATCTAGTGACGTACACCTGTTCATTTGAGACTGTTTGCAGCATTATTTTGTACCAGCTGGCTTCCGTGAACACTCATAGAATCGAGTTGTGGATGAGCGTTAATATTACGCTCACCCACAACACGATTCTATGAGTGTTCGCGAGTTAACAGGGTAATTAAAATGTTATGTAAATTTTCTTACAAACTGAAAATCATAATATATATTTTTTTAATGTGCTGAATGTAGTACAGAATCCGTATCGTTAATATGGACAAAGCGTATAAAATCGCAAAGTGATTTAAATGCGAGGTACCCAAGCCCTAGAAAATATGTTAAAATACTAAATTGGCTAATTAATTGTGACATCGAAGAAAATTAACAGAAATAGGTGCCAAGGCCAAAAGCAACAAATTATTTTAAAATGTATCAAGTAGATAGTTGTAAATTAAAAAAACTTTTTGAAAAACTATTTTTTCAACGCATCGTGCAGAATGGGTGATGGTTGTGAGGATATTATTAATGTCGTGCTTATCTCATTGATTAGCAACGCAAACACCGCTGTCTGCCGAACCAAATGTACGCGATTCACGATTCACGCGATGCTATTTTATCAATTTGACAGGCATGTTTAAACAAAGTCTGCAATATATTTTTCATTGTGTTTTTTGTTTCGCTTTACATTTCAAACGCTTCAACTGATGTGTTGGTGAAAATTTCATAAAACCTTTTAAATTTCTCAACACAAATCTACCATTTTCAAAAGCCTTGGTCGCGAAATTTTCAGATTTTATTTTAAGCACATCAGAAACCAATATTAAATTTTCGACAATCGAATGAACTTGACAAAGGGGTGCTTCGAGTCCAAAGTAAAACAAGAAGTCTATCTAATCGCGATTCGCTGCTACGCCAATACTGCTGATCAAACACACATCAAAACGCTCCCTAAAAAACCGAATCGAACCATGGCTTCGGCAAACAGTACATTTTACACATAAACGTCCTTATTTGTCGAAACCAAACCCTATTTTCAACGTGTAAAAAAGATAAATGACTCGTCGCACTCGCTGAGAGCATGGTTAGTGGCATCTAAGTTCAGCCAGGGTGCCGACGTACAGAATGTCGATGTCTCGCAAGTCTGCGGTGGTGGCGGCGGTCGCTGCTGTCTTCTTGATCGTCAGCGCGATCGTTGTGTCGGTGTTGGTGATCCTGCCGGCCGATGACATGCATTTGTTGAACATCACCGAAGTTAAGGTCAGTTGGGATGATATCGGTTTGAAGGTGCAGCCACCTCTGCTAGATCTTTGCAATAATCGAGCTAGCACCGTAATGAATTGGTCGTGTTTGTGTGTGTTGTTCTCTCGAGCAGGATTACCTCGCCAAGTACGGCTACATGGAAAGAAACGGCACGAACAAAGACGATATGGACCAGGCAATCAAAGAGTTTCAAAAGATGGCTGGCATGAAGCCGTCAGGTGCGAACAACATCTTGTCTATGTTGATTACATTATAACAATTATTTATTCGTTTGCATTATTAATTCCATCAAATTCCATGCATTTTCCGTCCAAGGAAAAGTGAGGATACACAAAAATAAAAGCCACCTGGGTCGTAATTTCCTTATCTCGTTATGAAAGACAGGGAAATAATCCAACTGGCTTTTCTTGGTGGAAATCGGAAATCGCTTTGATTTGAGATTTGAGATTTATATTTCTTTTTTCAATTTAGTCTGAAAACTGGCCAGAAATACCTATTTCCTTCGTCTTATCAGAGTTCAAATACCGATAATCCAATCTTTGTGTATAGTTGAGAATTGTAAGTGTCATTGATTCCTTCCAGGCTCGTTGGACACGGAGACGGAGAAGATGATGATGATGCCGAGGTGTGGGATGTCAGACAAGAAAGCGACAGTAACACCTCGTGGATTCTCTGCACGTAAGACAAATGCACATTAATACTTCCCACATAATATCATCAACTTTAGCTTGCCTTTGATTCAACATACATTGACGGTATAAAGTTGAAAATTCGTTTTGAATTTATTGTAAGTGTTCTTACAGTGAAAAAAATTCCTGCTAATTTGATCAATAATGCTATTTAAATTGGAGCTGGAGCGGGAATTGATGTTCATTCCACTAAAGGGTTCAGAAATCATTAAAATTCTCTTTTGTCACGCGGTTTTGAATGCCTACAAAACTTTCCAACTATCCATATTGATCATTGACCATCATTTATTATGGTGTAGGTAGACGTAGGTAGGTGTAAATTAAACGACGTAGCTGGAGGTCAACATTTTCAGGTCAACGTTTAACTAGGTCAATTACTCTAGAACCCCCAATTTTACAAGGCAGGCTTTTAAATAGCAATTTTGCTTCGTTAGTGCTTGTAAGTGATGGAAATCCTGCCATTATCGTACTCGATCCTTAACGGCGCCACGGCGATTTCAGATCGGAGGTTCTGAAAGTAAAGTTAACAAGAAACTAACAAACAAATTTTTATTTCACTCGACTTTCTCCAAAAAGGCATTTAAAAGTCTCCTGCATATTTGATTTTAAAAAAGTGCGTCTTTCAATCAATTTCCCAAAGGAAATCTTTGGAATTTTTTAGCCAAGACGTAGGTAAGACGATGACGAGGTATCTGACCCTGTGACAGCGGATGGCGGCTGGCCGAAGAAGAAGCTAAGCTATCGCGTCACCGCGTACCCAAGCAGCACCCTGAGCAAAGAGCAAGTCGACCAGGAGGTCGCCAGAGCGTTCGACGTGTGGACGTCGCACACCGACCTCGAGTTCAGCGTGATGCCCGACGGCATCCCCGACATCAACATCCGGTTCGTGGAGGGTGGCCACGGGGACGGCGCCAGCAACGCGTTCGACGGGCCGAGTGGAGTTCTGGCGCACGCGTTCAGCCCCACCGATGGCAGGGCGCACTTCGACGACGCCGAAGAGTGGTCGGTGGCAAGTGATGCTGGTAAGGAGCAGGGAGGTGAAGCCACTGGGTATCCACACTCAATGGTGGAGGTAACCGTCGCTTGTCGTCCGCCACTTGCGACAACGTTGGGACAACTCAATGTTCCCAACGCTCACGGAAGTACTGGGAGATGCAAGTCGGTCGCCGGTTTAGCCGGGAACGTCTAGCGTTTGCCGCACTTCCAGTTGAAAGTCCCAGCTCTGTGACACATGGTACTTACGTGGCGCCAGATTGCAGAAATAGGTGGGCGCCGAATGGTACTTTTTTTCGCAATATGAGCCAGCAATAGAAAATTGTTACCGCCCAAGATTTGATATTTTTTACTAGTGCTAGGACGTAATTGAATACAAGAATTAATAAATAATTACTTTATCCAGTTAATTGGTAATGCAATTAATTTTTTTCAAGATTAACTGGTAATGGCTAATTGGGTATGTGATTGATATACATTTGAAATCATATAACAGGAAATGTCATTTAATAAAATTTGAAAAACCCTTCACCGTCTTAAGCCTACGAATCTAAATTGTTTTAATAGATGATTACATGAAATTATACGTCCCAAATCTCAACAGGACAATTTTTTTTTGTTATTTTTAATTTTTTACCGCAAAGAAACAAGGAAGTGAAACCATGGCCGGCATTTGCCCGCGGCAGGCACCAACCTGTTCCAGGTGGCGGCCCACGAGTTCGGACACAACCTCGGGCTGGGTCACTCGGAGGTCAAGGCCGCGCTGATGGCGCCCTTCTACAACGGATACCAACCGGACTTCCGGCTGCACGAGGACGATATTCAAGGGATACAGGTGATTTTTATTTTATTTTCACGGCTGTGCGCTTTTTGTGTTGCTACTATTTTGTTTAGTGTATCCATTGTTGGCTTCCTCCTCGCCTAATGCCAACAATGGTAACACGTTAGCAACACTAGCAGCGCATAGCAGGGGGGCGATTTTGCAAAAATTTCGTTTGAGAAGTCACTCGTCTTTTCTATGAGATCTCAATTATTGTCAATGTTTTTAATGGAACAAATGAACGCTCTCATATAAAAGACGAGTGACTTTTCAAACGAAATTTTTACAAAATCGCCCCCCAGGTTAGTGGTATATATTGCTGACAGCTAGACATTCTGCTTTCACATTCTGCTTTCACATTCTGCTTTCACATTCTGCTTTCACATTCTGCTTTCACATTCTGCTTTCACATTCTGCTCACATTCTGCTTGCAGAGTTTGTACGGGTCCCGAGCGCTCTGCCAAAAACCTATGGTGGACACGATCTTCACGGACCTCAATGACGTCACCTACCTCATCACTGGTAAGTAATTCCATATCAGCATGCATGAATTTTGATTTTATCAGGTATCTGCATTAATGGGACCAGGCGGTAGCGTTGACTTGAGCCAAACTGAAATTACTCTTTGCATTCACAGAAAAGATAATAATTATTTGAAACGAAATAATCATCCCAAAGGTGTGTCCTTACCAGGAAGTCAAACCCAGTTCTTTCGCCTTACCGGTATGGAGCAATATCAACAATGTTTTGGTTGGGTTTATGGTTTTGCCTTTTTTTAATGCAAAAGTCTGTGATTACTGACGTTTCTTTTCGCTCAGGTCAAAAATTCTGGACCCTGGACAGCGCCGGCGTCAGCAACAGCTTCCCTGGCGACGTGCAGACATTGTGGCCGGGACTTCCGGCCTGCGTCGACGCCGCGTTCGAGCATCCGGAGATCGGCAAGACCTACTTCTTCTCGGGCGGGAGCTTCTGGCGTTACCAGAACAACACGCTCGACGATGGCTACCCGATGCCCATCTCCAAACGCTTCCCGGGGATTCCCGACAACGTGGACTCGGCCTTCGTTTGGCCGAAGAATGAACAGATTTACTTTTTTAAAGGTGAGCTTCGATGGAGTTGAGAGTCAGGTGTTTGATGGGTGACCATCATGCACATGATCAGTTCTGTTCAGGAGAGAGGTCGGAGGGTTTGAAGTTAGTACGACAACTTCACTCGCCTTGCTTATCAACTTCTCGACAGCACGGATTAGCGGAGGAATCCTGTTGTTCGAGTTGCACCGTCCTTCGGAAGGGACGCAAAGCTGGTGGTCCCCTCGGTACTTTTCGACAGGAGTAGGCTACGTGCCGGCACCAGATTTCTCATCCACGTTTCTAGTTTGGGTTAGGTTCATCATCACCCTTTCATTCACCGACACCATAAGACCAGAGCCACGGGGCCAGTTTTCAAAACAGTGCGTCGTTAAACACCATTAACAAACCAATCAACCAGAGAGATGAGAGTCGCAAATAAATATCCTTCGAAGTAGCTCAAGATAGTGTGGAGATTTCCAAGTTACTACTATTCGGGATTTTTTTTTAGAAACTCATATTTGGGCCATAATATCAAGTACTTCTTCCCCCCCCCCTCATCTGGAGACGTCAAAAATCTCTGCCAGGTCTGCAAATCTCGTCGCTTAGCCTTTATCTATAGGAAGGAGTCAAGAAAGGCGTTAGTCTATAGCCTAAAAGAAGCTTGAAAGGAGAGAAATAAATGAACAAGGTGATCGGGGAACACCGTGAAATGCTCTGGAGAGATCAATGCACAGTCTGCTCAATGTCTAGCACGTTTAATGTCTGGCTAATACATCTCCCTACTTGAAGGCGGAGATTTCTGGAGGTTCGACTACACGGCGACGCCAAATGTGGACGCCGCGTATCCCCGACGCATCTCCCAGTGGTGGCGCGGGGTGAGCGACGCCCCCGACGCCGCCTTTGTAGGGGCCGACGGACAGACCTACTTCGCCAAGGGCGGCTCCTACACCAAGATCAACGACAGCAAGAGAGGAGTCCTTCCGCAGGTGGGACCGCCAGTCATGCAGTTTCAACATCCTCGTGATCAATGCCAGTCAGAATCCAATCTTCGTTTTATACGATGAATAACACGTCTGGCATCAGCTGGTAGTAGTGGGATTAAATGCAAATTAAATGCAAATACTTGTTTCATGTATCGGTTGATATTTATTTCTAGAAACTAATGATTGAAAAGTTGCACCCATATGGACGCAGCCATTTGTAATTCAATTCATACAACTCATATAATCGTGTTGTGGGTGAGCGTAATATTTACGCTCACCTACAACGCGATTATATTGCGTGTGCGCATAGCCAAGAGGCTTTTATGATCAATTTAAAATGTTCGGTGTTTCTTTAGCAGCTTTCTTGATGACATAAGCTACCGGAAAATATCATGAATTAGTCGCCGAGAAATTATTCGAAAATTTGAAAACAAAAAAATCGTTTGAAAGACAAACTTTTCCCTTGATTTGCCTCAAATTAACACCGTATGTTCTTTTTAAGATGTTTAGCGCACACAGTGAAATTTGTCAACATCAGTTGAAGATAAAGTTGTTTTAGTTGCAAAAAACAACTAAAATGCTAAAAAAACGTCATAAAAGCGCCATTTTCAAGAATAGTCCAAGACTTAAAGATATGAACAATTCACACAAACATGAAATCGTGATGGTGAACATATCTAGAAAGTTTAGTCAAATTATATTCATAGGCTTGGTTTTTAAAGTGAGGAACGTGATGTTGAAAAACTGAAAATTTTCGTAAAAATTAATTTATAAGAAAAGTTGCAAGTGAAATGAGTTGAAAATAGTGCAGGGTCTATGTTGAGAGAAAACAAAGATATTTTAAAAATTTAATCAAAATCCGTTAAGTCGTTTGGGATGTAGAGCGCGAACAAACAGACAGAAAAACAAAAAAAACAAAAAAAACAAAACAAAAACACATAATGTATTTTTTTTAGCAGTAAAGTATAATGGAAGATTTCGCTTCACTCGCTTCGCTCGTTACGCTTATCAATCAGCCAGCCAAAAATAAGCCCTTTAGTGGGGTCTTTTCGCAAATATTTGCCACTCATCACTCTGCAATTATTTTCATTTTTTTAAAGAAATTTTGGGAATGCACAAGATTCAACATTATATCACTTCGGTTTGGCCGGTATATTCCCTTTTTTGTGGGGGGGGGGGGGGGGGGGGGGGGTCACTCCGTTTGCTCAGAAAGCAGAGCCCTCCTGCGGGGGGTCTCAGGGTTGGAGGCACTATGGTGTGACTCATATTGACTTGTTTGATCCTTGCAGGTGGACACTATAGTGTGACTCCCGCGACTTGTTTGATCCTTGCAGGTGGACGTCGAGGGTCCTAAAAGCATCAGCACCCTGCTGGGATGCGGCAACGTCGCCGGCGACTCGGCTGGCAGCACATTCACTGTGTCATCCTCAGACGAAGTGATCATGTCCACAGACGCGATGGACAGACTCATGGAGAAGCCTGATGTTACCAGGTGTAAACCATCCTGTCCGGTGATGTGAACGTCAATCAGATATTGTGTCTAGTGAACTGCACGAGTCGACAATCACATACGACTTGTGCTGAACTTGATGTTTGTTTTTGTAATACATGTGGAAATAGACGTTACACTGAGAGAAAAATTACGTCAGATACCCACTGCGCGTACTACCAGTCTGAAAAAAGATATTAATTAGCTCTGCTAAATAACAAAGGAAGACAGGAAAATCACAACCCGAATTGCTCTGCCTGGCTTTAGCGAGTGGGTATCATGACGACATTTTGATATAATTTTGCTTAGTGGAATAGGTGTATTGCGAGTCATCCCCATTAATTATGACTTAAATTTGCTTCAATGGTTGACTTGTAGCGAAATACACAAATTTTAGTCGAATTATATATAGAATTGTGAATTTAAAAAGTCACAATAAAATCTCAAAAAGGACTCGTTTCTTAT
Source organism: Nemurella pictetii (assembly GCA_921293315.2). Lineage (NCBI taxonomy): Eukaryota > Metazoa > Arthropoda > Insecta > Plecoptera > Nemouridae > Nemurella > Nemurella pictetii. Next base: position 10,468,382 of record OV121123.1, on the reverse strand, counting down.
GTCATGAAATTTTCTCATGGGCCACATTTTGTCCTTTGTCCCGAAATAAGTGAAAGAAGTCTTTTCGTACAGGCAAAGTCTGGATGGGTTACCAGCGACGAGCATGAAATCGGAAAGCCAATCCGTATTTAACTATCATTTATAATGAAGTGTACTCTACTAGGCTATGCGAACACTCATATAATCGTGTTGTGGATGAGCGTAATACTAACGTTCATCCACAACGCGATTATATTGCGTGTGCGCATAGCCTAGAGGCTTTTATGATCAATTTAAAATGTTCGGCGTTAATTTAGCAGCTTTCTCAATGACATTGAATATTTCAAAACTTAAAAATCGATTTATAGAAAAAATACTCAATTGATTTGCTTGAAATTAACACCGTATCTTCTCCTTACGATTTAGAATGCACACAGTAAATTTTGTCAAAATCGGTTGAAGATAAAGTTGATTTAGTTGCAAAAAACTGCATAATCGCTAAAAAAGCGTCATAAAAGCGCCATTTCCAAGAAAAGCGCTAAACATACAACAATGAAATTTGTACACGAACATGAAATCGTGGGGGCCAACATATCTGGAGAGTTTCGTCAAATTATATGGAAATCCTTGGCCTCTAGAGTGGAAAACGTGTTTTGGAAAAACTGAAAAATTTCGTAAAAACTTAATAACATAAAATTTACCTGTCCGAATTGATTCAAAAACGTGGCAAATCTAAGTTTAGAGAAAACGAAGGTTCACCGAAATTTTCATCAAAATCCGTTTTGGCGTTTGACCGAAATCGTGCGAACAAACACATCAAAATGGCATTGATAAGGCAGTCGAATGTTAGTGATCCACATTTATCGACAGTACGATATACTCCGATCAGGTACCAATTGGCCGACAGAGTATGCTGATTGATTATTAATCGACCAACATCCTTACCCATCACTAATTCACGTTCCAACAAAATAATCCACCAATACCCCCTTGCATTCAGATGTGACATCAGCGGCTTGGTGGGTTCTCTCTCCCACCCATCAAGTCTATCGCCTCCTCCTACCGTAAGTCTGTGGTTCGATTGCCCCTGAAAATGGACGTACTGTAAAGAAATGCACATGGCGAGTGAAAGATGACCGGGTATTTCATTTCATTTCCCAAATCCGTCCTCCTTATTTTGTTTGTTTTGTGGTGTTGATGTTGCTGGTGGTGATGGACAAATGGATTTACATGGATTTCGGATATTCTTTCGGAAAATCGCGGTCAAAATCCCATTGGTATCCAGCAGAACATTCCCATTCTGTATTTTTCAGAGAAATCATGTAAATCTCAAAGTTTTATAATGACTTGGGAACACAAATAATAAACAGAACAACTTGATGGGTTGACCGTAGAGTTATAAAAATTTTCATCGATGCAAGTAATTGCTTGGCTAATGGCTCTATGGTCTGGTTTACTTAAAAAATGCATTTTCGGTAATAATTCAAGTGATTTTGTGAAGGTAATTTATATTGAGGTGTCGATAGTGCTGATTAATGAGCGTCGCTAGTTTTCGGTGCTCGGTGTGGTGGGCTGTATACCACCAAAATATTCAAGTTCATAAACTTGTTGTGTTTCTGCTAACGATGTTTGCCAAATTTAAAAAACATATTTATTTTATCAGAATAGTTACTCTAATACGCGTGTAACAGCTTAGAAACATATAATGTGCATTACTAGAAAAAATGGTATTATTCCCCATCTCACTTTGACAGCTCCATAAAATCGCCCACCCGACAGAATTACTCATAGCTAGATCCGCCCTATGAGTGCAAAAAAAGATGGCTCTGCAGGGCTCATCTCTGGTAAATTGTCTCCATTGTTGGTTTTCAGATATCGTGACGGTAAGCTTGATAAAAATTCGAATACTTTTTCAAATGGCTATTATTAGATTTTAATTCAGACCAGTGACAAAATGTGGGTCAAATTTAATTTGATATCGCGGTAAAAATGAGTATTCAAAAATTTACAAAGATACTCCACTTCGTGATGTAGGAATCTGATATTTCAATATTAAATCTGCTTCTAAACCCAGTACCATGAGCACCATTGCCAATAAGACTTGGCAAATTCATTTTAAATTTGAACTTATTTTTATGGCGAATATTTTTATGAATGCTACTAATAAGCATCTTGATGAATGAATTTATTATATAATTTATAATTTTTTCTTAGTATTAACCTCTGTCCGACATATCTATAATGATCAGAGAGACAATGAACAAATATTCAAATTCAAAACTGACGGGCAAAATAGGCTCGCCGACTGGCCTGTGGCTCCCACAACAGCGAAGCGAGTCTCTGTGTTCCCTGTAACTCAGACTCACTCTGACCAGTAGCAGCGTGGATACGTTGCCGGCAAGGCGCATCGGCGGCACCAGTCTAACTTCAACGTGCGCTCGGGGTTGATGTTGTTTCAGTGCTTGGCAACAACGAAACACTTAAAGTCTTCGGCATTCTATAGTTTATACTGTGCAGTATTCAGTTATCAGATCAGATCAGTTACGCATATTATTGTGAAGTGATCAGTTTGATCAGTTTGAAATCATCTTGTCTTTGTGCTGTGATGGAATTCAATGGTGATGGTGTCTTGTGTTCCATGGCTTCCATCGCGAGGTCCCGATGGGAAATGGTGGATTATTGATATACCAGGTTAGTAATTGATACGTTTGTCGAACTGTGTACTTTCTTGTGGCATCACGGAAGGTGATAACAATGTTTTCAGAATAGTTTTATGCTGGCATCTTTCGCGAAATTGAATCATGCACATGACGCCATCGGCATTTTTACCTAGAGTGACATATTTGACAGATTCTGGTCAGAAGCATTTGCACACATTACGAGCAGAATTTTTAGGAAATTTGCGCATTGTTTCCTTCGAGTGTTGTTTTAACGACATGATTCCAATTGGAGTTGCTAGAATATTCCTCTGTCATTTTGTTTAGCTGTAGCAGCGTGTAGTAGGTACCATGCAAGGGGGGAAATTACTGCGAATTGATTACAAGCATAGAAACAACATCGGCACTGTCGCATTGCTTTTTCGGCTCTGCCTCACAAAGGGTAGTAGCAGCTTCTACGTAGTAAAGCAAGCTAATTGCGTAGCTGCTTAAGCAGCCTAAGCTAGACTATTTGAGGTTAAACTGAGTGATTTTCGGTCAGTTTTTTTTTCGGTCACTTTTTTTTTTCGGTCACTTTTATTTTCGGTCAGTTTTTTTTTCGGTCAGTTGATACCCTCTCAAATAAAAAAGAGAGAGGGTATCAACTGACCGAAAAAAAAGTGACCGAAAATAAAAGTGACCGAAAATAAAACTGACCGAAAAAAAAAGTGACCGAAAAAAAAAGTGACCGAAAATAAAAGTGACCGAAAATAAAACTGACCGAAAAAAAAGTGACCGAAAAAAAAAGTGACCGAAAATAAAAGTGACCGAAAATAAAACTGACCGAATTTCATATTTATGAACGTGACTGTACGGAGGCGGTGGTGTGGGAATGTTACTAGCCGTTCAATACAAACAAACCGTCGGAAAAAAAAAAAAACTCGCCGAAAAAAAACTGACCGAAAAAAAAAGTGACCGAAAAAAAAACTGACCGAATGTATGAAATTGGCCAAGTCAAATAGCATTGGTCTTATGGGACTACGAGTGTTACCGAGGCTGGTCGGATATACCGGGCGATGGACGCAGGTAGAACGGCGCCCGGTGAAGGAAGTCTAGTCGTGATTTCGGCTATGTCCAATAGCATTGGTCTTATGGGCAAGAATAAAATACGAAAAAAGGCGGTTCTGTTTAACATGGTGGCTTATGGGACAACAGAAAAATTGCAAAGTTTGGGCTGGGGGACATTTGCCGGATATTGAACTATATATTTATGGATAGCCCAAATGATTGTGCATCTTTTTATATTTTAGCTTTTTCTTTAAAAATTGAATTTTCAAAAGTTATAACGATTTCAAAGTACCAAAAAACTTAAAATCGCCATAAAAAGAAAATTTATGGTTGGATTTGTTTCAAATTTCTAACATAGGTAACAGACCATAACAGATGTGTGATTTTGCAATTTCATTCAAATCCATCATCGGGAAAAAAAAACATTTTGAAGTCTCCGAAGTTTCATCAAACATAGGTTACCCCCATCATTTAACCCATGTCTTGGCGATTATCTCGATTTTACGAAAACTATTTCTAAAGTGATGAACGGAATTGAATGAAATTTTAACTGAGAGTACAAAATAGATGGGTGAGCTTAAAAATAATTTATCGGAAAATTCGTTTGGAAAATTTGGCCACAAAAAAATAAAAACCGCCTTATCAGTTAGGGGACACGATAAGTTATGATCCGATCGAGCTGAAATATGGAAGGTTTATCCGTATAGTGATTTGGCAGATTTAATTAGAGTTTGAAGAAAATCGTTCGGAAAATGCGGGAAATATAAAAGAAAATATGTGTTATTAACTCTTTTAGTATGTTGTGATAATGGTAAGGTAGGTTTGGGTATATCGGTGGATAGCCCTTATCAATACGCATTTTTTATTACGGTGAACTTTTCCTTAGAAATTGAAATTGAAAGAGATATAAAGGATTTAGTTTTGCATAAATTAACATGGGCTCTTATGGGAGATGTGAGCGCGTGCAGGGTAATCGATGGTGCGGGCGAAAGGGCATTTAGCGAGAGTCGAACCGCATATTTATGGATAGCCCCGGTAAATGCGCATCTCTTACCTCTGATTAAATTTTGCGAAGAAATTGAATTTAAGGAAGTTATTGAAGATTTAGTGTTTCGATCGGAAATTGCGGCTGTCATTTAACATGGCGGCTTATGGGAGTACCGAAAAATTGCAAGTTCGGACGGGGGAACATTTTCGGGGTATCAAAATATATATTTACCCCGGTGAATGAACATCTTTTATTTAAAGGATCTGCTTCTTTAGAAATTGAATTTTCAAAAGTTATGACAATTTCAAAGTACCAAAAAACCTAAAATCGTAATAAAAAAGTAATTCACGTTATATTTGTTTCAAATTTCTAAAATAGATAACAGACCATAACAGTTATCCGATTTTGCAATGACTGGGCATTTAACTGGAATAAAGCCATACTCAACATGGCATAAATCCACTGGAATAACGCCATTTGCTTGGATGGCGTTAGTACCTACAGTGCAGCTGTTACCGGAACAAAGCCATCATACAACATGAGATAAATCCACTGGAATAACGCCATACGACTTATGGCTTTATTCCGGAAAGTGGCCGATATGGCGTTATTCCATATGGCGTTATTCAGCTCCCCCGGAAAAAGTTGAAAGTGCATATCAGTAGATAGCCCTTATTCATTCACTTCTTTTTATAGAGTAGTATTTTCCTAAAGAATTGAATTTTAAAGAGATATACGTGATTTAGTGTGTCAGTCGAAATTCCGGCTAAGCCAATTAACACGGGCTTATGGGGTAATTCGGGAAAATCGATTTATTTCCAATAGTTAGATTTTGACGAAATGTTTTAGTTTAATATGCCGGTGATATGTTTAATACACACCTAAAATAATATAAAATCAATTGAGTTATTTGGCTTACGATTGTTGCCGATGCTCGTCGCATAAACCTGCCGATGGTCAGGTTTAACGAGTGCGTCCCGTGAAGGATGTCTTGTGTTGATTCTGTATCTATAGCTTATCATTGTCCTACGGCGATGATTCGAACTGTGTGCATCTTCAAATAAAAATGCAAATCTGTTGAAAATGTAATACTCCGATGATTATAACATCATTTGTATTCCTCGATTGCATCTTTCAGTAATGGTGCAGTCAGGTAACGTTGTTTAAATAACGTTAACCCTTATTCTCTGCCGGTTCTGACATTCGTCAAGAAGTTGCGGTACCTGGCATTGTGATTGTTGACTCGAGACGCGACCCTCTAGCTGCTGGCACAAGGCTGGCACGCGTCTCTTTGTTAGCTTGCACTCACCACGAGAACAACCGTCTACATTCTTACATGTGGAATTCAGCAGCAAATAAAACGCACTTTCGGTGGTGAATATCATCGTTAGTTGAAATATTAACGAACTAATCGTATTCGGCAACAATCGTAACACCCACACTCTGCAATATTTCCTTCACCCCATTTTAATAGACTTGGCCGGCATTTCGACTGACACACTAAATCACGTATATCTCTTTAAAATTCAATTTTTTAGGAAAATACTACTCTATAAAAAAGAAGTGAATGAATAAGGGCTAACTACTGACATGCACTTTTAACTTTTTTCGCTATCACAAGATCAAAAAAGGTAAAAATGATATTTTATTTTATATTTTCCAAATTATCCAAACGATTTTCTTTAAATTATAAATAATCTGACAAATCACTACATGGATGCTCCTTCCCAATTTCAGCTCGATCGGATCCTTACTAATCGAGCTATTACTGATAAAGTTTTTTTTGTGGCCAAATTTTCCAAACGAATTTTCCGACAAATTATTTTTAAGCTCACCCATCTATTTTGTACTCTCAGTTAAAATTTCATTCAATTCCGTTCATCACCTTAGAAATAGTTTTCGTAAAATTGAGATAATCGCCAAGACATGGGTTAAATGATGGGGGTAACCTATGTTTGATGAAACTTCGGAGACTTCAAAATGTTTTTTTTTTCCCGATGATGGATTTGACTGAATGAAATTGCAAAATCACACATCTGTTATGGTCTGTTACCTATGTTAGAAATTTGAAACAAATCCAACCATAAATTTTCTTTTTATGGCGATTTTAAGTTTTTTGGTACTTTGAAATCGTTATAACTTTTGAAAATTCAATTTTTAAAGAAAAAGCTAAAATATAAAAAGATGCACAATCATTTGGGCTATCCATAAATATATAGTTCAATATCCGGCAAATGTCCCCCAGCCCAAACTTTGCAATTTTTCTGTTCTCCCATAAGCCACCATGTTAAACCGAACCGCCTTTTTTCGTAAATTCTTGCCCATAAGACCAATGCTATTGGACATAGCCGAAATCACGACCAGATTTCCTTCACCGGGCGCCCTCGTTCTACCTGCGTCCATCGCCCGGTATATCCGTCTAGCCTCGGTAAAATTCGTAGTCCCATAAGACCAATGCTATTTGACTTGGCCAATTTCATACATTCGGTCAGTTTTTTTTTCGGTCACTTTTTTTTTCGGTCAGTTTTTTTTCGGCGAGTTTTTTCTTTTTCCGACGGTTTGTTTGTATTGAACGGCTAGTAACATTCCCACACCACCGCCTCCGTACAGTCACGTTCATAAATATGAAATTCGGTCAGTTTTATTTTCGGTCAGTTTTATTTTCGGTCACTTTTTTTTTCGGTCACTTTTTTTTTCGGTCACTTTTATTTTCGGTCACTTTTATTTTCGGTCAGTTGGCGTGTTCCCGCCTGGGACAACTTTTAAAAGCCACAGAATTGAGTCAATGAGAAGAATAATGTCGGAGGGGCTAAAATGAAAACTTCATTGTAACCTGCATTATCTGTTTTGTTATTATCTAAGATAATTAGTTAAAATAACATTTTATCATATGGTTTTGGATAATTTTATGGACACGAATCACGAGGAATCAGGGTTTGCGTGATGGGAAAATGCCTAAAAAAGTTACTAAAGCGAGGATTTCAGTTTTTGGTTCTGTGCCTACCGATTGTGAGTTGTGACCACTTGTGACGAATACATTGTGAGAGACAACTTGTAGCCTGTGACAACTTTTCAAAGCAACAGCAATGAGTCATTGAGAAAATAATGTCGGAGGGGCGAAAATGAAAAAAATTGCAACCTGTATTATCTGATTTGACCTTATCTAAGGTAATTAGTTACATACATGCACTTCAAAGACAAGGGTGGTACTATTACTACGTGAAGGCAATTGGCGAAGTAACTTTTCGTTCAAAATGATCCACCAAAACTTAATGCCAAAAATTGGTTGGTTTTGGAGCTTATTTGCACACATTGTGCATCTATTCTTCTCTGCGTGCCATATCATTTCATGTCATGTCATTTCAATTAATGTAAAACTGCATAATTTTCAAACAAAGATTTTACCTTGTGGCTAATTGCTAATATATCGACAGATCTTCAATGTCACACGTTCGTAACTGATACGGCCAAGATATCACAATAAAATAAACCGCTCGTTTAGATGCAGCACGTGTCTCGGAAGACCAGAGTGCATGCAGGGAATCATGCAGATTGCAGATTTCACCTGACCCGATGCACACCCAATTGCATTTATATTTGAATTTGAAATAATCTTGCCGCCAGGAACTAGGAAGGAGCGTATATGTTTTAGAAACTGCGAGAGAAAATCAGTTCATTTCGTTTATCATATTAAGCTGTTGTAATATACAGATTTCAGCGCGTAGGGTTGTTTTTTTCGAGCGCTAAGCCGGAGATACCGGAGAGATTGTAGACGCTAGCGGGCGAGTGAACGTATCAAGGTTACGAGAAATAAGTGTTTCCAGACCAAGCACTCGACACTCGACCAAGCCATGTGTCAATGGCTTAATATAATCACCCTACTTCTAAAAATCAATACTAGACACCTTTGCCTCGACGACTTTCCCTGGAATACTGGTGGGCAGTGTAACATACATTTTTGAGTTTTCCACCAATTTTCCGGTATTTTCCGCAAGGTGAAATATTTTTCCCAGGTGTGAAAACAACTACTTTATCTTAATATTATTATCAAAAAAAATCGGTTCCTGTGCGGATTTTTTGCGCATATTCCCCTATCAATAGCCTTAAGCCGTGACTGTCGATTGACGGCAAAATAATTGACCAGCTGTTCGTTATTTCAATCGATCTCGAGTCGCGATGATGGTTTGTTGTAATTTAACGGTGTTCGTGGTGTTCCCCGGTCTCCTCCAGTGACAAGAGATTCGAGGCTGCTTGAAACCCTTAGTAGCTTGATTGACATACGGCCAGTTTTACTGGCGGATTTGCACAATCCTGTCTTGACGCGACAGTGACGTGTTCCCCGAATAAATGTCTGCACAATTCGGTTGTTGTCCTTGGCTCTGTACCATGTGAACGGAGACGCAAGTGAACAAATCTGTACAGTTGCATTTCCGTACGCCTGACTTTCTGTTCACATGGGTTTCTGTTCACATGGGTTTCTGTTCACATGGGTTTCTGTTCACATGGGTTTCTGTTCACATGGGTTTCTGTTCACATGGGTTTCTGTTCACATGGGTTTCTGTTCACATGGGTTTCTGTTCACATGAGTTTCTGTTCACATGAGTTTCTGTTCACATGGGTTTCTGTTCACATGGGTTTCTGTTCACATGGGTTTCTGTTCACATGGGTTTCTGTTCACATGGGTTTCTGTTCACATGGGTTTCTGTTCACATGGGTTTCTGTTCACATGGGTTTCTGTTCACATGGGTTTCTGTTCACATGGGTTTCTGTTCACATGGGTTTCTGTTCACATGAGTTTCTGTTCACATGAGTTTCTGTTCACATGGGTTTCTGTTCACATGGGTTTCTGTTCACATGGGTTTCTGTTCACATGGGTTTCTGTTCACATGGGTTTCTGTTCACATGGGTTTCTGTTCACATGGGTTTCTGTTCACATGGGTTTCTGTTCACATGGGTTTCTGTTCACATGGGTTTCTGTTCACATGGGTTTCTGTTCACATGGGTTTCTGTTCACATGGGTTTCTGTTCACATGGGTTTCTGTTCACATGGGTTTCTGTTCACATGGGTTTCTGTTCACATGGGTTTCTGTTCACATGGGTTTCTGTTCACATGGGTTTCTGTTCACATGGGTTTCTGTTCACATGGGTTTCTGTTCACATGGGTTTCTGTTCACATGGGTTTCTGTTCACATGGGTTTCTGTTCACATGGGTTTCTGTTCACATGGGTTTCTGTTCACATGGGTTTCTGTTCACATGGGTTTCTGTTCACATGGGTTTCTGTTCACATGGGTTTCTGTTCACATGGGTTTCTGTTCACATGGGTTTCTGTTCACATGGGTTTCTGTTCACATGGGTTTCTGTTCACATGGGTTTCTGTTCACATGGGTTTCTGTTCACATGGGTTTCTGTTCACATGGGTTTCTGTTCACATGGGTTTCTGTTCACATGGGTTTCTGTTCACATGGGTTTCTGTTCACATGGGTTTCTGTTCACATGGGTTTCTGTTCACATGGGTTTCTGTTCACATGGGTTTCTGTTCACATGGGTTTCTGTTCACATGGGTTTCTGTTCAGTTGCACAGGGCTTAGCCACGACTGGGCCCCCCGACGCAAGTGAGCGGAAATTCAAGTGAGCAGATGGGAGGAGCCTAGTGACGTCACTGAAACAACCGCCTTCATCGTAGGCAACCCAAACAGCAGGCATGTCAGGCGGGCTAACTTGCATCGCTAGCGTTGTCATTGAGCCAGCATGTCATTTCCTTAGTTCTCATTGAAGCCAGGTAACCCCGTGTTAATTCCTTCTGAGACGGCAAAGCTACAATTAGTTTGGATAAGCGAAAAGTCACGTAGGAAGTTAGATCAACAGGAGCATAACAGATATTTTTAATATCACCGAAATCAATTTAAAAGCGATTATTAAATTGTGAAAACAAAGAGGCAGTGACACGACCTTGTGCCTGGTCGCTTAGCTTGTTGAGCCACGGATGCTTAACTTTTCTGCCTTAGGGGCTATAAGTTAAAATCTGGATGGGCAGTCAGTTTTCGGAATTTCCAAGGGCCACTAGGTCAAGTAGCGGATATTGTTTTGCTCTTTTGTGTTGACACGAGCGGTAATTAATGATACGGTTCTTCTTCTGCGCTGGCTGGCTACCCGAGTAGTCGGACCAGCAGGTTTCCACTAAAAACACGGTGAAGCCATGAGTAACACTATAGAGTCCACCGGCAGAGGTCAAACAAGTCAATATGAGTCACACTATAGTGTCCACGTGCAGAGATCAAACAAGTCAATATTAGTCACACTATAGTGTCCACCTGCAGAGATCAAACAAGTCAATATGAGTCACACTATAGTGTCCACCTGCAGAGATCAAACAAGTCAATATGAGTCACACTATAGTGTCCACCTGCAGAGATCAAACAAATCAATATGAGTCACACTATAGTGTCCACCTGCAGAGATCAAACAAGTCAATATGAGTCACACTATAGTGTCCACGTGCAGAGATCAAACAAGTCAATATGAGTCACACCATAGTGTCCACCTGCAGAGATCAAACAAGTCAATATGAGTCACACTTTAGTGTCCACGTGCAGAGATCAAACAAGTCAATATGAGTCACACTATAGTGTCCACCTGCAGAGATCAAACAAGTCAATATGAGTCACACTATAGTGTCCACATGCAGAGATCAAACAAGTCAATATGAGTCACACTATAGTGTCCACATGCAGAGATCAAACAAGTCAATATGAGTCACACTATAGTGTCCACCTGCAGAGATCAAACAAGTCAATATGAGTCACACTATAGTGTCCACCTGCAGAGATCAAACAAGTCAATATGAGTCACACTATAGTGTCCACCTGCAGAGATCAAACAAGTCAATATGAGTCACACTATAGTGTCCACCTGCAGAGATCAAACAAGTCAATATGAGTCACACTATAGTGTCCACCTGCAGAGATCAAACAAGTCAATATGAGTCACACTATAGTGTCCACCTGCAGAGATCAAACAAGTCAATATGAGTCACACTGTAGTGTCCACCTGCAGAGATCAAACAAGTCAATATGAGTCACACTATAGTGTCCACCTGCAGAGATCAAACAAGTCAATATGAGTCACACTATATTGTCCACCTGCAGAGATCAAACAAGTCAATATGAGTCACACTATAGTGTCCACCTGCAGAGATCAAACAAGTCAATATGAGTCACACTATAGTGTCCACCTGCAGAGATCAAACAAGTCAATATGAGTCACACTATAGTGTCCACCTGCAGAGATCAAACAAGTCAATATGAGTCACACTATAGTGTCCACCTGCAGAGATCAAACAAGTCAATATGAGTCACACTATAGTGTCCACCTGCAGAGATCAAACAAGTCAATATGAGTCACACTATAGTGTCCACCTGCAGAGATCAAACAAGTCAATATGAGTCACACTATAGTGTCCACCTGCAGAGATCAAACAAGTCAATATGAGTCACACTATAGTGTCCACCTGCAGAGATCAAACAAGTCAATATGAGTCACACTATAGTGTTTACCTGCAGAGATCAAACAAGTCAATATGAGTCACACTATAGTGTCCACCTGCAGAGATCAAACAAGTCAATATGAGTCACACTATAGTGTCCACCTGCAGAGATCAAACAAGTCAATATGAGTCACACTATAGTGTCCACCTGCAGAGATCAAACAAGTCAATATGAGTCACACTATAGTGTCCACCTGCAGAGATCAAACAAGTCAATATGAGTCACACTATAGTGTCCACCTGCAGAGATCAAACAAGTCAATATGAGTCACACTATAGTGTCCACCTGCAGAGATCAAACAAGTCAATATGAGTCACACTATAGTGTCCACCTGCAGAGATCAAACAAGTCAATATGAGTCACACTATAGTGTCCACCTGCAGAGATCAAACAAGTCAATATGAGTCACACTATAGTGTCCACCTGCAGAGATCAAACAAGTCAATATGAGTCACACTATAGTGTCCACCTGCAGAGATCAAACAAGTCAATATGAGTCACACTATAGTGTCCACCTGCAGAGATCAAACAAGTCAATATGAGTCACACTATAGTGTCCACCTGCAGAGATCATACAAGTCAATATGAGTCACACTATAGTGTCCACCTGCAGAGATCATACAAGTCAATATGAGTCACACTATAGTGTCCACCTGCAGAGATCAAACAAGTCAATATGAGTCACACTATAGTGTCCACCTGCAGAGATCAAACAAGTCAATATGAGTCACACTATAGTGTCCACCTGCAGAGATCAAACAAGTCAATATGAGTCACACTATAGTGTCCACCTGCAGAGATCAAACAAGTCAATATGAGTCACACTATAGTGTCCACCTGCAGAGATCAAACAAGTCAATATGAGTCACACTATAGTGTCCACCTGCAGAGATCAAACAAGTCAATATGAGTCACACTATAGTGTCCACCTGCAGAGATCAAACAAGTCAATATGAGTCACACTATAGTGTCCACCTGCAGAGATCAAACAAGTCAATATGAGTCACACTATAGTGTCCACCTGCAGAGATCAAACAAGTCAATATGAGTCACACTATAGTGTCCACCTGCAGAGGTCAAACAAGTCAATATGAGTCACACTATAGTGTCCACCTGCAGAGGTCAAACAAGTCAATATGAGTCACACTATAGTGTCCACCTGCAGAGATCAAACAAGTCAATATGAGTCACACTATAGTGTCCACCTGCAGAGATCAAACAAGTCAATATGAGTCACACTATAGTGTCCACCTGCAGAGATCAAACAAGTCAATATGAGTCACACTATAGTGTCCACCTGCAGAGATCAAACAAGTCAATATGAGTCACACTATAGTGTCCACCTGCAGAGATCAAACAAGTCAATATGAGTCACACTATAGTGTCCACCTGCAGAGATCAAACAAGTCAATATGAGTCACACTATAGTGTCCACCTGCAGAGATCAAACAAGTCAATATGAGTCACACTATAGTGTCCACCTGCAGAGATCAAACAAGTCAATATGAGTCACACTATAGTGTCCACCTGCAGAGATCAAACAAGTCAATATGAGTCACACTATAGTGTCCACCTGCAGAGATCAAACAAGTCAATATGAGTCACACTATAGTGTCCACCTGCAGAGATCAAACAAGTCAATATGAGTCACACTATAGTGTCCACCTGCAGAGATCAAACAAGTCAATATGAGTCACACTATAGTGTCCACCTGCAGAGATCAAACAAGTCAATATGAGTCACACTATAGTGTCCACCTGCAGAGATCAAACAAGTCAATATGAGTCACACTATAGTGTCCACCTGCAGAGATCAAACAAGTCAATATGAGTCACACTATAGTGTTTACCTGCAGAGATCAAACAAGTCAATATGAGTCACACTATAGTGTCCACCTGCAGAGATCAAACAAGTCAATATGAGTCACACTGTAGTGTCCACCTGCAGAGATCAAACAAGTCAATATGAGTCACACTATAGTGTCCACCTGCAGAGATCAAACAAGTCAATATGAGTCACACTATAGTGTCCACCTGCAGAGATCAAACAAGTCAATATGAGTCACACTAGAGTGTCCACCTGCAGAGATCAAACAAGTCAATATGAGTCACACTATAGTGTCCACCTGCAGAGATCAAACAAGTCAATATGAGTCACACTATAGTGTCCACCTGCAGAGATCAAACAAGTCAATATGAGTCACACTATAGTGTCCACCTGCAGAGATCAAACAAGTCAATATGAGTCACACTATAGTGTCCACCTGCAGAGATCAAACAAGTCAATATGAGTCACACTATAGTGTCCACCTGCAGAGATCAAACATGTCAATATGAGTCACACTATAGTGTCCACCTGCAGAGATCAAACATGTCAATATGAGTCACACTATAGTGTCCACCTGCAGAGATCAAACAAGTCAATATGAGTCACACTATAGTGTCCACCTGCAGAGATCAAACAAGTCAATATGAGTCACACTATAGTGTCCACCTGCAGAGATCAAACAAGTCAATATGAGTCACACTATAGTGTCCACCTGCAGAGATCAAACAAGTCAATATGAGTCACACTATAGTGTCCACCTGCAGAGATCAAACAAGTCAATATGAGTCACACTATAGTGTCCACCTGCAGAGATCAAACAAGTCAATATGAGTCACACTATAGTGTCCACCTGCAGAGATCAAACAAGTCAATATGAGTCACACTATAGTGTCCACCTGCAGAGATCAAACAAGTCAATATGAGTCACACTATAGTGTCCACCTGCAGAGATCAAACAAGTCAATATGAGTCACACTATAGTGTCCACCTGCAGAGATCAAACAAGTCAATATGAGTCACACTATAGTGTCCACCTGCAGAGATCAAACAAGTCAATATGAGTCACACTATAGTGTCCACCTGCAGAGATCAAACAAGTCAATATGAGTCACACTATAGTGTCCACCTGCAGAGATCAAACAAGTCAATATGAGTCACACTATAGTGTTTACCTGCAGAGATCAAACAAGTCAATATGAGTCACACTGTAGTGTCCACCTGCAGAGATCAAACAAGTCAATATGAGTCACACTGTAGTGTCCACCTGCAGAGATCAAACAAGTCAATATGAGTCACACTATAGTGTCCACCTGCAGAGATCAAACAAGTCAATATGAGTCACACTATAGTGTCCACCTGCAGAGATCAAACAAGTCAATATGAGTCACACTAGAGTGTCCACCTGCAGAGATCAAACAAATCAATATGAGTCACACTATAGTGTCCACCTGCAGAGATCAAACAAGTCAATATGAGTCACACTGTAGTGTCCACCTGCAGAGATCAAACAAGTCAATATGAGTCACACTATAGTGTCCACCTGCAGAGATCAAACAAGTCAATATGAGTCACACTAGAGTGTCCACCTGCAGAGATCAAACAAATCAATATGAGTCACACTATAGTGTCCACCTGCGGAGATCAAACAAGTTAATATGAGTCACACTATAGTGTCCACCTGCAGAGATCAAACAAGTTAATATGAGTCACACTATAGTGTCCACCTGCGGAGATCAAACAAGTCAATATGAGTCACACTATAGTGTCCACCTGCAGAGATCAAACAAGTCAATATGAGTCACACTATAGTGTCCACCTGCGGAGATCAAACAAGTCAATATGAGTCACACTATAGTGTCCACCTGCAGAGATCAAACAAGTCAATATGAGTCACACTATATTGTCCACCTGCAGAGATCAAACAAGTCAATATGAGTCACACTATAGTGTCCACCTGCGGAGATCAAACAAGTCAATATGAGTCACACTATAGTGTCCACCTGCAGAGATCAAACAAGTCAATATGAGTCACACTATAGTGTCCACCTGCAGAGATCAAACAAGTCAATATGAGTCACACTATAGTGTCCACCTGCAGAGATCAAACAAGTCAATATGAGTCACACCATAGTGTCCACCTGCAGAGATCAAACAAGTTAATATGAGTCACACTATAGTGTCCACCTGCAGAGATCAAACAAGTCAATATGAGTCACACTATAGTGTCCAAGTGCAGAGATCAAACAAGTCAATATGAGTCACACTATAGTGTCCACCTGCGGAGATCAAACAAGTCAATATGAGTCACACTATAGTGTCCACCTGCAGAGATCAAACAAGTCAATATGAGTCACACTATAGTGTCCACCTGCAGAGATCAAACAAGTCAATATGAGTCACACTATAGTGTCCACCTGCAGAGATCAAACAAGTCAATATGAGTCACACTATAGTGTCCACCTGCAGAGATCAAACAAGTCAATATGAGTCACACTATAGTGTCCAACTGCAGAGATCAAACAAGTCAATATGAGTCACACTATAGTGTCCACCTGCAGAGATCAAACAAGTCAATATGAGTCACACTATAGTGTTTACCTGCAGAGATCAAACAAGTCAATATGAGTCACACTACAGTGTCCACCTGCAGAGATCAAACAAGTCAATATGAGTCACACCATAGTGTCCACCTGCAGAGATCAAACAAGTCAATATGAGTCACACTATAGTGTCCACCTGCAGAGATCAAACAAGTCAATATGAGTCACACCATAGTGTCCACCTGCGGAGATCAAACAAGTCAATATGAGTCACACTGTAGTGTCCACCTGCAGAGATCTAACAAGTCAATATGAGTCACACTATAGTGTCCACCTGCAGAGATCAAACAAGTCAATATGAGTCACACTATAGTGTCCACCTGCGGAGATCAAACAAGTCAATATGAGTCACACTGTAGTGTCCACCTGCAGAGATCAAACAAGTCAATATGAGTCACACTATAGTGTCCACCTTCAGAGATCAAACAAGTCAATATGAGTCACACTATAGTGTCCACCTGCAGAGATCAAACAAGTCAATATGAGTCACACTATAGTGTCTACCTGCAGAGATCAAACAAGTCAATATGAGTCACACTGTAGTGTCCACCTGCAGAGATCAAACAAGTCAATATGAGTCACACTATAGTGTCCACCTGCAGAGATCAAACAAGTCAATATGAGTCACACTATAGTGTCCACCTGCAGAGATCAAACAAATCAATATGAGTCACACTATAGTGTCCACCTGCAGAGATCAAACAAATCAATATGAGTCACACTATAGTGTCCACCTGCAGAGATCAAACAAGTCAATATGAGTCACACTGTAGTGTCCACCTGCAGAGATCAAACAAAACAATATGAGTCACACTATAGTGTCCACCTGCAGAGATCAAACAAGTCAATATGAGTCACACTAGAGTGTCCACCTGCAGAGATCAAACAAATCAATATGAGTCACACTATGGTGTCCACCTGCGGAGATCAAACAAGTTAATATGAGTCACACTATAGTGTCCACCTGCAGAGATCAAACAAGTTAATATGAGTCACACTATAGTGTCCACCTGCGGAGATCAAACAAGTCAATATGAGTCACACTATAGTGTCCACCTGCAGAGATCAAACAAGTCAATATGAGTCACACTATAGTGTCCACCTGCGGAGATCAAACAAGTCAATATGAGTCACACTATAGTGTCCACCTGCAGAGATCAAACAAGTCAATATGAGTCACACCATAGTGTCCACCTGCAGAGATCAAACAAGTTAATATGAGTCACACTATAGTGTCCACCTGCAGAGATCAAACAAGTCAATATGAGTCACACTATAGTGTCCAAGTGCAGAGATCAAACAAGTCAATATGAGTCACACTATAGTGTCCACCTGCGGAGATCAAACAAGTCAATATGAGTCACACTATAGTGTCCACCTGCAGAGATCAAACAAGTCAATATGAGTCACACTATAGTGTCCACCTGCAGAGATCAAACAAGTCAATATGAGTCACACTATAGTGTCCACCTGCAGAGATCAAACAAGTTAATATGAGTCAAACTATAGTGTCCACCTGCAGAGATCAAACAAGTCAATATGAGTCACACTATAGTGTCCACCTGCAGAGATCAAACAAGTCAATATGAGTCACACTATAGTGTCCACCTGCAGAGATCAAACAAGTCAATATGAGTCACACTATAGTGTCCACCTGCAGAGATCAAACAAGTCAATATGAGTCACACTATAGTGACCACCTGCGGAGATCAAACAAGTCAATATGAGTCACACTATAGTGTCCACCTGCAGAGATCAAACAAGTCAATATGAGTCACACTATAGTGTCCACCTGCAGAGATCAAACAAGTCAATATGAGTCACACTATAGTGTCCACCTGCAGAGATCAAACAAGTCAATATGAGTCACACTATAGTGTCCACCTGCAGAGATCAAACAAGTCAATATGAGTCACACTATAGTGTCCACCTGCAGAGATCAAACAAGTCAATATGAGTCACACTATAGTGTCCACCTGCAGAGATCAAACAAGTCAATATGAGTCACACTATAGTGTCCACCTGCAGAGTTCAAACGAGTCAATATGAGTCACACTATAGTGTCCACCTGCGGAGATCAAACAAGTCAATATGAGTCACACTATAGTGTCCACCTGCGGAGATCAAACAAGTCAATATGAGTCACACTATAGTGTCCATCGACGTGAGGGAATCGCTGGCAGACATTGCTGGCACAGATTTGTATGAGTGAAATTAGCATGAAGTTAGAGAATCCACGTTTCACAGCTCATTAGGCTGGGATCAGGTAGCAAGTGGTAGCTTGCTCGGAAGGGTTGCTCGGACCGCGGTTGACTTTCGAAAAGGGTAGACATTCCGCGTAAGGCGTTACACGATTAGGTGTTACGAGAAAGGACCATAACCGACTGCTACAGCCATCAAAGAGCTCGGCTCCCGGGTCGGACCACTAACTTGATTCAGAGATAACGGAAGCTATTAAAAATAGATGCGGAAACAACCTGTCACAAAAACACCGACGAAGTGAGGACATTAACTAGCTTTTTGTAAGGAGCGCTGGTTTCATTCGTTTTATTTCTGCATCTTTAAAATTAAGACTTTAAATTCGGTGGTGGGCGAGGTGAAATCGCGTGCAAAGCTCATGAGATGGCATATTCTTGAGCTTGGTCGATCCTCATTTCACTGGGCAGTGGCAGCAAGTGATAAGGAAAACTGGTTCATCACAACGAGGTATAGGTCCACAAATCACATGACACACAGCATTGTGTGTACCCGGCTAACATACACTATTTTTATTAATGAATTGCAAGTGAGAGGATTTCTAACGTCCTTGTCTTTGAAACAAGATTTTGAGTCTCTCCACAAAATATTTACCGTGTTTATGAATATCGACAGGACAGATTAAACTTCTGATTCCCATCTTTGTCTACGCTTCTTCTCGAAAAGGAATAATAGGATTTTAGATTCTCATTTCGATAACAGAACAAAAGCTTCATTACTCATGATTCTATTTCATCGTAAAGCGTTACCAAAACCTAAACCATTTTAACAAGTTATTTTCATTTCCACATATTTTTAATGCCTTGTTACGACAAACACGACCGACACCTTCCGGAATTTCCACCAATCCCGAGCGCGCTTGGACGGAGAAGCCTGGTGAGATTGGAAAGAAGTGACAATGTCAGGCGCTTTGATGACAAAAACACGGCGACATGGTAATCTAGCGAAGCCCATCGCTCGGCCTCCCATGGTGCCACGAGGGTGATCGAGGTGCCGTTGGAAAGCGCACATTTCCAAGAAACCGGCAATCAACACGGCACCCCAAAGATTTGCTTAGAAATTTTCCGGCGAGTCTTTCAATTCAAACGACAATGTTACCAGCGAACGTTTGGCGCAGAGCTTTGCAAGAAAAAGCACAACAGCGTTGCTATGGGTCCAATCGTTGTGAAACTTTCACGATGTCGAGCTAAAAGATGCAGCTAAATGTCTTCTAAATTTGGTTGATATCAGTTGAGCCAGACGCCCAAAATCCGTTATTATATCGAAGACTACGGTCATTCTCCAGAAATCGATTTCCAACTTCACGCGAATGGAAAACACACTTGTTCAAGGCTTAGAGTCTCCTGGTTTTCGACAAAAACTAGTTTAATTCTTTGTCTTCCATTAAGTCACTAAGACGATGCCCGGCACACATTCATAATAGTCGATATTTCCATTTTTTGACATCCCCAGACATTTTTACGTTAAAAAGCAGCCTGGACTTTTCCCACTCGGTTCTGGTTTCTATACGACTTGATGCCTCTGAGTGCGTGACTTATATATTCTCCCGGTTATCGAACGTATTTCTCCGTCATACGTACCAACTCACCGCAGCTTTCGAGATGGCAGACACAGCAGCAGTGGCAGCACCGGCCCCCGCGGCCGCGGCCTCCCCGGCCAAGAAGGCAGCCAAGTCGGCGGCGGCGGCGACGAAGCAGCCGCGCGGCAAGCCGGCGCACCCGCGCACCTCGGAGATGGTCAACGGCGCGATCAAGGCGCTGAAGGAGCGCGGAGGCTCGTCCCTGCAGGCGATCAAGAAGTACATCTCCGCCAACTACAAGGTCGACGCGGAGAAGCTGGCGCCGTTCATCAAGAAGTACCTCAAGTCGGCGGTGACGAGCGGCGAGCTCGTGCAGACCAAGGGAAAGGGCGCGTCTGGCTCGTTCAAGCTGTCGAGCGCCAAGCCCGCTGCTGGTGCTGTCAGCAGCAGCGGCGTGGTCAAGAAGCCCAAGGCGGTCAAGTCTACCGTCGGCAAGGTGGCGGCCGCCAAGAAGAAGTCCGTCAAGTCGGTGACCAAGCGCGCGGCGTCGTCGCCTGCCAAGAAGAAGAGCGTCAGCGCCGTCAAGAAGACGTCGGCGTCGCCTTCCGCTGCGAAGAAGGCGCCGAAGGCTGCCAAGGCTGTCGTCGCAGCGAAGCCGAAGAAGGCTGCCGCGCCGGCCAAGGTGCAGAAGAAGGTGGCCAAGTCGCCCGCCAAGAAGGCGAAGACGCCCAAGCCGAAGAAGGCAGTCGCTCCCAAGGCGAAGCCATCGCCGGCGAAGAAGGCGACGTCCACCAGTCGCAGCCGCAAGTGAGCTCGCTCGTGCTGGCGTTCGCAGCCGTGTCGAGGAAACAAACGGCCTTTTTCAAGGCCTCCAAAACAATCCGTAAAGAGCAGTTGGCACCGACCATCACATATTATGTCTACCCCTTCCTACATCCTGTCACCTCGCTACGATATGCCCAGTGAGGTTGTGAGGAATCAGACAAAGCTTACCGTGGATCGGTCACCCATCCAAGTAATAATTAAATCCGATGTCGCTTAGCTTTTGCAAAAGGACAAGATCCCGTTTGCGCTTGACGCCCATGATACCCTTGAAACAAGATGCGTTGATGCCAAATACTAGATGCTAGAAAGTTGATTAACCATTACTGGTGGTTAACGAGGCCCTTTTTTGACCACTGGCCCCAACGGCGTCGGTGAATGAAAAGGTGATGAATAATCTAATCTTGACTAGAAGGGAGGAGGGGCCTACTCCTGTTGAAAAGCACCGAGTGGACCACCGGCTTTACGTCCCTTCCGAAGGCCGATACAAATCGAACGAAAGGATTCCTCAGCTAATCCCGTCAAGAGGTTGCCGTCAAGTGCCGTGCCGTCAAGAGGTTGATTAGCAAGGCGAGTGAAGTTGTCGCATTAACATCAAACCTTCCAACCTCTGTCCCGAACAGAACTGATCATGTGCGATGATGGTCACCCATCCAACACTGCTATGTTGCTTAACTTCGGTGCTCTCACGAGAACCGGTGTTTCCAACATGCTGTTCGGTTCCAGATGCTACATGCTAGATACTTGAATGTTGCCTTATTAATGTTATAATTTTCTATAATATGTACTAGAATTTAATACTCTCAATTGACCGCTATAGCAGATCTGACCACGCCCGATGTTGCTTAACTTTATTGATCGAGCGAATCAACCAGTCGAGGGACTCGAACCCGGCTTCTCCAACCATAAATGAAAGGAAATGTGTAGCAAGAGATTTATGACCGGGTGTTAAGGATAGGTTTCAGGATAAAAAAGTCCCATTCGGTCTCGGTAGATGGCAGCTAAAAAAGTATCCGTGGTAGTGATGCGGGACGCGGTGCGCATTTTTCCTTTCCACATTATTTACGTCACCACACGAGGGGAGTGTGAACGAAGGCGGTCTGGCCCGTCTGATTCGAGGATTACAGCGATGTGATACGGTTCTAAACACTGCTACAGTCTAGGCCGCTTTGCTATTAAGATTTTCCGAGAAACTCTAATGCCAGCGTTATCGCACTCAAAAATTGTACGGATACAACCTATTAGCTTTCGAAGATGTTATATATATATATAAGAACCACGGATATCCTTCAAAAAAAAGGAAGAGACACTATCGATCTGAGTAGAGTAAAAAGGCCGGTTGAGGAGCAAATTTTACGAGGAGATGCTGACGTCAGCATAACATACCAAAAGTAGCATGTGCACGTGTCACGTTAAAGTGCAAATTCAGC
Source organism: Nemurella pictetii (assembly GCA_921293315.2). Classification (NCBI taxonomy): domain Eukaryota; kingdom Metazoa; phylum Arthropoda; class Insecta; order Plecoptera; family Nemouridae; genus Nemurella; species Nemurella pictetii. The sequence goes on along the minus strand of OV121123.1, from coordinate 10,445,712 downwards.
AATTTTCACGAATGGCACGCTTCTTAAACCAGACAACACATACCATATACAGGGAAATGCTGAATTTGTATTTTTATTTCTGTTGTTTTCGATGTGTCTCTAGATTCAAGTACATGTCATACGAGTTGTAAGTCGAGCATCAAAACATCCAGATACATGTGTGCAAGTGCACATGCACCTGCACGGATGCCGGCGGTCGTGACTAGATGACATGTACTATAGATCCATCGAGGGGATGTATGACAGAGAGAGAGTGCAAAGTATAAATCGAAATCATGTTAATTTCTAAGTTTTAGAATTTTCTCCAAGTTTTTTGACCCATCAAGCTCACAGCATCGACATACCAATAATATAACGTCAGCAGAACTTTATTTCTTTAAGTTTCTGTATGGTTCTATTTTGTTTTAAATTGCACGTGTCAATTGATCTGACAATCTACACAGAAATTGGATTTGGTTTGTTAAATTGAAACTATAGTACATGCAATATTATAATTCAAAACTTGCTGTTAGTTAAGAATCATACACAGCCTTGATATGCGCTACCATCTCAATTGCATTGGAGTATAGTTTATTCTCTCGATCAAAGATTTCCTCGAAGGAACTACAGTACTTCCATTATAGATCAGCAGTTGAATTAGCAATTTGCATTCCTTATACGCTCCTATACGAATCAACATCAACTAAGTTCATGCTATGACACATTTTGTTTTAAGATGTCATCACATTGTTATGCACTCAAACCTTGCAATATCTCAACATAACTTTAGAAGACTTTCGACAATTTCATAGCCTATACACAAACTTTAGCAAATTTAGCTTCCTATTTACACTCAGTGACTAGATGGTACATGGAAGTAGATGTCATTGAATCACATCTGCTACGTTAGTGCGATAAGAACAAATATGTTCATAATTAATAGCAGATCACAATTAAGTGTGTAGTCATGACAACGAGGCGGTGAAATACAATTAAAAGAGAAAATAAAAAACAAGTGCGATGGATCCAAACGCAGCTCTACAAAGTCTAATGTAAGTGATTCCTTCTAAGTTCCAACCGATTATTGAATTAGTATGTAAATCATGAAATATAATTAATTATTTTTGGAATAGTTTCTAAATGTCATAATTTTGTCTTATTCAGGGACATCGAGGTAGCTTGTGAAGCAGTACTTAACCCAACACCATATATCACGGAGTCTGTAATGTAAGTTTGATAATATTTTCTATCAATTCTATAGACTGATTTACTTCACACTTTTGATTGTTTCAAGTCGTTTAAAAATTCTTATTCGCTCATTCTTTGCAGGGAGATTGAAAAGGAACATGCTGCTATTTTATCACCGTCAACAATAGAAAATCAACCAGCATCAACATTCAACAGGGGCATACTATTTCTCAAATTCCTGTTAAAAATGTAATATTCGTACAATATAACATTAATTTTTAATATTCACAGATCTAGTGAAGTTACAACCATCAAACCACTTTTTGGACCATGCAACCTCTGCGGATCATCTTTTACACGTAAAGACAACTTCAAGCGACATCAACAATCGGGGCATTTCAAGTGTGACATTTGCAACAAGATATTTTTAAGTGAAAAAAAGATGCGCACTCATCAAGTTAGTCATGATAACTTTGATAATTCTCCACAGCCATCGACATCAACAGCACAACTTCCACTGAATCAACTACACTCGCAAATCGGCGGAGGTAAATTGTCAAAATGTGCGCTAAACAATAGTGTTAAAACTTACACTTTCAAAATTCCAAATTCTCCAATTGATGTTTTGACGTACATATCCGATAACCGTGATAAAATTAGAACTCGTTCAATGGAGAATATTTCCAAACAACGTGGTGTTAAATGGTATCTAACAATTTACCCACTCTTCACAAAAATGTTGCAAGATGAGCGAAGTGAGTCAACACCATGTTTTAGAAGCTGTAACTATACACTCTTACAACAATCTGAGTACAATCGACAGTATAATCAGGCGTTTGAGTCGATTCAAAAGGCAAAATCAAATTTCCAGAGGGAAGGTAGTAATTGGAATTTCGAAAAGATATTAAGAGTCGAGCTTAATATCGCTAGTTATGTTCCATTAGCTGCAAGTAGCTTCATTCCTTTGCCACAAAAATTGATTAAGAAAAAAGCGATTGTGAATATAAAAAATAATGATCAAAAGTGCTTTCTTTGGTCTGTGCTAGCACATCTTCACGTACCATGTTATCATCGAAATAGTGTGCATCCATACAAGCAATTTGAGTCAGATTTGGATATGTCAGGTATCGAATATCCAGTGCAACTTTCAAAATTAGAACGTTTTGAGAAACAAAACAACATATCTATAAACGTATTTGGATACGAAGGAGAAGTTTTCCCTCTTCGTATCACAAAATTTAATTCGAAAATTCATATAAATTTATTGTATTTATCAAATGAAAAGACAAACCACTTTTGTTTAATCAACAATTTAAATCGCTTACTAAGTTCACTAACTCATCATGAACATCGAACATTCTACTGTAATTTTTGTCTACATAGATTTTCAAAACAATCACTCCTCGATGATCATTCAAAGTATTGCAATAAGAACGAACCTCAAAAAATTAAAATGCCATCGGAAAAGTTTATGTCCTTTAAAAATTATCATTTCATGTTAAAAGTTCCTTTCACTTTGTATGCAGATTTTGAAAGTTTAAACAAGAAAATTGATAGATGTTCTCTAAGCGATGATTCACCATACACTTTAAAAACAGCTCAGCATGAATGTTCTGGATATTCATACGTCGTGATTAACTCAAGTGGTGAAATGCACAAGCCTTTAGTTGTGTACAGAGGACCAAATGCAGTCACTCATTTTCTTGAAAGCATCCTGAAAGAGGAAGAAGAATTGCAGAAAATAATGAAGGAAATAAAACCAATGATAATTACTCCAGAGGAGGAGCAAGACTTTCAAGATGCGAAAGAATGCTTTATCTGCTCGAGAGAGCTCGAAATTTTAAGAGTACGTGACCATTGTCACATGACTGGGGTGTATAGAGGCCCCGCTCATGTCTCCTGTAACCTGAATTTCAAACAAGCTACCCATATCCCAGTCTTATTTCACAATGGAAAAAATTACGATACTCATCTCATTATGCAAGAGCTCGGTAAATTTAAGTTAACTAAGATTTCATGTATCCCAAATAATATGGAAAAATATGTAGCATTTCAAGTCAATTCCTTACGTTTTCTTGATTCCCTTCAATTTTTGAATGCATCTCTTGAAACACTCACAAAAAATTTGCTAGGGTATGGAGAGGATCTATTTACAAATATGAAACGGAACTTCACCGACAACGATGAATTTACACTACTACTTCGAAAGGGTATTTTTCCTTATGACTATATGGATTCACAATCAAAATTTGATGAGACTGAACTTCCACCTATACCAGCATTTTATAATGCACTTCGCGATGAGCATATTACTGATGAAGATTATGAGCATGCTAAAAGAGTTTGGAACTTATTCAAAATTAAAAATTTAGGTGAATATCAAGATTTATATGTTAAAACGGATGTTCTGTTGTTAGCAGATGTCTTTGAGAGCTTTCGAAAATTGTGCATTCAAAACTATAAGCTAGACCCTTTGCATACGTATACATTGCCTGGATACAGCTGGCAAGCATTTCTCAAAATGAGTGGCTGTCACCTTGAATTACTAACTGATCCTGATATGTACCTATTTATGGAGCAAGGGGTACGTGGTGGTGTTGCCATGATGTCAACCCGCTATGCATTAGCAAATAACAAATATATGGATAATTTTGACAAGAACTCCGAGTCATCATATATCATCTATTGGGATGTTAACAATCTCTACGGTCATGCAATGTCTCAGAAATTACTTATCAGTGATTTCACATGGTTGAATGAGGATGAAATCAATGAATTCGATATCCACGCTGTTTCCGAAGACTCTGAGTTGGGATATATTTTAGAAGTTAATCTTGAATATTCACAAAACCTTCATAAACTACATAATGATTATCCTTTAGCACCTGAAAGTATCAACATTTCTGAAGCGATGATTTCACGATGATCGATGATTGCTAGAAGAATTACACATAAAACTTTCAAAAAATGTTAAGAAACTTGTACCAAACTTCCGAGATAAATCTAATTATACAATTCATTATAAAAATTTACAGCAGAATCTAGATCTAGGATTAAAACTTATTAAAATCCATCGTATTCTTAAATTTAGGCAGAGTGCTTGGCTGAAAGATAACATAGAGTTTAACACGGTTCAACGTAAGCAAGCGAGTAACACATTTGAAAAAGATCTTTATAAACTACTAAATAATGCTGTTTTTGGAAAGACAATGGAGAACCTACGCAACAGAGTGAACATTGAATTGGTGAATGTGGAGAAGAGATTATTAAAGGTAGTAGCAGCTCCAACATTTGAAAGCTTCAAAATATTTTCGAATGAACTTGTGGCTGTACATTCTAAAAAGAAATGTCTTACACTAAATCGTCCAGTCTACGCTGGATTTGCAATATTAGAGCTAAGCAAGGGATTTGTGTACGACTTTCATTACAACTTTGTGAAAAAGAAGTACGGAAAAAATGCTGATCTACTGCTCACCGACACTGATAGCTTAACATATCACATCAAAACTGAGGATATATACTCCGATATGAAAGCTAATATGGATCTATTTGACAACTCCAATTATCCAAGCACTCATCCTCTGTATAGTAAAGTGAATATGAAAGTTCCTGGAAAGATGACAGATGAAACTGCAGATGCAGTCATTAAAGAATTCGTAGGACTGAGAGCTAAAATGTATTCAATTTTAGAGGCTAGTGGACATTGTAAAAAAGTAGGAAAGGGGGTGTTAAGAAATGTTTTGCAAAAAGTTATAAGACATGATGATTATAAGAAATCGATTTTTCAAAAAGTAATTCAAAGTGCATCTATGTCAACCATTCGAAGTTTCAATCATGAATTATATACAATATCACAACGAAAAATTACTCTCAGTCCTTTCGATGATAAACGATATGTATTAGACAATGGGTATCATACTCTTGCACATGGTCATTCTAATATTATTGTTGATATTAATGACATGGAGCATGATGCTAACGAATGAATGAGCAAATTCAGAAAATAATGTTTTTTGTAAGCGTTTAATAAAATGTCTGTAATATAAAGTTAACATTTATTTTGTCTTATATATTATTTATTTACCCCCCTTACTCCTAACTTTCATTTTTGATGCAAATCAATATTGTGTTAAAAAAATTTATTCAAATTTTCCATTTGAATCTTATAAAATGATTAACTGAACGTACTAATACAATCAGTCTTCGACATGGATGTGCGACGGAAGGTACCGTTCACTGCTCTTTTAGCTGGAAGCAGTGGTTGTGGAAAAACAACGTTTGTTAGAAGGTTTTTATCGAATATAGATTTAATGACTGATCAATTTATCAAACAAATCATTTGGTGCTACTCGGTAAAGCAAGACCTTCAAGAGTCCATCACTGATTCAAGAATTATATTTCATAAAGGAATGCCAAACATGGATGATTTTGATGTTGAAAGTGGTCCACAATTGATTATTCTTGATGATATGATGTCAGAAATAGACAGCAGAGTAGTCGATCTATTCACAAAATATTCACACCATAAAAATATTTCAACGTTTTTTATTACTCAAAATTTATTTCATAAAGGCAAAGGAATGCGAGATGTGTCTCTGAACTCTCATTATATAGTCTGTTTTCGAAATCCGAGAGATCGAAAACAATTTTCATTTTTAGCGAAGCAATTTAGTCCAAAAAATGTTAAATCTACAACAAACCCGATCAGGGATATGATCATCGCTTTGCGGAATGAAATGAAACAAATTCTTAGGTTGAAAGATTTGGATAGCAATGAAAAACTTTCACGTTATCAAGAAACAGAATTTCTATGTAGTGGTAAGATGAGGTAAAGGAAAAGTACTTCCAAAGTTTATTTTTAATCGTTTTATTAAATCTCTCAACTACAGCTGCCTTGGTATCAGGGTTATTAGTGAAATAAAAATTGACACCCATATCTTTTAAAAATGTTTGTCATCTCATCGAAAGCCTACGAATTTAAATACGGATAAAGGAAAGGAATTCAAAAATCAAAAATTTCAAACATTTTTAAAAGATATGGGTGTCAATTTTTATTTCACTAATAACCCTGATATCAAGGCGGCTGTAGTTGAGAGATTTAATAAAACGATTAAAAATAAACTTTGGAAGTACTTTTCCTTTACCTCATCTTTCCGCTACATAGAAATTCTCCCCGATCTGGTACATAGTTATAATAATTCAATTCACTCAACAATTTAAAAAAGCTCCGGCTGACGTAAATATCGATAACATGTTGCAAATATGGCGTACGCTTAATGATCGTATACCAATTGTATCACCTAGAAAAAATAAATTTTCAGTTGGTGATCATGTTCGAATCTCTAGAGAAAAAGAACAATTTGAAAAGGGATTCGAAAAAAATTGGTCAGATGAAGTTTTCATCATTGTAGAAGTTCTCCCGAGACGTCATTTAACAGTTTACAAAATAGAAGATATGAGTCATCAACCAATTGAGGGTACATTTTATGAAATCGAGTTGCAACGTGTGCAGATTAAAAAATCATCCGAATTCAAAATCGATAAAATACTTGATCAGAGAAAAATCGGACGTAGTACACAGTTGTTAGTCAAGTGGCTTGGATATCCATCGTCTCAAAATTCGTGGGTCAAGAAATCAGATATTATTAATTTACTATGATTATTCAAAGTAAAGAATTCTATTTAACTCTACCAAGCAATAGTTCTGTGAATTACTATCCAGAAAATAATGCAACTCGATTTGTGACACAATTACCTCATCGTATTGAGTTACATGCAAAAGATTGGGAAGTTTCACTGTTTGAAATACATTACCCCTACACAATAGGTAATGTTTTACCAGCTGCAAATAAAGTGACATATAGTTTAAAAGCTAGCGAAGGGGATAGCGTGATAACAAAGACTGTTGAAATTGAACCTGGTTACTATCGTGATGTTTCAGCAATTCATCATGCAGTTAATAGCATTCTTGCCAAGGCTACAGGAGATCTAAACATTCTGCTGACAGAGTCCAATAATTCATTCACGAAAGTAAACGATGTAAAAGATGGAACTATTAAGTCTTTAACATTTTCCGATACTCTTAGTCTACAGATGGGATTCGAACCCGGTATGAATATCGCTTCCGTAGAAAAATCACCCAACAAATATCGTTTGAATGTAGGTCCCCCAAATCAGCTCTATGTCTACTGCGATGTTTTCGAATCACATGTTGTAGGGAATATTTTCGCTCCTCTTACACGTGTCGTTAACTTTAACGTTCTCTGGTATAAGGAAAAATAATATGGTGGACATAATTCACAGTCTTTCGATCCACCAATGTATTTTCCGGTGGCAAAACGTGAGTTTTCATCGATTACTGTAGATATAAGAGATACATTTGGTGATCCGATATCATTTGGTTCAGAAGTTCTCAGCGTTGTACTTCATTTTCGACGACATCGTCATAACTAGATTCCGAAATGTTTCATCGCAACAACAGCTATAATGATCGATACACTGATTATTTTGCAAATCAATGTGGATCGGGTATGAATATATATCACGGTGCTAAATTTCAACGTGGTTATGGATGAGGATCATTTTTGAAATTAAAGAAATGGATCGTTTCGCATAGAAATTCGATTTAGTTATGCTTTAACAGCTCCAGTAGAAATGATTTTGTATTCAAAACATGATAGTTTAATGGAAATAACCAGAGATAGGAATGATGGGATAGCTGAGCAGGAAAAATGTGCGTCCGAACCGGGGGGTCCCGGGTTCATATCCCGGTTCGGACGCACATTTTTGCTGCTCAGCTATCCCATCATCAAATGCCTTCTGGTGTGGGCTTCCACCAGAAACACTGATTTCTCAGAGATAGGAATGTTATTACTGATTATTAACTAAAATATATATTTTTATAATGGTCAAATCCCCACCACCTATTCTGGTGACAGTGAAATATTTATAATTATAATTTGTAATGGATTTGAATCATTTGGAGTTGGACAATTGCAGTGTGAATTTAAAACGACATGATTTCATTGCATCTAGAAGAAGCCATGTTATGCGATAAATTTACGAGTCCATTGTTTCGTGGTGTATTCGCTGCAGACAATTTACCTCGAAAAGTGCAAAATCCGTGTGTATTTATCGCAAATACAGATCCGATTAATAAAAGTGGATCGCATTGGATGTCGATACATATTGACGAATTTGGACGAGGGGAGTTCTTTGACAGCTATGGAATTCCACCGATCGTGAAAACACATCATGAATTTCTTAGTCGTCGGTGTACAACTTGGACATACAATGAGAGTCAATTGCAAAGTCCAATTTCTGATGTTTGTGGTGAATACGCCGCCTTATTTCTTGCACATAGAGCAAGAGGTCTTAGTATGCAAGAATTTTTATGGTTTTTTCAAAATAGAACTTGTGACGAAAACGATGAACTTGTTCGAGCATTGTTTAATGAAAAATTCAAGTCATGTTTTGCTCCTGTACGAAAAGATATCCATAAACAAAGTTGTTGTAACCATGTATCCAATTCACTGTACATGATGTGATTTTAATAAATGTGTCTTTGTGAATTTTAATTTTCAAGTGATTTTGTTTTCATTTATTTAGATAGAACCTACTTCCAAATATGTAATTACAAAGTTCTTGATTGTCCTAGCAAAATCTACTGACTCAACCAAGTTCAAACTTGATAGAGATCTGCTCGGTGGAGAGGGTGTGATGTTTTAGATTACACATGAGTATTTTTTGAAACTTTTTCTGAATAATTGATATGTTTAATGATTAGGATTTTGGATTTAGGAATTGGAAAATATTAAGTGAAAACAATGACACTCATAGTTTCTTTTAAAGTTTAAACAGACATTATAAGCTGTTTTTATTTATTTATCTATTACATTTGCAAATCTATCTAATAGTCTTCAAATTCTAAAATTGCTGTTGGTGGATAATTCCCAAATTTCTTGTGCCCTTTATAAATTAAACTAATTTGCTTCATGTTATATGTAGCTATATCATCATCTGTCAAGGTATTAAACCTTGATGGTAGAAAATACTGCTTATCATTGATTGAAACTGTCACTTGGCGACCGAATCTAGTTGTTCTGATCTCCCAATGGTGAATCATATAATATCTTTGATCAACCATGAGATGCTCCAAAATCCCGTAGGACGTCGTCTTCGCTGCACCAAGCTTGTTTAAATGCTCCATCTGACAGGGAAAGACGAAAAATTCAATTACTAAAAAATAGAACTTTGACAACACGATGTTGTTATTATTTTATTAATCTCATCAATTACATGGAATTGTAAGAGCCAAAAAAAATCTTGATAGTATTTAGTCAACTGTGGTTGAAATATTCATTTCTAATTTTAAGTAGATTAAAAATAATATTTTATCAATCTTTTCTATTACAATGAATTGTGATGGCTAGAAGACATTCCATGAGGCCATATTATTATAGAACGCGTTCACATCGTTAGAATCTAGCGAGAATATAGGAAGTAGCTAACTTTTCAGATGGCATAAGCCCTGGCATCTACGTAGGCTACCGGCTTGACGTGCCTGTCGGGCGGGTTGCCGATGTTAGGTAGATTAATTGTAGCAGTTTAAATCGATGTAATCGCATGTTATCTGCCCTTCTACCGCCGCTTCTGTCGGTAAAAACATGTCGGCGTTACCGTCGAGATGTCGCCGGCAGTCAGCTTCACGGCAGCCAATTCAAGGTTGATGGACTTTATGACACTTTCATAGGCCAAGTGAAACACATGGGACGGTTTTTCGTGGAGTTTAACAGCACACCTGTGGAGACAACTCGAATAACTCAGATTTTAACTTTGGGGAAGCTTGTCTTGTACCCTAAGAAATGCAAAATACTGGCCTGGAGGTTTGAATAAACACGTAACCTAACCATAAATAAAAGTCTCATAGCCGAATTTTGTAGTTGCAGAAAATGCAGAGGTTTACGTAATGCAGTCCAAGCATACGAATCGAGGCATACAAGTAGGCTGGCAGAATGACGTGCATGTCCGTTGTGTTGATAGGGCGTATATTAATCGTATATAAATTATGAAAATTATATTCAAGATATTGGCTCGTATGTACAAAATGAAAACGGCTCTATTGTGAAAGATTTTCTGGCCTTGAAAAAGGCCTTTTGTTTCCTGTCGGGCGGATGATGTGGTGTCGAATTAGGCGCGCTCCCCTCGGATGCGTCGGGCGAGCTGGATGTCTTTCGGCATGATGGTGACTCGCTTGGCGTGGATCGCGCACAAGTTAGTGTCTTCAAAGAGACCGACCAGGTACGCCTCGCTGGCTTCCTGCAACGCCATCACGGCCGAGCTCTGGAAGCGCAGGTCGGTCTTGAAGTCCTGCGCGATCTCGCGGACGAGCCGCTGGAAGGGCAGCTTCCTGATGAGCAGCTCCGTGCTCTTCTGGTAGCGACGGATCTCTCGCAGGGCGACGGTGCCCGGCCGATAGCGATGGGGCTTCTTCACACCGCCGGTGGCCGGCGCGCTCTTGCGGGCCGCCTTGGTGGCGAGCTGCTTGCGCGGCGCCTTTCCTCCGGTCGACTTCCTCGCTGTCTGCTTGGTTCGGGCCATTGCTGCTTGATGCTGCTTTTGGTCTCAAAATTTCGATTTTGCCCTTTTTGTTAACTTTCGGAGCGTCCTGATTGGTTTATTCGTTGATTGGTGGAAATATCGGGTGACCCCGAGGTCGAGGCGTTTGTCCACCTTTGATCCAGCCCAGAAAAAAACAGGGCTACACAAATGAGGCCCAAGAAATGGTTTAACATATTTTTCATGCGTTAAACAATTTTTACAGTCAAAACACGTCTGGACGACGCCGTCAAAGGCCGCTGCCGATGGGGCAGTTGAGATTCCAAGAATTTGATTAGTCGCTTTGAAAGTGTCAAAGTTAATTAGGTAGGCATTTTTGTAATTTTGAGCACATTGTTCCGAGACTTCTCAACTCTACTCAACATGACCGGACGCGGAAAAGGAGGCAAAGGACTCGGAAAGGGAGGCGCGAAGCGACACAGGAAGGTGTTGCGTGACAACATCCAGGGCATCACGAAGCCCGCGATCCGTCGTCTGGCTCGCCGAGGCGGAGTCAAGCGCATCTCCGGGCTGATCTACGAGGAGACGCGCGGCGTGCTCAAGGTGTTCCTCGAGAACGTGATCCGTGACGCCGTCACCTACACCGAGCACGCCAAGAGGAAGACCGTCACCGCCATGGACGTCGTCTACGCGCTCAAACGCCAGGGACGAACGCTCTACGGATTTGGCGGCTAAACCACGGGCGGAGACGGCAACTCGCTACGCGAAACAAACGGTCCTTTTCAGGACCACCAAATTTATTTCACATCTGAGCGCTTTCCAGTTACAATATTCGCAATAGTCTTCGATACGTCTGCCTCGAAGCCATCAACGACGGACGGTCATAACGTGCCTTTCAAATGTCAGTCGCCGTTTCAGTCGAATTTCGGAATGTTGAACGCCTGCATGTCGTTATTCCAGTCACTTTGAGCGATACAATGCTTTAGCAGTGTAGCAGCTGGTCAAAAGTTAAGTCAAACGTAGACCTGGGAGACGCCTTACGCATGCACATTCATATACAATAATCAATAATCATGGTGTGTCATAAGAATTCCATGCGCACCTTTCAGTACCTCAGAGTTATGCTCAGATCCCTACTGAACTGTAAATTTTGCATATTGTGCTTAGATGGTAGCTGGATGCATTATCGAATTCGAAGCCTATTCATTCAAGTCCTGGGTTGGAAAACTGACAACTGGCAACAATGTGCTAGCTGGCGGCTGGTATCGCTCCAGGCCGGAAAATGCAAAATTTTAATTAGATTTCTAAGCCTCAATCGATCGATGAAAATGCGCGAGTGTAAATATAACGGTTCTCGATGACTATGAATAACACGTGATGAATTTCAGGAGCGAGGAATGCCTGGCCTCGCGTCCAGTACATCACTAGAGAATGTTGCTGTCTCACGTTAAACGAATCGGCTCTGATGTGTGTGTTTTGGGTGGCCTTTAAAAAGGCCGATTGTTGTCAGCGGGAAGGAGTGGCTGGAACGTCTTGTCAACGTCCTACTTGGAGCTGGTGTACTTGGTGACCGCCTTGGTCCCCTCGCTGACGGCGTGCTTGGCGAGCTCGCCGGGCAACAGCAGCCGCACGGCGGTCTGGATCTCGCGGCTCGTGATGGTCGAACGCTTGTTGTAGTGCGCCAAGCGGCTGGCCTCGGCGGCGATGCGCTCGAAAATGTCGTTCACGAAGCTGTTCATGATGCTCATCGCCTTCGACGAGATGCCGGTATCGGGATGAACCTGCTTCAGCACCTTGTAGATGTAGATGGCGTAGCTCTCTTTCCTCTTGCGTTTCTTTTTCTTGTCGCCCTTGCTGATGTTCTTCTGGGCCTTGCCCGCCTTCTTGGCTGCTTTTCCGCTAGTCTTGGGAGGCATGATGCTTCGAAAGTGAAGTCTACTTTTTGGTGACTTTATTATGAGTTGTAAATGGTTCAAAATTCGTTCCAATCGTTTGTGCGGCTCAAATTTGGCGGTTAAAAACGAATAAACGAAACAACGGCCTAAGTAGCAGCAGCTGTGCGAAGCTGTAATTCCCAAATGGATGTTGAGAAACAGGATCCGATTTGACCAGCCCTCATTTGACTTTGTTGCATTAAAGCTTTTTCCGAGAAATGGCGATTGGCTAGTGCGGCGCGTCAAAGCATTTTCCGGATCTTCAGGCTGGATCGTTTGTCGGATGCCACCGCACATATAAGGGTTGCCGAAAGTTGTCGAAAGTCAGAGAGGTGATAGAGTGATTGAGAGCAGCGTTGAATTGTGTAAAGAGAGCTACGCCATCTACAACTACAAGGTGCTGAAGCAGGAAAAAGACTGAGGGTGACGGTCCACGATCTCATCGATCAGCCAACGGACCGACCAACAGGCGTTTGCCTACACCACCACGGCCGGAGCAAGCAACGCTTCGAAACCCAACGACGAACTTAGCTGATAGGAGTTTGAGCGCAATTCTAAGTAGCTTAGGGCAAAGACCGGCGGCCGCTACCACCCACGCGGGACCGCTTGACAGGGCTCCTCCGATAGACTAGGGCCATTGAGGTATCGATATTGACATTGATTGTACCAGGACTAGATAGGACAAGGAGACTTGGACGAGAGCGGAGCTGCTGTTCGATCCTGTCAACGTCCTGGACCCTGTGCTGAAGTGGTAATCGTCCGTGGTTTTCACCGCGCCATTGCCCCCTAAGCAACCGCCGCTCCCCGAGCAGCCCTGCCGCGACCGTCGCTGACGGAAGCAACCCTTCGGCCCCCCGACTGCCCGTGGTTTTCACCGCGCTGTCTAAGGTCACACAGCCATCCTTGCGATCGGACTGAAAAAGAGCGTTGTCACGAGTTTCACCGAAGAACTGGCCGAGTCTCTACCGACTACACTGAGTAAGATTCAGCCAGGAGAAGCAAGAAGAGCCTAGCGGCGAAAAAGTCAGAGTGGGTTCGGTCTCTTCAAGACCCAGGCACAACGCAAGATTACTCTCTGACCGGCTTAGCCACCACCTAAAATCCCGCACTCGCAAGGGCATCAATTTCGATTGAACTGCACGTCCTTGCGTTTCGCCTCCTTTGCGTCCCTGACCTTGGTTTAATCAACCCTGATAGCAAGGCAGATCCCGACTCGTCAGAGAAAGTCAACCGACCCCGGGTCGGCGGTCAGCTCTGCACGAGGTACCGAGCATTGTGCTCAACGTTAGGTAGGGTTAAACCGCCGAGAGGCCGTCCCTCCGCGTCAGACCCACGCCCTAGTGTACCGCAATAGCGAAGCTACGGAGTGACTGCACGCCCCCCGAAACCACGAGTTGCACTCAGAAGCACGGTGTACCACTCCCAGTGAAGCCGCCCGCTCTTGTGCATCCCACGAACCCAAGCTACGATTTGGTGACCGCAACAGCGAAGCCATCGAGTAGCCTTGCCGTTCCCCAACTAGTGCCTAAACGCTGTTCACCTTAGCTCATTGCCCGGAATCGGTGCGTGACTAACTTTCAGCAAACAAGCACTTAGCCCACCCAAAGACGCGCGGTGTACCACTTCCAGTGAAGCCGCACTCCCCTTGAATTTCGCCATGAACTCTCCAGTATCGTGGCGAAAATCCCCACCCACCAACGGGAACTTCCCACCACGCCGCAAGGTCACGGTAAACGGGATTAAGTACGTGTATGGAAAGAACCCGGTGGAGAACCCCCGACCCTCCCAAAAACCCCCCTCCCCGACCCCCTCCCAGAGTAAGGCTGCTACCGCCTTACAGCCCAAGTTCGCTGGCTTCCCCGAGCCAACGCCTGAGCCCCCCGCTGTGTTCCCGTTCGTGGCTGCGTCCGGCGAACCCAGCACCCCGAAGGCCAAGCGTCCCGGTGACGGACCGGGCGCCAACCCCTTCACCGAGCCGAGCAAGAAGAGGTCGCGGCAGCGTGCCTCTCCGGCGGCAGTCGCGTCGACTTCGGTCGACACGACAAACCGGTTCTCGGCCATCGCCGACTCAGCTGTCCATCCTATGGACACTGCTTCGGCTACCACCCAACCCCCGGCCAAGGCCTACAAGATCCCGGCGATCGTGGTCAAGACGGAGCTTGGCCACGATGCGCTCCTAAAACTCCTGGATGCCCACGTCACGGACAAGGGCTATTTCACGAAACCGACGGGAGGGCTCACGAAAGTGACCCTGAAAAACATCGATGATTACAGGGCCGTAACCACGATGCTAAAGGAGAAGAACGTGCTTTACCACACGTACGCGCTGACGAAGCAGCGTTCGCAACGCTTTGTCGTTCGCGGCCTGCCAGCCAGCGCCTCTGCGGTGGCGATCACTGACGAGATCACGGGTCTTGGCTTTAAAGTCAAGTCCGTGGTCCAGCTCATGTCGTCAGCTGACCCCGGCAACAACAACAGCCGCAAGCCGTTCCCCCTGTTCACCGTCACCCTTGAACCCAACCCCGGCCAGCCACCAGTGGACGTGTCGACTATCAGTCGACTCCAACGCTGCGTGGTGAGAACCGAGGCTGCGCGCACTCGCCGAGGCCCGGTGCAGTGTTACCGCTGCCAACGCGTCGGCCACACGTCGGCGTTCTGCCACCAGCAGGCCCGCTGCGTGCGCTGCGGAGGCGACCACCGCGCCTCCTCCTGTCCCCGCGACACTGCAACCAAGTGTTGCAACTGTCCGGACGGCAACCACCCGGCAAGTTATCGTGGCTGCGCTTACCTAAAGCGCGCCATGAAGAACGATACCGGCCCCTCCAGGCAGACCCAGCCAGCCCCGAGACCGACCATGCGTCCCCGTCTCGAAGTGCCACCCCCCGCCGCGAGTACGAGCAAGTCGGCTGACTGGCCTGCTCTTCGAGCAAAGCTGGCCGCCTCCACAGCACGACCCAAGACCACCCCGGTCCTGCCGGTGTCCTTCGCCACGGCGGCGAAATCACCAGCAGCAGCCCCTGCCGAGGAGGAGTCCTCGGCTACGGACCCCACGGCTGCCCTGCTGTCTCTCTTCGCTAAGTTGATGACTTCGATGTCAGAAACGATGGCCTCACTTAACCAAGTGATCCCGGCCCTTCTCCTCACCCTGACCAAATCCCAGAATGCCAGCAAGCCCTGAACAGCGCAGCACCAGAATCCTGAATTGGAACGCGAATGGCATTCGCGGCCGTACAGTCGAACTGCTCGCACTGCTCGAGGCAACCAAGTGTTCTGTGGCACTGGTCAATGAGACGCACCTGTTACCAGCACATCGGCTCCCCCTCGCAAACTTCACTGTTTACCGAACGGACCGGCCTGGTGGTAACGCCCACGGCGGCACGGCAGTGCTGGTGCGATCCACAATCCGCCACGAAGAGATCCCCCTTCCCCCCCTGCAGTTGCTTGAAACGACCGGCGTGCTCCTGCACACGGCGACAGGCCCCCTGCGAGTCTTTGCAGCATACTCAGCACCTAACACCCCTCTGCTGCCCGGCGATGTTGGCGCTCTGTTCGACTCGACACAGGCCACTCTCATCGCCGGAGACCTGAACGCCAAGCACGCCGCTTGGAACAGCCCGACCGACAACAAGAAGGGCCGCTTGCTTCTCGCACACTCTATGCGCGCAGACTTCACCGTGTCCGGCCCCCTTGAGCCTACTCGTGTCCCCGCCAGCCACCGCCACCGGCCGGCCGTTCTAGACATTGCACTGTCAAAGAACATGACGCAGTCACTAGAGCTCGAGACGCTGACAGCCCTGTCTTCCGATCACAGCCCGGTGCTGCTGACGGTCGGCGACGAGCTAAACACGGTTCGCCCACCACCCCGAAGGAACTGGAAGCGCGCGGACTGGGAGCTTTTCCGCGAGGAAGTGGGTAGACGAGTGGCTTGCACGCCGCTCGACTCTACCGGAGCTCTAGACCGCGCAGTCGACGAGCTGACAGTTGCCATCCAACAAGCGATCGACATCAGCGTTCCCCTCGCAAAGCAGACTCGAAACTCCATCTTCGACTTGCCCCCAGGCATTCTGCTTGCGATCGCTGCCAAAAACAAGACACGCCAGGCTTGGAACCGACTCCGAACCGCTGACCTGAAGCTGGCCTGGAAAGCGCAGCAGCGTGCAGTTGACGAGCTGATCAAACAGCACCGGCGAGACCTCTGGGACGAGGCAGTCGCCAAGCTGCAGTTTGCTGACAACTCGGTCTACCGCATGACACGCAGGCTTCTAAACAAAGCCACGCCAAGCCCGCCCATCCAGGGAAAGACTCATCTCGCCTGCAGCCAGAGAGACAAAGCAGAAGTTCTTGCCGAGTCACTCGAAGCGCAATTTGAGCCAAACCCCCCGAGTCGCATAACACCGGCAGTGGAGACGGAGGTCGCCGACCACCTGGCTGCACATCCCCCGGCCGAGCAAGCTTCTTTCGCGGTCCCGACCACGGCTTCTGAAGTGCTACACTACCTGCGCAACCTCCCCAACGGCAAGGCGCCCGGGGAGGACGGTATCACCAACCTTGTGCTGAAGGAACTGCCATCATCCGCAGGCACAAGGTTACTCGCTATCTTCAACGCTAGCTTGAGTTTACAGCACTTTCCACGGCCGTGGAAGGAAGCCAAGGTGATTGTGTTTCCAAAGCCAAACAAATCGCTTAGAGATCCAGCAAACTATCGTCCAATCAGTCTTCTGAGCGGACTTAGCAAACTGCTCGAAAAGGTCATGCTAACACGGCTCTCAGGCCATTGTCAGAACAGGGGGCTGCTAATCAACCAGCAGTTTGGATTCCGACCCGAGCACTCGACTAACCATCAGTTGCTGCGCGTGGTCAACCACATCTCACATGGTTTCAACTGGAAAAAACACACCGGCGTCGTCTTCCTGGACGTCGCCAAGGCGTTTGACCGGGTGTGGCATACAGGGCTACTGCGAAAGATGATCAAGATGGAGTTTCCGAACTACCTTGTGAATCTGGTGTCGAATTATCTCAGCGGGAGATCTTTTCATGTCACCATGGGAGGGGAGCGATCATCCACCCGACCCATCGCAGCCGGTGTGCCGCAGGGGAGCCTAGTGGGGCCCTTTCTCTTCAATGTGTTCACCAACGACATCCCGGTGGACCTGCCCAAGACCGAGCTAGCACTCTACGCAGACGACGCGGCCATCCTGGTCCAGTCTCGCAGCATGCGGCTGGTCGAGCAGAATCTCCAATCGTCACTCGACCGTCTGAGCACGTGGTACGAGGACTGGCGTATCGCACTCAACACCGCGAAAACCACCGCCACCCTGTTCACCAGGAAGCGAAGTGCCAAAGCCAACCCTCCGAGCATCACACTGCAAGGACAGCAAATCACCTGGTCAGACACCAGCAAGTATCTGGGAGTCATCCTGGATTCTAAGCTGAGCTGGAAGCCCCATGTCGAGACAGTCAGGAACCGTGCAATCGGCAAGATAGGATCACTGATGCCTTTGTTCAAATCGAAGACAATGTCCATCGATGCAAAACGAAGACTTTACGTGACCATCATCAGACCAACCATCAGCTACGCATCGCCAGTCTGGTGCATGTGCAAGCTAAGTCTCTTTGCCAAGATGCAGCGCGTGCAGAACAGGGCCCTTCGCGCAGTCGCCGGCCTGCCCCAGTTCACACGCACCGACGATATCCACCGAGAACTCGAAGTAGAAACTCTCGAAGAGTTCGTCAACAGGCTGAACGTGGACTTCTTTGCGGAGCTGCCCTCCAATAAGAACCCACTGATCTCAGGCCAAGCTGCCTACGTCACAATGCCTCATGACAAGTACCCGAGGCCACACGCAGCCCTGCCCCTCTAGCGTGTCCGGCTTGCCGGTTTCAAGATATAACAACCCCGACATGAATTTTCCAAACCACCACTTAGGGAATCACGCGTAATGCGGATAATCCCTCCCATCCTCGGCTAGGTGTGCGAGTTCCTCGCACACCAACACCGACAACAAGTACGGACGGAGCAGTTTGTCGGATGCCACCGCACATATAAGGGTTGCCGAAAGTTGTCGAAAGTCAGAGAGGTGATAGAGTGATTGAGAGCAGCGTTGAATTGTGTAAAGAGAGCTACGCCATCTACAACTACAAGGTGCTGAAGCAGGAAAAAGACTGAGGGTGACGGTCCACGATCTCATCGATCAGCCAACGGACCGACCAACAGGCGTTTGCCTACACCACCACGGCCGGAGCAAGCAACGCTTCGAAACCCAACGACGAACTTAGCTGATAGGAGTTTGAGCGCAATTCTAAGTAGCTTAGGGCAAAGACCGGCGGCCGCTACCACCCACGCGGGACCGCTTGACAGGGCTCCTCCGATAGACTAGGGCCAACTCCGAGCGACCGCCAGCGCCACAGGTGGGATCGCTCCGTTAGGTTCCCTCCCCGAGTCCACTCTTCGGAGTGTTACTCACAGAGCGGTTGTCGTTGACACCTCCCCCCCCGGAAAATGATGTCAGCTCCTGCCCCCTGACCACAGGCAGCTAGCTGAACAACAAAACAGCAAAAGAGGGCACAGCCCCATAGCCTTACCGGCAACCAAAGTTGCCGGTAAAAGACAGCCCATGAGCTCAGGCTACGCTCAACGATGAACACCCGGTTTCGCCAGGCCGCCGCTCTCCCGAGCAAGTTCTCGCCCGAACGGGCCATTGCGTCCAGCAGCAAACTGACCGCCACCGCCACCGGCATCATGACGTTGCTGATGAAGGCCCGGCCAGCGGCGCCTAGCACGCAGGCCCCAGCCAAGAAGACCTTCGTGACAGCAGCTAACTCCACGCCCCCTGCCGCTCCGAAGAAGCCGGTGACTCGCAACACCGCCGCCACCGCTGCCACCATCGCAGCGCCCGCCAAAACACCCCCCGCACGAGTCGACTCGAGCAGCTCCGACGAAGACTTCGTCACCGTGGCGGCTCGCAAACGAGCCCCTAAACCCAAGCCGGCCAAGAAGACAACGACACCTGTCAAAAACTCTTACGCCGCGCTCTCCGACTCCGAAGGACACCCCTCCGACTCGACGACCAGCAGCGAGGAAGAGGTGGCCACCCCAAGGAAGTACAAGATTCCGCCACTTTTCTTCGAGCCGGATCTCGACCACGAGGACGTCACGGATGCGCTCGACAGTATCACTGTCGACCATTCGTACGTCCTCAAGCCGAAGGGCAAGGGCTACCGCCTGGTGGTGAAAACCCCAGCCGACTACCGGGCCGTCACCGACGCCCTCATCGCCGACCAAATCGAGTTCCACACCTTCCCTGTGGAAAAACCAAGAACCCAAAGGTTTATCATCCGCGGACTCCCGCTCTCCGCCTCAACTGCCAAAATCGCGGCCGAGCTGAAAAGCCTCGGCTTTGAAACCACGGCCGTCGTGCAGCTCGGGCGGAACTCGGGGAGCGAAAAAATCATCTACCCGCTGTTCGCCGTCACCATGGCGATTCCACCCGGAAAAGCAGCCAGGAACGTTTCAACCATCACACGGCTGCTGCGCTGCGCGGTTAAAACCGAAGATCCGCGAAGCCAACGCGGACCAGCGCAGTGCCACCGGTGCCAGCGCGTCGGCCACGCTACCGCCTTCTGTCACCAGGCGCCACGCTGCGTGCGCTGCGCCGGGAACCACCTGCTCGACGACTGCCCCGAGCCCCACGGCACCGACCACCCCAAGTGCTGCAACTGCGTTGACGGCGCTCACCCGGCCAGCTACCGGGGGTGTGTCTACCTCAAAAAGGCCAAGGTAGCACAGCGTGCCACACCTACGGCTGCTACCACCAAGAACAACGGCTGGGAGAAACAGCCAAGAATACCAATCCCACCAGTGACCTCAAAGGCCGAAAACACCACCAGTGGCTTCTCCTATGCAGAAGCTACCGCCGGCGCAATGAAACCAACGACCGAAACCAACACCCCCGAACTAACCGCCATTCTCAGCACGCTGATGGAAATAGTGCAGCAAACGAACAAACAACTGGAAATGGTCGCCTCCCTGGTGGAATCGCTGGTAAACACCAACAATGCCAGCAAACGCTAGACTGCAAACACTCCGGCTGCTGAACTGGAACGCCAACGGCATCCAGTCCCGCACCGCCGAACTCCTGGCGCTGATGGCATCCACCGACAGCGCAGTGGCCCTCATCAGCGAAACGCACCTCCAACCCGGACACCGACTGCGTCTGGCCAACCACACCGTGTATCGGACCGACCGGCCCGGCGGCGCTGCGCACGGCGGCACGGCCGTCATCGTGCGCAACTCCGTGCGCCACGAGCAAATCCCGCTGCCTGCGCTATCTCGCCTCGAGGCGACCGGCGTGTGCGTGCACACGGTGAAAGGTCCGCTGCGAGTGTTTGCCGCCTACTCACCGCCCAGCTGGCCGCTCATCGAGCTCGACATCGAAGCGCTGCTCGACTCACCCCAGGCCACGCTCGTTGCCGGGGACCTGAACGCGAAGCATCCCGACTGGAACTGCTCCTCGATAAACGCCGCCGGACGGAGACTCCGCGCCCTCGGCCAGCGCGCCAACTTCACAGTAGCGGGACCCACCGAACCAACTCGAGTACCGGCGAATGCTCGACAACGACCATCGGTCATCGACATCACCCTGTCGAAAAACATGGCCCAGTCACTCGAGATGGAATCACTCCCTGCTCTTTCATCCGACCACAACCCCGTGCTCATCTCCATCGGCGACGAGCTGGTCACCGTCCAACCGACCAAGCGACTCAACTGGAAACGAGCCAACTGGGATCAGTTCCGAGAAGACCTGGCACCACGGATCGCCTCAACCGAAATCAACACCGCCCAAGACCTGGACATGGCTGTCACCCACTTCACCACGGCCATCCAGTCGAGTATCGAAGCCACCATTCCCAGCTTCACTCCGCCCAGAAATGGCCTGTACGATCTCCCTGAGTCGATACTACAGGCCATTCGCATCAAAAACAAGGCAAAGCGCAGGTTCCAACGATGCCGCACTCTTGACCTGCGGCTGAAATACCGAGAACTCCAAGGCCAGCTAGACATCCTGATCCGCGAGCACCGCCAGGCGAAGTGGGACCAGGCAGTCAGCGAGCTGAACGTCGAGGACCACTCCGTCTGGCGCATGACCCGACGCCTGCTCAACAAGCCGACGCCGAACCCGCCGATGAAAGGCAGGACGCACCTGGCGTGCAGCGCGCGTGACAAGGCCGAGGTGCTGGCAGACTCGCTGCAGCTGCAGTTCCAGCCCAACCCGCCGAGCCGCATCACTGCGCAAGTCAGGGAGGAGACGGGTCACTTCCTGCACGCTCACCGGCACGAAGCGCACGCGCAGGACGCGAGCCTCATCACCCTGGCTGAAATGGAGAAACACGTGACAAAGCTGAAGAACAAGAAGGCCCCGGGCTCTGATGGCATCACCAACCAAGTCATCAAAGAACTCCCAGGGGAAGCCTGCGAGCGCCTTCTTGAAATCTTCAACGCCAGCCTCACTCTCCAGCACTTCCCACGCCCGTGGAAGGAAGCCAGGGTGATCGCCTTCCCAAAACCGGGAAAGATCCTTAGCGACCCCGCCAACTGGCGCCCCATCAGCCTTCTCTCGGGCTTATCCAAGCTTCTTGAGAAGGCCATTCTCACCCGACTCGTAACACACAGCGACTCTACCGGCCTGATCATCAACCAACAATTTGGCTTCCGGAGCGCCCACTCCACCAACCACCAGCTTCTGAGAGTCGTCAACTACATCAGCAACGGCCTCAACTGGAAACTCCACACAGCTGCAGTCTTCCTCGACGTCGCCAAGGCCTTCGACCGAGTCTGGCACGTCGGACTTGTCCACAAACTTGCAAAAACAGGTTTCCCACCACACCTGGTAAACATGATCGCAAGCTACCTCAAGGAACGCAGCTTCCACGTCGCCATGAACGAAGACCGCTCCACCAGTCGGCCGATCGCCGCGGGTGTTCCACAAGGCAGCATCATCGGCCCGTTCCTGTTCAACATCTACACGAACGACATCCCTGTCGACACGGCAAACTCGGCGATTGCGCTCTACGCCGACGACGCGGCCATCCTCGTCCAGTCCAGGAGCCTCGAGCTGATCAAGAAGCACCTCCAGCCCGCACTCGACGCCCTCACCACCTGGTACGCAGACTGGCGGATTGGCATCAACACCGCCAAGACGACAGCCACGCTCTTCGCACACAAGAAAAACATCCATCCTCCCGACACGACACTGCAAGGCCAGCCGATCAAGTGGACGGCGACCAGCAAGTACCTGGGCGTACTGCTGGACGCCAAGCTCAACTGGGAGCCGCACATCGAGGCAACGCGCACCAAGGCAGCCGGGAAACTGGCCGCGCTCAGCCCGCTGCTTCGCAGCCGCTGCATGTCAACGCAGACCAAGCTGCGGCTCTACACCGCCATCATCCGGCCCACGCTCACGTACGGCTCGCCTGTGTGGGCGACCTGCCGGGAAACACTCCTTGCGCGCCTGCAGATTGTGCAGAACCGGGCAATGAAGACCGCCGCCGGACTTCCCATGTTTGCGAGGACGCAAGCAATGCACCGGGAGCTGAAGATCGAGCTTCTCAAAAACTTTGTATTTGCCCTAAATACAAAATTCTTCAACAGTCTAACCGACAATCCCAACCCGGCAATCCGTGACCAACTCCAATTCACTGCCTCTCCCTTTGACAGATTCCCCAGACCAATCAATTGCCTCCTGCCCACAGGAACCACCACCGTGCCACTAACGGCCTAGCCGGGCACGCTGCAATTGAAAACACCAGGTCACTAACGGCTTGCCGGACCCAGAAGCAGATGCACTGACACCTGGCAGCATCAAAAGAAAATCACCGACAACAGACCAACCGACGAACATCCACCCAGCCGCCCGGAGAATACGGGGTAACCCCCGCCCCTCCGAGCCCATCGTCTCGGCTCCGCCGAGACGAAACCGACCGAAGTGAGCGCGTCGAAAGTCAGAAAATTCGCTCCTGCTACCAGCGTTGTAGCAGAGTTGAATCTACG
This sequence comes from Nemurella pictetii, assembly GCA_921293315.2. NCBI lineage: Eukaryota > Metazoa > Arthropoda > Insecta > Plecoptera > Nemouridae > Nemurella > Nemurella pictetii. The sequence continues at coordinate 10,422,006 of OV121123.1, read as the reverse complement.
TGCTCACGTCAAACACACCGACATGTCTGGCCGCGGCAAAGGAGGCAAGGTGAAGGGCAAGTCCAAGTCGCGCTCGTCCCGCGCCGGACTCCAGTTCCCCGTCGGACGAATCCACCGGCTGCTGCGCAAGGGCAACTACGCGGAGCGCGTCGGCGCCGGGGCGCCCGTCTACCTGGCCGCCGTCATGGAGTACCTGGCCGCCGAGGTGCTCGAGTTGGCCGGCAACGCCGCTCGCGACAACAAGAAGACACGCATCATCCCGCGCCACTTGCAGCTGGCCATCCGCAACGACGAGGAGCTCAACAAGCTGCTCTCCGGCGTGACGATCGCGCAAGGCGGTGTCCTGCCCAACATCCAGGCAGTGCTTCTGCCCAAGAAGACCGAGAAGAAGGCATAAGCCATCCTTGCCTGCTCGTCCCTCGAACAACCGGCCTTTTTCAAGGCCCCCCAAAACACTTACATCAGAGCCAAGTCGCTGCTAGCCTTGTATTGTCCAAAGGTTTGATTGTGCCATCCGTTCTGAATCCACCTGATGTCGAGCAAGGAGTCCGCTCGTTTATTGACCGGAACGACGACAGGGTATTAGTTTCAAGCATGTCCGGTAGGTGGCCGCCTTGTGCAAGATTCAAAAAGAAGCAACTACTGATGTGTAAGACTGTGGTTGGCCTAAAAGCGACACACGAGCTTCATTCTATGACTTCACCGTGTTTTTAGCTACTTGTCACTGCCTCTTTGTTTTCACATTTTAATAATCGTTTTTAAATTGATTTTGATCTCACTTCCTACGTGAATTCCCGCTTATCTAACCTATTCGTCGCTCTCCCCGTTCCTGTAATTGAGTAAAAGTAATTGAATTACTGTAATGAAATACTTTTTTCAGTAATTTGTAATTTAATGCATTACATTTAAGAGAAGGTAATTTGTAATGTAATTTAAAAGTTAAAAAAATCCCCAATTACTTTGCATTTTGCCTTGCCTAAAATTATTTTTATAACGATGGATGGATTAAGCAACTATTTTTGGCATAATTTAATTCCCGCTCTCCTATGTGGCGTCTAGATGTCAGCCAAAGTCCGCTTCCTCCCCAGCACGCACCGGCCGGCCCGCGCCTTGCTGTTGCTGTTGCCGGGATTAAGTCTCGCATGCTTTGACGCGGCGAGGCATGTTAAATTTTGTTCCATGTGGGGTGACAAGTGATCAGCTTCAAACATGTCTGATTCAGAAATAGACGCTTAGATTGCTTAGAACCTAGATGATAGTGTGGAGGTGGTCCCCGTTAAAAAGGCTCCCATGGCCAGATTACGCGTATTTACTCTGAGGTGAGCTTGGGCAAATTTTCTTAAAGCGCTTGACGTGAAAACCACTTTATTTGGCAGCAATTGTCTTGAAAAAGTTAAAACACGAAACTACTCAAAGCACCGAATATTGTTATCTAGGTAGTTGATATGCAGAGATATGCAAAAATACAAAAAAAAAGTAATTGGAAAAGTAATTGAGTATTTTTTGTAAGTAATAAGTAATGTAACGAATTACTTTTGGTTTTAGGTAATTTGTAATGTAATTTAATTATTCTGAGAGCCATCTAATTGGTAATGTAATTAAATTACTTTTCAAAAATAATTGACCCAACACTGCCTATAACCGATGAAGGTGGCAATTTCAAAAGTGTTGACACATGATGAGCATTGATGCCTTAAGTGAGACCGCATTACATGCCTGCTGTTTGGGTTGCCTACAATTAAGGCGGTTGTTTCAGTGACGTCACTAGGCTTCTCCCATCTGCTCACTTGTATTTCCGTTCACTTGCGTCGGGAGCAGGAGAGTATCGAAGCTCGATCTCGTCAAAAAAAGAAGTGCATACTCGGAGGTATCTAGAGCTGAAAAATTGACCAAATGTTCCCAATAGTGTGCTGGATATTTGGTTTAAAGTAGACAAAAATAGTTTCATCGGAACACCCGAAATACAGAAATAGAAAAACGCGAACTTCGTAACATCGTTTTTTGGTTTCCATGACCCGCTGTGTTCGCATCCCCCCCCCCCCCCCCACACCACCTTGCGCGGCAAGCTACAGGCAATGTTTTGCTTGCCCGCGTATTCACTCACAGTATGGAGAGATGCACGAGCTCTTGCACTTACTTTTCAATCGCATGTGTTTAATAATAGATAATAGACCCAAATGAGAGCGTCCCAATAGGCCGAGTTTGCAAAAGGCCGAGTTTGCAAAAGACCGAGTATTTGAGCTAAAACACCGAGTGTCAAATAGACCGAGTCTCCAAAAGGCCGAGTGTTCAAAAGGCCGAGTCTTCAAATGACCGAGTCTCCAAAAAACTGAGTCGCGTGATCAAAAGACCGAGTCGTCAAAAGGCCGAGATTACAAAACACCGAGAGTCAGATAGACCGAGTCTACAAAAGGCCGAGTTTACAAAAGGCCGAGTCTACAAAAAGCCGAGTCCACCCCGTGATTCAGACGCTGGGTGCGCAATAGACCGAGTGTTCAAAAGGCCGAGTTTGCAATAGACCGAGTCTCCAAAACACCGAGTTTATTCTACTGCGCATGCCCAGGCCTGGCAACGATGCCGGATCGTTCTAGCATGCTGGTCGTTCTCCAAAGGTACATTGGCTGCCTATCGTGAGGGGCATTGACTGAAATACAGGGACAATTCAGTCGGTGAATTGTCACCGACTTGCTGTGCGAAACAAGAGTCTCTAGTCTACGTCAATTTATAGCTTCACAGTCCACCGACATCTAAATATAACAGTGTTAATAGCTGGCCGATCATTACCGATCCCTTCTTAGGTTGCTTAATGAGTAAAGCTTGTAGAGCTTTGATTTCTGAATCTGATTAATATATTTTGTAGAGGTCAAGGAAAAATCCGACGCCCCTAGCGTCTTCGGGCGTCGTTTTAAGTTAAGATGCACTCTTCCACCAATATCGTTTTAGACTGTTATAACAGGGTCAGGAAACTCGAAACAGGAAAAAAAATCAATGGATAGTTAAAATAAATTTTGACTCACAATTTCAAGTCTCAATTGGATCTAACCTTAGTTTATTCACCAAAAAAATGAAATTTGGACGATAATTGTTTGTTTTTTTTAAATATCACTGTTCTGTTTTCTGAGGTAGCTTTACACTGGTCTGATTCAACTCGCATGCTTTAACGTGGACCTCCGCATTTATGGTTGTGTTCCATAAAGGCTCTAGACGTATGAATGGAGACAAGAAATTATTTCGATTCTCGACATATACGTATTTTCTTGCCAGCTATGTGACCAACATATTGTGAGGTGATTCGGACACATAGTCCGGTCTATAGTCCGGCCGATGGCGGCCTTTTATCATGCATATTCTGCAGGAAATATGCAATTTTACAGTTTGTAGGGTTTTTAATTCTGATTCATTTATCCGAAGCCCCTAGCGGCGTCGGGCGTCGTTCAAAGTTCATGCGCACTCCACCACCTTATCGTTCGCCCCGTCCAGACCAAAGACACAGCGTCATGAAACTCAGTACACAACTTTCCAAAACTAGCCAAGTGAGCTAGTTATTGAAACTTAAGAAAATTTACATATTTATGTTTTTCGAGGCGTTACAATAAATCAAATAAAAACATGCTTTCCTACCTTCGTCGGCCTACCAAGTATATTAGATTTGTATTATTAGCGTACAATTTGGGATATATTGCTAGCTAGTTTTATTGACTAGCTAGCAATATATAATCTGATTTTTTTAAAATCAAAACCGTGTAATACTAATATCTGATAACACGATTCCTAAATCTGCAGAGAATCCCATTATTTCTTAGGCTAAGCTCGCACCGTCCGCTTGCCAGAGGAAGGGGCGGAGTACAATAGTCGAAGATTACGGTACTTTACTGTACTTTGCCGCTTTAAGACCCTTTACGGTCGGTTTCTATAGCGACCCAAGGCTCAAATTTCTGCGTTAGCTGTCAATAACTTGTTTGTATCCCACTCATTATAAAGATGACCGATGGATATTAGGAGTGCGTAATGGACAGGGTCGGAATTGGATAGAATATGTTCGATTCCTATTTTGTGCATATTTTTCTTTTTGTTGTTTGTTAACTTATTGTGATAGCGATTTCATATTTTTGAACATGGCATTTGGCAAACTTCTCGAGGAGTAAACATCTTCTCTCAAAAATTAAAATGTATTATTTTATCCTAACAAGACTCACGCGGATTATTATTTGTATAACCTTTACAGTCTCTGTATAACTGAACTATTGCAAACGACGGCGATCTCCAGAAGGTAAAACGGCTACAATTTTATCTTCCTTTTTGTGTCCTAAATAACTTGTCTATAAACTGTCAACATTTTGTGTGTATGACGGACTATTCGAGCTCATCCCCACTCCGCATAAGGTTTCATACTATACATCACATCTCTAGCAAAGATTATAGTCAACGAGCAATGAGTGAGAGATTCGAGAATAACCATGACTAATTAAAAGTGTTTTCTTTCCTGTGATGATACAACGAAATAATATACCAACTGAATACAAGATATTATATGTGAGTTGTCATTGAATCGATTGAGCTCGTGATAAATTAAAAAATTTGAATCAATTTCAAGCGAATCTGTACTTTATAGCGGACTCACTTACGTTTTGAAACATCACTGAAATGCCGAATGATACCTATTATTTTTCCCTGCTATTTTATCTGTCGCGATGTTCATTCCTTGTGTGCTCGGCAGTTTAATCCGGGATTGAAATACTATTCGATTTAAGTGGAGTATGCTATGTTAAGGATCGATTAATTTGAATGATTTCATTTACTCAGAGGAAATCATTCTTATTTGACTCGTGCGTTTTCTAAAGAACTCTCTATGGTGAGTTTTTACGAAAGTATTAAATAGGGAAACTGTATAGAAAGATCGCAACATTTCAAGAAAATTTTGTTGTCAGAGATAATTATCTGTGGTGGTTACTGGTAACATTGAAATCGGAAATATTACCGGTAATTTTAACAACCTCGGTGCCCTATTTTCTTCATGGACCCGAAAACTGGGAAATTAAATAGATTTATAATTTGCAATTGGGTGTTCCACATTCGCCAAATGCGAGTCAAATTAACTGACGAAGAAGCGGCTCGTGTGCGTGGATGGAAGAAAAATCGGTGCATTTATTTAAGTGAGAAACTATCAACCTGAAACGGTGATAATTTTGTAGAAATAATTTACTTATTATATTTTCATGAACACTTGAAACTTTTTCATTCCAGAGATTTACGCATAAGTGAAAGGTGAGCCATCTGCACATTATGCAGTTATTTCTAACAAGGGGGCAAATGTCACAATTGATCGTAATTTTAAGTATCACACCGTCGAGCCTCCAGACGTTTCTTGTTGAAGGAAAACAATTGCCTCATTTTCACCCCAGCTATCCGAAGAGAAGTGACAGACATCATCGCACATTACGAGCAAAGACTGTGGGTGTTGATTTGCCGCCATCGTTCAAACTGTTCTAAGCCGCATATTGCTCTGTGAGCGTTCCGTAATAGTGCGTGATGACCGGGAAGTAAAATTGAAGATCCTTTGACCGGTGGGTCACTGTGTCAACATGTCCGGTCGGAATTCGAGTAAACAGTGACATTTGAGACAAATGCACAAGGTGACAAATGAAAGTTTAATTCAAAAATATAGAAAGACAAAGCTTTATTTTCTAATAATATTATACCGAAAATTTCAATGTAACCGGAGTTGGTGTAAAATTACCGTTACCAGTAACACCATTTTACATCACTGATAATTTTGCAAAACAACTGAATAGAGCCAATGGACTTGGTAACGTTAATAGAAAAGTAAAATTTGATTTGAATTCTAATTTACTTGGGACACTCTCCCCTAGTAAATTGCCTAGTGGACAGTTGACATTTAGGCTAAGGTATCTTTCCATGGTTAAAATGTGGAACACCTACAGCACACCGATATGAACGATTATGTCAAAAAAATTGTGATGAAAACACTCGCTTTATAGACCACCGGCAATGCATGCATGCTAGAAGGGGTGTATCTTATCCCCTAAATCGCTTCTTGGACCGTCTTGCGGCGAAGTGGTAGACAGAGAAGAGAAACCAAATATTTACCGCGTTCACAGCCGGCAACACTGCATGATGATTAGTAGGGCTATGATTCTCCGACGGCCGTAGTAAGGAAAACCAGAGAGTCAGATAGACCGAGTCTACAAAAGGCCGAGTTTACAAAAGGCCGAGTCTACAAAAAGCCGAGTCCACCCCGTGATTCAGACGCTGGGTGCGCAATAGACCGAGTGTTCAAAAGGCCGAGTTTGCAATAGACCGAGTCTCCAAAACACCGAGTGTGCAAAAGGCCGAGTCTCAAATAGACCGAGTTTGCAATAGACCGAGATCTCGGTGTTTTGGAGACTCGGTCTATTGCAAACTCGGCCTTTTGCACACTCGGTGTTTTGGAGACTCGGTCTATTGCAAACTCGGCCTTTTGATACGCACTCGACCCAAATCACATTTTCGCCCCATGTTTCTTTTCAGGAATTATAGTTGTAAGTTGGTGTTTCTCCCTACAAAGAGGCAGTATTTTAACTAAATGCTATCAACAATCTTTATTTGAAATGATGTAATTTTATCTGGTTCAATTACAAATAGTGGTAAAGTTAAAGAACCAGACTGGAAAGTGTGCCTACCTACCTACATAATATTACACCGAATAAAAACTCAGTAAAACGGGTAGGTACCTGATCATTTAAATCAGTTGACAGCCAGTTGCATTTTAGAAATAACACATTTTATTTAGCTAAAAGCGAAAGCAAAAAAAGTCAGTCCTTGACGTGAAAAGCAAGCTGAAGCCGAAGTATTTTAACTATTGCAAATTTGGACAACATGTACCTATGTTTTGCATGAAGGAGTACCCAAAGGAGAGAAGATACCTACAACCAAAAAAGGGGCTGACACGTGGTTTAATTACAACAAACCACCATCGCAACTCGAGATCGATTGAAATAACGAACAGCAGGTTAATTATTTTGTCATCAATCGTCAGTCTCGGCTTAAAAGCACAAAAATTACGGGATTTATTTTAAATAAAATATCTCGCATAATATGTGGTCTCGCCGAGATGACACATTGATGTTTAACAAAGATCATGCACGACGGAGCGTGCCAAACGAACCTTCGCAATGAGCGGTGTCGCTGACTCTCAAATCCAACAAACTACGTGAAACTACGCTAAATTGCATCCCTTGAAGAGGTAATGCTCTTTTTTGTGCTTCATGTCAAACTTGCCATGTGTCTAGAGTAATCATACCCTCTTGCCTCGCGCGCTCAAGGGTCGCCGTTGCCTGCATTCCGTGCATTGAACCGAGTGCAAGCCGCATCGTTTTGCCGACACGGTTGTTCACATCAATTCGGACAGCTGACATGTTTTACGAGCGGGACAAGCCACCGGGAAAAGCCGCATAGCACATCAAACAATTTATTGTCATAACCGATAAGCTTTCCAAGTATTCTTGTAACGAGATGCCGGTGTCAAGCTATTTATAATTGCAGCTGCAAATGCAACCCTGTTTGAGTCGGCCGCATTGAAAAGACATACCCTATGCACGTAAATTTTATTGAGCTTATAAAATACGTGGGATATAATCATGAGGTTAATCGTGAAATGAACCAAGCATTGTTTTGAATATAATATTATAGTTGCAATAGTTGCATAATATAGTTGATTTTGTGGCTATTTTACTGTTGGCGTTTATAAAAGTTAAATTGAAACTACTTTATTTTTCGCGTAGCTTCATGTATGCAGTCAAAACAAATCCCCATCTTTTCGATAGAGTGTCACTTGATGAAGTTTGATTAATCAGAAATCAGAATGCTTGGGCTTTGAAAATCCCAGGATTATGGATTGGTATGCATCTCAGTCACACAGCTGGCATGCTGTGTGTGGATTCCTAGGAAAAATGCTGATCAATTGAAACAATTTTCCGACAAACATTTCTGCTTTTGAAATAACTAAGATCACGCAAGAGTTTGCAACTCTATGAAATTACTAATAAGTGACAGGTTCTCGGTCCCCTGCTAGGATGTGTAATTGCAATTGAATTTGAATTTGAACGTGAATTGAGTGTCCTCCAATTTAATGGATTTTAATGGATAAAAATATTCGTCATAAAAATAAGTTCAAATTTAAAATGAATTTGCCAAGTCTTATTGGCAATGGTGCTCATGGTACTGGGTTTAGAAGCAGATTTAATATTGGCAGATCAGATTCCTACATCACGAAGTGGAGTATCTTTGTAAATTTTTGAATACTCATTTTTACCGCGATATCAAATTAAATTTGACCCACATTTTGTCACTGGTCTGAATTAAAATCTAATAATAGCCATTTGAAAAAGTATTCGAATTTTTATCAAGCTTACCGTCACGATATCTGAAAACCAACAATGGAGACAATTTACCAGAGATGAGCCCTGCAGAGCCATCTTTTTTTGCACTCATAGGGCGGATCTAGCTATGAGTAATTCTGTCGGGTGGGCGATTTTATGGAGCTGTCAAAGTGAGATGGGGAATAATACCATTTTTTCTAGTAATGCACATTATATATTTCTAAGCTGTTACACGCGTATTAGAGTAACTATTCTGATAAAATAAAAATGTTTTTTCCATTTGGCATACATCGTTAGCAGAAACACAACAAGTTTATGAACTTGAATATTTTGGTGGTATACAGCCCACCACACCGAGCACCGAAAACTAGCGACGCTCATTAATCAGCACTATCGACAACTCAATATAAATTACCTTCACAAAATCACTTGAATTATTACCGAAAATGCATTTTTTAAGTAAACCAGACCATAGAGCCATTAGCCAAGCAATTACTTGCATTGATAAAAATTTTTATAACTCTACGGTCAACCCATCAAGTTGTTCTGTTTATTATTTGTGTTCCCAAGTCATTATAAAACTTTGAGATTTACATGATTTCTCTGAAAAATACAGAATGGGAATGTTCTGCTGGATACCAATGGGATTTTGACCGCGATTTTCCGAAAGAATATCCGAAATCCATGTAAATCCATTTGTCCATCACCACCAGCAACATTAACACCACAAAACAAACAAAATAAGGAGGACGGAATTGGGAAATGAAATGAAATACCCGGTCATCTTTCACTCGCCATGTGCATTTCTTTACAGTACGTCCATATTCAGGGGCAATCGAACCACAGACTTACGGTAGGAGGAGGCGATAGACTTGATGGGTGGGAGAGAGAACCCACCAAGCCGCTGATTTCACATCTGAATGCAAGGGGGTATTGGTGGATTATTTTGTTGGAACGTGAATTAGTGATGGGTAAGGATGTTGGTCGATTAATAATCAATCAGCATACTCTGTCGGCCAATTGGTACCTGATCGGAGTATATCGTACTGTCGATAAATGTGGATCACTAACATGCGACTGCCTTATCAATGCCATTTTGATGCAGCAGCAGCAGCATCACAACCAGATATTCTATGATGGTGGATTTCCCATCTTCCTTTGTTATTATGCAGAGCTTATAACTTTTTTTTCCAAACTGGTAATACGCGCAGTGGGTATCTGACTTAATTTGTCTCTCGGTGTAACGTCTATTTCCACATGAATTACAAAAACAAATATCTAGTTCAGCACAAGTCGTATGTGATTGTCGACTCGTGCAGTTCACTAGACACAATATCTGATTGACGTTCACATCACCGGACAGGATGGTTTACACCTGGTAACATCAGGCTTCTCCATGAGTCTGTCCATCGCGTCTGTGGACATGATCACTTCGGAGGCGCCTGAATAACGCCATCTGGAATAACGCCATATAGGCCTAAAATTGAAAACCGGAATAAAGCCATCTGCTAGATGGCTTTATTCCGGTCATTTTTTTGATGGCTTTGTTCCACCGGAATAAAGCCATCAAACCAAATACCCTAGATGACGTTATTCCGACTGGATTAAAGCCATCTAGTGGGTATGAGGTTGATGGCTTTATTCCGGTTTTGGAAACCGGAATAAAGCCATCTGCGAGATGGCTTTATTCCAGTTTCGATCTTTTAATCGACAACCTATCAGATGACGAACATTGAAAAAACTGGAGACCGGAATAAAGCCATCTGCGAGATGGCTTTATTCCGGTTTTTATCTTGATGACTTTGTTCCACCGGAATAAAGCCCTCAAACCAAGAACACTAGATGACGTTATTCCGACTGGATTAAAGCCATCTAGCAGATGTGGTTTGATGGCTTTATTCCGGTGGAGGGGTACCGGCATGAAAATATTGTCACAATTTTTTCGATATTCGAGTGTTAAATACTCAATGTCCTAATTATAAAGTTCTTAGTATCTTTCTCACCAGGTGGATAAGGCGGCAAAAGGCTACTCTACTCATGGGTTTTCCTCCGCGCAGGCCGTAATGGTTGGATGGTGGAGGCACGCGATTGGCTAGAGAAACTGGCGGCAATATTTAGGGGCAATGGATGCGGTTAAATGCGCTGTTAGACTGATGTCATATGATAATGATCTAATGAACTCTGAATAGTGTTAATAGGGATAACACTCATAATTTTAAGAAGTGGGGTAGTCTACTTGATCGAACACATCGACGCGGCGGCCATTACTGTGCTTCTGACAGTTTCATAGTTGGGGATAAAATCATTTTAAAAACGAGCTGATCAAAAGTTCAGTTTATTGAAAAAAAGAACTAGTTCGTGTCAGAAGTTCAAGTTCGTATGAAGAAACGAACGAGTTCATTTTAATAGTTCATTTTCCAGAAAAGAGCTATTTTTAAGCGTGTACATAAGCTTTGACATTTTCTGAAATTTCGGTCAATTGTGAGGAAGATTGACATTGGTACCATTGTCACTGTTCGATCGTACCAATTATTTATTAATATTTGTTATTAACACTTACTGAGTATTGGAAACGATGTAACGATGCACAAACAGAACAGTAAACACCGCACTTTTCCTACTCCTCGGCCATCAGCACCATGCTAGCAGCCTAGCGGCCAGCATGGCGCATGTCACGTGACCGAAGGCGAAGCGATCGCCAAAGTAACAAGCACTCTCCGTTTGGCAGATACGCGCAGTTTCATCGATAAAGACGCAGAATGTTCCACTCGGCAACCGACTACTAATAATGACAAAACAACAGTAACACCAATTGCCAAACAGGAAAAATCGGCGCTAACGAAACCAAAATTCGTCATGAACTTTTGAAAAGTTCGCGGGAATAATGAACGCGTTGAAATATAAAGTTCATCACAGAAAAAATAGACGCGATCAGTTCAAAGCTTACAACAAAACGAACGAGACCATACGAACTTTTTAAAATTTCGTTCCACAACTATATGGACAGTTAACATCATCATGGTTTAGTAGATATTCCTTTCATTCAGTGCGTACAGAGCATTTGCGGCACTTAGCCGTAGCGTAAAATCAAAAACCCATGCTACTGATTTCACGTAAAATAGTTTTAAGAAACGGCGAAGCACTTACACTGAGCTATCTTTGTGTGTATAACTATATTACATTGAACATAGCCATTGAATATACATTTGGTGGTTTCTTTGAATCCTGGTGGAAGACGATTTCGGATCGTGCATTTAACCGCATCTATTGCCCCTAAATATTGCCGCCAGTTTCTCTAGCCAATCGCGTGCCTCCACCGTCCAACCATATTACGGCCTTCGCTGAGGAAACCCCCAGGTGGTGAGAAAGATATCAAGAACTTGATAATTAGGGCATTGAGTATATTCATCCATTCTTGGTCAACACTCGAATATCGAAAAAATTGTGACAATATTTTCATGCCGGTACCCCTCCACCGGAATAAAGCCATCAAACCACATCTGCTAGATGGCTTTAATCCAGTCGGAATAACGTCATCTAGTGTTTTTGGTTTGATGGCTTTATTCCGGTGGAACAAAGTCATCAAAATAAAAACCGGAATAAAGCCATCTCGCAGATGGCTTTATTCCGGTCTCCAGTTTTTTCAATGTTGATCATCTGATAGGTTGTCGATTAAAAGATCGAAACTGGAATAAAGCCATCTCGCAGATGGCTTTATTCCGGTTTCCAAAACCGGAATAAAGCCATCAACCTCATACCCACTAGATGGCTTTAATCCAGTCGGAATAACGTCATCTAGGGTATTTGGTTTGATGGCTTTATTCCGGTGGAACAAAGCCATCAAAAAAATGACCGGAATAAAGCCATCTAGCAGATGGCTTTATTCCGGTTTTCAATTTTAGGCCTAGATGGCTTTATTCCAGATGGCGTTATTCAGCCCCCCCATCACTTCGTCTGAGGATGACACAGTGAATGTGCTGCCAGCCGAGTCGCCGGCGACGTTGCCGCATCCCAGCAGGGTGCTGATGCTTTTAGGACCCTCGACGTCCACCTGCAAGGATCAAACAAGTCAATATAAGTCACACTTTAGTGTCCACCTGCAATGATCAAACAAGTCAATATAAGTCACACTTTAGTGTCCACCTGCAGAGATCAAACAAGTCAATATAAGTCACACTTTAGTGTACACCTGCAGAGATCAAACAAGTCAATATGAGTCACACTATAGTGTCCACCTGCAGAGATCAAACAAGTCAATATGAGTCACACTATAGTGTCCACCTGCAATGATCAAACAAGTCAATATAAGTCACACTTTAGTGTCCACCTGCAATGATCAAACAAGTCAATATGAGTCACACTATAGTGTCCACCTGCAGAGATCAAACAAGTCAATATGAGTCACACTATAGTGTCCACCTGCAGAGATCAAACAAGTCAATATGAGTCACACTATAGTGTCCACCTGCAGAGATCAAACAAGTCAATATAAGTCACACTATAGTGTCCACCTGCAATGATCAAACAAGTCAATATAAGTCACACTTTAGTGTCCACCTGCAGAGATCAAACAAGTCAATATAAGTCACACTTTAGTGTCCACCTGCAATGATCAAACAAGTCAATATAAGTCACACTTTAGTGTCCACCTGCAATGATCAAACAAGTCAATATGAGTCACACTATAGTGTCCACCTGCAGAGATCAAACAAGTCAATATGAGTCACACTATAGTGTCCACCTGCAGAGATCAAACAAGTCAATATGAGTCACACTATAGTGTCCACCTGCAGAGATCAAACAAGTCAATATGAGTCACACTATATTGTCCAACTGCAGAGATCAAACAAGTCAATATGAGTCACACCATAGTGTCCACCTGCAGAGATCAAACAAGTCAATATGAGTCACACTATAGTGTCCACCTGCAGAGATCAAACAAGTCAATATGAGTCACACTATAGTGTCCACCTGCAGAGATCAAACAAGTCAATATGAGTCACACTATAGTGTCCACCTGCAGAGATCAAACAAGTCAATATGAGTCACACTATAGTGTCCACCTGCAGAGATCAAACAAGTCAATATGAGTCACACTATAGTGTCCACCTGCAGAGATCAAACAAGTCAATATGAGTCACACTATAGTGTCCACCTGCAGAGATCAAACAAGTCAATATGAGTCACACTATAGTGTCCACCTGCAGAGATCAAACAAGTCAATATGAGTCACACTATAGTGTCCACCTGCAGAGATCAAACAAGTCGATATGAGTCACACTATATTGTCCAACTGCAGAGATCAAACAAGTCAATATGAGTCACACCATAGTGTCCACCTGCAGAGATCAAACAAGTCAATATGAGTCACACTATAGTGTCCACCTGCAGAGATCAAACAAGTCAATATGAGTCACACTATAGTGTCCACGTGCAGAGATCAAACAAGTCAATATGAGTCACACTATAGTGTTTACCTGCAGAGATCAAACAAGTCAATATGAGTCACACTATAGTGTCCACGTGCAGAGATCAAACAAGTCAATATGAGTCACACTATAGTGTCCACCTGCAGAGATCAAACAAGTCAATATGAGTCACACTATAGTGTTTACCTGCAGAGATCAAACAAATCAATATGAGTCACACTATAGTGTCCACCTGCAGAGATCAAACAAGTCAATATGAGTCACACTATAGTGTCCACCTGCAGAGATCAAACAAGTCAATATGAGTCACACTATAGTGTCCACGTGCAGAGATCAAACAAGTCAATTTGAGTCACACTATAGTGTTTACCTGCAGAGATCAAACAAATCAATATGAGTCACACTATAGTGTCCACCTGCAGAGATCAAACAAGTCAATATGAGTCACACTATAGTGTCCACCTGCAGAGATCAAACAAGTCAATATGAGTCACACTATAGTGTCCACCTGCAGAGATCAAACAAGTTAATATGAGTCACACTATAGTGTCCACCTGCAGAGATCAAACAAGTCAATATGAGTCACACTATAGTGTCCACCTGCAGAGATCAAACAAGTCAATATGAGTCACACTATAGTGTCCACCTGCAGAGATCAAACAAGTCAATATGAGTCACACTGTAGTGTCCACCTGCAGAGATCCAACAAGTCAATATGAGTCACACTATATTGTCCACCTGCAGAGATCAAACAAGTCAATATGAGTCACACTATAGTGTCCACCTGTAGAGATCAAACAAGTCAATATGAGTCACACTGTAGTGTCCACCTGCAGAGATCAAACAAGTCAATATGAGTCACACTAGAGTGTCCACCTGCAGAGATCATACAAGTCAATATGAGTCACACTTTAGTGTCCACCTGCAGAGATCAAACAAGTCAATATGAGTCACACTTTATTGTCCACCTGCAGAGATCAAACAAGTCAATATGTGTCACACTATAGTGTCCACCTGCAGAGATCAAACAAGTCAATATGAGTCACACCATAGTGTCCACCTGCAGAGATCAAACAAGTCAATATGAGTCACACTTTAGTGTCCACGTGCAGAGATCAAACAAATCAATATGAGTCACACTATAGTGTCCACCTGCAGAGATCAAACAAGTCAATATGAGTCACACTATAGTGTCCACCTGCAGAGATCAAACAAGTCAATATGAGTCACACTATAGTGTCCACCTGCAGAGATCAAACAAGTCAATATGAGTCACACTATATTGTCCACCTGCAGAGATCAAACAAGTCAATATGAGTCACACTATAGTGTCCACCTGCAGAGATCAAACAAGTCAATATGAGTGGCACACTATAGTGTCCACCTGCAGAGATCAAACAAGTCAATATGAGTCACACTGTAGTGTCCACCTGCAGAGATCAAACAAGTCAATATGAGTCACACTATAGTGTCCACCTGCAGAGATCAAACAAGTCAATATGAGTCACACTATAGTGTCCAAGTGCAGAGATCAAACAAGTCAATATGAGTCACACTATAGTGTCCACCTGCAGAGATCAAACAAGTCAATATGAGTCACACTATAGTGTCCACCTGCAGAGATCAAACAAGTCAATATGAGTCACACCATAGTGTCCATCGACGTGAGGGAATCGCTCGCAGACATTGCTGGCACAGATTTGTATGAGTGAAATTAGCATGAAGTTAGAGAATCCACGTTTCACAGCTCATTAGGCTGGGATCAGGTAGCAAGTGGTAGCTTGCTCGGAAGGGTTGCTCGGACCGCGGTTGACTGTCGAAAAGGGTAGACATTCCGCGTAAGGCGTTACACGATTAGGTGTTTCGAGAAAGGACCATAACCGACTGCTACAGCCATCAAAGAGCTCGGCTCCCGGGTCGGACCACTAACTTGATTCAGAGATAATGGAAGCTATTAAAAATAGATGCGGAAACAACCTGTCACAAAAACACCGACGAAGTGAGGACATTAACTAGCTTTTTGTAAGGAGCGCTGGTTTCATTCGTTTTATTTCTGCATCTTTAAAATTAAGACTTTAAATTCGGTGGTGGGCGAGGTGAAATCGCGTGCAAAGCTCATGAGATGGGATATTCTTGAGCTTGGTCGATCCTCATTTCACTGGGCAGTGGCAGCAAGTGATAAGGAAAACTGGTTCATCACAACGAGGTATAGGTCCACAAATCACATGACACACAGCATTGTGTGTACCCGGCTAACATACACTATTTTTATTAATGAATTGCAAGTGAGAGGATTTCTAACGTCCTTGTCTTTGAAACAAGATTTTGAGTCTCTCCACAAAATATTTACCGTGTTTATGAATATCGACAGGACAGATTAAACTTCTGATTCCCATCTTTGTCTACGCTTCTTCTCGAAAAGGAATAATAGGATTTTAGATTCTCATTTCGATAACAGAACAAAAGCTTCCGCTCCGTCCGTACTTGTTGTCGGTGTTGGTGTGCGAGGAACTCGCACACCTAGCCGAGGATGGGAGGGATTATCCGCATTACGCGTGATTCCCTAAGTGGTGGTTTGGAAAATTCATGTCGGGGTTGTTATATCTTGAAACCGGCAAGCCGGACACGCTAGAGGGGCAGGGCTGCGTGTGGCCTCGGGTACTTGTCATGAGGCATTGTGACGTAGGCAGCTTGGCCTGAGATCAGTGGGTTCTTATTGGAGGGCAGCTCCGCAAAGAAGTCCACGTTCAGCCTGTTGACGAACTCTTCGAGAGTTTCTACTTCGAGTTCTCGGTGGATATCGTCGGTGCGTGTGAACTGGGGCAGGCCGGCGACTGCGCGAAGGGCCCTGTTCTGCACGCGCTGCATCTTGGCAAAGAGACTTAGCTTGCACATGCACCAGACTGGCGATGCGTAGCTGATGGTTGGTCTGATGATGGTCACGTAAAGTCTTCGTTTTGCATCGATGGACATTGTCTTCGATTTGAACAAAGGCATCAGTGATCCTATCTTGCCGATTGCGCGGTTCCTGACTGTCTCGACATGAGGCTTCCAGCTCAGCTTAGAATCCAGGATGACTCCCAGATACTTGCTGGTTTCCGACCAGGTGATTTGCTGTCCTTGCAGTGTGATGCTCGGAGGGTTGGCTTTGGCACTTCGCTTCCTGGTGAACAGGGTGGCGGTGGTTTTCGCGGTGTTGAGTGCGATACGCCAGTCCTCGTACCACGTGCTCAGACGGTCGAGTGACGATTGGAGATTCTGCTCGACCAGCCGCATGCTGCGAGACTGGACCAGGATGGCCGCGTCGTCTGCGTAGAGTGCTAGCTCGGTCTTGGGCAGGTCCACCGGGATGTCGTTGGTGAACACATTGAAGAGAAAGGGCCCCACTAGGCTCCCCTGCGGCACACCGGCTGCGATGGGTCGGGTGGATGATCGCTCCCCTCCCATGGTGACATGAAAAGATCTCCCGCTGAGATAATTCGACACCAGATTCACAAGGTAGTTCGGAAACTCCATCTTGATCATCTTTCGCAGTAGCCCTGTGTGCCACACCCGGTCAAACGCCTTGGCGACGTCCAGGAAGACGACGCCGGTGTGTTTTTTCCAGTTGAAACCATGTGAGATGTGGTTGACCACACGCAGCAACTGATGGTTAGTCGAGTGCTCGGGTCGGAATCCAAACTGCTGGTTGATTAGCAGCCCCCTGTTCTGACAATGGCCTGAGAGCCGTGTTAGCATGACCTTTTCGAGCAGTTTGCTAAGTCCGCTCAGAAGACTGATTGGACGATAGTTTGCTGGATCTCTTAGCGATTTGTTTGGCTTTGGAAACACAATCACCTTGGCTTCCTTCCACGGCCGTGGAAAGTGCTGTAAACTCAAGCTAGCGTTGAAGATAGCGAGTAACCTTGTGCCTGCGGATGATGGCAGTTCCTTCAGCACAAGGTTGGTGATACCGTCCTCCCCGGGCGCCTTGCCGTTGGGGAGGTTGCGCAGGTAGTGTAGCACTTCAGAAGCCGTGGTCGGGACCGCGAAAGAAGCTTGCTCGGCCGGGGGATGTGCAGCCAGGTGGTCGGCGACCTCCGTCTCCACTGCCGGTGTTATGCGACTCGGGGGGTTTGGCTCAAATTGCGCTTCGAGTGACTCGGCAAGAACTTCTGCTTTGTCTCTCTGGCTGCAGGCGAGATGAGTCTTTCCCTGGATGGGCGGGCTTGGCGTGGCTTTGTTTAGAAGCCTGCGTGTCATGCGGTAGACCGAGTTGTCAGCAAACTGCAGCTTGGCGACTGCCTCGTCCCAGAGGTCTCGCCGGTGCTGTTTGATCAGCTCGTCAACTGCACGCTGCTGCGCTTTCCAGGCCAGCTTCAGGTCAGCGGTTCGGAGTCGGTTCCAAGCCTGGCGTGTCTTGTTTTTGGCAGCGATCGCAAGCAGAATGCCTGGGGGCAAGTCGAAGATGGAGTTTCGAGTCTGCTTTGCGAGGGGAACGCTGATGTCGATCGCTTGTTGGATGGCAACTGTCAGCTCGTCGACTGCGCGGTCTAGAGCTCCGGTAGAGTCGAGCGGCGTGCAAGCCACTCGTCTACCCACTTCCTCGCGGAAAAGCTCCCAGTCCGCGCGCTTCCAGTTCCTTCGGGGTGGTGGGCGAACCGTGTTTAGCTCGTCGCCGACCGTCAGCAGCACCGGGCTGTGATCGGAAGACAGGGCTGTCAGCGTCTCGAGCTCTAGTGACTGCGTCATGTTCTTTGACAGTGCAATGTCTAGAACGGCCGGCCTGTGGCGGTGGCTGGCGGGGACACGAGTAGGCTCAAGGGGGCCGGACACGGTGAAGTCTGCGCGCATCGAGTGTGCGAGAAGCAAGCGGCCCTTCTTGTTGTCGGTCGGGCTGTTCCAAGCGGCGTGCTTGGCGTTCAGGTCTCCGGCGATGAGAGTGGCCTGTGTCGAGTCGAACAGAGCGTCAACATCGCCGGGCAGCAGAGGGGTGTTAGGTGCTGAGTATGCTGCAAAGACTCGCAGGGGGCCTGTCGCCGTGTGCAGGAGCACGCCGGTCGTTTCAAGCAACTGCAGGGGGGGAAGGGGGATCTCTTCGTGGCGGATTGTGGATCGCACCAGCACTGCCGTGCCGCCGTGGGCGTTTCCACCAGGCCGGTCCGTTCGGTAAACAGTGAAGTTTGCGAGGGGGAGCCGATGTGCTGGTAACAGGTGCGTCTCATTGACCAGTGCCACAGAACACTTGGTTGCCTCGAGCAGTGCGAGCAGTTCGACTGTACGGCCGCGAATGCCATTCGCGTTCCAATTCAGGATTCTGATGCTGCGCTGTTCAGGGCTTGCTGGCATTCTGGGTTTTGGTCAGGGTGAGGAGAAGGGCCGGGATCACTTGGTTAAGTGAGGCCATCGTTTCTGACATCGAAGTCATCAACTTAGCGAAGAGAGACAGCAGGGCAGCCGTGGGGTCCGTAGCCGAGGACTCCTCCTCGGCAGGGGCTGCTGCTGGTGATTTCGCCGCCGTGGCGAAGGACACCGGCAGGACCGGGGTGGTCTTGGGTCGTGCTGTGGAGGCGGCCAGCTTTGCTCGAAGAGCAGGCCAGTCAGCCGACTTGCTCGTACTCGCGGCGGGGGGTGGCACTTCGAGACGGGGACGCATGGTCGGTCTCGGGGCTGGCTGGGTCTGCCTGGAGGGGCCGGTATCGTTCTTCATGGCGCGCTTTAGGTAAGCGCAGCCACGATAACTTGCCGGGTGGTTGCCGTCCGGACAGTTGCAACACTTGGTTGCAGTGTCGCGGGGACAGGAGGAGGCGCGGTGGTCGCCTCCGCAGCGCACGCAGTGGGCCTGCTGGTGGCAGAACGCCGACGTGTGGCCGACGCGTTGGCAGCGGTAACACTGCACCGGGCCTCGGCGAGTGCGCGCAGCCTCGGTGCTCACCACGCAGCGTTGGAGTCGACTGATAGTCGACACGTCCACTGGTGGCTGGCCGGGGTTGGGTTCAAGGGTGACGGTGAACAGGGGGAACGGCTTGCGGCTGTTGTTGTTGCCGGGGTCAGCTGACGACATGAGCTGGACCACGGACTTGACTTTAAAGCCAAGACCCGTGATCTCGTCAGTGATCGCCACCGCAGAGGCGCTGGCTGGCAGGCCGCGAACGACAAAGCGTTGCGAACGCTGCTTCGTCAGCGCGTACGTGTGGTAAAGCACGTTCTTCTCCTTTAGCATCGTGGTTACGGCCCTGTAATCATCGATGTTTTTCAGGGTCACTTTCGTGAGCCCTCCCGTCGGTTTCGTGAAATAGCCCTTGTCCGTGACGTGGGCATCCAGGAGTTTTAGGAGCGCATCGTGGCCAAGCTCCGTCTTGACCACGATCGCCGGGATCTTGTAGGCCTTGGCCGGGGGTTGGGTGGTAGCCGAAGCAGTGTCCATAGGATGGACAGCTGAGTCGGCGATGGCCGAGAACCGGTTTGTCGTGTCAACCGAAGTCGACGCGACTGCCGCCGGAGAGGCACGCTGCCGCGACCTCTTCTTGTTCGGCTCGGTAAAGGGGTTGGCGCCCGGTCCGTCACCGGGACGCTTGGCCTTAGGGGTGCTGGGTTCGCCGGACGCAGCCACGAACGGGAACACAGCGGGGGGTTTAGGCGTTGGCTCGGGGAAGCCAGCGAACTTGGGCTGTAAGGCGGTAGCAGCCTTACTTTGGGAAGGGGTCGGGGAGGGGGGTTTTTGGGAGGGTCGGGGGTTCTCCACCGGGTTCTTTCCATACACGTACTTAATCCCGTTTACCGTGACCTTGCGGCGTGGTGGGAAGTTCCCGTTGGTGGGTGGGGATTTTCGCCACGATACTGGAGAGTTCATGGCGAAATTCAAGGGGAGTGCGGCTTCACTGGAAGTGGTACACCGCGCGTCTTTGAGTGGGCCAAGTGCTTGTTTGCTGAAAGTTAGTCACGCACCGATTCCGGGCAATGAGCTAAGGTAAGCAGCGTTTAGGCACTAGTTGGGGAACGGCAAGACTACTCGATGGCTTCGCTGTTGCGGTCACCAAATCGTAGCTTGGGTTCGTGGGGTGCACAAGAGCGAGCGGCTTCACTGGGAGTGGTACACCGTGCTTCTGAGTGCAACTCGTAGTTTCGGGGGGCGTGCAGTCACTCCGTAGCTTCGCTATTGCGGTACACTAGGGCGTGGGTCTGACGCGGAGGGACGGCCTTTCGGCGGTTTAACCCTACCTAACGTTGAGCACAATGCTCGGGACCTCGTGCAGAGCTGACCGCCGACCCGGGGTCGGTTGACTTTCTCTGACGAGTCGGGATCTGCCTTGCTATCAGGGTTGATTAAACCAAGGTCAGGGACGCAAAGGAGGCGAAACGCAAGGACGTGCAGTTCAATCGAAATTGATGCCCTTGCGAGTGCGGGATTTTAGGTTGTGGCTAAGCCGGTCAGAGAGTAATCTTGCGTTGTGCCTGGGTCTTGAAGAGACCGAACCCACTCTGACTTTTTCGCCGCTAGGCTCTTCTTGCTTCTCCTGGCTGAATCTTACTCAGTGTAGTCGGTAGAGACTCGGCCAGTTCTTCGGTGAAACTCGTGACAACGCTCTTTTTCAGTCCGATCGCAAGGATGGCTGTGTGACCTTCGACAGCGCGGTGAAAACCGCGGGCAGTCGGGGGGCCGAAGGGTTGCTTCCGTCAGCGACGGTCGCGGCAGGGCTGCTCGGGGAGCGGCGGTTGCTTAGGGGGCAATGGCGCGGTGCAAACCACGGACGATTACCACTTCAGCACAGGGTCCAGGACGTTGACAGGATCGAACAGCCAACAAAAGCTTCATTACTCATGATTCTATTTCATCGTAAAGCGTTACCAAAACCTAAACCATTTTAACAAGTTATTTTCATTTCCACATATTTTTAATGCCATGTTACGACAAACACGACCGACACCTTCCGGAATTTCCACCAATCCCGAGCGCGCTTGGACGGAGAAGCCTGGTGAGATTGGAAAGAAGTGACAATGTCAGGCGCTTTGATGACAAAAACACGGCGACATGGTAATCTAGCGAAGCCCATCGCTCGGCCTCCCATGGTGCCACGAGGGTGATCGAGGTGCCGTTGGAAAGCGCACATTTCCAAGAAACCGGCAATCAACACGGCACCCCAAAGATTTGCTTAGAAATTTTCCGGCGAGTCTTTCAATTCAAACGACAATTTTACCAGCGAACGTTTGGCGCAGAGCTTTGCAAGAAAAAGCACAACAGCGTTGCTATGGGTCCAATCGTTGTGAAACTTTCACGATGTCGAGCTAAAAGATGCAGCTAAATGTGTTCTAAATTTGGTTGATATCAGTTGAGCCAGACGCCCAAAATCCGTTATTATATCGAAGACTACGGTCATTCTCCAGAAATCGATTTCCAACTTCACGCGAATGGAAAACACACTTGTTCAAGGCTTAGAGTCTCCTGGTTTTCGACAAAAACTAGTTTAATTCTTTGTCTTCCATTAAGTCACTAAGACGATGCCCGGCACACATTCATAATAGTCGATATTTCCATTTTTTGACATCCCCAGACATTTTTACGTTAAAAAGCAGCCTGGACTTTTCCCACTCGGTTCTGGTTTCTATACGACTTGATGCCTCTGAGTGCGTGACTTATATACCAGGAAGCGAAGTGCCATAGCCAACCGAGGCCGAAAGGAGACCGACCAACAGGCGTTTGCCTACACCACCACGGCCGGAGCAAGCAACGCTTCGAAACCCAACGACGAACTTAGCTGATAGGAGTTTGAGCGCAATTCTAAGTAGCTTAGGGCAAAGACCGGCGGCCGCTACCACCCACGCGGGACCGCTTGACAGGGCTCCTCCGATAGACTAGGGCCAACTCCGAGCGACCGCCAGCGCCACAGGTGGGATCGCTCCGTTAGGTTCCCTCCCCGAGTCCACTCTTCGGAGTGTTACTCACAGAGCGGTTGTCGTTGACACCTCCCCCCCCGGAAAATGATGTCAGCTCCTGCCCCCTGACCACAGGCAGCTAGCTGAACAACAAAACAGCAAAAGAGGGCACAGCCCCATAGCCTTACCGGCAACCAAAGTTGCCGGTAAAAGACAGCCCATGAGCTCAGGCTACGCTCAACGATGAACACCCGGTTTCGCCAGGCCGCCGCTCTCCCGAGCAAGTTCTCGCCCGAACGGGCCATTGCGTCCAGCAGCAAACTGACCGCCACCGCCACCGGCATCATGACGTTGCTGATGAAGGCCCGGCCAGCGGCGCCTAGCACGCAGGCCCCAGCCAAGAAGACCTTCGTGACAGCAGCTAACTCCACGCCCCCTGCCGCTCCGAAGAAGCCGGTGACTCGCAACACCGCCGCCACCGCTGCCACCATCGCAGCGCCCGCCAAAACACCCCCCGCACGAGTCGACTCGAGCAGCTCCGACGAAGACTTCGTCACCGTGGCGGCTCGCAAACGAGCCCCTAAACCCAAGCCGGCCAAGAAGACAACGACACCTGTCAAAAACTCTTACGCCGCGCTCTCCGACTCCGAAGGACACCCCTCCGACTCGACGACCAGCAGCGAGGAAGAGGTGGCCACCCCAAGGAAGTACAAGATTCCGCCACTTTTCTTCGAGCCGGATCTCGACCACGAGGACGTCACGGATGCGCTCGACAGTATCACTGTCGACCATTCGTACGTCCTCAAGCCGAAGGGCAAGGGCTACCGCCTGGTGGTGAAAACCCCAGCCGACTACCGGGCCGTCACCGACGCCCTCATCGCCGACCAAATCGAGTTCCACACCTTCCCTGTGGAAAAACCAAGAACCCAAAGGTTTATCATCCGCGGACTCCCGCTCTCCGCCTCAACTGCCAAAATCGCGGCCGAGCTGAAAAGCCTCGGCTTTGAAACCACGGCCGTCGTGCAGCTCGGGCGGAACTCGGGGAGCGAAAAAATCATCTACCCGCTGTTCGCCGTCACCATGGCGATTCCACCCGGAAAAGCAGCCAGGAACGTTTCAACCATCACACGGCTGCTGCGCTGCGCGGTTAAAACCGAAGATCCGCGAAGCCAACGCGGACCAGCGCAGTGCCACCGGTGCCAGCGCGTCGGCCACGCTACC
Source organism: Nemurella pictetii (assembly GCA_921293315.2). NCBI lineage: Eukaryota > Metazoa > Arthropoda > Insecta > Plecoptera > Nemouridae > Nemurella > Nemurella pictetii. The sequence goes on along the minus strand of OV121123.1, from coordinate 10,398,125 downwards.
GCCTTCTGTCACCAGGCGCCACGCTGCGTGCGCTGCGCCGGGAACCACCTGCTCGACGACTGCCCCGAGCCCCACGGCACCGACCACCCCAAGTGCTGCAACTGCGTTGACGGCGCTCACCCGGCCAGCTACCGGGGGTGTGTCTACCTCAAAAAGGCCAAGGTAGCACAGCGTGCCACACCTACGGCTGCTACCACCAAGAACAACGGCTGGGAGAAACAGCCAAGAATACCAATCCCACCAGTGACCTCAAAGGCCGAAAACACCACCAGTGGCTTCTCCTATGCAGAAGCTACCGCCGGCGCAATGAAACCAACGACCGAAACCAACACCCCCGAACTAACCGCCATTCTCAGCACGCTGATGGAAATAGTGCAGCAAACGAACAAACAACTGGAAATGGTCGCCTCCCTGGTGGAATCGCTGGTAAACACCAACAATGCCAGCAAACGCTAGACTGCAAACACTCCGGCTGCTGAACTGGAACGCCAACGGCATCCAGTCCCGCACCGCCGAACTCCTGGCGCTGATGGCATCCACCGACAGCGCAGTGGCCCTCGTCAGCGAAACGCACCTCCAACCCGGACACCGACTGCGTCTGGCCAACCACACCGTGTATCGGACCGACCGGCCCGGCGGCGCTGCGCACGGCGGCACGGCCGTCATCGTGCGCAACTCCGTGCGCCACGAGCAAATCCCGCTGCCTGCGCTATCTCGCCTCGAGGCGACCGGCGTGTGCGTGCACACGGTGAAAGGTCCGCTGCGAGTGTTTGCCGCCTACTCACCGCCCAGCTGGCCGCTCATCGAGCTCGACATCGAAGCGCTGCTCGACTCACCCCAGGCCACGCTCGTTGCCGGGGACCTGAACGCGAAGCATCCCGACTGGAACTGCTCCTCGATAAACGCCGCCGGACGGAGACTCCGCGCCCTCGGCCAGCGCGCCAACTTCACAGTAGCGGGACCCACCGAACCAACTCGAGTACCGGCGAATGCTCGACAACGACCATCGGTCATCGACATCACCCTGTCGAAAAACATGGCCCAGTCACTCGAGATGGAATCACTCCCTGCTCTTTCATCCGACCACAACCCCGTGCTCATCTCCATCGGCGACGAGCTGGTCACCGTCCAACCGACCAAGCGACTCAACTGGAAACGAGCCAACTGGGATCAGTTCCGAGAAGACCTGGCACCACGGATCGCCTCAACCGAAATCAACACCGCCCAAGACCTGGACACGGCTGTCACCCACTTCACCACGGCCATCCAGTCGAGTATCGAAGCCACCATTCCCAGCTTCACTCCGCCCAGAAATGGCCTGTACGATCTCCCTGAGTCGATACTACAGGCCATTCGCATCAAAAACAAGGCAAAGCGCAGGTTCCAACGATGCCGCACTCTTGACCTGCGGCTGAAATACCGAGAACTCCAAGGCCAGCTAGACATCCTGATCCGCGAGCACCGCCAGGCGAAGTGGGACCAGGCAGTCAGCGAGCTGAACGTCGAGGACCACTCCGTCTGGCGCATGACCCGACGCCTGCTCAACAAGCCGACGCCGAACCCGCCGATGAAAGGCAGGACGCACCTGGCGTGCAGCGCGCGTGACAAGGCCGAGGTGCTGGCAGACTCGCTGCAGCTGCAGTTCCAGCCCAACCCGCCGAGCCGCATCACTGCGCAAGTCAGGGAGGAGACGGGTCACTTCCTGCACGCTCACCGGCACGAAGCGCACGCGCAGGACGCGAGCCTCATCACCCTGGCTGAAATGGAGAAACACGTGACAAAGCTGAAGAACAAGAAGGCCCCGGGCTCTGATGGCATCACCAACCAAGTCATCAAAGAACTCCCAGGGGAAGCCTGCGAGCGCCTTCTTGAAATCTTCAACGCCAGCCTCACTCTCCAGCACTTCCCACGCCCGTGGAAGGAAGCCAGGGTGATCGCCTTCCCAAAACCGGGAAAGATCCTCAGCGACCCCGCCAACTGGCGCCCCATCAGCCTTCTCTCGGGCTTATCCAAGCTTCTTGAGAAGGCCATTCTCACCCGACTCGTAACACACAGCGACTCTACCGGCCTGATCATCAACCAACAATTTGGCTTCCGGAGCGCCCACTCCACCAACCACCAGCTTCTGAGAGTCGTCAACTACATCAGCAACGGCCTCAACTGGAAACTCCACACAGCTGCAGTCTTCCTCGACGTCGCCAAGGCCTTCGACCGAGTCTGGCACGTCGGACTTGTCCACAAACTTGCAAAAACAGGTTTCCCACCACACCTGGTAAACATGATCGCAAGCTACCTCAAGGAACGCAGCTTCCACGTCGCCATGAACGAAGACCGCTCCACCAGTCGGCCGATCGCCGCGGGTGTTCCACAAGGCAGCATCATCGGCCCGTTCCTGTTCAACATCTACACGAACGACATCCCTGTCGACACGGCAAACTCGGCGATTGCGCTCTACGCCGACGACGCGGCCATCCTCGTCCAGTCCAGGAGCCTCGAGCTGATCAAGAAGCACCTCCAGCCCGCACTCGACGCCCTCACCACCTGGTACGCAGACTGGCGGATTGGCATCAACACCGCCAAGACGACAGCCACGCTCTTCGCACACAAGAAAAACATCCATCCTCCCGACACGACACTGCAAGGCCAGCCGATCAAGTGGACGGCGACCAGCAAGTACCTGGGCGTACTGCTGGACGCCAAGCTCAACTGGGAGCCGCACATCGAGGCAACGCGCACCAAGGCAGCCGGGAAACTGGCCGCGCTCAGCCCGCTGCTTCGCAGCCGCTGCATGTCAACGCAGACCAAGCTGCGGCTCTACACCGCCATCATCCGGCCCACGCTCACGTACGGCTCGCCTGTGTGGGCGACCTGCCGGGAAACACTCCTTGCGCGCCTGCAGATTGTGCAGAACCGGGCAATGAAGACCGCCGCCGGACTTCCCATGTTTGCGAGGACGCAAGCAATGCACCGGGAGCTGAAGATCGAGCTTCTCAAAAACTTTGTATTTGCCCTAAATACAAAATTCTTCAACAGTCTAACCGACAATCCCAACCCGGCAATCCGTGACCAACTCCAATTCACTGCCTCTCCCTTTGACAGATTCCCCAGACCAATCAATTGCCTCCTGCCCACAGGAACCACCACCGTGCCACTAACGGCCTAGCCGGGCACGCTGCAATTGAAAACACCAGGTCACTAACGGCTTGCCGGACCCAGAAGCAGATGCACTGACACCTGGCAGCATCAAAAGAAAATCACCGACAACAGACCAACCGACGAACATCCACCCAGCCGCCCGGAGAATACGGGGTAACCCCCGCCCCTCCGAGCCCATCGTCTCGGCTCCGCCGAGACGAAACCGACCGAAGTGAGCGCGCCAAAGCCAACCCTCCGAGCATCACACTGCAAGGACAGCAAATCACCTGGTCAGACACCAGCAAGTATCTGGGAGTCATCCTGGATTCTAAGCTGAGCTGGAAGCCCCATGTCGAGACAGTCAGGAACCGTGCAATCGGCAAGATAGGATCACTGATGCCTTTGTTCAAATCGAAGACAATGTCCATCGATGCAAAACGAAGACTTTACGTGACCATCATCAGACCAACCATCAGCTACGCATCGCCAGTCTGGTGCATGTGCAAGCTAAGTCTCTTTGCCAAGATGCAGCGCGTGCAGAACAGGGCCCTTCGCGCAGTCGCCGGCCTGCCCCAGTTCACACGCACCGACGATATCCACCGAGAACTCGAAGTAGAAACTCTCGAAGAGTTCGTCAACAGGCTGAACGTGGACTTCTTTGCGGAGCTGCCCTCCAATAAGAACCCACTGATCTCAGGCCAAGCTGCCTACGTCACAATGCCTCATGACAAGTACCCGAGGCCACACGCAGCCCTGCCCCTCTAGCGTGTCCGGCTTGCCGGTTTCAAGATATAACAACCCCGACATGAATTTTCCAAACCACCACTTAGGGAATCACGCGTAATGCGGATAATCCCTCCCATCCTCGGCTAGGTGTGCGAGTTCCTCGCACACCAACACCGACAACAAGTACGGACGGAGCGTGACTTATATATTCTCCCGGTTATCGAACGTATTTCTCCGTCATACGTACCAACTCACCGCAGCTTTCGAGATGGCAGACACAGCAGCAGTGGCAGCACCGGCCCCCGCGGCCGCGGCCTCCCCGGCCAAGAAGGCAGCCAAGTCGGCGGCGGCGGCGACGAAGCAGCCGCGCGGCAAGCCGGCGCACCCGCGCACCTCGGAGATGGTCAACGGCGCGATCAAGGCGCTGAAGGAGCGCGGAGGCTCGTCCCTGCAGGCGATCAAGAAGTACATCTCCGCCAACTACAAGGTCGACGCGGAGAAGCTGGCGCCGTTCATCAAGAAGTACCTCAAGTCGGCGGTGACGAGCGGCGAGCTCGTGCAGACCAAGGGAAAGGGCGCGTCTGGCTCGTTCAAGCTGTCGAGCGCCAAGCCCGCTGCTGGTGCTGTCAGCAGCAGCGGCGTGGTCAAGAAGCCCAAGGCGGTCAAGTCTACCGTCGGCAAGGTGGCGGCCGCCAAGAAGAAGTCCGTCAAGTCGGTGACCAAGCGCGCGGCGTCGTCGCCTGCCAAGAAGAAGAGCGTCAGCGCCGTCAAGAAGACGTCGGCGTCGCCTTCCGCTGCGAAGAAGGCGCCGAAGGCTGCCAAGGCTGTCGTCGCAGCGAAGCCGAAGAAGGCTGCCGCGCCGGCCAAGGTGCAGAAGAAGGTGGCCAAGTCGCCCGCCAAGAAGCCGAAGACGGCCAAGCCGAAGAAGGCAGTCGCTCCCAAGGCGAAGCCGGCGCCGGCGAAGAAGGCGACGTCCACCAGTCGCAGCCGCAAGTGAGCTCGCTCGTGCTGGCGTTCGCAGCCGTGTCGAGGAAACAAACGGCCTTTTTCAAGGCCTCCAAAACAATCCGTAAAGAGCAGTTGGCACCGACCATCACATATTATGTCCACCCCTTCCTACATCCTGTCACCTCGCTACGATATGCCCAGTGAGGTTGTGAGGAATCAGACAAAGCTTACCGTGGATCGGTCACCCATCCAAGTAATAATTAAATCCGATGTCGCTTAGCTTTTGCAAAAGGACAAGTTCCCGTTTGCGCTTGACGCCCATGATACCCTTGAAACAAGATGCGTTGATGCCAAATACTAGATGCTAGAAAGTTGATTAACCATTACTGGTGGTTAACGAGGCCCTTTTTTGACCACTGGCCCCAACGGCGTCGGTGAATGAAAAGGTGATGAATAATCTAATCTTGACTAGAAGGGAGGAGGGGCCTACTCCTGTTGAAAAGCACCGAGTGGACCACCGGCTTTACGTCCCTTCCGAAGGCTGATACAAATCGAACGAAAGGATTCCTCAGCTAATCCCGTCAAGAGGTTGCCGTCAAGTGCCGTGCCGTCAAGAGGTTGATTAGCAAGGCGAGTGAAGTTGTCGCACTAACATCAAACCTTCCAACCTCTGTCCCGAACAGAACTGATCATGTGCGATGATGGTCACCCATCCAACACTGCTATGTTGCTTAACTTCGGTGCTCTCACGAGAACCGGTGTTTCCAACATGCTGTTCGGTTCCAGATGCTACATGCTAGATACTTGAATGTTGCCTTATTAATGTTATAATTTTCTATAATATGTACTAGAATTTAATACTCTCAATTGACCGCTATAGCAGATCTGACCACGCCCGATGTTGCTTAACTTTATTGATCGAGCGAATCAACCAGTCGAGGGACTCGAACCCGGCTCCTCCAACCATAAATGAAAGGAAATGTGTAGCAAGAGATTTATGACCGGGTGTTAAGGATAGGTATCAGGATAAAAAAGTCCCATTCGGTCTCGGTAGATGGCAGCTAAAAACGTGACCGTGTCAGTGATGCGGGACGCGGTGCGCATTTTCCCTTTCCACATTATTTACGTCACCACACGAGGGGAGTGTGAACGAAGGCGGTCTGGCCCGTCTGATTCGAGGATTACAGCGATGTGATACGGTTCTAAACACTGCTACAATCTAAGCCGCTTTGCTATTAAGATTTTCCGAGAAACTCTAATGCCAGCGTTATCGCACTCAAAAATTAAACGCATACAACCTATTAGCTTTCGAAGATGTTATATATATATATAAGAACCACGGATATCCTTCAAAAAAAAGGAAGAGACACTATCGATCTGAGTAGAGTAAAAAGGCCGGTTGAGGAGCAAATTTTACGAGGAGATGCTGACGTCAGCATAACATACCAAAAGTAGCATGTGCACGTGTCACGTTAAAGTGCAAATTCAGCAATTTTCACGAATGGCACGCTTCTTAAACCAGACAACACATACCATATACAGGGAAATGCTGAATTTGTATTTTTATTTCTGTTGTTTTCGATGTGTCTCTAGATTCAAGTACATGTCATACGAGTTGTAAATCGAGCATCAAAACATCCAGATACATGTGTGCAAGTGCACATGCACCTGCACGGATGCCGGCGGTCGTGACTAGATGACATGTACTATAGATCCATCGAGGGGATGTATGACAGAGAGAGAGTGCAAAGTATAAATCGAAATCATGTTAATTTCTAAGTTTTTAGAATTTTTCTCCAAGTTTTTTGACCCATCAAGCTCACAGCATCGACATACCAATAATATAACGTCAGCAGAACTTTATTTCTTTAAGTTTCTGTATGGTTCTATTTTGTTTTAAATTGCACGTGTCAATTGATCTGACAATCTACACAGAAATTGGATTTGGTTTGTAAAATTGAAACTATAGTACATGCAATATTATAATTCAAAACTTGCTGTTAGTTAAGAATCATACACAGCCTTGATATGCGCTACCATCTCAATTGCATTGGAGTATAGTTTATTCTCTCGATCAAAGATTTCCTCGAAGGAACTACAGTACTTCCATTATAGATCAGCAGTTGAATTAGCAATTTGCATTCCTTATACGCTCCTATACGAATCAACATCAACTAAGTTCATGCTATGACACATTTTGTTTTAAGATGTCATCACATTGTTACATGCACTCAAACCTTGCAATATCTCAACATAACTTAGAAGACTTTCGACAATTTCATAGCCTATACACAAACTTTAGCAAATTTAGCTTCCTATTTACACTCAGTGACTAGATGGTACATGGAAGTAGATGTCATTGAATCACATCTGCTACGTTAGTGCGATAAGAACAAATATGTTCATAATTAATAGCAGATCACAATTAAGTGTGTAGTCATGACAACGAGGCGGTGAAATACAATTAAAAGAGAAAATAAAAAACAAGTGCGATGGATCCAAACGCAGCTCTACAAAGTCTAATGTAAGTGATTCCTTCTAAGTTCCAACCGATTATTGAATTAGTATGTAAATCATGAAATATAATTAATTATTTTTGGAATAGTTTCTAAATGTCATAATTTTGTCTTATTCAGGGACATCGAGGTAGCTTGTGAAGCAGTACTTAACCCAACACCATATATCACGGAGTCTGTAATGTAAGTTTGATAATATTTTCTATCAATTCTATAGACTGATTTACTTCACACTTTTGATTGTTTCAAGTCGTTTAAAAATTCTTATTCGCTCATTCTTTGCAGGGAGATTGAAAATGAACATGCTGCTATTTTATCACCGTCACCAATAGAAAATCAACCAGCATCAACATTCAACTGGTGCATACTATTTCTCAAATTCCTGTTAAAAATGTAATATTCGTACAATATAACATTAATTTTTAATATTCACAGATCTAGTGAAGTTACAACCATCAAACCACTTTTTGGACCATGCAACCTCTGCGGATCATCTTTTACACGTAATGACAACTTCAAGCGACATCAACAATCGGGGCATTTCAAGTGTGACATTTGCAACAAGATATTTTTAAGTGAAAAAAAGATGCGTACTCATCAAGTTAGTCATGATAACTTTGATAATTCTCCACAGCCATCGACATCAACAGCACAACTTCCACTGAATCAACTACACTCGCAAATCGGCGGAGGTAAATTGTCAAAATGTGCGCTAAACAATAGTGTTAAAACTTACACTTTCAAAATTCCAAATTCTCAAATTGATGTTTTGACGTACATATCCGATAACCGTGATAAAATTAGAACTCGTTCAATGGAGAATATTTCCAAACAACGTGGTGTTAAATGGTATCTAACAATTTACCCACTTTTCACAAAAATGTTGCAAGATGAGCGAAGTGAGTCAACACCATGTTTTAGAAGCTGTAACTATACACTCTTACAACAATCTGAGTACAATCGACAGTATAATCAGGCGTTTGAGTCGATTGCAAAGGCAAAATCGAATTTCCAGAGGGAAGGTAGTAATTGGAATTTCGAAAAGATATTAAGAGTCGAGCTTAATATCGCTAGTTATGTTCCATTAGCTGCAAGTAGCTTCATTCCTTTGCCACAAAAATTGATTAAGAAAAAAGCGATTGTGAATATAAAAAATAATGATCAAAAGTGCTTTCTTTGGTCTGTGCTAGCACATCTTCACGTACCATGTTATCATCGAAATAGTGTGCATCCATACAAGCAATTTGAGTCAGATTTGGATATGTCAGGTATCGAATATCCAGTGCAACTTTCAAAATTAGAACGTTTTGAGAAACAAAACAACATATCTATAAACGTATTTGGATACGAAGGAGAAGTTTTCCCTCTTCGTATCACAAAATTTAATTCGAACATTCATATAAATTTATTGTATTTATCAAATGAAAAGACAAACCACTTTTGTTTAATCAACAATTTAAATCGCTAACTAAGTTCACTAACTCATCATGAACATCGAACATTCTACTGTAATTTTTGTCTACATAGATTTTCAAAACAATCACTCCTCGATGATCATTCAAAGTATTGCAATAAGAACGAACCTCAAAAAATTAAAATGCCATCGGAAAAGTTTATGTCCTTTAAAAATTATCATTTCATGTTAAAAGTTCCTTTCACTTTGTATGCAGATTTTGAAAGTTTAAACAAGAAAATTGATAGATGTTCTCCAAGCGATGATTCACCATACACTTTTAAAACAGCTCAGCATGAATGTTCTGGATATTCATACGTCGTGATTAACTCAAGTGGTGAAATGCACAAGCCTTTAGTTGTGTACAGAGGACCAAATGCAGTCACTCATTTTCTTGAAAGCATCCTGAAAGAGGAAGAAGAATTGCAGAAAATAATGAAGGAAATAAAACCAATGATAATTACTCCAGAGGAGGAGCAAGACTTTCAAGATGCGAAATAATGCTTTATCTGCTCGAGAGAGCTCGAAATTTTAAGAGTACGTGACCATTATCACATGACTGGGGTGTATTTAATCGAATATAGATTTAATGACTGATCAATTTATCAAACAAATCATTTGGTGCTACTCGGTAAAGCAAGACCTTCAAGAGTCCATCACTGATTCAAGAATTATATTTCATAAAGGAATGCCAAACATGGATGATTTTGATGTTGAAAGTGGTCCACAATTGATTATTCTTGATGATATGATGTCAGAAATAGACAGCAGAGTAGTCGATCTATTCACAAAATATTCACACCATAAAAATATTTCAACGTTTTTTATTACTCAAAATTTATTTCATAAAGGCAAAGGAATGCGAGATGTGTCTCTGAACTCTCATTATATAGTCTGTTTTCGAAATCCGAGAGATCGAAAACAATTTTCATTTTTAGCGAAGCAATTAAGTCCAAAAAATGTTAAATCTACAACAAACCCGATCAGGGATATGATCATCGCTTTGCGGAATGAAATGAAACAAATTCTTAGGTTGAAAGATTTGGATAGCAATGAAAAACTTTCACGTTATCAAGAAACAGAATTTCTATGTAGTGGTAAGATGAGGTAAAGGAAAAGTACTTCCAAAGTTTATTTTTAATCGTTTTATTAAATCTCTCAACTACAGCTGCCTTGGTATCAGGGTTATTAGTGAAATAAAAATTGACACCCATATCTTTTAAAAATGTTTGTCATCTCATCGAAAGCCTACGAATTTAAATACGGATAAAGGAAAGGAATTCAAAAATCAAAAATTTCAAACATTTTTAAAAGATATGGGTGTCAATTTTTATTTCACTAATAACCCTGATATCAAGGCGGCTGTAGTTGAGAGATTTAATAAAACGATTAAAAATAAACTTTGGAAGTACTTTTCCTTTACCTCATCTTTCCGCTACATAGAAATTTTCCCCGATCTGGTACATAGTTATAATAATTCAATTCACTCTACAATTAAAAAAAGCTCCGGCTGACGTAAATATCGATAACATGTTGCAAATATGGCGTACGCTTAATGATCGCATACCAATTGTATCACCAAGAAAAAATAAATTTTCAGTTGGTGATCTTGTTCGAATCTCTAGAGAAAAAGAACAATTTGAAAAGGGATTCGAAAAAAATTGGTCAGATGAAGTTTTCATCATTGTAGAAGTTCTCCCGAGACGTCATTTAACAGTTTACAAAATAGAAGATATGAGTCATCAACCAATTGAGGGTACACTTTATGAAATCGAGTTGCAACGGGTGCAGATTAAAAAAACAACTGAATTCAAAATCGATAAAATACTTGATCAGAGAAAAATCGGACGTAGTACACAGTTGTTAGTCAAGTGGCTTGGATATCCATCGTCTCAAAATTCGTGGGTCAAGAAATCAGATATTATTAATTTACTATGATTATTCAAAGTAAAGAATTCTATTTAATTCTACCATGCAATAGTTCTGTGAATTACTATCCAGAAAATAATGCAACTCGATTTGTGACACAATTACCTCATCGTATTGAGTTACATGCAGAAGATTGGGAAGTTTCACTGTTTGAAATACATTACCCCTACACAATAGGTAATGTTTTACCAGCTGCAAATAAAGTGACATATAGTTTAAAAGCTAGCGAAGGGGATAGCGTGATAACAAAGACTGTTGAAATTGAACCTGGTTACTATCGTGATGTTTCAGCAATTCATCATGCAGTTAATAGCATTCTTGCCAAGGCTACAGGAGATCTAAATATTCTGCTGACAGAGTCCAATAATTCATTCACGAAAGTAAACGATGTAAAAGATGGAACTATTAAGTCTTTAACATTTTCCGATACTCTTAGTCTACAGATGGGATTCGAACCCGGTATGAATATCGCTTCCGTAGAAAAATCACCCAACAAATATCGTTTGAATGTAGGTCCCCCAAATCAGCTCTATGTCTACTGCGATGTTTTCGAATCACATGTTGTAGGGAATATTTTCGCTCCTCTTACACGTGTCGTTAACTTTAACGTTCTCTGGTATAAGGAAAAATAATATGGTGGACATAATTCACAGTCTTTCGATCCACCAATGTATTTTCCGGTGGCAAAACGTGAGTTTTCATCGATTACTGTAGATATAAGAGATACATTTGGTGATCCGATATCATTTGGTTCAGAAGTTCTCAGCGTTGTACTTCATTTTCGACGACATCGTCATAACTAGATTCCGAAATGTTTCATCGCAACAACAGCTATAATGATCGATACACTGATTATTTTGCAAATCAATGTGGATCGGGTATGAATATATATCACGGTGCTAAATTTCAACGTGGTTATGGATTAGGATCATTTTTGAAATTAAAGAAATGGATCGTTTCGCATAGAAATTCGATTTAGTTATGCTTTAACAGCTCCAGTAGAAATGATTTTGTATTCAGAACATGATAGTTTAATGGAAATAACCAGAGATAGGAATGATGGGATAGCTGAGCAGGAAAAATGTGCGTCCGAACCGGGGGGTCCCGGGTTCATATCCCGGTTCGGACGCACATTTTTGCTGCTCAGCTATCCCATTATCAAATGCCTTCTGGTGTGGGCTTCCACCAGAAACACTGATTTCTCAGAGATAGGAATGTTATTACTGATTATTAACTAAAATATATATTTTTATAATGGTCAAATCCCCACCACCTATTCTGGTGACAGTGAAATATTTATAATTATAATTTGTAATAGATTTGAATCATTTGGAGTTGGACAATTGCAGTGTGAATTTAAAACGACATGATTTCATTGCATCTAGAAGAAGCCATGTTATGCGATAAATTTACGAGTCCATTGTTTCGTGGTGTATTCGCTGCAGACAATTTACCTCGAAAAGTGCAAAATCCGTGTGTATTTATCGCAAATACAGATCCGATTAATAAAAGTGGATCGCATTGGATGTCGATACATATTGACGAATTTGGACGAGGGTAGTTCTTTGACAGCTATGGAATTCCACCGATCGTGAAAACACAATATCATGAATTTCTAAGTCGTCGGTGTACAACTTGGACATACAATGAGAGTCAATTGCAAAGTCCAATTTCTGATGTTTGTGGTGAATACGCCGCCTTATTTCTTGCACATAGAGCAAGAGGTCTTAGTCTGCAAGAATTTTTATGGTTTTTTCAAAATAGAACTTGTGACGAAAACGACGAACTTGTTCGAGCATTGTTTAATGAAAAATTCAAGTCATGTTTTGCTCCTGTACGAAAAGATATCCATAAACAAAGTTGTTGTAACCATGTATCCAATTCACTGTACATGATGAGATTTTAATAAATGTGTCTTTGTGAATTTTAATTTTCAAGTGATTTTGTTTTCATTTATTTAGATAGAACCTACTTCCATGTATGTAATTACAAAGTGCTTGATTGTCCTAGCAAAATCTACTGACTCAACCAAGTTCAAACTTGATAGAGATCTGCTCGGTGGAGAGGGTGTGATGTTTTAGATTACACATGAGTATTTTTTGAAACTTTTTCTGAATAATTGATATGTTAAATGATTAGGATTTTGGATTTAGGAATTGGAAAATATTAAGTGAAAACAATGACACTCATAGTTTCTTTTAAAGTTTAAACAGACATTATAAGCTGTTTTTATTTATTTATCTATTACATTTGCAAATCTATCTAATAGTCTTCAAATTCTAAAATTGCTGTTGGTGGATAATTCCCAAATTTCTTGTGCCCTTTATAAATTAAACTAATTTGCTTCATGTTATATGTAGCTATATCATCATCTGTCAAGGTATTAAACCTTGATGGTAGAAAATACTGCTTATCATTGATTGAAACTGTCACTTGGCGACCGAATCTAGTTGTTCTGATCTCCCAATGGTGAATCATATAATATCTTTGATCAACCATGAGATGCTCCAAAATCCCGTAGGACGTCGTCTTCGCTGCACCAAGCTTGTTTAAATGCTCCATCTGACAGGGAAAGACGAAAAATTCAACTACTAAAAAATAGAACTTTGACAACACGATGTTGTTATTATTTTATTAATCTCATCAATTACATGGAATTGTAAGAGCCAAAAAAAATCTTGATAGTACTTAGTCAACTGTGGTTGAAATATTGATTTCTAATTTTAAGTAGATTAAAAATAATATTTTATCAATCTTTTCTATTACAATGAATTGTGATGGCTAGAAGAAAACAAAATAAGCTTGATGATATTTAATCAACATTTATGATTGAAATATTCATTTGTAATTTTAAATAAATTTAAGATAAGTGAACTGAGAAATGACTTTTTGGTGAAATAATTCTATGATATTCTACTTCTAGTAATCATTTGAGATAGAACTTACTTTATTGATGCTGCTGTTGCTGGCTCTCGTTGAGTGATGGTTGCTCCTGTAGTCTAGTTTGATTGATAATGTCGATTCGTAGAGGTATATAAGAGATAAAAATTGCTTATTCAGCTGGTTGAGAAATAAGTACTATACAAATGTGTATATCAATGTTTTAACATCTTAAAAGAGAGTGTGTCATGCCATGAACCTAGGTGACGTTGATTCGTAGGAGGCATATAAGGAACGTAAAGTGCTGATTCAACTGCTGATCTATAATGGATGTACTTTAGTTCCTTCGAGGAAATCTATGATCGAGAGAAGAGAGAAAGAAATATATATGTTAAATTTTTTGTTAAATCACCACTATCGAATAGTACTCTTAAAAAATTGTATAACTACATACCATATACAGGGAAATGCTAAATTTGTATTTTTATTTCTGCTGTTTTCGATGTGTCTCTAGATTCAAGTACATGTCATACGAGTTGTAAATCAAGCATCAAAACATCCAGATACATGTGTGCAAGTGCACATGCACCTGCATGGATGCTGGCGGTCGAGACTAGATGACATGTACTATAGATCCATCGAGGGGATGTATGACAGAGAGTGTGATATATTGAAACATAGAGCCGAAAACAACAGAAATAAAAATACAAATTCAGCATTTCCCTGTATATGGTATGTGTTGTCTGGTTTAAGAAGCGTGCCATTCGTATGAAATCCAGCATTTCACTGTATATGGTATGTGTTGTCTGGTTTAAGAAGCGTTCCATTCGTATGAAATCCAGCATTTCACTGTATATGGTATGTGTTGTCCGGTTTTAGACGCGTGCCATTCGTGAAAATTGCTGAATTTGCACTTTAACGTGACACGTGCACATGCTACTTTTGGTATGTTATGCTGATGTCAGCATCTCCTCGTAAAATTTGCTCCTCAACCGGCCTTTTAACTCTACTGATCTGATTATATTCTAAAAAAGATAATATGTCATGAAACTAGGTAAGCATTCCACGTTATGCATTCGCATCTCCTATGCGTTCAACAATATAAGATAGGTGTGAGCGAATTACGGCGTTACATACATACATCGAGAGGACCAGCCAGCCACGGATGGAAATGAATGCTCTCGAGTCGAACTGAGGCAGTAGAATTATTTAATAATCTCTTCATCCGGCTATTTTTATCACTGGCCAACTTCTCGCGCGATTTTGGCGCAACGAAGCAACGAAAGCTTTTGAGGGGAAATATCAGGCAATATACGGACAAAGAATTGAACCGAATTACCTCTGTGTTTACAATTATTTACTTCCAGCGTACCGCCTAGATGCTTTGAGTTCGAGAATTCATGACTTTTTGCAGAGTTTATATGTATCTTTTCTATAGTACCATCAAAAAAAAAGTGCGGATTTACCTCTCCAAAAAAAGGAATTGGCACTTTTAGGGAAAAAACAAAAATTTAGTTTTATTGGCGAACCAAACTAAATTTCAAAAATTCCCTCGCTGTTTCTATAGATTTGTATGTCGGCAATGCTAGTAATTAATTTGAAGTCTTTAGCTCCAGCCGTTTAACGGAAATCGTGGAAGTAGCTGAAAAACAGTACATTTTCATTTCGTCGTTTGTTTAAAAACTATCGATCAGAATCAATTGAAACTTTCAGGATGATAAAAGAACAGCTGCACCTTCCATAGAAAATTTAAATCATATTCTTAGGCTAACTTTTACGGTGGCTATTAATCAATGAAGCGAATTGTGATGAAATGTTAAATTTTGAGTCTCAGATAGTTCCAGGAATACGATTATCCCTGTAGCTGGACCTTAACGATTAATTGAATTGAGTTTCACCCACCGCAGGAGTGCCAGGAGTGCCGGCGTGTCAGCGACGACGTCTGAAGATCGATGAACGTGTCCCAGCAGCCACCTCCAGGCACCCGACGCCTTCAGCCTGTAACACGCAGCCAGGAACAGAACGCGTTCACATCGTTAGAATCTAGCGAGAATATAGGAAGTAGCTAACTTTTCAGATGGCATAAGCCCTGGCATCTACGTAGGCTACCGGCTTGACGTGCCTGTCGGGCGGGTTGCCGATGTTAGGTAGATTAATTGTAGCAGTTTAAATCGATGTAATCGCATGTTATCTGCCCTTCTACCGCCGCTTCTGTCGGTAAAAACATGTCGGCGTTACCGTCGAGATGTCGCCGGCAGTCAGCTTCACGGCAGCCAATACAAGGTTGATGGACTTTATGACACTTTAATAGGCCAAGTGAAACACATGGGACGGTTTTTCGTGGAGTTTCACAGCACACCTGTGGAGACAACTCGAATAACTCAGATTTTAACTTTGGGGAAGCTTTTCTTGTACCCTAAGAAATGCAAAATACTGGCCTGGAGGTTTGAATAAACACGTAACCTAACCATAAATAAAAGTCTCATAGCCGAATTTTGTAGTTGCAGAAAATGCAGAGGTTTACGTAATGCAGTCCAAGCATACGAATCGAGGCATACAAGTAGGCTGGCAGAATGACGTGCATGTCCGTTGTGTTGATAGGGCGTATATTGATCGTATATAATATTATGAAAATTATATTCAAGATATTGGCTCGTATGTACAAAATGAAAACGGCTCTATTGTGAAAGATTTTCTGGCCTTGAAAAAGGCCTTTTGTTTCCTGTCGGGCGGATGATGTGGTGTCGAATTAGGCGCGCTCCCCTCGGATGCGTCGGGCGAGCTGGATGTCTTTCGGCATGATGGTGACTCGCTTGGCGTGGATCGCGCACAAGTTGGTGTCTTCAAAGAGACCGACCAGGTACGCCTCGCTGGCTTCCTGCAACGCCATCACGGCCGAGCTCTGGAAGCGCAGGTCGGTCTTGAAGTCCTGCGCGATCTCGCGGACGAGCCGCTGGAAGGGCAGCTTCCTGATGAGCAGCTCCGTGCTCTTCTGGTAGCGACGGATCTCTCGCAGGGCGACGGTGCCCGGCCGATAGCGATGGGGCTTCTTCACACCGCCGGTGGCCGGCGCGCTCTTGCGGGCCGCCTTGGTGGCGAGCTGCTTGCGCGGCGCCTTTCCTCCGGTCGACTTCCTCGCTGTCTGCTTGGTACGGGCCATTGCTGCTTGATGCTGCTTTTGGTCTCAAAATTTCGATTTTGCCCTTTTTGTTAACTTTCGGAGCGTCCTGATTGGTTTATTCGTTGATTGGTGGAAATATCGGGTGACCCCGAGGTCGAGGCGTTTGTCCACCTTTGATCCAGCCCAGAAAAAAACAGGGCTACACAAATGAGGCCCAAGAAATGGTTTAACATATTTTTCATGCGTTAAACAATTTTTACAGTCAAAACACGTCTGGACGACGCCGTCAAAGGCCGCTGCCGATGGGGCAGTTGAGATTCCAAGAATTTGATTAGTCGCTTTGAAAGTGGCAAAGTTAATTAGGTAGGCATTTTTGGAATTTTGAGCACATTGTTCCGAGACTTCTCAACTCTACTCAACATGACCGGACGCGGAAAAGGAGGCAAAGGACTCGGAAAGGGAGGCGCGAAGCGACACAGGAAGGTGTTGCGTGACAACATCCAGGGCATCACGAAGCCCGCGATCCGTCGTCTGGCTCGCCGAGGCGGAGTCAAGCGCATCTCCGGGCTGATCTACGAGGAGACGCGCGGCGTGCTCAAGGTGTTCCTCGAGAACGTGATCCGTGACGCCGTCACCTACACCGAGCACGCCAAGAGGAAGACCGTCACCGCCATGGACGTCGTCTACGCGCTCAAACGCCAGGGACGAACGCTCTACGGATTTGGCGGCTAAACCACCCGGAGACGGCAACTCGCTACGCGAAACAAACGGTCCTTTTCAGGACCACCAAATTTATTTCACATCTGAGCGCTTTCCAGTTACAATATTCGCAATAGTCTTCGATACGTCTGCCTCGAAGCCATCAACGACGGACGGTCATAACGTGCCTTTCAAATGTCAGTCGCCGTTTCAGTCGAATTTCGGAATGTTGAACGCCTGCATGTCGTTATTCCAGTCACTTTGAGCGATACAATGCTTTAGCAGTGTAGCAGCTGGTCAAAAGTTAAGTCAAACGTAGACCTGGGAGACGCCTTACGCATGCACATTCATATACAATAATCAATAATCATGGTGTGTCATAAGAATTCCATGCGCACCTTTCAGTACCTCAGAGTTATGCTCAGATCCCTACTGAACTGTAAATTTTGCATATTGTGCTTAGATGGTAGCTGGATGCATTATCGAATTCGAAGCCTATTCATTCAAGTCCTGGGTTGGAAAACTGACAACTGGCAACAATGTGCTAGCTGGCGGCTGGTATCGCTCCAGGCCGGAAAATGCAAAATTTTAATTAGATTTCTAAGCCTCAATCGATCGATGAAAATGCGCGAGTGTAAATATAACGGTTCTCGATGACTATGAATAACACGTGATGAATTTCAGGAGCGAGGACTGCCTGGCCTCGCGTCCAGTACATCACTAGAGAATGTTGCTGTCTCACGTTAAACGAATCGGCTCTGATGTGTGTGTTTTGGGTGGCCTTTAAAAAGGCCGATTGTTGTCAGCGGGAAGGAGTGGCTGGAACGTCTTGTCAACGTCCTACTTGGAGCTGGTGTACTTGGTGACCGCCTTGGTCCCCTCGCTGACGGCGTGCTTGGCGAGCTCGCCGGGCAACAGCAGCCGCACGGCGGTCTGGATCTCGCGGCTCGTGATGGTCGAACGCTTGTTGTAGTGCGCCAAGCGGCTGGCCTCGGCGGCGATGCGCTCGAAAATGTCGTTCACGAAGCTGTTCATGATGCTCATCGCCTTCGACGAGATGCCGGTATCGGGATGAACCTGCTTCAGCACCTTGTAGATGTAGATGGCGTAGCTCTCTTTCCTCTTGCGTTTCTTTTTCTTGTCGCCCTTGCTGATGTTCTTCTGGGCCTTGCCCGCCTTCTTGGCTGCTTTTCCGCTAGTCTTGGGAGGCATGATGCTTCGAAAGTGAAGTCTACTTTTTGGTGACTTTATTATGAGTTGTAAATGGTTCAAAATTCGTTCCAATCGTTTGTGCGGCTCAAATTTGGCGGTTAAAAACGAATAAACGAAACAACGGCCTAAGTAGCAGCAGCTGTGCGAAGCTGTAATTCCCAAATGGATGTTGAGAAACAGGATCCGATTTGACCAGCCCTCATTTGACTTTGTTGCATTAAAGCTTTTTCCGAGAAATGGCGATTGGCTAGTGCGGCGCGTCAAAGCATTTTCCGGATCTTCAGGCTGGATCGTTTGTCGGATGCCACCGCACATATAAGGGTTGCCGAAAGTTGTCGAAAGTCAGAAAATTCGCTCCTGCTACCAGCGTTGTAGCAGAGTTGAATCTACGTGCTCACGTCAAACACACCGACATGTCTGGCCGCGGCAAAGGAGGCAAGGTGAAGGGCAAGTCCAAGTCGCGCTCGTCCCGCGCCGGACTCCAGTTCCCCGTCGGACGAATCCACCGGCTGCTGCGCAAGGGCAACTACGCGGAGCGCGTCGGCGCCGGGGCGCCCGTCTACCTGGCCGCCGTCATGGAGTACCTGGCCGCCGAGGTGCTCGAGTTGGCCGGCAACGCCGCTCGCGACAACAAGAAGACACGCATCATCCCGCGCCACTTGCAGCTGGCCATCCGCAACGACGAGGAGCTCAACAAGCTGCTCTCCGGCGTGACGATCGCGCAAGGCGGTGTCCTGCCCAACATCCAGGCAGTGCTTCTGCCCAAGAAGACCGAGAAGAAGGCATAAGCCATCCTTGCCTGCTCGTCCCTCGAACAACCGGCCTTTTTCAAGGCCCCCCAAAACACTTACATCAGAGCCAAGTCGCTGCTAGCCTTGTATTGTCCAAAGGTTTTATTGTGCCATCCGTTCTGAATCCACCTGATGTCGAGCAAGGAGTCCGCTCGCTTATTGACCGGAACGACGACAGGGTATTAGTTTCAAGCATGTCCGGTAGGTGGCCGCCTTGTGCAAGATTCAAAAAAAAGCAACTACTGATGTGTAAGTGGTTGGCCTAAAAGCGACACACGAGCTTCATTCTATGACTTCACCGTGTTTTTAGCTACTTGTCACTGCCTCTTTGTTTTCACATTTTAATAATCGTTTTTAAATTGATTTTGATCTCACTTCCTACGTGAATTCCCGCTTATCTAACCTATTCGTCGCTCTCCCCGTTCCTGTAATTGAGTAAAAGTAATTGAATTACTGTAATGAAATACTTTTTTCAGTAATTTGTAATGTAATGCATTACATTTAAGAGAAGATAATTTGTAATGTAATTGAAAAGTTAAAAAAATCCCCAATTACTTTGCATTTTGCCTTGCCTAAAATTATTTTTATAACGATGGATGGATTAAGCAACTATTTTTGGCATAATTTAATTCCCGCTCTCCTATGTGGCGTCTAGATGTCAGCCAAAGTCCGCTTCCTCCCCAGCACGCACCGGCCGGCCCGCGCCTTGCTGTTGCTGTTGCCGGGATTTAGTCTCGCATGCTTTGACGCGGCGAGGCATGTGAAATTTTCTTCCATGCGGGGTGACAAGTGATCAGCTTCAAACATGTCTGATTCAGAAATAGACGATTAGATTGCTTAGAACCTAGATGATAGTGTGGAGGTGGTCCCCGTTAAAAAGGCTCCCATGGCCAGATTACGCGTATTTACTCTGAGGTGAGCTTGGGCAAATTTTCTTAAAGGGCTTGACGTGAAAACCACTTTATTTGGCAGCAATTGTCTTAAAAAAGTTAAAACACGAAACTACTCAAAGCACCGAATATAGTTATCTAGGTAGTTGATATGCAGAGATATGCAAAAATACAAAAAAAAAGTAGTTGGAAAAGTAATTGAGTATTTTTTGTAAGTAATAAGTAATGTAACGAATTACTTTTGGTTTTAGGTAATTTGTAATGTAATTTAATTATTCTGAGAGTCATGTAATTGGTAATGTAATTAAATTACTTTTCAAAAGTAATTGACCCAACACTGCCTATAACCGATGAAGGTGGCAATTTTGAAAGTGTTGACACATGATGAGCATTGATGCCTTAAGTGAGACCGCATTACATGCCTGCTGTTTGGGTTGCCTACAATTAAGGCGGTTGTTTCAGTGACGTCACTAGGCTTCTCCCATCTGCTCACTTGTATTTCCGTTCACTTGCGTCGGGAGCAGGAGAGTATCGAAGCTCGATCTCGTCAAAAAAAGAAGTGCATACTCGGAGGTATCTAGAGCTGAAAAATTGACCAAATGTTCCCAATAGTGTGCTGGATATTTGGTTTAAAGTAGACAAAAATAGTTTCATCGGAACACCCGAAATACAGAAATAGAAAAACGCGAACTTCTTAACATCGTTTTTCGGTTTCCATGACCCGCTGTGTTCGCATCCCCCCCCCCCCCCCCCACACCACCTTGCGCGGCAAGCTACAGGCAATGTTTTGCTTGCCCGCGTATTCACTCACAGTATGGAGAGATGCACGAGCTCTTGCACTTACTTTTCAATCGCATGTGTTTAATAATAGATAATAGACCCAAATCACATTTTCGCCCCATGCGTCTTTTCAGGAATTATAGTTGTAAGTTGGTGTTTCTCCCTACAAGGAGCAGTATTTTAACTAAATGCTATCAACAATCTTTATTTGAAATGATGTAATTTTATCTGGTTCAATTACAAATAGTGGTAAAGTTAAAGAACCAGACTGGAAAGTGTGCCTACCTACCTACATAATATTACACCGAATAAAAACTCAGTAAAACGGGTAGGTACCTGATCATTTAAATCAGTTGACAGCCAGTTGCATTTTAGAAATAACACATTTTATTTAGCTAAAAGCGAAAGCAAAAAAAGTCAGTCCTTGACGTGAAAAGCAAGCTGAAGCCGAAGTATTTTAACTATTGCAAATTTGGACAACATGTACCTATGTTTTGCATGAAGGAGTACCCAAAGGAGAGAAGATACCTACAACCAAAAAAGGGGCTGACACGTGGTTTAATTACAACAAACCACCATCGCGACTCGAGATCGATTGAAATAACGAACAGCAGGTTAATTATTTTGTCATCAATCGTCAGTCTCGGCTTAAAAGCACAAAAATTACGGGATTTCTTTTAAATAAAATATCTCGCCTAATATGTGGTCTCGCCGAGATGACACATTGATGTTTAGCAAAGATCATGCACGACGGAGCGTGCCAAACGAACCTTCGCAATGAGCGGTGTCGCTGACTCTCAAATCCAACAAACTACGTGAAACTACGCTAAATTGCATCCCTTGAAGAGGTAATGCTCTTTGTTGTGCTTCATGTCAAACTTGCCATGTGTCTACAGTAATCATACCCTCTTGCCTCGCGCGCTCAAGGGTCGCCGTTGCCTGCATTCCGTGCATTGAATCGAGTGCAAGCCGCATCGTTTTGCCGACAAGGTTGTTCACATCAATTCGGACAGCTGACATGTTTTACGAGCGGGACAAGCCACCGGGAAAAGCCGCATAGCACATCAAACAATTTATTGTCATAACCGATAAGCTTTCCAAGTATTCTTGTAACGAGATGCCGGTGTCAAGCTATGTATAATTGCAGCTGCAAATGCAACCCTGTTTGAGTCGGCCGCATTGATAAGACATACCCTATGCACGTAAATTTAATTGAGCTTATAAAATACGTGGGATATAATCATGAGGTTAATCGTGAAATGAACCAAGCATTGTTTTGAATATAATATTATAGTTGCATTAGTTGCATAATATAGTTGATTTTGTGGCTATTTTACTGTTGGCGTTTATACAAGTTAAATTGAAACTACTTTATTTTTCGCGTAGCTTCATGTATGCAGTCAAAACAAATCCCTATCTTTTCGATAGAGTGTCACTTGATGAAGTTTGATTAATCAGAAATCAGAATGCTTGGGCTTTGGAAATCCCAGGATTATGGATTGGTATGCATCTCAGTCACACAGCTGGCATGCTGTGTGTGGATTCCTAGGAAAAATGCTGATCAATTGAAACAATTTTCCGACAAACATTTCTGCTTTTGAACTAACTAAGATCACGCAAGAGTTTGCAACTCTATGAAATTACTAATAAGTGACAGGTTCTCGGTCCCCTGCTAGGATGTGTAATTGCAATTGAATTTGAAATTGAACGTGAATTGAGTGTCCTCCAATTTAATGGATTTTAATGGATAAAAATATTCGTCATAAAAATAAGTTCAAATTTAAAATGAATTTGACAAGTCTTATTGGCAATGGTGCTCATGGTACTGGGTTTAGAAGCAGATTTAATATTGGCAGATCAGATTCCTACATCACGAAGTGGAGTATCTTTGTAAATTTTTGAATACTCATTTTTACCGCGATATCAAATTAAATTTGACCCACATTTTGTCACTGGTCTGAATTAAAATCTAATAATAGCCATTTTAAAAAGTTTTCGAATTTTTATCAAGCTTACCGTCACGATATCTGAAAACCAACAATGGAGACAATTTACCAGAGATGAGCCCTGCAGAGCCATCTTTTTTTTCACTCATAGGGCGGATCTAGCTATGAGTAATTCTGTCGGGTGGGCGATTTTATGGAGCTGTCAAAGTGAGATGGGGAATAATACCATTTTTTCTAGTAATGCACATTATATGTTTCTAAGCTGTTACACGCGTATTAGAGTAACTATTCTGATAAAATAAAAATGTTTTTTCCATTTGGAATACATCGTTAGCAGAAACACAACAAGTTTATGAACTTGAATATTTTGGTGGTATACAGCCCACCACACCGAGCACCGAAAACTAGCGACGCTCATTAATCAGCACTATCGACACCTCAATATAAATTACCTTCACAAAATCACTTGAATTATTACCGAAAATGCATTTTTTAAGTAAACCAGACCATAGAGCCATTAGCCAAGCAATTACTTGCATTGATGAAAATTTTTATAACTCTACGGTCAACCCATCAAGTTGTTCTGTTTATTATTTGTGTTCCCAAGTCATTATAAAACTTTGAGATTTACATGATTTCTCTGAAAAATACAGAATGGGAATGTTCTGCTGGATACCAATGGGATTTTGACCGCGATTTTCCGAAAAAATATCCGAAATCCATGTAAATCCATTTGTCCATCACCACCAGCAACATCAACACCACAAAACAAACAAAATAAGGAGGACGGAATTGGGAAATGAAATGAAATACCCGGTCATCTTTCACTCGCCATGTGCATTTCTTTACAGTACGTCCATTTTCAGGGGCAATCGAACCACAGACTTACGGTAGGAGGAGGCGATAGACAATTGATGGGTGGGAGAGAGAACCCACCAAGCCGCTGATTTCACATCTGAATGCAAGGGGGTATTGGTGGATTATTTTGTTGGAACGTGAATTAGTGATGGGTAAGGATGCACCGGCAATGCGACATCGAGACACTTGACGACTACATCGACAGACTCAATGAACCATTTTTCGCGACGCTCGGCGAGCACGACAACCCGCTAATCCGACGACTGGGACAGACAGACGACTGACTGAATAATAACACTCTCCCATGACACTCCTGCCACGTGACCTTGTGGCTCCCAAGACCAACACAACCAGAGACGCCCACATTCTAAGATTTCATTTTCAAAGCCCTTCATTGGGCAATTCCAAATCATTTTCCCACGGCTCACGCCGGTCCGATAGACCACGTTCCGGATGTTGGTCGATTAATAATCAATCAGCATACTCTGTCGGCCAATTGGTACCTGATCGGAGTATATCGTACTGTCGATAAATGTGGATCACTAACATGCGACTGCCTTATGAATGCCATTTTGATGCAGCAGCAGCAGCATCACAACCAGATATTCTATGATGGTGGATTTCCCATCTTCCTTTGTTATTATGCAGAGCTTATAATTTTTTTTTCCAAACTGGTAATACGCGCAGTGGGTATCTGACTTAATTTGTCTCTCGGTGTAACGTCTATTTCCACATGAATTACAAAAACAAATATCTAGTTCAGCACAAGTCGTATGTGATTGTCGACTCGTGCAGTTCACTAGACACAATATCTGATTGACGTTCACATCACCGGACAGGATGGTTTACACCTGGTAACATCAGGCTTCTCCATGAGTCTGTCCATCGCGTCTGTGGACATGATCACTTCGTCTGAGGATGACACAGTGAATGTGCTGCCAGCCGAGTCGCCGGCGACGTTGCCGCATCCCAGCAGGGTGCTGATGGTTAAGGACCCTCGACGTCCACCTGCAAGGATCAAACAAGTTAATATGAGTCACACTATAGTGTCCACCTGCAAGGATCAAACAAGTCAATATGAGTCACACTTTAGTGTCCACCTGCAATGATCAAACAAGTCAATATGAGTCACACTATAGTGTCCACCTGCAATGATCAAACAAGTCAATATGAGTCACACTATAGTGTCCACCTGCAGAGATCAAACAAGTCAATATGAGTCACACTATAGTGTCCACCTGCAGAGATCAAACAAGTCAATATGAGTCACACTATAGTGTCCACCTGCGGAGATCAAACAAGTCAATATGAGTCACACTATAGTGTCCACCTGCAGAGATCAAACAAGTCAATATGAGTCACACTATAGTGTCCACCTGCAGAAATCAAACAAGTCAATATGAGTCACACTATAGTGTCCAACTGCAGAGATCAAACAAGTCAATATGAGTCACACTATAGTGTCCACCTGCAGAGATCAAACAAGTCAATATGAGTCACACTATAGTGTCCACCTGCAGAGATCAAACAAGTCAATATGAGTCACACTATAGTGTCCACCTGCAGAGATCAAACAAGTCAATATGAGTCACACTATAGTGTCCACCTGCAGAGATCAAACAAGTCAATATGAGTCACACTATAGTGTCCACCTGCAGAAATCAAACAAGTCAATATGAGTCACACTATAGTGTCCAACTGCAGAGATCAAACAAGTCAATATGAGTCACACTATAGTGTCCACCTGCAGAGATCAAACAAGTCAATATGAGTCACACTATAGTGTCCACCTGCAGAGATCAAACAAGTCAATATGAGTCACACTATAGTGGCCACCTGCAGAGATCAAACAAGTCAATATGAGTCACACTATAGTGTCCACCTGCAGAGATCAAACAAGTCAATATGAGTCACACTATAGTGTCCACCTGCAGAGATCAAACAAGTCAATATGAGTCACACTATAGTGTCCACCTGCAGAGTTCAAAAGAGTCAATATGAGTCACACCATAGTGTCCACCTGCAGAGATCAAACAAGTCAATATGAGTCACACTATAGTGTCCACCTGCAGAGATCAAACAATTCAATATGAGTCACACTATAGTGTCCACCTGCAGAGATCAAACAAGTCAATATGAGTCACACTATAGTGTCCACCTGCAGAGA
Source organism: Nemurella pictetii (assembly GCA_921293315.2). Classification (NCBI taxonomy): domain Eukaryota; kingdom Metazoa; phylum Arthropoda; class Insecta; order Plecoptera; family Nemouridae; genus Nemurella; species Nemurella pictetii. Next base: position 10,372,074 of record OV121123.1, on the reverse strand, counting down.
TCAAACAAGTCAATATGAGTCACACTATAGTGTCCACCTGCAGAGATCAAACAAGTCAATATGAGTCACACTATAGTGTCCACCTGCAGAGATCAAACAAGTCAATATGAGTCACACTATAGTGTCCACCTGCAGAGATCAAACAAGTCAATATGAGTCACACTATAGTGTCCACCTGCAGAGATCAAACAATTCAATATGAGTCACACTATAGTGTCCACCTGCAGAGATCAAACAAGTCAATATGAGTCTCACTATAGTGTCCACCTGCAGAGATCAAACAAGTCAATATGAGTCACACTATAGTGTCCACCTGCAGAGATCAAACAAGTCAATATGAGTCACACTATAGTGTCCACCTGCAGAGATCAAACAAGTCAATATGAGTCACACTATAGTGTCCACCTGCGGAGATCAAACAAGTCAATATGAGTCACACTATAGTGTCCACCTGCAGAGATCAAACAAGTCAATATGAGTCACACTATAGTGTCCACCTGCAGAGATCAAACAAGTCAATATGAGTCACACTATAGTGTCCACCTGCAGAGATCAAACAAGTCAATATGAGTCCCACCATATTGTCCACCTGCAGAGATCAAACAAGTCAATATGAGTCACACTATAGTGTCCACCGGCAGAGATCAAACAAATCAATATGAGTCACACCATAGTGTCCACCTGCAGAGATCAAACAAGTCAATATGAGTCACACTATAGTGTCCACCTGCAGAGATCAAACAAGTCAATATGAGTCACACTATAGTGTCCACCTGCAGAGATCAAACAAGTCAATATGAGTCACACTATAGTGTCCACCTGCAGAGATCAAACAAGTCAATATGAGTCACACTATAGTGTCCACCTGCAGAGATCAAACAAGTCAATATGAGTCACACTATAGTGTCCACCTGCAGAGATCAAACAAGTCAATATGAGTCACACTATAGTGTCCACCTGCAGAGATCAAACAAGTCAATATGAGTCACACTATAGTGTCCACCTGCAGAAATCAAACAAGTCAATATGAGTCACACTATAGTGTCCAACTGCAGAGATCAAACAAGTCAATATGAGTCACACTATAGTGTCCACCTGCAGAGATCAAACAAGTCAATATGAGTCACACTATAGTGTCCACCTGCAGAGATCAAACAAGTCAATATGAGTCACACTATAGTGGCCACCTGCAGAGATCAAACAAGTCAATATGAGTCACACTATAGTGTCCACCTGCAGAGATCAAACAAGTCAATATGAGTCACACTATAGTGTCCACCTGCAGAGATCAAACAAGTCAATATGAGTCACACTATAGTGTCCACCTGCAGAGTTCAAAAGAGTCAATATGAGTCACACCATAGTGTCCACCTGCAGAGATCAAACAAGTCAATATGAGTCACACTATAGTGTCCACCTGCAGAGATCAAACAAGTCAATATGAGTCACACTATAGTGTCCACCTGCAGAGTTCAAAAGAGTCAATATGAGTCACACCATAGTGTCCACCTGCAGAGATCAAACAAGTCAATATGAGTCACACTATAGTGTCCACCTGCAGAGATCAAACAATTCAATATGAGTCACACTATAGTGTCCACCTGCAGAGATCAAACAAGTCAATATGAGTCACACTATAGTGTCCACCTGCAGAGATCAAACAAGTCAATATGAGTCACACTATAGTGTCCACCTGCAGAGATCAAACAAGTCAATATGAGTCACACTATAGTGTCCACCTGCAGAGATCAAACAAGTCAATATGAGTCACACTATAGTGTCCACCTGCAGAGATCAAACAAGTCAATATGAGTCACACTATAGTGTCCACCTGCAGAGATCAAACAATTCAATATGAGTCACACTATAGTGTCCACCTGCAGAGATCAAACAAGTCAATATGAGTCTCACTATAGTGTCCACCTGCAGAGATCAAACAAGTCAATATGAGTCACACTATAGTGTCCACCTGCAGAGATCAAACAAGTCAATATGAGTCACACTATAGTGTCCACCTGCAGAGATCAAACAAGTCAATATGAGTCACACTATAGTGTCCACCTGCGGAGATCAAACAAGTCAATATGAGTCACACTATAGTGTCCACCTGCAGAGATCAAACAAGTCAATATGAGTCACACTATAGTGTCCACCTGCAGAGATCAAACAAGTCAATATGAGTCACACTATAGTGTCCACCTGCAGAGATCAAACAAGTCAATATGAGTCCCACCATATTGTCCACCTGCAGAGATCAAACAAGTCAATATGAGTCACACTATAGTGTCCACCGGCAGAGATCAAACAAATCAATATGAGTCACACCATAGTGTCCACCTGCAGAGATCAAACAAGTCAATATGAGTCACACTATAGTGTCCACCTGCAGAGATCAAACAAGTCAATATGAGTCACACTATAGTGTCCACCTGCAGAGATCAAACAAGTCAATATGAGTCACACTATAGTGTCCACCTGCAGAGATCAAACAAGTCAATATGAGTCACACTATAGTGTCCACCTGCAGAGATCAAACAAGTCAATATGAGTCACACTATAGTGTCCACCTGCAGAGATCAAACAAGTAAATATGAGTCACACTATAGTGTCCACCTGCAGAGATCAAACAAGTCAATATGAGTCACACTATAGTGTCCACCTGCAGAAATCAAACAAGTCAATATGAGTCACACTATAGTGTCCAACTGCAGAGATCAAACAAGTCAATATGAGTCACACTATAGTGTCCACCTGCAGAGATCAAACAAGTCAATATGAGTCACACTATAGTGTCCACCTGCAGAGATCAAACAAGTCAATATGAGTCACACTATAGTGGCCACCTGCAGAGATCAAACAAGTCAATATGAGTCACACTATAGTGTCCACCTGCAGAGATCAAACAAGTCAATATGAGTCACACTATAGTGTCCACCTGCAGAGATCAAACAAGTCAATATGAGTCACACTATAGTGTCCACCTGCAGAGTTCAAAAGAGTCAATATGAGTCACACCATAGTGTCCACCTGCAGAGATCAAACAAGTCAATATGAGTCACACTATAGTGTCCACCTGCAGAGATCAAACAATTCAATATGAGTCACACTATAGTGTCCACCTGCAGAGATCAAACAAGTCAATATGAGTCACACTATAGTGTCCACCTGCAGAGATCAAACAAGTCAATATGAGTCACACTATAGTGTCCACCTGCAGAGATCAAACAAGTCAATATGAGTCACACTATAGTGTCCACCTGCAGAGATCAAACAAGTCAATATGAGTCACACTATAGTGTCCACCTGCAGAGATCAAACAAGTCAATATGAGTCACACTATAGTGTCCACCTGCAGAGATCAAACAATTCAATATGAGTCACACTATAGTGTCCACCTGCAGAGATCAAACAAGTCAATATGAGTCTCACTAAAGTGTCCACCTGCAGAGATCAAACAAGTCAATATGAGTCACACTATAGTGTCCACCTGCAGAGATCAAACAAGTCAATATGAGTCACACTATAGTGTCCACCTGCAGAGATCAAACAAGTCAATATGAGTCACACTATAGTGTCCACCTGCGGAGATCAAACAAGTCAATATGAGTCACACTATAGTGTCCACCTGCAGAGATCAAACAAGTCAATATGAGTCACACTATAGTGTCCACCTGCAGAGATCAAACAAGTCAATATGAGTCACACTATAGTGTCCACCTGCAGAGATCAAACAAGTCAATATGAGTCACACTATAGTGTCCACCTGCAGAGATCAAACAAGTCAATATGAGTCACACTATAGTGTCCACCTGCAGAGATCAAACAAGTCAATATGAGTCCCACCATATTGTCCACCTGCAGAGATCAAACAAGTCAATATGAGTCACACTATAGTGTCCACCGGCAGAGATCAAACAAATCAATATGAGTCACACCATAGTGTCCACCTGCAGAGATCAAACAAGTCAATATGAGTCACACTATAGTGTCCACCTGCAGAGATCAAACAAGTCAATATGAGTCACACTATAGTGTCCACCTGCAGAGATCAAACAAGTCAATATGAGTCACACTATAGTGTCCACCTGCAGAGATCAAACAAGTCAATATGAGTCACTCTATAGTGTCCACCTGCAGAGATCAAACAAGTCAATATGAGTCACACTATAGTGTCCACCTGCAGAGATCAAACAAGTCAATATGAGTCACACTATAGTGTCCACCTGCAGAGATCAAACAAGTCAATATGAGTCACACTATAGTGTCCACCTGCAGAAATCAAACAAGTCAATATGAGTCACACTATAGTGTCCAACTGCAGAGATCAAACAAGTCAATATGAGTCACACTATAGTGTCCACCTGCAGAGATCAAACAAGTCAATATGAGTCACACTATAGTGTCCACCTGCAGAGATCAAACAAGTCAATATGAGTCACACTATAGTGGCCACCTGCAGAGATCAAACAAGTCAATATGAGTCACACTATAGTGTCCACCTGCAGAGTTCAAAAGAGTCAATATGAGTCACACCATAGTGTCCACCTGCAGAGATCAAACAAGTCAATATGAGTCACACTATAGTGTCCACCTGCAGAGATCAAACAATTCAATATGAGTCACACTATAGTGTCCACCTGCAGAGATCAAACAAGTCAATATGAGTCACACTATAGTGTCCACCTGCAGAGATCAAACAAGTCAATATGAGTCACACTATAGTGTCCACCTGCAGAGATCAAACAAGTCAATATGAGTCACACTATAGTGTCCACCTGCAGAGATCAAACAAGTCAATATGAGTCACACTATAGTGTCCACCTGCAGAGATCAAACAAGTCAATATGAGTCACACTATAGTGTCCACCTGCAGAGATCAAACAATTCAATATGAGTCACACTATAGTGTCCACCTGCAGAGATCAAACAAGTCAATATGAGTCTCACTAAAGTGTCCACCTGCAGAGATCAAACAAGTCAATATGAGTCACACTATAGTGTCCACCTGCAGAGATCAAACAAGTCAATATGAGTCACACTATAGTGTCCACCTGCAGAGATCAAACAAGTCAATATGAGTCACACTATAGTGTCCACCTGCGGAGATCAAACAAGTCAATATGAGTCACACTATAGTGTCCACCTGCAGAGATCAAACAAGTCAATATGAGTCACACTATAGTGTCCACCTGCAGAGATCAAACAAGTCAATATGAGTCACACTATAGTGTCCACCTGCAGAGATCAAACAAGTCAATATGAGTCACACTATAGTGTCCACCTGCAGAGATCAAACAAGTCAATATGAGTCACACTATAGTGTCCACCTGCAGAGATCAAACAAGTCAATATGAGTCACACTATAGTGGCCACCTGCAGAGATCAAACAAGTCAATATGAGTCACACTATAGTGTCCACCTGCAGAGATCAAACAAGTCAATATGAGTCACACTATAGTGTCCACCTGCAGAGATCAAACAAGTCAATATGAGTCACACTATAGTGTCCACCTGCAGAGTTCAAAAGAGTCAATATGAGTCACACCATAGTGTCCACCTGCAGAGATCAAACAAGTCAATATGAGTCACACTATAGTGTCCACCTGCAGAGATCAAACAATTCAATATGAGTCACACTATAGTGTCCACCTGCAGAGATCAAACAAGTCAATATGAGTCACACTATAGTGTCCACCTGCAGAGATCAAACAAGTCAATATGAGTCACACTATAGTGTCCACCTGCAGAGATCAAACAAGTCAATATGAGTCACACTATAGTGTCCACCTGCAGAGATCAAACAAGTCAATATGAGTCACACTATAGTGTCCACATGCAGAGATCAAACAAGTCAATATGAGTCACACTATAGTGTCCACCTGCAGAGATCAAACAATTCAATATGAGTCACACTATAGTGTCCACCTGCAGAGATCAAACAAGTCAATATGAGTCTCACTATAGTGTCCACCTGCAGAGATCAAACAAGTCAATATGAGTCACACTATAGTGTCCACCTGCAGAGATCAAACAAGTCAATATGAGTCACACTATAGTGTCCACCTGCAGAGATCAAACAAGTCAATATGAGTCACACTATAGTGTCCACCTGCGGAGATCAAACAAGTCAATATGAGTCACACTATAGTGTCCACCTGCAGAGATCAAACAAGTCAATATGAGTCACACTATAGTGTCCACCTGCAGAGATCAAACAAGTCAATATGAGTCACACTATAGTGTCCACCTGCAGAGATCAAACAAGTCAATATGAGTCACACTATAGTGTCCACCTGCAGAGATCAAACAAGTCAATATGAGTCACACTATAGTGTCCACCTGCAGAGATCAAACAAGTCAATATGAGTCACACTATAGTGTCCACCTGCAGAGATCAAACAAGTCAATATGAGTCACACTATAGTGTCCACCTGCAGAGATCAAACAAGTCAATATGAGTCACACTATAGTGTCCACCTGCAGAGATCAAACAAGTCAATATGAGTCACACTATAGTGTCCACCTGCAGAGATCAAACAAGTCAATATGAGTCACACTATATTGTCCACCTGCAGAGATCAAACAAGTCAATATGAGTCACACTATAGTGTCCACCTGCAGAGATCAAACAAGTCAATATGAGTCACACTATAGTGTCCACCTGCAGAGATCAAACAATTCAATATGAGTCACACTATAGTGTCCACCTGCAGAGATCAAACAAGTCAATATGAGTCTCACTATAGTGTCCACCTGCAGAGATCAAACAAGTCAATATGAGTCACACTATAGTGTCCACCTGCAGAGATCAAACAAGTCAATATGAGTCACACTATAGTGTCCACCTGCAGAGATCAAACAAGTCAATATGAGTCACACTATAGTGTCCACCTGCAGAGATCAAACAAGTCAATATGAGTCACACTATAGTGTCCACCTGCAGAGATCAAACAAGTCAATATGAGTCACACTATAGTGTCCACCTGCAGAGATCAAACAAGTCAATATGAGTCACGCTATAGTGTCCACCTGCAGAGATCAAACAAGTCAATATGAGTCACACTATAGTGTCCACCTGCAGAGATCAAACAAGTCAATATGAGTCACACTATAGTGTCCACCTGCAGAGATCAAACAAGTCAATATGAGTCACACTATAGTGTCCACCTGCAGAGATCAAACAAGTCAATATGAGTCACACTATAGTGTCCACCTGCAGAGATCAAACAAGTCAATATGAGTCACGCTATAGTGTCCACCTGCAGAGATCAAACAAGTCAATATGAGTCACACTATAGTGTCCACCTGCAGAGATCAAACAAGTCAATATGAGTCACACTATAGTGTCCACCTGCAGAGATCAAACAAGTTAATATGAGTCACACTATAGTGTTTACCTGCAGAGATCAAACAAGTCAATATGAGTCACACTATAGTGTCCACCTGCAGAGATCAAACAAGTCAATATGAGTCACACTATAGTGTCCACCTGCAGAGATCAAACAAGTCAATATGAGTCACACTATAGTGTCCACCTGCAGAGATCAAACAAGTCAATATGAGTCACACTATAGTGTCCACCTGCAGAGATCAAACAAGTCAATATGAGTCACACTATAGTGTCCACCTGCGGAGATCAAACAAGTCAATATGAGTCACACTATAGTGTCCACCTGCAGAGATCAAACAAGTCAATATGAGTCACACCATAGTGTCCACCTGCAGAGATCAAACAAGTCAATATGAGTCACACTATAGTGTCCACCTGCAGAGATCAAACAAGTCAATATGAGTCACACTATAGTGTCCACCTGCAGAGATCAAACAAGTCAATATGAGTCACACTATAGTGTCCACCTGCAGAGATCAAACAAGTCAATATGAGTCACACTATAGTGTCCACCTGCAGAGATCAAACAAGTCAATATGAGTCACACTATAGTGTCCACCTGCAGAGATCAAACAAGTCAATATGAGTCACACTATAGTGTCCACCTGCAGAGATCAAACAAGTCAATATGAGTCACACTATAGTGTCCACCTGCAGAGATCAAACAAGTCAATATGAGTCACACTATAGTGTCCACCTGCAGAGATCAAACAAGTCAATATGAGTCACACTTAAGTGTCCACCTGCAAAGATCAAACAAGTCAATATGAGTCACACTATAGTGTCCACCTGCAGAGATCAAACAAGTCAATATGAGTCACACTATAGTGTCCACCTGCAGAGATCAAACAAGTCAATATGAGTCACACTATAGTGTTTACCTGCAGAGATCAAACAAGTCAATATGAGTCACACTATAGTGTCCACCTGCAGAGATCAAACAAGTCAATATGAGTCACACTATAGTGTCCACCTGCAGAGATCAAACAAGTCAATATGAGTCACACCATAGTGTCCACCTGCAGAGATCAAACAAGTCAATATGAGTCACACTATAGTGTCCACCTGCAGAGATCAAACAAGTCAATATGAGTCACACTATAGTGTCCACCTGCAGAGATCAAACAAGTCAATATGAGTCACACTATAGTGTCCACCTGCAGAGATCAAACAAGTCAATATGAGTCACACTATAGTGTCCACCTGCAGAGATCAAACAAGTCAATATGAGTCACACTATAGTGTCCACCTGCAGAGATCAAACAAGTCAATATGAGTCACACTATAGTGTCCACCTGCAGAGATCAAACAAGTCAATATGAGTCACACTATAGTGTCCACCTGCAGAGATCAAACAAGTCAATATGAGTCACACTATAGTGTCCACCTGCAGAGATCAAACAAGTCAATATGAGTCACACTTAAGTGTCCACCTGCAGAGATCAAACAAGTCAATATGAGTCACACTATAGTGTCCACCTGCAGAGATCAAACAAGTCAATATGAGTCACACTATAGTGTCCACCTGCAGAGATCAAACAAGTCAATATGAGTCACACTATAGTGTTTACCTGCAGAGATCAAACAAGTCAATATGAGTCACACTATAGTGTCCACCTGCAGAGATCAAACAAGTCAATATGAGTCACACTATAGTGTCCACCTGCAGAGATCAAACAAGTCAATATGAGTCACACTATAGTGTCCACCTGCAGAGATCAAACAAGTTAATATGAGTCACACTATAGTGTCCACCTGCAGAGATCAAACAAGTCAATATGAGTCACACTATAGTGTCCACCTGCAGAGATCAAACAAGTCAATATGAGTCACACTATAGTGTCCACCTGCAGAGATCAAACAAGTCAATATGAGTCACACTATAGTGTCCACCTGCAGAGATCAAACAAGTCAATATGAGTCACACTATAGTGTCCACCTGCAGAGATCAAACAAGTAAATATGAGTCACACCATAGTGTCCACCTGCAGAGATCAAACAAGTCAATATGAGTCACACTATAGTGTCCATCGACGTGAGGGAATCGCTCGCAGACATTGCTGGCACAGATTTGTATGAGTGAAATTAGCATGAAGTTAGAGAATCCACGTTTCACAGCTCATTAGGCTGGGATCAGGTAGCAAGTGGTAGCTTGCTCGGAAGGGTTGCTCGGACCGCGGTTGACTTTCGAAAAGGGTAGACATTCCGCGTAAGGCGTTACACGATTAGGTGTTACGAGAAAGGACCATAACCGACTGCTACAGCCATCGAAGAGCTCGGCTCCCGGGTCGGACCACTAACTTGATTCAGAGATAATGGAAGCTATTAAAAATAGATGCGGAAACAACCTGTCACAAAAACACCGACGAAGTGAGGACATTAACTAGCTTTTTGTAAGGAGCGCTGGTTTCATTCGTTTTATTTCTGCATCTTTAAAATTAAGACTTTAAATTCGGTGGTGGGCGAGGTGAAATCGCGTGCAAAGCTCATGAGATGGCATATTCTTGAGCTTGGTCGATCCTCATTTCACTGGGCAGTGGCAGCAAGTGATAAGGAAAACTGGTTCATCACAACGAGGTATAGGTCCACAAATCACATGACACACAGCATTGTGTGAACCCGGCTAACATACACTTTTTTTTATTAATGAATTGCAAGTGAGAGGATTTCTAACGTCCTTGTCTTTGAAACAAGATTTTGAGTCTCTCCACAAAATATTTACCGTGTTTATGAATATCGACAGGACAGATTAAACTTCTGATTCCCATCTTTGTCTACGCTTCTTCTCGAAAAGGAATAATAGGATTTTAGATTCTCATTTCGATAACAGAACAAAAGCTTCATTACTCATGATTCTATTTCATCGTAAAGCGTTACCAAAACCTAAACCATTTTAACAAGTTATTTTCATTTCCACATATTTTTAATGCCTTGTTACGACAAACACGACCGACACCTTCCGGAATTTCCACCAATCCCGAGCGCGCTTGGACGGAGAAGCCTGGTGAGATTGGAAAGAAGTGACAATGTCAGGCGCTTTGATGACAAAAACACGGCGACATGGTAATCTAGCGAAGCCCATCGCTCGGCCTCCCATGGTGCCACGAGGGTGATCGAGGTGCCGTTGGAAAGCGCACATTTCCAAGAAACCGGCAATCAACACGGCACCCCAAAGATTTGCTTAGAAATTTTCCGGCGAGTCTTTCAATTCAAACGACAATTTTACCAGCGAACGTTTGGCGCAGAGCTTTGCAAGAAAAAGCACAACAGCGTTGCTATGGGTCCAATCGTTGTGAAACTTTTACGATGTCGAGCTAAAAGATGCAGCTAAATGTGTTCTAAATTTGGTTGATATCAGTTGAGCCAGACGCCCAAAATCCGTTATTATATCGAAGACTACGGTCATTCTCCAGAAATCGATTTCCAACTTCACGCGAATGGAAAACACACTTGTTCAAGGCTTAGAGTCTCCTGGTTTTCGACAAAAACTAGTTTAATTCTTTGTCTTCCATTAAGTCACTAAGACGATGCCCGGCACACATTCATAATAGTCGATATTTCCATTTTTTGACATCCCCAGACATTTTTACGTTAAAAAGCAGCCTGGACTTTTCCCACTCGGTTCTGGTTTCTATACGACTTGATGCCTCTGAGTGCGTGACTTATATATTCTCCCGGTTATCGAACGTATTTCTCCGTCATACGTACCAACTCACCGCAGCTTTCGAGATGGCAGACACAGCAGCAGTGGCAGCACCGGCCCCCGCGGCCGCGGCCTCCCCGGCCAAGAAGGCAGCCAAGTCGGCGGCGGCGGCGACGAAGCAGCCGCGCGGCAAGCCGGCGCACCCGCGCACCTCGGAGATGGTCAACGGCGCGATCAAGGCGCTGAAGGAGCGCGGAGGCTCGTCCCTGCAGGCGATCAAGAAGTACATCTCCGCCAACTACAAGGTCGACGCGGAGAAGCTGGCGCCGTTCATCAAGAAGTACCTCAAGTCGGCGGTGACGAGCGGCGAGCTCGTGCAGACCAAGGGAAAGGGCGCGTCTGGCTCGTTCAAGCTGTCGAGCGCCAAGCCCGCTGCTGGTGCTGTCAGCAGCAGCGGCGTGGTCAAGAAGCCCAAGGCGGTCAAGTCTACCGTCGGCAAGGTGGCGGCCGCCAAGAAGAAGTCCGTCAAGTCGGTGACCAAGCGCGCGGCGTCGTCGCCTGCCAAGAAGAAGAGCGTCAGCGCCGTCAAGAAGACGTCGGCGTCGCCTTCCGCTGCGAAGAAGGCGCCGAAGGCTGCCAAGGCTGTCGTCGCAGCGAAGCCGAAGAAGGCTGCCGCGCCGGCCAAGGTGCAGAAGAAGGTGGCCAAGTCGCCCGCCAAGAAGGCGAAGACGGCCAAGCCGAAGAAGGCAGTCGCTCCCAAGGCGAAGCCGGCGCCGGCGAAGAAGGCGACGTCCACCAGTCGCAGCCGCAAGTGAGCTCGCTCGTGCTGGCGTTCGCAGCCGTGTCGAGGAAACAAACGGCCTTTTTCAAGGCCTCCAAAACAATCCGTAAAGAGCAGTTGGCACCGACCATCACATATTATTATGTCCACCCCTTCCTACATCCTGTCACCTCGCTACGATATGCCCAGTGAGGTTGTGAGGAATCAGACAAAGCTTACCGTGGATCGGTCACCCATCCAAGTAATAATTAAATCCGATGTCGCTTAGCTTTTGCAAAAGGACAAGATCCCGTTTGCGCTTGACGCCCATGATACCCTTGAAACAAGATGCGTTGATGCCAAATACTAGATGCTAGAAAGTTGATTAACCATTACTGGTGGTTAACGAGGCCCTTTTTTGACCACTGGCCCCAACGGCGTCGGTGAATGAAAAGGTGATGAATAATCTAATCTTGACTAGAAGGGAGGATGGGCCTACTCCTGTTGAAAAGCACCGAGTGGACCACCGGCTTTACGTCCCTTCCGAAGGCCGATACAAATCGAACGAAAGGATTCCTCAGCTAATCCCGTCAAGAGGTTGCCGTCAAGTGCCGTGCCGTCAAGAGGTTGATTAGCAAGGCGAGTGAAGTTGTCGCACTAACATCAAACCTTCCAACCTCTGTCCCGAACAGAACTGATCATGTGCGATGATGGTCACCCATCCAACACTGCTATGTTGCTTAACTTCGGTGCTCTCACGAGAACCGGTGTTTCCAACATGCTGTTCGGTTCCAGATGCTACATGCTAGATACTTGAATGTTGCCTTATTAATGTTATAATTTTCTATAATATGTACTAGAATTTAATACTCTCAATTGACCGCTATAGCAGATCTGACCACGCCCGATGTTGCTTAACTTTATTGATCGAGCGAATCAACCAGTCGAGGGACTCGAACCCGGCTCCTCCAACCATAAATGAAAGGAAATGTGTAGCAAGAGATTTATGACCGGGTGTTAAGATTGATTGATTGATTATTGGTGCTTAACGACGCACTGTTTTGACAACTGGCCCTTTGGCACTGGTCTAATGGCGTCGGTGAATGAAATGGTGATGATGAGGGTGATGATGAACCTAACCTAGTCTAGAAGGGAGGAGGGGAAACCCGGTGCCGGCACGTAGCCTACTCCTGTCGAAAAGCACCAAGGGGACCACCGGCTTTACGTCCCTTCCGAAGGACGGTACAACTCGAACAACAGGATTCCTCCACTAATCCGTGCTGTCGAGAGGTTGATAAGCAAGGCGAGTAAAGTTGTTGTACTAACTTCAAACCCTCCAACCTCTCTCCCGAACAGAACTGATCATGTGCATGATGGTCACCCATCAAACACCTGACCCAGCGCGATGTTGCTTAACTTCGGTGATCTCACGAGAACCGGTGTTTCCAACATGCCAAACCGTTCGGTTACCGGGTGTTAAGGATAGGTATCAGGATAAAAAAGTCCCATTCGGTCTCGGTAGATGGCAGCTAAAAACGTGACCGTGTCAGTGATGCGGGACGCGGTGCGCATTTTCCCTTTCCACATTATTTACGTCACCACACGAGGGGAGTGTGAACGAAGGCGGTCTGGCCCGTCTGATTCGAGGATTACAGCGATGTGATACGGTTCTAAACACTGCTACAATCTAAGCCGCTTTGCTATTAAGATTTTCCGAGAAACTCTAATGCCAGCGTTATCGCACTCAAAAATTAAACGCATACAACCTATTAGCTTTCGAAGATGTTATATATATATATAAGAACCACGGATATCCTTCAAAAAAAAGGAAGAGACACTATCGATCTGAGTAGAGTAAAAAGGCCGGTTGAGGAGCAAATTTTACGAGGAGATGCTGACGTCAGCATAACATACCAAAAGTAGCATGTGCACGTGTCACGTTAAAGTGCAAATTCAGCAATTTTCACGAATGGCACGCTTCTTAAACCAGACAACACATACCATATACAGGGAAATGCTGAATTTGTATTTTTATTTCTGTTGTTTTCGATGTGTCTCTAGATTCAAGTACATGTCATACGAGTTGTAAATCGAGCATCAAAACATCCAGATACATGTGTGCAAGTGCACATGCACCTGCACGGATGCCGGCGGTCGTGACTAGATGACATGTACTATAGATCCATCGAGGGGATGTATGACAGAGAGAGAGTGCAAAGTATAAATCGAAATCATGTTAATTTCTAAGTTTTTAGAATTTTTCTCCAAGTTTTTTGACCCATCAAGCTCACAGCATCGACATACCAATAATATAACGTCAGCAGAACTTTATTTCTTTAAGTTTCTGTATGGTTCTATTTTGTTTTAAATTGCACGTGTCAATTGATCTGACAATCTACACAGAAATTGGATTTGGTTTGTAAAATTGAAACTATAGTACATGCAATATTATAATTCAAAACTTGCTGTTAGTTAAGAATCATACACAGCCTTGATATGCGCTACCATCTCAATTGCATTGGAGTATAGTTTATTCTCTCGATCAAAGATTTCCTCGAAGGAACTACAGTACTTCCATTATAGATCAGCAGTTGAATTAGCAATTTGCATTCCTTATACGCTCCTATACGAATCAACATCAACTAAGTTCATGCTATGACACATTTTGTTTTAAGATGTCATCACATTGTTACATGCACTCAAACCTTGCAATATCTCAACATAACTTAGAAGACTTTCGACAATTTCATAGCCTATACACAAACTTTAGCAAATTTAGCTTCCTATTTACACTCAGTGACTAGATGGTACATGGAAGTAGATGTCATTGAATCACATCTGCTACGTTAGTGCGATAAGAACAAATATGTTCATAATTAATAGCAGATCACAATTAAGTGTGTAGTCATGACAACGAGGCGGTGAAATACAATTAAAAGAGAAAATAAAAAACAAGTGCGATGGATCCAAACGCAGCTCTACAAAGTCTAATGTAAGTGATTCCTTCTAAGTTCCAACCGATTATTGAATTAGTATGTAAATCATGAAATATAATTAATTATTTTTGGAATAGTTTCTAAATGTCATAATTTTGTCTTATTCAGGGACATCGAGGTAGCTTGTGAAGCAGTACTTAACCCAACACCATATATCACGGAGTCTGTAATGTAAGTTTGATAATATTTTCTATCAATTCTATAGACTGATTTACTTCACACTTTTGATTGTTTCAAGTCGTTTAAAAATTCTTATTCGCTCATTCTTTGCAGGGAGATTGAAAATGAACATGCTGCTATTTTATCACCGTCACCAATAGAAAATCAACCAGCATCAACATTCAACTGGTGCATACTATTTCTCAAATTCCTGTTAAAAATGTAATATTCGTACAATATAACATTAATTTTTAATATTCACAGATCTAGTGAAGTTACAACCATCAAACCACTTTTAGGACCATGCAACCTCTGCGGATCATCTTTTACACGTAATGACAACTTCAAGCGACATCAACAATCGGGGCATTTCAAGTGTGACATTTGCAACAAGATATTTTTAAGTGAAAAAAAGATGCGTACTCATCAAGTAAGTCATGATAACTTTGATAATTCTCCACAGCCATCGACATCAACAGCACAACTTCCACTGAATCAACTACACTCGCAAATCGGCGGAGGTAAATTGTCAAAATGTGCGCTAAACAATAGTGTTAAAACTTACACTTTCAAAATTCCAAATTCTCAAATTGATGTTTTGACGTACATATCCGATAACCGTGATAAAATTAGAACTCGTTTAATGGAGAATATTTCCAAACTACGAGGTGTTAAATGGTATCTAACAATTTACCCACTTTTCACAAAAATGTTGCAAGATGAGCGAAGTGAGTCAACACCATGTTTTAGAAGCTGTAACTATACACTCTTACAACAATCTGAGTACAATCGACACTATAATCAGGCGTTTGAGTCGATTGCAAAGGCAAAATCGAATTTCCAGAGGGAAGGTAGTAATTGGAATTTCGAAAAGATATTAAGAGTCGAGCTTAATATCGCTAGTTATGTTCCATTAGCTGCAAGTAGCTTCATTCCTTTGCCACAAAAATTGATTAAGAAAAAAGCGATTGTGAATATAAAAAATAATGATCAAAAGTGCTTTCTTTGGTCTGTGCTAGCACATCTTCACGTACCATGTTATCATCGAAATAGTGTGCATCCATACAAGCAATTTGAGTCAGATTTGGATATGTCAGGTATCGAATATCCAGTGCAACTTTCAAAATTAGAACGTTTTGAGAAACAAAACAACATATCTATAAACGTATTTGGATACGAAGGAGAAGTTTTCCCTCTTCGTATCACAAAATTTAATTCGAACATTCATATAAATTTATTGTATTTATCAAATGAAAAGACAAACCACTTTTGTTTAATCAACAATTTAAATCGCTAACTAAGTTCACTAACTCATCATGAACATCGAACATTCTACTGTAATTTTTGTCTACATAGATTTTCAAAACAATCACTCCTCGATGATCATTCAAAGTATTGCAATAAGAACGAACCTCAAAAAATTAAAATGCCATCGGAAAAGTTTATGTCCTTTAAAAATTATCATTTCATGTTAAAAGTTCCTTTCACTTTGTATGCAGATTTTGAAAGTTTAAACAAGAAAATTGATAGATGTTCTCCAAGCGATGATTCACCATACACTTTAAAAACAGCTCAGCATGAATGTTCTGGATATTCATACGTCGTGATTAACTCAAGTGGTGAAATGCACAAGCCTTTAGTTGTGTACAGAGGACCAAATGCAGTCACTCATTTTCTTGAAAGCATCCTGAAAGAGGAAGAAGAATTGCAGAAAATAATGAAGGAAATAAAACCAATGATAATTACTCCAGAGGAGGAGCAAGACTTTCAAGATGCGAAATAATGCTTTATCTGCTCGAGAGAGCTCGAAATTTTAAGAGTACGTGACCATTGTCACATGACTGGGGTGTATAGAGGCCCCGCTCATGTCTCCTGTAACCTGAATTTCAAACAAGCTATACCCATATCCCAGTCTTATTTCACAATGGAAAAAATTACGATACTCATCTCATTATGCAAGAGCTCGGTAAATTTAAGTTAAGTAAGATTTCATGTATCCCAAATAATATGGAAAAATATGTAGCATTTCAAGTCAATTCCTTACGTTTTCTTGATTCCCTTCAATTTTTGAATGCATCTCTTGAAACACTCACAAACAATTTGCTAGGGTATGGAGAGGATCAATTTAAAATTATGAAACGGAACTTCACCGACAACGATGAATTTACACTACTACTTCGAAAGGGTATTTTTCCTTATGACTATATGGATTCACAATCAAAATTTGATGAGACTGAACTTCCACCTAAACCAGCATTTTATAATGCACTTCGCGATGAGCATATTACTGATGAAGATTATGAGCATGCTAAAAGAGTTTGGAACTTATTCAAAATTCAAAATTTAGGTGAATATCAAGATTTATATGTTAAAACGGATGTTCTGTTGTTAGCAGATGTCTTTGAGAGCTTTCGAAAATTGTGCATTCAAAACTATAAGCTAGACCCTTTGCATACGTATACATTGCCTGGATACAGCTGGCAAGCATTTCTCAAAATGAGTGGCTGTCACCTTGAATTACTAACTGATCCTGATATGTACCTATTTATGGAGCAAGGGGTACGTGGTGGTGTTGCCATGATTTCAACCCGCTATGCATTAGCAAATAACAAATATATGGATAGTTTTGACAAGAACTCCGAGTCATCATATATTATCATCTATTGGGATGTTAACAATCTCTACGGTCATGCAATGTCTCAGAAATTACCCATCAGTGATTTCTCATGGATGAATGAGGATGAAACCAATGAATTCGATATCCACGCTGTTTCCGAAGACTCTGAGTTGGGATATATTTTAGAAGTTGATCATGAATATTCACAAAACCTTCATGAACTACATAATGATTATCCTTTAGCACCTGAAAGTATCAACATTTCTGAAGCGATGATTTCACGATGATCGATGATTGCTAGAAGAATTACACATAAAACTTTCAAAAAATGTTAAGAAACTTGTACCAAACCTCCGAGATAAATCTAATTATACAATTCATTATAAAAATTTACAGCAGAATCTAGATCTAGGATTAAAACTTATTAAAATCCATCGTATTCTTAAATTTAGGCAGAGTGCTTGGCTGAAAGATTACATAGAGTTTAACACGGTTCAACGTAAGCAAGCGAGTAACACATTTGAAAAAGATCTTTATAAACTACTAAATAATGCTGTTTTTGGAAAGACAATGGAGAACCTACGCAACAGAGTGAACATTGAATTGGTGAATGTGGAGAAGAGATTATTAAAGGTAGTAGCAGCTCCAACATTTGAAAGCTTCAAAATATTTTCGAATGAACTTGTGGCTGTACATTCTAAAAAGAAATGTCTTACACTAAATCGTCCAGTCTACGCTGGATTTGCAATATTAGAGCTAAGCAAGGGATTTGTGTACGACTTTCATTACAACTTTGTGAAAAAGAAGTACGGAAAAAATGCTGATCTACTGTTCACCGACACTGATAGCTTAACATATCACATCAAAACTGAGGATATATACTCCGATATGAAAGCTAATATGGATCTATTTGACAACTCCAATTATCCAAGCACTCATCCTCTGTATAGTAAAGTGAATATGAAAGTTCCTGGAAAGATGACAGATGAAACTGCAGATGCAGTCATTAAAGAATTCGTAGGACTGAGAGCTAAAATGTATTCAATTTTAGAGGCTAGTGGACATTGTAAAAAAGTAGGAAAGGGGGTGTTAAGAAATGTTTTGCAAAAAGTTATAAGACATGATGATTATAAGAAATCGATTTTTCAAAAAGTAATTCAAAGTGCATCTATGTCAACCATTCGAAGTTTCAATCATGAATTATATACAATATCACAACGAAAAATTACTCTCAGTCCTTTCGATGATAAACGATATGTATTAGACAATGGGTATCATACTCTTGCACATGGTCATTCTAATATTATTGTTGATATTAATGACATGGAGCATGATGCTAACGAATGAATGAGCAAATTCAGAAAATAATGTTTTTTGTAAGCGTTTAATAAAATGTCTGTAATATAAAGTTAACATTTATTTTGTCTTATATAATATTTATTTACCCCCCTTACTCCTAACTTTCATTTTTGATGCAAATCAATATTGTGTTAAAAAAATTTATTCAAATTTTCCATTTGAATCTTATAAAATGATTAACTGAACGTACTAATACAATCAGTCTTCGACATGGATGTGCGACGGAAGGTACCGTTCACTGCTCTTTTAGCTGGAAGCAGTGGTTGTGGAAAAACAACGTTTGTTAGAAGGTTTTAATCGAATATAGATTTAATGACTGATCAATTTATCAAACAAATCATTTGGTGCTACTCGGTAAAGCAAGACCTTCAAGAGTCCATCACTGATTCAAGAATTATATTTCATAAAGGAATGCCAAACATGGATGATTTTGATGTTGAAAGTGGTCCACAATTGATTATTCTTGATGATATGATGTCAGAAATAGACAGCAGAGTAGTCGATCTATTCACAAAATATTCACACCATAAAAATATTTCAACGTTTTTTATTACTCAAAATTTATTTCATAAAGGCAAAGGAATGCGAGATGTGTCTCTGAACTCTCATTATATAGTCTGTTTTCGAAATCCGAGAGATCGAAAACAATTTTCATTTTTAGCGAAGCAATTAAGTCCAAAAAATGTTAAATCTACAACAAACCCGATCAGGGATATGATCATCGCTTTGCGGAATGAAATGAAACAAATTCTTAGGTTGAAAGATTTGGATAGCAATGAAAAACTTTCACGTTATCAAGAAACAGAATTTCTATGTAGTGGTAAGATGAGGTAAAGGAAAAGTACTTCCAAAGTTTATTTTTAATCGTTTTATTAAATCTCTCAACTACAGCTGCCTTGGTATCAGGGTTATTAGTGAAATAAAAATTGACACCCATATCTTTTAAAAATGTTTGTCATCTCATCGAAAGCCTACGAATTTAAATACGGATAAAGGAAAGGAATTCAAAAATCAAAAATTTCAAACATTTTTAAAAGATATGGGTGTCAATTTTTATTTCACTAATAACCCTGATATCAAGGCGGCTGTAGTTGAGAGATTTAATAAAACGATTAAAAATAAACTTTGGAAGTACTTTTCCTTTACCTCATCTTTCCGCTACATAGAAATTTTCCCCGATCTGGTACATAGTTATAATAATTCAATTCACTCTACAATTAAAAAAAGCTCCGGCTGACGTAAATATCGATAACATGTTGCAAATATGGCGTACGCTTAATGATCGCATACCAATTGTATCACCAAGAAAAAATAAATTTTCAGTTGGTGATCTTGTTCGAATCTCTAGAGAAAAAGAACAATTTGAAAAGGGATTCGAAAAAAATTGGTCAGATGAAGTTTTCATCATTGTAGAAGTTCTCCCGAGACGTCATTTAACAGTTTACAAAATAGAAGATATGAGTCATCAACCAATTGAGGGTACACTTTATGAAATCGAGTTGCAACGGGTGCAGATTAAAAAAACAACTGAATTCAAAATCGATAAAATACTTGATCAGAGAAAAATCGGACGTAGTACACAGTTGTTAGTCAAGTGGCTTGGATATCCATCGTCTCAAAATTCGTGGGTCAAGAAATCAGATATTATTAATTTACTATGATTATTCAAAGTAAAGAATTCTATTTAATTCTACCATGCAATAGTTCTGTGAATTACTATCCAGAAAATAATGCAACTCGATTTGTGACACAATTACCTCATCGTATTGAGTTACATGCAGAAGATTGGGAAGTTTCACTGTTTGAAATACATTACCCCTACACAATAGGTAATGTTTTACCAGCTGCAAATAAAGTGACATATAGTTTAAAAGCTAGCGAAGGGGATAGCGTGATAACAAAGACTGTTGAAATTGAACCTGGTTACTATCGTGATGTTTCAGCAATTCATCATGCAGTTAATAGCATTCTTGCCAAGGCTACAGGAGATCTAAATATTCTGCTGACAGAGTCCAATAATTCATTCACGAAAGTAAACGATGTAAAAGATGGAACTATTAAGTCTTTAACATTTTCCGATACTCTTAGTCTACAGATGGGATTCGAACCCGGTATGAATATCGCTTCCGTAGAAAAATCACCCAACAAATATCGTTTGAATGTAGGTCCCCCAAATCAGCTCTATGTCTACTGCGATGTTTTCGAATCACATGTTGTAGGGAATATTTTCGCTCCTCTTACACGTGTCGTTAACTTTAACGTTCTCTGGTATAAGGAAAAATAATATGGTGGACATAATTCACAGTCTTTCGATCCACCAATGTATTTTCCGGTGGCAAAACGTGAGTTTTCATCGATTACTGTAGATATAAGAGATACATTTGGTGATCCGATATCATTTGGTTCAGAAGTTCTCAGCGTTGTACTTCATTTTCGACGACATCGTCATAACTAGATTCCGAAATGTTTCATCGCAACAACAGCTATAATGATCGATACACTGATTATTTTGCAAATCAATGTGGATCGGGTATGAATATATATCACGGTGCTAAATTTCAACGTGGTTATGGATTAGGATCATTTTTGAAATTAAAGAAATGGATCGTTTCGCATAGAAATTCGATTTAGTTATGCTTTAACAGCTCCAGTAGAAATGATTTTGTATTCAGAACATGATAGTTTAATGGAAATAACCAGAGATAGGAATGATGGGATAGCTGAGCAGGAAAAATGTGCGTCCGAACCGGGGGGTCCCGGGTTCATATCCCGGTTCGGACGCACATTTTTGCTGCTCAGCTATCCCATTATCAAATGCCTTCTGGTGTGGGCTTCCACCAGAAACACTGATTTCTCAGAGATAGGAATGTTATTACTGATTATTAACTAAAATATATATTTTTATAATGGTCAAATCCCCACCACCTATTCTGGTGACAGTGAAATATTTATAATTATAATTTGTAATAGATTTGAATCATTTGGAGTTGGACAATTGCAGTGTGAATTTAAAACGACATGATTTCATTGCATCTAGAAGAAGCCATGTTATGCGATAAATTTACGAGTCCATTGTTTCGTGGTGTATTCGCTGCAGACAATTTACCTCGAAAAGTGCAAAATCCGTGTGTATTTATCGCAAATACAGATCCGATTAATAAAAGTGGATCGCATTGGATGTCGATACATATTGACGAATTTGGACGAGGGTAGTTCTTTGACAGCTATGGAATTCCACCGATCGTGAAAACACAATATCATGAATTTCTAAGTCGTCGGTGTACAACTTGGACATACAATGAGAGTCAATTGCAAAGTCCAATTTCTGATGTTTGTGGTGAATACGCCGCCTTATTTCTTGCACATAGAGCAAGAGGTCTTAGTCTGCAAGAATTTTTATGGTTTTTTCAAAATAGAACTTGTGACGAAAACGACGAACTTGTTCGAGCATTGTTTAATGAAAAATTCAAGTCATGTTTTGCTCCTGTACGAAAAGATATCCATAAACAAAGTTGTTGTAACCATGTATCCAATTCACTGTACATGATGAGATTTTAATAAATGTGTCTTTGTGAATTTTAATTTTCAAGTGATTTTGTTTTCATTTATTTAGATAGAACCTACTTCCATGTATGTAATTACAAAGTGCTTGATTGTCCTAGCAAAATCTACTGACTCAACCAAGTTCAAACTTGATAGAGATCTGCTCGGTGGAGAGGGTGTGATGTTTTAGATTACACATGAGTATTTTTTGAAACTTTTTCTGAATAATTGATATGTTAAATGATTAGGATTTTGGATTTAGGAATTGGAAAATATTAAGTGAAAACAATGACACTCATAGTTTCTTTTAAAGTTTAAACAGACATTATAAGCTGTTTTTATTTATTTATCTATTACATTTGCAAATCTATCTAATAGTCTTCAAATTCTAAAATTGCTGTTGGTGGATAATTCCCAAATTTCTTGTGCCCTTTATAAATTAAACTAATTTGCTTCATGTTATATGTAGCTATATCATCATCTGTCAAGGTATTAAACCTTGATGGTAGAAAATACTGCTTATCATTGATTGAAACTGTCACTTGGCGACCGAATCTAGTTGTTCTGATCTCCCAATGGTGAATCATATAATATCTTTGATCAACCATGAGATGCTCCAAAATCCCGTAGGACGTCGTCTTCGCTGCACCAAGCTTGTTTAAATGCTCCATCTGACAGGGAAAGACGAAAAATTCAATTACTAAAAAATAGAACTTTGACAACACGATGTTGTTATTATTTTATTAATCTCATCAATTACATGGAATTGTAAGAGCCAAAAAAAATCTTGATAGTACTTAGTCAACTGTGGTTGAAATATTGATTTCTAATTTTAAGTAGATTAAAAATAATATTTTATCAATCTTTTCTATTACAATGAATTGTGATGGCTAGAAGAAAACAAAATAAGCTTGATGATATTTAATCAACATTTATGATTGAAATATTCATTTGTAATTTTAAATAAATTTAAGATAAGTGAACTGAGAAATGACTTTTTGGTGAAATAATTCTATGATATTCTACTTCTAGTAATCATTTGAGATAGAACTTACTTTATTGATGCTGCTGTTGCTGGCTCTCGTTGAGTGATGGTTGCTCCTGTAGTCTAGTTTGATTGATAATGTCGATTCGTAGAGGTATATAAGAGATAAAAATTGCTTATTCAGCTGGTTGAGAAATAAGTACTATACAAATGTGTATGTCAATGTTTTAACATCTTAAAAGAGAGTGTGTCATGCCATGAACCTAGGTGACGTTGATTCGTAGGAGGCATATAAGGAACGTAAAGTGCTGATTCAACTGCTGATCTATAATGGATGTACTTTAGTTCCTTCGAGGAAATCTATGATCGAGAGAAGAGAGAAAGAAATATATATGTTAAATTTTTTGTTAAATCACCACTATCGAATAGTACTCTTAAAAAATTGTATAACTACATACCATATACAGGGAAATGCTAAATTTGTATTTTTATTTCTGCTGTTTTCGATGTGTCTCTAGATTCAAGTACATGTCATACGAGTTGTAAATCAAGCATCAAAACATCCAGATACATGTGTGCAAGTGCACATGCACCTGCATGGATGCTGGCGGTCGAGACTAGATGACATGTACTATAGATCCATCGAGGGGATGTATGACAGAGAGTGTGATATATTGAAACATAGAGCCGAAAACAACAGAAATAAAAATACAAATTCAGCATTTCCCTGTATATGGTATGTGTTGTCTGGTTTAAGAAGCGTGCCATTCGTATGAAATCCAGCATTTCACTGTATATGGTATGTGTTGTCTGGTTTAAGAAGCGTTCCATTCGTATGAAATCCAGCATTTCACTGTATATGGTATGTGTTGTCCGGTTTTAGACGCGTGCCATTCGTGAAAATTGCTGAATTTGCACTTTAACGTGACACGTGCACATGCTACTTTTGGTATGTTATGCTGATGTCAGCATCTCCTCGTAAAATTTGCTCCTCAACCGGCCTTTTAACTCTACTGATCTGATTATATTCTAAAAAAGATAATATGTCATGAAACTAGGTAAGCATTCCACGTTATGCATTCGCATCTCCTATGCGTTCAACAATATAAGATAGGTGTGAGCGAATTACGGCGTTACATACATACATCGAGAGGACCAGCCAGCCACGGATGGAAATGAATGCTCTCGAGTCGAACTGAGGCAGTAGAATTATTTAATAATCTCTTCATCCGGCTATTTTTATCACTGGCCAACTTCTCGCGCGATTTTGGCGCAACGAAGCAACGAAAGCTTTTGAGGGGAAATATCAGGCAATATACGGACAAAGAATTGAACCGAATTACCTCTGTGTTTACAATTATTTACTTCCAGCGTACCGCCTAGATGCTTTGAGTTCGAGAATTCATGACTTTTTGCAGAGTTTATATGTATCTTTTCTATAGTACCATCAAAAAAAAAGTGCGGATTTACCTCTCCAAAAAAAGGAATTGGCACTTTTAGGGAAAAAACAAAAATTTAGTTTTATTGGCGAACCAAACTAAATTTCAAAAATTCCCTCGCTGTTTCTATAGATTTGTATGTCGGCAATGCTAGTAATTAATTTGAAGTCTTTAGCTCCAGCCGTTTAACGGAAATCGTGGAAGTAGCTGAAAAACAGTACATTTTCATTTCGTCGTTTGTTTAAAAACTATCGATCAGAATCAATTGAAACTTTCAGGATGATAAAAGAACAGCTGCACCTTCCATAGAAAATTTAAATCATATTCTTAGGCTAACTATTACGGTGGCTATTAATCAATGAAGCGAATTGTGATGAAATGTTAAATTTTGAGTCTCAGATAGTTCCAGGAATACGATTATCCCTGTAGCTGGACCTTAACGATTAATTGAATTGAGTTTCACCCACCGCAGGAGTGCCAGGAGTGCCGGCGTGTCAGCGACGACGTCTGAAGATCGATGAACGTGTCCCAGCAGCCACCTCCAGGCACCCGACGCCTTCAGCCTGTAACACGCAGCCAGGAACAGAACGCGTTCACATCGTTAGAATCTAGCGAGAATATAGGAAGTAGCTAACTTTTCAGATGGCATAAGCCCTGGCATCTACGTAGGCTACCGGCTTGACGTGCCTGTCGGGCGGGTTGCCGATGTTAGGTAGATTAATTGTAGCAGTTTAAATCGATGTAATCGCATGTTATCTGCCCTTCTACCGCCGCTTCTGTCGGTAAAAACATGTCGGCGTTACCGTCGAGATGTCGCCGGCAGTCAGCTTCACGGCAGCCAATACAAGGTTGATGGACTTTATGACACTTTAATAGGCCAAGTGAAACACATGGGACGGTTTTTCGTGGAGTTTAACAGCACACCTGTGGAGACAACTCGAATAACTCAGATTTTAACTTTGGGGAAGCTTGTCTTGTACCCTAAGAAATGCAAAATACTGGCCTGGAGGTTTGAATAAACACGTAACCTAACCATAAATAAAAGTCTCATAGCCGAATTTTGTAGCTGCAGAAAATGCAGAGGTTTACGTAATGCAGTCCAAGCATACGAATCGAGGCATACAAGTAGGCTGGCAGAATGACGTGCATGTCCGTTGTGTTGATAGGGCGTATATTAATCGTATATAAATTATGAAAATTATATTCAAGATATTGGCTCGTATGTACAAAATGAAAACGGCTCTATTGTGAAAGATTTTCTGGCCTTGAAAAAGGCCTTTTGTTTCCTGTCGGGCGGATGATGTGGTGTCGAATTAGGCGCGCTCCCCTCGGATGCGTCGGGCGAGCTGGATGTCTTTCGGCATGATGGTGACTCGCTTGGCGTGGATCGCGCACAAGTTAGTGTCTTCAAAGAGACCGACCAGGTACGCCTCGCTGGCTTCCTGCAACGCCATCACGGCCGAGCTCTGGAAGCGCAGGTCGGTCTTGAAGTCCTGCGCGATCTCGCGGACGAGCCGCTGGAAGGGCAGCTTCCTGATGAGCAGCTCCGTGCTCTTCTGGTAGCGACGGATCTCTCGCAGGGCGACGGTGCCCGGCCGATAGCGATGGGGCTTCTTCACACCGCCGGTGGCCGGCGCGCTCTTGCGGGCCGCCTTGGTGGCGAGCTGCTTGCGCGGCGCCTTTCCTCCGGTCGACTTCCTCGCTGTCTGCTTGGTTCGGGCCATTGCTGCTTGATGCTGCTTTTGGTCTCAAAATTTCGATTTTGCCCTTTTTGTTAACTTTCGGAGCGTCCTGATTGGTTTATTCGTTGATTGGTGGAAATATCGGGTGACCCCGAGGTCGAGGCGTTTGTCCACCTTTGATCCAGCCCAGAAAAAAACAGGGCTACACAAATGAGGCCCAAGAAATGGTTTAACATATTTTTCATGCGTTAAACAATTTTTACAGTCAAAACACGTCTGGACGACGCCGTCAAAGGCCGCTGCCGATGGGGCAGTTGAGATTCCAAGAATTTGATTAGTCGCTTTGAAAGTGGCAAAGTTAATTAGGTAGGCATTTTTGGAATTTTGAGCACATTGTTCCGAGACTTCTCAACTCTACTCAACATGACCGGACGCGGAAAAGGAGGCAAAGGACTCGGAAAGGGAGGCGCGAAGCGACACAGGAAGGTGTTGCGTGACAACATCCAGGGCATCACGAAGCCCGCGATCCGTCGTCTGGCTCGCCGAGGCGGAGTCAAGCGCATCTCCGGGCTGATCTACGAGGAGACGCGCGGCGTGCTCAAGGTGTTCCTCGAGAACGTGATCCGTGACGCCGTCACCTACACCGAGCACGCCAAGAGGAAGACCGTCACCGCCATGGACGTCGTCTACGCGCTCAAACGCCAGGGACGAACGCTCTACGGATTTGGCGGCTAAACCACCCGGAGACGGCAACTCGCTACGCGAAACAAACGGTCCTTTTCAGGACCACCAAATTTATTTCACATCTGAGCGCTTTCCAGTTACAATATTCGCAATAGTCTTCGATACGTCTGCCTCGAAGCCATCAACGACGGACGGTCATAACGTGCCTTTCAAATGTCAGTCGCCGTTTCAGTCGAATTTCGGAATGTTGAACGCCTGCATGTCGTTATTCCAGTCACTTTGAGCGATACAATGCTTTAGCAGTGTAGCAGCTGGTCAAAAGTTAAGTCAAACGTAAAGTCGAACGTTAAGTCGAAGGCAGACGCCTTCATAGGCCTTCAGACGCACATTCATAAATAAACAATAATCTCGTACATTATGGTTGTTAATAATGGCGTGTCATAAGAATTCCATACGCAACTTTCAGTACCTCAGAGTTATGCTCAGATCCCTACTGAACTGTAAATTTTGCATATTGTGCTTAGATGGTAGCTGGATGCATTATCGAATTCGAAGCCTATTCATTTAAGTCCTGGGTTGGAAAACTGACAACTGGCAACAATGTGCTAGCTGGCGGCTGGTATCGCTCCAGGCCGGAAAATGCAAAATTTTAATTAGATTTCTAAGCCTCAATCGATCGATGAAAATGCGCGAGTGTAAATATAACGGTTCTCGATGACTATGAATAACACGTGATGAATTTCAGGAGCGAGGACTGCCTGGCCTCGCGTCCAGTACATCACCAGAGAATGTTGCTGTCTCACGTTAAACGAATCGGCTCTGATGTGTGTGTTTTGGGTGGCCTTTAAAAAGGCCGATTGTTGTCAGCGGGAAGGAGTGGCTGGAACGTCTTGTCAACGTCCTACTTGGAGCTGGTGTACTTGGTGACCGCCTTGGTCCCCTCGCTGACGGCGTGCTTGGCGAGCTCGCCGGGCAACAGCAGCCGCACGGCGGTCTGGATCTCGCGGCTCGTGATGGTCGAACGCTTGTTGTAGTGCGCCAAGCGGCTGGCCTCGGCGGCGATGCGCTCGAAAATGTCGTTCACGAAGCTGTTCATGATGCTCATCGCCTTCGACGAGATGCCGGTATCGGGATGAACCTGCTTCAGCACCTTGTAGATGTAGATGGCGTAGCTCTCTTTCCTCTTGCGTTTCTTTTTCTTGTCGCCCTTGCTGATGTTCTTCTGGGCCTTGCCCGCCTTCTTGGCTGCTTTTCCGCTAGTCTTGGGAGGCATGATGCTTCGAAAGTGAAGTCTACTTTTTGGTGACTTTATTATGAGTTGTAAATGGTTCAAAATTCGTTCCAATCGTTTGTGCGGCTCAAATTTGGCGGTTAAAAACGAATAAACGAAACAACGGCCTAAGTAGCAGCAGCTGTGCGAAGCTGTAATTCCCAAATGGATGTTGAGAAACAGGATCCGATTTGACCAGCCCTCATTTGACTTTGTTGCATTAAAGCTTTTTCCGAGAAATGGCGATTGGCTAGTGCGGCGCGTCAAAGCATTTTCCGGATCTTCAGGCTGGATCGTTTGTCGGATGCCACCGCACATATAAGGGTTGCCGAAAGTTGTCGAAAGTCAGAAAATTCGCTCCTGCTACCAGCGTTGTAGCAGAGTTGAATCTACGTGCTCACGTCAAACACACCGACATGTCTGGCCGCGGCAAAGGAGGCAAGGTGAAGGGCAAGTCCAAGTCGCGCTCGTCCCGCGCCGGACTCCAGTTCCCCGTCGGACGAATCCACCGGCTGCTGCGCAAGGGCAACTACGCGGAGCGCGTCGGCGCCGGGGCGCCCGTCTACCTGGCCGCCGTCATGGAGTACCTGGCCGCCGAGGTGCTCGAGTTGGCCGGCAACGCCGCTCGCGACAACAAGAAGACACGCATCATCCCGCGCCACTTGCAGCTGGCCATCCGCAACGACGAGGAGCTCAACAAGCTGCTCTCCGGCGTGACGATCGCGCAAGGCGGTGTCCTGCCCAACATCCAGGCAGTGCTTCTGCCCAAGAAGACCGAGAAGAAGGCATAAGCCATCCTTGCCTGCTCGTCCCTCGAACAACCGGCCTTTTTCAAGGCCCCCCAAAACACTTACATCAGAGCCAAGTCGCTGCTAGCCTTGTATTGTCCAAAGGTTTGATTGTGCCATCCGTTCTGAATCCACCTGATGTCGAGCAAGGAGTCCGCTCGTTTATTGACCGGAACGACGACAGGGTATTAGTTTCAAGCATGTCCGGTAGGTGGCCGCCTTGTGCAAGATTCAAAAAGAAGCAACTACTGATGTGTAAGACTGTGGTTGGCCTAAAAGCGACACACGAGCTTCATTCTATGACTTCACCGTGTTTTTAGCTACTTGTCACTGCCTCTTTGTTTTCACATTTTAATAATCGTTTTTAAATTGATTTTGATCTCACTTCCTACGTGAATTCCCGCTTATCTAACCTATTCGTCGCTCTCCCCGTTCCTGTAATTGAGTAAAAGTAATTGAATTACTGTAATGAAATACTTTTTTCAGTAATTTGTAATTTAATGCATTACATTTAAGAGAAGGTAATTTGTAATGTAATTTAAAAGTTAAAAAAATCCCCAATTACTTTGCATTTTGCCTTGCCTAAAATTATTTTTATAACGATGGATGGATTAAGCAACTATTTTTGGCATAATTTAATTCCCGCTCTCCTATGTGGCGTCTAGATGTCAGCCAAAGTCCGCTTCCTCCCCAGCACGCACCGGCCGGCCCGCGCCTTGCTGTTGCTGTTGCCGGGATTAAGTCTCGCATGCTTTGACGCGGCGAGGCATGTTAAATTTTGTTCCATGTGGGGTGACAAGTGATCAGCTTCAAACATGTCTGATTCAGAAATAGACGCTTAGATTGCTTAGAACCTAGATGATAGTGTGGAGGTGGTCCCCGTTAAAAAGGCTCCCATGGCCAGATTACGCGTATTTACTCTGAGGTGAGCTTGGGCAAATTTTCTTAAAGGGCTTGACGTGAAAACCACTTTATTTGGCAGCAATTGTCTTGAAAAAGTTAAAACACGAAACTACTCAAAGCACCGAATATTGTTATCTAGGTAGTTGATATGCAGAGATATGCAAAAATACAAAAAAAAAGTAATTGGAAAAGTAATTGAGTATTTTTTGTAAGTAATAAGTAATGTAACGAATTACTTTTGGTTTTAGGTAATTTGTAATGTAATTTAATTATTCTGAGAGCCATCTAATTGGTAATGTAATTAAATTACTTTTCAAAAAAAATTGACCCAACACTGCCTATAACCGATGAAGGTGGCAATTTCAAAAGTGTTGACACATGATGAGCATTGATGCCTTAAGTGAGACCGCATTACATGCCTGCTGTTTGGGTTGCCTACAATTAAGGCGGTTGTTTCAGTGACGTCACTAGGCTTCTCCCATCTGCTCACTTGTATTTCCGTTCACTTGCGTCGGGAGCAGGAGAGTATCGAAGCTCGATCTCGTCAAAAAAAGAAGTGCATACTCGGAGGTATCTAGAGCTGAAAAATTGACCAAATGTTCCCAATAGTGTGCTGGATATTTGGTTTAAAGTAGACAAAAATAGTTTCATCGGAACACCCGAAATACAGAAATAGAAAAACGCGAACTTCGTAACATCGTTTTTTGGTTTCCATGACCCGCTGTGTTCGCATCCCCCCCCCCCCCCCCCACACCACCTTGCGCGGCAAGCTACAGGCAATGTTTTGCTTGCCCGCGTATTCACTCACAGTATGGAGAGATGCACGAGCTCTTGCACTTACTTTTCAATCGCATGTGTTTAATAATAGATAATAGACCCAAATCACATTTTCGCCCCATGTTTCTTTTCAGGAATTATAGTTGTAAGTTGGTGTTTCTCCCTACAAAGAGGCAGTATTTTAACTAAATGCTATCAACAATCTTTATTTGAAATGATGTAATTTTATCTGGTTCAATTACAAATAGTGGTAAAGTTAAAGAACCAGACTGGAAAGTGTGCCTACCTACCTACATAATATTACACCGAATAAAAACTCAGTAAAACGGGTAGGTACCTGATCATTTAAATCAGTTGACAGCCAGTTGCATTTTAGAAATAACACATTTTATTTAGCTAAAAGCGAAAGCAAAAAAAGTCAGTCCTTGACGTGAAAAGCAAGCTGAAGCCGAAGTATTTTAACTATTGCAAATTTGGACAACATGTACCTATGTTTTGCATGAAGGAGTACCCAAAGGAGAGAAGATACCTACAACCAAAAAAGGGGCTGACACGTGGTTTAATTACAACAAACCACCATCGCGACTCGAGATCGATTGAAATAACGAACAGCAGGTTAATTATTTTGTCATCAATCGTCAGTCTCGGCTTAAAAGCACAAAAATTACGGGATTTCTTTTAAATAAAATATCTCGCCTAATATGTGGTCTCGCCGAGATGACACATTGATGTTTAGCAAAGATCATGCACGACGGAGCGTGCCAAACGAACCTTCGCAATGAGCGGTGTCGCTGACTCTCAAATCCAACAAACTACGTGAAACTACGCTAAATTGCATCCCTTGAAGAGGTAATGCTCTTTGTTGTGCTTCATGTCAAACTTGCCATGTGTCTACAGTAATCATACCCTCTTGCCTCGCGCGCTCAAGGGTCGCCGTTGCCTGCATTCCGTGCATTGAACCGAGTGCAAGCCGCATCGTTTTGCCGACAAGGTTGTTCACATCAATTCGGACAGCTGACATGTTTTACGAGCGGGACAAGCCACCGGGAAAAGCCGCATAGCACATCAAACAATTTATTGTCATAACCGATAAGCTTTCCAAGTATTCTTGTAACGAGATGCCGGTGTCAAGCTATGTATAATTGCAGCTGCAAATGCAACCCTGTTTGAGTCGGCCGCATTGATAAGACATACCCTATGCACGTAAATTTAATTGAGCTTATAAAATACGTGGGATATAATCATGAGGTTAATCGTGAAATGAACCAAGCATTGTTTTGAATATAATATTATAGTTGCATTAGTTGCATAATATAGTTGATTTTGTGGCTATTTTACTGTTGGCGTTTATAGAAGTTAAATTGAAACTACTTTATTTTTCGCG
Source organism: Nemurella pictetii (assembly GCA_921293315.2). Lineage (NCBI taxonomy): Eukaryota > Metazoa > Arthropoda > Insecta > Plecoptera > Nemouridae > Nemurella > Nemurella pictetii. Next base: position 10,339,695 of record OV121123.1, on the reverse strand, counting down.
TAGCTTCATGTATGCAGTCAAAACAAATCCCTATCTTTTCGATAGAGTGTCACTTGATGAAGTTTGATTAATCAGAAATCAGAATGCTTGGGCTTTGGAAATCCCAGGATTATGGATTGGTATGCATCTCAGTCACACAGCTGGCATGCTGTGTGTGGATTCCTAGGAAAAATGCTGATCAATTGAAACAATTTTCCGACAAACATTTCTGCTTTTGAACTAACTAAGATCACGCAAGAGTTTGCAACTCTATGAAATTACTAATAAGTGACAGGTTCTCGGTCCCCTGCTAGGATGTGTAATTGCAATTGAATTTGAAATTGAACGTGAATTGAGTGTCCTCCAATTTAATGGATTTTAATGGATAAAAATATTCGTCATAAAAATAAGTTCAAATTTAAAATGAATTTGACAAGTCTTATTGGCAATGGTGCTCATGGTACTGGGTTTAGAAGCAGATTTAATATTGGCAGATCAGATTCCTACATCACGAAGTGGAGTATCTTTGTAAATTTTTGAATACTCATTTTTACCGCGATATCAAATTAAATTTGACCCACATTTTGTCACTGGTCTGAATTAAAATCTAATAATAGCCATTTGAAAAAGTTTTCGAATTTTTATCAAGCTTACCGTCACGATATCTGAAAACCAACAATGGAGACAATTTACAAGAGATGAGCCCTGCAGAGCCATCTTTTTTTTCACTCATAGGGCGGATCTAGCTATGAGTAATTCTGTCGGGTGGGCGATTTTATGGAGCTGTCAAAGTGAGATGGGGAATAATACCATTTTTTCTAGTAATGCACATTATATGTTTCTAAGCTGTTACACGCGTATTAGAGTAACTATTCTGATAAAATAAAAATGTTTTTTCCATTTGGAATACATCGTTAGCAGAAACACAACAAGTTTATGAACTTGAATATTTTGGTGGTATACAGCCCACCACACCGAGCACCGAAAACTAGCGACGCTCATTAATCAGCACTATCGACACCTCAATATAAATTACCTTCACAAAATCACTTGAATTATTACCGAAAATGCATTTTTTAAGTAAACCAGACCATAGAGCCATTAGCCAAGCAATTACTTGCATTGATGAAAATTTTTATAACTCTACGGTCAACCCATCAAGTTGTTCTGTTTATTATTTGTGTTCCCAAGTCATTATAAAACTTTGAGATTTACATGATTTCTCTGAAAAATACAGAATGGGAATGTTCTGCTGGATACCAATGGGATTTTGACCGCGATTTTCCGAAAGAATATCCGAAATCCATGTAAATCCATTTGTCCATCACCACCAGCAACATCAACACCACAAAACAAACAAAATAAGGAGGACGGAATTGGGAAATGAAATGAAATACCCGGTCATCTTTCACTCGCCATGTGCATTTCTTTACAGTACGTCCATTTTCAGGGGCAATCGAACCACAGACTTACGGTAGGAGGAGGCGATAGACAATTGATGGGTGGGAGAGAGAACCCACCAAGCCGCTGATTTCACATCTGAATGCAAGGGGGTATTGGTGGATTATTTTGTTGGAACGTGAATTAGTGATGGGTAAGGATGTTGGTCGATTAATAATCAATCAGCATACTCTGTCGGCCAATTGGTACCTGATCGGAGTATATCGTACTGTCGATAAATGTGGATCACTAACATGCGACTGCCTTATCAATGCCATTTTGATGCAGCAGCAGCAGCATCACAACCAGATATTCTATGATGGTGGATTTCCCATCTTCCTTTGTTATTATGCAGAGCTTATAACTTTTTTTTCCAAACTGGTAATACGCGCAGTGGGTATCTGACTTAATTTGTCTCTCGGTGTAACGTCTATTTCCACATGAATTACAAAAACAAATATCTAGTTCAGCACAAGTCGTATGTGATTGTCGACTCGTGCAGTTCACTAGACACAATATCTGATTGACGTTCACATCACCGGACAGGATGGTTTACACCTGGTAACATCAGGCTTCTCCATGAGTCTGTCCATCGCGTCTGTGGACATGATCACTTCGTCTGAGGATGACACAGTGAATGTGCTGCCAGCCGAGTCGCCGGCGACGTTGCCGCATCCCAGCAGGGTGCTGATGCTTTTAGGACCCTCGACGTCCACCTGCAAGGATCAAACAAGTCAATATAAGTCACACTTTAGTGTCCACCTGCAGAGATCAAACAAGTCAATATAAGTCACACTTTAGTGTCCACCTGCAGAGATCAAACAAGTCAATATAAGTCACACTTTAGTGTCCACCTGCAGAGATCAAACAAGTCAATATAAGTCACACTTTAGTGTCCACCTGCAGAGATCAAACAAGTCAATATGAGTCACACTTTAGTGTCCACCTGCAGAGATCAAACAAGTCAATATGAGTCACACTTTAGTGTCCACCTGCAGAGATCAAACAAGTCAATATGAGTCACACTATAGTGTCCACCTGCAGAGATCAAACAAGTCAATATGAGTCACACTATAGTGTCCACCTGCAGAGATCAAACAAGTCAATATGAGTCACACTATAGTGTCCACCTGCAGAGATCAAACAAGTCAATATGAGTCACACCATAGTGTCCACCTGCAGAGATCAAACAAGTCAATATGAGTCACACTATAGTGTCCACCTGCAGAGATCAAACAAGTCAATATGAGTCACTCTATAGTGTCCACCTGCAGAGATCAAACAAGTCAATATGAGTCACACTATAGTGTCCACCTGCAATGATCAAACAAGTCAATATGAGTCACACTATAGTGTCCACCTGCAGAGATCAAACAAGTCAATATGAGTCACACTATAGTGTCCACCTGCAGAGATCAAACAAGTCAATATGAGTCACACTATAGTGTCCACCTGCAGAGATCAAACAAGTCAATATGAGTCACACTATAGTGTTTACCTGCAGAGATCAAACAAATCAATATGAGTCACACTATAGTGGCCACCTGCAGAGATCAAACAAGTCAATATGAGTCACACTATAGTGTCCACCTGCAGAGATCAAACAAGTCAATATGAGTCACACTATAGTGTCCACCTGCAGAGATCAAACAAGTCAATATGAGTCACACTATAGTGTTTACCTGCAGAGATCAAACAAATCAATATGAGTCACACTATAGTGTCCACCTGCAGAGATCAAACAAGTCAATATGAGTCACACTATAGTGTCCACCTGCAGAGATCAAACAAGTCAATATGAGTCACACTATAGTGTCCACCTGCAGAGATCAAACAAGTCAATATGAGTCACACTATAGTGTCCACCTGCAGAGATCAAACAAGTCAATATGAGTCACACTATAGTGTCCACCTGCAGAGATCAAACAAGTCAATATGAGTCACACTATAGTGTCCACCTGCAGAGATCAAACAAGTCAATATGAGTCACACTATAGTGTCCACCTGCAGAGATCAAACAAGTCAATATGAGTCACACTATAGTGTCCACCTGCAGAGATCAAACAAGTCAATATGAGTCACACTATAGTGTCCACCTGCAGAGATCAAACAAGTCAATATGAGTCACACTATAGTGTCCACCTGCAGAGATCAAACAAGTCAATATGAGTCACACTATAGTGTCCACCTGCAGAGATCAAACAAGTCAATATGAGTCACACTATAGTGTCCACCTGCAGAGATCAAACAAGTCAATATGAGTCACACTTTAGTGTCCACCTGCAGAGATCAAACAAGTCAATATGAGTCAAACTATAGTGTCCACCTGCAGAGATCAAACAAGTCAATATGAGTCACACTATAGTGTCCACCTGCAGAGATCAAACAAGTTAATATGAGTCACACTATAGTGTCCACCTGCAGAGATCAAACAAGTCAATATGAGTCACACTATAGTGTCCACCTGCAGAGATCAAACAAGTCAATATGAGTCACACTATAGTGTCCACGTGCAGAGATCAAACAAGTCAGTATGAGTCACACTATAGTGTCCACCTGCAGAGATCAAACAAGTCAATATGAGTCACACTATAGTGCCCATCGACGTGAGGGAATCGCTCGCAGACATTGCTGGCACAGATTTGTATGAGTGAAATTAGCATGAAGTTAGAGAATCCACGTTTCACAGCTCATTAGGCTGGGATCAGGTAGCAAGTGGTAGCTTGCTCGGAAGGGTTGCTCGGACCGCGGTTGACTTTCGAAAAGGGTAGACATTCCGCGTAAGGCGTTACACGATTAGGTGTTACGAGAAAGGATCATAACCGACTGCTACAGCCATCAAAGAGCTCGGCTCCCGGGTCGGACCACTAACTTGATTCAGAGATAACGGAAGCTATTAAAAATAGATGCGGAAACAACCTGTCACAAAAACACCGACGAAGTGAGGACATTAACTAGCTTTTTGTAAGGCGCGCTGGTATCATTCGTTTTATTTCTGCATCTTTAAAATTAAGACTTTAAATTCGGTGGTGGGCGAGGTGAAATCGCGTGCAAAGCTCATGAGATGGCATATTCTTGAGCTTGGTCGATCCTCATTTCACTGGGCAGGGACAGCAAGTGATAAGGAAAACTGGTTCATCACAACGAGGTATAGGTCCACAAATCACATGACACACAGCATTGTGTGTACCCGGCTAACATACACTATTTTTATTAATGAATTGCAAGTGAGAGGATTTCTAACGTCCTTGTCTTTGAAACAAGATTTTGAGTCTCTTTACAAAATATTTACCGTGTTTATGAATATCGACAGGACAGATTAAACTTCTGATTCCCATCTTTGTCTACGCTTCTTCTCGAAAAGGAATAATAGGATTTTAGATTCTCATTTCGATAACAGAACAAAAGCTTCATTACTCATGATTCTATTTCATCGTAAAGCGTTACCAAAACCTAAACCATTTTAACAAGTTATTTTCATTTCCACATATTTTTAATGCCATGTTACGACAAACACGACCGACTCCTTCCGGAATTTCCACCAATCCCGAGCGCGCTTGGACGGAGAAGCCTGGTGAGATTGGAAAGAAGTGACAATGTCAGGCGCTTTGATGACAAAAACACGGCGACATGGTAATCTAGCGAAGCCCATCGCTCGGCCTCCCATGGTGCCACGAGGGTGATCGAGGTGCCGTTGGAAAGCGCACATTTCCAAGAAACCGGCAATCAACACGGCACCCCAAAGATTTGCTTAGAAATTTTCCGGCGAGTCTTTCAATTCAAACGACAATTATACCAGCGAACGTTTGGCGCAGAGCTTTGCAAGAAAAAGCACAACAGCGTTGCTATGGGTCCAATCGTTGTGAAACTTTTACGATGTCGAGCTAAAAGATGCAGCTAAATGTGTTCTAAATTTGGTTGATATCAGTTGAGCCAGACGCCCAAAATCCGTTATTATATCGAAGACTACGGTCATTCTCCAGAAATCGATTTCCAACTTCACGCGAATGGAAAACACACTTGTTCAAGGCTTAGAGTCTCCTGGTTTTCGACAAAAACTAGTTTAATTCTTTGTCTTCCATTAAGTCACTAAGACGATGCCCGGCACACATTCATAATAGTCGATATTTCCATTTTTTGACATCCCCAGACATTTTTACGTTAAAAAGCAGCCTGGACTTTTCCCACTCGGTTCTGGTTTCTATACGACTTGATGCCTCTGAGTGCGTGACTTATATATTCTCCCGGTTATCGAACGTATTTCTCCGTCATACGTACCAACTCACCGCAGCTTTCGAGATGGCAGACACAGCAGCAGTGGCAGCACCGGCCCCCGCGGCCGCGGCCTCCCCGGCCAAGAAGGCAGCCAAGTCGGCGGCGGCGGCGACGAAGCAGCCGCGCGGCAAGCCGGCGCACCCGCGCACCTCGGAGATGGTCAACGGCGCGATCAAGGCGCTGAAGGAGCGCGGAGGCTCGTCCCTGCAGGCGATCAAGAAGTACATCTCCGCCAACTACAAGGTCGACGCGGAGAAGCTGGCGCCGTTCATCAAGAAGTACCTCAAGTCGGCGGTGACGAGCGGCGAGCTCGTGCAGACCAAGGGAAAGGGCGCGTCTGGCTCGTTCAAGCTGTCGAGCGCCAAGCCCGCTGCTGGTGCTGTCAGCAGCAGCGGCGTGGTCAAGAAGCCCAAGGCGGTCAAGTCTACCGTCGGCAAGGTGGCGGCCGCCAAGAAGAAGTCCGTCAAGTCGGTGACCAAGCGCGCGGCGTCGTCGCCTGCCAAGAAGAAGAGCGTCAGCGCCGTCAAGAAGACGTCGGCGTCGCCTTCCGCTGCGAAGAAGGCGCCGAAGGCTGCCAAGGCTGTCGTCGCAGCGAAGCCGAAGAAGGCTGCCGCGCCGGCCAAGGTGCAGAAGAAGGTGGCCAAGTCGCCCGCCAAGAAGCCGAAGACGGCCAAGCCGAAGAAGGCAGTCGCTCCCAAGGCGAAGCCGGCGCCGGCGAAGAAGGCGACGTCCACCAGTCGCAGCCGCAAGTGAGCTCGCTCGTGCTGGCGTTCGCAGCCGTGTCGAGGAAACAAACGGCCTTTTTCAAGGCCTCCAAAACAATCCGTAAAGAGCAGTTGGCGCCGACCATCACATATTATGTCCACCCCTTCCTACATCCTGTCACCTCGCTACGATATGCCCAGTGAGGTTGTGAGGAATCAGACAAAGCTTACCGTGGATCGGTCACCCATCCAAGTAATAATTAAATCCGATGTCGCTTAGCTTTTGCAAAAGGACAAGATCCCGTTTGCGCTTGACGCCCATGATACCCTTGAAACAAGATGCGTTGATGCCAAATACTAGATGCTAGAAAGTTGATTAACCATTACTGGTGGTTAACGAGGCCCTTTTTTGACCACTGGCCCCAACGGCGTCGGTGAATGAAAAGGTGATGAATAATCTAATCTTGACTAGAAGGGAGGAGGGGCCTACTCCTGTTGAAAAGCACCGAGTGGACCACCGGCTTTACGTCCCTTCCGAAGGCCGATACAAATCGAACGAAAGGATTCCTCAGCTAATCCCGTCAAGAGGTTGCCGTCAAGTGCCGTGCCGTCAAGAGGTTGATTAGCAAGGCGAGTGAAGTTGTCTCACTAACATCAAACCTTCCAACCTCTGTCCCGAACAGAACTGATCATGTGCGATGATGGTCACCCATCCAACACTGCTATGTTGCTTAACTTCTGTGCTCTCACGAGAACCGGTGTTTCCAACATGCTGTTCGGTTCCAGATGCTACATGCTAGATACTTGAATGTTGCCTTATTAATGTTATAATTTTCTATAATATGTACTAGAATTTAATACTCTCAATTGACCGCTATAGCAGATCTGACCACGCCCGATGTTGCTTAACTTTATTGATCGAGCGAATCAACCAGTCGAGGGACTCGAACCCGGCTCCTCCAACCATAAATGAAAGGAAATGTGTAGCAAGAGATTTATGACCGGGTGTTAAGGATAGGTATCAGGATAAAAAACGTCCCATTCGGTCTCGGTAGATGGCAGCTAAAAACGTATCCGTGGTAGTGATGCGGGACGCGGTGCGCATTTTTCCTTTCCACATTATTTACGTCACCACACGAGGAGAGTGTGAACGAAGGCGGTCTGGCCCGTCTGATTCGAGGATTACAGCGATGTGATACGGTTCTAAACACTGCTACAGTCTAGGCCGCTTTGCTATTAAGATTTTCCGAGAAACTCTAATGCCAGCGTTATCGCACTCAAAAATTGTACGCATACAACCTATTAGCTTTCGAAGATGTTATATATATATATAAGAACCACGGATATCCTTCAAAAAAAAGGAAGAGACACTTTCGATCTGAGTAGAGTAAAAAGGCCGGTTGAGGAGCAAATTTTACGAGGAGATGCTGACGTCAGCATAACATACCAAAAGTAGCATGTGCACGTGTCACGTTAAAGTGCAAATTCAGCAATTTTCACGAATGGCACGCTTCTTAAACCAGACAACACATACCATATACAGGGAAATGCTGAATTTGTATTTTTATTTCTGTTGTTTTCGATATGTCTCTAGATTCAAGTACATGTCATACGAGTTGTAAATCGAGCATCAAAACATCCAGATACATGTGTGCAAGTGCACATGCACCTGCACGGATGCCGGCGGTCGTGACTAGATGACATGTACTATAGATCCATCGAGGGGATGTATGACAGAGAGAGAGTGCAAAGTATAAATCGAAATCATGTTAATTTCTAAGTTTTTAGAATTTTCTCCAAGTTTTTTGACCCATCAAGCTCACAGCATCGACATACCAATAATATAACGTCAGCAGAACTTTATTTCTTTAAGTTTCTGTTTGGTTCTATTTTGTTTTAAATTGCACGTGTCAATTGATCTGACAATCTACACAGAAATTGGATTTGGTTTGTAAAATTGAAACTATAGTACATGCAATATTATAATTCAAAACTTGCTGTTAGTTAAGAATCATACACAGCCTTGATATGCGCTACCATCTCAATTGCATTGGAGTATAGTTTATTCTCTCGATCAAAGATTTCCTCGAAGAAACTACAGTACTTCCATTATAGATCAGCAGTTGAATTAGCAATTTGCATTCCTTATACGCTCCTATACGAATCAACATCAACTAAGATCATGCTATGACACATTTTGTTTTAAGATGTCATCACATTGTTACATGCACTCAAACCTTGCAATATCTCAACATAACTTAGAAGACTTTCGACAATTTCATAGCCTATACACAAACTTTAGCAAATTTAGCTTCCTATTTACACTCAGTGACTAGATGGTACATGGAAGTAGATGTCATTGAATCACATCTGCTACGTTAGTGCGATAAGAACAAATATGTTCATAATTAATAGCAGATCACAATTAAGTGTGTAGTCATGACAACGAGGCGGTGAAATACAATTAAAAGAGAAAATAAAAAACAAGTGCGATGGATCCAAACGCAGCTCTACAAAGTCTAATGTAAGTGATTCCTTCTTAGTTCCAACCGATTATTGAATTAGTATGTAAATCATGAAATATAATTAATTGTTTTTGGAATAGTTTCTAAATGTCATAATTTTGTCTTATTCAGGGACATCGAGGTAGCTTGTGAAGCAGTACTTAACCCAACACCATATATCACGGAGTCTGTAATGTAAGTTTGATAATATTTTCTATCAATTCTATAGACTGATTTACTTCACACTTTTGATTGTTTCAAGTCGTTTAAAAATTCTTATTCGCTCATTCTTTGCAGGGAGATTGAAAATGAACATGCTGCTATTTTATCACCGTCACCAATAGAAAATCAACCAGCATCAACATTCAACAGGTGCATACTATTTCTCAAATTCCTGTTAAAAATGTAATATTCGTACAATATAACATTAATTTTTAATATTCACAGATCTAGTGAAGTTACAACCATCAAACCACTTTTTGGACCATGCAACCTCTGCGGATAATCTTTTACACGTAAAGACAACTTCAAGCGACATCAACAATCGGGGCATTTCAAGTGTGACATTTGCAACAAGATATTTTTAAGTGAAAAAAAGATGCGTACTCATCAAGTAAGTCATGATAACTTTGATAATTCTCCACAGCCATCGACATCAACAGCACAACTTCCACTGAATCAACTACACTCGCAAATCGGCGGAGGTAAATTGTCAAAATGTGCGCTAAACAATAGTGTTAAAACTTACACTTTCAAAATTCCAAATTCTCAAATTGATGTTTTGACGTACATATCCGATAACCGTGATAAAATTAGAACTCGTTTAATGGAGAATATTTCCAAACAACGTGGTGTTAAATGGTATCTAACAATTTACCCACTTTTCACAAAAATGTTGCAAGATGAGCGAAGTGAGTCAACACCATGTTTTAGAAGCTGTAACTATACACTCTTACAACAATCTGAGTACAATCGACACTATAATCAGGCGTTTGAGTCGATTGCAAAGGCAAAATCGAATTTCCAGAGGGAAGGTAGTAATTGGAATTTCGATAAGATATTAAGAGTCGAGCTTAATATCGCTAGTTATGTTCCATTAGCTGCAAGTAGCTTCATTCCTTTGCCACAAAATTGATTAAGAAAAAAGCGATTGTGAATATAAAAAATAATGATCAAAAGTGCTTTCTTTGGTCTGTGCTAGCACATCTTCACGTACCATGTTATCATCGAAATAGTGTGCATCCATACAAGCAATTTGAGTCAGATTTGGATATGTCAGGTATCGAATATCCAGTGCAACTTTCAAAATTAGAACGTTTTGAGAAACAAAACAACATATCTATAAACGTATTTGGATACGAAGGAGAAGTTTTCCCTCTTCGTATCACAAAATTTAATTCGAACATTCATATAAATTTATTGTATTTATCAAATGAAAAGACAAACCACTTTTGTTTAATCAACAATTTAAATCGCTTACTAAGTTCACTAACTCATCATGAACATCGAACATTCTACTGTAATTTTTGTCTACATAGATTTTCAAAACAATCACTCCTCGATGATCATTCAAAGTATTGCAATAAGAACGAACCTCAAAAAATTAAAATGCCATCGGAAAAGTTTATGTCCTTTAAAAATTATCATTTCATGTTAAAAGTTCCTTTCACTTTGTATGCAGATTTTGAAAGTTTAAACAAGAAAATTGATAGATGTTCTCCAAGCGATGATTCACCATACACTTTAAAAACAGCTCAGCATGAATGTTCTGGATATTCATACGTCGTGATTAACTCAAGTGGTGAAATGCACAAGCCTTTAGTTGTGTACAGAGGACCAAATGCAGTCACTCATTTTCTTGAAAGCATCCTGAAAGAGGAAGAAGAATTGCAGAAAATAATGAAGGAAATAAAACCAATGATAATTACTCCAGAGGAGGAGCAAGACTTTCAAGATGCGAAATAATGCTTTATCTGCTCGAGAGAGCTCGAAATTTTAAGAGTACGTTACCATTGTCACATGACTGGGGTGTATAGAGGCCCCGCTCATGTCTCCTGTAACCTGAATTTCAAACAAGCTACCCATATCCCAGTCTTATTTCACAATGGAAAAAATTACGATACTCATCTCATTATGCAAGAGCTCGGTAAATTTAAGTTAACTAAGATTTCATGTATCCCAAATAATATGGAAAAATATGTAGCATTTCAAGTCAATTCCTTACGTTTTCTTGATTCCCTTCAATTTTTGAATGCATCTCTTGAAACACTCACAAACAATTTGCTAGGGTATGGAGAGGATCAATTTAAAATTATGAAACGGAACTTCACCGACAACGATGAATTTACACTACTACTTCGAAAGGGTATTTTTCCTTATGACTATATGGATTCACAATCAAAATTTGATGAGACTGAACTTCCACCTAAACCAGCATTTTATAATGCACTTCGCGATGAGCATATTACTGATGAAGATTATGAGCATGCTAAAAGAGTTTGGAACTTATTCAAAATTCAAAATTTAGGTGAATATCAAGATTTATATGTTAAAACGGATGTTCTGTTGTTAGCAGATGTCTTTGAGAGCTTTCGAAAATTGTGCATTCAAAACTATAAGCTAGACCCTTTGCATACGTATACATTGCCTGGATACAGCTGGCAAGCATTTCTCAAAATGAGTGGCTGTCACCTTGAATTACTAACTGATCCTGATATGTACCTATTTATGGAGCAAGGGGTACGTGGTGGTGTTGCCATGATTTCAACCCGCTATGCATTAGCAAATAACAAATATATGGATAGTTTTGACAAGAACTCCGAGTCATCATATATTATCATCTATTGGGATGTTAACAATCTCTACGGTCATGCAATGTCTCAGAAATTACCCATCAGTGATTTCTCATGGATGAATGAGGATGAAATCAATGAATTCGATATCCACGCTGTTTCCGAAGACTCTGAGTTGGGATATATTTTAGAAGTTGATCATGAATATTCACAAAACCTTCATGAACTACATAATGATTAACCCAAACCTACCAAACCAAACCTCCGAGATAAATCTAATTATACAATTCATTATAAAAATTTACAGCAGAATCTAGATCTAGGATTAAAACTTATTAAAATCCATCGTATTCTTAAATTTAGGCAGAGTGCTTGGCTGAAAGATTACATAGAGTTTAACACGGTTCAACGTAAGCAAGCGAGTAACACATTTGAAAAAGATCTTTATAAACTACTAAATAATGCTGTTTTTGGAAAGACAATGGAGAACCTACGCAACAGAGTGAACATTGAATTGGTGAATGTGGAGAAGAGATTATTAAAGGTAGTAGCAGCTCCAACATTTGAAAGCTTCAAAATATTTTCGAATGAACTTGTGGCTGTACATTCTAAAAAGAAATGTCTTACACTAAATCGTCCAGTCTACGCTGGATTTGCAATATTAGAGCTAAGCAAGGGATTTGTGTACGACTTTCATTACAACTTTGTGAAAAAGAAGTACGGAAAAAATGCTGATCTACTGTTCACCGACACTGATAGCTTAACACATCACATCAAAACTGAGGATATATACTCCGATATGAAAGCTAATATGGATCTATTTGACACCTCCAATTATCCAAGCACTCATCCTCTGTATAGTAAAGTGAATATGAAAGTTCCTGGAAAGATGACAGATGAAACTGCAGGTGCAGTCATTAAAGAATTCGTAGGACTGAGAGCTAAAATGTATTCAATTTTAGAGGCTAGTGGACATTGTAAAAAAGTAGGAAAGGGGGTGTTAAGAAATGTTTTGCAAAAAGTTATAAGACATGATGATTATAAGAAATCGATTTTTCAAAAAGTAATTCAAAGTGCATCTATGTCAACCATTCGAAGTTTCAATCATGAATTATATACAATATCACAACGAAAAATTACTCTCAGTCCTTTCGATGATAAACGATATGTATTAGGCAATGGGTATCATACTCTTGCACATGGTCATTCTAATATTATTGTTGATATTAATGACATGGAGCATGATGCTAACGAATGAATGAGCAAATTCAGAAAATAATGTTTTTTGTAAGCGTTTAATAAAATGTCTGTAATATAAAGTTAACATTTATTTTGTCTTATATATTATTTATTTACCCCCCTTACTCCTAACTTTCATTTTTGATGCAAATCAATATCGTGTTAAAAAAATTTATTCAAATTTTCCATTTGAATCTTATAAAATGATTAACTGAACGTACTAATACAATCAGTCTTCGACATGGATGTGCGACGGAAGGTACCGTTCACTGCTCTTTTAGCTGGAAGCATGTGACATGAAATTCAAAAACCGAAGTGACATTGACGCACTAAGCGAAGATAAACACTTTGAAATCAGAGCTGTTGAACTGATCCCTCAGGGGAAGCAATGTAATCTTATTGTAATTGTAATTTACAGATCCCCAAATGGCTGTTTTAAAGTATTTATAAACAAATTAAATGAGTTGTTGCGCATCTTAGCTGCTAGACGGAAGACTCGGATAGTACTAGCCGGTGATTTTAATACTAATTTCAACGGAGAGTCGAATGAGGTCACTGAAATCATTGACCTAATCTCACAGTATAGCTTACAAATTACTATCAAAACAACAACTAGATTGACAAAGACCTCCGCTACGTGCATTGATAATATCATTACCAACATCCCAGCTAAACAGTTTAGTGCTGAAATAGTTAACTTGAATTTATCCGATCATTTTGCTCAAACGATAACAATCAAATGGGATACACCATCAGCTGTAAAAAAGCAGACAAGGTATGCGATGAGGAGAATATTTTCTGTAAATAATGTTAATGTTTTTAAATCCGAACTAGCTAGAGCAAACTGGGGCGAAATAATTGACCAGGCAAACGGCGATGTAAATAAGATGACTAATTTGTTTATGGAATTATATCTAAAAATTTTCAATTCATGCTTTCCCATACGCAAAGTTCGGGTAGGGCCGTGTGAAAGAAAATGGATAACAAAGGAGGTAAAAGAACAGAAAAAGTCCCTCGACATGGTTTATAAACTTTCAAAAATCAGTAGATGGTTAACAAATACTGTAAACCTCAAAATAGCAAAATCTAAGTACAGGAAATATATTCGACGAGTCAATAGAGCGTCAATAGAGCACCAGATAAAAAATGGACAAAATCCAGCTAGAGAAGTTTGGAGAGTCATTACAAATGAGACAAACAGAAATAAAGCCACGACCTTAATAGAAAAACTGGTGGTTAATGGGCAGGACATTAGCTGCAAATCTGATATAGCTAACAATTTAAATGATTACTTTGTAAATATTGCAATCAGACTCGGGTCGAGCATACAGGCAACGCGAGACTACAAATCGGCGGAGAGGGTCAGTGTACAAAACTCGATGTTCCTCAGTCCAGTTACACAAGACGAAATTTGGGGTATAATTAAAGAAATTAAAACAAAACCAACCGTAGATATATATATGGTCTATCAACACAACTAGTGGTAGATACTATCCAGCCAATATTACTCATTTTAGTAGAGATCTGTAATCTGTCATTTGAAACAGGAGTATTTCCCAATAAATTCAAAGTGGCAAAGGTAACGCCTTTGTACAAGACTGGTAGCAGAGAGGATGCATCAAACTATCGGCCCATATCAATTTTACCGGTATTCTCTAAAATCATTGAGCGGGCAGTACATAATAGACTAATGAACTTCCTTAATAAACAAAATGTGCTCTCACCGAGTCAATTTGGTTTTATAAAAAAGAAGTCCACTTCTCAAGCTGTCAATAAACTTGTATATGAAACACTGAAAGCATTGGATAAAGGCAAACTAGTCGTTGGAATATCATGCGACCTATCTAAGGCGTTCGATTGCGTTGTTCATTCTATTCTATTAGACAAATTGTACCACTACGGAATAAGAGGTATTGTGAATGACTGGATGAATTCTTATCTGTTTAATCGCTCCCAAGTAGTTGAAATTACAAATGAATACAGCGAAAATATTCGATCCAGTTTGGCTAGCCTCTCGGTAGGAGTCCCGCAGGGGTCTATATTAGGCCCTCTTTTATTCATAATTTACGCAAACGATCTGGCTGAAAATATAAAGGGGACACAGATTGTCACGTTTGCAGATGACACAAATGCTCTAGTCGTAGCTGAAAATAGAGAGCAATTGGTAGTAAAATCAGAATTAGCTAAAGGTAATCTGCAAAAATGGTTCAATGCCAACCGACTGCTGTGTAATGTGAATAAAACTAGTATAATCGAGTTTGCGCTGAGAAGGCAATGTAACGAGCTATTACTTAACGTAGGGGATGTTGAAATCAAATCAACAACTCATGCTAAGTTCCTAGGGATTGTTATCGATCAAAACCTACGGTGGGATAAACATACTGATTATATGTCCAAGAAATTAAGATCAGCGTGCAGTGCCTTATTTAAATTAAGATATCTCATAAATAAAGCAACGCTCAAAACAGTGTATTATGCTTACTTTAATTCAATTGCCACATATGGAATAACTGTCTGGGGATGCTCAAACAGGGCTTTAGGGAGAGTCCTTGTTCTGCAAAAATTCGCTCTAAGAACAATAATGAGGATGCGTAAACGTAGTAAATGTAAAAAAATATTTGTAAAAGAGAAAATACTCACAATCCCATGTATTTTTATTTTAGAGATACTATGTTTTGTATTTTTAAATAAACAGATGTTTAAACTCAACTCAAATTCCCATTCTTATGGAACACGAAACTGTAAAAAAATGACAATTCCTCAGCATTCTCTTACAGCCTCTGAAAAAACTGTACACTACATCGGTATAAAACTTTTTAACCACTTGCCTGTGGAGTGGTCATCTGTAAGAAATTTTTATAAATTTAGGACAAACATAAAAAATATTTTATTGTTAAACCCATTGTATAAAGTTGACAACTTCTTCTCCATTTTATTGTGAAATATGAAGTATTTTAAATATTTATGAAATTTTATGTAATTTTAGTAACCTGACGAGCTTAATATCCTAGTCACTATATTAGAAATGTATAATGATAATTGTGATCTATGAGCAAAATAAAGAAATTGAAATTGAAATTGAAATTGAAATTGAAATTGAAAAGTGGTTGTGGAAAAACAACGTTTGTTAAAAGGTTTTTATCGAATATAGATTTAATGACTGATCAATTTATCAAACAAATCATTTGGTGCTACTCGGTAAAGCAAGACCTTCAAGAGTCCATCACTGATTCAAGAATTATATTTCATAAAGGAATGCCAAACATGGATGATTTTGATGTTGAAAGTGGTCCACAATTGATTATTCTTGATGATATGATGTCAGAAATAGACAGCAGAGTAGTCGATCTATTCACAAAATATTCACACCATAAAAATATTTCAACGTTTTTTATTACTCAAAATTTATTTCATAAAGGCAAAGGAATGCGAGTTGTGTCTCTGAACTCTCATTATATAGTCTGTTTTCGAAATCCGAGAGATCGAAAACAATTTTCATTTTTAGCGAAGCAATTAAGTCCAAAAAATGTTAAATCTACAACAAACCCGATCAGGGATATTATGATCATCGCTTTGCGGAATGAAATGAAACAAATTCTTAGTTTGAAAGATTTGGATAGCAATGAAAAACTTTCACGTTATCAAGAAACAGAATTTCTATGTAGTGGTAAGATGAGGTAAAGGAAAAGTACTTCCAAAGTTTATTTTTAATCGTTTTATTAAATCTCTCAACTACAGCTGCCTTGGTATCAGGGTTATTAGTGAAATAAAAATTGACACCCATATCTTTTAAAAATGTTTGTCATCTCATCGAAAGCCTACGAATTTAAATACGGATAAAGGAAAGGAATTCAAAAATCAAAAATTTCAAACATTTTTAAAAGATATGGGTGTCAATTTTTATTTCACTAATAACCCTGATATCAAGGCGGCTGTAGTTGAGAGATTTAATAAAACGATTAAAAATAAACTTTGGAAGTACTTTTCCTTTACCTCATCTTTCCGCTACATAGAAATTTTCCCCGATCTGGTACATAGTTATAATAATTCAATTCACTCAACAATTAAAAAAAGCTTCGGCTGACGTAAATATCGATAACATGTTGCAAATATGGCGTACGCTTAATGATCGCATACCAATTGTATCACCTAGAAAAAATAAATTTTCAGTTGGTGATCATGTTCGAATCTCTAGAGAAAAAGAACAATTTGAAAAGGGATTCGAAAAAAATTGGTCAGATGAAGTTTTCATCATTGTAGAAGTTCTCCCGAGACGTCATTTAACAGTTTACAAAATAGAAGATATGAGTCATCAACCAATTGAGGGTACATTTTATGAAATCGAGTTGCAACGGGTGCAGATTAAAAAATCAACCGAATTCAAAATCGATAAAATACTTGATCAGAGAAAAATCGGACGTAGTACACAGTTGTTAGTCAAGTGGCTTGGATATCCATCGTCTCAAAATTCGTGGGTCAAGAAATCAGATATTATTAATTTACTATGATTATTCAAAGTAAAGAATTCTATTTAACTCTACCAAGCAATAGTTCTGTGAATTACTATCCAGAAAATAATGCAACTCGATTTGTGACACAATTACCTCATCGTATTGAGTTACATGCAGAAGATTGGGAAGTTTCACTGTTTGAAATACATTACCCCTACACAATAGGTAATGTTTTACCAGCTGCAAATAAAGTGACATATAGTTTAAAAGCTAGCGAAGGGGATAGCGTGATAACAAAGACTGTTAAAATTGAACCTGGTTACTATCGTGATGTTTCAGCAATTCATCATGCAGTTAATAGCATTCTTGCCAAGGCTACAGGAGATCTAAACATTCTGCTGACAGAGTCCAATAATTCATTCACGAAAGTAAACGGTGTAAAAGATGGAACTATTAAGTCTTTAACATTTTCCGATACTCTTAGTCTACAGATGGGATTCGAACCCGGTATGAATATCGCTTCCGTAGAAAAATCACCCAACAAATATCGTTTGAATGTAGGTCCCCCAAATCAGCTCTATGTCTACTGCGATGTTTTCGAATCACATGTTGTAGGGAATATTTTCGCTCCTCTTACACGTGTCGTTAACTTTAACGTTCTCTGGTATAAGGAAAAATAATATGGTGGACATAATTCACAGTCTTTCGATCCACCAATGTATTTTCCGGTGGCAAAACGTGAGTTTTCATCGATTACTGTAGATATAAGAGATACATTTGGTGATCCGATATCATTTGGTTCAGAAGTTCTCAGCGTTGTACTTCATTTTCGACGACATCGTCATAACAAGATTCCGAAATGTTTCATCGCAACAACAGCTATAATGATCGATACACTGATTATTTTGCAAATCAATGTGGATCGGGTATGAATATATATCACGGTGCTAAATTTCAACGTGGTTATGGATTAGAATCATTTTTGAAATTAAAGAAATGGATCGTTTCGCATAGAAATTCGATTTAGTTATGCTTAAACAGCTCCAGTAGAAATGATTTTGTATTCAGAACATGATAGTTTAATGGAAATAACCAGAGATAGGAATGATGGGATAGCTGAGCAGGAAAAATGTGCGTCCGAACCGGGGGGTCCCGGGTTCATATCCCGGTTCGGACGCACATTTTTCCTGCTCAGCTATCCCATCATCAAATGCCTTCTGGTGTGGGCTTCCACCAGAAACACTGATTTCTCAGAGATAGGAATGTTATTACTGATTATTAACTAAAATATATATTTTTATAATGGTCAAATCCCCACCACCTATTCTGGTGACAGTGAAATATTTATAATTATAATTTGTAATAGATTTGAATCATTTGGAGTTGGACAATTGCAGTGTGAATTTAAAACGACATGATTTCATTGCATCTAGAAGAAGCCATGTTATGCGATAAATTTACGAGTCCATTGTTTCGTGGTGTATTCGCTGCAGACAATTTACCTCGAAAAGTGCAAAATCCGTGTGTATTTATCGCAAATACAGATCCGATTAATAAAAGTGGATCGCATTGGATGTCGATACATATTGACGAATTTGGACGAGGGGAGTTCTTTGACAGCTATGGAATTCCGCCGATCGTGAAAACACATCATGAATTTCTAAGTCGTCGGTGTACAACATGGACATACAATGAGAGTCAATTGCAAAGTCCAATTTCTGATGTTTGTGGTGAATACGCCGCCTTATTTCTTGCACATAGAGCAAGAGGTCTTAGTATGCAAGAATTTTTATGGTTTTTTCAAAATAGAACTTGTGACGAAAACGACGAACTTGTTCGAGCATTGTTTAATGAAAAATTCAAGTCATGTTTTGCTCCTGTACGAAAAGATATCCATAAACAAAGTTGTTGTAACCATGTATCCAATTCACTGTACATGATGAGATTTTAATAAATGTGTCTTTGTGAATTTTAATTTTCAAGTGATTTTGTTTTCATTTATTTAGATAGAACCTACTTCCATGTATGTAATTACAAAGTGCTTGATTGTCCTAGCAAAATCTACTGACTCAACCAAGTTCAAACTTGATAGAGATCTGCTCGGTAGAGAGGGTGTGATGTTTTAGATTACACATGAGTATTTTTTGAAACTTTTTCTGAATAATTGATATGTTTAATGATTAGGATTTTGGATTTAGGAATTGGAAAATATTAAGTGAAAACAATGACACTCATAGTTTCTTTTAAAGTTTAAACAGACATTATAAGCTGTTTTTATTTATTTATCTATTACATTTGCAAATCTATCTAATAGTCTTCAAATTCTAAAATTGCTGTTGGTGGATAATTCCCAAATTTCTTGTGCCCTTTATAAATTAAACTAATTTGCTTCATGTTATATGTAGCTATATCATCATCTGTCAAGGTGTTAAACCTTGATGGTAGAAAATACTGCTTATCATTGATTGAAACTGTCACTTGGCGACCGAATCTAGTTGTTCTGATCTCCCAATGGTGAATCATATAATATCTTTGATCAACCATGAGATGCTCCAAAATCCCGTAGGACGTCGTCTTCGCTGCACCAAGCTTGTTTAAATGCTCCGTCTGACAGGAAAAGACGAAAAATTCAATTACTAAAAAATAGAACTTTGACAAAACGATGTTGTTATTATTTTATTAATCTCATCAATTACATGGAAATGTAAGAGCCAAAAAAAATCTTGATAGTCCTTAGTCAACTGTGGTTGAAATATTGATTTCTAATTTTAAGTAGATTAAAAATAATATTTTATCAATCTTTTCTATTACAATGAATTGTGATGGCTAGAAGAAAACAAAATAAGCTTGATGATATTTAATCAACATTTATGATTGAAATATTCATTTGTAATTTTAAATAAATTTAAGATAAGTGAACTGAGAAATGACTTTTTGGTGAAATAATTCTATGATATTCTACTTCTAGTAATCATTTGAGATAGAACTTACTTTATTGATGCTGCTGTTGCTGGCTCTCGTTGAGTGATGGTTGCTCCTGTAGTCTAGTTTGATTGATAATGTCGATTCGTAGAGGTATATAAGAGATAAAAATTGCTTATTCAGCTGGTTGAGAAATAAGTACTATACAAATGTGTATGTCAATGTTTTAACATCTTAAAAGAGAGTGTGTCATGCCATGAACCTAGGTGACGTTGATTCGTAAGGGGGCATATAAGGAACGTAAAGTGCTGATTCAACTGCTGATCTATAATGGATGTACTTTAGTTCCTTCGAGGAAATCTATGATCGAGAGAAGAGAGAAAGAAATATATATGTTAAATTTTTTGTTAAATCACCACTATCGAATAGTACTCTTAAAAAATTGTATAACTACATACCATATACAGGGAAATGCTAAATTTGTATTTTTATTTCTGCTGTTTTCGATGTGTCTCTAGATTCAAGTACATGTCATACGAGTTGTAAATCGAGCATCAAAACATCCAGATACATGTGTGCAAGTGCACATGCACCTGCATGGATGCTGGCGGTCGAGACTAGATGACATGTACTATAGATCCATCGAGGGGATGTATGACAGAGAGAGTGTGATATATTGAAACATATAGCCGAAAACAACAGAAATAAAAATACAAATTCAGCATTTCCCTGTATATGGTATGTGTTGTCTGGTTTAAGAAGCGTGCCATTCGTATGAAATCCAGCATTTCACTGTATATGGTATGTGTTGTCCGGTTTTAGACGCGTGCCATTCGTGAAAATTGCTGAATTTGCACTTTAACGTGACACGTGCACATGCTACTTTTGGTATGTTATGCTGATGTCAGCATCTCCTCGTAAAATTTGCTCCTCAACCGGCCTTTTAACTCTACTGATCTGATTATATTCTAAAAAAGATAATATATCATGAAACTAGGTAAGCATTCCACGTTATGCATTCGCATCTCCTATGCGTTCAACAATATAAGATAGGTGTGAGCGAATTACGGCGTTACATACATACATCGAGAGGACCAGCCAGCCACGGATGGAAATGAATGCTCTCGAGTCGAACTGAGGCAGTAAAATTATTTAATAATCTCTTAATCCGGCTATTTTTATCACTGTGCCAACTTCTCGCGCGATTTTGTCGCAACGAAAGCAACGAAAGCTTTTGAGGGGAAATATCAGGCAATATACGGAAAAAGAATTGAACCGAATTACCTCTGTGTTTACAATTATTTACTTCCAGCGTACCGCCTAGATGCTTTGAGTTCGAGAATTCATGACTTTTTGCAGAGTTTATATGTATCTTTTCTATAGTACCATCAAAAAAAAAGTGCGGATTTACCTCTCCAAAAAAAGGAATTGGCACTTTTAGGGAAAAAACAAAAATTTAGTTTTATTGGCGAACCAAACTAAATTTCAAAAATTCCCTCGCTGTTTCTATAGATTTGTATGTCGGCAATGCTAGTAATAAATTTGAAGTCTGTAGCTCCAGCCGTTTAACGGAAATCGTGGAAGTAGCTGAAAAACAGTACATTTTCATTTCGTCGTTTGTTTAAAAACTATCGATCAGAATCAATTGAAACTTTCAGGATGATAAAAGAACAGCTGCACCTTCCATAGAAAATTTAAATCATATTCTTAGGCTAACTATTACGGTGGCTATTAATCAATGAAGCGAATTGTGATGAAATGTTAAATTTTGAGTCTCAGATAGTTCCAGGAATACGATTATCCCTGTAGCTGGACCTTAACGATTAATTGAATTGAGTTTCACCCACCGCAGGAGTGCCAGGAGTGCCGGCGTGTCAGCGACGACGTCTGAAGATCGATGAACGTGTCCCAGCAGCCACCTCCAGGCACCCGACGCCTTCAGCCTGTAACACGCAGCCAGGAACAGAACGCGTTCACATCGTTAGAATCTAGCGAGAATATAGGAAGTAGCTAACTTTTCAGATGGCATAAGCCCTGGCATCTACGTAGGCTACCGGCTTGACGTGCCTGTCGGGCGGGTTGCCGATGTTAGGTAGATTAATTGTAGCAGTTTAAATCGATGTAATCGCATGTTATCTGCCCTTCTACCGCCGCTTCTGTCGGTAAAAACATGTCGGCGTTACCGTCGAGATGTCGCCGGCAGTCAGCTTCACGGCAGCCAATACAAGGTTGATGGACTTTATGACACTTTAATAGGCCAAGTGAAACACATGGGACGGTTTTTCGTGGAGTTTAACAGCACACCTGTGGAGACAACTCGAATAACTCAGATTTTAACTTTGGGGAAGCTTGTCTTGTACCCTAAGAAATGCAAAATACTGGCCTGGAGGTTTGAATAAACACGTAACCTAACCATAAATAAAAGTCTCATAGCCGAATTTTGTAGCTGCAGAAAATGCAGAGGTTTACGTAATGCAGTCCAAGCATACGAATCGAGGCATACAAGTAGGCTGGCAGAATGACGTGCATGTCCGTTGTGTTGATAGGGCGTATATTAATCGTATATAAATTATGAAAATTATATTCAAGATATTGGCTCGTATGTACAAAATGAAAACGGCTCTATTGTGAAAGATTTTCTGGCCTTGAAAAAGGCCTTTTGTTTCCTGTCGGGCGGATGATGTGGTGTCGAATTAGGCGCGCTCCCCTCGGATGCGTCGGGCGAGCTGGATGTCTTTCGGCATGATGGTGACTCGCTTGGCGTGGATCGCGCACAAGTTAGTGTCTTCAAAGAGACCGACCAGGTACGCCTCGCTGGCTTCCTGCAACGCCATCACGGCCGAGCTCTGGAAGCGCAGGTCGGTCTTGAAGTCCTGCGCGATCTCGCGGACGAGCCGCTGGAAGGGCAGCTTCCTGATGAGCAGCTCCGTGCTCTTCTGGTAGCGACGGATCTCTCGCAGGGCGACGGTGCCCGGCCGATAGCGATGGGGCTTCTTCACACCGCCGGTGGCCGGCGCGCTCTTGCGGGCCGCCTTGGTGGCGAGCTGCTTGCGCGGCGCCTTTCCTCCGGTCGACTTCCTCGCTGTCTGCTTGGTTCGGGCCATTGCTGCTTGATGCTGCTTTTGGTCTCAAAATTTCGATTTTGCCCTTTTTGTTAACTTTCGGAGCGTCCTGATTGGTTTATTCGTTGATTGGTGGAAATATCGGGTGACCCCGAGGTCGAGGCGTTTGTCCACCTTTGATCCAGCCCAGAAAAAAACAGGGCTACACAAATGAGGCCCAAGAAATGGTTTAACATATTTTTCATGCGTTAAACAATTTTTACAGTCAAAACACGTCTGGACGACGCCGTCAAAGGCCGCTGCCGATGGGGCAGTTGAGATTCCAAGAATTTGATTAGTCGCTTTGAAAGTGGCAAAGTTAATTAGGTAGGCATTTTTGGAATTTTGAGCACATTGTTCCGAGACTTCTCAACTCTACTCAACATGACCGGACGCGGAAAAGGAGGCAAAGGACTCGGAAAGGGAGGCGCGAAGCGACACAGGAAGGTGTTGCGTGACAACATCCAGGGCATCACGAAGCCCGCGATCCGTCGTCTGGCTCGCCGAGGCGGAGTCAAGCGCATCTCCGGGCTGATCTACGAGGAGACGCGCGGCGTGCTCAAGGTGTTCCTCGAGAACGTGATCCGTGACGCCGTCACCTACACCGAGCACGCCAAGAGGAAGACCGTCACCGCCATGGACGTCGTCTACGCGCTCAAACGCCAGGGACGAACGCTCTACGGATTTGGCGGCTAAACCACCCGGAGACGGCAACTCGCTACGCGAAACAAACGGTCCTTTTCAGGACCACCAAATTTATTTCACATCTGAGCGCTTTCCAGTTACAATATTCGCAATAGTCTTCGATACGTCTGCCTCGAAGCCATCAACGACGGACGGTCATAACGTGCCTTTCAAATGTCAGTCGCCGTTTCAGTCGAATTTCGGAATGTTGAACGCCTGCATGTCGTTATTCCAGTCACTTTGAGCGATACAATGCTTTAGCAGTGTAGCAGCTGGTCAAAAGTTAAGTCAAACGTAAAGTCGAACGTTAAGTCGAAGGCAGACGCCTTCATAGGCCTTCAGACGCACATTCATAAATAAACAATAATCTCGTACATTATGGTTGTTAATAATGGCGTGTCATAAGAATTCCATACGCAACTTTCAGTACCTCAGAGTTATGCTCAGATCCCTACTGAACTGTAAATTTTGCATATTGTGCTTAGATGGTAGCTGGATGCATTATCGAATTCGAAGCCTATTCATTTAAGTCCTGGGTTGGAAAACTGACAACTGGCAACAATGTGCTAGCTGGCGGCTGGTATCGCTCCAGGCCGGAAAATGCAAAATTTTAATTAGATTTCTAAGCCTCAATCGATCGATGAAAATGCGCGAGTGTAAATATAACGGTTCTCGATGACTATGAATAACACGTGATGAATTTCAGGAGCGAGGACTGCCTGGCCTCGCGTCCAGTACATCACCAGAGAATGTTGCTGTCTCACGTTAAACGAATCGGCTCTGATGTGTGTGTTTTGGGTGGCCTTTAAAAAGGCCGATTGTTGTCAGCGGGAAGGAGTGGCTGGAACGTCTTGTCAACGTCCTACTTGGAGCTGGTGTACTTGGTGACCGCCTTGGTCCCCTCGCTGACGGCGTGCTTGGCGAGCTCGCCGGGCAACAGCAGCCGCACGGCGGTCTGGATCTCGCGGCTCGTGATGGTCGAACGCTTGTTGTAGTGCGCCAAGCGGCTGGCCTCGGCGGCGATGCGCTCGAAAATGTCGTTCACGAAGCTGTTCATGATGCTCATCGCCTTCGACGAGATGCCGGTATCGGGATGAACCTGCTTCAGCACCTTGTAGATGTAGATGGCGTAGCTCTCTTTCCTCTTGCGTTTCTTTTTCTTGTCGCCCTTGCTGATGTTCTTCTGGGCCTTGCCCGCCTTCTTGGCTGCTTTTCCGCTAGTCTTGGGAGGCATGATGCTTCGAAAGTGAAGTCTACTTTTTGGTGACTTTATTATGAGTTGTAAATGGTTCAAAATTCGTTCCAATCGTTTGTGCGGCTCAAATTTGGCGGTTAAAAACGAATAAACGAAACAACGGCCTAAGTAGCAGCAGCTGTGCGAAGCTGTAATTCCCAAATGGATGTTGAGAAACAGGATCCGATTTGACCAGCCCTCATTTGACTTTGTTGCATTAAAGCTTTTTCCGAGAAATGGCGATTGGCTAGTGCGGCGCGTCAAAGCATTTTCCGGATCTTCAGGCTGGATCGTTTGTCGGATGCCACCGCACATATAAGGGTTGCCGAAAGTTGTCGAAAGTCAGAAAATTCGCTCCTGCTACCAGCGTTGTAGCAGAGTTGAATCTACGTGCTCACGTCAAACACACCGACATGTCTGGCCGCGGCAAAGGAGGCAAGGTGAAGGGCAAGTCCAAGTCGCGCTCGTCCCGCGCCGGACTCCAGTTCCCCGTCGGACGAATCCACCGGCTGCTGCGCAAGGGCAACTACGCGGAGCGCGTCGGCGCCGGGGCGCCCGTCTACCTGGCCGCCGTCATGGAGTACCTGGCCGCCGAGGTGCTCGAGTTGGCCGGCAACGCCGCTCGCGACAACAAGAAGACACGCATCATCCCGCGCCACTTGCAGCTGGCCATCCGCAACGACGAGGAGCTCAACAAGCTGCTCTCCGGCGTGACGATCGCGCAAGGCGGTGTCCTGCCCAACATCCAGGCAGTGCTTCTGCCCAAGAAGACCGAGAAGAAGGCATAAGCCATCCTTGCCTGCTCGTCCCTCGAACAACCGGCCTTTTTCAAGGCCCCCCAAAACACTTACATCAGAGCCAAGTCGCTGCTAGCCTTGTATTGTCCAAAGGTTTGATTGTGCCATCCGTTCTGAATCCACCTGATGTCGAGCAAGGAGTCCGCTCGTTTATTGACCGGAACGACGACAGGGTATTAGTTTCAAGCATGTCCGGTAGGTGGCCGCCTTGTGCAAGATTCAAAAAGAAGCAACTACTGATGTGTAAGACTGTGGTTGGCCTAAAAGCGACACACGAGCTTCATTCTATGACTTCACCGTGTTTTTAGCTACTTGTCACTGCCTCTTTGTTTTCACATTTTAATAATCGTTTTTAAATTGATTTTGATCTCACTTCCTACGTGAATTCCCGCTTATCTAACCTATTCGTCGCTCTCCCCGTTCCTGTAATTGAGTAAAAGTAATTGAATTACTGTAATGAAATACTTTTTTCAGTAATTTGTAATTTAATGCATTACATTTAAGAGAAGGTAATTTGTAATGTAATTTAAAAGTTAAAAAAATCCCCAATTACTTTGCATTTTGCCTTGCCTAAAATTATTTTTATAACGATGGATGGATTAAGCAACTATTTTTGGCATAATTTAATTCCCGCTCTCCTATGTGGCGTCTAGATGTCAGCCAAAGTCCGCTTCCTCCCCAGCACGCACCGGCCGGCCCGCGCCTTGCTGTTGCTGTTGCCGGGATTAAGTCTCGCATGCTTTGACGCGGCGAGGCATGTTAAATTTTGTTCCATGTGGGGTGACAAGTGATCAGCTTCAAACATGTCTGATTCAGAAATAGACGCTTAGATTGCTTAGAACCTAGATGATAGTGTGGAGGTGGTCCCCGTTAAAAAGGCTCCCATGGCCAGATTACGCGTATTTACTCTGAGGTGAGCTTGGGCAAATTTTCTTAAAGGGCTTGACGTGAAAACCACTTTATTTGGCAGCAATTGTCTTGAAAAAGTTAAAACACGAAACTACTCAAAGCACCGAATATTGTTATCTAGGTAGTTGATATGCAGAGATATGCAAAAATACAAAAAAAAAGTAATTGGAAAAGTAATTGAGTATTTTTTGTAAGTAATAAGTAATGTAACGAATTACTTTTGGTTTTAGGTAATTTGTAATGTAATTTAATTATTCTGAGAGCCATCTAATTGGTAATGTAATTAAATTACTTTTCAAAAAAAATTGACCCAACACTGCCTATAACCGATGAAGGTGGCAATTTCAAAAGTGTTGACACATGATGAGCATTGATGCCTTAAGTGAGACCGCATTACATGCCTGCTGTTTGGGTTGCCTACAATTAAGGCGGTTGTTTCAGTGACGTCACTAGGCTTCTCCCATCTGCTCACTTGTATTTCCGTTCACTTGCGTCGGGAGCAGGAGAGTATCGAAGCTCGATCTCGTCAAAAAAAGAAGTGCATACTCGGAGGTATCTAGAGCTGAAAAATTGACCAAATGTTCCCAATAGTGTGCTGGATATTTGGTTTAAAGTAGACAAAAATAGTTTCATCGGAACACCCGAAATACAGAAATAGAAAAACGCGAACTTCGTAACATCGTTTTTTGGTTTCCATGACCCGCTGTGTTCGCATCCCCCCCCCCCCCCCCCACACCACCTTGCGCGGCAAGCTACAGGCAATGTTTTGCTTGCCCGCGTATTCACTCACAGTATGGAGAGATGCACGAGCTCTTGCACTTACTTTTCAATCGCATGTGTTTAATAATAGATAATAGACCCAAATCACATTTTCGCCCCATGTTTCTTTTCAGGAATTATAGTTGTAAGTTGGTGTTTCTCCCTACAAAGAGGCAGTATTTTAACTAAATGCTATCAACAATCTTTATTTGAAATGATGTAATTTTATCTGGTTCAATTACAAATAGTGGTAAAGTTAAAGAACCAGACTGGAAAGTGTGCCTACCTACCTACATAATATTACACCGAATAAAAACTCAGTAAAACGGGTAGGTACCTGATCATTTAAATCAGTTGACAGCCAGTTGCATTTTAGAAATAACACATTTTATTTAGCTAAAAGCGAAAGCAAAAAAAGTCAGTCCTTGACGTGAAAAGCAAGCTGAAGCCGAAGTATTTTAACTATTGCAAATTTGGACAACATGTACCTATGTTTTGCATGAAGGAGTACCCAAAGGAGAGAAGATACCTACAACCAAAAAAGGGGCTGACACGTGGTTTAATTACAACAAACCACCATCGCGACTCGAGATCGATTGAAATAACGAACAGCAGGTTAATTATTTTGTCATCAATCGTCAGTCTCGGCTTAAAAGCACAAAAATTACGGGATTTATTTTAAATAAAATATCTCGCCTAATATGTGGTCTCGCCGAGATGACACATTGATGTTTAGCAAAGATCATGCACGACGGAGCGTGCCAAACGAACCTTCGCAATGAGCGGTGTCGCTGACTCTCAAATCCAACAAACTACGTGAAACTACGCTAAATTGCATCCCTTGAAGAGGTAATGCTCTTTGTTGTGCTTCATGTCAAACTTGCCATGTGTCTACAGTAATCATACCCTCTTGCCTCGCGCGCTCAAGGGTCGCCGTTGCCTGCATTCCGTGCATTGAACCGAGTGCAAGCCGCATCGTTTTGCCGACACGGTTGTTCACATCAATTCGGACAGCTGACATGTTTTACGAGCGGGACAAGCCACCGGGAAAAGCCGCATAGCACATCAAACAATTTATTGTCATAACCGATAAGCTTTCCAAGTATTCTTGTAACGAGATGCCGGTGTCAAGCTATTTATAATTGCAGCTGCAAATGCAACCCTGTTTGAGTCGGCCGCATTGAAAAGACATACCCTATGCACGTAAATTTTATTGAGCTTATAAAATACGTGGGATATAATCATGAGGTTAATCGTGAAATGAACCAAGCATTGTTTTGAATATAATATTATAGTTGCAATAGTTGCATAATATAGTTGATTTTGTGGCTATTTTACTGTTGGCGTTTATAGAAGTTAAATTGAAACTACTTTATTTTTCGCGTAGCTTCATGTATGCAGTCAAAACAAATCCCCATCTTTTCGATAGAGTGTCACTTGATGAAGTTTGATTAATCAGAAATCAGAATGCTTGGGCTTTGGAAATCCCAGGATTATGGATTGGTATGCATCTCAGTCACACAGCTGGCATGCTGTGTGTGGATTCCTAGGAAAAGTGCTGATCAATTGAAACAATTTTCCGACAAACATTTCTGCTTTTGAACTAACTAAGATCACGCAAGAGTTTGCAACTCTATGAAATTACTAATAAGTGACAGGTTCTCGGTCCCCTGCTAGGATGTGTAATTGCAATTGAATTTGAATTTGAACGTGAATTGAGTGTCCTCCAATTTAATGGATTTTAATGGATAAAAATATTCGTCATAAAAATAAGTTCAAATTTAAAATGAATTTGCCAAGTCTTATTGGCAATGGTGCTCATGGTACTGGGTTTAGAAGCAGATTTAATATTGGCATATCAGATTCCTACATCACGAAGTGGAGTATCTTTGTAAATTTTTGAATACTCATTTTTACCGCGATATCAAATTAAATTTGACCCACATTTTGTCACTGGTCTGAATTAAAATCTAATAATAGCCATTTGAAAAAGTATTCGAATTTTTATCAAGCTTACCGTCACGATATCTGAAAACCAACAATGGAGACAATTTACCAGAGATGAGCCCTGCAGAGCCATCTTTTTTTGCACTCATAGGGCGGATCTAGCTATGAGTAATTCTGTCGGGTGGGCGATTTTATGGAGCTGTCAAAGTGAGATGGGGAATAATACCATTTTTTCTAGTAATGCACATTATATATTTCTAAGCTGTTACACGCGTATTAGAGTAACTATTCTGATAAAATAAAAATGTTTTTTCCATTTGGCATACATCGTTAGCAGAAACACAACAAGTTTATGAACTTGAATATTTTGGTGGTATACAGCCCACCACACCGAGCACCGAAAACTAGCGACGCTCATTAATCAGCACTATCGACACCTCAATATAAATTACCTTCACAAAATCACTTGAATTATTACCGAAAATGCATTTTTTAAGTAAACCAGACCATAGAGCCATTAGCCAAGCAATTACTTGCATTGATGAAAATTTTTATAACTCTACGGTCAACCCATCAAGTTGTTCTGTTTATTATTTGTGTTCCCAAGTCATTATAAAACTTTGAGATTTACATGATTTCTCTGAAAAATACAGAATGGGAATGTTCTGCTGGATACCAATGGGATTTTGACCGCGATTTTCCGAAAGAATATCCGAAATCCATGTAAATCCATTTGTCCATCACCACCAGCAACATTAACACCACAAAACAAACAAAATAAGGAGGACGGAATTGGGAAATGAAATGAAATACCCGGTCATCTTTCACTCGCCATGTGCATTTCTTTACAGTACGTCCATTTTCAGGGGCAATCGAACCACAGACTTACGGTAGGAGGAGGCGATAGACTTGATGGGTGGGAGAGAGAACCCACCAAGCCGCTGATTTCACATCTGAATGCAAGGGGGTATTGGTGGATTATTTTGTTGGAACGTGAATTAGTGATGGGTAAGGATGTTGGTCGATTAATAATCAATCAGCATACTCTGTCGGCCAATTGGTACCTGATCGGAGTATATCGTACTGTCGATAAATGTGGATCACTAACATGCGACTGCCTTATCAATGCCATTTTGATGCAGCAGCAGCAGCATCACAACCAGATATTCTATGATGGTGGATTTCCCATCTTCCTTTGTTATTATGCAGAGCTTATAACTTTTTTTTCCAAACTGGTAATACGCGCAGTGGGTATCTGACTTAATTTGTCTCTCGGTGTAACGTCTATTTCCACATGAATTACAAAAACAAATATCTAGTTCAGCACAAGTCGTATGTGATTGTCGACTCGTGCAGTTCAC
Organism: Nemurella pictetii; assembly: GCA_921293315.2. NCBI lineage: Eukaryota > Metazoa > Arthropoda > Insecta > Plecoptera > Nemouridae > Nemurella > Nemurella pictetii. Next base: position 10,308,597 of record OV121123.1, on the reverse strand, counting down.
TAGACACAATATCTGATTGACGTTCACATCACCGGACAGGATGGTTTACACCTGGTAACATCAGGCTTCTCCATGAGTCTGTCCATCGCGTCTGTGGACATGATCACTTCGTCTGAGGATGACACAGTGAATGTGCTGCCAGCCGAGTCGCCGGCGACGTTGCCGCATCCCAGCAGGGTGCTGATGCTTTTAGGACCCTCGACGTCCACCTGCAAGGATCAAACAAGTCAATATAAGTCACACTTTAGTGTCCACCTGCAGAGATCAAACAAGTCAATATAAGTCACACTTTAGTGTCCACCTGCAGAGATCAAACAAGTCAATATAAGTCACACTTTAGTGTCCACCTGCAGAGATCAAACAAGTCAATATAAGTCACACTTTAGTGTCCACCTGCAGAGATCAAACAAGTCAATATGAGTCACACTTTAGTGTCCACCTGCAATGATCAAACAAGTCAATATGAGTCACACTTTAGTGTCCACCTGCAGAGATCAAACAAGTCAATATGAGTCACACTATAGTGTCCACCTGCAGAGATCAAACAAGTCAATATGAGTCACACTATAGTGTCCACCTGCAGAGATCAAACAAGTCAATATGAGTCACACTATAGTGTCCACCTGCAGAGATCAAACAAGTCAATATGAGTCACACCATAGTGTCCACCTGCAGAGATCAAACAAGTCAATATGAGTCACACTATAGTGTCCACCTGCAGAGATCAAACAAGTCAATATGAGTCACTCTATAGTGTCCACCTGCAGAGATCAAACAAGTCAATATGAGTCACACTATAGTGTCCACCTGCAATGATCAAACAAGTCAATATGAGTCACACTATAGTGTCCACCTGCAGAGATCAAACAAGTCAATATGAGTCACACTATAGTGTCCACCTGCAGAGATCAAACAAGTCAATATGAGTCACACTATAGTGTCCACCTGCAGAGATCAAACAAGTCAATATGAGTCACACTATAGTGTTTACCTGCAGAGATCAAACAAATCAATATGAGTCACACTATAGTGGCCACCTGCAGAGATCAAACAAGTCAATATGAGTCACACTATAGTGTCCACCTGCAGAGATCAAACAAGTCAATATGAGTCACACTATAGTGTCCACCTGCAGAGATCAAACAAGTCAATATGAGTCACACTATAGTGTTTACCTGCAGAGATCAAACAAATCAATATGAGTCACACTATAGTGTCCACCTGCAGAGATCAAACAAGTCAATATGAGTCACACTATAGTGTCCACCTGCAGAGATCAAACAAGTCAATATGAGTCACACTATAGTGTCCACCTGCAGAGATCAAACAAGTCAATATGAGTCACACTATAGTGTCCACCTGCAGAGATCAAACAAGTCAATATGAGTCACACTATAGTGTCCACCTGCAGAGATCAAACAAGTCAATATGAGTCACACTATAGTGTCCACCTGCAGAGATCAAACAAGTCAATATGAGTCACACTATAGTGTCCACCTGCAGAGATCAAACAAGTCAATATGAGTCACACTATAGTGTCCACCTGCAGAGATCAAACAAGTCAATATGAGTCACACTATAGTGTCCACCTGCAGAGATCAAACAAGTCAATATGAGTCACACTATAGTGTCCACCTGCAGAGATCAAACAAGTCAATATGAGTCACACTATAGTGTCCACCTGCAGAGATCAAACAAGTCAATATGAGTCACACTATAGTGTCCACCTGCAGAGATCAAACAAGTCAATATGAGTCACACTTTAGTGTCCACCTGCAGAGATCAAACAAGTCAATATGAGTCACACTATAGTGTCCACCTGCAGAGATCAAACAAGTCAATATGAGTCACACTATAGTGTCCACCTGCAGAGATCAAACAAGTTAATATGAGTCACACTATAGTGTCCACCTGCAGAGATCAAACAAGTCAATATGAGTCACACTATAGTGTCCACCTGCAGAGATCAAACAAGTCAATATGAGTCACACTATAGTGTCCACGTGCAGAGATCAAACAAGTCAGTATGAGTCACACTATAGTGTCCACCTGCAGAGATCAAACAAGTCAATATGAGTCACACTATAGTGCCCATCGACGTGAGGGAATCGCTCGCAGACATTGCTGGCACAGATTTGTATGAGTGAAATTAGCATGAAGTTAGAGAATCCACGTTTCACAGCTCATTAGGCTGGGATCAGGTAGCAAGTGGTAGCTTGCTCGGAAGGGTTGCTCGGACCGCGGTTGACTTTCGAAAAGGGTAGACATTCCGCGTAAGGCGTTACACGATTAGGTGTTACGAGAAAGGATCATAACCGACTGCTACAGCCATCAAAGAGCTCGGCTCCCGGGTCGGACCACTAACTTGATTCAGAGATAACGGAAGCTATTAAAAATAGATGCGGAAACAACCTGTCACAAAAACACCGACGAAGTGAGGACATTAACTAGCTTTTTGTAAGGCGCGCTGGTATCATTCGTTTTATTTCTGCATCTTTAAAATTAAGACTTTAAATTCGGTGGTGGGCGAGGTGAAATCGCGTGCAAAGCTCATGAGATGGCATATTCTTGAGCTTGGTCGATCCTCATTTCACTGGGCAGGGACAGCAAGTGATAAGGAAAACTGGTTCATCACAACGAGGTATAGGTCCACAAATCACATGACACACAGCATTGTGTGTACCCGGCTAACATACACTATTTTTATTAATGAATTGCAAGTGAGAGGATTTCTAACGTCCTTGTCTTTGAAACAAGATTTTGAGTCTCTTTACAAAATATTTACCGTGTTTATGAATATCGACAGGACAGATTAAACTTCTGATTCCCATCTTTGTCTACGCTTCTTCTCGAAAAGGAATAATAGGATTTTAGATTCTCATTTCGATAACAGAACAAAAGCTTCATTACTCATGATTCTATTTCATCGTAAAGCGTTACCAAAACCTAAACCATTTTAACAAGTTATTTTCATTTCCACATATTTTTAATGCCATGTTACGACAAACACGACCGACTCCTTCCGGAATTTCCACCAATCCCGAGCGCGCTTGGACGGAGAAGCCTGGTGAGATTGGAAAGAAGTGACAATGTCAGGCGCTTTGATGACAAAAACACGGCGACATGGTAATCTAGCGAAGCCCATCGCTCGGCCTCCCATGGTGCCACGAGGGTGATCGAGGTGCCGTTGGAAAGCGCACATTTCCAAGAAACCGGCAATCAACACGGCACCCCAAAGATTTGCTTAGAAATTTTCCGGCGAGTCTTTCAATTCAAACGACAATTATACCAGCGAACGTTTGGCGCAGAGCTTTGCAAGAAAAAGCACAACAGCGTTGCTATGGGTCCAATCGTTGTGAAACTTTTACGATGTCGAGCTAAAAGATGCAGCTAAATGTGTTCTAAATTTGGTTGATATCAGTTGAGCCAGACGCCCAAAATCCGTTATTATATCGAAGACTACGGTCATTCTCCAGAAATCGATTTCCAACTTCACGCGAATGGAAAACACACTTGTTCAAGGCTTAGAGTCTCCTGGTTTTCGACAAAAACTAGTTTAATTCTTTGTCTTCCATTAAGTCACTAAGACGATGCCCGGCACACATTCATAATAGTCGATATTTCCATTTTTTGACATCCCCAGACATTTTTACGTTAAAAAGCAGCCTGGACTTTTCCCACTCGGTTCTGGTTTCTATACGACTTGATGCCTCTGAGTGCGTGACTTATATATTCTCCCGGTTATCGAACGTATTTCTCCGTCATACGTACCAACTCACCGCAGCTTTCGAGATGGCAGACACAGCAGCAGTGGCAGCACCGGCCCCCGCGGCCGCGGCCTCCCCGGCCAAGAAGGCAGCCAAGTCGGCGGCGGCGGCGACGAAGCAGCCGCGCGGCAAGCCGGCGCACCCGCGCACCTCGGAGATGGTCAACGGCGCGATCAAGGCGCTGAAGGAGCGCGGAGGCTCGTCCCTGCAGGCGATCAAGAAGTACATCTCCGCCAACTACAAGGTCGACGCGGAGAAGCTGGCGCCGTTCATCAAGAAGTACCTCAAGTCGGCGGTGACGAGCGGCGAGCTCGTGCAGACCAAGGGAAAGGGCGCGTCTGGCTCGTTCAAGCTGTCGAGCGCCAAGCCCGCTGCTGGTGCTGTCAGCAGCAGCGGCGTGGTCAAGAAGCCCAAGGCGGTCAAGTCTACCGTCGGCAAGGTGGCGGCCGCCAAGAAGAAGTCCGTCAAGTCGGTGACCAAGCGCGCGGCGTCGTCGCCTGCCAAGAAGAAGAGCGTCAGCGCCGTCAAGAAGACGTCGGCGTCGCCTTCCGCTGCGAAGAAGGCGCCGAAGGCTGCCAAGGCTGTCGTCGCAGCGAAGCCGAAGAAGGCTGCCGCGCCGGCCAAGGTGCAGAAGAAGGTGGCCAAGTCGCCCGCCAAGAAGCCGAAGACGCCCAAGCCGAAGAAGGCAGTCGCTCCCAAGGCGAAGCCGGCGCCGGCGAAGAAGGCGACGTCCACCAGTCGCAGCCGCAAGTGAGCTCGCTCGTGCTGGCGTTCGCAGCCGTGTCGAGGAAACAAACGGCCTTTTTCAAGGCCTCCAAAACAATCCGTAAAGAGCAGTTGGCGCCGACCATCACATATTATGTCCACCCCTTCCTACATCCTGTCACCTCGCTACGATATGCCCAGTGAGGTTGTGAGGAATCAGACAAAGCTTACCGTGGATCGGTCACCCATCCAAGTAATAATTAAATCCGATGTCGCTTAGCTTTTGCAAAAGGACAAGATCCCGTTTGCGCTTGACGCCCATGATACCCTTGAAACAAGATGCGTTGATGCCAAATACTAGATGCTAGAAAGTTGATTAACCATTACTGGTGGTTAACGAGGCCCTTTTTTGACCACTGGCCCCAACGGCGTCGGTGAATGAAAAGGTGATGAATAATCTAATCTTGACTAGAAGGGAGGAGGGGCCTACTCCTGTTGAAAAGCACCGAGTGGACCACCGGCTTTACGTCCCTTCCGAAGGCCGATACAAATCGAACGAAAGGATTCCTCAGCTAATCCCGTCAAGAGGTTGCCGTCAAGTGCCGTGCCGTCAAGAGGTTGATTAGCAAGGCGAGTGAAGTTGTCTCACTAACATCAAACCTTCCAACCTCTGTCCCGAACAGAACTGATCATGTGCGATGATGGTCACCCATCCAACACTGCTATGTTGCTTAACTTCTGTGCTCTCACGAGAACCGGTGTTTCCAACATGCTGTTCGGTTCCAGATGCTACATGCTAGATACTTGAATGTTGCCTTATTAATGTTATAATTTTCTATAATATGTACTAGAATTTAATACTCTCAATTGACCGCTATAGCAGATCTGACCACGCCCGATGTTGCTTAACTTTATTGATCGAGCGAATCAACCAGTCGAGGGACTCGAACCCGGCTCCTCCAACCATAAATGAAAGGAAATGTGTAGCAAGAGATTTATGACCGGGTGTTAAGGATAGGTATCAGGATAAAAAACGTCCCATTCGGTCTCGGTAGATGGCAGCTAAAAACGTATCCGTGGTAGTGATGCGGGACGCGGTGCGCATTTTTCCTTTCCACATTATTTACGTCACCACACGAGGAGAGTGTGAACGAAGGCGGTCTGGCCCGTCTGATTCGAGGATTACAGCGATGTGATACGGTTCTAAACACTGCTACAGTCTAGGCCGCTTTGCTATTAAGATTTTCCGAGAAACTCTAATGCCAGCGTTATCGCACTCAAAAATTGTACGCATACAACCTATTAGCTTTCGAAGATGTTATATATATATATAAGAACCACGGATATCCTTCAAAAAAAAGGAAGAGACACTTTCGATCTGAGTAGAGTAAAAAGGCCGGTTGAGGAGCAAATTTTACGAGGAGATGCTGACGTCAGCATAACATACCAAAAGTAGCATGTGCACGTGTCACGTTAAAGTGCAAATTCAGCAATTTTCACGAATGGCACGCTTCTTAAACCAGACAACACATACCATATACAGGGAAATGCTGAATTTGTATTTTTATTTCTGTTGTTTTCGATATGTCTCTAGATTCAAGTACATGTCATACGAGTTGTAAATCGAGCATCAAAACATCCAGATACATGTGTGCAAGTGCACATGCACCTGCACGGATGCCGGCGGTCGTGACTAGATGACATGTACTATAGATCCATCGAGGGGATGTATGACAGAGAGAGAGTGCAAAGTATAAATCGAAATCATGTTAATTTCTAAGTTTTTAGAATTTTCTCCAAGTTTTTTGACCCATCAAGCTCACAGCATCGACATACCAATAATATAACGTCAGCAGAACTTTATTTCTTTAAGTTTCTGTTTGGTTCTATTTTGTTTTAAATTGCACGTGTCAATTGATCTGACAATCTACACAGAAATTGGATTTGGTTTGTAAAATTGAAACTATAGTACATGCAATATTATAATTCAAAACTTGCTGTTAGTTAAGAATCATACACAGCCTTGATATGCGCTACCATCTCAATTGCATTGGAGTATAGTTTATTCTCTCGATCAAAGATTTCCTCGAAGAAACTACAGTACTTCCATTATAGATCAGCAGTTGAATTAGCAATTTGCATTCCTTATACGCTCCTATACGAATCAACATCAACTAAGATCATGCTATGACACATTTTGTTTTAAGATGTCATCACATTGTTACATGCACTCAAACCTTGCAATATCTCAACATAACTTAGAAGACTTTCGACAATTTCATAGCCTATACACAAACTTTAGCAAATTTAGCTTCCTATTTACACTCAGTGACTAGATGGTACATGGAAGTAGATGTCATTGAATCACATCTGCTACGTTAGTGCGATAAGAACAAATATGTTCATAATTAATAGCAGATCACAATTAAGTGTGTAGTCATGACAACGAGGCGGTGAAATACAATTAAAAGAGAAAATAAAAAACAAGTGCGATGGATCCAAACGCAGCTCTACAAAGTCTAATGTAAGTGATTCCTTCTTAGTTCCAACCGATTATTGAATTAGTATGTAAATCATGAAATATAATTAATTGTTTTTGGAATAGTTTCTAAATGTCATAATTTTGTCTTATTCAGGGACATCGAGGTAGCTTGTGAAGCAGTACTTAACCCAACACCATATATCACGGAGTCTGTAATGTAAGTTTGATAATATTTTCTATCAATTCTATAGACTGATTTACTTCACACTTTTGATTGTTTCAAGTCGTTTAAAAATTCTTATTCGCTCATTCTTTGCAGGGAGATTGAAAATGAACATGCTGCTATTTTATCACCGTCACCAATAGAAAATCAACCAGCATCAACATTCAACAGGTGCATACTATTTCTCAAATTCCTGTTAAAAATGTAATATTCGTACAATATAACATTAATTTTTAATATTCACAGATCTAGTGAAGTTACAACCATCAAACCACTTTTTGGACCATGCAACCTCTGCGGATCATCTTTTACACGTAAAGACAACTTCAAGCGACATCAACAATCGGGGCATTTCAAGTGTGACATTTGCAACAAGATATTTTTAAGTGAAAAAAAGATGCGTACTCATCAAGTAAGTCATGATAACTTTGATAATTCTCCACAGCCATCGACATCAACAGCACAACTTCCACTGAATCAACTACACTCGCAAATCGGCGGAGGTAAATTGTCAAAATGTGCGCTAAACAATAGTGTTAAAACTTACACTTTCAAAATTCCAAATTCTCAAATTGATGTTTTGACGTACATATCCGATAACCGTGATAAAATTAGAACTCGTTTAATGGAGAATATTTCCAAACAACGTGGTGTTAAATGGTATCTAACAATTTACCCACTTTTCACAAAAATGTTGCAAGATGAGCGAAGTGAGTCAACACCATGTTTTAGAAGCTGTAACTATACACTCTTACAACAATCTGAGTACAATCGACACTATAATCAGGCGTTTGAGTCGATTGCAAAGGCAAAATCGAATTTCCAGAGGGAAGGTAGTAATTGGAATTTCGAAAAGATATTAAGAGTCGAGCTTAATATCGCTAGTTATGTTCCATTAGCTGCAAGTAGCTTCATTCCTTTGCCACAAAATTGATTAAGAAAAAAGCGATTGTGAATATAAAAAATAATGATCAAAAGTGCTTTCTTTGGTCTGTGCTAGCACATCTTCACGTACCATGTTATCATCGAAATAGTGTGCATCCATACAAGCAATTTGAGTCAGATTTGGATATGTCAGGTATCGAATATCCAGTGCAACTTTCAAAATTAGAACGTTTTGAGAAACAAAACAACATATCTATAAACGTATTTGGATACGAAGGAGAAGTTTTCCCTCTTCGTATCACAAAATTTAATTCGAACATTCATATAAATTTATTGTATTTATCAAATGAAAAGACAAACCACTTTTGTTTAATCAACAATTTAAATCGCTTACTAAGTTCACTAACTCATCATGAACATCGAACATTCTACTGTAATTTTTGTCTACATAGATTTTCAAAACAATCACTCCTCGATGATCATTCAAAGTATTGCAATAAGAACGAACCTCAAAAAATTAAAATGCCATCGGAAAAGTTTATGTCCTTTAAAAATTATCATTTCATGTTAAAAGTTCCTTTCACTTTGTATGCAGATTTTGAAAGTTTAAACAAGAAAATTGATAGATGTTCTCCAAGCGATGATTCACCATACACTTTAAAAACAGCTCAGCATGAATGTTCTGGATATTCATACGTCGTGATTAACTCAAGTGGTGAAATGCACAAGCCTTTAGTTGTGTACAGAGGACCAAATGCAGTCACTCATTTTCTTGAAAGCATCCTGAAAGAGGAAGAAGAATTGCAGAAAATAATGAAGGAAATAAAACCAATGATAATTACTCCAGAGGAGGAGCAAGACTTTCAAGATGCGAAATAATGCTTTATCTGCTCGAGAGAGCTCGAAATTTTAAGAGTACGTTACCATTGTCACATGACTGGGGTGTATAGAGGCCCAGCTCATGTCTCCTGTAACCTGAATTTCAAACAAGCTACCCATATCCCAGTCTTATTTCACAATGGAAAAAATTACGATACTCATCTCATTATGCAAGAGCTCGGTAAATTTAAGTTAACTAAGATTTCATGTATCCCAAATAATATGGAAAAATATGTAGCATTTCAAGTCAATTCCTTACGTTTTCTTGATTCCCTTCAATTTTTGAATGCATCTCTTGAAACACTCACAAACAATTTGCTAGGGTATGGAGAGGATCAATTTAAAATTATGAAACGGAACTTCACCGACAACGATGAATTTACACTACTACTTCGAAAGGGTATTTTTCCTTATGACTATATGGATTCACAATCAAAATTTGATGAGACTGAACTTCCACCTAAACCAGCATTTTATAATGCACTTCGCGATGAGCATAACTGATGAAGATTATGAGCATGCTAAAAGAGTTTGGAACCTATTCAAAATTCAAAATTTAGGTGAATATCAAGATTTATATGTTAAAACGGATGTTCTGTTGTTAGCAGATGTCTTTGAGAGCTTTCGAAAATTGTGCATTCAAAACTATAAGCTAGACCCTTTGCATACGTATACATTGCCTGGATACAGCTGGCAAGCATTTCTCAAAATGAGTGGCTGTCACCTTGAATTACTAACTGATCCTGATATGTACCTATTTATGGAGCAAGGGGTACGTGGTGGTGTTGCCATGATTTCAACCCGCTATGCATTAGCAAATAACAAATATATGGATAGTTTTGACAAGAACTCCGAGTCATCATATATTATCATCTATTGGGATGTTAACAATCTCTACGGTCATGCAATGTCTCAGAAATTACCCATCAGTGATTTCACATGGATGAATGAGGATGAAATCAATGAATTCGATATCCACGCTGTTTCCGAAGACTCTGAGTTGGGATATATTTTAGAAGTTGATCATGAATATTCACAAAACCTTCATGAACTACATAATGATTATCCTTTAGCACCTGAAAGTATCAACATTTCTGAAGCGATGATTTCACGATGATCGATGATTGCTAGAAGAATTACACATAAAACTTTCAAAAAATGTTAAGAAACTTGTACCAAACCTCCGAGATAAATCTAATTATACAATTCATTATAAAAATTTACAGCAGAATCTAGATCTAGGATTAAAACTTATTAAAATCCATCGTATTCTTAAATTTAGGCAGAGTGCTTGGCTGAAAGATTACATAGAGTTTAACACGGTTCAACGTAAGCAAGCGAGTAACACATTTGAAAAAGATCTTTATAAACTACTAAATAATGCTGTTTTTGGAAAGACAATGGAGAACCTACGCAACAGAGTGAACATTGAATTGGTGAATGTGGAGAAGAGATTATTAAAGGTAGTAGCAGCTCCAACATTTGAAAGCTTCAAAATATTTTCGAATGAACTTGTGGCTGTACATTCTAAAAAGAAATGTCTTACACTAAATCGTCCAGTCTACGCTGGATTTGCAATATTAGAGCTAAGCAAGGGATTTGTGTACGACTTTCATTACAACTTTGTGAAAAAGAAGTACGGAAAAAATGCTGATCTACTGTTCACCGACACTGATAGCTTAACACATCACATCAAAACTGAGGATATATACTCCGATATGAAAGCTAATATGGATCTATTTGACACCTCCAATTATCCAAGCACTCATCCTCTGTATAGTAAAGTGAATATGAAAGTTCCTGGAAAGATGACAGATGAAACTGCAGGTGCAGTCATTAAAGAATTCGTAGGACTGAGAGCTAAAATGTATTCAATTTTAGAGGCTAGTGGACATTGTAAAAAAGTAGGAAAGGGGGTGTTAAGAAATGTTTTGCAAAAAGTTATAAGACATGATGATTATAAGAAATCGATTTTTCAAAAAGTAATTCAAAGTGCATCTATGTCAACCATTCGAAGTTTCAATCATGAATTATATACAATATCACAACGAAAAATTACTCTCAGTCCTTTCGATGATAAACGATATGTATTAGGCAATGGGTATCATACTCTTGCACATGGTCATTCTAATATTATTGTTGATATTAATGACATGGAGCATGATGCTAACGAATGAATGAGCAAATTCAGAAAATAATGTTTTTTGTAAGCGTTTAATAAAATGTCTGTAATATAAAGTTAACATTTATTTTGTCTTATATATTATTTATTTACCCCCCTTACTCCTAACTTTCATTTTTGATGCAAATCAATATCGTGTTAAAAAAATTTATTCAAATTTTCCATTTGAATCTTATAAAATGATTAACTGAACGTACTAATACAATCAGTCTTCGACATGGATGTGCGACGGAAGGTACCGTTCACTGCTCTTTTAGCTGGAAGCATGTGACATGAAATTCAAAAACCGAAGTGACATTGACGCACTAAGCGAAGATAAACACTTTGAAATCAGAGCTGTTGAACTGATCCCTCAGGGGAAGCAATGTAATCTTATTGTAATTGTAATTTACAGATCCCCAAATGGCTGTTTTAAAGTATTTATAAACAAATTAAATGAGTTGTTGCGCATCTTAGCTGCTAGACGGAAGACTCGGATAGTACTAGCCGGTGATTTTAATACTAATTTCAACGGAGAGTCGAATGAGGTCACTGAAATCATTGACCTAATCTCACAGTATAGCTTACAAATTACTATCAAAACAACAACTAGATTGACAAAGACCTCCGCTACGTGCATTGATAATATCATTACCAACATCCCAGCTAAACAGTTTAGTGCTGAAATAGTTAACTTGAATTTATCCGATCATTTTGCTCAAACGATAACAATCAAATGGGATACACCATCAGCTGTAAAAAAGCAGACAAGGTATGCGATGAGGAGAATATTTTCTGTAAATAATGTTAATGTTTTTAAATCCGAACTAGCTAGAGCAAACTGGGGCGAAATAATTGACCAGGCAAACGGCGATGTAAATAAGATGACTAATTTGTTTATGGAATTATATCTAAAAATTTTCAATTCATGCTTTCCCATACGCAAAGTTCGGGTAGGGCCGTGTGAAAGAAAATGGATAACAAAGGAGGTAAAAGAACAGAAAAAGTCCCTCGACATGGTTTATAAACTTTCAAAAATCAGTAGATGGTTAACAAATACTGTAAACCTCAAAATAGCAAAATCTAAGTACAGGAAATATATTCGACGAGTCAATAGAGCGTCAATAGAGCACCAGATAAAAAATGGACAAAATCCAGCTAGAGAAGTTTGGAGAGTCATTACAAATGAGACAAACAGAAATAAAGCCACGACCTTAATAGAAAAACTGGTGGTTAATGGGCAGGACATTAGCTGCAAATCTGATATAGCTAACAATTTAAATGATTACTTTGTAAATATTGCAATCAGACTCGGGTCGAGCATACAGGCAACGCGAGACTACAAATCGGCGGAGAGGGTCAGTGTACAAAACTCGATGTTCCTCAGTCCAGTTACACAAGACGAAATTTGGGGTATAATTAAAGAAATTAAAACAAAACCAACCGTAGATATATATGGTCTATCAACACAACTAGTGGTAGATACTATCCAGCCAATATTACTCATTTTAGTAGAGATCTGTAATCTGTCATTTGAAACAGGAGTATTTCCCAATAAATTCAAAGTGGCAAAGGTAACGCCTTTGTACAAGACTGGTAGCAGAGAGGATGCATCAAACTATCGGCCCATATCAATTTTACCGGTATTCTCTAAAATCATTGAGCGGGCAGTACATAATAGACTAATGAACTTCCTTAATAAACAAAATGTGCTCTCACCGAGTCAATTTGGTTTTATAAAAAAGAAGTCCACTTCTCAAGCTGTCAATAAACTTGTATATGAAACACTGAAAGCATTGGATAAAGGCAAACTAGTCGTTGGAATATCATGCGACCTATCTAAGGCGTTCGATTGCGTTGTTCATTCTATTCTATTAGACAAATTGTACCACTACGGAATAAGAGGTATTGTGAATGACTGGATGAATTCTTATCTGTTTAATCGCTCCCAAGTAGTTGAAATTACAAATGAATACAGCGAAAATATTCGATCCAGTTTGGCTAGCCTCTCGGTAGGAGTCCCGCAGGGGTCTATATTAGGCCCTCTTTTATTCATAATTTACGCAAACGATCTGGCTGAAAATATAAAGGGGACACAGATTGTCACGTTTGCAGATGACACAAATGCTCTAGTCGTAGCTGAAAATAGAGAGCAATTGGTAGTAAAATCAGAATTAGCTATAGGTAATCTGCAAAAATGGTTCAATGCCAACCGACTGCTGTGTAATGTGAATAAAACTAGTATAATCGAGTTTGCGCTGAGAAGGCAATGTAACGAGCTATTACTTAACGTAGGGGATGTTGAAATCAAATCAACAACTCATGCTAAGTTCCTAGGGATTGTTATCGATCAAAACCTACGGTGGGATAAACATACTGATTATATGTCCAAGAAATTAAGATCAGCGTGCAGTGCCTTATTTAAATTAAGATATCTCATAAATAAAGCAACGCTCAAAACAGTGTATTATGCTTACTTTAATTCAATTGCCACATATGGAATAACTGTCTGGGGATGCTCAAACAGGGCTTTAGGGAGAGTCCTTGTTCTGCAAAAATTCGCTCTAAGAACAATAATGAGGATGCGTAAACGTAGTAAATGTAAAAAAATATTTGTAAAAGAGAAAATACTCACAATCCCATGTATTTTTATTTTAGAGATACTATGTTTTGTATTTTTAAATAAACAGATGTTTAAACACAACTCAAATTCCCATTCTTATGGAACACGATACTGTAAAAAAATGACAATTCCTCAGCATTCTCTTACAGCCTCTGAAAAAACTGTACACTACATCGGTATAAAACTTTTTAACCACTTGCCTGTGGAGTGGTCATCTGTAAGAAATTTTTATAAATTTAGGACAAACATAAAAAATATTTTATTGTTAAACCCATTGTATAAAGTTGACAACTTCTTCTCCATTTTATTGTGAAATATGAAGTATTTTAAATATTTATGAAATTTTATGTAATTTTAGTAACCTGACGAGCTTAATATCCTAGTCACTATATTAGAAATGTATAATGATAATTGTGATCTATGAGCAAAATAAAGAAATTGAAATTGAAATTGAAATTGAAATTGAAATTGAAAAGTGGTTGTGGAAAAACAACGTTTGTTAAAAGGTTTTTATCGAATATAGATTTAATGACTGATCAATTTATCAAACAAATCATTTGGTGCTACTCGGTAAAGCAAGACCTTCAAGAGTCCATCACTGATTCAAGAATTATATTTCATAAAGGAATGCCAAACATGGATGATTTTGATGTTGAAAGTGGTCCACAATTGATTATTCTTGATGATATGATGTCAGAAATAGACAGCAGAGTAGTCGATCTATTCACAAAATATTCACACCATAAAAATATTTCAACGTTTTTTATTACTCAAAATTTATTTCATAAAGGCAAAGGAATGCGAGTTGTGTCTCTGAACTCTCATTATATAGTCTGTTTTCGAAATCCGAGAGATCGAAAACAATTTTCATTTTTAGCGAAGCAATTAAGTCCAAAAAATGTTAAATCTACAACAAACCCGATCAGGGATATTATGATCATCGCTTTGCGGAATGAAATGAAACAAATTCTTAGTTTGAAAGATTTGGATAGCAATGAAAAACTTTCACGTTATCAAGAAACAGAATTTCTATGTAGTGGTAAGATGAGGTAAAGGAAAAGTACTTCCAAAGTTTATTTTTAATCGTTTTATTAAATCTCTCAACTACAGCTGCCTTGGTATCAGGGTTATTAGTGAAATAAAAATTGACACCCATATCTTTTAAAAATGTTTGTCATCTCATCGAAAGCCTACGAATTTAAATACGGATAAAGGAAAGGAATTCAAAAATCAAAAATTTCAAACATTTTTAAAAGATATGGGTGTCAATTTTTATTTCACTAATAACCCTGATATCAAGGCGGCTGTAGTTGAGAGATTTAATAAAACGATTAAAAATAAACTTTGGAAGTACTTTTCCTTTACCTCATCTTTCCGCTACATAGAAATTTTCCCCGATCTGGTACATAGTTATAATAATTCAATTCACTCAACAATTAAAAAAAGCTTCGGCTGACGTAAATATCGATAACATGTTGCAAATATGGCGTACGCTTAATGATCGCATACCAATTGTATCACCTAGAAAAAATAAATTTTCAGTTGGTGATCATGTTCGAATCTCTAGAGAAAAAGAACAATTTGAAAAGGGATTCGAAAAAAATTGGTCAGATGAAGTTTTCATCATTGTAGAAGTTCTCCCGAGACGTCATTTAACAGTTTACAAAATAGAAGATATGAGTCATCAACCAATTGAGGGTACATTTTATGAAATCGAGTTGCAACGGGTGCAGATTAAAAAATCAACCGAATTCAAAATCGATAAAATACTTGATCAGAGAAAAATCGGACGTAGTACACAGTTGTTAGTCAAGTGGCTTGGATATCCATCGTCTCAAAATTCGTGGGTCAAGAAATCAGATATTATTAATTTACTATGATTATTCAAAGTAAAGAATTCTATTTAACTCTACCAAGCAATAGTTCTGTGAATTACTATCCAGAAAATAATGCAACTCGATTTGTGACACAATTACCTCATCGTATTGAGTTACATGCAGAAGATTGGGAAGTTTCACTGTTTGAAATACATTACCCCTACACAATAGGTAATGTTTTACCAGCTGCAAATAAAGTGACATATAGTTTAAAAGCTAGCGAAGGGGATAGCGTGATAACAAAGACTGTTAAAATTGAACCTGGTTACTATCGTGATGTTTCAGCAATTCATCATGCAGTTAATAGCATTCTTGCCAAGGCTACAGGAGATCTAAACATTCTGCTGACAGAGTCCAATAATTCATTCACGAAAGTAAACGGTGTAAAAGATGGAACTATTAAGTCTTTAACATTTTCCGATACTCTTAGTCTACAGATGGGATTCGAACCCGGTATGAATATCGCTTCCGTAGAAAAATCACCCAACAAATATCGTTTGAATGTAGGTCCCCCAAATCAGCTCTATGTCTACTGCGATGTTTTCGAATCACATGTTGTAGGGAATATTTTCGCTCCTCTTACACGTGTCGTTAACTTTAACGTTCTCTGGTATAAGGAAAAATAATATGGTGGACATAATTCACAGTCTTTCGATCCACCAATGTATTTTCCGGTGGCAAAACGTGAGTTTTCATCGATTACTGTAGATATAAGAGATACATTTGGTGATCCGATATAATTTGGTTCAGAAGTTCTCAGCGTTGTACTTCATTTTCGACGACATCGTCATAACGAGATTCCGAAATGTTTCATCGCAACAACAGCTATAATGATCGATACACTGATTATTTTGCAAATCAATGTGGATCGGGTATGAATATATATCACGGTGCTAAATTTCAACGTGGTTATGGATTAGAATCATTTTTGAAATTAAAGAAATGGATCGTTTCGCATAGAAATTCGATTTAGTTATGCTTAAACAGCTCCAGTAGAAATGATTTTGTATTCAGAACATGATAGTTTAATGGAAATAACCAGAGATAGGAATGATGGGATAGCTGAGCAGGAAAAATGTGCGTCCGAACCGGGGGGTCCCGGGTTCATATCCCGGTTCGGACGCACATTTTTCCTGCTCAGCTATCCCATCATCAAATGCCTTCTGGTGTGGGCTTCCACCAGAAACACTGATTTCTCAGAGATAGGAATGTTATTACTGATTATTAACTAAAATATATATTTTTATAATGGTCAAATCCCCACCACCTATTCTGGTGACAGTGAAATATTTATAATTATAATTTGTAATAGATTTGAATCATTTGGAGTTGGACAATTGCAGTGTGAATTTAAAACGACATGATTTCATTGCATCTAGAAGAAGCCATGTTATGCGATAAATTTACGAGTCCATTGTTTCGTGGTGTATTCGCTGCAGACAATTTACCTCGAAAAGTGCAAAATCCGTGTGTATTTATCGCAAATACAGATCCGATTAATAAAAGTGGATCGCATTGGATGTCGATACATATTGACGAATTTGGACGAGGGGAGTTCTTTGACAGCTATGGAATTCCACCGATCGTGAAAACACATCATGAATTTCTAAGTCGTCGGTGTACAACTTGGACATACAATGAGAGTCAATTGCAAAGTCCAATTTCTGATGTTTGTGGTGAATACGCCGCCTTATTTCTTGCACATAGAGCAAGAGGTCTTAGTATGCAAGAATTTTTATGGTTTTTTCAAAATAGAACTTGTGACGAAAACGACGAACTTGTTCGAGCATTGTTTAATGAAAAATTCAAGTCATGTTTTGCTCCTGTACGAAAAGATATCCATAAACAAAGTTGTTGTAACCATGTATCCAATTCACTGTACATGATGAGATTTTAATAAATGTGTCTTTGTGAATTTTAATTTTCAAGTGATTTTGTTTTCATTTATTTAGATAGAACCTACTTCCATGTATGTAATTACAAAGTGCTTGATTGTCCTAGCAAAATCTACTGACTCAACCAAGTTCAAACTTGATAGAGATCTGCTCGGTGGAGAGGGTGTGATGTTTTAGATTACACATGAGTATTTTTTGAAACTTTTTCTGAATAATTGATATGTTTAATGATTAGGATTTTGGATTTAGGAATTGGAAAATATTAAGTGAAAACAATGACACTCATAGTTTCTTTTAAAGTTTAAACAGACATTATAAGCTGTTTTTATTTATTTATCTATTACATTTGCAAATCTATCTAATAGTCTTCAAATTCTAAAATTGCTGTTGGTGGATAATTCCCAAATTTCTTGTGCCCTTTATAAATTAAACTAATTTGCTTCATGTTATATGTAGCTATATCATCATCTGTCAAGGTGTTAAACCTTGATGGTAGAAAATACTGCTTATCATTGATTGAAACTGTCACTTGGCGACCGAATCTAGTTGTTCTGATCTCCCAATGGTGAATCATATAATATCTTTGATCAACCATGAGATGCTCCAAAATCCCGTAGGACGTCGTCTTCGCTGCACCAAGCTTGTTTAAATGCTCCGTCTGACAGGAAAAGACGAAAAATTCAATTACTAAAAAATAGAACTTTGACAAAACGATGTTGTTATTATTTTATTAATCTCATCAATTACATGGAAATGTAAGAGCCAAAAAAAATCTTGATAGTCCTTAGTCAACTGTGGTTGAAATATTGATTTCTAATTTTAAGTAGATTAAAAATAATATTTTATCAATCTTTTCTATTACAATGAATTGTGATGGCTAGAAGAAAACAAAATAAGCTTGATGATATTTAATCAACATTTATGATTGAAATATTCATTTGTAATTTTAAATAAATTTAAGATAAGTGAACTGAGAAATGACTTTTTGGTGAAATAATTCTATGATATTCTACTTCTAGTAATCATTTGAGATAGAACTTACTTTATTGATGCTGCTGTTGCTGGCTCTCGTTGAGTGATGGTTGCTCCTGTAGTCTAGTTTGATTGATAATGTCGATTCGTAGAGGTATATAAGAGATAAAAATTGCTTATTCAGCTGGTTGAGAAATAAGTACTATACAAATGTGTATGTCAATGTTTTAACATCTTAAAAGAGAGTGTGTCATGCCATGAACCTAGGTGACGTTGATTCGTAAGGGGGCATATAAGGAACGTAAAGTGCTGATTCAACTGCTGATCTATAATGGATGTACTTTAGTTCCTTCGAGGAAATCTATGATCGAGAGAAGAGAGAAAGAAATATATATGTTAAATTTTTTGTTAAATCACCACTATCGAATAGTACTCTTAAAAAATTGTATAACTACATACCATATACAGGGAAATGCTAAATTTGTATTTTTATTTCTGCTGTTTTCGATGTGTCTCTAGATTCAAGTACATGTCATACGAGTTGTAAATCGAGCATCAAAACATCCAGATACATGTGTGCAAGTGCACATGCACCTGCATGGATGCTGGCGGTCGAGACTAGATGACATGTACTATAGATCCATCGAGGGGATGTATGACAGAGAGAGTGTGATATATTGAAACATATAGCCGAAAACAACAGAAATAAAAATACAAATTCAGCATTTCCCTGTATATGGTATGTGTTGTCTGGTTTAAGAAGCGTGCCATTCGTATGAAATCCAGCATTTCACTGTATATGGTATGTGTTGTCCGGTTTTAGACGCGTGCCATTCGTGAAAATTGCTGAATTTGCACTTTAACGTGACACGTGCACATGCTACTTTTGGTATGTTATGCTGATGTCAGCATCTCCTCGTAAAATTTGCTCCTCAACCGGCCTTTTAACTCTACTGATCTGATTATATTCTAAAAAAGATAATATATCATGAAACTAGGTAAGCATTCCACGTTATGCATTCGCATCTCCTATGCGTTCAACAATATAAGATAGGTGTGAGCGAATTACGGCGTTACATACATACATCGAGAGGACCAGCCAGCCACGGATGGAAATGAATGCTCTCGAGTCGAACTGAGGCAGTAAAATTATTTAATAATCTCTTAATCCGGCTATTTTTATCACTGTGCCAACTTCTCGCGCGATTTTGTCGCAACGAAAGCAACGAAAGCTTTTGAGGGGAAATATCAGGCAATATACGGACAAAGAATTGAACCGAATTACCTCTGTGTTTACAATTATTTACTTCCAGCGTACCGCCTAGATGCTTTGAGTTCGAGAATTCATGACTTTTTGCAGAGTTTATATGTATCTTTTCTATAGTACCATCAAAAAAAAAGTGCGGATTTACCTCTCCAAAAAAAGGAATTGGCACTTTTAGGGAAAAAACAAAAATTTAGTTTTATTGGCGAACCAAACTAAATTTCAAAAATTCCCTCGCTGTTTCTATAGATTTGTATGTCGGCAATGCTAGTAATAAATTTGAAGTCTGTAGCTCCAGCCGTTTAACGGAAATCGTGGAAGTAGCTGAAAAACAGTACATTTTCATTTCGTCGTTTGTTTAAAAACTATCGATCAGAATCAATTGAAACTTTCAGGATGATAAAAGAACAGCTGCACCTTCCATAGAAAATTTAAATCATATTCTTAGGCTAACTATTACGGTGGCTATTAATCAATGAAGCGAATTGTGATGAAATGTTAAATTTTGAGTCTCAGATAGTTCCAGGAATACGATTATCCCTGTAGCTGGACCTTAACGATTAATTGAATTGAGTTTCACTCACCGCAGGAGTGCCAGGAGTGCCGGCGTGTCAGCGACGACGTCTGAAGATCGATGAACGTGTCCCAGCAGCCACCTCCAGGCACCCGACGCCTTCAGCCTGTAACACGCAGCCAGGAACAGAACGCGTTCACATCGTTAGAATCTAGCGAGAATATAGGAAGTAGCTAACTTTTCAGATGGCATAAGCCCTGGCATCTACGTAGGCTACCGGCTTGACGTGCCTGTCGGGCGGGTTGCCGATGTTAGGTAGATTAATTGTAGCAGTTTAAATCGATGTAATCGCATGTTATCTGCCCTTCTACCGCCGCTTCTGTCGGTAAAAACATGTCGGCGTTACCGTCGAGATGTCGCCGGCAGTCAGCTTCACGGCAGCCAATACAAGGTTGATGGACTTTATGACACTTTAATAGGCCAAGTGAAACACATGGGACGGTTTTTCGTGGAGTTTAACAGCACACCTGTGGAGACAACTCGAATAACTCAGATTTTAACTTTGGGGAAGCTTGTCTTGTACCCTAAGAAATGCAAAATACTGGCCTGGAGGTTTGAATAAACACGTAACCTAACCATAAATAAAAGTCTCATAGCCGAATTTTGTAGCTGCAGAAAATGCAGAGGTTTACGTAATGCAGTCCAAGCATACGAATCGAGGCATACAAGTAGGCTGGCAGAATGACGTGCATGTCCGTTGTGTTGATAGGGCGTATATTAATCGTATATAAATTATGAAAATTATATTCAAGATATTGGCTCGTATGTACAAAATGAAAACGGCTCTATTGTGAAAGATTTTCTGGCCTTGAAAAAGGCCTTTTGTTTCCTGTCGGGCGGATGATGTGGTGTCGAATTAGGCGCGCTCCCCTCGGATGCGTCGGGCGAGCTGGATGTCTTTCGGCATGATGGTGACTCGCTTGGCGTGGATCGCGCACAAGTTAGTGTCTTCAAAGAGACCGACCAGGTACGCCTCGCTGGCTTCCTGCAACGCCATCACGGCCGAGCTCTGGAAGCGCAGGTCGGTCTTGAAGTCCTGCGCGATCTCGCGGACGAGCCGCTGGAAGGGCAGCTTCCTGATGAGCAGCTCCGTGCTCTTCTGGTAGCGACGGATCTCTCGCAGGGCGACGGTGCCCGGCCGATAGCGATGGGGCTTCTTCACACCGCCGGTGGCCGGCGCGCTCTTGCGGGCCGCCTTGGTGGCGAGCTGCTTGCGCGGCGCCTTTCCTCCGGTCGACTTCCTCGCTGTCTGCTTGGTTCGGGCCATTGCGCTCACTTCGGTCGGTTTCGTCTCGGCGGAGCCGAGACGATGGGCTCGGAGGGGCGGGGGTTACCCCGTATTCTCCGGGCGGCTGGGTGGATGTTCGTCGGTTGGTCTGTTGTCGGTGATTTTCTTTTGATGCTGCCAGGTGTCAGTGCATCTGCTTCTGGGTCCGGCAAGCCGTTAGTGACCTGGTGTTTTCAATTGCAGCGTGCCCGGCTAGGCCGTTAGTGGCACGGTGGTGGTTCCTGTGGGCAGGAGGCAATTGATTGGTCTGGGGAATCTGTCAAAGGGAGAGGCAGTGAATTGGAGTTGGTCACGGATTGCCGGGTTGGGATTGTCGGTTAGACTGTTGAAGAATTTTGTATTTAGGGCAAATACAAAGTTTTTGAGAAGCTCGATCTTCAGCTCCCGGTGCATTGCTTGCGTCCTCGCAAACATGGGAAGTCCGGCGGCGGTCTTCATTGCCCGGTTCTGCACAATCTGCAGGCGCGCAAGGAGTGTTTCCCGGCAGGTCGCCCACACAGGCGAGCCGTACGTGAGCGTGGGCCGGATGATGGCGGTGTAGAGCCGCAGCTTGGTCTGCGTTGACATGCAGCGGCTGCGAAGCAGCGGGCTGAGCGCGGCCAGTTTCCCGGCTGCCTTGGTGCGCGTTGCCTCGATGTGCGGCTCCCAGTTGAGCTTGGCGTCCAGCAGTACGCCCAGGTACTTGCTGGTCGCCGTCCACTTGATCGGCTGGCCTTGCAGTGTCGTGTCGGGAGGATGGATGTTTTTCTTGTGTGCGAAGAGCGTGGCTGTCGTCTTGGCGGTGTTGATGCCAATCCGCCAGTCTGCGTACCAGGTGGTGAGGGCGTCGAGTGCGGGCTGGAGGTGCTTCTTGATCAGCTCGAGGCTCCTGGACTGGACGAGGATGGCCGCGTCGTCGGCGTAGAGCGCAATCGCCGAGTTTGCCGTGTCGACAGGGATGTCGTTCGTGTAGATGTTGAACAGGAACGGGCCGATGATGCTGCCTTGTGGAACACCCGCGGCGATCGGCCGACTGGTGGAGCGGTCTTCGTTCATGGCGACGTGGAAGCTGCGTTCCTTGAGGTAGCTTGCGATCATGTTTACCAGGTGTGGTGGGAAACCTGTTTTTGCAAGTTTGTGGACAAGTCCGACGTGCCAGACTCGGTCGAAGGCCTTGGCGACGTCGAGGAAGACTGCAGCTGTGTGGAGTTTCCAGTTGAGGCCGTTGCTGATGTAGTTGACGACTCTCAGAAGCTGGTGGTTGGTGGAGTGGGCGCTCCGGAAGCCAAATTGTTGGTTGATGATCAGGCCGGTAGAGTCGCTGTGTGTTACGAGTCGGGTGAGAATGGCCTTCTCAAGAAGCTTGGATAAGCCCGAGAGAAGGCTGATGGGGCGCCAGTTGGCGGGGTCGCTAAGGATCTTTCCCGGTTTTGGGAAGGCGATCACCCTGGCTTCCTTCCACGGGCGTGGGAAGTGCTGGAGAGTGAGGCTGGCGTTGAAGATTTCAAGAAGGCGCTCGCAGGCTTCCCCTGGGAGTTCTTTGATGACTTGGTTGGTGATGCCATCAGAGCCCGGGGCCTTCTTGTTCTTCAGCTTTGTCACGTGTTTCTCCATTTCAGCCAGGGTGATGAGGCTCGCGTCCTGCGCGTGCGCTTCGTGCCGGTGAGCGTGCAGGAAGTGACCCGTCTCCTCCCTGACTTGCGCAGTGATGCGGCTCGGCGGGTTGGGCTGGAACTGCAGCTGCAGCGAGTCTGCCAGCACCTCGGCCTTGTCACGCGCGCTGCACGCCAGGTGCGTCCTGCCTTTCATCGGCGGGTTCGGCGTCGGCTTGTTGAGCAGGCGTCGGGTCATGCGCCAGACGGAGTGGTCCTCGACGTTCAGCTCGCTGACTGCCTGGTCCCACTTCGCCTGGCGGTGCTCGCGGATCAGGATGTCTAGCTGGCCTTGGAGTTCTCGGTATTTCAGCCGCAGGTCAAGAGTGCGGCATCGTTGGAACCTGCGCTTTGCCTTGTTTTTGATGCGAATGGCCTGTAGTATCGACTCAGGGAGATCGTACAGGCCATTTCTGGGCGGAGTGAAGCTGGGAATGGTGGCTTCGATACTCGACTGGATGGCCGTGGTGAAGTGGGTGACAGCCATGTCCAGGTCTTGGGCGGTGTTGATTTCGGTTGAGGCGATCCGTGGTGCCAGGTCTTCGCTGCTTGATGCTGCTTTTGGTCTCAAAATTTCGATTTTGCCCTTTTTGTTAACTTTCGGAGCGTCCTGATTGGTTTATTCGTTGATTGGTGGAAATATCGGGTGACCCCGAGGTCGAGGCGTTTGTCCACCTTTGATCCAGCCCAGAAAAAAACAGGGCTACACAAATGAGGCCCAAGAAATGGTTTAACATATTTTTCATGCGTTAAACAATTTTTACAGTCAAAACACGTCTGGACGACGCCGTCAAAGGCCGCTGCCGATGGGGCAGTTGAGATTCCAAGAATTTGATTAGTCGCTTTGAAAGTGGCAAAGTTAATTAGGTAGGCATTTTTGGAATTTTGAGCACATTGTTCCGAGACTTCTCAACTCTACTCAACATGACCGGACGCGGAAAAGGAGGCAAAGGACTCGGAAAGGGAGGCGCGAAGCGACACAGGAAGGTGTTGCGTGACAACATCCAGGGCATCACGAAGCCCGCGATCCGTCGTCTGGCTCGCCGAGGCGGAGTCAAGCGCATCTCCGGGCTGATCTACGAGGAGACGCGCGGCGTGCTCAAGGTGTTCCTCGAGAACGTGATCCGTGACGCCGTCACCTACACCGAGCACGCCAAGAGGAAGACCGTCACCGCCATGGACGTCGTCTACGCGCTCAAACGCCAGGGACGAACGCTCTACGGATTTGGCGGCTAAACCACCCGGAGACGGCAACTCGCTACGCGAAACAAACGGTCCTTTTCAGGACCACCAAATT
Source organism: Nemurella pictetii (assembly GCA_921293315.2). Classification (NCBI taxonomy): domain Eukaryota; kingdom Metazoa; phylum Arthropoda; class Insecta; order Plecoptera; family Nemouridae; genus Nemurella; species Nemurella pictetii. The sequence goes on along the minus strand of OV121123.1, from coordinate 10,284,074 downwards.
TATTTCACATCTGAGCGCTTTCCAGTTACAATATTCGCAATAGTCTTCGATACGTCTGCCTCGAAGCCATCAACGACGGACGGTCATAACGTGCCTTTCAAATGTCAGTCGCCGTTTCAGTCGAATTTCGGAATGTTGAACGCCTGCATGTCGTTATTCCAGTCACTTTGAGCGATACAATGCTTTAGCAGTGTAGCAGCTGGTCAAAAGTTAAGTCAAACGTAAAGTCGAACGTTAAGTCGAAGGCAGACGCCTTCATAGGCCTTCAGACGCACATTCATAAATAAACAATAATCTCGTACATTATGGTTGTTAATAATGGCGTGTCATAAGAATTCCATACGCAACTTTCAGTACCTCAGAGTTATGCTCAGATCCCTACTGAACTGTAAATTTTGCATATTGTGCTTAGATGGTAGCTGGATGCATTATCGAATTCGAAGCCTATTCATTTAAGTCCTGGGTTGGAAAACTGACAACTGGCAACAATGTGCTAGCTGGCGGCTGGTATCGCTCCAGGCCGGAAAATGCAAAATTTTAATTAGATTTCTAAGCCTCAATCGATCGATGAAAATGCGCGAGTGTAAATATAACGGTTCTCGATGACTATGAATAACACGTGATGAATTTCAGGAGCGAGGACTGCCTGGCCTCGCGTCCAGTACATCACTAGAGAATGTTGCTGTCTCACGTTAAACGAATCGGCTCTGATGTGTGTGTTTTGGGTGGCCTTTAAAAAGGCCGATTGTTGTCAGCGGGAAGGAGTGGCTGGAACGTCTTGTCAACGTCCTACTTGGAGCTGGTGTACTTGGTGACCGCCTTGGTCCCCTCGCTGACGGCGTGCTTGGCGAGCTCGCCGGGCAACAGCAGCCGCACGGCGGTCTGGATCTCGCGGCTCGTGATGGTCGAACGCTTGTTGTAGTGCGCCAAGCGGCTGGCCTCGGCGCCGATGCGCTCGAAAATGTCGTTCACGAAGCTGTTCATGATGCTCATCGCCTTCGACGAGATGCCGGTATCGGGATGAACCTGCTTCAGCACCTTGTAGATGTAGATGGCGTAGCTCTCTTTCCTCTTGCGTTTCTTTTTCTTGTCGCCCTTGCTGATGTTCTTCTGGGCCTTGCCCGCCTTCTTGGCTGCTTTTCCGCTAGTCTTGGGAGGCATGATGCTTCGAAAGTGAAGTCTACTTTTTGGTGACTTTATTATGAGTTGTAAATGGTTCAAAATTCGTTCCAAACGTTTGTGCGGCTCAAATTTGGCGGTTAAAAACGAATAAACGAAACAACGGCCTAAGTAGCAGCAGCTGTGCGAAGCTGTAATTCCCAAATGGATGTTGAGAAACAGGATCCGATTTGACCAGCCCTCATTTGACTTTGTTGCATCAAAGCTTTTTCCGAGAAATGGCGATTGGCTAGTGCGGCGCGTCAAAGCATTTTCCGGATCTTCAGGCTGGATCGTTTGTCGGATGCCACCGCACATATAAGGGTTGCCGAAAGTTGTCGAAAGTCAGAAAATTCGCTCCTGCTACCAGCGTTGTAGCAGAGTTGAATCTACGTGCTCACGTCAAACACACCGACATGTCTGGCCGCGGCAAAGGAGGCAAGGTGAAGGGCAAGTCCAAGTCGCGCTCGTCCCGCGCCGGACTCCAGTTCCCCGTCGGACGAATCCACCGGCTGCTGCGCAAGGGCAACTACGCGGAGCGCGTCGGCGCCGGGGCGCCCGTCTACCTGGCCGCCGTCATGGAGTACCTGGCCGCCGAGGTGCTCGAGTTGGCCGGCAACGCCGCTCGCGACAACAAGAAGACACGCATCATCCCGCGCCACTTGCAGCTGGCCATCCGCAACGACGAGGAGCTCAACAAGCTGCTCTCCGGCGTGACGATCGCGCAAGGCGGTGTCCTGCCCAACATCCAGGCAGTGCTTCTGCCCAAGAAGACCGAGAAGAAGGCATAAGCCATCCTTGCCTGCTCGTCCCTCGAACAACCGGCCTTTTTCAAGGCCCCCCAAAACACTTACATCAGAGCCAAGTCGCTGCTAGCCTTGTATTGTCCAAAGGTTTGATTGTGCCATCCGTTCTGAATCCACCTGATGTCGAGCAAGGAGTCCGCTCGTTTATTGACCGGAACGACGACAGGGTATTAGTTTCAAGCATGTCCGGTAGGTGGCCGCCTTGTGCAAGATTCAAAAAGAAGCAACTACTGATGTGTAAGACTGTGGTTGGCCTAAAAGCGACACACGAGCTTCATTCTATGACTTCACCGTGTTTTTAGCTACTTGTCACTGCCTCTTTGTTTTCACATTTTAATAATCGTTTTTAAATTGATTTTGATCTCACTTCCTACGTGAATTCCCGCTTATCTAACCTATTCGTCGCTCTCCCCGTTCCTGTAATTGAGTAAAAGTAATTGAATTACTGTAATGAAATACTTTTTTCAGTAATTTGTAATTTAATGCATTACATTTAAGAGAAGGTAATTTGTAATGTAATTTAAAAGTTAAAAAAATCCCCAATTACTTTGCATTTTGCCTTGCCTAAAATTATTTTTATAACGATGGATGGATTAAGCAACTATTTTTGGCATAATTTAATTCCCGCTCTCCTATGTGGCGTCTAGATGTCAGCCAAAGTCCGCTTCCTCCCCAGCACGCACCGGCCGGCCCGCGCCTTGCTGTTGCTGTTGCCGGGATTAAGTCTCGCATGCTTTGACGCGGCGAGGCATGTTAAATTTTGTTCCATGTGGGGTGACAAGTGATCAGCTTCAAACATGTCTGATTCAGAAATAGACGCTTAGATTGCTTAGAACCTAGATGATAGTGTGGAGGTGGTCCCCGTTAAAAAGGCTCCCATGGCCAGATTACGCGTATTTACTCTGAGGTGAGCTTGGGCAAATTTTCTTAAAGGGCTTGACGTGAAAACCACTTTATTTGGCAGCAATTGTCTTGAAAAAGTTAAAACACGAAACTACTCAAAGCACCGAATATTGTTATCTAGGTAGTTGATATGCAGAGATATGCAAAAATACAAAAAAAAAGTAATTGGAAAAGTAATTGAGTATTTTTTGTAAGTAATAAGTAATGTAACGAATTACTTTTGGTTTTAGGTAATTTGTAATGTAATTTAATTATTCTGAGAGCCATCTAATTGGTAATGTAATTAAATTACTTTTCAAAAAAAATTGACCCAACACTGCCTATAACCGATGAAGGTGGCAATTTCAAAAGTGTTGACACATGATGAGCATTGATGCCTTAAGTGAGACCGCATTACATGCCTGCTGTTTGGGTTGCCTACAATTAAGGCGGTTGTTTCAGTGACGTCACTAGGCTTCTCCCATCTGCTCACTTGTATTTCCGTTCACTTGCGTCGGGAGCAGGAGAGTATCGAAGCTCGATCTCGTCAAAAAAAGAAGTGCATACTCGGAGGTATCTAGAGCTGAAAAATTGACCAAATGTTCCCAATAGTGTGCTGGATATTTGGTTTATAGTAGACAAAAATAGTTTCATCGGAACACCCGAAATACAGAAATAGAAAAACGCGAACTTCGTAACATCGTTTTTTGGTTTCCATGACCCGCTGTGTTCGCATCCCCCCCCCCCCCCCCCCACACCACCTTGCGCGGCAAGCTACAGGCAATGTTTTGCTTGCCCGCGTATTCACTCACAGTATGGAGAGATGCACGAGCTCTTGCACTTACTTTTCAATCGCATGTGTTTAATAATAGATAATAGACCCAAATCACATTTTCGCCCCATGTTTCTTTTCAGGAATTATAGTTGTAAGTTGGTGTTTCTCCCTACAAAGAGGCAGTATTTTAACTAAATGCTATCAACAATCTTTATTTGAAATGATGTAATTTTATCTGGTTCAATTACAAATAGTGGTAAAGTTAAAGAACCAGACTGGAAAGTGTGCCTACCTACCTACATAATATTACACCGAATAAAAACTCAGTAAAACGGGTAGGTACCTGATCATTTAAATCAGTTGACAGCCAGTTGCATTTTAGAAATAACACATTTTATTTAGCTAAAAGCGAAAGCAAAAAAAGTCAGTCCTTGACGTGAAAAGCAAGCTGAAGCCGAAGTATTTTAACTATTGCAAATTTGGACAACATGTACCTATGTTTTGCATGAAGGAGTACCCAAAGGAGAGAAGATACCTACAACCAAAAAAGGGGCTGACACGTGGTTTAATTACAACAAACCACCATCGCGACTCGAGATCGATTGAAATAACGAACAGCAGGTTAATTATTTTGTCATCAATCGTCAGTCTCGGCTTAAAAGCACAAAAATTACGGGATTTATTTTAAATAAAATATCTCGCCTAATATGTGGTCTCGCCGAGATGACACATTGATGTTTAGCAAAGATCATGCACGACGGAGCGTGCCAAACGAACCTTCGCAATGAGCGGTGTCGCTGACTCTCAAATCCAACAAACTACGTGAAACTACGCTAAATTGCATCCCTTGAAGAGGTAATGCTCTTTGTTGTGCTTCATGTCAAACTTGCCATGTGTCTACAGTAATCATACCCTCTTGCCTCGCGCGCTCAAGGGTCGCCGTTGCCTGCATTCCGTGCATTGAACCGAGTGCAAGCCGCATCGTTTTGCCGACACGGTTGTTCACATCAATTCGGACAGCTGACATGTTTTACGAGCGGGACAAGCCACCGGGAAAAGCCGCATAGCACATCAAACAATTTATTGTCATAACCGATAAGCTTTCCAAGTATTCTTGTAACGAGATGCCGGTGTCAAGCTATTTATAATTGCAGCTGCAAATGCAACCCTGTTTGAGTCGGCCGCATTGAAAAGACATACCCTATGCACGTAAATTTTATTGAGCTTATAAAATACGTGGGATATAATCATGAGGTTAATCGTGAAATGAACCAAGCATTGTTTTGAATATAATATTATAGTTGCAATAGTTGCATAATATAGTTGATTTTGTGGCTATTTTACTGTTGGCGTTTATAGAAGTTAAATTGAAACTACTTTATTTTTCGCGTAGCTTCATGTATGCAGTCAAAACAAATCCCCATCTTTTCGATAGAGTGTCACTTGATGAAGTTTGATTAATCAGAAATCAGAATGCTTGGGCTTTGGAAATCCCAGGATTATGGATTGGTATGCATCTCAGTCACACAGCTGGCATGCTGTGTGTGGATTCCTAGGAAAAGTGCTGATCAATTGAAACAATTTTCCGACAAACATTTCTGCTTTTGAACTAACTAAGATCACGCAAGAGTTTGCAACTCTATGAAATTACTAATAAGTGACAGGTTCTCGGTCCCCTGCTAGGATGTGTAATTGCAATTGAATTTGAATTTGAACGTGAATTGAGTGTCCTCCAATTTAATGGATTTTAATGGATAAAAATATTCGTCATAAAAATAAGTTCAAATTTAAAATGAATTTGCCAAGTCTTATTGGCAATGGTGCTCATGGTACTGGGTTTAGAAGCAGATTTAATATTGGCATATCAGATTCCTACATCACGAAGTGGAGTATCTTTGTAAATTTTTGAATACTCATTTTTACCGCGATATCAAATTAAATTTGACCCACATTTTGTCACTGGTCTGAATTAAAATCTAATAATAGCCATTTGAAAAAGTATTCGAATTTTTATCAAGCTTACCGTCACGATATCTGAAAACCAACAATGGAGACAATTTACCAGAGATGAGCCCTGCAGAGCCATCTTTTTTTGCACTCATAGGGCGGATCTAGCTATGAGTAATTCTGTCGGGTGGGCGATTTTATGGAGCTGTCAAAGTGAGATGGGGAATAATACCATTTTTTCTAGTAATGCACATTATATATTTCTAAGCTGTTACACGCGTATTAGAGTAACTATTCTGATAAAATAAAAATGTTTTTTCCATTTGGCATACATCGTTAGCAGAAACACAACAAGTTTATGAACTTGAATATTTTGGTGGTATACAGCCCACCACACCGAGCACCGAAAACTAGCGACGCTCATTAATCAGCACTATCGACACCTCAATATAAATTACCTTCACAAAATCACTTGAATTATTACCGAAAATGCATTTTTTAAGTAAACCAGACCATAGAGCCATTAGCCAAGCAATTACTTGCATTGATGAAAATTTTTATAACTCTACGGTCAACCCATCAAGTTGTTCTGTTTATTATTTGTGTTCCCAAGTCATTATAAAACTTTGAGATTTACATGATTTCTCTGAAAAATACAGAATGGGAATGTTCTGCTGGATACCAATGGGATTTTGACCGCGATTTTCCGAAAGAATATCCGAAATCCATGTAAATCCATTTGTCCATCACCACCAGCAACATTAACACCACAAAACAAACAAAATAAGGAGGACGGAATTGGGAAATGAAATGAAATACCCGGTCATCTTTCACTCGCCATGTGCATTTCTTTACAGTACGTCCATTTTCAGGGGCAATCGAACCACAGACTTACGGTAGGAGGAGGCGATAGACTTGATGGGTGGGAGAGAGAACCCACCAAGCCGCTGATTTCACATCTGAATGCAAGGGGGTATTGGTGGATTATTTTGTTGGAACGTGAATTAGTGATGGGTAAGGATGTTGGTCGATTAATAATCAATCAGCATACTCTGTCGGCCAATTGGTACCTGATCGGAGTATATCGTACTGTCGATAAATGTGGATCACTAACATGCGACTGCCTTATCAATGCCATTTTGATGCAGCAGCAGCAGCATCACAACCAGATATTCTATGATGGTGGATTTCCCATCTTCCTTTGTTATTATGCAGAGCTTATAACTTTTTTTTCCAAACTGGTAATACGCGCAGTGGGTATCTGACTTAATTTGTCTCTCGGTGTAACGTCTATTTCCACATGAATTACAAAAACAAATATCTAGTTCAGCACAAGTCGTATGTGATTGTCGACTCGTGCAGTTCACTAGACACAATATCTGATTGACGTTCACATCACCGGACAGGATGGTTTACACCTGGTAACATCAGGCTTCTCCATGAGTCTGTCCATCGCGTCTGTGGACATGATCACTTCGTCTGAGGATGACACAGTGAATGTGCTGCCAGCCGAGTCGCCGGCGACGTTGCCGCATCCCAGCAGGGTGCTGATGCTTTTAGGACCCTCGACGTCCACCTGCAAGGATCAAACAAGTCAATATAAGTCACACTTTAGTGTCCACCTGCAGAGATCAAACAAGTCAATATAAGTCACACTTTAGTGTCCACCTGCAGAGATCAAACAAGTCAATATAAGTCACACTTTAGTGTCCACCTGCAGAGATCAAACAAGTCAATATAAGTCACACTTTAGTGTCCACCTGCAGAGATCAAACAAGTCAATATGAGTCACACTTTAGTGTCCACCTGCAATGATCAAACAAGTCAATATGAGTCACACTTTAGTGTCCACCTGCAGAGATCAAACAAGTCAATATGAGTCACACTATAGTGTCCACCTGCAGAGATCAAACAAGTCAATATGAGTCACACTATAGTGTCCACCTGCAGAGATCAAACAAGTCAATATGAGTCACACTATAGTGTCCACCTGCAGAGATCAAACAAGTCAATATGAGTCACACCATAGTGTCCACCTGCAGAGATCAAACAAGTCAATATGAGTCACACTATAGTGTCCACCTGCAGAGATCAAACAAGTCAATATGAGTCACTCTATAGTGTCCACCTGCAGAGATCAAACAAGTCAATATGAGTCACACTATAGTGTCCACCTGCAATGATCAAACAAGTCAATATGAGTCACACTATAGTGTCCACCTGCAGAGATCAAACAAGTCAATATGAGTCACACTATAGTGTCCACCTGCAGAGATCAAACAAGTCAATATGAGTCACACTATAGTGTCCACCTGCAGAGATCAAACAAGTCAATATGAGTCACACTATAGTGTTTACCTGCAGAGATCAAACAAATCAATATGAGTCACACTATAGTGGCCACCTGCAGAGATCAAACAAGTCAATATGAGTCACACTATAGTGTCCACCTGCAGAGATCAAACAAGTCAATATGAGTCACACTATAGTGTCCACCTGCAGAGATCAAACAAGTCAATATGAGTCACACTATAGTGTTTACCTGCAGAGATCAAACAAATCAATATGAGTCACACTATAGTGTCCACCTGCAGAGATCAAACAAGTCAATATGAGTCACACTATAGTGTCCACCTGCAGAGATCAAACAAGTCAATATGAGTCACACTATAGTGTCCACCTGCAGAGATCAAACAAGTCAATATGAGTCACACTATAGTGTCCACCTGCAGAGATCAAACAAGTCAATATGAGTCACACTATAGTGTCCACCTGCAGAGATCAAACAAGTCAATATGAGTCACACTATAGTGTCCACCTGCAGAGATCAAACAAGTCAATATGAGTCACACTATAGTGTCCACCTGCAGAGATCAAACAAGTCAATATGAGTCACACTATAGTGTCCACCTGCAGAGATCAAACAAGTCAATATGAGTCACACTATAGTGTCCACCTGCAGAGATCAAACAAGTCAATATGAGTCACACTATAGTGTCCACCTGCAGAGATCAAACAAGTCAATATGAGTCACACTATAGTGTCCACCTGCAGAGATCAAACAAGTCAATATGAGTCACACTTTAGTGTCCACCTGCAGAGATCAAACAAGTCAATATGAGTCAAACTATAGTGTCCACCTGCAGAGATCAAACAAGTCAATATGAGTCACACTATAGTGTCCACCTGCAGAGATCAAACAAGTTAATATGAGTCACACTATAGTGTCCACCTGCAGAGATCAAACAAGTCAATATGAGTCACACTATAGTGTCCACCTGCAGAGATCAAACAAGTCAATATGAGTCACACTATAGTGTCCACGTGCAGAGATCAAACAAGTCAGTATGAGTCACACTATAGTGTCCACCTGCAGAGATCAAACAAGTCAATATGAGTCACACTATAGTGCCCATCGACGTGAGGGAATCGCTCGCAGACATTGCTGGCACAGATTTGTATGAGTGAAATTAGCATGAAGTTAGAGAATCCACGTTTCACAGCTCATTAGGCTGGGATCAGGTAGCAAGTGGTAGCTTGCTCGGAAGGGTTGCTCGGACCGCGGTTGACTTTCGAAAAGGGTAGACATTCCGCGTAAGGCGTTACACGATTAGGTGTTACGAGAAAGGACCATAACCGACTGCTACAGCCATCAAAGAGCTCGGCTCCCGGGTCGGACCACTAACTTGATTCAGAGATAATGGAAGCTATTAAAAATAGATGCGGAAACAACCTGTCACAAAAACACCGACGAAGTGAGGACATTAACTAGCTTTTTGTAAGGCGCGCTGGTATCATTCGTTTTATTTCTGCATCTTTAAAATTAAGACTTTAAATTCGGTGGTGGGCGAGGTGAAATCGCGTGCAAAGCTCATGAGATGGCATATTCTTGAGCTTGGTCGATCCTCATTTCACTGGGCAGGGACAGCAAGTGATAAGGAAAACTGGTTCATCACAACGAGGTATAGGTCCACAAATCACATGACACACAGCATTGTGTGTACCCGGCTAACATACACTATTTTTATTAATGAATTGCAAGTGAGAGGATTTCTAACGTCCTTGTCTTTGAAACAAGATTTTGAGTCTCTTTACAAAATATTTACCGTGTTTATGAATATCGACAGGACAGATTAAACTTCTGATTCCCATCTTTGTCTACGCTTCTTCTCGAAAAGGAATAATAGGATTTTAGATTCTCATTTCGATAACAGAACAAAAGCTTCATTACTCATGATTCTATTTCATCGTAAAGCGTTACCAAAACCTAAACCATTTTAACAAGTTATTTTCATTTCCACATATTTTTAATGCCATGTTACGACAAACACGACCGACTCCTTCCGGAATTTCCACCAATCCCGAGCGCGCTTGGACGGAGAAGCCTGGTGAGATTGGAAAGAAGTGACAATGTCAGGCGCTTTGATGACAAAAACACGGCGACATGTTAATCTAGCGAAGCCCATCGCTCGGCCTCCCATGGTGCCACGAGGGTGATCGAGGTGCCGTTGGAAAGCGCACATTTCCAAGAAACCGGCAATCAACACGGCACCCCAAAGATTTGCTTAGAAATTTTCCGGCGAGTCTTTCAATTCAAACGACAATTATACCAGCGAACGTTTGGCGCAGAGCTTTGCAAGAAAAAGCACAACAGCGTTGCTATGGGTCCAATCGTTGTGAAACTTTTACGATGTCGAGCTAAAAGATGCAGCTAAATGTGTTCTAAATTTGGTTGATATCAGTTGAGCCAGACGCCCAAAATCCGTTATTATATCGAAGACTACGGTCATTCTCCAGAAATCGATTTCCAACTTCACGCGAATGGAAAACACACTTGTTCAAGGCTTAGAGTCTCCTGGTTTTCGACAAAAACTAGTTTAATTCTTTGTCTTCCATTAAGTCACTAAGACGATGCCCGGCACACATTCATAATAGTCGATATTTCCATTTTTTGACATCCCCAGACATTTTTACGTTAAAAAGCAGCCTGGACTTTTCCCACTCGGTTCTGGTTTCTATACGACTTGATGCCTCTGAGTGCGTGACTTATATATTCTCCCGGTTATCGAACGTATTTCTCCGTCATACGTACCAACTCACCGCAGCTTTCGAGATGGCAGACACAGCAGCAGTGGCAGCACCGGCCCCCGCGGCCGCGGCCTCCCCGGCCAAGAAGGCAGCCAAGTCGGCGGCGGCGGCGACGAAGCAGCCGCGCGGCAAGCCGGCGCACCCGCGCACCTCGGAGATGGTCAACGGCGCGATCAAGGCGCTGAAGGAGCGCGGAGGCTCGTCCCTGCAGGCGATCAAGAAGTACATCTCCGCCAACTACAAGGTCGACGCGGAGAAGCTGGCGCCGTTCATCAAGAAGTACCTCAAGTCGGCGGTGACGAGCGGCGAGCTCGTGCAGACCAAGGGAAAGGGCGCGTCTGGCTCGTTCAAGCTGTCGAGCGCCAAGCCCGCTGCTGGTGCTGTCAGCAGCAGCGGCGTGGTCAAGAAGCCCAAGGCGGTCAAGTCTACCGTCGGCAAGGTGGCGGCCGCCAAGAAGAAGTCCGTCAAGTCGGTGACCAAGCGCGCGGCGTCGTCGCCTGCCAAGAAGAAGAGCGTCAGCGCCGTCAAGAAGACGTCGGCGTCGCCTTCCGCTGCGAAGAAGGCGCCGAAGGCTGCCAAGGCTGTCGTCGCAGCGAAGCCGAAGAAGGCTGCCGCGCCGGCCAAGGTGCAGAAGAAGGTGGCCAAGTCGCCCGCCAAGAAGCCGAAGACGCCCAAGCCGAAGAAGGCAGTCGCTCCCAAGGCGAAGCCGGCGCCGGCGAAGAAGGCGACGTCCACCAGTCGCAGCCGCAAGTGAGCTCGCTCGTGCTGGCGTTCGCAGCCGTGTCGAGGAAACAAACGGCCTTTTTCAAGGCCTCCAAAACAATCCGTAAAGAGCAGTTGGCGCCGACCATCACATATTATGTCCACCCCTTCCTACATCCTGTCACCTCGCTACGATATGCCCAGTGAGGTTGTGAGGAATCAGACAAAGCTTACCGTGGATCGGTCACCCATCCAAGTAATAATTAAATCCGATGTCGCTTAGCTTTTGCAAAAGGACAAGATCCCGTTTGCGCTTGACGCCCATGATACCCTTGAAACAAGATGCGTTGATGCCAAATACTAGATGCTAGAAAGTTGATTAACCATTACTGGTGGTTAACGAGGCCCTTTTTTGACCACTGGCCCCAACGGCGTCGGTGAATGAAAAGGTGATGAATAATCTAATCTTGACTAGAAGGGAGGAGGGGCCTACTCCTGTTGAAAAGCACCGAGTGGACCACCGGCTTTACGTCCCTTCCGAAGGCCGATACAAATCGAACGAAAGGATTCCTCAGCTAATCCCGTCAAGAGGTTGCCGTCAAGTGCCGTGCCGTCAAGAGGTTGATTAGCAAGGCGAGTGAAGTTGTCTCACTAACATCAAACCTTCCAACCTCTGTCCCGAACAGAACTGATCATGTGCGATGATGGTCACCCATCCAACACTGCTATGTTGCTTAACTTCTGTGCTCTCACGAGAACCGGTGTTTCCAACATGCTGTTCGGTTCCAGATGCTACATGCTAGATACTTGAATGTTGCCTTATTAATGTTATAATTTTCTATAATATGTACTAGAATTTAATACTCTCAATTGACCGCTATAGCAGATCTGACCACGCCCGATGTTGCTTAACTTTATTGATCGAGCGAATCAACCAGTCGAGGGACTCGAACCCGGCTCCTCCAACCATAAATGAAAGGAAATGTGTAGCAAGAGATTTATGACCGGGTGTTAAGGATAGGTATCAGGATAAAAAACGTCCCATTCGGTCTCGGTAGATGGCAGCTAAAAACGTATCCGTGGTAGTGATGCGGGACGCGGTGCGCATTTTTCCTTTCCACATTATTTACGTCACCACACGAGGAGAGTGTGAACGAAGGCGGTCTGGCCCGTCTGATTCGAGGATTACAGCGATGTGATACGGTTCTAAACACTGCTACAGTCTAGGCCGCTTTGCTATTAAGATTTTCCGAGAAACTCTAATGCCAGCGTTATCGCACTCAAAAATTGTACGCATACAACCTATTAGCTTTCGAAGATGTTATATATATATATAAGAACCACGGATATCCTTCAAAAAAAAGGAAGAGACACTTTCGATCTGAGTAGAGTAAAAAGGCCGGTTGAGGAGCAAATTTTACGAGGAGATGCTGACGTCAGCATAACATACCAAAAGTAGCATGTGCACGTGTCACGTTAAAGTGCAAATTCAGCAATTTTCACGAATGGCACGCTTCTTAAACCAGACAACACATACCATATACAGGGAAATGCTGAATTTGTATTTTTATTTCTGTTGTTTTCGATATGTCTCTAGATTCAAGTACATGTCATACGAGTTGTAAATCGAGCATCAAAACATCCAGATACATGTGTGCAAGTGCACATGCACCTGCACGGATGCCGGCGGTCGTGACTAGATGACATGTACTATAGATCCATCGAGGGGATGTATGACAGAGAGAGAGTGCAAAGTATAAATCGAAATCATGTTAATTTCTAAGTTTTTAGAATTTTCTCCAAGTTTTTTGACCCATCAAGCTCACAGCATCGACATACCAATAATATAACGTCAGCAGAACTTTATTTCTTTAAGTTTCTGTTTGGTTCTATTTTGTTTTAAATTGCACGTGTCAATTGATCTGACAATCTACACAGAAATTGGATTTGGTTTGTAAAATTGAAACTATAGTACATGCAATATTATAATTCAAAACTTGCTGTTAGTTAAGAATCATACACAGCCTTGATATGCGCTACCATCTCAATTGCATTGGAGTATAGTTTATTCTCTCGATCAAAGATTTCCTCGAAGAAACTACAGTACTTCCATTATAGATCAGCAGTTGAATTAGCAATTTGCATTCCTTATACGCTCCTATACGAATCAACATCAACTAAGATCATGCTATGACACATTTTAATAAAACATTTTAATAAAACTAGTATAATCGAGTTTGCGCTGAGAAGGCAATGTAACGAGCTATTACTTAACGTAGGGGATGTTGAAATCAAATCAACAACTCATGCTAAGTTCCTAGGGATTGTTATCGATCAAAACCTACGGTGGGATAAACATACTGATTATATGTCCAAGAAATTAAGATCAGCGTGCAGTGCCTTATTTAAATTAAGATATCTCATAAATAAAGCAACGCTCAAAACAGTGTATTATGCTTACTTTAATTCAATTGCCACATATGGAATAACTGTCTGGGGATGCTCAAACAGGGCTTTAGGGAGAGTCCTTGTTCTGCAAAAATTCGCTCTAAGAACAATAATGAGGATGCGTAAACGTAGTAAATGTAAAAAAATATTTGTAAAAGAGAAAATACTCACAATCCCATGTATTTTTATTTTAGAGATACTATGTTTTGTATTTTTAAATAAACAGATGTTTAAACTCAACTCAAATTCCCATTCTTATGGAACACGAAACTGTAAAAAAATGACAATTCCTCAGCATTCTCTTACAGCCTCTGAAAAAACTGTACACTACATCGGTATAAAACTTTTTAACCACTTGCCTGTGGAGTGGTCATCTGTAAGAAATTTTTATAAATTTAGGACAAACATAAAAAATATTTTATTGTTAAACCCATTGTATAAAGTTGACAACTTCTTCTCCATTTTATTGTGAAATATGAAGTATTTTAAATATTTATGAAATTTTATGTAATTTTAGTAACCTGACGAGCTTAATATCCTAGTCACTATATTAGAAATGTATAATGATAATTGTGATCTATGAGCAAAATAAAGAAATTGAAATTGAAATTGAAATTGAAATTGAAAAGTGGTTGTGGAAAAACAACGTTTGTTAAAAGGTTTTTATCGAATATAGATTTAATGACTGATCAATTTATCAAACAAATCATTTGGTGCTACTCGGTAAAGCAAGACCTTCAAGAGTCCATCACTGATTCAAGAATTATATTTCATAAAGGAATGCCAAACATGGATGATTTTGATGTTGAAAGTGGTCCACAATTGATTATTCTTGATGATATGATGTCAGAAATAGACAGCAGAGTAGTCGATCTATTCACAAAATATTCACACCATAAAAATATTTCAACGTTTTTTATTACTCAAAATTTATTTCATAAAGGCAAAGGAATGCGAGTTGTGTCTCTGAACTCTCATTATATAGTCTGTTTTCGAAATCCGAGAGATCGAAAACAATTTTCATTTTTAGCGAAGCAATTAAGTCCAAAAAATGTTAAATCTACAACAAACCCGATCAGGGATATTATGATCATCGCTTTGCGGAATGAAATGAAACAAATTCTTAGTTTGAAAGATTTGGATAGCAATGAAAAACTTTCACGTTATCAAGAAACAGAATTTCTATGTAGTGGTAAGATGAGGTAAAGGAAAAGTACTTCCAAAGTTTATTTTTAATCGTTTTATTAAATCTCTCAACTACAGCTGCCTTGGTATCAGGGTTATTAGTGAAATAAAAATTGACACCCATATCTTTTAAAAATGTTTGTCATCTCATCGAAAGCCTACGAATTTAAATACGGATAAAGGAAAGGAATTCAAAAATCAAAAATTTCAAACATTTTTAAAAGATATGGGTGTCAATTTTTATTTCACTAATAACCCTGATATCAAGGCGGCTGTAGTTGAGAGATTTAATAAAACGATTAAAAATAAACTTTGGAAGTACTTTTCCTTTACCTCATCTTTCCGCTACATAGAAATTTTCCCCGATCTGGTACATAGTTATAATAATTCAATTCACTCAACAATTAAAAAAAGCTTCGGCTGACGTAAATATCGATAACATGTTGCAAATATGGCGTACGCTTAATGATCGCATACCAATTGTATCACCTAGAAAAAATAAATTTTCAGTTGGTGATCATGTTCGAATCTCTAGAGAAAAAGAACAATTTGAAAAGGG
This sequence comes from Nemurella pictetii, assembly GCA_921293315.2. Classification (NCBI taxonomy): domain Eukaryota; kingdom Metazoa; phylum Arthropoda; class Insecta; order Plecoptera; family Nemouridae; genus Nemurella; species Nemurella pictetii. The sequence goes on along the minus strand of OV121123.1, from coordinate 10,268,524 downwards.
ATTCGAAAAAAATTGGTCAGATGAAGTTTTCATCATTGTAGAAGTTCTCCCGAGACGTCATTTAACAGTTTACAAAATAGAAGATATGAGTCATCAACCAATTGAGGGTACATTTTATGAAATCGAGTTGCAACGGGTGCAGATTAAAAAATCAACCGAATTCAAAATCGATAAAATACTTGATCAGAGAAAAATCGGACGTAGTACACAGTTGTTAGTCAAGTGGCTTGGATATCCATCGTCTCAAAATTCGTGGGTCAAGAAATCAGATATTATTAATTTACTATGATTATTCAAAGTAAAGAATTCTATTTAACTCTACCAAGCAATAGTTCTGTGAATTACTATCCAGAAAATAATGCAACTCGATTTGTGACACAATTACCTCATCGTATTGAGTTACATGCAGAAGATTGGGAAGTTTCACTGTTTGAAATACATTACCCCTACACAATAGGTAATGTTTTACCAGCTGCAAATAAAGTGACATATAGTTTAAAAGCTAGCGAAGGGGATAGCGTGATAACAAAGACTGTTAAAATTGAACCTGGTTACTATCGTGATGTTTCAGCAATTCATCATGCAGTTAATAGCATTCTTGCCAAGGCTACAGGAGATCTAAACATTCTGCTGACAGAGTCCAATAATTCATTCACGAAAGTAAACGGTGTAAAAGATGGAACTATTAAGTCTTTAACATTTTCCGATACTCTTAGTCTACAGATGGGATTCGAACCCGGTATGAATATCGCTTCCGTAGAAAAATCACCCAACAAATATCGTTTGAATGTAGGTCCCCCAAATCAGCTCTATGTCTACTGCGATGTTTTCGAATCACATGTTGTAGGGAATATTTTCGCTCCTCTTACACGTGTCGTTAACTTTAACGTTCTCTGGTATAAGGAAAAATAATATGGTGGACATAATTCACAGTCTTTCGATCCACCAATGTATTTTCCGGTGGCAAAACGTGAGTTTTCATCGATTACTGTAGATATAAGAGATACATTTGGTGATCCGATATCATTTGGTTCAGAAGTTCTCAGCGTTGTACTTCATTTTCGACGACATCGTCATAACGAGATTCCGAAATGTTTCATCGCAACAACAGCTATAATGATCGATACACTGATTATTTTGCAAATCAATGTGGATCGGGTATGAATATATATCACGGTGCTAAATTTCAACGTGGTTATGGATTAGAATCATTTTTGAAATTAAAGAAATGGATCGTTTCGCATAGAAATTCGATTTAGTTATGCTTAAACAGCTCCAGTAGAAATGATTTTGTATTCAGAACATGATAGTTTAATGGAAATAACCAGAGATAGGAATGATGGGATAGCTGAGCAGGAAAAATGTGCGTCCGAACCGGGGGGTCCCGGGTTCATATCCCGGTTCGGACGCACATTTTTCCTGCTCAGCTATCCCATCATCAAATGCCTTCTGGTGTGGGCTTCCACCAGAAACACTGATTTCTCAGAGATAGGAATGTTATTACTGATTATTAACTAAAATATATATTTTTATAATGGTCAAATCCCCACCACCTATTCTGGTGACAGTGAAATATTTATAATTATAATTTGTAATAGATTTGAATCATTTGGAGTTGGACAATTGCAGTGTGAATTTAAAACGACATGATTTCATTGCATCTAGAAGAAGCCATGTTATGCGATAAATTTACGAGTCCATTGTTTCGTGGTGTATTCGCTGCAGACAATTTACCTCGAAAAGTGCAAAATCCGTGTGTATTTATCGCAAATACAGATCCGATTAATAAAAGTGGATCGCATTGGATGTCGATACATATTGACGAATTTGGACGAGGGGAGTTCTTTGACAGCTATGGAATTCCGCCGATCGTGAAAACACATCATGAATTTCTAAGTCGTCGGTGTACAACATGGACATACAATGAGAGTCAATTGCAAAGTCCAATTTCTGATGTTTGTGGTGAATACGCCGCCTTATTTCTTGCACATAGAGCAAGAGGTCTTAGTATGCAAGAATTTTTATGGTTTTTTCAAAATAGAACTTGTGACGAAAACGACGAACTTGTTCGAGCATTGTTTAATGAAAAATTCAAGTCATGTTTTGCTCCTGTACGAAAAGATATCCATAAACAAAGTTGTTGTAACCATGTATCCAATTCACTGTACATGATGAGATTTTAATAAATGTGTCTTTGTGAATTTTAATTTTCAAGTGATTTTGTTTTCATTTATTTAGATAGAACCTACTTCCATGTATGTAATTACAAAGTGCTTGATTGTCCTAGCAAAATCTACTGACTCAACCAAGTTCAAACTTGATAGAGATCTGCTCGGTAGAGAGGGTGTGATGTTTTAGATTACACATGAGTATTTTTTGAAACTTTTTCTGAATAATTGATATGTTTAATGATTAGGATTTTGGATTTAGGAATTGGAAAATATTAAGTGAAAACAATGACACTCATAGTTTCTTTTAAAGTTTAAACAGACATTATAAGCTGTTTTTATTTATTTATCTATTACATTTGCAAATCTATCTAATAGTCTTCAAATTCTAAAATTGCTGTTGGTGGATAATTCCCAAATTTCTTGTGCCCTTTATAAATTAAACTAATTTGCTTCATGTTATATGTAGCTATATCATCATCTGTCAAGGTGTTAAACCTTGATGGTAGAAAATACTGCTTATCATTGATTGAAACTGTCACTTGGCGACCGAATCTAGTTGTTCTGATCTCCCAATGGTGAATCATATAATATCTTTGATCAACCATGAGATGCTCCAAAATCCCGTAGGACGTCGTCTTCGCTGCACCAAGCTTGTTTAAATGCTCCGTCTGACAGGAAAAGACGAAAAATTCAATTACTAAAAAATAGAACTTTGACAAAACGATGTTGTTATTATTTTATTAATCTCATCAATTACATGGAAATGTAAGAGCCAAAAAAAATCTTGATAGTCCTTAGTCAACTGTGGTTGAAATATTGATTTCTAATTTTAAGTAGATTAAAAATAATATTTTATCAATCTTTTCTATTACAATGAATTGTGATGGCTAGAAGAAAACAAAATAAGCTTGATGATATTTAATCAACATTTATGATTGAAATATTCATTTGTAATTTTAAATAAATTTAAGATAAGTGAACTGAGAAATGACTTTTTGGTGAAATAATTCTATGATATTCTACTTCTAGTAATCATTTGAGATAGAACTTACTTTATTGATGCTGCTGTTGCTGGCTCTCGTTGAGTGATGGTTGCTCCTGTAGTCTAGTTTGATTGATAATGTCGATTCGTAGAGGTATATAAGAGATAAAAATTGCTTATTCAGCTGGTTGAGAAATAAGTACTATACAAATGTGTATGTCAATGTTTTAACATCTTAAAAGAGAGTGTGTCATGCCATGAACCTAGGTGACGTTGATTCGTAAGGGGGCATATAAGGAACGTAAAGTGCTGATTCAACTGCTGATCTATAATGGATGTACTTTAGTTCCTTCGAGGAAATCTATGATCGAGAGAAGAGAGAAAGAAATATATATGTTAAATTTTTTGTTAAATCACCACTATCGAATAGTACTCTTAAAAAATTGTATAACTACATACCATATACAGGGAAATGCTAAATTTGTATTTTTATTTCTGCTGTTTTCGATGTGTCTCTAGATTCAAGTACATGTCATACGAGTTGTAAATCGAGCATCAAAACATCCAGATACATGTGTGCAAGTGCACATGCACCTGCATGGATGCTGGCGGTCGAGACTAGATGACATGTACTATAGATCCATCGAGGGGATGTATGACAGAGAGAGTGTGATATATTGAAACATATAGCCGAAAACAACAGAAATAAAAATACAAATTCAGCATTTCCCTGTATATGGTATGTGTTGTCTGGTTTAAGAAGCGTGCCATTCGTATGAAATCCAGCATTTCACTGTATATGGTATGTGTTGTCCGGTTTTAGACGCGTGCCATTCGTGAAAATTGCTGAATTTGCACTTTAACGTGACACGTGCACATGCTACTTTTGGTATGTTATGCTGATGTCAGCATCTCCTCGTAAAATTTGCTCCTCAACCGGCCTTTTAACTCTACTGATCTGATTATATTCTAAAAAAGATAATATATCATGAAACTAGGTAAGCATTCCACGTTATGCATTCGCATCTCCTATGCGTTCAACAATATAAGATAGGTGTGAGCGAATTACGGCGTTACATACATACATCGAGAGGACCAGCCAGCCACGGATGGAAATGAATGCTCTCGAGTCGAACTGAGGCAGTAAAATTATTTAATAATCTCTTAATCCGGCTATTTTTATCACTGTGCCAACTTCTCGCGCGATTTTGTCGCAACGAAAGCAACGAAAGCTTTTGAGGGGAAATATCAGGCAATATACGGACAAAGAATTGAACCGAATTACCTCTGTGTTTACAATTATTTACTTCCAGCGTACCGCCTAGATGCTTTGAGTTCGAGAATTCATGACTTTTTGCAGAGTTTATATGTATCTTTTCTATAGTACCATCAAAAAAAAAGTGCGGATTTACCTCTCCAAAAAAAGGAATTGGCACTTTTAGGGAAAAAACAAAAATTTAGTTTTATTGGCGAACCAAACTAAATTTCAAAAATTCCCTCGCTGTTTCTATAGATTTGTATGTCGGCAATGCTAGTAATAAATTTGAAGTCTGTAGCTCCAGCCGTTTAACGGAAATCGTGGAAGTAGCTGAAAAACAGTACATTTTCATTTCGTCGTTTGTTTAAAAACTATCGATCAGAATCAATTGAAACTTTCAGGATGATAAAAGAACAGCTGCACCTTCCATAGAAAATTTAAATCATATTCTTAGGCTAACTATTACGGTGGCTATTAATCAATGAAGCGAATTGTGATGAAATGTTAAATTTTGAGTCTCAGATAGTTCCAGGAATACGATTATCCCTGTAGCTGGACCTTAACGATTAATTGAATTGAGTTTCACCCACCGCAGGAGTGCCAGGAGTGCCGGCGTGTCAGCGACGACGTCTGAAGATCGATGAACGTGTCCCAGCAGCCACCTCCAGGCACCCGACGCCTTCAGCCTGTAACACGCAGCCAGGAACAGAACGCGTTCACATCGTTAGAATCTAGCGAGAATATAGGAAGTAGCTAACTTTTCAGATGGCATAAGCCCTGGCATCTACGTAGGCTACCGGCTTGACGTGCCTGTCGGGCGGGTTGCCGATGTTAGGTAGATTAATTGTAGCAGTTTAAATCGATGTAATCGCATGTTATCTGCCCTTCTACCGCCGCTTCTGTCGGTAAAAACATGTCGGCGTTACCGTCGAGATGTCGCCGGCAGTCAGCTTCACGGCAGCCAATACAAGGTTGATGGACTTTATGACACTTTAATAGGCCAAGTGAAACACATGGGACGGTTTTTCGTGGAGTTTAACAGCACACCTGTGGAGACAACTCGAATAACTCAGATTTTAACTTTGGGGAAGCTTGTCTTGTACCCTAAGAAATGCAAAATACTGGCCTGGAGGTTTGAATAAACACGTAACCTAACCATAAATAAAAGTCTCATAGCCGAATTTTGTAGCTGCAGAAAATGCAGAGGTTTACGTAATGCAGTCCAAGCATACGAATCGAGGCATACAAGTAGGCTGGCAGAATGACGTGCATGTCCGTTGTGTTGATAGGGCGTATATTAATCGTATATAAATTATGAAAATTATATTCAAGATATTGGCTCGTATGTACAAAATGAAAACGGCTCTATTGTGAAAGATTTTCTGGCCTTGAAAAAGGCCTTTTGTTTCCTGTCGGGCGGATGATGTGGTGTCGAATTAGGCGCGCTCCCCTCGGATGCGTCGGGCGAGCTGGATGTCTTTCGGCATGATGGTGACTCGCTTGGCGTGGATCGCGCACAAGTTAGTGTCTTCAAAGAGACCGACCAGGTACGCCTCGCTGGCTTCCTGCAACGCCATCACGGCCGAGCTCTGGAAGCGCAGGTCGGTCTTGAAGTCCTGCGCGATCTCGCGGACGAGCCGCTGGAAGGGCAGCTTCCTGATGAGCAGCTCCGTGCTCTTCTGGTAGCGACGGATCTCTCGCAGGGCGACGGTGCCCGGCCGATAGCGATGGGGCTTCTTCACACCGCCGGTGGCCGGCGCGCTCTTGCGGGCCGCCTTGGTGGCGAGCTGCTTGCGCGGCGCCTTTCCTCCGGTCGACTTCCTCGCTGTCTGCTTGGTTCGGGCCATTGCTGCTTGATGCTGCTTTTGGTCTCAA